>OY284416.1:16234563-17579160 GCA_958301585.1 Merodon equestris | reverse complement strand
GGTTTTCCCGTGTGGTTGCGGTTTTTGCCATCCTTCACGTGGGTGATCTTTTATGGATGCTCGTCTGGACCTCGTTTAAATTCAGCTGCCCACTTTTAAAGGATTCTAATTAAAGGATTAGAGTCCCAATATACCTTTGTCATAGGCAAGGCACGCAAGACGTCCACTGCAAAAATTCGTCTACACAAATTACTTGAAAGAACAAGCTGATACTTGTCATGCGAACTAACGACATCGCCATGCGGGTAGAAAACAGTATTTTTCCCCGACTGGAACACCATTTTATGTTAAGCCGAGAACTTGTCACCCCACTTATACACGAGATTTGTTCAAAAAATAAGGTGACTATATCTTTCTTGAAAAGTATTTAAAATAATCTCTCTCAGATATAATGCGCTTACGCCGACACTTTTCCCGAACGTCTCATATGGGCTTTTTGGTAAAGTCTTGAGCTCTTCCGTTTTTTCAGATTTGGGCGGAGAAAAAATTTGCAGGGGGCCATGTTCGGTGAATACGATGACTGAAGCATGATCATGGTATTGTTTTTGGTCAAAAAATCGGGCACAAGCAACTATGAGTGATCATCTGCATTATCGTGATGCAACTGCTATTCACTTTTTTCCCACAAATCCGGCCGTTGGTAATAATAGACTTTCGCAGTCACATGGTTTTCGACGATAAAAAATTCAAAATTCAACCGATCTTTATAACTTTTTTTTTTAAATGTTCGTCTTCACGAGGGATATTCGCTATTGACTTCTAGCAAGAAGTCATGATCAACCATGAGATTGTAATCGAAAAGCATTGTACCAGTGAGCAAAACTTTCATATTTAACCGAGCTGGCCTTGACTCTTCGGTTAGCTTTTATTGGGAGAATGAAACCTTCGATTCAACCTTGTTTTGTCACCATTGATTACTCTTTTCAGTAAATCTGGATCGTCGTTCATGTCATTTAACAGCTCCTGAGCGACAGTTTTTTTTGGTCAAAATAAAGCATTTTCAGAACAAACCTTCCGGCTCTTGATAAGAATCGGTATGTCTCTCCATAACAATTTTCTTATATAATACTCGACACAAAAGTAAAGGAAGCGACCGACGAATAATGTCATTCTAATTGTACATTTTATAAATAACAATTTCATATGTAGGAAAGGTTTTTGGTAATTTGACTGGTTTTTATAGCAACAAAAGTTCAGAATTCAAAAGAAGGAATCGTTTGGAATTCGCAAATTATCTAAAAGACAGCTTTTTTGAAATTATTTGAAAGCCGATCCAACTGCCAAACTAGAGTCAAAAAGTTTAGTGGCACAATTGAAGACATGAGGCTTAAGAAGGTTATCCAGGAGTTGTAATTTTTATATACAATGCGCTAGTTGTGTTAGGGCAATTTCACGAATTCTTCTAAAAATTTGGCCTAAAATCGAACTAAAATATTTCCCCAAACATTGCTTGTTGGGCCATCAGCTCGATGAGATTAAATGCGCGTCGCCGAGTGAGCTTTACCTTCCGACCATTTTAATTCCAAATAAGTTTCTGAAGTCGGAATAAGCATGGGTACAGAGAATATTATTTAATTGGATACGATGGTATTTTGAACATGCCCCAGAGTCTTATGAAACAGACTTCCGACGCCTACAGTTCTTAAGCTTTCCCGAACGTTAAAAACTCTATTACCTGTTGTTTAAAAAAAAAAAATCTTTACCTATTTAGTGCCTTCCTGCCTTGAAAAAATCTCTAATCCGCAGCGCTTCATATTTAACCTCAATCTCTATTGTTGAAAGCGTTTAAAACAGTTTATCTTTTATCTTCGAAAATAAGGAAAAAGTGCAACATGACAGAGGAGGGAGAAAATTTTCCTGCAGTCCTCACCGACACCCTTTGGCGATTAAAAAGATGCAATCTGCCGATGAAGAACGAAAGAGCAACCAAGAAGACAAACTCCTTTTGCAAACTGCATAAAAGCCTAAGCCCACCCCACATACTCTCTTCCGAACTCATCGTTCCCAAATTATACTTAATTTTCCACTTCGCTACCGCCGAATAAAAGACCTGAGGACATTAGAAAGTCGAAGAAGAGACATAAGTTTCAGCGAAAGAAATGGTAAAAATCCCTGCGACTCTATGCCAACTTTTTCTGACTTTGAGCAAAACGACAAAAAGAGAAAATAGAAGAAAATTAAGGATCCTAGGCATTTATCCTCCGCCGTCGCCACGGCTATGAATTTCCATGCACACCTCATACCTTAAGGGCGATAAGCGACAAGCAGTGTGCGGTAAATTGCATCCAACGACAAGCGACAGAGTGAATGAAGGCGAATGCTGAAAACTTTTATCGGTGATTTAGTTTTATGAGAGTGCATCTCCTTTCATGGTAGATCCTTCGTCCTGTTCGTTGTTTTCGGAGTTGCCTTGTTCCCTTTTCTGCATTTGGGTTAATTTGGAAAAATTCAAGTTTGGTGATCATAGACCTCAACCAGACCATGGCCGCGTGAACATATGGAATTCAAGGACATGGGAAAGGACAATAAAAGGGATGAAATGAAAAGAATAAAGAACACGAAAGAGAACGACTTCAATTTATTCGAAGAGAGATAAAAAACGGAAGTTACTCCACGACAGTGACAACGACAACTGGTAGAAGGGCAACGACGATGAGCACGACCGCTACGTGCATTCAACTATAGTGACGTGTTCTATGAGATTCCAAGAGGCCTTCCCCAATACCAACAACATCCGTACTGAACTGAACTTCACACGACCTATGTAGCTCCCGTTCTGTTCCCTTGGTCGAGCAATCAAATTGTAATTCAGGATAAAACTTTGAATATCTCTTTCTCAATTGTGTTTGTTCCCATGGCCTCTTCGTCCTTTTGTTGCGTCCGCCGCCGTCGGTCGGGTGAAATGGTCTCGATTATTCCTATCACGCTTCACCAAGACAAGAGTCTGTCTATTGCTGCCCGTTCGTCCTTCCTCTAGGGTCAATGGTTTCGTAAATTGTCTCCGATCTTATGCATACATCCAAAGGATATCACATGGTGGCGTGAAACTCAAATTGGAACAGGAGCTAAAGCTCGACAGGAAACCACCCTCCCTGTCAGTCGATAGGACCGTGACTAACTCACATTTGTAAATGCACTTCATGAGAAACGAAAGAATGCCGCCCATTCACTATGCACAGGGAGAGGCGAGATTGGAGAAGGAAATGAAAATCATGCTGATTGAAGGCAGTAAAATGGTGGAAATCGTGCTACTTTCGGGGATGGGAGATGGGAGTAGTGTCTCCCTTCCATCCGGTCGGGATACCCCATAGATTCATATATCTGGGACGTGAATCGTCCTCATGGCACGTGTGGTACATGCTAAATTTTATCCAATGATTGTCGTCTCTGCTTGAAGAACGATGCAAGTTGGCTGGGGTCCACCAGTACTATGCCTGGGACATGTTTACCATGTCTTAACGTAGCCGCTGGCATAGTTCACACGGATGTCTCGTTCTCATATCCTCATGTTCTCGTTGTAAATTTACGAGCTTTATCGACACAGTTGGGGTTAAGTTTGGGATGATTGTCTACATCGTAAATTAGTTGAGCACGAGTTTGTCCACTGTTCAAGGACATGAATCCAGTATATCCTGGGCAAGTTTAAATCATTCCCGAAAAACTCCCTTTACACTTCCACCACCAACTGGGATATCAATCACAACTTTGTTTGTAATTAAGTACCTATCACATGTATCACTTGTAACGGATCTAAAATCAACAAGCTCATATTAAATGATCCTTGACGTCGTTTGAAGGATGGAGGAGCAGCTGTTGATTACAACAACATTCACATGCTAGCATATCGTTAATTAACTTGCAACAAGCATAAGACCATTTCACTAAGGCATTTACGAGTATGTTGCTGTTTATCAGAAAACGGGGGTGAGAATCACAGGACGATGGACGTCGTGCTGCTGTTTCAAATATCTTGTGACAGAACCAGATGGAGCTTATTATTATTAATTGCCCAAGGGGCTGTGTGTTTTTTTCTCTTTTAGTTTGTTCCGAGGAATGAAAAAGTCACAAAGACACGGTTTAGTTAAAGACCATTGGGTATAAAAGGAATAGGAGGCAAAGAAAACCATAAAGAGGCTGTAGATTATATAAAGAATATTTACCTGAAATCGTAGGAGGAGTGATAACTTCTTGTCTCGAGCGGTTGTGAATTCCTTATTCAAACAGACCAAACAAGGAGGCATTAAGTGAAAAGTCAAAGTGGAAAGTGTTTGAATTTTTTTTTTGAATCGCATTTAAAGATGCTTATATAAGACGGAGGTGGAAAGAAGTCTACTTGAAGGCTACATTCTGACAAAGTCATTTTGTTTGGATGGGGTACCTGATGGACTATAGTAATTTCAACCCAGACATAAATCTGCAAGTAGAATTCCCCATACAGGTAAGGTCAAAGATTGTGGGTCAACTCGGTGGAAAGCACATATGTATGTACATACTTATGGGTTTTGTGTTGAAGCCACCTTGTTTGAGAATCGGTCAATAGCAATGTTTGCAAAAAACTATTATATTTCGGCCAACTTATTGCAAAACGAATTCTCCTATATCAGAGGTGTGCCTAATCCACTGATGGGCTTATATATCCTGATACTGGCACTATTAAAAACATGAAGATTGTTAGCATGAACTCAAGACTTTTAAGACTTTTCTTTGTACTCACTATCATCGACAACTACTATTCCTGCTTTCCGCCTTTATTATTTCAAGATTCTCCATTACTCACCCTACACTTCTGACCTTTTACAACTTTCGTAAAGAAAAGCTCCCCCAAATCAATGAATTCACCAATCACAAAATAACCATTGTCTGTAGAGAAATATTTTATTCTACCCATATATCTTTTTACCATCCCTTTTCTCGATACCAAGCTTCACCTGTCTCCCCTTGTATAATTGCAGACTCTGTTTTCCAAGAAACAAAAAAAACGAGTTCTGGACAATTTTTCTTCATACTCCATTATCTAATGATTTTTCCAACTATTTTAGTACTTAATTTCATGTTGGGTAAACCAACGATATAAACGATCGTCTCGTGTTCAATTTGTCAACTATAAAAAAAAATCCGTTTCCTAATTAAGCTCTTACAGTGATGATACAGCAGATGGTACCAACACAACTGTCATTTCCCCATATCATCTGAAATAACTTAAGTCTCCTTGGCGTATTTGTAAAAATAAGATTATCCAACCATTTCTCTCCCAACTTCTAGAATCTTCAATTTATCCCTATCTGTAGAATATTCTTACTGGTCATATACAAGCATTCTAGGCAAAGCTTTCAAAAAATCAAAAAAAAAAAAAAACCTAATCTGACTTGCGAACAAGTGAGTGAGGAAGATCATACCGAGGGAACGCACAGCTCTGGACAGTGTTTTCACTCGACAACCAACAAAGTTCAACGTCGTGTTTAGCAATATCGGCGAAATCCCAATCCGCCATTGCGGTAGCAAAACGAAAGTGCTTGTGAGCACTGTCAACATTAACAAATTGACAGATATACCAAACCCTTCGAAAGCGTTTTGTATGAAATTGAAGTTTCCATTATAAGTAGCTTCCACTTGAAATTCGGAAGTCCAGAGTCTTCTTGGGGCAACCATTCGTCAAGTCTCCTGGTCGTGAGTGTGGTCCTTCTATGTTTCGCTGTTTTGTTCAATCTCTTATAAGCCTACCATATTGTTCTACGACACGATTTCCATAAGATCTTTTACCTTCGGATTTTCCACCTAATCTTTCGACTCTTCGTTCACGTCATCTACGTACGTGTCCAGTAATTTTTGGTCTTCGCTATTTTATTGCTCGGAAGATTCTTGGGGCTGAAGAAAGTTCTTTGAGTTTTTGATTGTGTACTTCTCTCTATTCATCTATTTCTTCGTCTCGTTACTTCTAGAAAACATGGTTTCCTAAAATGCAGATTTTAAACCCCACATTTGTGACATTTCTTTTCTCAGTCTTAGAGAATGACAAGGAAGTCAACTAGATTTCCAGCTGGAAAACCGCTATTAAAGTGTTTTAAATATGCTTTTTCTAGCTATTAAATTTCTCCGACGTCCTCCAAGGCAGCCACTTAGGTCCACTTCTTTTCAATCTAACAATGAACGGTATTGGATTTAACATTAAATGCCGAAGACACCAAGTTCTTCGAGACCACTTTATCGGGACAGTATTTCTATCTAGTGCACCAAAAACTGCTTCACTTTTTCACATCAAGGCATAAAATCCCTTCTCCGTCAACCCTTGTGTGTTCCCATTTCCAGAATCGAGAGCACCCGCTTTGTTTTCTATATTTTGCTTTTTGAGATCTGCCCCGGAAAAAAATCGTTGTTCTTACTTCACTCTTAAAACCATCACTCCTTTCATTGACGGAATTCTTTCAGGTACCATTGATTGGGGTGATGACTCCTAACCACCCTCGTTTTTATTTCAGATTAACTCTCGTAACAGAAATATTCCCCGTTTCATTTGTTCTCAGCTTCTGTGCCTCCTACGGCTCCAACAAAGAAGTAAACGCTGTCGTCACTGACTTCAGTAAAGCCAAAATTTCTCACCAAATTATTCTTCTCAAGCTCGCTGCCCTCGGTTTCTCTCCCGATTTTATCTCATGGAACAAATGTTATCTTGAAGATCGTTAATATAACTTCTGATCTTTTATCTCTGAACCCATTAATGCTACCTCCGGTGTCCCGCAAGGTAGTCATCTCGGCCCACTGATATTTATTCTAACAATTAATGATGTTGGCAATGTTATTCTGAACTCTCAGCTCCCCATATTCTGATGATATGAAAATATTTAAACACATATCTTCCCCTGTCGACTCCTGCTCTCTCCAACAGGTTCACTACTTGGTGTCAAAAAAACCATCTCGAGCTCAATGATGCCAAACCATCACTTACTCCCGCAAGCGCTCTTTCTTACCACCCAGAACCTACATTATTCGTAATTAAACCGTTCCTTCTGCCAATTTTTTGGTTGATCTAGGGGTCATTTGTGACTGTGAAGTTAATTTTCGCCTCCATATCGACAACATTATCAAACGTTCTAACTCTGCCCTCGGTTTCGTGAAACGTTGGTCCAAAGAATTCTCGAATCCTTACGTTACGAAATCATTAAACACCACTTTCGTTAGGCCCCTTCTCGAATATGCTAGCCAAGTCTGGTTCCCCTCTTACGAATCCCATACTACGCGAATTGAAGCTATTCAAGGCAGGTTTATCCGTTTTGCTCTTCGTGGCCTTCCCTGGGCCGACTTCCTTAATTTACCACCTTATACGGATCGCTTAAAATGAATCAACCTCCAACTCCTTAAAGAACGACGTGATGTTGCATATAAGTTAACACCGAATCTTACACCACCCGATGCTCCACATATTTGCACACGGCGGCACCCAACACCTTATCTCAACATATTTGCACACGGCACTCCACACCATCCATTGCGATCACCTTCCAACAACGTGTCAACGTGTCAACACTTGCTCACCGGTCCTACGCCACATCAGCAGTCTGGACCATTCGACACCAATGCATTCCATCACACCGCGGGTAACATGAAGACAACTGTAGGAAGCACAGCAGCAGTGGGGATTACTTAGTCGATAAGAAATTAGTATTTAAGCATTAGGAAAATAAGTACATTTGTTCAGTCATTCAGTGGTAGGCAGTTACGCTGTCCGATAATAAACGAATAAATATTTTTTTTAAAAATTTTAAACTTGTAATTGTTTAATTGGCGCCCGAGCAGGGACCACAAGGAGAGCTAACACCTTTACTACGTTAAAAATCGAAGTACAATACGAGAATAGTAAACGGGATAACGAGCTAGCACGCTAACCCCGCGAGTGTTTTGAAAAAGTCTCTCTCTTGTGGTCCCCCCGCGATCGTGTTGTGGTGAAAGCAGCAAAGGCTGCAAGGGCCCCGCAGTAGCCCCGATACAAAGGGACAAACCGGAAGCTCGATAGAGCTCGCCGCACCACCCGGTCAACAACCCGGTCAGCAACCCGGCTAAAAATTTAGACAAGATGATGGCAGTAAAAATTAGTGTAGTGTAAGTGAAAATTAAATAAATAGAAAACCTGAAATTAAGTTAAGTAAATTAATGAAAGTAAAGTTATTTTGTTGAAGAGAATAATTTAAGATTTAGATTGTTAAAGAGGAAGATAATTGGTGGTTTAGTTAAGTGTCTAACATATTTTTATTATATATAAAAAGGAAAATAATATAATCCAAAGTAAAAGTTAAGTGTTGAAGAGAAGATAAGTGTCTAGCATATTTTTTATTAAATATATAAAAGAAAAAGGGAAAAGGATAGAATAATACAAAGAAAAGTTAAGTTGCTAAAGAAAAGATTAATCAACGTAGTAATTAAGTGTTCAAAATATTATTTAGTGAAATCTGGTAAGTTGAAGAGAATAACCGAAAAGAAATTATTTGTGAAATTAATTGTGGAAATTATAAAAATTATATTCTAATACGTTATCAATTGAATATTCCTTTCGTAAAAATCATAAATTAGTCATAGTTATACTCCTGCTTAATAGAAAACTATCGATCTGGTCACACTTTTATTTTCTCCCCATTCCACAAATCGAAATGCCAACTACCCGAAACCAAGCGGAGCAAATAGCTGCCGCCCAAGCTAGATCAATTCCGCCTCCTACTAACCCAACAGCGGATTCCCAACCTACCCAGAATATTCCCCCATTCTTGCCGTCTCACGATCCAAATCAGTCATTCCAATCAACTTCATCTCGTGCCGAGGTACAAGGGGTAAGATCCACCCCGGAACTAGATTCACTAATAAGCTCCATCGTAAAACGCGTCTTCGAGCAGCAAGGAAGAGCCCTCTTCGAGAGCATGTTGAGTCCAAACGCGCATCATTTTCCTGGTACAGACCAGACAATTTTCCCCGAATACCGCCATCAACTAGAAGACCTGGAGAAGGTCCCCGACGTTGTGCGTTGTCTAAGAACATTTTCTGGTGACCCTGCGGAATTTTCATCCTGGAGAAAGAGTGTTGACCGCGTGTTAAGCATTTACGAACATATTAAGGGATCTCCGAAATACTACGGGATCCTCAACGTAATTCGCAACAAGGTAATCGGACCAGCCGACGCGGCTCTAGAGTCTTATAATACGCCCCTTAACTGGGAGAGCATAGCAAGTTGTCTTACTATGCACTATGCGGATAAGCGGGACGTCACTACCCTTGAATGCCAAATGTCCCACATGGTGCAAGGTAACCGCACCATACAGCAATTCTACCAAGCAGTAAACTCGCAACTAACCTTGATAATAAATAAAATTGCCTGTATGGATATAAGCCCCGAGTCGATGCGCCTTCTAACCCAAACTTATAGGGATAAGGCGTTGGATACATTCATAAGGGGGTTGAGGGGCAATTTATCAGATCTACTGGGCATAAAGGAACCGACGGATCTACCACAGGCACTACACCTATGCCTTAAAATTGAAAATCAAAACTATCGGTCCCAACACGCTCAGCTCAACCAAGGAGCCATTAGAAAGCCATTTGCCCCACAGCCGCCTCGCCTTCAAACTCCCCATTTAAGGTTTCCACAGCGCCCAACTCCGCAAGCCAACTTTAATAAAACGTTCAGACCACACCAACCAGTTTACCCTTCGTACGCGCCTCCCGCGCAGCAATACCCATCCTACGGGTATCGTCCAAATCCTAATCCCCTCTCACAACCCAATATGACAAATAGTTTCCAGCAAAATTCTTTCCAAACGGCAAGGCCTTTTGGTAATCAAGCCCAAATTAAGACGGAAGCAGTAACTCAGGGACGAAGCAATCAAATCGGAAATATTAACAGCCAAAATCGGCAAGCCGGCTTTAACGCTGCCAGACCAAGACCTCCTTTCCAGCAAACCTCCATGTTCCATAGACCCAGACAACAGAACTACCACATTAATCCCTCCATAAACCCCGAGGAATCGACCCCTGCCGCACGAGTTCCGGAAGCTGCAGAAGTAGAAGGAAATCAGTATGTGCAGACCCACGAGGAGTACCCCCAATATAACCTACCACATTTCGACAACCAGCAACCAACTGAAAATCAACCAGAGTATTCGCAGCATGATTACCCAATAGAGCCACCTTCAGAGTATAGCGACATCCATTTTTTAGGTTAACTGATTCTTCGCTCCCCTATTTCGAATGCAAGACAGGAAGCGGAGAAATTTTAAAATTCCTAATTGACACTGGTTCGAGCCTAAACTATATTAAGCCTAATTTAGTAAAGAACCCCATCCCCAATAGCCAAACCTTTTACGCTAAGTCTGTAGCAGGCGATGTAAAGGTCAGCCACCATACCTTTGTAAATCTTTTTGGCGTAAATAATATTCGAATTAAATTTTTCATCCTACCTACCCTCGAAACGTTCCATGGGATACTGGGTAACGACAGTTTGAAGGAACTGTCGGCAGTAATTCATGCTAAGCAAAATTATATGACTATCCTTAACAAAATCCATATTAAAATCAAACAACAAGAGTCACTATCTGTCAATTCTATTAATATTAACACCGACCACTTATCACCCCACCAAAAGTACCTTCTAAGCTCAGCCATTAACAAACACCGGACCCTATTTTCGGAACCAGAAGAAAAACTGACATATACAACGAGAGTCGTAGCGGATATAAGAACATCCACCGGCGATCCTGTTTATACGCGTCACTATCCATTCCCCATGTCATTAAAAGCGGAAGTCGAAAAGCAGGTCCGAAAACTGCTTGAAGATGGTATAATAAGACCTTCACGGTCCCCATACAACTCCCCCGTGTGGATCGTGCCCAAAAAGGCAGACTCAACGGGTACAAAGCAATTTAGGATGGTAATCGACTATAGGAAATTGAACTCTGTCACAATAGCCGACCGTTACCCAATACCGGAGATAAACGAAGTGATTGCCCAGCTAGGAAAGAATAAATTCTTTTCAGTCCTCGACTTGAAAAGTGGCTTCCATCAGATTCCACTAAAGGAATCTGATATTGAGAAGACAGCTTTCTCTATAAACTTTGGAAAGTATGAATTTACACGTATGCCGTTCGTATTAAAGAACGCTCCTTCCATCTTCCAGCGAGCAGTTGATGATATTTTGCACAAAAATATCGGAAAATGCTGTTACGTGTACATAGATGACATCATCATCTTTAGCAAAGATGAGATTCAACATTCCAAGGATATCGAGGAAATTTTTGACACCTTAAGCAGGGCAAATATGAAGGTCCAACTGGACAAATGTCACTTCTTTAAATCTGAAGTAGAGTTTTTAGGTTTTATTATTTCCTCGGAGGGTATAAAAACGAACCCTGCCAAAGTTCAGTCCATCCTAGATTTCCCAGTCCCAAAAACTCTTAAGGAACTCAGATCCTTCCTTGGCCTGTCGGGATATTACCGTCGCTTCGTTAAGGATTACGCTAAATTGGCGAAGCCCCTAACAGCCCTTTTAAGAGGAGATGGAGGACGTATACTTAAAAATCAATCCGCCAAATTGTCAATCCAACTTAATGAAGAAGCTCTCGAATCATTCAATAAACTTAAAACCTCTCTCGTCTCTAAAGATTTACTACTATCCTTCCCCGATTTCAACAAACCTTTCGATCTCACCACCGACGCATCCAACTTCGCACTTGGTGCAGTTCTTGAACAGGATAGCAAACCAATCGCTTTCATATCCAGAACGTTAAGCAAAACAGAAGAACACTATGCGGCTAACGAAAAGGAAATGTTAGCCATAGTGTGGGCACTGGGTTCGTTCCGAAACTACCTTTACGGACATACTAAAGTCAGAATTTTTACCGATCACCAACCGCTTACCTTTGCGTTAAGCAATAGAAATAACAATAGCAAAATAAAAAGGTGGAAGTCGATATTAGAAGAATATAATCATGAATTAAAATATAAACCAGGGAGAACAAACGTGGTTGCGGATGCTTTATCCAGAGCTCCACAACTGGCCGGAATCCATAGTTTAACTGTCACCCAACATAGCGACCAAAGCTCTTCACATAATTTAATACAATGCGTAACTGTCCCCATCAACGCATACAAAAACCAAATTATCCTGAAAACAGATGTAAACCCCAGTCAGACTTTCAATATTATTTTTCCCACATACCATAGGCACGTCGTTACAGAACCTGAATTCAACCAAGAAAACCTCAAACAAATCCTCATGAAAATTCTGAATCCTTCCGTGATAAACTGCATCAAAACCGAAGAACATGTTATGGGCATTATTCAGGAACTCTACCGTTCCCACTTTAACAACTACAAGATAAGATTTTCTCAGATCCAGGTGCAGGACGTCACTGACGAAGCGGAACAAGAGGAAATTATTATAAAAACCCATAAGCGAGCACACCGCAATGACCGCGAAAACAAAACCCAAATTCTGGAAAGATTTTACTTCCCCTCAATGGCCACCAAAATCAAAAAGGTAATCAAGAAATGCTCAGTATGCCAGGAAAACAAATACGACAGGCATCCCAGTAGACCAGAAATTCAGGCCACTCCAATACCCCACTATCCAGGGCAAATAGTTCACTTAGATATATTCTCCACAGAGAATAACCTTGTACTCACCTCTATCGACAAATTTTCCAAATATGCAATAGTCAAAATAATTAAATCCAAAGCGATCGAGGACGTGCGACAACCGCTAAGGGACATACTCTACTCCTTTGGGTTACCAGAAGTCGTAATCATAGACAACGAAAAGTCATTTAACTCAGCTTCGATAAGTTTTATGATTGAAGATGAACTTAAAATTAAAATATTCAAAACACCCCCCTATTCAAGTACCGTAAATGGCCAAGTTGAGCGCTTCCACTCAACGCTCATCGAGATAATGAGATGCTTGAAAACGGAAGACCTCCATCGTTCCTTCACGGAACTTCTAGAACGCGCCGTTCACGAGTACAATTTTTCCATTCACTCTACGACAGGGAAGAAACCTATAGAGGCTTTCTTTGGACGAAGAGTGACTTCCGACCCTGCAATGTTAGAAAAAGCGCGTCAAGAAAACATAAAGAAACTCCAGGACAAACAGAACGCAGACTTAGAGTACCATAATAAAAAAAGGCAACCATTAAAAGAATTCTCCCCCGGTCAGACTATCTATGTCAAACAGAATAAGCGGTTAGGATCGAAACTGAGCCCCCGTTATAAAAAGGAAATAGTGTCGGAAAATAGAACGACAACTATCCTAACTAAATCCGGCAAAATAGTCCATAAATCTTTAATAAAAAATCAACCTTTTCCCCCAGGTTAATGATCACTCAACTCCTACTTGTGCCAGTATGTGCAGCGGAAGTTCAAATTCTAGAGTATACAAACGCACAACTGGTAACCCTGCACACAGGTGTGGCTAATCTGCAATCGGGAACGTATAAAATAATACACGTTATTGACTTGGAGAGATACCTGGACGTAGCAAACCAACTGGAGATCGCCATAAAGAACTCCCTAAATATTAACCATCCCAGCTTCCCACTACTTTCCATCGAAATATCACTAATCAAATCACATATCCGTCGACTACTAACAAAGCCAACCACTAAAAATAAAAGATCACTAGATTTCGTTGGAAGCGCCTGGAAGTGGATTTCCGGTAGCCCGGACCAACATGATTTCGAGATCCTTAGAGAAAAAATTAATAACGTATTAGATAACAATAATAGACAGATAGTAATTAACAAACTAATAATAGATAAAATTAGCGAGCTCTCAAATATTACAAATAAAATGAATAATCAAATAAAGAAAAGAACAAACGAAAAATTTTTGATTAACATTAAGTATAAGATCGATTTGCTAAAAGAAGAAATTGTAAATGTAGGGTACGCCCTACACTGGGCAAAGGTGAACATTGTCAATACACACATATTATCTAATATGGAAATGAAACTAATAAAAAAAATTATAAACAAAGAGAGCATACCATTTAATAATATTGAGCAAGCGATAGATTTTGCCGAAATTAAAATAGCATTTAATAATTCAGTTATGTTGTATATTATAAGTTTACCGACAACAGAGAAAGAGTCCTGCGAGACTATCATTATCAAAGCCGTAAAAAAAAGGCAATATTATAAATAAAATTCCGTATACTGAAGTTTTAAAATGTAATAACAAAATTTATGGCATTATGAAACCATGTAAATCATTCAATAATATTTTTATATGCCCTAGAAGTAATGTTGTAGAAATAAGTAATTCCACCTGCATTCCCCATTTGCTAAGAAGCTGGCAGCCGCATTGTACGACCATCAACAATCACCACATACCCGATGTTGAGGAAATAGCACCCGGCATCCTTTTCCTCAACCAGTACACCGGACCAATATCCGTAGATGCAGATCAAATGACGATCAACGGGACGTTCCTAATAAAATATCACAACGCAACCGTGGTAGTAGGATCAACTGTATTCAGATCGACAGAAACAACCCAGTTCAAGCCCCTTCCTGCCATATTACAACCAGCATCAGGACAAAAAGACATCGAGGAAACACTATCGCTGGAATTAGTAAAGGACCTACATCTCAACAATACCCGATACATAAAACTACTCAACGACAGCTTCGAGACTGGATCTGTCATTGGCATCGGTATTGCAATTCTTCTTCTTGCAGCCATATCCATCATCATCCTGAAGAGAAGCTGTAAACGCAAAATGACCGAACAACCAACCGTGGTAGAAGAAGCTACAGATGAACCAGCACCTCCGCAAATGCCACCAAAGGACCTAAATCCTCAACCATCGACAAGGACGTCGACATCCCGGATTAGTGCGATACCACTCTTCTAAATTGTATTGCGAACGAGGACGCTCGAAATTTAGGTCGGGAGGAGTTAACACCGAATCTTACACCACCCGATGCTCCACATATTTGCACATGGCGGCACCCAACACCTTATCTCAACATATTTGCACACGGCACTCCACACCATCCATTGCGATCACCTTCCAACAACGTGTCAACGTGTCAACACTTGCTCACCGGTCCTACGCCACATCAGCAGTCTGGACCATTCGACACCAATGCATTCCATCACACCGCGGGTAACATGAAGACAACTGTAGGAAGCACAGCAGCAGTGGGGATTACTTAGTCGATAAGAAATTAGTATTTAAGCATTAGGAAAATAAGTACATTTGTTCAGTCATTCAGTGGTAGGCAGTTACGCTGTCCGATAATAAACGAATAAATATTTTTTTTAAAAATTTTAAACTTGTAATTGTTTAATTTATATTCTATTTATTCACAAACTACTCAGCGGTAACATTGACAGCCCCACATTATTGTACATGATTCCCCTTAACACCGACCCACGTAACCTTCGGTCCACGCCCCTTTTCCGTATGAACACTCACCGCACATATTCCACCCTGCCCTGTTTCCACCCTGCCACCTAGTTAATAAATTATAGTTAAGTTATAGTTTTTTGTTAAGGCTTGCATTAAGCTAATAAAGCGCCCCTATGGGGGCGTCAAATCAGACAGACAACAAAGTTGAGTCTTAAAGACTTTTCAAATATTAGGAGCCAATACCTATGAACTGAAAGGTCGAAAAGACTTCTTCAATCTAATCCCGATCATTTGATGATCAGGCTAAGCCTTGAAAAGCTTTTGATCAGAAATAATTATGGTCAAGTTAGTTATAATTCACCCAAGCTTTCTGGGTCTAAAAAAAACAGCAAGGTCTTATCCAAATACGTAAAGACTCGCACACTATCTGACATCTTCCCATCGCTTCTGATGGGAAGTGTCAAGTATCCGCCAAGTGACAACACAATACAAGTAGACAGACTTTCAGTATCGCATTCCAGTTTCAGTTATTTTCCATCAGATTTTGCTTTAGCAGGTCTTGGACCCATACGTTGATGATAGATTCTTCTCTTTCAATCTTCGTTTAGCCAGACTAAAATTCACATGCTGGAGTCACCAGCAAGAAGCGATGATTAGGGCTTTAGACACTTTCATTCTGGTTTTCCGCGAGTAAACTCTATAAAGATATATCAAATTCTGACATTCTGGCCACTTGTTTCTCTACTTGTGCTTAACGTAAAACTTTTTGTTCTTCACAGACCTTTATAAGGCGGTTTTTTATTTACTTGGGCCTCAAGCAACAAGCCTCTCGAGGCGACACGGTCTTTAGCCAGATGTCTTCAGTGCCGATTGGTTGTGGCCACTTTCCACTTGCGTGTGCCACTTTAGGTGCGACCGTTGTTTATTGTTTCGTTCATGAAGGTTTGAATCAAAGATTCAGCAATGTCAGACGTTTGATTCACTGATGCCTGACTTAGTCAATGTCTCTGTGCAACTCTTAGAGTTCTTGATTGTTTCTACTCGTCCACTGCTCTTTAATGCAAAAGGAACCAAAGATTGTACAGAGTTTTATCCCTGAATCGCCCAAGACTCTCTTCAACTACTTCAACTAGGCCTTTCCGCCCTAGAGGAGTACTCGTAAAGAGGTAATTTGATTTTTTGAGAGAGGCCCTTTCTACAATTGTCTCTTCAGCCCAAAGAAGTAGTGTTTGACAGGCCTTATCTCAAATTACTCTTATCACTAGACGAAATCCTTAAGTTATAGCAGCCAAAGTGTTGGAATCGGTGATGGCGTCTTCCTGTTACTAAAACGTATGCAGTATTTGATTTTGCTCTCATTAAACCTCAGACCCATTCTAGACGCTTCAGCTTTAATGCTCCCTAAGGCTTAATTGACATTGAGGTGTGTTCGTTCAGCCACGTTAATATCATCTGGGTCTGCAAGCAATTGTACAGGCGTAAAATAAGTTATGGAATGATTGAAATCATCAAGAAACCACGCTGCCTCATCTGAATCCTTTTTAAACATCGAAGATGTGAGTTAATCATCATGGACCTTGATGGAATAGCCTGACAGGTTTAGTAGGGATGTTAAAACATGACAAAGCTCTGTGTATCTAGTCCTCATATAGTCACTGTGATATGTGACTTTAAGGTAGACAAAAAGGTGGTGGGTATTGACCTAAAATTTGTGGATCTTCTATAAGATCAGAGGTAGTGTGAATATTTGGTCTATGAGTGACTTTCCTGGCCTAAAACTGACAGAACGGCTTCAGACGCTCACGCAGCTCGGCAGAAGAAGTTTCATAAACGATGCCAATATCCTATTCATCGTCAACCTGCCATCGTCATCATGTCAACCTATCTGTTTTGCATGTTCACAACCTGCCATAAGGTGGCAGTTCGTCTGCGCCAGCACTTAATGAACACAACAGGAGTGTCTAAAAATTGCACCATACATGCATTGCAAAAACGACCTAAAACAATGAACGCGTTAGCCCTCACCCTGTATGCCTAGTTAGAAAAAAAAGTGAGAATTTTCTAAAGGCGTTCGCACTCGTTTAACTTTAGTTTGTCTCAAGACTGAAGCTAACAATCCTTGAAAAATTTCAAATTTAACTTCGGTAGTGAACCTGAATGCTTGCAACCCCGGAAAACATGTAATCCAAAATAAGCCCTATTACGTCTCCCCTTACTTAAACATCCTAAGCTAACATAACATATATTTTCAACTTAAACCTTGTAAATGTCCTATTCGATAACGTTATCAAGCTCCTAACCCATTAACCTGAAACATATTGCTTGTCGATGACCAACTACCAAGTTTTCAACTCCCCTTAATCTGTCCTTCCATTAAACCCCTTAAAAAATATAAAACCAAAAAACGAAGGTAACTACCAGGAACCACTTTAAACCGACTGAAACCGAAAATGTATTTATCCAATTCCACCTCCGGCATATGTCAAGGTGTATGCCTGCCTTGCTCCGACACAGAAGAGTACCGGCCTCCCCTCGTTCGACCATGTAAAACCATTTACAAGTTTATATTACGGTAATGCGATTATTTTTGCACACAATAAAGCCCCATTTAAACAGTTTCGAGTTATTAGCAGAAGCTTGAAGGGATATCCTTTTAACACTTTTGTACGTCGATTACATACCCCTTTAGCACGAGTCGATGTAGTCTCATCTCGGAGATGACCATTAGAGATTGTTGAGTGGAAATTGGTGAAATCCTTATTTGAAAATTAACTCTTCTTTTTGTTCTTGGATTTCTTATTTTCTGCTATACGTGGGTTCACGGAAAGGATATGGAACAATTTTGGGGAGGATGAGCTCATGAACCTAATACTGACTGTTGCCTGATATCGAAGGGTGGAACATCGTCCGGTCCCCTGACGATGAACGAACGAGAAATCGACTATCGAATGGAAGACAGAGTGAATGGACTTGCTGGGGTGTTATCCTTTTTCGTATTTTTGGTGTAAACTTTATTATTCTGAGAAAGTTTCCATATCATTAGCTCGAGATGTTTTGTTCAAAGTACGAAAGGAAATCTAACGATGACGACCGATGGCTTTTGAGATTCTTTCTTCGATCGTTTTGGGTCCGAAGATGTGGAATGTTGCGAAAAGGATTTCACATTCCTGTGGTCTTTGTTCTTCCTTGGATGCTTTTGTTGTTTTTTTATTTTTAGGGTTTGAGCTTGAAGTTGTGATATCGGGAAATAAGTTGTTTAAACCACTAAAATTATCGATAACACGTGGATGACTGGGTAATCTTGTTCCAGGTGAGAAGTTTTCTGTGTTGCTGTAAGGAACGTGGAGTGATTTAGTTTAATGCAGAGGCAAGTGATGTCTGTGAAGACACTTCTGCTTGTATATTCAGATACCCAAAGAAGTGAATTAAGAGGAAGCAGAAGTGGCATCCAGCTTTGGCGTCTAGAGGGGCTGAACACTTTTTTTGCCACGATTCAAAAGAAATTGAGCTATACACACGTGGCATCCATGTGAACTTTCGTCCAGGAAGAGTTCCAAGGACTGTTTTTTGATAACGTGACTGAAGTCGGAAGCTCGATCAATTCATCACTTTTGGTTATGACCCTAGGGGATCATGCTTTCCGATAACTATTAGTTGAAGAGCCACAAGAAGAGCTATATATGTGAATATGCTTTTTCACGCTGTAAGGACATAGTTGATGGCCGACAAGACTCTAAGACTGATAATTGGTCGGCTTAAATTTTTTGCCGAGCCTAATTCAGCGTCCAGGCGTTCACTGTTACATGTAAGATTGATAAACTCCCAACAAATAAACCATGCGGTTCCTCCGTTTGCCTGAGATCTTGTTGGTTCGAGATATCCCTATTTCTCATTTTTTCTAACTTTTTGTAAGCATGTAGGCCAAGAACTCTGCTTAGAATGTGATTGCATTAGTCCACTTCTTGTGATCATCCTGAAAAGGAAATCCAGCTATGAGGTTACTATTTTCAGTTAACTTTTGCGGATGTAGACGAGTCGGAACTTTCACGCCACTGACTTGTCGGCTTTCTCCGATTTGAAGTCTCAATGGCGTCGTCTGGGCAGGCTTCTTTGACAGCATTTAAGGTCCCATGATGTTGCCCTTAAAGAAGGATTTCACTTTTGAGAATGGAAAAAAAATTCACTGTGATCTGGGGGTTGGGGATGACGTTTTGCACCAAGTAGTCGGTAACCGTGGAGCAAGCAATTTCAACTTTCGGCGATAGCTGGCGGGTCTGCTATTTAGCCAATCTGATCTGCGACCATTCCCACACTTAATCGACGATTAGAATGGTACACTTTCCACACACATCGTTGGTTCTTGACGTCGACAGCCCATTAAGTGCAATACTCGTCTTTCATACCTCCATCGGCCACCTTTGTATAGTGTGAGTCAATTAAGAACTTCAGTTTGTGACATGCTTTTAATCTCAAACACTTGCTGAATCATGCGCAATATCTCCGTGTCCGATTTCCACAGCATAACACAAAATTCCATGTCATACCACTGTTCAATCGTTTGCTGAATGAACGCTCGCAGGCGCAAGTTTTTGTGAATTTTCACTATTTCACCAGGTTTTTCGAGTATGTATCGATGCCTGTCTTACAACTTCCTAGATTTTGCTTTTCCATAGGAAAAGAGTAATAAAAAACCTCTTGCTGGAAACCTTTTACATGTTCAAAAAGTAAAGGGAATTTTGTAATGTTTAGTTTACATAAAATTGGGAACTATTTCCAAGGGAACAACATTGATGTTGATGATGAATAAATAACATTTTTTTTACAGACCAAAAATTCCCGTAAAGTTGGGACGTACTTCGTGGTGTGCCTTTGAAGTGGTAGGTAGTCTTTGAACTTGACGAGTGACTCGGAGTTGTTGTTTGATGTGGATTGGTCAAATTTAGTACAAGCGAGGATATTTGGCAGGATTAACACGTGTGATTTAATCAAAAGAGCCTCAGCATGCAGTCTGTTTCAAATAGATTTAATTTCTATCTTCCCTCTAAGCGACATATTCCGATTCGTTTGATCTCTAACCTTCGAACAGTCTAGTTTATGCAAAATTAGATAATAAAATTAAATATCCAATTATGTACCTCCTCCGAAAATAGTAGGCTCTGAAAGGACGGGTGCTAGTTGTAAACTCGACGTCAGCATTGCTTCGTCATCAGGAATTAGGATACTTTCAAAAGGCTAACTATGCGAAAACAAACCGTCTGAGCTAGGCCTTAAAATAAATGTTCCGTCTGACATCGTCCTTAATTACTTTTGTTTTCCAAACAACGTTTATTAGCCATCCTAATCGTGATTAGTATGACAGACACAAAGGCAATTAACATTTTATGTCCAATCCCAAGGCCCAGCCAAGCAACAATTCAATTAAAGACTCCTATCCAATCAAATGTCCAACTTGTTGGACATCGAATAAAATTCAGAGTTTCCCTACATTTCGATTGAAGCCACCCTTCCTCTACCACCCGACAGCGAATCCTCTATCAATTCCACTTAATTCCTTCTGTCATCTAAAGTCGAATTTAATTAGGATCCTTTCCCCCCTGATCCAGTAACGATATAATTTCACACACCCCATTCCGTATCGTATACGAATGTGTATAGCACGCTAACGAAGTCTTCACCTAGGAGTCGCCTCCCGCTTGCCCCTTCCAACACTTCAGTGATGACGAAAACAATAGAAGCATACAAAGACAGGAAACATTGCTTTCGTTTTTATGCGAAACAATCAACGAGAATTCGCACAAAATAACTGAAACGAAAACGAACTGGTTCCAGTGCCAATGCCACTGTCAGTGCCAGTGCCCCTTTGTGTGACATAAGAATAACACGAAGGGGATCAAGAGGCATAGGGGGAAGAGGAGACGCATCTGTTTGTAGGAAGGGACGCAACGTAATAATAACGAACACAAGGCTTGATTGTTCTATTCGACAACGATGGGCGCCTTCGGCGCCTACGCTGTAGGATAGCGAAGCCAAGAAAAGGGCGACCGCAGCTCCTCTCCTCAAGTTCTCCTACGTCGCCCTTGTGATCATTATTCTTGACAGTGTTTTCGGTTGACATTTTTTTCCTCCTTTCCCCCATCCTACAGTCCTGTGTTTCGTGTGATTGTCTTCGTCCCTTATTTATGACATTTTGCTCCTGTCATTTGGTTTTTTCCCCCGTTTTCGTCCTTCGTTTTCGTCGGTCATAAAAACTTTATGACGAGAGCGGATTGTGCGAGTGGGAGATGTCGAGGAAGCAGCAGATAACGCAATAAGGAGAATAATAGTATAGAAAGAAGGGGAAAAAGCAGAATCTGGTTCAATATGGTCTCGAGGTCCAATTACTCCTTTGGTCACGTTCAAATCTAATTTTGCTTTGTCCCCACCATCATGACTTGTGTGTGAGAATGCATAGCACTATGGTCAGGCGGAATGAAAGTCGAAGCAAAGTCGAAGAACCAAAGTCGGGTTGGCACAGTCAAGAAGCAAGGATAAGGACGTAGAAGACCATCGTGACGGCAATGATGACGGCCTGACGTTGATGATCAAAAGATGTTTCGGACGCCTGCAGGCGACAGAGTTCATAATTCCATTTCTTTCTTTAACTTTTCTGTGTCTGATGCGGGACCTCACGCCGGATGTTCTTATTGTCGGAGGTTGTTTGAAGTGAATTTTCGTTGGTCAAAGACACTGATACTGTGCATTTCGAGTTTCGTGCTGGGCTCGGGGATCTCGACTATCTTTGGGGCATTTAGGAGAAACAAGGCAAAACATTGTGATAAATTTTAATTAGCGAGGGAATGGAATGTTGGTTATGGTCGTGCTGTGGTGCGGCGTGGTTTGACATGACGTGGACTATTGTTTGCACTGTGTGCTGCTGTCTCGTCGGAATCTGTGATGCGGAACCGTCGGACATGTGCAGTTTTAATAGGTGGTCGTTAACTTGATTATTTTGCCACCACGCCGATGAGGAGTGTGGTGGTTTCTCTGCAAAGTAACTCGAGGGAAGTGGTACAGTGTTGTTGAATAAGTTATGGCAATTTAGACAAACGTATAGGTTCTCTGTCAATAGCTTTGAGTGCTGCAGAGTCTGACAATGTACAACGGACTATTTGACGTTTTTTTTAGTCGGGTGTGTGGCTGACGCATAGTTTAGTTACGTACGAAAGTACGTAAAACCAAGTCCCTCTGTAGAAGTTGCCACTAACCATACATTCTGGTGAACTAAAACACTTGTTGCACCCTGAGCAGTATAGAAACCCTATGTTTTCGCCAACTTAAAGGTATTTTCCAAGCGTAACTTCCCGCTCATACTATTTTGTTTTTAGCTTATCTAGATTAGAAGGATAAAGTTTGACAAACTAAGTTCGCGGATTTACTAGACTATTCAAAATCTCGGGATCGTTTCCGCTGAGTTAGTTTATTAGTGAGTATCCTCTAAAATTCTTTTGAAATAAGCATTAGCCATAGCATTAAGAATTCGCATATAGTGGCAGGCTCTAATGCTTTTACGTTTCAATTTTCAAAAACTCGATAGAAAATGGATACCTTGTGGTTCCATTTTATTCATAAAAGAACAGGAAATCGCCCTTGGTAGAATTACCTTTCGCCTTTACTTCCTAAGATACAGAAGTGTCTTACTTTTCGATGTACATATTGATAAAGATAAAGAAACCCTGTTCACAGATCGTCACTGTGACTCTGGTGTTCTGCAACTTAGAATCATCACCTACTACATGTAGAGACAACTTGATCTAATAGTCTCATCTGATGCCAACAACTGAGTTATTTCCGTTGTTCTCTACCATGCAGACGCTTCATTCACCCCTAAGGCGAACACTTTCACTCGACAATCACTTCACCATCCTCCACCCCGAAAGCTCGTGTTGTCTCAAACTAATTTCGTACAATTAAATAACCGCCCGCATATAACTGTACAAAATCTCTTGAGCTATACTGCTCCAAAATTCTCTACTCCTAATCAACTACACTTCATTCCCACTGCATTATACCAAGGTATTATCCTTCTTCTACACGATAAAAGACACAATTGACCTATCTTAAACACCGCTTTTTGACTTGCACAGCTAGATGTGTGAATCTCTCCACCTTCAATACCTGATCTGAATGCCATCATCTTATATTTAATTGCATTGCAAAACACGTCCCAAAACAGAGAACTTTTTGCCCATTTATTTAGCCAATAGTCCATCGATCAGGCCCCGCAACCGAATTGTGACCACCTTCGTTATACCAAAGACTGTCTCTAGCCTTTGAGAAAATACTTAGCTTAAAGGACGAGATTTCGTCCGGTGCTGATTGCCTCCTCGCCATTATTATTTATATTTTTAGTGCCGGCTGTTTGGAACTCGGGAGTTCAGAGCCTTGCTGATTCCTGGTTTTATCCTTATATTGTCCTCCCATTTAAGGCTCGGCTTTTTTGGCGAACTTTTTCCCCTCGGGCTTTCGACTCATTATTCTATAGAGTCTGTGTCCACCTTCCATTCGTTCTAAAAGTCCTGTCCATCTTTATCTTCGTGACACTGCTTGGGACTAAATAAAGTTCCTCGAGTTCTTGATCGTGTAGTTTACTTCATTTGCCTATTTCTTCGTCCGTATTTCCACCATAGATTCCTCATAAGATCTGGTTTTCAAAAATCCAAAATCTATTTTAATCCTTCTTGGTCGGAAACAAGGCTTCAAATCAGTAAAGTGTCACTGGCATTATTATAGTTAAATATGGATTTTGGCATACCTCTATACCTAAAACTTTGTCGGGATTCATTACCTTACAAGGACATGATACATGTTTTGTTCGGTTTATACATATATGCCTTGTATGCCTGAAGCCACACTAGTAGCCCCCAATAACTTCCTTAGCGTATGATGTCAGTCTCGTTCAGAGAATATTTGGCAGCACCTTGTAACAACTTGATAGCATTAATATTCTTCGGTAATTGTTGCATTGTGTTCGGTCACTTTTTTTAAAAATGGGAATGGTGATCGAGTTTTCCAGTCCTCGAGCATAATTTCATTGCTCCATATACTTGTGACGCATCCATGTAACTTCTTCGTTAATTTCTAGATCGAAATCTAGGCTTTGTCAAGTCGATGGATTGCTTCCTTTACTTCCTCGATGATCGGCAGTTCTACCTGAATTACTGCTATGTGGACAGCACCATTTCCCATTTCTGCTTACTCTCTAAACAGTTTATCGAAATACCTCCTCAATTGAGCTGAAACCCTTTCATTGTCCGAAACGAGATTCCTATTATTGTTGTGTATAAATCCTAATCTGGCCTGGTGTCCCATTCGTAAAGCATTTAGTTCTGTATACATTGCTCCGTGTTTTTAGGCGCACATTTTTCTTCGATTAGTCAACTTTTTACTTTGTCTTTGTAGTTTTTTATCCCGAAGAAGATGACTGATTTCCTTTCGTATGGTGCACATCTCCGTTATTGCTTAAGAAATGTACGAACCATCTGATCCTAGCCCTCATGGTCTTATTTCAAAGTTTTACTTCACAGATATTGCTTGCTGAACATTGGAAGAAAAAGCTTTAACTTAACTGAGTCTGCCTCATAATCCTTGTGAGCACTCGGGAATTGCAAAGTAGTGTTGTTGCCACAGACTTCAGAAGGGCCCTTGACAAAATTTTGTAACAAACTGCACATCCTAAATTCGCTGTAGGTTTCCCACCCGGTTTTATCCCACGGGTCAAATCCTGACTAGATGATCGTCAGTATAATGTCATTTTTAGATCTTCTCTCGGAGTCCCTCAAGGTAGCCATCTACTTCCAATGATATTTAACCAAACTATTAATGATGTCAACTTTGTCAACAAGAGCTCTGATTTTTCCGTATACGCTGATGATATTAAAGTTTAAAATATCGATTCATAAATGGACGTGCCAACTAGACTTGTGAAACGTTGTTTCAATTAATTCTTAAATATACTTATCAAGCCTTATCCCCCTGTTACTGTGCGCATTGAGGTTGTCCATCATAGGTTCTTTCGTTTTACCCTTTGTTATCCAGGCAATACTGACTGCCCTACATATGAACGCTCTTATCACCAATCTTTAAAATCTTCGGTTCATACTCCTTTTCGGCATCAACTTCTGTCGAACAAACTGTAGCAACTATGAGCCTTTTCGACTTACACGTCTAAAAACCTAGCCTTACTTACCTACTTTTATTTTTTTATATATATTTTGATTATTATAGGCTTATATTTTGTAAGATTTTTCATTTAAGTGCCACTGTGGGCATGGGGCGTCAAGTCAAATCAAATTCTCTTAGGTGAAATGGGCTTACTGCCTATTGATGACTCTGAATGGCGAATTTCTAGAAGCTTTTACTCTATACAATTCTACAGGTTGTTCTGTTAGTAGCTCGCTGAGAGGAAATACCACTGTAATGGTTCGGCTGTTACAGAATTCGATTCCTATGCCATTGGCGTCAGAAGTCAACACACAAACCTCTGAAAATGGTGCCCCCCAAAAAAGCTTTTAAAGTTCTCTTGATTGTTGATAGTGGAAAAGGCATATCTACCTAAACTTTAGAAAGTCGGGAAAATGCGCGAGTCGGACTTATATAACCCGTGAAATTACAAAATTCCTGTTATTTTTTGAACACATCTCGGGAAATATACTTTTTCGATTTTGTCCCATGCCATGGTTTATTATTCTACTTAAAAGCCATTTTTACGAATCTTTCTCTCCTTACAATCTCCTCACAAGTCTGACAGTTTTTTTTTATTTTCTCAAATCAAATTTTCGTCAAAGTGAAATCGCGGCAAAACGAATTTTCTCCCAATAAACATTTGCTCACCGCCAAAAGGACACTTTGCTCAACTTTTTCAAGTTTTTCGTTTTTTTTCACAACCCAATTACCAAGCGCGCCGTCAGAAACGAATACAAAGACAGGAAACAGAGAAATGTATGAGAATGAACGTGCAACCAACGCAATAAATCCACGCGACTATGCCAC
Organism: Merodon equestris; assembly: GCA_958301585.1. Lineage (NCBI taxonomy): Eukaryota > Metazoa > Arthropoda > Insecta > Diptera > Syrphidae > Merodon > Merodon equestris. The sequence goes on along the minus strand of OY284416.1, from coordinate 17,552,744 downwards.
GTTCCATTTGAAAAGTATCGCTGAACTACGTGCACAAATTTGTATATCCTGCCAATTGGCATTACCTGCGAAAATTAGAAACGAAACGGCAGTAAACATTTGTTTCACCGAAGAACTTTACAAATTAACACCCGCACAGAACCCTGTCAGAAAAAAAAAAGTCCACATTCAGGACGTGTAAGGTGAGCGTCTCCAAGTGGCTCATTGTCGCAGCAAAGAAATCAAGGAATGTACCACGCAGATTATCGTAGGTATTGTGCCCTCTGTCGTGTCCCCCATCCATTTTCACCTACAACGTTATGAGGGGTAATTTGTTTTACTCGTTTGCTTGATGAGTTAGGTGGACGAACGGCAGAGAAGACGAGAAACAAATGCAATTCATTTTTTATCTGTGACAATTTAATACAGGTACGAGGAGTAAGTATCTTCGATACTCCACTCTGCTTGGGTTTAACGAATCCCAAACGCATCGCTATGCTTCCCGTGCCGGTGATGGGCAGATTGTGATTTCGAATCCAATTTCTTCTCGACTAATCCCCGTTTTATTTGCTGTCTTCCTTCGCCGTAGTCGTCGCTCGACAACGTGTTGGGGAGACGGATGCAGGCGGAAACTTTTTCAAGAAGTTATCAAATTTTATTAGAAGATATTATTATGGTAACGTTTCTGCCCCGTCACCTGGCGTTCGTTGTTCTGTCGCCAGCCAATTTCGTTCCGTACGCACCCGGAAAGATATCCACTCATCTCTCGGTCATGTGTAGCTGGCAGATTTCTCGAGTGTCCATAGACGGCGTTGTGATGTGTGGCGAACATAACGTCAGCATTGTAGCCGTCGCGGCACTGCTACGCTCGGTGTGATTTATAGGAGATTTTCGGTTTTTATGAGTGCCACCTGCAAAGCAGTCAAGTTGATTTTCGAGCCATCGTGTCTTCAAGTTTGCTTCCTTGGGAGAGGCGTTCGGAGTTGGGCTTAAGCACGAGATGGAATTAAGGCGGATTTTTTCGACGAAGTGGAAAAGTTTATTGCAACAATAAAACTGGCTATGAGCTTGTGGGAAGCACGAGAGCATTCTTAAGATGAATCGTACAAGGAAAAGGTGGTCTTCGAATCGTATCATGTTCTAGGTATTATGTCCTCGAATGGATTTTGTTTAATGGGTGGATGAATAAATGCACATATTCGTTTGTAAATTGTGTGTAGTGTGTGGTGTGGGAAGGAGTGCGTCTGACAATGGTACTGTGGGTTGTGCTTAGTCTCTTTATTGGGAGAACAGGGCGGACTTGGTAAGTTTAGGCGGATTACTGTATGGATGTGGAACAGGACAACCGGTTGGGATTAAGTGCATATTTAGGCTGGAATTAGGTTTAGGGCGTCTTGATTCTTAATCGTCTTTAATTTTAAATGCCTCTTTCGAGTAGTATTTAAGGTAGATGTACATATTAAATTAGAAGCAACTCTTAATGGGATCCATCGTTATGGACTTGCCTATATCGTTACGGTAGAATGCCTCGAGATTTGTTTGTCCACAAGATGAGAGTTTTGGAATAGTGTAGAGAATAGCTTAACTACGATTGCATGCCATATGCTGAGGGTGCGTTTCAGTGTCACTTGTTCTATACATTTGCTTAAATATTCATTCGTCATTGGGGCTTGGCTAAATGGATTGGGAATTAAATCTAAACTGCGTTTATAGAACTTGATTTCATCTTATGACATTTCAAACGTAGGCGGATGATCCCTTGTTTCTGCTATCAGTCTTAATCTGTTCATCAATTACGGTCTGTTGCGCTTCCTCGAAATATAAACTGAGTTGTATGGACAATGATAGATGTGTAACTAAATTGCTGTCAATATTATGTGATATTTGAAGGTGAGTGGGCTTACGGGCATGTGGACAGATTGATACATGTGATTAAGTCATTATTAGCTTTAGGAGACCACATTTTATTGCAAATTATATAACGATTTTCTACACAACAATAAGCATTGAATCCTTTTTTAATTTTTTGAACTTTGGTAATTTTGGAACCTAGTATTTGGAAAATGCTGTTCTTAGTAAAATGGAGATTCAACCGTTTTTAACCTTCTCCAAACGATGAGGTACCGAGCTATAAAAAATACTCCATTGACCCACAGCATTTTGCTAAAGTTGCCCATTCGCAACGGATGTGTGATTGGAGAAAAGCATCTGATGGAATACTATTGGCTGAGAAAGGTATTTAAATTTGGGAGAGTTCTTCAGAATGTCGATTTAGTAACCTAAGACAATGAACAATATACCATTCGACCTTCCTGTTATCTGGGACGCGACTGGCATAGCATGTCGTTGACAAGATCACTTAAGGACAAATGATCGCAATCATAAGTTTGCCCTTTCTTGCGGGAAATCTCTACATTCACATCTCTGTGAAGACGATATGGCAATGCTAAATTTTACTTGCTCTCGAACTTCACATTTTCAAATGCCCCTATCTCCCTAATTAAAACTTTTACACAAAAAAAAAGCTCATTCACGTGGTCACCGGTGAGTGGAGATGCTAAACATGCACTTCTTCATCTTCTTCATGGCGCTGCAGATCAGTGTGGACTTGGGCCTCGACCAACAAGTGTCTTCAGCCAGCATGATCTCTTGTCAGCCGTCTTCAGTTACGCACACCAACTTGGTTGAGGTCCTTCTCCACTTGTGCTCGCCATTTGAGTCGAGGGCACTATCTTTTGAGTTGTCCCAATGGCTCGGATTCAAAGATTATTCGGGCCAGAGATCTGTAGACTATAAGCTCTACATGGCCTAGCCACCTCACGCGTTGTATCCGTAGACGCTTAACCAGGCACATGATGTACAGCCCGTACTGTTTGAAGTTGAATCTTTTCCCCCAAATGCTTCCAAAGCAAACAGGATTAAAGATCGCACCCAGAACTTTTCTTTCGAAAAGACCAAGGGCTTCCTCATCCGCTTCCATAGAGCACCATAAAGCAGGACTAGGCTAATCAGAGTATTACATAAAGAAAGTTTGGTTTTCTATTACTCAATTGCCTCTTGAACCCAAAAATCAGCGATTGGCAAGAGTTATTCGGCGTTTAGTCTCGGTACTGATGTTGTTCAAACTAATTATCGCGGATCCAAGGTAGACGAAGTGCTTGAGTGCATCCAGGTTCTTCCTACCCATTGTGACGCTCTGTTCGAGACGTCGATGTTATACATCCTTCCTTGATGACTGCATATAGTTCGTTTTGCACTCCTTTACCGCCGGACCAATTTTAGCTCCAGCAATTGCATTGACGGCTGTGTTCGACCAATTACGTCAATGTCATCCGCGTAAAATAGCAGTTGAACCGACTTTTGATCGTGCTGACCTCTGAGTTGCGCACGATCTTCTCGAGTATGATTTTAAAACAAGACAAGATGGGATCAGCTCGCCGGGAGCCAAACTACAATTGCATTTTGTTGAATTTTGCAAACTTTTACCTGAATCTCAGGAACTACAGCAGCTAAGGCTCTAAAACCGGTCGCTATGACCGAACGGACCGACGGACAGAAAAATGATATACGAATATGCGTATGGACAGACGGATAGAGGGACAGACAGGAAAGCCTTTGCATAAGTCTTCCCTATCCCAGCTTTGCAAGGTAGAAGATTAAAAGCCACATGACAGCGCGTCGCCTTTTTTGACTTTGGAGGTTTCACTAAGTTCGTTACCTTGGTTGCAAGAGTTTTCCACCGTTATCTTAAACAATTTGACGAGTTTGGTAGGAATGTCAAAACTAGACGTGGCTCTGTATAGCTCGTCTCCATGCACGCTGTCATATGCGGCCTTGAAATCGAAGAATAGGTGGTGGGTGTCGATGTGCATTTCCTTGGTCTTTTCCAGGATCTGCAGCAGTCTGAAAAATTCGTCTATTGTTGATTGATTTTAAGCGTTCACAAGAAAAGCAGGGATGATTTAATATGCGATGTTAAGGACACCGATCCCTCCGTAATTGGCGTAGTCAAAGGGATTTCCTTTCTTTTCGACCTTTCGACTTCCACTCGTCGGGCATGCTTTCCTCCGACCATATCTTACAGATGAGATGGACCTGACGAAATCATGCTTTAAACAGCTCCGTGAACAGTTTGTCCGCTCCAGCAGCTTTGTTTGACTTCAGCCTTGCCTAACTTCGTCCAAATTGAGTGGAATATTCTGTCTGGCAGCGATATTTGGTCTTCTTCGCCATTTAATAGTCTGCAGAACTGCAGAACGTCCCTCCAAGTTCTCCATTTTCATCCCGGCAGGCTTTGGTCCAAAATGTATATCCACTGTATAACTGTTTTACTTTGTATTAAAACTTTCAGACTTCATTCCTCCTGTAACAACTCTCCATCTCCTCGACCGCGCGCTTCTTATGCTCCTCCTTTTTTTCTGAGAAGTCTTCCTTCCTTTTCTGTTCGTAGAGCTCATGAACAGCTCTCGTTGTTCGATACAGCATAGCCTTTTAGCCGTCTTGTATGGCTGTGTAAGCCACTCGTCGGGTTTTTCCTGGGTGGTGTCGTAAAATCCAGCACATCAGTGGTAGCTTCTTTGATAGCTTTTTGACAACGCTTCCATTCTTCTTCTATTGTTAGTGCAGGCGGCGCGAACTTTCAGAGAGTTTTTGGAAGACTCGGTCAGCAAAATTTCTGTCTGTCGGTAACGATCGTAGATTGTTGTTTGTTTTCGATATTCGTGCTGTTACAGCGTTGGCTACAATATGGAAATGATTCGAGTCGATGATCGCTCCTCGGAAGGTTCGGACATCGAGAATACTTTAATGCCTGACGTGTGTGATCAATCTGGTTGACGGTTGATTCGTCGGGAGACCGCCAGGTACCATTATGGATGTTGAAGTGTGGGAACCACGTACTGACTACATAGAGGTTCCAGACCGAAGTGAAGCTCAAGAGCCTGAGTCCATTTCCATATGTGCTGCCGTGCAGGCTGTGTTTTCCGATGACTCCAGCAAAGATTTCTACTTTTCCCAGCTATGAATTAAAACGGTTTTCGTGTCACAGCTCGGGCATTGATCGTATGTTCTTTCTAGGAGATCATAGAAGTCATCCTTGCTGTTGTCATCCTAGTCCTCTGTCGGGGCATGAGCGCAAATCAGGCTAATATTGCCGAATTCAGTCTTGATGCTGATTAATATGAGACGCTCGCTTATATGTAAATTCAAAGATTAAGACTTTTTGCCTAAGTCTGTCTCAGACAACAAATCCAAATCCAAATAAGTGCTGTATTCCTCTCTATAACAATCGCCATAGTAAAGGTCATAGTTTTTCATCTTACTTTCGCAAAATTTCAAAGCTGAAAATTTGAGAAAAAAAATTACACTTTTCCGCAAGTCCAACAATTGTTTTTGGACTTCATCTAAATCTGGCAGACTTAAAATTTGGATATTTTACGGGCTCAGGCCCAAGCCCCGACGCAAAGTTCGCCAAGTTGAAGTCTGCGGAAGGCCTAGTTCTCGACTAGCTCAGTTTCTATTGTATACTTTACAGCGATGTTCTCGGCTGAACTTGCGTTCCTTTGACGAACGAATCATGGCTGATTGATTACTGGACCGGTCTTCCCAAATTTGGCCATCAAACGTTGAAGAGTCGACTGTGAAGGGCCACAACGGCTACCATAAAATGGGCGCAACGCACGCAACGTTTGCACTAACGAACACTCATTTTCATAACAAAGTTTTATCATTTTGATACGCTGTTCAACTTTATAACTTACCGTGGTAACTTGGCGTTAGTAACTGAGGAATAAACAACAGATATGACAAATGTCACCGAAACAACATGGTCGCCACAGGCCACCAAAATCTATCCGCGCCAATTCATATTGACAAAAATTCCTAGTTTTCAGGACAGCAGTTCGAGGCGGTGGAGTGAAACCTACGTTGTGAGGAAGGGCTGATGGAGGGCGGATTTAGGATGATAATTCATAGTTACTCAATGGCATTGATAACCAAAAAAATTGCACAAGACCCTTCATGAATCACTGCGTTCAAACAATTCCAGATATTGCGAGTTCTAATCGTTCCTGAATCAACTGTCTCCATTCCATTCCACTACACGCTATCGTCATTCCCCACGGCACTGGAATTCCATGTTGCAGCGATAAATATTTCGCACCCTGCAATTGCCCCTTATCAGAGCACCTCAGTAACATCTGTTATATCGATGGAATCCGACTTTCTTGTACTTCCGCTTTCGTGCACACTCTAGATAAACCGAACGACGGTGTGACATTATGGCAGTGTATGAAGGCTCTGGCACTAATTAGGGTCCGTCCCAGCGTCGAGTCGAAGTAAATCCCCATAAAAGTCGAAACGACCCATTGTGTCGATGGCCGTGTGTTACACATTTGCGGATGTAACGAAATAAATGCGACCCAAGTACAAATTAGGTAGGCGTTCCGCCCACTTACAACGTACATCCGCGTTAAATACGTCATAAACCACCACTCGGAGCATTAAAATTTTACTTCATTTTTACAACTGCACTCCCACTTCAAGCAATTACTTAAAATGAAATTCAAGAAAAAACCATGTCGGAATGAAGATACCACACGGGCGATAAAAAAGCGACAAACTGTAGCGTGTCACATGTCACCCATGAGTCAGGACAGGAGAAGGAACGAAGACAAGGAAAATTAGCTACGAGCATAACAAACAACCATCAAAGCCAGGAAAACCGGGCTATAAACTGGAAAATCCAATTATCCTGTAATGGCCATAAGTATCACACTATCATACGATGGCATTCGCGTTTTGAAAATGATTACTCAGTATTACTGTCGGGAATGTAGGCCCTGATGACTGGGATGTATGGTATAGGTGAATGGGGTATGTGCCATGGGGGCTGACCTCGACTGGAACGTCTATCCTTGTGCGCTATCGTTTCTAATTAATTGGAATGCAAATCGTCTAATTGCACCGGCCACGTGCTGGGTGCGAAGACCGTAGGACGTGTGGGAATATGGTCGTCCATCCGGTTGTACGGATGCGGTAACAGATGGTCAAGTGGTACATGGTCGTGGATAACTCTCGGCTTGATTTGAAACGAAAAATCTTCATTAATCACGTTTAGTGCAGAATTTGCGAACGTAAGCTGGTGAGGGTTGGATCATGCTGACTGAGTCGCGGATGGTTGTTTCCGACTTTTTTTTCGCTATAACTTCGTCGGTTTTGGGTATTGGTATCGGTAGTTGATTTAGTTACGTAAAAAATAAATTTGTGTGAAAAATGTAAAATTAATTAGAGCCGCTGAATATTCTAATTTCCCAGAGCTTCGATGTTACATAAATTTATTTTGTTGCACAAGAAAATTAGGTGAATAGTCCCGGCGCATCCAAGTCTACCAAGAACTGGCCTCTTGACTAAAGCAAACTTTACTTTTATAATGAACCAGAACCATTTTTTGATCAGTAGTTTTTAGGCATTCCCTAATCTTGGCAACTGATTGTGATATATGTCACAAACATATATTATATTCACGAAACATATTCAAAAAGTTAAGTGAATTTGTAACTTCTTAATATGGCATGGATTTTTCAAATAGCTATGTCCATATTTGGACAGCTTATTGCTCTGACGTTAGACTATGCGAGTCCGCATTAAAAATCGCATTAAAAGTCGAAGTTGTTAACTTTTATTATAAAATTGGTGTTCTGCTCACCAAATTTTTCATTAGCTTTGAAGTACTTATGCCTGAAATGGCCAACCAACCGAACCAAGCAATTCAAAAATTTATCGCAAAATTCAAAGAAAGTGGTTGAATTGCTGAACGATCACATCGCTGTCCCCGTTCTATACCGCGGCGCGATCAAGCGAAAATATTCCTCATAATGCTGTTAGTGTGGCTGAAGACTCAAACCTCTCAACTCCTCGTTGTGCACAAGGAACTGGCCTTTTTGCGATGAATTTGCGAAAAGACCTGGCAATTCATTCGTATAAGCTCCTATTCACATAACCACTGATGCTCCGATTTCATCAACCATGTCGTACGTTCGCTGATTGGGCTTTGGATGAGTTGAAAACGAATCCAAATTTTGTCGAAAAAATTAACTTCGGTGATGAATTTTTGGTTGAATGACTTCCTGGGCAAGCAACAGTGGCGTATTTGGGGAAACAATACTCCGCAACCAAATCAGAAGTCTTCATTGCATACAGAGCATTGCATTACTGTTGGGTGTGGTATTCGGGCAGTTGTGGAAGCACATTTTCCTAAAGGAGAATGGCCAGACGTTGAATGTTCGCCGTTTTAGACTCTCTTCTGTGGCGGAATGTTTCGATGCTGGCTTATAGCTAAAAAACCTACAAAAATTAACCAAGTGGAGAACAACATCATTCAAACTATTGATGACTTCAAGTCCGGCTTATGCTATAGACTTAACCAAAATTTGACTTCTCTAGTAGATTCGTGTAAACGAAGTCGCGAAGGCCATTTTATTCGATTTAAAAGTTAAAATACCCTCAGCGGAAAATCCTGGCTAGTTCTATTTGCGCAAATTGATACAATACATGAGGCTAGTTCAAAAACTAATGTGACTTTGATAATGAAAACGTTGAAACAGTGGAGAAAATTATTATGGAGAATCGTCGAACTTCTATCAAATAATTTCATAATTTGCAGATATTCGGGCATGACCGTGTGTCAGTGAAATTCGTTCCGAAATTCCTAAATTTTGACCAAAAGAGTCGTTGCATGAGAATCGCATAGGAGTTGTTGTATGACGTTAATGACGATCCAGATTTGCTGAAAACACTAGTGACGGAAAATGGGTATGTGGGAATGACGTTGAGACTACAGCGATCAGAAGGGCCAAAACCATAATAAGCACGGCAAGTTCGGTTAAATGTGAAAGTTTTCCTGTTTCGATTGAAGAAATATAGACCACAACACTGGAAGAGGTCAGGACTTTGCCAAAAAGCGCATATCAAAAGTGCTTCGGAGTTTGGAAAATGCGCTAGTGCAAGTAAATTATACAAAGTGGCGCAAGATTTATCTTCCAATTTTGTTTTTGAATTACTTTTGTACTAAAGAAAACAAAATGATTTTGAGTAATGGAAATATTTAGTTGGACCTTTACAAATTTTTACTGTTAAGTGGAAAAGATGACATCCGCCAAGTGGCTGCCGCCAGTGTTGATACATACTTGTATCCGTTTTATGGCATTTTCAATGACTTTCCTCAAGATTTCCGGTGATAACTGTTCGCTTTCCTGTTGAATATTCTCCTTAAGGACTGGGATTATCTGAGGCTCGTCGGCATAACCCCATAACATCAAGTAGGTCTATATAAAGAAGTCTGGGATGGTTAAATCGGGCGATCCTGCTGGCCATGCCAAATAGCCAAAACGGGAGATTACGCGACCAGGAAACGCTTCCTTCACAATATCCATTAAGGCTCGTGCTGTATGTGCGGTTGCAACGTCTTATTGAAACCACATATTTGCCAAGCAGTAAAAAGTCGTTTATCATGGCCTTTTGCGTTCGCCAGCAACAGTGACCGTATTGCCGATGGCAGCCCAATGACTTCGCCCGCGTGAATGCCGCACCACGCAGTGGCTTTGAGTGGCTCTTCGTGCATAGCTCTCGGATTTTCAGTACCCCAGAAATAAAGATTTTGCTTATTGACGTAACCGCTTAAGTGGAAATGCGCCTCACCGATCATGATGATTTTCGACACAAAATCGTCTTCTTCGTTGTTGAGACTAAGGATGGTGTGACAGTAATTCACACACGACTGACGGTCAGCAGGCATTAACTAATGCAATGTTTGCACTGTGTACGAGAACATATGTAAGTCTTTCACTAAAATTCACTGTAGGGTCCATTTGATGATGTCCAATTGCGTGGCCTCCTGCGGCTCCAGTCTGTTCAGTTCGAGTAGCTGAGCACCGGAATGTTTGCTCAGTTGGCGCGACACGATTAGGAAATCAACATCGAAAATCCTGCTGTGCTAACACCACCGAATGGTTGTTCCTTTGCTTACCTGTTTGTATATTGCAGCTGTTTTGTATGATATATGATTGACGTACGACGCCATTTGCAAAAATTATGACATCTCCTTAATTAATTTTGCGCCACCTTGTATCTGAGGGAGACAAATTAGATTTTGGAAAAAAAATTTTTTAACACATTTTGCATTGTCTAATATGTTTGGAAAGTATTGCGAGCTAAATCTATTGTATTAGCGTTTGCAAGATGGTCGTAAAGATATTTGCCCTGGACAAAACGATGGAAATATGGAAAAAAGTGAACGAAATTATTATTAACATTAAAAGCAAAAACTTGCTGAATAAATGTTGAATTTCGACCAGAAAGAATGGCGAATGGAAATCGCTTAGACATCACTAAATAAAGTTAGTCATGGTACTACTCAATGTATTACTCACAAATTCGAGACCATGTGTTCTTGTCAAAAGATCAAACGATCAGAAAGGGATACTACTAATGTGCAATCGTAGGGGGTGATCTGAAAAAGGTCTCTCGCAACTGCTCACACTGCATTGCTGATTTATATTATATAAATTTGGTCAAAAGGCAGCAGCAGCATCACAAATAAGGCTCCGTCCAACTTTTCCAAAAATAAAAGGACGTGGTTTTGCAGGCAAAGATGGCGTTAAAAAAGGCTCATCGCTGAAAGAGCTAGATGCCATCTCAAAGACTGTGACCCAAAATTTGACCGTTAATTGAGTATAACATATGTGTAAATATTTCAAATCTAATTTTGGACATTTTGAGTACAATAATACCCCTGTAAACCAATATATGTATAAGACACTTTTCAAAATTCCAAAATTCCTGTTAATTTTTGAACACACTTTTAATATTGTTTGAAATTTACTTTATGATTGCCTATAGCATATAGCATGTAGCATATTGTTTGTAGCAGTAGACATGGAAATAGGAAGCTGTTCTTTTATTCGCTGGATGATTTCTTCCTTTAATATAACAGTAAGGTTTACAGTTTTTAACGTATGCTATGTCGCCTTCCTGACGATTGATACAAAAATGTCCGAGTGTTTTGGAGATTCCGCGTCGACCAATATGACTTGGCATTTTGGCGTTTTTTTTACATTTTACTATTTCTACCTGAGCTTTTGGTATGTGGGGATCCAAATTACTTTTTTATTTTCTACATCATCTCCAGGGGTCTAAATTGAACTTCGTTGTGACGCCAGCTAATTCTGATTTCTTGCTTGGGTTTTCCTACGATAACTTCAAAGGCCGTACTATTTATCGATATCTCCCTTGCACTGGTGGCGGCTTTTATCTCAATGAATCTCTCGTAAGATCTCATTCAGCTTGTGTGGATTATCCAAATTAACGGCCTTAACTGGATTAATGACTTCAAATGATCAATGTTTATGTTATTCCCTTTGGCTACCCCTTTATTTATTTAATTCCTATACGAAAAAACTCAAAATTCAACCTCCGTATCTGCAATTCCAATATAACACCTTAATGAGATGGAAACAAAAAAAGTAACTGTGAACTACAACCAACGCGATAAATTCAGTCTAATCTCTCCAAACCTATCTAGGACAACCACTCCCGGAGAGTAGTGAACGAATATTTTGGACACAAACCACCCCGTCCAGATTGTGTGACGACCACCATAAGAGCGTAACTGTTGAACCTGCGCGAACCCTATAAAAAAAATGTAACTCTCGTTCATAGGATCATTCTTCTGTGACATCTTATGAGGAATAAAGGAAATCTCATTTTCTAGTGTCTAACTATATTACAAGCTGGCCGGCAACCCTGGTATTGAACCAGGAAGTGCATTATTTAAACGAAGTACTTTATGTCCTTCGATTAAATAACATTTCACAAAATATAAGATCCATAACCAAATTTTTTGCAAATCATACTGTCTGCAAAAAAAAGAACAATTAAACACGTCACAAATGTCCATCACGCAATCGAAGTCCCATATAGACCTGATAATTAACCGTCCTTAGGTCAGGACAAAGGTAGCCATGCATACGATTGTTCCAAACGCACTCAACCCCTTTCCTGCAAGCCTTTGATGAAAATCAATTTAAGAACTGACCACATGCCACATTAAAACTGTCAGTCATTTATCAAGCCGCAGAACCGAAACTTGTCCCACCCACCTGACTAGGCACATTATCCCGAAACAACACGAAAAAAAAAAACCAAACGAACCCAACCAAACCCTTCATAATTGCGACTAACTGCAACTAGGTGGGTCATTTTTCCTTCATCCGTTTTGTGCTGAAACTAAGGCTATGCACACGGTAGGACGAACAAGCCCACCGTTCCTGCATTGTAACTTTGTGACTTATGTGGTGTCATCGGTCAAGCCTTCGACTTTGGTCTGCTCCTCAGAATGCTACGGCCCGGAGCGGCAATACTTATGCGGTGTGTGCGTGTGCAAAATTTATGACAAAGTTACACACCAGCTGACGGTTAAATGGAAATTTGTAATTTCTTTTCAGTTTTTTTGTCTCTCCTTTGGTTGTGGTGGAACAAAGGACTCTCTGCAGAACACCAACGAGTGGTGATTTTTTGCGCTTGCCATTCCTAGATTTTTCGATAAACCGCAACAGTTCGTATTTTTTCCTGCTCCATCGCCATATAGATGGAGTCAGATAAAGTCCTTGGAAGGGCACTTGTGCGAAAATGGAAAGAGAAAAACGAGTAAACGCCTACGATGGAAAGTTGCACCTGTTCAATGGGTTCAGCTGTGACCACGGTTGCGGCCGGGACTACTGGCCAGGATTTTGGATTGTGAGGTTAGTTCACTACTACCACCTCGGCTGTGGTGGTGGTAGTAGTAGTGGTAGTTGCACCGCAGGTGTAACCACCATCACGGATGTTCGAGCACCGTGTCATTCCTGATAGAGGCAGATTTGTATTCGGCGGACGTGAGTAATGCTTATTGCGGTCAAGAGAGTTTTTTTGCAATTGCAGAAACCAGGGAGGAAATTCGTGTCTCGTGTTAGTGTTTAATAACATGTCCTAGTTGCTTGGGTGATTCATTTTTAAATTGTTTAAATCGCTCAAGAAAAAAAATGCACTTTGATTGATGCATTTTCAACATTTTCAGTCACGGATTGGTCGACTATAAATCAACGGATGCTGATTATGCCACTGGTGAAACAGTACCACGTCATCAATTCCCATTCCACGAAGTATCCTGCCATCAGCCACCTAACACCGGTGGCATCTCCAGTGCTGGCATCTTGGAGAGTATCATCTCCATCAGTCTTTTTAAAACGTAGAAAAGCAATAGCCTTAAAGACGGTAGAAGGATGAAAAAAAAAAAATAAAACAAATTTCAAGAAGGAGCTCCTTGATCCTTTGTCGAATTTCTTCATCCGTGGCTTCGTTCAGCGGACTCAATTGTCTGAACTTATTGCATACTTAAACTGGGCCACTATTAATCTTGCTTCTGTTGTGAACAGAGAACTGAAGCAGAGCATAGTCGAGTGGAGTGCACAGTCAAGACAACACAAGTCTGAGAAGAAGAATCATCTTTCGTTGCATCTTCGTTCGTTCTTAAGCTTATGTGCGTGTGTGCCAGAGTTATTTCTGTGTTCGATATGATTCGGAGACGTTTCATATATCATGCACAGTTGAAAGGACTTTGCTCTTGAAATTGTCCACGTTCACTTCTGGTTGGCTGAAGGACTGGTTTGGTTATCGTTGATATAGAATATATCCCTATTTTTGGTCTCAAACATTTAATTTTTTACTGGTAGATGGATACATCAATTTGATATTGGGTGATTTTTTGATTTCCTGGATTCGTCCTTAGTCCTTCGTTATCCTTCGGACGCGGTCACGTATTCTTGAACACAAGTCTAATATCTACGAGCACTCGGCTGTTTAAATCTCAGGGGCAGTTGCACTATGTCTTTTGATTTGCCGAAATGAAGAAATAATATGTTCTTACCACGAAAAAGGACGAAAATGCATAAAAAGCAACAAAGGATTGTTTTTAATTTAAACTTTTCCCACAGCTCTCGGCTGTGAAATTCCCAACTCGTGGCGTCAATTAACTCTTGCCCATAGTCATCCCGTAGCAGGACATTTGTTCCTCTTTCCTTTCTCATCCTTTTTCATTTTTACTGCATTATTCATTCTCCTACGGCGAGCATAAAGTGCATTTCGCCCTCTCCCGTGAGGATAAAGGCCATTAACTTGAATATTCGAAAAAGTACAAAAACAAATTTTCGTTACATAAATTCGCAGAAACCAGAACGACGAGGGGAAAAAAATGACGAAAACAAGCTCAACACATAAAAAGGGATGAATCCTGGAGGGCGAGGTGAATATTGCCACGACCACCTGTGCTATATTCGCCTCAATCTCTTCCTCTTTTTGTTTGTGAGCTGTTGCAGGTAATTCTAGGAGCCATCAGAGCTGAGGCGAAGGAAAGTGCTCACATCGAATAGGACGAAATCTACGAGCGAGCTGTTCAGTGGTTTATTTCTCAAGCGCTACTTTCAACAGTTACTTAAGATCCTTTTTTCTTCCTTTTATCGTTTTTTTTTCTTTTCGTCGTTTTGTTCTTCGTTGCTATTATTGGGAAGCAAATCCTGTAAAGGAAACGCTGAGAGTGCTTCCTCATGCCCTTAGACGTTGATACAACCTACCTACCATTTCCTACCACCTGTCTAAGGACGAAATAAAAAGATTGACTGAGATCTTGAGTCGTGCTAGCGGAATACATTAGTAGTAATGGAGAATTATAATGACGGTTATTCGGAATAGAGCAGGTTAATACGATGCTGACGGTGTCCTGTGGCCCGGTGAACGCGATTTAATTTCAGTCAGCGGGAGGGTAATAGTGTATGAGGGGCACTTGTTGTGAGACGAGGTTTACATTTTAATTAAAGTATAAACACTTGAAGTAGATGTTGATGCGCGAGGATATGTGCTTGGGCGGAGAGTTGTTTTGCGGGTGTTGGTCGTAAGGAGTGGCGTTTGTGCTCTAGTTTGTCGCATAACAAGGACACGAACGTAATGTAGGTGAGTGACGGTGCCTTTAAGGTGAAATCTCTAAATTGAGGTTAGGTCTTCGTGAGGCTTCGGTGACCAGATGCCATATAGTCCTACAGTGATCCAAGCAAACAAGTTGGTTGACATTTTTTTTTTTTAATGATTTTTGTCGTTTTTTTTTTTTAATTTGAAAAAATAATTAAAAAGAGGCATTGTTTCAACAAAATCTGTCGCTGAGGTTGGTCTAGGTTCTGTCACGTTCCCGCAGTTAAACGATTGATATTTCGTACAAGCCCTATCAGATGAATCAACAAGGGGCTCACATGCACCTAAGACAATAACAAGGATTTCAGTATATATTTATTAGGTGTTAAGCTGGGTAGATTTTAGGGTCCAAGAACATTTTCCGATTTTTAGTAGTTGTCAGTGAAGTATACAGCCGAACTTGAGGCAATTGATTCCTCGCCGTGCACAAAAACTTGGCTTTCTCAGATTTTAACTTGGCGATTTTGAGTCGAGGCTTGGGCCTACACCCATACAAGATTCAACTGATCCAACTGATTCCGAAAACGACGTTGGTAAGCCGGTTACCGTCACTGGCAAGCGCTACAGAACGATAATAAACAATTTCTTATGACCCGAATTGAACCATGTGGACCGAGACGACATGTCGTTCCAACAGGACGGCACGACGTGCCACACAGCGCACGACACGATTGTCATTCTGCATGAACGAGGGTAAGATTATCTCCCACAGACGTGACGTGAATTGACTGCAAAGGTCATGCGATTTGACCGCGCTAGACTTTTTCTAGTGGGGTTTCCCGAAGTCGCAGATCCCTCCAAACACACATCATTGTCTTCCATCCGGAGTGATCTGGTTTTGATGAAGATGTTGATATTTGAGCGAAATCAACCCACAATGTCTTGCTTTGAGGACTCTCGAAATATGCCCAATTTGCATCGCGTGAAAATCCGATGCAGGAAGGACTTGCTTTATTGTCTCTAGACCAAGATTTCCCATTTATTTTGGAAACAATTTATCTGCCTATCGCTCAATACATGCGGCACCCATTTTCCGATCTTCTATGACACGCCGACGTATGAAAATGGCTATATTGCTTGACAACTATTTTAACAATTAACTATCAACCACGTCTAAAACAGTCTGGTTCCCTACGTTTCTATTTCGATTTCCACGTTTCTTAACCTAAGAAATTGCGATTATTGTTGAGTTGACATATGCCAAATATGGTAAAAAAAGTATGGCATTGAGCTCACTAGCGCCATCTATGACGATACAGGGTAATACAACCTTATGTACAAAATAAATCCAGATATCCCCCACAAGCACGTCTACAGGTTTTCATACGAATATCAACATCAGAACTCGTTCACGCATTACCGCATTAAGTTTATTGTAAAGGGTGGTCCAACCATAATGCATGATGTAAATTGTGAGTCACACCTTAACGTCAAGTTTTTTTGCCCAACTTAATTTGACATTTCTTTGTTTCAGTGTTTGACAAATTCAACCATGGAGAGGTACACAATTGAGCAGCGCGTTAAGATTGTTGAAGCCTTTTACGAAAATGGGCGTTCAAATCAAAATGCATTTCGTGCACTTCATGATTTTTTTGGTCAGCATAATCGACCAAATGTGTCCACAATCGGTAGAATTGTGCGCAAATTTCAGCAAATCGGGTCTGTAGGAAATGGGAAAACACTTGTGCCCAGTTCGTTCTGCGGAAAACATTGCTGTTGTTCGCGATAGTGTCGTGCCCAACAATTGAACATCTCACGAATATCACTGAAGCGAATTTTGAATAAAGATTTGAATTTACACGCTTACAAGGTTCAATTGACTCAAGAGCTTAAGCCTACTGACCATTTCAAGCGTCGTCAATACGCCGAATATTTAGTTGAACAGACAGAAGTGAATGGTGACTTTACAAAGAAAATCATCTTCAGCGACGAGGCACACTTTCACCTCAGTGGATCAACAAGCAGAATTGTCGCATTTGGCCAAATGAACTCGACAGAGTGACTGTTTGGTGCGGTTTATGGGCTGGCGGCGTCATCGGGCCGTAATTCTTCGAAAATGAGGTCGGCCAAGCAGTTACCGTGAATGGTGTTTGCTATCGCGAGATGATAACGGACTTCTTGTGGCCAGAAATTGAGGATATGGACATGGACGATATGTGCTTCCAACAGGATGGTGCCACTTGCCACACAGTCAACGAAACAATGGCTCTTTTGCGCGAGAAATTCAACGGCCGTGTTATCTCACGTCGTGGCGATGTTAATTGGCCGCCACGATCATGTGATTTGACACCGTTGGACTTCTTTCTTTGGGGATATTTAAAAGAAAAAGTGTACGTCAATAAGCCAAGAACAATTCAAGAGCTAAAGGATGAGATAATTCGCCAAATTAACGACATTGAACCTCAATTATGTCTCAGAGTCATTGAAAATATGGACCATCGGATAGAGGTATGCCGGCGAAGCCGTGGCGAGCATTTGGCCGATATTTTATTTCACACATAATTGTCATAGATCCTTCTATCATAATAAAAAATAGATAATTCTCTGAAAACTTTTTGTTTTATTTACAATTATCATCGTGCGCTTTCGTTGGACCACCCTTTATTAATGTCGGCCAGAATGTTGTTTTTCAGCTCTGCAATTGATGTTGGCATATTTCCGCAAACTTTAGGTTTCAGAGAAATTCAAAAGAAATAAATCTTATGGTGTTAAATCGCTTGATCAAGTCGGATAGTTTATGTCACGTTAGATTAATTCAGCCGAGAATTTATTTCACATGTTGGGTGTTAAAAATAACACTCCGTGACAATTTGTTCAAGTTCAGGCCATAAAAATCATTTATTTATAGCACTTTCCTTGACAGTAACAGGTCTATCGCGTGACCAACGATTCCATTAGCCTAAAAACTGCGTCGATGGGTGTATGACTAATGTCTGAGAAAGTCCGGATATCAATATTGGATGCTATTCGAGGCTTTATGGTACATCAGTATTATTCCCGATAGAGTGTCCACCTTTTGGTAACCCAGACTTTTTCCGATCCTTAACAGATTTTTTTTTTCCTAACATTAGAATTATTGATTCATTGGGATATATGTATTTTAAAATCCATAAATCTCATAATAAATTTGAATAGCTTTAATGCAATGATCTAGCATGTCGTTATGCGAGTACATGGCAAACATTGTTCATGTGCCTGCTTCATAAATATCAAAGAAGGAGTAAAAGAAATGGAGCAATCAGAAGTTATTCACAAATTACATGGAGGCACGACTCTTGAAAGATTCTATATAAATCATAAACAAAGGCAAGAACCACCTGCGACCAAAAATATTCCATACATTTGATTAGAAGAAGATATATGGCCGCATCGCATTCAGACGAAATGGTCTCGGAATAGCTTAAAGAATATTTGTTACTGAAAAGTGAATTTTTGTGAGTAAAGTAGTATCGCTGGTAGGCTGGTGCTATTACAAAGGCCTCGAGACGATTTTCAAATGTGTGTCTTTGACTAAAGAGGGCTGCATCTGACTGGCCTGATTAGTTCCGATTAAAAGTCCTGCTCGGTTTTTTCCAGAAGTCTGCTGTACATACTCGTATATTTTCTAGTTGAATTGACCGACACAATGTAACAATGGAAAAAAATTATCCGTTTCTGAATAATTGTGTGTCTATCAAGGAGATTGTTAGATGGCATCCTCGTACATGGAAATCACCACAGTAAGTAGTATGACGATTCTTTCTTTCTACTATGAATTGATATCCCCATTTTGAGAAACCCAGCACATATTAGGGATGGCTTTGCTCTTAAAAAAATCAAGCCGCATGAGCGAAGATTTAGCTTTGAGCTATAAAGTAAGTAGGTGAAATGAAAAGTGCACATACCTAATCTATATTCTAGGACATCATAAATGGTGAGCTCCACGAACGTACGGAATAGTACAAGTTTCTCGGAACGAAAAGAGAAGGCAGCGAGAAACTTGCGAACCAGGAATAAGAGGATTAGTATAATGGTTGCAGAAATGATTTTCAGAAATCTAACCAAATACTGGTAGACCTGTCCAGGCTAATAAACGAGAACGAAAATTTACCGGGATGGATATGGGCATTAGTAGTAAGGCCATTGAAATGTGGAAAAGCAAGACTGCATATTGTATAAAAGCGACGGAAATAAATATACCATTAAACCATATACGCTGGGTGAATTCTATCCAACCTACTTGAAGGGGATTGTGATGGTTCTGTTGAATTTTTCGAAGGGAAAGGTGAAGAATAAAATATCTGTTACAATACATTCACTAGTTCCTGAAGAAGATACCTTTAACTGTCACCATTATAAAAAAATAAGTTGATATACTCTGTGAAAGCCTGAAACGAACATGTTAATAAACTAAGAGGTCTCCGATAGGCTAGTTCGGGGAAATCTACCATTGACCGAATATTAATTTCTCCAATTCCAAGCAAAGGAGACGTTTTATTTATTTCTCGACTTCAAAGCTGCATATAACCTTGACATGGAAAGAGTTATATAAAGCTATGTCTAGCTTTTAAATTACTGCCAAACCTGTGGGTAATGAACTTAACAAGGCATTTGAGGTTAAAAAGGATTTTTATAAGGTTCGTACGTTTTCATGTGTTGTTTCAACATCATTCCTGAAATGGCCATGTCAAGCTTCAAGCAACAAGAAATGAGTGAAACACGATCTAGCAATCTAAACGAAACTAAATATATTATTATTCATGACCATTTGAGCCTCAGAAGTTCAGAGCCTCGTTGACAACCGTTCGCCAATTCACCCTATCATGTTCCAATTCGTCTAGGTCCATCCGTATATTGCCCTCCAACTTTGGCGCACCCTTTTTGCTGACCTTTTCCCTCGGGTTTTCCGCTCATAATTCTTCGGTGGATCGTCTAATGTCCATTCGTTTCGTATTGTCCTACCAATCTCAACCCTACCCTCTCCTTCTTAGTCACAAGCCAAGTTTTACATAAGCAAATTGTCATTGGCATTATTATTTTATAAATATGGGCTTTGATATTGCAGGACAAAAGAGTTCTTTTGAATGGTTCTCGAAGTTTCTCTCAACTGTAACCCAGCACCCAATTAAACAGAAGTGGCGAGAAGGCGTCTTCTTGTTTAATCCTTCACGTTCCAGATAAAGCGTTTCGTATTTTAAGTCGGCTTTCCATGGAATTCCTATTCCTTTTCAAAAAGTTGTCGTATAGTGAATATCTGATCACTCGTTGAATTCTTTTTCCTGAAGCTACACTGCTAGACCCCCATTATTGCCTTAAGCTATGATGTCGGTCCCTTTAAAGGAATATTTGACGACAACTTGATAGCCTCAGTGATATTTCTTGGTAATTATTGCATGGGTTTGGGTCACAAAATAGGTAATTGATGACCGAGTTTTTTTTTTATTCCTCAGAAATAAACCATTTTAGTTGCAGTGAGCCCATTTAACTTCTCTGTTAATTCCGATTACGCTAAGTCGACTACTGCGACTTTGTTAGTCTGCAGTTAATGGTTTTTATTTTTTACTTCCTCGATTTTTTACTTCTGCTATGTGGGTAATGCCCCTGGTTGTTCGCCATGTACATACATTGGATAGTTCTACGAAATAGCTCCTCCATTAGCTGTAACTCTTTTCGTTGTCCGAAACGAGTTGATCGAATACAAAAAGGGGGTGTTATAAGTTTTACGTGTCTGTTTGTCTGTGGGTCTGTGTGTCTGTCTGTGGCATCGTAGCTCCTCAACGAATGTTTGTTTGAAAGCTAAGTGATCGAGATGGTTCTTAGCTACAATTTATGAAGATCTGTTCATGCGTGTCAAGGTAATCAGCTCTTTTAAGTTGCGCAAAATGAATTACCCTATAGGAAGATGTTATAATTTTTGCAAATGGCGTCGCACCTCAATCATATTTGACATTAGTGAACTAGACAGTGAACTAGTGAACAGATAAGCCATGGACTGCTATGTGTGTCGATTTTTTGACCAATAATCGTTCGGTGGAATTTCTTGAATTTTGGCGTCGATTTCCTATTCGTGTCGTGGGCAAACATTCCGCTTAGCTACTTGACTTGAACAGATTGGAACCACAGGAGACCACCACCAGAATGCCGATGTCGCTAAGAAAGAAGAAACGTCAACCAGACGACGGGCTACACAATTGGGCATCACCAGACGGACCCACCAGTGAATTTTAGTGAAAGACTTACACATGTTCTCCTACAAAGTGCAAACAGTGCATCGGTTAATGCCTGCTGACCGTCAGTCGCATGTGAATTACTGTCAAGTAATCCTTTGTCTCAACAATAGCGATAACGATTTTGTGTCGAAAATCATCATGAGCGGCGAGGCGCATTTCCATTTAAGCGGTTACGTCAATAAGCTAAATTTTTGTTTCTGGGGCACTAAAAATCCGCGTGTGATGCACGAAGAGCCAGATCGAGTCAGAGCCACTGTGTAGTGCGGCGGAAGAAATGATTTGGCCATATTTTTTCAAAAACGCCATCGGCAATACGGTCACTGTTACTGACGAACGCTAAAGGGCCATTATAAACGACTTCTTACTGCCCGAATTGGATGAGCGGGGCTTGGTGAACATTTGGTTTCAACAATTTTTTTCATTGACTGTGCATATAGAAGCAATAGCGGTAAAATTGTATTCAGAAAGGGTCCAATAAAATTAACGTTAGATCAAAATGGCTGTAAAATCGAATTATACTGACCAATATTCGGGACAAAAGGGTTTGAAAGAGTTAAGGAGAATATTCGACAGAAATACGAACATTTATCACCGGAAATCTTGCGGAAAGTCATGGAAAATGCTATAAAATGGGTACAAATGTGTATCAACACTGGCAGTAGCCACTGGACGGATATCATCTTTTCCACACAACAGAAAAAATTGTAAAGGTCCAAATAAATATTTCAATCCATAAAAAAGTTATTTGAAAACAAAATTGGATGATAAATTTTGCTCCACTTTGTTCATAATTTAAGTAGTTATTATAGCAATTAGATTAATTATAAAAATAAAATTACAATTTTTAAGTAACCCCCGACACAAAAAAAAAACTTTAAGGAATAAAAAAATAAAATATTTTTTGACTTCATTAAAAGAACCTATTAATATTTTTAATAAAAGCACCGCCGCGTCGAGGTAGTGCTAAGTGTTGAAATTCCATGAAATGTTTCTCCAGTTCTTCGAGAAATGGTACAAGAACTTCCTCCAACATATCTTGGTACTTTTCCGCATTCATCCTGTTAGGAACAATTGCTAAACGGGATGGTCCATACCAACAACAGGCGCCCCATACCATTACACTACCTTCTTCATTACGTTTGGAGAACGAAATTTCTTCTTTTTTTAAATCATGCCAGTAGTGTGCCCGTCCGATCCTCCTAAATTGAATTGTTTTCGTTCACTCCACACAACTTTTCTCCATTCTCGTCAAAGGTTATGTGCTTTCGATCCCAATCAATTTTGAGTGTCCTTTGCTGTTTAGTAAGAGGTGGTTGCGACTTCATTCTTTTCGATTGCAGCCGACCGGACGCCCTTGCAATTGGTGCAAAGCGGCTTCTATTCCATAACAAGCTGCAACACGGCGAATACTGTTTGTGGAATTATTCAATTTCCTTAAAATGTGCCTTTTCTGCTGATTAGTTAATACCGGTGGACGGCCTGATGACTATTTTTTTGTGCCATAAAGGGTCCCTAATTTTTCAAAATTTTGAATGAGGTGAAGGGAACGATTTAACTGCTTTCCAATTTCACCACTTGTGAAATTGTGCCACTTTTCAATAATTCGATTATTATTTGACCTTTTTCGAATTTACTCAACGACTTTCCTCCTTCCATGTTGACAATATCTACTCAAATATTAGACACCGAATGAGAGCAAGGACCGATAGAGAAAGGAAACAGCTGCAGTCGGAGTGACTGTAAATAACAATTAATGCTTCGAAATAGTTTAAATTTTGAGTATATTTTATATTTTTGATTATGCTTCGAAAAACTGAGTAATTTTTTCCTCGATTGCTTGTGTCGCATTGTGTACACAAAAGATTTGAAGAATCGCATTATCATTTCGAGACGCACCTTTTATCGTCCTGGCGATGATTACTAGGGTCCTTTAACTTTTCAACCTTATACATAGGAACATTCCTGTATTCCGTTTTTGGTAATTTTATATTCGGCTTTCAATTTTGGCTATATTTAGAATGTAGTGAAAATCTCAATCTGCTCCTCTATGCGTCGACATCTGATATGGTGTCTTTTATCTTTCAGTAAATAATCATTTTGGTTTCGTATTAATTCATGCGGTGGTACCCAAAGAGCTTTATGTATTCTTTTGTGGTCGAATATTGTGGTTTTCAGTCTTTTACAAATGAAGTCACAACCAAATTGGTGAGAATATCAGGTATGATTTTTAGGTAGCTAAGAACTTCGTCTACTTCGGTTTTGGCTACATTTTGAATTTACATCAATGCGGCGATTAACGTCAAGATCCATTCAGGGAAATTATCTTACAATCCCTGTCCTAATATTGTACATGGCACCGAAAGGCGGACATTATTAAAGTATATAAAAAAGTCCTCGATTGATTCGACTGGACAGTTCATAGAATATATGGTTGATGGTTGGTCTTTGCCTAAAATGACCAGATCATTATGAATTGGAAGACACCAAAGATTCTGTCTGAAGAGTATCCTGTTCTGATCACGACGGACGATTAAACAAATTTGGACGCAGTTAAAAAGATTAATGGAAGAGAACTTCAGTCGGAAGGAGCGCATTAACGATGATGGTTGAAGAGGCTCTTTGAATGACATCTAAAAATAAAAGAAGGATGTTCACTTAAATCTTCAAATCTGAAATGCCAGAAATCTAATTCTGTTGAATTCCCGAACGATTACACAAAATTGATCACAGTGCTGCTTTCCTATGAATATTCGCTAGGCAGAGGGGTCCTTTGGGTAGTCATAAAAATCAGAAAGTTTTTAAGGATCTTTGCAAAAATCACAGAATCGATTTTTTCACGTTGACAAACACCAGGCGTTTGATAAGAATGCCAACTGGTGGCTTTTTACACTACGGAACTTATGTTTAACTTTTGATACTCTATTGTGAAAGTATTGGGTTTCAATGAGCGTTCTCTCTTCTATAGGTAAAACATCGGATATTGCGACAGAAATTCTTGGTCTAACTTGCATTCATTGACAAACACAAAATAGTAAAATACGAGCCCGTATCTATGTATATATTTTACTGCGATTCATGAACGAAATACGCCATGAGAGTTCTATATTCGAGTCCATAGCTCTGGTTTTCATGACAGTATCAAAATTCAAATAATTATTTAATGCCCCCCCTAATCTCGTATTGATAGCCTCCGTTTTGCCGGCAATTGTTCAGCAAGATCAGTTTCCTACCATCTATGTTTAGGACTTAAGGGTTACTTTGATATCGAAATTTGAAAACTTCAGTTTGATGCGATGTTAGAATTTTAATTTCGCCTAAGGACACGCAATATAAATCAGGATAATAACAAGGATTTTACTGGAAAGGCTACATTCAACTTGCATGACTCCTCCCATGCAAATGAAATTGAATGGAAATGAGCCCACGTTCCTTATAGTATATTCCAAGAGACTTATCGAGGAGGAGTATAAAGCCACCAGCCATGAATACGCATACGAAAAGCGAAGGTAGGAATCGAAGTTGTCAGGAGGATATGCTAGGATGACATCATTCGGATTATATTAATGTTTGCTTATCGCTTTAACGCAAGACATAAAAGGTATTATTGTAACAATAATGAAAGGACATTGTCGTGTGTAAACAATTTGCTTATCTCACAACAGGAAAGTACAATTGCAGGAAATTAGGTTTAGAACTAAATCTATGAACAAGAGCATGTGTGGGCCGAATGCTATGAAGACAGAAATTAAGGAAGGCGAACAACAGGCGGCACATAGTGCAATCTGACGATAATGATCATTATCATTGTCCTTGTCATTATGCCGAGTTGTTGATACTCAAGTATTGTCGGTTGGAGCCCACATCGGCAGCAACTCCGTGACAAACCAGGAAAGGCTTATCAAGATGCTTGTTCGAGGGATGCACATAAGTGCCGAGCGATGGTAGATAGTGGTGTTAAAATAATTGATTTCTGGGATTTAGTCAACTGATGAGGAAGCCCATGTGGAGTCGCCTATATTCTATATAATTGAAGGCTCGCCAGGATCTCGTACATTTTCTGCGTCTTGAATTTCATCTTCGTAATGCCTTTGGCTAATGTTCAATTAAAAATGACATTTAAATATTTTCATTTGAAGGATAATCTTGTTGTCTGTCTGAAGTTACGATCTTTTTTGTCCATTAGCATTTTTTTCTTTTCTGTGTCATAAATCCTTAAAAAGCTAAACAAATTATGCGCAGAGAAAAACTATGAACCTAATGACCGTGAGTAGTGAGGCAGAGTGTCCCCTCGATGTCCTTGCTTTGTCATTATCTCCTTTCTCATTTTTCTCTTAAGTATTTTTTCCCGAATAGAGTGGGCGTTTAGGCTAAAACCACGTAGAAACGCCACGGCATAGGAATTACGCCGCCAGCAGGACTTTTACTTTTAGGTTTTATTTTTCCTTAAATTCTTTTTTGTATTTTTTTTTTCCTTTTTTTATGAGAGCGCTGTTGCTATTCTTAATTACACATTTGTTTTGAAGAAAGTTTCTTAATTTTTTGCCAAGTTTTCCGGAAATGGTCTTTGATCTGTGTGGACTAGGGACTAGCAACAAGCGCCGGTAGCAAATTAGGTACGTTGGTAGCAATATTTTTGATTTTGTGAATTTTCGCGTTTTATTCCCGAAGGCTCATTTGATTTATACTCGCAGTTAGGCATGGTCATGATTTTTTCATATTGAGAGTCAGTGGCCTAATTCGCTTAATGTCTATTGTGGGTGACAAGTGAATTACGTTTTATATAATACCTTGAGTAGGTAAATAATCATTATTACGAAAACAAGAAATGTATTAAAAATTATGTTGTTGTGTCAGGTTCTTAAATGCCACGAGGTAGACTGAAAACCGCCATTAAGCTTATACTGCATAGAAATAGAAGAGCTTATATGTATTTAAAGGTAGACTGAGTAGGAATAGAACTACAAGATAGAATTTTTAATTATTTTTATTGCCAACAATTTGGCACTCGAAAGCCAAGCCGCGCTCTCACGAGTGTGTTCCATGTTTCGCCGTTCTGTTCCATGTGTTCTAGGCCCATCCATACATTGTCCTCCAATCTGCAGCGCGACTTTCCTTGCACCTTCCTTTTTCCTACAAGTTTTCCCCTCAGTTTTAATTTTATATTCGTTTTAGATTTTTGACTTTGTAGTTTTCCCCATTCTTCGTCCTGTTTCTGACCATAGATTCTATTTAAGATCTTGTTTTCAAGGACTCAAAAATATTTTCCTAATATCCTTGGTCAGCGACCAAGTTTCACATTCGATTTTGTAAACGAAAAATTAATTTTTATGGAACTTAATTCCATCGTTTGGGTATGCATGAGAGCTTGGCAATGGGATGATGGTTGGACACATTGTTTTTCGGCCTTTAGGTTGAGTATTTTTTTGGTGATCAGGCTAGTGGGAGTTATGTTCAGTGAGACAAGTGATCCCCGTCGTAATCGGGGTTGAATTGGCTGAAGAAATGAGCAAAGAAGTTGGCGATTATTTCGGGTTCGTGTGAAGAGTTATTAAGAAAATTAAATGTAGCGGAGTAGCTAGTTATCGGTTTTTGTATTAAGGAAGTAGGAGAAACGCTTGGGGTCAGAGATAAAGGAGGATTGTGTTTAGTTCAGGTAGAGTGATGAGAAAGGTCAGATGCAGAGCAGGATCTAAGAGAGGCGTGCTAATTTTCATTTTCTCTATTGCGCAAAGAACGTAGTTCTTTAGTATAACAGCTCGAAGATAAAGTGTAGTTCTTTTTTTATGAGTACGGGACTGAAAGAATGGAGCAGCTGAGGATATTGGCGCAAAATAGCGCAAAAGTTTCATTTAGGGATATGTGTGAGTTAGGGTTAAGAAGGAAGTTAAAATTAACATTGTTGAGCAGATTATTTAGTTTCGGTAAGTCAGCTTTCCGGAAATTAATATAGTACGTATAACCGGAAGGAAGAATAGTGAATTGCGTCTCGAGTAAAAGAGTTACTGATAAAGGTGAATCAAGGGGCTCTTAAGTAGAGAGAAGATGGTTACTTGGCGTAACAACTTACAGCATCAGATTGGGGTGGTCGTGGTGCAATGGTAATTATCAACGACTGTTGAGCCGAAGGTCTGTAGTTCAAGTTCGTTCATAGACAAGAATAATTTCTATACGGAAAAACTGTGCAACAACATCAGTTGTGAATGAGAGGTGATCAAAAAGTGCTGACGAAGGCATAACACTCGCAGCATAAGATCACTTCAAAATTTATACTCTGTGTGTGCATTTCCAATATAACACCTTAATGACATGGAAACAAAAGAGTTACTTTGAACTACAACCAACGCAAATTCAGTCGAATCTCTCAAATCCTACCTAGGACAACCACCTCGGGAGAGTAGTGAACGACACAAACCATCTGCACCCCGTCCAGGTTGTAGGACAAATATCATAAGAGCGTAACTCTTGAACCTGCACGAATTATAGAAAAAAAGAAGAAACAGGTCGAGTTGTCTGTCCATGTTATTGGTGATGTTACTGAGTTGCAGTTGCCGGAGTCAGAGAGATGACCTGTGAAAAGGATTTCTTTGCCTGAGGGTTTCACTGGGTCTCATCATCGGTGTGGGAGATTGATGAAGATAATGTCATTGGACTCGGCGATATCAAATATCGAGTCAACGAAATCAACGGCGAATTTCGGAGCAATGTGTGTGCTGTGAGGATCTTAAGCAACAGCAGGCAAGATAAAGTTTCCATTTGGGGGGACTTAATGAGGCATTAGTCACGTTAAAGTCAGCAGAATTCGACGATTTAAAGAGAAAGGTACTAAGTTTTTTAACCAAATAATTTTTTCTAAGCTTAAGTTAGTTATAATAATATTCCTTGTAAGTTTATGTAGTTGTCGAAAGACATATGTACGTTTAAGTTGTACTGTATGTTTTAGAGCGTCCGTCTAAGGTCAGTAAGATATTTCAATCTGTAAGGATAGTTACGCTAGTTACAAACATTTTTGTCTGGAATGAGGTAGATCTAAGGAACTATGAATAAAAATGGATTAAAACTACAAAAAAAAAGGGCAAGAGATCCTGGCGGTTGTGGATTGCTGAAAGAACTCCCCGATTCGTAGAGTTATCGTGTCCATCGGCCCGAAACAGAATAAAATCTGAGGTAAATAACTCGCTGTCTCCAATATTGGAGCATAGATTCGTTTCAGTTAGGGCAAATATATCGTAGGGTAAGTTTTGGGAATTAAGGAGTACTGCGAAAGTTTAGTGCGTAATCCTCTGACGTCCTGGTAGGACAAGGTGTTTGTAAGAAATACTCGAGGGTAGAGAGATGTAATGGTGCTAGGGTTAGGATTTAATTTTTTTTTGAAATTAGAGCAGGTACTTTGCAATTGTGCGATGCGCTTTGAACTGATATGGGCTGTGAAGGTGGAGAGGTCGTTATTTACACCAATAAGGCTTTCGTAAAACCGGTCCCTTTTAACGCGTGGGGACCATGTGAATTTATCTGAAAATTAAATGTCTTCCTGACATGATACATTTATTCTGCCTGACAGTGGAGTTATGCCATAATTGCTATGACCCAGTCTGATGGAGTTACATTTATATAATTTTGGCAAAAAGATCTATGATCCTCTTTCATTGACCGTTCCTGAAGTATTCTGCTCTCACATTATCCGTTCGTGATTTTC
This sequence comes from Merodon equestris, assembly GCA_958301585.1. Lineage (NCBI taxonomy): Eukaryota > Metazoa > Arthropoda > Insecta > Diptera > Syrphidae > Merodon > Merodon equestris. The sequence continues at coordinate 17,523,809 of OY284416.1, read as the reverse complement.
TTATTATCCTGCTTCTCAAATTCTTTCTGATGATTTGTACCCTGGTCAATGTCTGCTTCTCAAAAGTTTTAATTAATATGGGAAAAGAATATTGAGGTCTGAAGCCTAGCGCTATTTTTAAATTTAAAGCCACTTCGTGGTTGTTGAAAATAATTCTTTATCTCCTTAAAATGTTCGTCTTAATAAGGTCAAGAGATTTTATTTAGAACCAACAGAAAAATGCAAAATTCTTTTGGAAAATTCTTCTTCTTCTTCTTCTTCTTCTTTTCCTTTTCCAGCGTTGTTATGGTCAGAAGTGTAGGACCATAACCTTCCCACTTAACTGCATTCCTACTGGTCCGCTTGTGGGGTCCGCCGGTTTGACCTCAGAAAGTAGTGGCAGGCTTTCCGGTTTGGGATTACTTTATCGCTGAGGCCATTCAAATGCTGGTGTTTTTGCATTTGTTTGCACCAATTGTTTTTCGGCCTGCCTTTTTTGCGTGTTGAAATTGGAACGTTAATTGATATGCCTTTTGGACGGGGTTCAAAGGATCTCTCCTTTAAACATGGCAATACCAACTGAGTCGGTCGCGTTCTATATTTCTTGTGATGGTTTCTTTTACGTATATACTTTTGGAAAATTATTATACGAGTAAAATGTGATATTTTCGTCTTTTGGTTTTTTAGTGTCGATTTTTGATAGCTAACGCATGATTCATGATATGTCCTAAGATCAAGCATGCTTAGAGTGTATCACCATTTTTTCGCAGAAAAGCTTTTCAACTTGCTTTTCAAGTATCCCCAAAGAAAAAAGTGTGGAGGAATCAAATCCGGTTCATTGTTTTGTCCGCAGTATGGCATGTTGCGCTGTCTTGTTGAAACCAAAAGTGAAATAAGCCTTTTTTACGTATTTCTGGGAGCACATAATGAGCCAACATCCACCGATATCGATCGCCATCCACTGTATCGCCAACTTTGAAAAAATACGGTCCAATGATGGTTTTAGCACGTACACCGGCGCAAACAGGAACTTTTTGATCTTCGTGAATAATGTGAAGATTTTCGGTGCCTCAGAAACAACAATTTGGTTATTAACTGAGCCAGAGAGCGTAAAATGTGCCTCATCGGTCATCAAAACTTGCTGCCAGAACTCCGGCTGAGCATTAATCATTGCAACGACATTTTGTGCGTATGCCAAGCGCCGTGGCTCATCTTGTGGCAAAATTCTGTGAATTATCTGCACTTTGTATGGAAATAAGTGAAGATCATCCTTTGAAGTTCTCCGCAAAGTGGTCCCACTGATGCCTAACTGCTGCGAACGGCACCGATATGACCAACTTGGGTCTTCTTGAACACTGGCCTTCACAGACTGAATAGATGAGTTTGAACGCCAAGGACGTGGCCTGGGTTGCTCATAAGGGCTTGCCACAGAATCAAATTGAAAAAAATTCGAGGCCCAACGACGAATTGTATCTTTTTTGGGCACAACACGATCACGAAGCGATTCATTGTTAAAATTGTACTGAATTGACGTTTCCAAAATGCTATGACATAATTGGTTGAAAATTGTTGAAGTTATTCGAAGTTTACATCGACCCATATGAGATGGCGCACCCTGTATATATGGTCAATATAACTCTGAAGTTTTTGAAGTCTGACTAATGGATATGAAGTCATAAATTTCCAGCACCGAATCGGCAAGGCATTGTGCCTGTTCTGCTTGCTCGAATTCTTGTGTCAACCGATTTCAACTGGCTTTGCCGAAATAATAGAAATTAAGTCATGAGTAATGAGTTTTCACTATTTCAGTACGTTACGTGGATATTCTTCGAGTTTATGGCTATCAAAAGTTATCGCAATAAACATTCATAGTTCAAAAATGGCGTGAAATTTGTAATGACATCTCTTGTTGGATAACCTTTAAGATATGCAATACTCTACTCGTCACTTTTAAGCTTACCACAGCTGCCATTGTCTGTCTAATGAGAAAACTTTTAATTTGTGTAATTGTCCTTTGCATTCGCCAAGAAGTCCTGAAGCCTTTCCGCTGAATTAAATAGTAGGTGCAACTTTCTACTGTAGGACGAAGTTTTTATAGCACTGCCTGGCCGGTAGCTGGTTTTTCGCAAGAGCCATTATTGGTCTGTAAGGGATTTATTTATTATCTATACAGGGTGTGCCACGAGCAGTGTGCCAAAAAGCTGCAGCGTGTAGGTCTAGTCAAGACAAGAAAAAAATCGTATTGGAGGGGGGGGTCTATTTCCCCCCGTTTAGCCGGGAGGGGCAATTTTCTAAAAAACTGACTTAATTTGGAAAAAAAATTATTAAAAATCAACAGTTACATCCACAATGCCACGATATACCTTTTTGTAAATCCAGAAACCTCTTCTTTCATATTGATTTTAAATGAAGCTGTTTTAAGGAGTAGTTTTTGAGAAATTAATTTTCAAACTCAAAATTTTGAAAAAAAATTGAAAAAAAAAATTCGAACTATTTTTTTTCAAAATTGTATGTAATTAAGTAGTAATTTTTTTTAAAAAATTCAATGCTCTCATTAGTTTTTAGTTAAAAGCAGAAAACCGGATGCAAAAATGTCTTGTAGTTTTTGAGAAATTAAAAAAAATAACCGAACCATTTTTTTCTAAGAAGAACCTTTTTTTTGGTTTTGACGCGGCTGGATTTGTAGACAAATTAATGTATGAAACATTGACCTCTTTTTTATTATTTTTGAAAAATTCGGAGATTTATGAGGATACAATAAAGTGATACAGTATTGGAATAACCCTGGATTAATTCTTTTTTTTCATTGATAACGCCTGAAAACTGACCTGCGATTTTCGTCTGGGTCCGCCCGCCGCCGATGGGTTCTACCCGAATTTTGGATTTGGTCCGACGCAATCCTTCCCTTAGTACAAGGAGGATGGCTATTATGCTTGGAATGCCCAAATCTAGAGTATGGAGAGTGCTTCATACCGAAAACTTACACCCGTACCATTTTAGGCCAGTTCAGGGACTCACCTCAAACGACAAGTTTTTGAGAGCAGAATTTTGTCGATCATTACTGCTTCGAGATGAAACTGAACGAGCCAGTTGATCACAGACCAGTGCAGTGGTAGGGAGTGTTTCGGCTTGATTTCCATAAGTGGTAAAATAAACAATAAATAGTACAAGTGCGGACTTAGCCAAACACCTCGCAACTATAAGGTTAGCACGGTGGTAGAGCGCCGGACTGATAATCCGAAGATCGGCAGATCAAATCCCCATTCGGGAAAAAAATATTTTTCGTGTTTTTTCGTGTTCTTCCACTACTAACAGTAGTAACAACAGTAGCGAGAAGACATGTCGGGAGACGGCGGGGGAGGACCCGTTCGTCAGACGGAATCGGAATCGGATGATTTATCATCCGATTTCGCAACGCCGGCCGTCGTAATGAAGAGGCGCAGAAGGGTCAACTCGAGGCCGAACTTAATTAAGCGCCCCTCCCTCACCACTTCGACTGAAAAGCTGCAGGTCGAAGCGAGGAAAGGGGCGCCATCATCACCACCATCGACGTCCGAAGCAGCCGGACAACAACAACAACAGCAACAAGTAAAGAAAGTGATCCCCATGGAAGCAGAGGTCGAATACCTCTCCGACGGTAGAGAAGGCCGCTACATGGGGGACAACAACCCCTTCGCGGCCCTCTTAAGTTCGGCTACGGAGGACGAACGTAGTGTGCTGGAAGAGCAAGAACGCTTCCTGCGCGCCCAGCTACAGGCCGTAGTTGACAAAATTAAGGCGTTGCAGAAGCTGAAAGAGGAGGCAATAGCCGCCGAAGTAGTAAAACAGCAACAACAACAGCAGCCGCAGAAGAAACAACAGAAGCAGCAACAACAACCGCAGAAGCAGCATCAACAACAACAATCGCAGCAGCAGAAACAGCAGCAACAACAACAGCCGCAGCAGAAACAACAGCAGCAACAACAACCGCAGCAGCAGAAGAAGCAGCAGCAGCAACAACAACCGCAGCAGCTGAAGCAGCAACAGAAGCAGCAGCAGCAACAACAACCGCAACAGCAGAAGCAGAAGCAGCAGCAACAACAACAACCGCAGCAGCAGAAGCAGCAGCAACAGCATCAGTCGCAGCAACAGCGCCCGAAAAAGGAGAAAGTGCCACCGATCCTCACCTATACCACGGCCTTACGAGAAACCATCGATCTGTGTAAGTATGCCATTGGTGTAGGAAATTTTGAATTTAAATGTTTGGGCCAGAAACGCTATGCTATTCAGTGCAAGACACTGGAGCAGCATAAGCGTATTAAAAGCCTATTGAAGGAGTCAACGACGGAGTTCTTCTCCTTCACTCCAAAGGCCGAGAGGTTGCGGACGATGCTCTTCAAAGGCGTGGAATCTATCACAGATCCCGAGGAAATGCTCTCAGAGCTCAAAGAGTTCGAGAGTGACGACCTCAAATTCGTGGCGGTTAAGCCATTTTCCACGGTGAGCTCCCGACGGGAGAAGCGAGTGATTCCCTTCTTCGTGGTACAGCTCACACCCAACAGCAAGCTGGAGAGGTTAAGGTCCATTACTTCCTTGGCTTCCCAGCGTGTAACATGGGAAATATTAAAGAGGAGCGGAAACATTTTGCAATGTATCCGCTGCCAAAGATTCGGGCACGCCGCGTCGAACTGCGAAATGCAGCCTCGATGCGTTAAGTGTGCAAAGAATCACAAGAACGAGGAATGCGACCTTGGGAAAGACAAGGTGGCGGACAGAGAGCAGCTCGAGTGTGTCTTGTGTCGGAACCGAGGGCACCCTGCAAACTATCGGGGATGTCCTAAGTTCCAGGACATCAAGAAAGAAAACCTGGCCCGTAAGCAGAAGGTCGAGGAGAAGCGTCCCTTGGGTCGCTTCCAAACACCAGCCGTCACATCCCAGTTGACCTACGCCCAAATGGCGACAGGTTCGGGAAAGACGGTACAAAAACCCGTGGCTGTTCCTAAAGCCCCATTGCCTGTCTCTAAGGCACCGGGGGCCGAGGTGGATGTCTGTTCGATCTTGCTCGCAATCCAAGGGCAGATTGGGCAGCTCCAAAAACAGATCCAGGAAACGGCGACCCGAGTAGATAGTATCTGCTCGCTTCTGCCGGGCCTAGCGCACCTAAGGTCATGATGGGTACGCTGGCAGAGAGACACTTGAAGATCCTATCGGTGAATGTAAATTCACTGATAAGGATCGAGCGACGAGCCGTACTTTTTAACCTGTTGCAGGACGAAAGCCCCGATGTACTCTTGGTTAGCGAAACAAAGCTAAACCAGAAGCACAAAATCCGGCACAGTTCGTATAAAATAATTAGAAGAGACCGACCCAACGCTACTCAAGGCGGGGGAGTTCCGATCTTCATTAAAAATAATCTTAAATATAAAGTCATATATAGCAGTGAAGTGCGGAGGTTCCAGGTGCTAGAGGCCTGTATTGTGTGCATTCCTCTCCGAAACGGAAAGAGAATGTACATTGTATCAGCCTATGCACCTGAAGCACCTCAACCCAATATTTTTATCGCAGAACTCGAGACACTCTTTCGATCCCTGCGCTTGAACTCGGTAGAAAACTTCTACATCCTGGCCGGCGATTTAAATGCCAAACATAGTGATTGGGGAAATAACATTCCTAACACTAGGGGGAGCCTACTAAGCCATTGGTGGGTTCTTCACAACATTGAATATAGAGTCAAGTTGCTCGCAACGGATAGTCCGTCGTATCCTAGGAGCGGCTCCTATCTGGATCTAATGCTGATAGACTCTCGACTGAGACTGGCAGACACGAACGAATGGTCTATTAACTGTCTACGGACCATTGTATACGACAGTGACCATTGCGGACTATGTGCCGTGATCACAGTACCTGACGAGTTCGCGGAAATGGCAGAGTACGTCCACACGCACCCCTATGATTACAGTAGGGCGTGCTGGCCACGCTTCGCCAATTCCCTGACGAGAGCGCTCACTTCGAGCGCCTCCTTTCCACCAACTAATAGGAACCTGTCAAACCACGAGATTGACAGGTATCTCAAAGAAATGGACGATATCATTAAACAGACTATGAACAGTACGATACCACGTCGAAGACAGCACGATACCACAAACATATACCGAAACGCGACAATCGACGCACTGCATAGACAAAAAAGTAGGCTCCTAACAAGACTCAAACTCTTGTACAGGCGGTTTACCGACAGACAAAACTCGGAGGTCAGGACACTGAAGTCACTGATTAAAAATCTCCAACAATTGATCAGAGAAAATTACAGAATATCTGTAAGTTTGCATTGGAACAACAGAATTCGTGCTGTAAAATCCAACAGCGCGAGTATGTTTCCGCAAATAAATAAAATATTTCGGAGAAACAATCAGAATGACATTCAGGATCTGAAACTTCCGAGAACGTCAGACAATGAACGTTTGCTACGGACAGTTAGCATCGATCCAGATGGCGCCATCCTGGATGACGATTTTTTCGTGATTGAGGATCCTCAGGAGAAGGTGGCGACAGTGGGAGCTGTTTTCCAGGAAGTGTACAAGGTGAATGATAGTATTCGCCCGAACCATGACCTGGAGAACAGAGCCCTGCTTCATTACTTCTACCTTAGAAATGATTTCGATCATTGGCGATCTGAGAATCTTGGTTTTACCAGGTTCAATGAAGATTTCATGGCAAGCAATGCCATCGCCAGTGAGGGGGCTAACACCCTGTTCATTTCGACGGAAGATCTCCAGATGATCTTTCAGTCATTGAAAAGGAAAAAATCCGCGGGTATCGACGGCATATCCAATGTTGTGCTAAGGCAACTTCCACCAATGGCTGTAGAGAGGTACGCCATCCTGTTCAACAATGCATTGAATAATGCATATTATCCAGTGCATTGGAAGACAGCGGTGGTTCAACCAATCCCCAAGAAGGGGAAAGACACCTCTAACCCGGCAAATCTCCGGTCGATCAGTCTCCTTCCGAGTATCAGCAAGGTCTTCGAGAAGGTGATCCATAGAGCCCTGTCTAAATGGGTTGAGGACAATAAAATCATTCCGGATAACCAATTCGGTTTCAGAGCGGGGCATGACACTATTCATGCCGCGTCGAAACTTGTATCGGATATCCAATGGAATAAATGCAAGAACCAATGCACGGGTGCCTGTTTGATTGACTTGGAAAAAGCCTTCGACACTGTATGGTTAGAAGGCCTTTATTACAAGCTCAGTCGGCTGGGCATAAGCAAACCACTGCTATATATGATTTTTGACATGTTAACCGGTAGAAAGTTCGTTGTGAAAATTGCCAATGTAACTTCTACCCAAATATTTGAAATCAAAAACGGACTGCAACAGGGTACGGTAAATTCGCCGATCCTTTTCAGCATTTACCTGAGTGATCTACTTGTTTCTCTACACCACTCAATAGCGTACGCAGATGACCTAATCGCGTACAGATCAGGTCCAACGATCGACGTCATTGTTACTCTTCTGCAGCGTGACTTCGAAAAAATTCAGCAGTATTGTGATGACTGGAAGTTGAAAATCAACTTCCAGAAATCAGAATCTATATTGTTCAGAACGCCTTTGTCTAGGGCCTCTCGGGACACTAGAAAAAATTGGCGCAGGTTCTCTATCTTTGGGCCGGACGGGCGTCCACTGGCGAGACAAAGTGTAGTCAGATACCTTGGGATCGTGCTGGACCAGTATCTATATTTTGACAAACATGTAGATGCTGCTCTGGCAAGGGCTCGGGGCGCTTTCGCTCTGACAAGATGGCTGTTTCATAGCAGCCAACTTGATTCCAGGGTGAAAGTAATCTGCTACATGGCCTTAATCAGGCCTATGGTTGCCTATGGATGCCCCGTCTGGTTCAATGTGAGAGCCAGCTTGATGGAAAGGATTCGGGTGTTTGAGAGACAATGTCTTAGGACTTGTCTCGGGCTACATAGGACTCCCGAATCTGAGTACACGAAATTTTACCCGAACGAGGTCCTATACAATAGGGCCAGGATTGTACGGATAGATAATTTTCTGATCAAACTGATTCGAAGCCACGTTGCAAGAGCAATGACTTCGGTCAATAGCCTGATCTTCGGGGCTTACTACCCCAATGATCTATATCATGAGAGAGTGCGCCTTAACGGCTTTGTCCCGCCAGAAGCATTCCTCTATCTAGATAGATGTGGGCTGATCCAGGACAGATTGGCGTTACCGCTAATCTTCCACGTGGGTCGCAATTCCGTGGAGCGGCGATTCCTCTACGAACCCGATGTCGCGCTCCGTGAGCCCGAGCGCCTCAGGTTCTGTAGATCGGTCTCACGCCGGGATCGAGGAGACGTAGTCCGCCAGCATCAACGCTTTTGGTGGCTGAAGAGAACTCCGTCAACGGACACCTTGATAGGAGCAGCCTCTTCAAGGCAAGGCCTGCCTAACACCAATGGCAGGCTTACATAGGCTAGGGTAGGGTAAGGTAGGGTAGGGTAGGGTAGGTTAGGGTAGGCTAGGGCAAAAACGACAAAAAAAAAAAAAAAAAAAAAAAATACAAAATGAAAAATCACAAAAAAAAATTAAAAATGAAAACATTAAAAAAAAGATATATATATAAAATATATATAATGTATATATTTGTGTATATATATTTTAGTTAAGTTGGAATAAGATAGGTTTAGTTAGGTTTAATTAGTTTAAGGTAGTTTTAAGTTTTATATAAAATATTTAAAACAAATGATCATATGCTAAGTTTTTTTTAATAAAAAAAAAACATTTTTCTTAGCTTAAGTTAGTTAGTTATAATAATGTTAATTGTAAATTCATGTAGACGTCGAAAGACATAAGTATGTTTCAATTGTTCTGTTTGTTTTAGAGTGTCCGCCTAGGGCCAGTAAGATAGTTACATTTGTTAAGATAGTTAAGCTAGTTTTAAGCATTTTTGACTAGGGTAAGATAGATATAAGTTAATATGAAATAAAAATGAATTGAAAAAAAAAAAAAAAAAAAATGAAACTGAACGAAACTATTTTGCAAGGATATTCTGGACGGATGAAGCACAGTTTACCAGAGATGGGGTTACTAACTTCCACAATTTGCATCATTGGAATAGCACCAATCCACACAACAAGAAACAAAATAAATCACAACACCGCTTTAGCTGTAATGTTTGGCTTGGTATTGTTGGACAAACTGTAATCGGGCCCAGGTTTTTGAATGCCGTTATTAATGGAGAATCATACCTGCAATTCCTACGAGACCTTTTGCCCGATTTGATGGACAACGTTCCTTTGGCCATAGCAGATAATTTAATCTACCAGCAATATGGAGCACCAGCATACTAGAGCTTACGGGTTAGAAACTGGCTGAATGATCATTTTAGTGACCGTTGGATCGGAAGAAGGGGCCCCACGGAATGGCCACTTAGATCACCAGATTTAACTCCTCTAGATTTTTATGTGTGGGGATTCATGAAGAATTATGTTTACGAAGTGAAAATAGTATTTTTGGAACAACGGAAAGAACGGATTGAAGTCGCTGGAGTCAAATTGCAGGAAAATTTGTCAAGCATACATATGTGCAGCCATTAGGAGAAGAAGGAGATATAATCTTTGCCTTCTAAAAAATGGGGATCATATTGAAAATTTATTATAATAAAACTCCGAATTTTTTAAAAATAATAAAAAAGAGGTCAATGTTTCATACATCAATTTGCCTACAAGTCTTTTTTTTTTAATTTCTCAAAAACTACAAGACATTTTTGCATCCGGGTTTCTGTTTTTAACTAAAAGCTAATAAGAGAATAGAATTTTTGGAAAAAAATTACTACTTAATTACATACAATTTCGAAAAAAAGTAGTTCGAAAATTTTTTTTTTAATTTTTTTTGCAAAATTTTGAGTTTGAAAATTAATTTCTCAAAAACTATTCCTTAAAACAGCTTTGTTTAAAAACAGAATGAAAGAAGAGGTTTCTGGCTTTACAAAAAGTATATCACGGCATTGTGGATGTAACTGTTGATTTTTAATATTTTTTTTTCCAAATTAAGTCAGTTTTTTAGAAAATTGCCCCTCCCGGCTAAACGGGGGGGAATAGACCCCCCCCTCCCGTACGATTTTTTTCTTGTCTTGGCCAGACCTACACGCTCTAGCTTTTTGGCACACTGCTCGTGGGACACCCTGTATACGCATAAATGAGCTTGAGAGTATATCAAACAGTATTAATTGGCAGGATCTATAGACCTTAACTGATCTGTAGAACTTTTCTGCCTCTGCCTAAAACTACCCTAAGGGCGATAACTACCTCAAATTCGGCCAGGTCACCCGCAGAGGTCACAGTCTTATGGCTGAGTTAAATGCACTCTATCATCAGCAGTGTCCAATTGTATAAAATAAAACAAAAGTAATCCCGCAAAAATTAAATTCCTTCGAGCATCCACTATTTCTCAAGGATCCAAGATATCCTTAGTTATTTGCAAGGAGATCATTCACAACGCTACTCCCTTAGCTGATTTAAACTTTTTTTTTCTTTCACTGCCCCGGCTATGTTTATCCGGCAGATAAATAATAATTACAAATACCCGACCAAGTAGTAATTAATCTCAGACTTATTTCTGTTAATGTAACACCACCTTGGAATCCTCTGCAAACAAAGATCCACCGAGACACAGACTGAATCTTGCCTAAAGTTGTATCCAGATTTTTTCTGTTCCATTCTGTTTCCACCCTCTGATCCAGAGATGCGAATAGAATGAATACGAAGATAAAATACTAAGTACACATCAACGAGGAGGAAGCAAAGTTTATGGAGCAGTGGACGGGGCAACGAAGGGAAAAAAAGTATCCTCTGTTGGCTAAGTACCTTCATTACGGCTTATGTTTTCTACTTCCTTACTTTTTTGTGATTTGTTGGTCTTTTTGTGTCCACTTTAATTGTCCTTTCCTTTGTATTCCTGTTGTTCGCCCTTTTTTTATGGAAGTCATCTTGTCGCCGTGTTATTCGTTATCAACTGTGATGAGGTTTGTTCTCTGTCATGTCCTTGGGCGTCCTTTTGGAACTTTATATCAATCCTAATTGTGATAAAAAAAAACCTGGTCCCGTAGCAATTTCCAACTTTGCAGAGAAAACTAAATCTTATCGCAAAATAAGCTAAGGAAGCCGTTCCCCTCCGCAAATATGTAATCTTCACCCAATAATCGACAAGTTTGCAATCGTAAAGAATTGTTCACGCTTACTCGCTTCATATCCTGCAAACAAAGAAACAATGAAATCAATTTTCAATTTTCATGCGAAAACAATGAAATATCCTTAATGGCATTTCCTCTGTTCGATCCCTCGTTTCTTGCTGGATCGTTATATTCCTTGTTATTACTTCTTTCCACTTTCCGCCATTCCCATTCGCACGTCCCGCTGCACGTAATGCTTTTCCTTCGTCCACCCACTCGAAAGCCTGTTTGGTTCACCACTCAGTACCACTCGTGTGGGTGCTTGAACATTTCAACATCCTGTGCATCCTTATTATAGCTGCCACCTTCTTTCACAATCGATGATGTCGATAACGAAAGCACACAACGTTCGACTTGTCAGCCAACCCAGGCAGTTCCAAGATGCACTTTCAAGTTAGTGCATTTTATTGTGCTCCTTTGCGTGCTAGATTCATATATCCTTTTGTATACAATTTAGAGAGTTTGTGTGAGTAAATCGCATTCCAGGTCCTTTCATCATTCGCTCATTTTTTCCAAGAAACGCGACGAGGAATAAAAGCAGTGCAACTGGCCATCGCTCTTCATTTGGCATGACAAAATCAATCAATTCTTATCCTCATGAGTCCTTACTCGGGAGTTTATTCTTTTCTTTACCATTTCCACTCCGACAAACCCATATGAAGGAGGAGGATGAATAAAGCAATGAAAGAAAAAAAAAAATCGTTATTGAGTAAAATCTGCTGTTGTGTGGTAACACTCCGCTGAACAAATTGACAAGGACATTCCCTTTGAGTCATGGTCTTGGCTTTTCCTTCCTCTTTCCGTTGCTCCTTTTGTTCACGTCGTACTTTTTGCCCCACTCAGGCGATAAGGAAGCGGTAAAAAAAGCAACAGAAAATATCCTTCAATCTAGTTATTTCATTTTCTATTTTTTTTCCCTTTAGTGAAAAAGAAATTTGCCAGGTAGGAACCTGTCAATGTGGTTCATTCAAAACACGATAACAGCTGACATTCAAGTGACGGCTGCCAACGGTAATACTGAGCTACAGACAAACTCAAGTTCGTGTTGATTTTGACACTTGTATTAGTAGGATTGGTAGTAGTAAGAGGAGAAAAGAAAAAGGGAAAATCGACCTGGAGTTTCCATTGAATCCTTGGGGAACAAAGTGTTTGATGCTTTGATTTGAGCACTTTATCGATGGTTGAGGCCATTGAGTTACAATTTTTTGATGAATTGCATTCCTTTAAGGACTCTTGTTTGTTGGAGAAGTTTTGCGAGGAAAGTCCTTTTCACTTATGCAAGGATTCGTTTTAAGCTGGGGGAAATAGTTTATGCTAAGTCGTTGCTTTGCAACTTTTACGAAAAAAAAGCATTAAATTAGCTGTTCTGTTACTTAACTAGAACTCCACTCGATATTAATAAGTCCTCTGTAATACAAACGTCTTCAATAGGAAAATAACAAATATTCCTTTTTTTATCTACTTCATTATCTATCAATGTCATTTGAGTTTTTTCATGATGGAGTTACTACCGAATTTTTAAATCGTCGGTGGTAGCTCCAATTTTCGATCGTACGAGGGTGGTCTGAAAAGTTTCCGACTTTAACGTGAAGATAGCAGCACTGGTCAATAAAAGCTAGTGAATATAGCTGTGCATCTTTTGACAGTTACTCACCAAAATTTCAGCCCTTTTGGAAGCCTAGTTTTTATTTGACAGTCGTTTGGGTGAGTCGATGTGAGTGTTTTTGTGAAAATGGACAAAATTGAGTATCAAGCTGTTATTAAATTTTTGTTTTTGAAAGGCAATACGCCTACGCAAATCAAAGATGAGTTGGACTCTCTCTATGGGGACTTTGCTCCATCATTTATCAGAGTGAATTTTTGGGCAGCTGAATTTAAACCTGGCCGTGAGAGCTTGGGAGACGATGAACGTTCGGGACGCAACAACTGACGATAACAACACTAAAGTTCACCAAATGGTACTAGGCAACCGCCGAATTAAAGCGACAGAGATAACAGAGGTTTTGAAAATGGCCAAAGTACGTGTCTGTCACATATTAAATCAAGATTTAGGCATGAGAATTGGATGCCGCGTTAGCTCAAGACCAAAAACATGTTCGAATAAACATTTCCAACGCTGTTTCGGCGCAGTTTAGGCGCAATATATCCAAGTTTCGGCGCCGATTAATTACTGTCGACGAAACTTGGATTCACCATTATACGCCCGAAACAAAAATGCAGTCAAAACAATGGACTGAAAAGGGGGAATCGGCTCCAAAAAAAGATGTGAGTGTAATGGCGTTTGTTTTTTGGGATAGTCATAGAGTTGTAATCGAGTAATAATCGTTCCATCCGACAGGTCCTGCGCGCTATAGTGGGTAAATTCGAATAAGCATATTCGCTTTTTAGTTCTAAAACTTGCGTTCAAAATGAATCAAATTAAAGTTCAATGAACCATTAGCCTATGAAGACAATCCCAGATTTAGGCTTAATAGCCTTGTCAGTAAAAAGAAATGCGTAAATAGATAGCGCTAGACCAACATGTGAACAAGAAATTTATTTATTTATTTATTTTTACATCAAGTAGATTATAGATATCATCAAGTAGACATAGATACAGTTCAATTCAATTAAACTTAGCAAATAAATATAATTCAGGTATGATTTTCAGGTGACAGGTTAACAAGATATGATAACATTTTTTGTTTAAAGTCTTCTCTTGAGCAATATTCAAAAAAATCTAAGTGATTATGAGCTAAGTTTGTCTCACGAATGCAACGCGATAACAGTTCATTTTTACCATAATTAGTACGATGGATACAAGTACGAAAGAGCATACGATGTCGGGTATTGGTAGTATGTACATATAAGTTAATACTATTTAAAAGAGGAGAACAATCAATTCGGGAAGTGAGAATATCTCGAATGAACATTAATGAGAAGTACCTGCGACGCGTATGAAGAGTTAGTATGTATATTAACTGGCATTTCCATGTTCCAATTAAGTTTAAAGGACATATATCTAGCGAATTTTCTCTGAATTCTTTCGATTCTCTCAACATTATTAGTATAAAAAGGGTTCCAAACAATATAGCAGTATTCCAAGGAAGATCTAACTAGTCCAAAATAAAGGCCTCTCAACGCAAAAGTGTCTGAAAACTCCTTCGAATTCCGTTTAATAAAACCAAGCATTAAATTAGGTTTTGTTATAATATAATCGATGTGAGGAATGAAACTCAATTAAGAATCCAAGATTACGCCTAGATCCTTTATTTGGAAGACTTTAGATAAATTAACACCGTTCAGAATATTCTGAAATTGTATGATATTTCTTAATCTGTAACGGGAAAAATGCACACATTTCGCTACATTTAAATACAGTGAGTTTATATTACACCAATGTGAAAGGCGGGTGAGATCGTTATGGATAAAATTCTTTACTAAATCTTGAGATCATCAGCATAAAGAAGACAGATTGAAAATTGAAACATCAGCGGAATATCATTAATGAATAAAAGAAACAACAGTGGACCTAAATGGCTTCCTTGCGGTACTCCTGATGGTACAGAGATACTTCCAGATGTATAACTATTGATTTTCACCTTTTGAGATCGATTAGTTAAGTAAGATTGAATCCACTTTAAAAGGCAAGAGTGAAAACCCAGGGCAGATATTGTAGTTTGGAAATTTAAATTTGATGATTAGCTCTGTCAAAAGCTTTGGAAAAATCAGTGTAGGTTATATCTGTCTGACAGTTTTCCTCTAAATTAGAGTTTAACTGATTCACAAAAATAGAAAGATTTGTGGTAGTAGACCTGCCGGAAACAAAGCCGTGTTGACAAGTTGTTATACGTCAAAAAATATAAAAATATAGCTTATCGTACACTAATTTTTCAAAAGTCTTTGGTATGTGCGACAGCTTTCAAATAGGCCTATAGTTCTTAATTTCAAGTTTGGATCCGGACTTAAAAACCGGAGTTAAGAACGATAATTTCCAGTCATCTAGAAAACAACAGTCTTAAGTGACAAATTAAATACAAATGTTAATGGCATTGCTAACGAGCAGCGCAGTTTTTCAAAAACAGAGCAGGCACTCCATCAGGGGATGTTGATGCTGCGCTATCAATTAGCGATAAAGATTTTAAAACTTCGTTAGTATCTAGTTGAAGTGAACCGATCTGGAATGATTCAGGAGTCCGAGATATATACTCATGAGGAGTGTTATGGAAGTACACTGATTGAAAATAATCCGCAAACATCTGGCAAGTCATTAACATATTATTAGACGTTAATCCTAAATAATTCATGGAGTTGGGAATTCCATTAAATTCTCGTCGTGAATTAATGTAACTCCAAAATTGTTTACTATTCTGTCTTAAATTGGATTGTATTGATAAAATGTAGACACGATATAGAAAACGATTAAGATAATCAAAATCTTTTTGAATTTTAAGATAAGACTGACGCACATTTGGATTGTTGGGTTTAGTTTTAAATCTTTTAAATGCTTTGTTTTTTGATTTTTAAGTTTTGATAGACATTTATTAAACCAGATTGGATTAGAATTCTTCTTTATCAACTTTTTTGGCAGAAAGCGGTCAATGCAGGAAATTATAATTGTGACAAAGGGTTTGTAGACCTCTTTTAGATCTGATGAATTGAATATATTCATCCAAACCAGCCCATTTAAATGAAAGGTAATATCAGCATAATTTGCTCTTTTAAAATTGAACAAGAATTCAGGCTTAGAACTTAGCTCATATGGATTAGTATAGTTATAAATAATTAACGTTGCATATAAACCACAATGATGAACGGAATGCCGAAATATTGGGGATTCTGATTTTTCAAGGTTTAAAGAACATTCATTATCTACGAAAACAAGATCAAGAATTCGATTGAGATCGTTAGACATATTATTAATTTGTGTCAGATTATATCAGTTACCAATATTTCGGCTTCTGCTTTGACATTCATAGGAATAAGGCATTGTTCATCAAAATCAAATTGCCAATTAATATCACCTAAATCAAAGTCACCTGTATATGTATAATATACATACATATGTTGGAAATTGGAAAGGTTCACAAATATTTTCAATCTTTATGTCGTTCACTCTTTATTGACTACAGCGAAATCTGGTTTAAGAGAGTTGTAGTCATGTCTTCTAAATATACCCTAACTTGGCAGCACTATGGGTGACCATATGGATAACGGTAACTCGAAAACATGTGTCACTCGTGTTGAACAAAAGACAACAAATTGGGTTAGTATTTGAAATATTTAAAAAAAGTCGAAAAAGTTTTTCTAAAATTGCTTTAGGTATTCTATTTTAGGCTTATGTATTTAAATAAAATACGAGTATTATAAGATTAGTGTGGCTAAGTTGAGTTTGTCGATCGCCTAGGTCAGTGGTACACTATGGTCGTGTTGATCGGAAAGTCAATACTGAGAGGTTTAACAATTTCGAGGTGGGTAAGAACTTCGTCTACCGCCGTTCCGCAGACACCACGACGGGGCATCCGTTCAAAGATCAGGCTGTCAAGAAGGCTTTATCATTTTGAATAGCTCAGCCTTAACTCAACAATTATTCAGTATCAATCCCACTGCTGCAGAGAACAACCGAATTGATGGTGGCAATGGACCAGCTTTCAGTGGGCACTGTGGGCACTGTAGGTAGAGAGGCTTCTTGGTAAACGTCAAAGTACATACAGCCCATCTACCAAGCTGAATCTGTCGTTTTTACTTCAGTTATATTAACCAAAGTTTTCGTTGCTTTTTAAAAAAGTCAACCTCAGAGGTATCTCATTTCAATACAGTGACACAATTTGAACTTAGCGTCAAGTACGATACTGCCCTTGACAAAGGAAATTATCCTGCCCTTAAGGGGTTTACGAGTATTTAATCCCAGCAAAAAAAGAAATATTAAGCAATACGATTCCTTCGACTGCGCTTTAAGAAATGAAAGTAGTCTAAGCCATGTCAAAGTAAAACAACGGAAAAAAATTCGTGACAATTGCCCGATAATATCCTTCGCAAAGTTAAAGTCACCTATACAAGCATACATATAAACCAGATCCTTTCAGTGACGAACTGTGTTCATTGAACTGTACATTTTAAGGCACCAAGCACGGACTGTCATACCTACTTCTACCCGTAAAATAAAGATTTCAAATCCAAACTTCTCAACAATCAAAAACGAACGACATAACGTGTTCTATTCGATTCGCACAAAAGTGGGTGAAATGATAAAAGGACATTGTATGAAACGGGATTTCATGCAGCAAATGCAATTCTTATCTTATTGTTGTTGCTGCTACTTTTATTCGTCACAATACGTGCGAGACAACTCCTGAATGTCCTGTCATTGTTTGTTAAGCTTCCGCCACCTCATCCTCCCCTCATGCCAACTGGCACAACTATGACAATGCATGTCGTTGGCTCTTCCTAATCTCAGGTACGAATGTTTCGTCAGTAAGTTCATAAAATCGCTTTTACCGCTTCGCCGCCCACCGGATTCAGAGCTAGAGCGGATGTGAGGTAGCAGAGAATTTGTTTCGATATTTTATTGATCGCAAATAATGGATGCAAATGTGCATCCTTGCGGCATAAATACACACACAGACAAAGGGAATGTGCAGATCTGTGCAGGAATAGTGGAGTTTCTTGGAGTATTACAATGTAAACCCCGGTGGATTGCATAATAATTTTACACACGAAGCAGTAAAACGTCCTCGTCCTTGGTGCTTTGCACACTGGATGCCATCCTTGTAGTCAGCGTCGATGTCCTTATCCTTTGTTCCGGTACGATGTCGCGTAGACAGCTGTTACTGCTACTGCTACTGCTTGTGAACTATATCCTTGCGTCAAGATGAAGAATATCTTCATGTGTATGTGAATATACCACGTATCCTTGCAAAGGTTTCCTCCTGGTGTCTATGGGGAAATCGTATTTCAAGTACATACATAATGCTATATGTAGTTACGCTGGACTCTGACTAGTGTGGTAACATCAACAAGACACATCCTTTTGCATATCCTTATGCACATCCGGGGAATACATGCGAGGATATCGGGCATAAGCAAGGACTTCATAAAATATGATAAATAGCATCGAAGAAGAAGTGCATTTGACAGCATTTAGTGGTTGACGCTTTAAATTTGCCCGCTATGACCATAGGGTCCTTCATCCACACATGTCCTTTCTTTTACGTACATGTATACATCTATGAGGGAAGAAAAACTCTGGGTGGTTGAGGAATAGAGAAAGATAAAAGCCATCTTCTGCATTAAGCGATAGTGTTCCGTTTAATCACTTCACTTGACTGTGAAGGGGATTGTTTAGTTCGTTTCCTTTCTGCCTTGGTAAGGATCTGTGGCATTGTTGCAGTTTCCATCAATGAGGGATATAACGAGATCCAATGCTAAAACTTTCAGCAATTTTTTTGGGCATAAAACACCCAAATTCGAAGACAATGAAGAATAATTGATAATATGACCTTAAAGCTCTAGGCCATCGATAATATTGATCCTTCGAAATTAGTCCTTGGCCACGCTTGTGTGGACTTAAACGTTATTCATGAATAAACTGTGTAACGGGTCCATATCGTGGGCCAATTGGATTATTTACTTTTCCATCGTCAATGAACCATAAATACATAAGTCCTTAAGCCACTTTAAGGACGACGAATGTCAAGTGAAAATAGGTTACTGTAACCTCGATATATAAAAGTATATGACTGAGGCATCATTCAAATTCGTCTTCTGGCCTGTGAATCTTGCATCGAAGGATACAAATCCCGCCGTCCTGCTTCCCATCAATTCTGGATGAAAATATGTTTTCCTGGTAGCAAAGGACACAAGCACAGAGCCGATTCATGGATGAATGATAGGTTTCTAGGATAGTTCGCATACGCAAAAACAAAGACAGAAGCAAAGAAAATCCATCGAATTAAGCTTCGTCGCATCAGCAAATTCGTTTTTCATTTTTAGTTTTCCTGTATTGGGTCCTTGCCTCGTTCGCCAGCTGAATCACAACATCCATTACTGCCAACCCTATTCCGAATCCTGATCCTTCCGCGATGAATTTATGTTTTCGCGATAGAATGACAGAAACATTGTGTACTTTATTCCTTCTATTTTTACTTTAAGGATCTTCTCGAAGGATTAAGGATATTGGTTACGGATTAATGAGCACATTTCCTTTTTCGTTACGCTTGATTTTTGTGTAACTAAATTGGATTATCCTTACAGGGAAACAATATTGAAAAGAAGTACGCAATCGTATTGAAATGAAGGACGAATTGGGCCTCACGTCTAGATGTATTATTTACGATGCTTTCTTTCAGCTCACATGTGCAAATTAAGGAGGATATTCGGAGGAATAATTGATTGTACCGCTCAATTGTTAACGACAAGAGACATTGAGTGATTTTTTTGGGAATTGGCGATTGAAATGAAGTTAACAGGAAAGGTATCCTATTTTATGATATATCCTTAGGCGGGTTTTATTGAGTTTGGTGACACTTTTTTCGAAGACTTGCGTGGCGGTAATTTCGTTATGTACTTTGCATCGCATAAAATGCTATTGAATGAAAATAACTAAGTAGTCTTGAAGGTCCTGTGGCATGTGTCTCACAGGAAATACTCTCTGGAAATCTTCTGATTCGATGGTTACACTGAAATATTTTTTCCGTAGTTTAATTTCTGTTATCAGAAAAGAGACATGTTCAGGAAATAACAGGATTTTTTGGATTTCATTATATATATTCGTCTACATCAAAGTGCTCACCTTCACCATAGTCTCTATCAGATATCATCCACTGCACGGTTTTCCAGCTTCAAAATACTGGCTGAAACCACCCCGTGCTCTTTATGAATTTTAGAAGATCCGATATATCTGCATTAGCCACATCCGCAATCTCTGTAAAGAATCGTTGGCCTAGCGACGCTAGGCGTCGATTCTGGAGAGCTGGGCAGTGGCAAAGCAGATGTAGGATCGTCTCAGTTTCTTCCTCATCGCCGCAGCTCCAGCAGAGATCGCTGGATCCCGAGTCGCATTTCCGGAGCATTGCTCCAATGGGACAGTGTCCTGTGATAACTCCGACGAGCATACGGATCGAGTTACGGTCCAGCGTCAGGAGCTTCTTTGTTTTTCCGACATTGAGCTCTGGTCACGATGATCTTGTCGTGTAGCTGTCGTTTCTTGTAAGCCAAGACGAGTTGGCCTCTTTGATGATGTCGTTTATGATCCGGTATAATGCGCTGATCGGTGGTTGCAAAGACGTGTCCGCTTCGCTGATGTCCAGTTCAGACCCTTGCCTGGCCAATTCGTCTGCTCTTTCGTACCCTGCGATTAAGCTGTGGCCCGGGACACAACAGAGTTTGACTTTGTGGTGTCTGATGGACTTCAGTGAGTCGCGACATTTCATGACAGACTTTGATCTCGTTGTACAGGATTCTATTGACTTCAGTGCAGCCTGGCTGTCTACGAAGATAGTGATATTCGATGATGGGATATCGGTTACCTGCAGGTGTTTGGCTGCTTTCTCTATTGCCAGGATTTCTGCTTGAAAAACGCTGCACAGTTCAGGGAGTCTGGATGATTCCTGTTTGTGGAGGGTATCAGAGTTGAACCCGGCCCCAGTGCCTGTGTCCATTTTCGATCCGTCGGTGAAGAGAGTGATCTCGTGGTCGTTGATTACAGCGTTTGATAGCCACTCTTCTCTGTCGGGGAATTTCGTCTGATCTCGTCTCATAATCTACGTGTGAACTTCTCCAATTTGTTACCTGTTCCAAAGTTCCGTACCACAGCCTATCGTAATTTTTACTCCATCTTATCCATTCGACTATTTAACAAGCTTCCTCGATCACTCAGGACAATATCAACACCTGGACTTTTTATAAAGCAAATAAAGCGATGGCTTTTGAATTACAATTATACGAGCTTAGAATTTCTTATTACTGGCTCCGAGTTTTCATCTATTCACTGACATATTGGTTTAATTGTTGAATACTTTGTCTCTTCAAAAAATTCCCTTCTTTTTTCTTTGTTTTGTATTTTAGTTGATCGAGCGGAGCGTAGCGGAGCGAGAGCAATCACCCACTTTTTGGCCTAGCGCGTGCATGTACGGGGAATATAGTGGTCCGAAAACGATTTCGGACTAATCTTGTACGCACTAAATGTAGATATCGGCTATAACCACACATGTGTGCAGCATGTCATTCGATAGATCTAGGTCTGTAGATGAGCCATAAATTATCAAATGAAATTGTTTGATTGAAAAATAGTGAGAAATAACGAAGTAAAGTTTAGAAAAGTGCCATGCGGAGCGAGAGCAAGGTTGATAAAACAACAAATTTGCTCGCTCGATCAAAAATTTTCAGTAGCGGAGCTAAGCCCGCGCATACTGATCTGTCTAGTTATTAATTTATCTTAAGTCTCAAGATGCTGTCATTGTTTTATATTATTCTATAGACTGTGCAAATTACACATGTGTTTTTCCTTAATATTTTGTCACCCCCTATTTTGTCTTATTTATATTGTATTTTATCTTTGTAAAGTGGCATTCGACACTATTTATTACTTGTAATTAAGTACAGGATGTCACCTAATGCATATAATAATAATAAAAAAAAATAAAAAAAGGATTGGTATTTTGAGAGAGAAGTCATTTTGGGGGGAAATATAGTCGGTCGTAGCTACGGGGCTACTAAAACCATGTTTCTTTCCCAGGTCGTCTATTATTCCAAGTATGGCCGCATGTCCATAGTTGGCTTGCTTTCACAGAGAGGACTCCCTTAGTCTTAGAGCGCTCTTTGCAGCGCAGCCTTTTATGAATAGATCTAGGGGGAGGAGATGAAGTATCATGTCCGACCCTGCTTGCGGCCTGCTTCTCATGGCTCCCGTTGTACAAACAGCGGCTGACCTTTGTACTTTGTTGAGCATGTTCATATAGCTTTTCGTGCTGCTAGCAGTCCACCAGACTAGGGCCCCATAAGTTAAAATGGGTCTGATGATTGCTGTGTACATCTAATGAATGATGTACGGTTGCAAGCCCCATCTTTTACCGAATGTCTTTTTGCATGCATAAAAAGCATTCAATCCTTTTTTCATCCTTTCCTCTAGGTTCCTTTGAGAGTTCCAGGAGAGTTTTGAGTCAAGAATGATGCCTAGATATTTGGCTTCCGCTTTGAGTTTGAGTGGAGTGCCCTCTCACTTTGGGGGAGCAAATATCGGGATTTTCCTTTTCCTGGTGACCAAGACCAGCTCGGTTTTCTGGGGGTCTATTCTCAGACCGTTCTGTCTTGCCCACGAGGAGAGTTTCTTCAACGCAGATTCCATTAATTCATTGATAGTTGGTAGAAATTTACCTTTTATCAAGATAACTAGGTCATCCGCGTATGCTATTTTCTCTATGTATTTCTCTAGAAGATTTTGAGGATTTTGTTAACTGTAAGAAGCCACAGTAGGGGAGAGAGAATTCCCCCCTGTGGTGTGCCTCTAGTTGACACTTTCCTTACAGAGCTTTATCCAATGTCTGCATTGATAATTCTGTTCTTCAACATATTTTCAATCCAGGTTACAATGGATTTGTCTACTTTTATGTCCTCTAAAGCTGTTATTATGGCCTCTGTGTTTACATTGTTGAAGGCCCCATCTATATCGAGGAAGGCTGCCATTGTAAACTCTTTTAAGTTCAACGAGCCCTCAATTTCACGGACAACACATGAAGAGCACTTTCCACTGCTCTGCCTTTAAGGTAGGCGTGTTGAGTGTTGCATAAGTTGTGAGAGTTGATGAGTCTTCTGATGTATAGGTCAAGGAGTCTTTCCAAGGTTTTTAATAGAAACGACGAGAGACTAATTGGCCTATAGTCCATTGCGGCAGTATGGATTGGTTTACCTGCCTTAGGTATGAAAACTACCTTTATTTCTTTCCACTGTGTTGGATGTACCCCGCGAGTTACGTTTTCTAATTCGCCGTTCAATAAAAAAAAGACAAGTTTACTGCACTTTATAATTTTATTCGTGCTTCAAGGTTCAATCCCGCAAATGGACTGTCACAATGTTCATTTATTTTACAAACGAAAGTTCGGTTTTGCCCAAGTGATTCGATGAGCTTACAATGTGGATTTTGGGTCGGAAGCCGACCAGACGTTGACGTTGCAAGATCATCGTTTCACTTGTGCAATTACAAAGAAAAACGCTGATCGATTGATATGTGTCCCACGGTGTTCGCTGGGCCGGTGGGTGCGCTGACCTGATGGTTGCGTATGGGGTGGTAGTGGCGGTGCTCATCGTTATGGTAGGGTGTTGCGGGGAAACTCGTGGCTATCTGGTATCCTGATGTCATGTATATTGGTGGGTGATTCAGAGGGTGACGGGGTGACTGGTGGACGTCGTAACTCGCGCGCAAGTAATTGGAAAAAATGCTTACCAGGTGGGTTGCAGTATGGATCTGTGTTTTTTGAAGCATCACTGGCAAGATATCGTCCGGCCCCGGAGATTTTAAGGGTTTAAACAAATTTATTGCCCATGATACCTTATCCGTTGTGATAATCTTGTTTATTACTTCTTCGGTTGTGTGAACCGTAGGAACCGCGTCTCAAAGGAGACTGTGGTTTCAGGGGTTTTACAGCCTGGGAAGTGGGTTTCAGTCAGCAGTTCTAGGGATTCCTGACTGGATTCTGTCCAAGAACCATCTGGTTTAAGGATGAATCCCGGGACGCAGGGGTCCTTGGATAGGACCTTTCTGAGCCTTGCAGCTTCGTTGAGATCCTCTATTGATTCGCAAAACTCCCGCCAGGATTTAGAATTTGCTGCTCTTGTTTTGCTCTTGTATTCGTTGAAGGTGGATTTGTAGTTATTCCAATCTTCGGTTATTTTTGAGATCTTTGCTCTATTGAATAGAGTTCGGGTCCTGGTCCTGAGTTGCTTTAGCTCTGTGGTCCACCAGACTGCGCTCGTCTTCTTGCGAGCACGTTGCAAAGGACAGGATTTGTTGAAAGCCGCTTTCAGAATTCTCACAAGATTTTCGACTGAATTTTCAATGTAAGTTGGATCAGGATTAGTGATGGCTTATGGCGGTACTAACCTGTTGGCAACTAGGTTTGAGAAAAGATTCCAGTCTGTCTTCTGAGGGTTTCTGAAATGTTTCAGTTTTTCTTTATTAACGTTAAGGTTGAAGAGTATTCGGCTGTGGTCCGAAAAGGAACAATTAGTCGATGCTCTCCAATTCTCTACTCGGATGAAAAATTCATAGGTTTTGGTACAAATTTTGCTGCCACACTCTCATAGTCGAATATGATGAGACTCACAATTTTCGTCGGTTATTTATTAGAGCACCCGTCTCTTCCAAACTTTTCAAAACTTTTCGAGAAAGACCTATACCAGTTATAGCAACCTAATTAAAAAAAATGTTGGAATTGCTTTCATAATTTTTTTGCCATTATTATCACGAAAGTATAAGAGAATTTTCAGATCTACTTCAAGGAAAAGCATCCACTGCGGGATAGGGGTTAGAATAAACTTGGGGGTCGGGGTGCCAGAACTAAGAGGCTACTAAATTCCTAATGGATGTCTGCCTCATAAAATAAATTACAGAGGTGGGTGCAGGTGCAGTGCTGATGACTCTGCACTACGCCCAATTACATCACTACAATAATGTACCATAATTACACCACAATCAAAACAACATCAAAATTGCTGACACACCTTGGTGTTATGGCTGGTCTTTCTTGGGTAAAATATTCCGGAGGTAAACTAGTTCCCCTATCACATCCCCGGGTGGAAACTATCCAAGGGAGAACATCTATGAAAGGTAATACAGCAAAATGAGAGATAGGCTCGTTCAAAGCTTGTAGCCGAGTGCTTTCCAAACAGCACTCAATGAAATTAGTTAATGTAAATTGGAACTACTACGACGTCCCAGAACAAGAATTTCAACTTTCTATCGGAATAACCGTCAAGGGATATTCTCATGTGACCACTTCGAAAAATAGATTTTTTTTTCATATTTCGATAGTAAAATCTATCGAAAATATGCTGTGTAAAATTCAGACCGAAACTCCTAGCATTAAATAAGTTACAACTCATAGTCGCGCGCCAGGTCTGCAGCTGCTGCCTTTCTATTGTTGTCACCGCTCTTTTATATTTACGTGCGTACGGAGTTTCTGACGGAATAGGAATAGTGTATATAAATTTTTGTCTGTGTGTCAACATCAAACAGGAAAAAAAATGGATCGAAAAGGCTCGAGAAGCTCCACAAGATATCCAGGGCAAAAAGAAAGAAAAAGGAGTTTTCGAGGGAATCAGTATACTGCTGAAACCGATACCGATAAAGTTGCGTCACAAAATGTACATCGAAAAAAAAATCATCCACTAGTGCTACAACAAAGAAGTCGACTCTTGCATTGACCAATGCCATGATGGTTAAGCTAAGTACATACTCGTACTATGGTTTGGCTATTTTGAGAAATCCAGATTCTCAAGAAGAAATGAAGAAAGCAGTGTGGGCTACAAACTATCATTACATTTCAACCGATGAAAACCCCCAGCACTTGTACTGTTCAAGTATTTACAGCATACGGCAGATAGTACAGAGGAAATTTACACACATCCTCCAGCATTTGATGAAGGAACAGCAAGTTTTTTGAAACCAATTTACGAAGAATTATTATCATCCGATGATCTGATACAAAGGTGCTTGGGAAAAAACACTCAGAACAACAACGAGTCGTTTAATAGTTGCATCTGGAACTTGGCTCCAAAACATCATTTCGTTGATAAAAAGACGCTGGGAATTGCTTCATGGACAGCTGCGTGTATGTTTAATGAAGGATTTTCACTCATCCTTAAAATAATGGAGATTTTTGGTACGCAAATTGGCCGCAACGCCTACTCGTATGCTGAGGAGTACGATGAACGACGAATAACCCGTGCAGAGTGATCCACGTCCGAGGCATCCAAAAAGGCGATGGCTTCCCTCAGGTCACAAAACTGGCAGAAAATGATGCGTATGAAGCCACCATTGTATGGCCCAGGCATAGCAGATTAGTGTAAGTTTAAATTTTCCACGAAAATTCTTCTCTTGAAATTTTAAACGCATTTTTCTCGAAACATTATTTTCTAAAACTGTCATGGTCCTAAAAAAAAAAAACTATACAACTGATTGCTTTGTAATTTATATATGTATGTTCTTCTACTCATTAATGGTTATCAACTGTACCAATCGGCCGCTATTATCATGACCAGTGACCTGCTTTTTTTTTTGGTGTCTAATTTAATTAAAAAAATATATGTACATATATAAAAAATGTAAAATAAGGAAAAAAAATATTTTTTTATACAGTTTAAGATACAAATAAGCACAGATAAAAAAAGTAAAATGGTTGAATTTTATTGTCTTATAAAATAAAATTCCCTAAAAAGAGGTAAAATGTATGCTTTCACATGAGACTACCCCCTTAAGGCAGGTACACTTTTGTTCGTGGCGGCATGGATAACCACAACTTCGGAACATGATCAGCGACAAAATTGTGCAGAACGTAATGGACGTAGTATATAACAATGACTGAATGTCAATGGCCAAATTCGGGAATCCTCGTACTTCTGAACATATACTGTCCCACGGAAGACAAGAATGAAGACGTAAAGGACGCGTTTCACGTGAAAATAATAAAAGAGGTCAAGACGAGTTAGAGTAAGAAATGTCTTATTCGAAATATTGGATATATGTAAAGGGTTAAAACAAGGAGATGCCTTGTCCCCTCTTCTTGTTAATTTGGAACTAGAATTCGTAATTGAAGAAAATGAAAGGGGCATAACCATTAGTGTAATCACATCTTACGCAGACAATTTGGATCTAGAAGATCGTGAAAATTATAAATAGTCTAAAAATGGCAGGAAAGAAGAATAAATCAAATACATCACTCTTGGCCGACTTGAATTAATCCATACCTCGCAGCTAAACGTACTCGGTAAATGCTTTGACTTTCAAAAACCACATAAAAATCGTAATAAATAAAAGGTTGCAAATGGGCAAAACGTGCTTTTTCGCGATGAAGGAACTATTCAAAACAACTCTTTTGTCCAGGAATTTCGAAATATGTATATATTTACAAAACCATTATAATGCCAGTGATATTTCACAGATATGTATAAAACTTGGTCTTCGACCAATAAGAGGAACAAGATTTCGGTTCTTTGAAAACAAGATCTCAAAGAGAATTGTGGAAAACAGGACGAAGAAATAGGCGCACAGAGAAAAGTACACAATCAAGAACTCGAGGAACTCTTTTTAGCACCAAGCATTGTCCGAGTAATCAAATTGGGAAGACTAAGATGGGTAGGAGAGGTAGAATGAATGGATCTGGAAGAGATGGGACAGAACAGCATAACATGCAAGGATTACATTCATGACAGGGAGGTTTGGTAAACGGTCGTCAATGAAGCTCTGAACTTCCGAGTTCCAGAAGGCCAGTAAAAAAAATAATAATCATCTTAACTAAAAGCTCGTAAGAAATCGCCAATTATAACCTATGTTAAAGCAATATATATCAACAATCTGTATAAGTTATCCTTTTACAGTACAAACATTTTTCGTACTTGGCTGCAAAAATAATAACGAAAAGGCAGCAAAATTAAACAAATCCTGCTACTTCCTGTTAAGTGTTAAGAATAAGGTTTTAAAAAATATCTCAGCTGAAAAAGCGTAGAAAAACAATAAAATTAACTAAACGTAATGTGTTTTGCCTTGCCGGTGATTAAAATGCAAGGGAACACTAAAATATAAAACTCATATTCTACAAAGTGCTGCGTGACAAAAATTATGATATTGAAAGTGCCTTTTCAATTTAAACTTATAATTCAATTTAAACTTTCAATTCGAAAAAAAAAAACGTCAACTGATCAAAAACCATCGATTGATATTTTCGACATATTAGGTGGTCGCGTTTACAACTCCAAAGGGATTATATCTGACTATGACAGGGGGCTTAGCCAGATGTTGTCAACGAGGCTCTGAACTTCTGTATTCCAAATGGCTGCTAATAATGATAATGAAGCCGTTAACAAACGCATTGAGATTTGGATTCAGCTCAGTGTGATTTCTGACTATTCTATGACCGCCTCACAGACATCGTTTCAGTCAATACTTGAAATCGAATGTGAATCGATACGCGAGGTGTATGAGGGTAGCCCGGTGGGGTAGGATAGAGCTACCACTGAATCTTAGTATCTTGGGTATATCCCTTACTCTAAGGAAAACAATGAAAAATATTCATTTCACGATGGTGTCCGTTGCCGATTTAGTAGATATTGCTTAGTAGATACCGACTTGAGCTCTAATCCTTCACAACAGGCCTAGCTAACTCGACTTGGATATATTCAAATATGAAACATAATTTCATCATTACGCAGGTCCGAATTAGATAAATTTGAGATCCTCTGTAGTCCAATTGGGCTACAGACTTTCAAAAATTATGATGGCTCCAAGCTGTTTTAATGGGTTCGATTTTTCAAACCATGCATTTTCACTTGGCTCCACGTTGTAGGGGCCTCTGGCACCCGAATCTAAAGATGTTTAAAATTTTAGAGATTTATCGGCATGTAAATATAAACATTTTTATCTGAACTTTTTGTTCAATCTGTGAATTAAGTCGAAAGACATAGTTTTAGGAGTATGCTGCCTGCCTTAGAGCGTCCGTGTATAGCAGATGTTCCCAAACTTATTTTGTCTACTGTTCACTTTGAAAATAATTTTTTTTAGCGCCCCCTATTTCTTTACTTACTTAAAAACCACTATAACTTCAAATGAAACAAATTATTGTGAGCTATATCAGCGGAGATTAAACATTCAATCTAAACGAGACTTTTATTATAACCCGCAAGAGTTAACTCCAGACCTGAGTGCAGTAGGTATGTAGTATAAAAAGGCGCTCAGGCCTCAAGTTAACTCTAGCGGGCTATACCTGCCGATAAGAATGATTATTGAAACGCAACTTTATAGTATTCAGACAGAGTATCTTTTATTCAAAATAAAACAAACATAATCGATTTTAATATAAAAACTAATGTGAAGGATGAATCTGATCCTGTTTAATAAGTTTGCTGATATCAGGTTCCAATTTACTTAAGAACAGCCGCAAGTCACCACGTTCGGTAACATGTGAACGATTTCTCTTTTCAGTAAGCAGCGTTGCCACAGCACTAAATCCACGTTCACACAAATATGACGATGGGAATGCTATCAAGAATCGTTGAACGAGTAACCACAATCCAGGGTACAATTGCGTGACCGGTTTTTGTAGCCAAAATTCTTGGTAGCCATTTTTGAACTTGATTTTTATTTCCTCGTTCGTTGTCAATTCCATAAGTTCTTCTTCCAGCTGAGGTGATATTGCTGTATTGATATTTGAAAACGGATCCAACACCCAATCTGGTATTTCCAAGTTCAAAATGTCCTGATATCGTTTGGTGAAATCAATGTGGAGGTTTTCCAAATGTTGGCAGTAGGCAAACAAGTCGTCGTTACTGCAGGATACTGATAAATGCGGAAAATTGTGAAACTCACGTCTGCCGATATTCTTTTTGTGTAGAAGCAGTTTGGCTGCGAAAGCAGCAACGACATTTTTTGTTTTAATTAAATTTAGTCCATCCCGTTGCAATTAGAGATTCATGTCGTTGAACAATTTATACAAATTTGTCATGTAGGCTATATCATTCTTTGATGTAATGAGCTTATTGCGCAATTCTGTATCTTTGGTTTCCAAGAACTCTATCACAGAGTCAAACAGGTTGTAAAATTGAGTCAGAGAATTGCCTCTTGATAGCCAACGAACTTCAGTATGAAACAGCAAACGGTTGAAATCTTCGTCATTAGTAACACAAAGCTGATGAAATAATCTATCATTCAAAGAGCTGTTGCGGATTTTATTGACTGCTTTGATGACATATTGCAGTGATTGAAATAGTCGTTCACTTAAATTTCGAGCAACCAAATGTTGTCGATGAATAACGCAAGGACATCTGGAATTTTATTTTTAAGATACGCTATGAAGCCCTTTGGCACCCTGTCATAGCCGGGGCACCATCCGTAGCAGATGATATAATATTCTTCAAGGGAATTTCTTTCTCGTCACAAAACTTTTCCAATGTATTGAATACGGTTTCGCCTTTTGTATCGGTCTCTAGATTTCTAACAAACAATAGTTCTTCACATATTTTCTCATCTTTAATAAACCTCATGTAAGACAGCAACAATGCTTCATTAGTTGGTAAAGTGAACTCATCGAGCTGAATTGAGAATTGACTAGTCCTCAGACGATTGCACAATGATTCTTCAATGTTTTCAGCCATTTCATCAATTCGTCTTTGCACAGAATTATTACTCAAAGACATTTTTCGTATAATATCTGCCGCTGATTTTTTGAAGCACAGTAGTTATTACTTCCTTAATTGCTGGCAAAATTAACTCTTCTCCGATGTTGTGTGGTTTCCCTTTTTGAGCAATTAACAAAGAGATATTGTACGAAGCTCGAAGTCCGTCATCATCTTGATTAGCAGTCGCCGAAAAGAGTTTTGACACACTTGGTTGAGCATTATGCTTCTTCTCTAGGTCCTGAAAATATGATACATTCTTGTCTTTCTTATCTGGATGCATTTTATTCAAATGATCTTGCAGTCTTGAAGGCTTCATTGCTTCATTTGAAAATGTTTTTAGACATAGAAGGCACAAAGGCGCCGATGGGTTTGTGGGGTTTTCAATGAATCCGTATTTAATATATTCCGCACTGTATTGCCGTCTCTTCTTTTTTACTTCCGACATTGTTTTGTTTTCAGAAATACGTAAGTAAGTGTTGAGCTTAAGTACTGCTTATCTATTACGCGAGTTACAAACACACGACCTACAACAACATCATATACAAAGTCAACACCCGCAACTACAACAACAACATGTACAGGTCATCAACCGACAGCAGCGATCGAATGCACTCACCCATGGGAAAGTGCAAACATCATATTTTAGATAAGCAATGTAATTGCACAGGTGACCTGAATAATTGAAGTGTCAGCGTCTGGCGAACTTCCGGCGACTGTGAGCATTCAATTTCTTGGGATCACCTTCGCAAAGCGTAGGTTTGATGTAAGAATGAAAAATAGTAGTATGTCAATAATAATCTGAAGCTTAAAGAATAAAGTTGTATTTTTTTTACGCTCCTGCGGGAAATATTATCATAATTGGCGCAGTCGTGTAGTCCGGTCGATGATTTTTACTTAACGTTGTGATAATTAATTCGGAGGTTTACCGAAAATTAATAAACGCGATTTCGCTAAAAATCAGTGAGTTTTGCCTCTTAACGACCGGTCGAACATCGTTCATTCGTTCAAAGGAATATTGAACAAACAAAACAAAAAAAAAAAGAAAGTGGCAGTGTTCAAAGGTACATTGAACAGTTCCGCGAAAAATAAAATCGACAAAATCGACACAATAGTGAATAGTGCGAAAGTGTTCGAGAGCACATCAAACTCAACAACGGATCAAAACAAAAAAAAAAAAATCACCCAATCAACTTTAAGAAACAGATCATCCGATTCCGCTAAATGAAGAGAATTCTCCTAATATTCGGGCATATGTAAGTCAGAATATTTATTTTTAAACGTGCATAGACAAACCAAATTTTGTAATTAATTAAATAATAAACTTGAAATCAAATAAATAATATAATTAAGAAAAATATAAGACGAAAACATTGTAATAGAATAAGCTCATACTCTCCATTGTCAAACTATTATATTTAAGTTATCTATATTTCATAGTATTGTTATTACATGCCATCTGATAAACGTCCATCCAAAAAGAATCCCTCCCAACCATATCCCAAATTCGCAAAATTCTTCAAAAGTCTTTCCTCTATTCCTGAAACAGTAGTCGAACTAAGTGACTCATCTAACTTAAGTGAAACCGAAATCATGAGTCCAATGAATTCTAGCACCGCGACTTCACGTGACATATTCGAATCCCTTCGCATCCCAGATGCAGTGAAAGATCTACCACGTTTCGACGGAAATCCCCGTCTGTTATATGACTTCATTAACAACGTGGAAGAAATTTTAATGCACCTTAGAGGTATCGATGGTTCACCCTATTGTCAAATAATTTTAAGGGCTATCAGAAATAAGATAGAAGGACAAGCTAGCGAAGTTTTAAATATGTACGGGACTTCTTTATCATGGGATGAAATTAAAAATAACCTTATATTACACTATTCCGACAAACGGAATGAAACATCTCTCATCAGAGATCTTCACCTATTAAGACAAAACTCAAAGACAATAGAACAATTTCATAGTGAGATTGTAGAAATACAAGCTGCGTTGAACAATAACCTTCTCATCCATGAAACCGATTCCAACGTGATTAATGCAAAGAAGAACTTGTTTTCAGAAATGTGTCTTAACACCTTCCTCTCTGGTCTAAAAGAACCTCTTGGTTCCAGTATACGGGCAATGAAACCGACTACATTAGCAATTGCACTGTCATACTGCATTCAAGAACAAAACATGTTTTATATGAAACATGATCATCGTTTCCAAACCCAAACAAAACGACCAGCTTACAACCAATTTTCTCCCAATTCATACTCAACCTTTAATAAAACTCATTTTCCACAACAAACCTACAAACCAGCTCATTTCTTTCCCCAAAATCACCCCAGTATTAGCAACTTTCCACATCAATTTCCGAATCCAAGACTACCACCCAACGCCTTAAACACGAGACACGTGCCAAACGTTTTCGGTTTAAAGAATAACACCCCATACACCTCCATACCATATCTGCCGAACACAACAATGCAAGCTTCACAATCCCCGAGACCAACACAATACAAACCCCGACCTCTACCAGCCCCCGAACCAATGATACTAGGATCAGAACAATCTCGTTTACGCCAACCGACAGCATACCAAAATGCACAATCAAACGCTAGTAGCCAAACGAAGCGCAGCAACACTCCTCGCTACTTTATCGAGGAAGTGCATAACGTTAACACACAAAACGACTATATTGACCCTCAACCACCCCAACACTTACCAAACTTAGACGAATATTACTACAACCTCCAGAACCAGAACAACCTAGACGAAAGAGACCAACAAACAGTCGAAACCATGCAAGAACTAGAAGACGCAAATTTTCGATTACCTGCCCATCCAACGCAATCGGGTACATAGACGTTAACAAACACGGATCGCTGTTACCATACATACACATTTCATCTCCCTTTGGTCGCCCCCTAAAATTTCTAATCGATACAGGAGCATCCGCCTCCTTCCTTAATCCTGAATTCGCTCTCCATTTAAAACCCCAAAAATGTAAACCTATTAACATATCCACAATCCTTACCAATCATGAACTCAACGAACTAGTTGTAGTCCCCGCCTTTAACGAATTTTATGACTCTGGACAATTTAATTTCCTGTTGTTTAAATTTCATGGTTATTTCGACGGATTACTAGGACTGGATATATTGACCCAACTTAACGCCAAAATTGACCTCGAAAATAAAACCCTAATAACAAAAAATGCTACTATACCCCTTCTTTTTAAACCCAATTTTAACTCAGGCAAACACCTGATTCCCTCAAACACTAAAGTAGTAATGAGAGTCCCAGTCGATTGTAAGAACGGTGACGTGTTTATAAAACAGACAATCATTAAACCAGATCTCACTGTTTCTGAAGGTATTTACAACGCTAAAAACTGGTATTGCCTAGTTGAAGTCTGTAATAACTCCCTATCCGAACAAACCCTTTTGATTGAACAGCCGCTTAAAGTAACACCATATCTTTCCACCCAGTTTGTTGAAATTAACAATTACAGTATAAATTACACCGAACACTCATCAGAGTCTGATATCTCAGAGCTTTTACGTTTGACACATCTTAATTCGGAAGAAAAAAAAGGACTCCTCAAGGTCTGCAGAGAATTTGAAGACATATTTTTTAAAAACGGACAGGACTTGACCTTTTCCAACCAAGTTAAACATAGAATCGATACGACAGACGACTTACCCATTTACACAAAATCTTATCGTTACCCATACTGTCACAAAGAAGAAATCCGGCAACAGATCAGTAAAATGTTGGAACAAGGCATAATTCGCCATAGTTATTCGCCTTGGAGTGCACCAGTATGGATAGTGCCGAAAAAAATAGATTCCAGTGGTAAGCAGAAATGGCGATTAGTCATAGACTATCGCAAGTTAAACGAAAAAACCGTATCTGACCGTTATCCGATTCCCAATATTACAGAAATATTAGACAAACTTGGGAAATCTATGTATTTCTCAACCCTCGATCTTCCTAGCGGGTTCCATCAGATCGAGATGGAGCCAAGAGATATAGCAAAAACAGCCTTTTCAGTTGACGGAGGTCATTATGAGTATTTGCGAATGCCATTCGGCCTTAAGAATGCGCCATCTACTTTTCAAAGAGTGATGGACAATATCCTTAAGGAACTCATAGGTACATGTTGCTTAGTATATCTGGATGACATTATTATATACTCAACGTCACTTCAGGAACATCTAGAAAATTTAACAAAGGTCTTTTCAAAATTAAGAGAATCAAATCTAAAAGTCCAACTGGATAAATCTGATTTCCTCAGGAAAGAGATTGCATTTTTAGGACACATAGTCTCTACCGAAGGCGTCAAACCTAATCCTGACAAGATACACGCCATTAAAAATTTTCCCCTCCCAAAGACACAGAAAGAAATAAGAGGATTCCTTGGATTACTCGGGTACTATCGAAAATTCATAAAGGACTTTGCAAAATTGGTAAAACCACTCACAGAATGTTTAAAAAAAGATAGTAAAATCGAAATAAACGAACGTTATTTATCCACTTTCGAAACCTGCAAAAATATATTAACCAACGACCCCATCCTTCAGTACCCTGATTTTTCCAAACCCTTCAATCTTACTACTGACGCAAGCAATTTTGCAATTGGAGCAGTCCTATCCCAGGGACCCGTTGGTAACGACAAACCGGTATGTTATGCTAGTCGAACCCTTACAAGCTCAGAAAT
Source organism: Merodon equestris (assembly GCA_958301585.1). NCBI lineage: Eukaryota > Metazoa > Arthropoda > Insecta > Diptera > Syrphidae > Merodon > Merodon equestris. Next base: position 17,488,537 of record OY284416.1, on the reverse strand, counting down.
CAATTATTCTACCATAGAGAAGGAATTGTTGGCCATAGTTTGGGCAACAAAGTACTTCAGGCCGTACTTATATGGTCGTAAATTTAAAATCATCTCCGACCACAAACCTCTCACCTGGATTATGAACCTTAAAGATTCAAATCCAAAACTGTTACGTTGGCGACTGAAACTCGAGGAGTTCGATTACGAAATATCCTACAAAAAAGGTATAGCTAATACGAATGCAGATGCCCTTAGTAGAATACGAATAGATCACCCTCCGAAATTTCAAAGTATCGACGTTAACATCAACGATACCTTTTCTGTTCAAGGCACAAGCGGATCCACAATCCACTCCGCAGTTGAAGATCTAAACGACGGCATACCCATATCCGAAAGACCCCTGAATGAATTCTCCCTCCAAATTATCCTTCAGAAATCAAGTAAAGGTTCCCCTATGACGCTTGAAACCGTATTTAAGAACAAACAACGACGGACGATACGATCTCCAAAATTTAGCGAAAACGAAATTGTAGACATTTTCAAAAAAATCATGGCACCTAATAAATTGAACGCTATTTTTACTGATGACGAAACCTTCAATATAGTCCAATCTACTTTCTCCAAGTACTTTTCTAATAGCAAAGCCTTTCGCCTTATCCGCTGCGTAGAATTATTAACCGACGTCAGACAAACCGAACAACAAGAAGAACTTATTAAGACTTATCATTTTAACAGCAATCATAGAGGTATCGAAGAAACTCTTCTCCATCTAAAAAGAGAATATTACTTCCCCTACATGAAAAGTAAAATCACTATGACCATTAATAACTGCGATAAATGTCAACTATTAAAATACGATAGAAACCCACAAAAGATCAAATTTGAAAAACCTGAAACACCAATCAAGCCCCTCGATATACTTCATATCGATATATATACAATCAACGGCAAACCCATTCTTACGATCTTAGACAAATTTTCGAAATTTGCTGCTGGTTACACCTTGACTTCTCGCAACAGTATACTTATTTTAAAATCCCTGAAACACTACATCAGCCTACACGGCATTCCATCAAAAATTGTCTGTGATCAAGGCACAGAATTTACCTCCAACATCTTTAAAGATTTCTGTAAACGTCACCAAATCACATTACACATAACATCCTTCCAACAGACAAGCAGCAACTCCCCTGTTGAGCGCCTGCATTCTACCTTGACAGAAATTTATCGCATCATTCTCACAACTAATAAAGAAAACAAACTGGAAATAGACCATGACGACATTTTCTCTGACACCATATTTACTTACAATAATTCTATCCATTCCGCAACTAAGTACACTCCATATGAACTATTTTACGGACGTACTTTCAAATTCCTTAAGAATCTTAATTATAATAGCGAACACGAATACCTTACCAAACTTACTAATTTCCAAGAAGAATTCTTCCCAAAAATAAAAGACAAGTTAGAGCAATCAGTAAGCAAAAGAATAGAAAAATTAAATTTAGATAGGAACGACCCCGAAGATGTCCAAGTTAATGATATTATTTATAGAAGAGAATGCAAACGTAACAAATTAACACCTAGATTTTCTAAGCACAAAGTTAAATCGAACAACAAAGTAACATTACTAACCGTAGATAATAAGAAACTCCACAAATCAAAAATAAAAAAAGAAAAAGAAACTAACAAAACCATCTAACGAATAATACACTCATCTTATTAGGCTCACTTTGCTAAACGCCCAGAAACTGGAAATCCGTGACCTTACGAAACTAGAAGGTATACTCCCATTGGAATTAGGCACAGCAAAGACTATAAAGACTTACTACAATATCTTGCACATAGTTGAACTTGATGAATACATGACAAACATAGACAAATTAGAAGATACACTAACAAAATTCAACCATATTGAAAACCTTAAATCCGCTGTAGAAACAACAACCCAAAAACTTAAAGAGCTTCGAAACAAAGTAGAATTTCTAATGCCAGCAATAAGACAGAAAAGAGGACTTGTCGACGGACTAGGAACGGCTATTAAATTTATAACAGGGAATATGGACCAAAACGATGCTAAAAATCTAAATAAAGAAATCGAAATTCTAAATCAAAAGCAACAATACCTCCTTAACGAAATCTCAATGAAATCTAAACTGAACACACAAATAATTGAACGATTTAAAAACATAACAACACACATTAACCTCCAACAAGACTTAATACAGGGCTATCTCGAATACTCTCAAAACCGATCCACTAACCAAATCCGTGTTAATTCCGATATGCTTCTGCACATCCAATACCTCAATCACCTCAATTTCAATATCGACCTCTTAACAAATCACATACGTGACATCTCTGAAGCTATCGTTTTAGCCAAAGTCAACATTATCCCCAAAATGATACTTAATAAAGAAGAACTTCTACTTATTTATGATACCCTTAATAACTCAATAGAGGTTAAGTCTAGTGAACATTTGGTGGAAATGCTAGAATTACAAGCATATTACAATCACTCAAATATAATTTTTAACATCCGTGTTCCTATCCTGTCCCAAGAAAACTTTTCCCTCTTCCATCTAGTCCCAATACCCATTAATAAAACAAAAGAAATTATTGTAAGGCCATACATGTTATTTAATGAGAAAAGCATACAATATTTTGACTCCAAATGCCCAAGAATCGAGAATATCTTTGTTTGCCGAGAATCTCAACACCAGGAATCAACGCAAGACTCTACATGCATTGGAAACATCATGAGAAACATCCCAGCGAACTGTGCAATCAACGACATTGGCGAAGCTGTCTCTATCACCCAACCTCAAGACAACTACATACTCCTCATCCATGTTAAACCAACATTCATCAGCTCAACATGCAACAATTTTCATCAAACCCTAACTGGCTCAGCGCTAATATATTACGAAAACTGCGAAGTCAAAATCAACGGAATAACCTATAAACATAAACCAAGCACCTTTTGGGATAAAATCAACATATATCCAGCCTCATATGAACACATATCTCCAAATTTCACCGTACAAACATTTATCACAAAAAAATTAAATAACTATCAGTTTTCACAGGAAGAAGGAATGCATAGCTTGATCTGGAAAACGAAACGCGAAGACGGCTACATCCTCCTTGTCATAGCTTGCATCACATCAGCATCTACCATACTAATCATTTATCTCTGCAGAATAATCAACCTTCAGCATCGCTCGAGCCCAGCTATCCTAGAGCTACCTGGCCCTCGCTTCACACCTAGGGGGGAGGAGTTACAAACACACGACCTACAACAACATCATATACAAAGTCAACACCCGCAACTACAACAACAACATGTACAGGTCATCAACCGACAGCAGCGATCGGATGCACTCACCCATGGGAAAGTGCAAACATCATATTTTAGATAAGCAATGTAATTGCACAGGTGACCTGAATAATTGAAGTGTCAGCGTCTGGCGAACTTCCGGCGACTGTGAGCATTCAATTTCTTGGGATTACCTTCGCAAAGCGTAGGTTTGATGTAAGAATGAAAAATAGTAGTATGTCAATAATAATCTGAAGCTTAAAGAATAAAGTTGTATTTTTTTTACGCTCCTGCGGGAAATATTATCATAATTCGCGCGAAACCGTAAATGAAACTAAAATAAATATTATGTTACGTTACCTTATATAGGATTACAAATGCAGCTCGCACCGACAGGAATAAGACAAACATGCATAAACTCGTTTATCTCATTCAATGCTCAATCATACTGAACAAGTAAGAACGAGTATCTATGAACCAGCCGATTGATACATGATTGCACAAATCGCGTTATTTAACAGAAACTTTTTAAAACATGATTGCTCGCGGTTTACTACGAAAATTACCTATCTACAAATACTTATACCTATTAAAATGCGGAAGTGTGTTTGTTGCCTTTTTATTTGTTTGTTTGTGTCTACTTTCATTTCGAAACGGAGCGACCGATTGACATGATTTTTGGAATGGGAATAGAATAGGTAGGACCGAAGAGCGACAGACTACTTTTTATCCAGAAAAACATCTCATTCCTAAGGGACAATCAAATCTCTCTCTATTCCACATGCACGGACGAATCCGCGGGAAAGTCACTAGTATTAAATGTTTTTAGTTTTTATTTATTCAATCAAACAGGACAGATACAATATATGAACTAACTAAGTAAGTAAGTACCTAACTAACTAAATAAAATTTATGTTGTGCAGTTTGAATTTTGATGAATTTAAAAAGAATTAAGTACCTACCTACCTACCTAGATGAAATTATAAATCGCCCCCTCAGCCTCTACATCGCCCCCCCCCCCCCTTTTTTTGTCTAGGTCTCTTATCGCCCCCCTTTAGGCATGCAGCGCCCACTTTGGAAATGACTGGTGTAGAGCCAGTAGGTTTAAAACAGTTAAGCCAGACTTAAGCATTTTCGTCTAAAATGAGTTAGACATAAGAAAAGAAATAAAAATGCTTTCATAACAAAAAGTCACATGTCCTGTGAAAAATTATCAATTCATCAATGTAATTGGTGAACAATTGTGTTATAAGAAAGCTTAATAGAAAAAAGAGTCTGAAGAGCACTGGTCTTCGATTTTAACGATTCAAAATGAGAAGTTTATAGTTGGGGTATACTTTCGAATAGAGTGTTATTCTGTGGAGGCGCTATTTTAGCTTCGGCACCATTATTGGAGTTTTAACATTCAACAATCATTGGTGCAACTTTTAATCATTAATGATTGACAGATGATCAAATATTGAACGCATTCGCGAACAAATTGAAATTTTTGACATTGGACATAAGAAACCGAAAATATTGTGGATCATTTCGTAAAATTCATACTGCATTTAGTAATCATTACGTGCCTTTCAGCACGGGTACATTAAAATTTATCGATAGATTTGTTAAGGACGTTTATGACAAGTCAGTGATCTGAAGACAAATTTGGTTTTCATTAACACTGTCGGATACAAAAGTAACATTTCCATTGAACACACTCTATATATACGAGCCGCTGCGAAATTTGGTCACTATCGCTTGGCCGTTAAATGGTAAAAGTGCGCGAAAATATTTTTCAAAAAGTACGATGTTTGATAGTAAAATTCAATAATTTGTAGACACTGTTTGGACGTTAGTCCTTTTTATAATAAAATGCAATTGCTTGATAAATGCGCTCAAATTTAGCACATATTTCAAACCATGCATGAGCTGTCCAAATTCGAATATTAAACCATGCAACATTAAAATCGGCAGACAGGACATTATTTACAGGAATGAGGAAAAGTTACGGTGACAGAAAAGAGCCTCGCAGAGCACCAGCATTTATTTGATATCAGGCTTGAAACTTTCCAAAATGATTTGAATTGAACAGTCCTAAAGATTATTTCTAATCCATAGTATATAGAAGAGCCTGACAAAAAGCCTGATGCCAAACTCCTACAAATGCTATCAGGCGTAACGGTCTTGCTTTCAGCGTGATTTTGCAAAGATTGGTTTTACTTTTCTGTGCGATATGGCATCAAATTTCATTAAGAAAGTTTCGCGATTCGATATCGTTTAACCTGCAACCATATCTCAGTAGAATGCAGTCGATTCCTTACCTCTCACAAACCGCTTCTCCGTATTGTAAAGGTGCTGCCTGGCCATAATTTATCTCTCATATAACTTTACTTTTCCTTAGCAGCCAGCCGATCAGGTTGGTAAAACAATATTTTAGGCCTTTATCTCAATCATGTAACAGAGAAGGAGTTTCGGTTTGAGAGATGCTCATTGTACAGACCATACTTACGGTTCCTGTGCAAAATCGCCGCCCAAATTATAGCTTGTTCCTGAACCGAATGGGTTTAAGATGATTTTGATCATTAATCCAATTTATAAATCTTCATTCGAGGTCAAGACACTTAACAACCCGAAAACAGATGAAGCCCTGTATCGACCACCCAATCTCAACAATCCTACCCAAGTGCACCAATTCCGAGTCTCAGGACAATCAAATTTATATAATTTGACTGCATCCAATACACCAAGAGCAATGTCCACATTTCCATTTCGACATTGAACTGCACTTTAATATTTAAATTGAGGCAATTTCATGGTTCAGCTCCGTCGCAACCCGAGCGCCACTGTCCCTGCCATCCATTGAGTTGAAATGCTCCTGTCATTACGTCACATTAATTCCGTAGAAATTTATTACAAACACTCGCACTTGCGTCCTACTCGAATCCTCGTCTCCCTTTTTCTGTTCTCCAATTGCTTCATTTATGTTGTATTCCTTCAATCGTCGCCAAGCTATCGCTTGTCTCCTCGGACAATCGTCCTCGAAGCGAATAAAATGTCAAGCGTCGTCCCAATCCCAATGCTCATTTCAACATCAAGCCTGCCTGCATGTCAAGCTGAAATGTATTGCTTCGTATTCGTATTATATTTACGCGGTTTGGCAATTTCGAATCAGAAACAAATTAAAGAACGCCATCATTGTTAATTAAGAGACTCAAAGGACTAACAGTACAGTACTCGCTCACCCACTCACTAGTCGAGCCAGTGGCTCAGAACGAAGGACAATGAGTGGGAAAAAGAATTGAGAAAGTAACGAGGAAAGCATTTCAATAGAAATTCCCACAGCTGTTCCAGTGACATTTGGGTCCTGAATTGCCATAGCTCCTGTGGCGCTGCCTCCATCCCATCGGTAAACTACTGTAATTCCATTCGAAATGATGCGGAGTGATGGTCGTTTGCAAGGATCATGATTTTATTATCATCAGAGTCCGGTGGCACTTTTACTCTCACAATAGTCGTGATGGGAGTGATTCCAGCTTCCAGCGTGTGATCCGTCGGATGGTCGAGAGGACGATGACAAGTTTAACTGTACCATTGTATACATATACCATTGAAAGGATGTTAATGATATCCTTACGGTCGGCTGCGGTCGTTTTCTTATTCGTTGTGGTTCACTTGATTCTTTTGAGAAGGAACTTGTGTTGCTTCAAGGATGATTTCTTGTCGCCTTGCATCTTCTAGTTAGAACACAATCAAGACTTCCTTCTTTCAGTCTTGCGGCCATAGAGTGTCTGCTGTCTATGTTTGTGTGCGTTGTAATTTAATCGGGGTATAGAAGAAATTAATCAATTCTCGAAGGGATGAGTTGTAAGCTTCCTTATGTAAATTGCTGTAATTACAATGTGATAAACTTTAGGGCCCTTTGTCGAGGAGTAAATTGAATTAGTGAGATCCGAACGGATGTCGGATGATGTTGACTACTTGGGTGGCCAAGAAGGACCGCGAATGGGTGGGAGGATGGAACCAGTTTCTTTAGCAATTCACTTAATTTTCCTTTTGCTCTCGATTTGTTCGTTGAGTTTACTTAGTCATTGCACTTGAGTTTGAACACAATTTGAACAATTTGTTGAAACTTGTTCGAGTTGTTGACATAATAGCGGGACTGGTCCACTCACTAGCCCACGAACACCCACTTGCCCCTGGTGCAATTGAAGTGCTGACGACTAAATGGTGGAAAATTTCTAACACAATGCAGTAAGGGGTGGTGTCAAATACGTTCCTTTCCTGTCGAGGGAAATGAAGTACGAGTTGAAGCTTTAAAATAAGACCGTTCAACCTTGGTCATATAAATAGGTACGGGTATAGGCATAGGTTGGTTAGGTACGGGTAAATCCCCTAAACCAGACTTCTTCAATTGGAGCAAGAGTTCATTTAAGGCTAGAAAGCTTTGAGAATAATTATGGCATTGCAATGAAACTTTAGAGGCTTAATAAATGCCTACCATAGAAAAAGGGATGACATCCTATTTGTATTGCAAAAAATTATAGACACTTCTTGTGATTTTCGATCTTGGGGAGTAATTTCGATCTGGTCACTATATCTATGATGGGGACGAAAGGGCTTGAAATAATGGTGAGTTTGGTGCTTTGTATGATAAGCTACACCAGACAATTAGATAGGAAGATCTTCTGGAATTCGGTAATAGGAGGTAGGCTAGCAATATGTTCTGATCTATCCACCAAACAGATTATCCGGTCTGCTCTCAACTGTCAAAGAGGTAACATGTGTTTTTTGTTTGATCCCCGATTAATGAGTTGTTTTAAAAATTAGCACTTGGAACTGTCGGGCTCTACGTAATTCTTGGAACACTACTTGATGGAATAGAGAAGAGAGTCATGTCTCGAGGACATGATTTTGAAGAACCTACATATGTATGTATGTCGACGGCACGCCTACAGTGAGATGAAGGAATGATAAATAAACATTTCAATATAGCTGATGGTAAGAAGGAAAAGAGGTGGACCTAAGTGGCTGCCTTGTGGATCTCCGGAGTGAACTAAGAAACGACTTAAGAAACACTGTGTTTTTTTTTTTATATGAAAAATTGGAAGGAGGACCTATGATATTTTCTAAGGCTCGTAGAAACCTTAAAGCTGACCTGAAAAATTAATAGGATACTGAATTCGAAGGGAGGAGAGCGTGAACCTGATCATACAGGGTAAAATTGGTGACTCAAAATGCCATCAACGACCCTTGTCACTACTCACATCAAGTTAACGTACAACCTCCACGTGGCGCCCTCTGTATAACTTCTGTATATATACAGTCACCGCCCCAGGAAGAGGGCGTAAAATATCCGACGGTTGATGGTGGTTTTACGGGGGGCTATTAACCCACTCACATAAAAAACCTATTTGTATGAAGGAGCTAACTTCCTCGGATACACGGACTAATTCACAATGGCGACTACACGGAACTAATAAAAAACACGAGTGGCGAGTATGCTCTTGGAATATCAGAACCCTGTATACTTCAGAGGCTGCTCAATAATCCTCACGCAGTATAAGGCGGATATTCCCGCGATCCAGGAAATACGCTGGATACGACAAGGTATAAATAAGAAAAAAGAATACGACGTTTAATACAGTTGTGACGTAAGACTGAACAAGCTAGGATGTGGATATGTTGTGTTGCGGCTAAGGTCGGAAGTTATCGACCTTAGTCCCATAAGCGATCGCCTAGCTGCGATCCGCATCTAAGGGAGAGGATGGTGTCTACGGAGTTCGTCCGGAGTAGCTGCACAAGATTCCCTCGGAAGAAAATGCACACAGCAAGCTGGCGGTCTCCGAACAGTCGAACTACCAATCAAATCGACCATGTGCTCATTGGTTCAATGCACTCGTCAAACATCCTGAATGTACGAATATTCAGAGGGGCGAAAGTCAACTCTGACCACTACCTGCTAGTAGCACATTTCAGAGCTCGGCACCAAGTCTTTTTTGACATAGGACACCTGAACATACACGGAAGGTTGCTTGAGCCTACACAGAAACGTGGATGTCAACAGTATGCGGTTATATTGCCGCTCGCTCAGCCATCCAGGAATTAATGGAGACTACTTTTGACTACCGATCAGCATGAAGAAATCGACATAGTTATGAAGAAGCTGAAGAACAACGAAGCCGCAGGTTCGAATGGTCTCCCATCAGAGCTTCTCAAAGATGATCATACCGCGTACACCAACTACTGAGGATATCTCTGTTAAATGTTGCATATAAGATCCTATCCAGCGTACTGTGTGAATGTTTAAAGCCTTTCTGCACCGCACATATCGGCACATACCAGTGCGGCTTCTGGCCCGCAAATTGAATATGGGCCAAATTTTCACGCGAGCTGATTTGGAGGAAAATGAGGACGAAACCAAGTATTATACATGTTGTCGAGCAAAAATCGATCCGTTATCCACCATCCCACAATCGACAGCTTCAATTTCGAGGTAGTTAAGGAGTTTTTTTTTACTTTGGGGTAAACGTGAACTCCACATACGATATTACTGTGGATATCCAGCGCAGAATCACCCTCGGCAGTCACTGCTATGTATTACGTCCTGTCAAAACAACTTAACACTTATCCTGCCAGTCTTGTTTTATGAGCCGAAAGCTGGGCGGTAAGTAGGACCACAGATCTGATTCTGAGATCTTTCGAAAGAAAAGTTTGCGACGGATATTCGGTCTTTTCTGTGAGGGAGGCACAACGACGAATTCTATGAGCTGTACAAGGATGTGAATGTAGCGCTGAAAGTAAAGATCCGGCGACTGCACTTGCTCGGCCACATCTAGCGTATGAGAATTAACGATCCAGCTAAGAGGGTCTCCGAATCTGAGCTTCCTGTTTCGAAAAGGAAAGAAGAGCTCCCGTTTAAGGACCAAATAATCGGGGACGCAACGCGGCTCGGTCTTGATAACTGGAAAGATAGCAGTTTAAGCTCAGAGACAGATCATCAATGAGTCGCTGGCCTGAGAATTAAGGTAACAGAATACGAAGGATGGCGATGCAGATGAAGTTTTGCGCAGCAAAAGTGTAGCAATGTCTTTAAAATATTAAAATTACTTTTGCTAAGACTTATCTAAGATTCTGTTATAAGTATCTCAAGATGATGACCGCTCTTGAGGCCTCACCACACCTATCCCCTATAAAAGTAAAAAGGATGTGAAAGCGTTTCAAAAAAGACTTAACTTTTTCTTATGTTCGTTCCTGGTACTTCGTTGCAAACTGCTTCAGCCTTTTTTAACCTGTAATACGGTAATCTATTACCGCCAGCCCCATTGTTTTTTTTTTAATTTTCGTAAAAAAGAAAAAAATGATTGCGTAAAATATTTTGCACATCTTTACAACCCTTATTCTCGACAAAAATAAACAAACCGATAAATTTATTTTCCTACAAGCCTTATCCGGTGTACGTTGAGTATATATGACTTACATAAATGATGACAGTCCAGAGTGGATATCATTTGTTGTTTTCGAGATATACGAAGCGAAAGAAAGTTCACAAGAACGTACGTACACACGCATACAAAAATATGTCCTTAAAGAAATTTGATTCGAGTTCTAGGACTTAAAACGTAAAAATTATTTTTTAACCACATGGAGGAACCAGAGTACCTTTACTCCATTCTTACATTCTCCGATATACTCGTACTTACCTATACCGGCACTCGGTGTCATCGACGCTAACTATTATAAATGTAGGAATCTATATATTTAAGTCTGGACTCAAGACAAGTACAATTGTTTTGTGCTAATCCGAGAAGCGTGCTCGTAGGGTTAATTGTCCTATTCTTGATGATAGCAGAATCAATATGAGCATAGGAACAGAGAGCTCAGCCTATTCATCGGCTACTTGACTCTCTAATGGGTGGCACAAGTTTTCTTACAATAGGGGCGCAACATATTTGAACCTATGTCATCTGTGTTGCATAACGTGAAAGAAGCAAAATTATTGGATCTGAAGATGTCGTATTTTCGATGTTCACATTGTTTCGTTAAGGAAAGTAGTATGAGTTCAAGGAAGGTAAAATGTCTTCAGCACTTATTATTGAAAGTAAGCCATGCGCTTAAATTGCCAAATTCAAGGCAAGTTCGTTAACAATTTCTTCGTAAAAGTAAACTAAAGTAACATCTGTCACAGGAAGAAGCTGTCTTGTGATACAAACTTCTGCGGTCTTGAGGTGGAATGCCCGGGGTGTAAGCAAATCCAATTCCTTATCATATTCCCTGATATCAAATCCACAGAGAATATGGCTATTACCATCATTTTCCGAATTTACGCAGCACAAGAAGTTCATTTAACTTAGGGCAATATATCCTAGCTGTCCTGTAAAACTCTCTAATACAAAAACGTTATAAGACTCGCCACTGAAAAATCTCCATCCCACTGTCAAGTATTTTTTGTTTAGTTTTACTACTATTCCTTAAACCTAATAAAAAATCTGCCAATCACTTTCAGGATCTCGAGAATGTCCTTTTCTACGACCAAGGACGTCTCAGTTTTTGACAGTTCCCAGCGTAAATTGAACCTTGCAAATTACAGGTCAAATCCATGATTGATGGTCCTTTCTCAATTGTTGTCCCCAGCCTAGTCGCATGATAAAAAATCAACGACACAGACATGATGATGTGAGTTCACCACCTTCCGGGCATCCAACTGTCCTTAGCTATACTTAAAAGACGATTTTTATTCAATTCTCGCAGCTTAAACTTTTCAACTACCACTCCGTCACCATGCTCAATGTAAACTAACTGCCACAAAACGTCGTATGATACACAAAATATTCACAACAAGGACATACGAGTATAAGAAAAGAAGAAAAAGCAAAAAAAGGACACCAGCAATGGTGCGTCAGGACCATTTATTTCAACCTAAATCTGTTACCACAGTGAATATATCATGAGGTTCCTTTCACATTTCTCTCCTCTGGACATGTCGGTGCATATTAAACAGAAATTTCAGGACGCAGGATAAGAAATACATCATCGACGCCGAGCCAAAAACAAGAAACAAAGTAAAAAAAATTGAAAACCTGCAAAATATGGAAAACTTTTCGTAAAAACTTTACTTCGATAGGGAAATTCCTTTTCTTCTGAAATTTCCTTCAACCGCTTCGTACTCCTCCCACCCTTAGTGGGTGGAGATAGGATAAAGCAAAAAAGTGAAAGAAATCCTGTAAAGTAGCTCGTTGAATACTGGTCGCTGATGCCTTCTTGCGCCTTTTGCCCTGAGGGCTACTAAGGATCTATCTAATGACATCCCCCATTGAGAGGATCCTTTTTTTTCTCAGTTGCTTCGTATCCCCTACTCGCTGGTCCTTATTCCAATCCCCTTTGTGCATCTTGTAGTAGAATTAACTTATCGCAAAATCGATCTATTGGAATTTTTTATTGTTTCCTGAGTAGGAAACCGTCCTTGATTTCAGTCCTTTTTGCTTCCGTCGTTTGTAAATTGAGTGGAAATACAAATTGATACACAGCGGTGGACCGCAGTTACGCAACAAGGTGTTGCTATATTCCTCGTCGTTGGTGTTGAGGAGGTGAAAGTAAAGTTAACCTTTTTCGTGACGACAATCCATTATGTTGGCATTGACACCCGCGCCCAGTCCCGACCGACGAATCCATTTTGTGATTGAGCGGTGTCCTGAACCGGGGTGAGGTGAGGGATACGTGATATTGAAAAAGTTGTTCATTCTTAATGAAATTATCTCAACACACGTTCGCTGGAGCTTATTGTTCTTTTAATGGCTTCTTCCTCTTTCATTTACCTGGGTATGGATCGAATGTAAACCGTAAGGCAAGGAGGCGGTAACTTCATCACTTAACTTTACCTTCAAAAGTTGTAATGTACAAGGTAAAAGGACATAAAGGATGGTATGTCAAGTGCAAGTTGTAAAGAAGTTTTCCTGACACCGACTGAAAAAAGAAAAACGATTTTTAGAAAAAGAAAAAACGAACTTTGTAGACGATGCCATGGGCGACTAATTTGTCGATGGGCTGTTCATCATCTGAGGAGTCTCCTACGCCTAATTTCGTATTCAGACGAATATTTTAGGGATTCGGGCTCATCTGGTTGGAACAAGGTTAGCATGTTTGCATGATGAATTATCGTGTGCTTGTCGGGAATATTTTTGTCATCCTAAGTGATGCCCTTCAGGACAGTTGAAGGCGGAGGTTAGGTTTGAACCGTGGGCTTCCCTAATATTCAACCTATTAGCCCTAATATTCACATTGGGGATTGTGTGCAGGTGCCATATGTGTACCATCCAATTCCACTTACTCAGAGTCAATCAACAGTTTCTTATACGAGCTTGTTAGGTTCACAAATAAATAAAGAGATCAAATTCAGCTGAAAAAGTGGGACATTGTCATACTGTGTGTTCTTTTTGTGCGTAATAAGGGTTTTAAAACAACCACATCAAAATAAATTTCAGCCAAATTATCCCAACTTGACCACACCAACAGCAAACTCTCGTGGAACCAGACCATGCTGTGTTCCCAAAATTATTCGGGCAAGGCTTGTCAAATGACTTTGAGCGGCTCATAGGTAAACGCAGTGTTCATTGAAATAGGGCGCAATAGTAACTTCGACTCATATTATCTTGTTCCAGCCGATGAATGTACATTGTTTGAACAAATCTAGTTGAATTTTCTGAAAATATTTACGATAGCCTCGAACTTCTTCAAAGTGCATCCCTTGATAGTCGACAAACTTTAGCCATCAGTTTTCCACGACTCGGGCTCTTTGATAGTAGAATCCCAAGAGCGAAGAAGAAGAATTCCTAAGAGTAGGCGTGGGAGCTCCTTTGGCAGCACTGACTCTCCTTGACGTAAAAGAAAAAAAAAATGCTTAGGCCAAGTTGGGATTTTATGGTGATTGGGGAATCATCGCGGGCCCGTTCTGTATCAAGTAGTTGGCAACCAGTTCGATCTGTGATCATTTGCTAAGCATACTTAAAAGGGAGTTTGAATGAAGCACGCACCCTTTCACGTTCTCCTCCGTTCTTGAGTTCGAAGGTCGACAAACGCCGAACTTGTTATATTGATGAGCTTGTACTTCGAAAAACTGCAGATTGTGACATGTCTTCATTCTTGAACACTTGGTGATTAATGCCCAATGCTCCTACCAGATTTCCCCAGTCTAGTATAAAATACGAGGATGGTCCGATAAGTACTTAGCCTCACCGCCAGATGGCGACAGTATCGCAAGAGCAACTTACTATCGTATAGTACATTCTAGTAGACGGCTACTGTCGATTTCAGCCGGATCGGATTCGCAGTTTTGTTTTGACCGCGTGTGGTAGCGGGAGTGTCCGCGGATTTTAGAAAAATGGAAAAGAGCAATATCGGAAATCAAAGAGCGTTTGGATGCTGTGAACGGTGACTCTTCTCCTTCGATGGGGACCATCAAAAATTGGTTTAACGAGTTTCAACGTGGTCGCACGTCGGTTTTTGATGAGCCACGTCCAGGTGCCCAGAAAACGGCTACCACGTAGGATGACGTGACAAAAATCCACGATCTCGTATTGGCAGACCGCCGATTGAAGGTGCGCGAGATAGCTGGCATTACAAAAGATCCTGGATGAAATTTTGGGCATGAGAAAGCTTTCGGCGCGATGTGTGCCGCGTTTGCTCATTCCGGACAACAAGCGCAACCGTGAAGCCACTTCAGAGCAGTGTTTGATGCTGTTTAAGCGCAATCCGAAGGAGTTTCTGCATCGTTTCGTGACGAAACATGGATCCACTGGTACACACCAGAGACCAAGGAACAGTCGAAACAGTGGACTTCACCCGGCGAACGTGCTCCGAAAAAGGCGAAGACTGTCCCATCGGACGGAAAGGTGATGGCCACCGTTTTCTGGGATTCACAAGGTGTGAACCACATCGTCTACCTGGAGAAGGGCAAAACGGTCACAGGGCTGTACTATGCCAAATTATTGGGCCGATTCGAATTGAAGAAAAAACGGCTCCACTTGGCGAAGAAAATAGTGCTCTTCCAACATGATAACGCACCGACTCACACCTCCGCCCTCGCCACGGCCAAATTGGTCGAATTGGGCTACGAACTGCTGCCCCATCCACCGTATTCTACAGATTTGGCCCCGTGCGACTTCTTTTTGTTTCCAAACTTGAAAAAGTCACTCGCCGGCAGAAATTTCAGTCGAATGAGGTGGCCATCACCGCCACGGAGGCCTACTTTGCAGACCTCGAGAAAACGTATTTTTCAGACGGGTTAAAGAAGTTGGAGCATCGCTGGGTCAAGTGTATCGAACTAAAAGGAGATTATATTGAAAAAAAATCGCCATTTCTCCAAAATGTTCGTTTTTCTCTTGTAGGCTTAGTACTTATCGGACCACCCTAGTACTTCAAAATATTTCCTAGATCTCACCATTTCATAATATTGAATAAAGTATTTATTGATAACGATAGTTCTTGCGGGACTAGCTCTGACAATGTATTTTTCAAAAACTGTTTTCCAAGAAATGGTGCTAGAGGTAGATGTTATTCGAAAATGTCCGACTAAGAGGTAAACTTTGACATTAACCAACAATTCCCCATAATTTTTTTGCTGGTGGAAATTTGCTATAAGATAAGCGTCATTTAGGTTTCCCCTTTGTAGGAAAAATCTATGGTGTTCCGTGGAATTATTATAGAAATAGCAGCTTCTATAAATGAAGAATGTGTCATGAATGGTTTCAATACTACAAAAGCGGTGGATTCGACATGAAAAACGAAGTCATGTTGAAAAGCTTGAAAGCGTAGAGTTAGCAAAATTACTGATCCATGTCAGACAAAGCAAAACAGTACACATTCAATAGCGGTAGCTTAACAAGCCGTTCTACACCGTGGAAAAGATTTGAGAATGGTCATACGCCAGCCGCTGCTCCAGCAGTAAGAACGGAGGGGTCTTCTGCATAGTATATTGGCCGGTGATGAGAAGTTGATATTCCAAAAAGAAAGAAAATAATATGAGCAAAAGCCCAACAAAATAATCTCTTAGCGCGACCTAACATAATGTGGTTCAGGTCTTGAGACGCCATGAACCGCTAAGTTAAGCACAGCGTGGAGCACAATTTCCCTTTCAAGGTCAATCCCGACAGCAAGGAAAATTGACTTTTTGTTCCACTGCACGTAAAGTATGATGGCATTTCGATAACAGGGGTTGTAAATAATTCTCGCATAGTTTAAGAGAGCAGACGTCAAGTGAGGGAAGATTGAAAGGGTGACAATTTATATTCTGCAGTTAATTTGAACTTCAATCCACCAAGGTTGTTTCATCCCACAGATAGAGTTTCTATCACTTACAAGCTTCTTTGGTCGCAGGTAACACCTTAGGTATCCCCAAAGAAAATATTCATGAGGAGCCAAATCACAAGATTAGTGAGTTTAGTTTACAGGTCGATTAAGCAAAACTTTGCATTCATAGAACGTTTCTTTCAAGTTTGTTGCTCCGTAAATAATAGTGCTGTCTTGTAACCAATAACGTTGACTCCTAAACGATGATCAGCATATATTTTTTTTTTAATTCGGACCCGCATTTTTTCCCGATGTAATGGCATTTCGGCAATCTCCTATGGATTAAATTCATTGATATTAATTTCATTGATATACCTATTTAGTCAAAAATGAGCTGCAAAACATCCCTGTAAGCTAGACGCACAGAACCACCTCTTTTGGACCAAATTTCTAACATTTCGTAACATATGATGAAATTGCTCATACAATTACAGTTTCCTACCTGACTATTAGTTTGACAGATTTTATACTCTTAAGCAAGAATTCGCTTAAATAAACACAGTTTATAAAGCGAAACTTAGCGTGTGAGCTAGGTGACAGCGAAGTCCACCAGATATCGGCTGTATATGTGATTTTGGGGTTTATCAAATAAGTTTCATTAGGCCTCGGAAGATCTATTTTTTCACGTCATTTTGACTAGCAATAAAATTCGAAAGGATTCGATCGAAGCCATCCATTAGACTTCATTAGGTGTAGGTCGATATATTATACCCTACATAGCCGTCTGATTCACTAAAATGTGACCTTGTGTGCTATCCCCATAATGGATTATGGATTTCCTTTACTCTTGTCAAAATCAGAAGAAATCTTCCTTTCCATTTTTTTACTGAACGAATGATGGCAAAGGACTTCAGTTCTTGCTGATTGTTATACGCTTGTTAACTAAAATCTTCTGACGAGATGAAGAAGATGACCGATAACAATTCAACTCATTTGGATCCTTCCCAAATCCCTTCCATAGAATCAACATTTTTTTTAGAACACACTGTACGATGTCTCTAAGAACGCATTTTGTCAATGAAAATGTACGTCTGAGAAGTTTTACAATGCCAAAGTTAAATGAGAGCAGAGGTGTCAAAACAAACTTTCCTGAAAAAAAGAGAAATACCGATTACAGGGTTTGTCATATAGCATGTGATCCAATTCAAGTGATCTATAATCACTGCACTTTAAATTAAACATATATTAAAAATTACATACGTTTTGAACGGTTTTGCAGTAGCTTGCAATAGTCCATTTAAGAAACAGGACCACTAAATACTACTTCATGTATAAAAATTATTTTATTTGTCCTAGAAAATATACTATTATGTAAGAATTGTCCATCGATTTTTACAGGGAGGTTTTGTTTAACATTCTATTTCAGTGGGCAAATATTTCACAAAGTAGTGAAAAAAAAATTGTTAAAATTGGAGGATTCAATAAATTTTCTGAAAGGATGATTATGTGATTTCGGGAGATTGCCAACATGACACTCATTGCGTGTAACATTATATGGTTTGCGTGAAGAGTTTGAGGGAGTCAATATTTCACATGGTGGTAACATCAACCGTTCCGAGTTATGTTACATGTAATTATTTATTTAAATATGTATATGGTAGGAGACTCGTATTGGATCGCGCTGCATTTTAGAAAAAAAATCTGTCTCAATGACACCCATTGCAAATCAATCCTTTGACGTAAAGAAAATTCTTAGAATATCCGAATTATATCTCACACTCGTCCGATCTTGATTGTGATTGGATTAAAAACCTTAGGATTTATATAAAGCTTCATCTACCGGGGCTTTTCGGTGACCGAGTTTGAGTATAAGGGACGAAAACCATCTGATACCACCCCGGGGTTAATGTAGAACACAAAATTCATTTGGCTCCACCTAGAATTCGTTCTTTGGCAATTTTGAACCAAATACCGTGTGCGGCGTTTGTGGCATACGTAATTAAAACCTCACTCCGTCCGGCAAAAACTAACATCTCGCTTAAAATGCTCGTACTAGTTTTAGTTTCACTCAAGTTCAAAACCATTCCTATCCATCAATTTTTGACTTTTCAACCAATTCTGACACCACAAAATAGCCCGCGTCTACCGACTAACTCAATTCAAGTTCCGCTCGATGTTCGAATACCGCTCTTACCGCAAATCATTCTCCAAATTGTCTGTGAACCCGTAGCCACCACTAGCACTCGCAAACGTGATGACCAGCATCGACCAACGTGAACGATGCATTGCCACCGCACTTTGTTAAATTGGAATATGGAAAATCATGCCAAAAAAAGAGTGAAAATTGAATGAACAAAAAAGGAAGAAAGGATTCGAGGTAAAATCGATCGCATATTGCGCCCCCGCCCGTGGATATGGAGGGCTGGTGAAATGTGGTTGGCACCGACATAAAGCTCTATATTATCAGCACCTGGGAATCGAGAATGCTTTCGTGTCGAACTTGTTGTTATTGCTCGCGGTAGTCGGCGTGGCTGTGAACCTGATGATGCTACTGTTGGGTATGGGCCGGTGTCTCGCAGTTCGTGGTTTATTTCATTGTGATTGACCCAATATCGGTTTCGGGTGTAATATTTTTGAATGAAGACAATCCGGTCAGGGGACACTGCTTCCTATCCATTCCCTGGTAGCCGACGAATGTGGTACGATTCACTGATTATGGTAGTGCGTATGTATGTGAATCTACTGTCAATCAGAGTGACATCATCTTCTGGCATTCATACTCAACAACAGGGATAAGCTGGCGCACATATGAAAGACATCCTACGTCAAGAATTGTATGGTACTGTCTCAATAAACCGACAAACACTGGAATGAGGGAAGGTAGGAATGATGGGATGTAGGTCAGGAAGCAGGCGACAGGCTTCGACCGTAAGCCGGAGAGAAATAATTATGCCGAACCTGCGTGCGTAAGGTGGTGTGCGGTTGTAAAATGTTTATATCTTCATTCTTATCTCGTATCTCAAATGGCTTTCGGTGCGAATACCCCGTCGTAAAGCTCAGGCTCAACCCTATGGTAATAAAACGAATAAAACAAGCCACACCTTCAAATAAAAATCATTTTATTTCACTTGTAGTTTCTCAGTATTTCACTTTTTTTGGTTTTGGTTTCATCATGTTTTCGTTTTTAATTACCCTCAACTACATCATCTCGTACGCCAATTTGTAAAATAATAATTACAAAATATACATTTGTGCATAAGTTCAAACATAATCCTAATAACAACATTTCGGCTTTTTTTCGTCTTTTTGTTGTTTTTCTTTTTTGGTTTTTTAATAATACATAAGTGCAGTTAACTATAGAATCTCATTTTACATATAATTAATTATCTGACTTAAAATCTAGAATACCTCATTGACTACAATATTTGCTTAAAGCTAAGTAAAAAAAAAAATTAAGGGAAAATTAAACCGAAAATATAAAATAAGAACTGAACATGCTTCATTGGATTTTACTTTATACAGTGGTGTCCCTATATACTGAGCTTTTTGTTTTTGTTTGTTTTCTACTTAAATGCGAATCTTTTTGTGTTTTAATTTCACTTTGCGAACTTGTGGTTTTTGTTTTCCATTTAACCACCTTAAAGCTAGATATTAAGTTTTGATAAAAAAAAATCTGATTTTTTACACAAAATTTTGAGTTCGTCTGTAGTTTGCATTGTCGAAAAACATTTTTTTTTCAAAGTTGGGGACTTTACATTTGGCAATATGATTTATGTTTCAAATAATTTGCATTTCCATTCGTACAGCAGTCAGTGCATTTTTGTTTTTTCATGATGCTTAACTGGTTGTTGGGTTTTGCCTTCACCAAAGAGGGGTTCGAAGAAAAAGTAGTTACCTAATGCCATCGAGAGACGTGAGGAAGGACGTTGATGATACAAGGAGCAGGATTGCTGCACTGATCCAATTTAAGCTGAGGGTTGATCGTGCTGCCCTTGATGTTCCTTGAAAAAGAAAAACACAATAATTACTATAAAAAGTTCTGTTTTGTCGGCCGGTACTGTGGGACTTACCGTGAACTTGGGATTTTGCTGCTACAGTTTCGCGAGACTCGAGCGCTGGTGCACGTTGTTGCTTATCGCTCTCCACACTCTCTTCGTTACTCTGCCAATAGAGTGAGGAAATTTTTGCTACACACTGTAAGAAGTAAGCCATTAGACGGTCTTTCCAAGTACCATTGTAAACGAGTCTTACCTTTAATTTCATATCACCATGCTTAAAGTGATAGCCACGCACTCGGAACTCCAGACCTAATCGAGCTATTTCGAGGGCTTCTCTCCCCACATAGATGGGCTCGTACTGTTTAAGATATGACCGATTAGCTGGTTCACCATTAATGAGCCAACTTAAGTGACAGACCGGTTTTGATGGCGCTGATGTGCAATTGACACGAACCATATCCCCGATTTGGTATCGAGGCTGACCGCCTGTAATTTTCGGCCCATGATTCGGGGTCACTGCAAACAAAAGAAGAAAATAATTATCGTAAGGCTCCAAGCTATGGTTGGGCTCTTGCTACACTTCCAGGAATTTCCATTCAATTTCAATAACCGCAACAAAGTTCGACTTCCTCATATTTTATTGAACAATTGATGAGGAAAACAAACTGCTGGCGGTTGATCATAAAATACTACTTCAACAAGTCTTTTATCCTCCCCCCTTGCTTGTAAACAAATACGAGTATCCACCGCTGTCGACCATAAAATAAATATACACTGACTTGGTATGAATATTTTGATACGTTTGTTGCCAACAATGGAGAGAAGTAGGATGATGGGGAACCACCACAACCGCTGCGAGGGAATTGAAAATTTACTTTGAATAGAAAAACAAAACAAGGGAATTCGGCGGGTATTACTGGGCAACGGGATAAATAAACAAAAACAAAAAGAACGCTCAGTGGGAGAATGGCTTAAGGGTCCTTTGGGGTTTTAGCTTCTTTCCGGGATAAATTATGCCGCAAGGGCTTATTGATTGAGTGCTCCCCGCAACCCTTTAAGGATAGGGAAAAGACGATGTAAATTAGGTTTATTGACTATCTGTTGACGTCTATTTTTGTAATACCGCCTTCGTGGAGAGTTTCCATCATTGACAATGGAAATAGGACCATCGCCATCGATGAATTATGGTGCTATATGCCTAAATCTATAAACAGGAATAATTCTGCTGAAATCGTCAGGCATACTAAGACTTTTTTGTCCTCACCCTTAGAATGCCTTGAAGGCAACTTTAGTATTCTATCGGAGCATAAGAATTTCGATGGATTCGGTGAGCACTTTATTGTAAAATGTCGAAGAAGTATCCATAAAAAAGACAAGAAGCAAGTGTTCCTTAGTATTATCATCATCTATAGGTATACTGAAAAATCAATAAAAAATATTGCTACAATGTTTCTTTAGTTTGTACTTTTTGTGAGAGCTGCCCGCTTAACCTTCGGTAGTGGGGGCGATCGAAATAAACTCGATGTAAGTATCAATACCATAGTTATACAAATCCGCAGTGGGGTACATCAGGGGTACATACTATCACCTCTATTTTTTAGAGAAAATTAAACTGAATAACTACACGCCTTACTAACGAAAGGTATCCACGCAAACAGAAGCTAAGTAGCAGGGAAAGGTAATCGACAAAATATTCGAGTACCATGCCATGATTTTGAGTCCAATTTGTGTACCAATGAAATTTCGTGAAGCAGATCACTGCCAAAAGGAAAAAAGCGTTTAAAGGTGATCAGGAAATGGCAGTTGTTTCGCCTCATATTTGTCAATCTGATTAAATGTCTACGAATGACGAAAACACCGGAAAGAACAAGAAGATATGAATCTAAAAAAGTTGACTCAAAAGATCGACTGCCTACAAGCCATTAGTTTACGGGTTTGACATGTAATCAAAAACCAAAGAGAATTCAAAAACAAAGGGTTGAAAATTATGGTTGGCTGACA
Organism: Merodon equestris; assembly: GCA_958301585.1. Lineage (NCBI taxonomy): Eukaryota > Metazoa > Arthropoda > Insecta > Diptera > Syrphidae > Merodon > Merodon equestris. The sequence continues at coordinate 17,465,971 of OY284416.1, read as the reverse complement.
GTTTTCGTTATTCACCATGATGCGGTTCATTCTGAATTCTTACCTGTGGGACAAGCAGTGCATATGAAGAGATATTTAGCCAAGTTTGTGCAGGAACCACTCATATATTTCCCACCACGAGACTGTTTAACCGAAATGTAAACGAAAGGCTGAGGGCAATATATCAAGCGATCTACAACACCGAGGTTTGTTCAAAAAATAAAGTGACTTTTTTGAATTTCAAGAGCTGGGAAGATACAATTCTCCAATTTTCGAATTTGTTATGTCGGTACACATGTATTTTAATGCACTTTGACATATGCAACTATTTTGTTTGTTATTCACAGACATGGAGATTAGACATGTTTTGATGTGCTTGGTGAATATGAAAAAAATAATCAAAGAATTTGCATTAAATCTTTATGAGGTGCTCTTACGTACATGAACGTTAATAAGTGGTTCCCCTTCAAAGAAGGCCGAGAAGATGATAATGCCAGCTCTGGACGCCCCAATACGTCAACAACGGATGAACACCGAAAATTAACGAATCACCGAAATTACTAAACTTTGACTAAAAGAAGCGTGAATATCGCGTCAACAATGATACCGTAATCATGCCTCAGCTACCGTATTCACCGGACTTGGCCTTGTGACTTTTTTTCTCTTCCTATTACTGAGAAGAATTTGTCGCGATTGAAGAGATAGAGATCACATTGCTCAAAGCTCTACCGAAAACCGCGTATCAAAAGCGATGGTAAGAGTATTATATTTGACGGAGATTATTTTTAAGAGAAAAGAATAGGTATTGTTGAATAAATAAATATTTAAAAAAAAAAAAAGTAAGTCACCTTAATTATTGAATAAACTTCGTAAGTCCCCTCTCTAGATTCAAGTTCTTAGAGTCAAGAGTAATGGTTCAAACCGATGCAACCTAAAGAAAATTTTTTCGACTTCTTCTAATATAGTAAGAGGAAAGCAGATAAAGAATTATCCGGACAAGCTGAAACGTTTTGTTATAATAACCGCTGAATTCCGTGATCGAGGCAACAAGGAGCGAGATAGAGTATATTTCTAAGAAAATAAAATAAAGGACACAAAAACGAAGCCAAATGGGACGAAAAACGTCGGAAACTTCTTAGATGATCGAACGCTTATTATAAAGTCACTTTGCGAAACCTATCGAGAGGCTGATGAACTTGTGGGAATATCCTATACCGTAGTTGTCCATAAGTTGAGAAATGAGGGCTATTTAGAAAATAAAAAAGGTAATGCTCGGAAAAATAATATTGGGGGTAAGTGATAGGAACTCCAAGATGCTAGTAAAGTTATTGCCCGCGGAGATATCCGGAATCATTAAAAAGTCACTTTTCGAAACAGAGTTGCATGTCAGGTTTATTTCTAAAATTAGTGAGGAAAAATAACTCACATTCGCTAAAGAGCAAGTGGCGCAAAATTGGCGCATGGATGTTATAATTTTTGCAAATGGCGTCGTACGTTAATCATATTTGACATTTGTGAACCAGACACCTGCAGTATACCTATACAAACAGAAAAGCAATCTAGCGCTATACTCCGCAAAACGTGGAAAAATTGTGTCGATTTCTCTGACCATAAATCGTTCGATGGTGTTAGCGCAGCGTGAATTTAGGCATCGATTTCCAGTGTCCCGCCAACTGAGGAAACATTCGGGTGCTACTCGATTCGAACAGACTGGAACCACAGGAGACCATGCAGGGCGTGGCCGCCACCAGACTGGTCGTCCGGCCGAGAATATTGCGGCTGTGGCCCCCGATGTCGCTGAGAACGAAGAAACATCAACCAGACGACGGGCCACGCAATTTGGGCATCGTTGGACCCTACAGTGAATTTTAATAAAAGACTTACACATGTTCTCGTATAAAACAGTGCATCAATTAATGCTTGCCTAAAGCCAGTCGCGTCTGAATTACTGTCAAGCCATCCTTATTCTCAACAACGATAAGGACGATTTTGTGTCGAAAATCGTCATGAGCGATGAGGCGCTTTTCAACTCAATAAGCAAAATCTTCGTTTCTGGGCATTGGAAAATCGCGTGTGATGCACGAAGAACCGTTACATCCACTGTATGGTGCGGTGTTCAAGTGGGAGGTCATGATAAACGACTTCTTACTGCCGGAATTTAATGAGCGGGGCTTGTTCAACATGTGGTTTCAACAAGACTTTGCGACCGGTCGTGTAATCTCATGTTTCGGCGATTTGACATGGCCAGCAAGATCGCCCGATTTAACCATCCCAGACTTCTTTCTTTGGGGCTACTTGAAGTCGCGGGATTATGCCAACACGCGTCAGAAATGCAAACAGTTTCCAACGGAAATCTTGCGGAAAGTCATGGCAAATGTGATAAAACGGGGACAAATGTGTATCAACACTGGCGGCAGCCACTTGACGGATATCGTCTCTTCCGAAATCATTGTTTTTACTTAGTTAAAAAGTAATTCAAAAACAAAATTGGATGATTAATTGTGCGCCACCTTGTAGTATCAGAATTGGTTTGGTTATAACACATCCCTTTACTTATTTTAGGGCATCAAGGATGGTCAAGATATGACGTCTGATGTTTTTAGGTAATACTGTCATGATAGCACCGACCTTAATATGGCATGCGTATCTCTATCGAGGAATCGACCAACAGCCCTTAGTTCCAAAATTCATTAACGGGCGGTGTAAATGAAAGCAAGTGTGAGAGCCTTTCCTAGTCAAACCCCTACTTCCTGCTTGGTATTGTAGGCAGTGCATTACATTTTTCTTCCTTTAAAAAAATGTTAACCAAATAGACTTGGGCAAGCCCCTAAATATTCATAATTCATCGATTTAGTTTATTAACTTGTTGAGGGAAGACAACATTTTATGTCGTGGAGTTATAATCTCTCGGCTTCTGGGTCAAACTCGTTCGAAAGTCCTTTATTTTATACACAACCTGCAAGAAACTCCTGGCCACAATATAGCGAAGGCACCACCAAGCGAACACTTCTATTTGTAGAACTTTTAAGTTCTACAGAAGAAAACAAGCGCAAGCTTTTGTATAAGTCCTCCTCATTTGATCAGAACAAAGGTAAAGCAGCGATATGGAACTGGTAAGCTCATAAAGCTGCTACAACAGATGTTTCCTTTCGAAACATGATCGACTCGAAATGATCTAGTGAATTGTCTGCAAAATATGTTTGAATGCAAACTTGTTAACTCGGTTTCGGAAATGAGAATCCTCCGTACGGCGTTATCTGCCATATTGTAGAAATGCCTGAGACCGTTGGTCAAACACCAAGAGTGGAGTGGGGCGAGATATTTAAGGCCATGAATAGTTTGTGCAAGACTCATAGGCTAACACAAGGAACACAAACTATTTAATGTTTCCACGGTTGATTGCGTATCGAAGTTCGGTAAGTTCGGTAAGGCAAAACAGGGAGTCTTCAATTCGGATGTCATGAACATAGGTCACATAGGTTAATATACGATTAACAAAATCATTTCACTGAAACCCTTGTAGCAGCACCATAACCGAAAAAATGGCACCTAACTGACACTAGCTGTGAATTTAAAGGTTGTTCCACTACTTCGCAGAGTTTTCAGAGTCAGATTCAACAGTTTTTTTGGTTTACCTACCCAGAGAAATGTCCCTCAGAATAATTTTGTGTCGGAATTTTGTTCATTTCGTTGCAACACTTTTTAATTAATTCCTATGTTATAAATATACAAACCAAGATATGCATATAAAATTCGGTGCAGTGTGGTTGCAGTCTATGCACCACTCTTATCTATCTAGGACGTTAAAATTTATTTCTTCAATTCACTCTAGCTTTGTGATAAGATTCTTATTTATGAACAGGAGTCGTATGAACTTTAAGAAAGGTCTCCGCAATATTTTATAAGTATATATTAAGTAAAATCCTATTTGGTGTTTATGAAAAGTCATTTCAACGATAGTTGGGGGTTGAAGGTTCAGCTATCGCACAGAATTTAAAATGACACCTTTTATCGGATAATCCAAGATTCACCCTTATCAACCCAATTCTATTATATGACTTAGGCTATGGACTCTGCTAGAATTGAGTGTTTTTGCAATTGTTTGTTGGGGTCTAGCTCGACTACAACCTGTAGCGATGTCGTCCCCAAAGATGCTGTTTAAACAAGGAGATTATACACTCTACGGGTTGAATTCAAGGCGACGATAGCTGATAATAAAAATCCGCTAGACTCTGTAATTTATTGTTTCTGGCTCATATAAATAAAAGGATGTCATAACATCTGATCAGCTGCTAGAACCAAGTTCCAAGTCGAGATTTTACGATCTCCCCAAGCTTCTATACCATTAACAAGTATCAGTGGGGTTTGAAGAAAAAAAATTGAATAATGCCACCAAGGTACCATAACAATTAGGGGTTGGTAAGGGAACCCGATATTATATGCACTCTTATCTGTCTTCAGAGATACTTTCTATAGCAGGAACAGGAACCGGGATGCCATGAAGTCCACACAGTCTATTATATCAATAACAACTTTCCTCCAAACAAATCATCCCTTTTCCTGGCGGTGTTCACCGACATGACCTATAAGCATGTTCCATATTTTTCCAGAGGTCTAGTTTCCATCATTTTCATCATTCACACATAGTTAGACAGTCCGTCCATTGTTGCCAGTCAAAACTTTAAGTAGTCCCTCGAACAATACAAGACTCAAGCAACTCCGATTTACTAAAAGCATCTTCTGGGCAAATACATTATCAACCCACCCGGTCCCAACCATAAGCTCAGACTCCAAGATACATGAAAAAAAAAACACACCCCACTGCTCCAGGGATGGGGGTAATTATCCTGCTCCAAATGTCATTGCACGTTCCACTCACATGAATGGCCCCTTGTATTCGTATCATCCCACAATAATGGTGGAACACTGCCAGCTCGTTCCATCACATCATAACCCTATTCACAGGATTCACAGAATTCGTGCTAAATCCAATGAATAACACAACACAGTTTTGAGGACGCACATGACGAAAACAATAACATGCCGACGCATACCCCCAGTAGCATAGGACGGCAATGGCACGAGTACGAGTACTATTGTCTATGTGCGTGAATACCGACATTAATGCCCACATAGACGATAGCTAGGACGACATGGAATGGAAACTCGCATGTGACGGGGTCAGAGGTAAGAAGTAATAGATATTGTTAAGAGTTACTCACCGACAACTGTCATCTTCTCCGACTCGGAGACCGTGTTGAAGGCGGGCGCTTCACCTGAGACTTCGCATTTATAAATGCCTGTCGATACCAGCGTCACGCGCCGTAGTGTCACAATCGTGTCCGAAGAGTTCCGCAGCTGCAAAGAAAGATTTTTATATATTGATAGCAGGGAAGAAAAAAAGTCACACAATTACGAAAATGAAAATGAAAAATGAACAGAAAGAAAAGTCCTTCGGCAGACATGTGGCTTGGATGCAGCACGTTGTTGAGCAAAACTCAAAACTCCGACGAACTGCACTTAAAGCCGAAACTCATATACCATTAAAAATTCAACCGGATGTTGGCTTTTTGTTTCTAATTTCTCGCCATGCCGGAGAAAATTCAATTCCCCAGCCACAGTATGCATTAACCAATGTGGGGCTCCTCGGACCCGTCCCTCATCACCTCTCATCCTTTGCTCATGCATACGTCTACACATTTGCGATAATTGCATATTGTCGCTACCTCTGTCCGGGTTGCAATCTATTTCTCTAGCAATTAGTATCCCATCCATGAGCGTGGGTGTGCGGGAAGCATTTAGAGCAAACAGTGACAACATTAGGGTGTGACGCCTGAGAGAATGGCCGCATAATCAAATTAGGACAACTTTTTTCCAGCATTTTCCTTACGTGGAATTATTAACCTGACACGATGTTAGGTTTCCTCTTCTTTTCTTGTTTTTTTTTTTCTTCTCTATTACTGTGTGGTGTAGTAGCCAAAACCAGTAGTAGTAGTAGTAGTAGCCAAAACTCGTTCATATTCACTCTCACTCATATGCAGTGAGTGAGTTGCTCAAAATTAAGTTTGCGGCGTTGGAGCATACGGTTTGCATCGTGTCGTCTGCAATCATCTTTAATCTGAGCGAGGAGGGAAAAAAAAAATCACGTAGCCATGCAAAACGGCGGCATGGGTACCATCCGTCGCTGCTTTTTTTCCACACTGAGATCCTGTCCCTTGTCCTGGCAATCTCCATCTTTGATCTTTATACACTCGTAGCTCGTTTTGCTCCCTATTTTTCCCCGAGTCTAATTTTTTTTTTGCTTTATCCATTTTGATGTAAGATCCTTTGCTTGTCCTGTGAAAATGTAACTTGTATCTGATTTCATTTTTTTTTTCGAGCAAGAGTTGCTGACGGAAATCAAATATGTTACGCGTTGCTACCGAATGGAGGGGAAAGATGTGGCGAGACTATGGAACACTTCACAATTTCTGAAACGTGACTTAAAAGTTGTGTTTCGTCCCCGACGTCGTTGATTTCGTTGTTGCTATTTCTGGTCTTGGCATGCTATATGAAGTGACATAGCATGGTTTGGTCTTGTCGTGATGACTACTACAATTCACAAACACGTATCCTTATTCTGTGTTTTTATTTTTTTTTTTGGTTTTCTGCCTCTCTGTTGCCTTTTTATTGAGGAATTTCATTGCGTGCCCTCTTGAGCATCCGCCTAGGTTATGTTGCGGTATATCCAAGTAACTCGGATTGCACATACCACGAATACTCGCATATGCGATGGCAAGCAACGAAGACAATTCACGGAGGTACAGGCAAGTACATACTTCAAACAGAGTGATACAAATTGTGGTACAGTTCAAAAGAAAAGTTTCCCGAGAATTCCATGCCTCACATTTATGCATACCGAGGCTCTGGTGCGTCAGTTTATACCACAACGTTGTTAAGTGGTTAATCAAAAATTCTTTATTCGAAGCACTTAAGGGTTGCTGTTGTTTCGACGTAGACTGTGACGACACGACAAGGACGACGGGTTGTTGTAATGTTGAGATTGACGTTGCTATTGATGCCGATGATGATGAAGTGCAAATTGCTCGTAGCGACGGATAGGTGTGAGAATAAAATTCGCCAAGAAGTGCTAAGGTATGAGTACAAATAGGGATTGTGTCATAGAAAGTGAGTAGTTTAGTGGCTTTACGTGGTTGATATGCGACGGAGATTTTGAAGTACTTAGGCAGACTAAAGAGAACTTATCTTATGAGGGAGTATACACCTTTGTGTGTACGAAGTTTGTTAGGAAAATACGACGTCGAAACAAAAGCCCGCTCATTGCAGTGGGAGCGACCAGTAGAGCCAAGGCAAACGGAATGAATATTACTTTGAAGTCATGCGGCGTTTGCGCGAAGCAAAATGAAGAAAACGTCAGGAAATGTGGAAAAAAAAAAATTTCTGTTGATTTGTTCACTCATCCTTGCTTGTGGGTAATTTAATCAATATCATAATTATGTTTCAGCCACCGTATTCAGAGGTCATGGCGGTTGCGACTTTTTTTTCTCCCCAAAATTGCCAAGATTAGCTACACCATAAAGCGAAGTGGTTCAAAGATTGGAAAAAGCGCTGATGCAAGTCTATATCTGAGTGGGATTACTTTGGAGGAATCTTTCGAGAAAAATACAAGGTCACCTTATTTTTTGAACACACTCAAAATAAAACTTTTCTTAGTTAAGACGTAAATTTTCGAGTAACTGCTCACGATAAATAACGTGAGGTTAATAACATTTGATTCACTCCCGACAAAACTTTTTAATATCATTTTGCATTTATGTAGCTTGATCTTCGTTCATAACGATATCCCTCAATAGAGATGGACCAACAGCGGACACCTGGGGCATACCATAATGAAAACATATAACCGCCGATTTATGATTTAGTATTTTGACTACGAACTTTCTATCACTTGTTATATTTTCCCACATAAGTGAATAAGAGAAGCTTGGCTTTGGATCTCCGAGAGCCGTAACGCCAGCTAAGAACAAGAAGAATTGGAAGTTCTTTAAATCAATTTGGTTAGTTATAATGGTACTTGCTTCTACTTTGTAATTTTTGCTAACAGCTGAGATGCGCTGATACTGTGTAGTTTTTGAAAAAGGAAGTCAGCGCCTTTTTTAAGCGGTGGAATATTCACTCCCCTGTTATTCAAAATTTTCGAAACTTTCCAGAAAGATTGGGTTGACTTCACGAAAGAGAAAGTAGGCTACCCCAGCCGGTATTGTTAAGAACTTCATACTTTAAAAAAACTAATCGATAACGAAACCATTTAATTTTCCTTCAAAATGCTTTAAACTAATCAAAAAAGGATACTTTCCGGGAGTGAGGTGCTTACATTCTTACATATGGCTCGTTCAGCGGTTCTAGTAAAAGTGTTTACTAAGTTCTTGCATAAAACATCCAACTGTGCGGGGTTTCGGAAAGAGATTAACTCGATCTCACTGTGACTAAGATTGCTGTTAATCGAATATTTTATATTTTAATCTAGTTGGCCTCGAAATATCTGTGCATCATAGGAGTGCTATTTAACCGTTAATTACGTAAAAAGGAAACTGGCAGATGGTCAGATGCTAGATGATTAAAGCTACGAATATTCGTAAAGAACTTGACAAAGTTGAGGATGATGTACTGATGTATGTGTGAGCAGAACTTCTGCTTCAGAAAAAGTGATTGATTGGCATTTACAAATGTTAAGCTCCAAGCAATTTTTAAAACACCACAAGGAAAAACTATTAAGATCTGATTGAACAAGGGAACGGTCACGACTAGAGGAATTTGTCTTGAAAAAATTGAGGTCATCGGCATATAGTGAGATGAGGGATTGTTTAATCACCATTTTAATATCGTTAATTGTGAGAACGAAAAGAAGTGGACTTAAATGGCTGCCTTGGGGGACGCCAGAAGAAGCTAAAAAAGGATTGGAAAAGGCGAAACGAACACTGTAATAGCGATTTTCCAAGTATGAAGATATCCACTTCAAAGAAATGGGATCGAAGCCAAGGGAAGAGAATTTGAAGATTATTAATTTTTGGGAGATTTTATCAAAAGCTTTACTGAAATCGGTTGAAATAACGTTGACTTACTTACCATTCTCTAAGGCCGAGAGGGTAAAGGGCATAAATTGAACAAGGTTTGTGGTTGTAGATCGGCATTTGAAGAGACCGATAATTGATGATAATTGTTAATTCGTTCTTCGGACCTTTCTTGTGCATAGGACTTATAAAAGAGGTTTTCTATAAGTGGAGGAATTCACCTAAAGGTAGGGATAAACTGAGGATTTTTGAGAGAGGCAGGGAGAGGGTTGAGGAGCATTTTTTTAGAAATATGGCAAGAAGACCGTCAGGTCCAGGAGTGAATTCCTCATTAGGTTGATTTAATTTGTTTTCGACGACACATGGATCAACTGTACGAAAGCATGATCTACTGCGAATTATAAGCCGAATGCATGAAATAGGTTCTCGTGCGTCACCCAAACTAGCAAAGTGCCACTTCTCTTGAAGATTGGAGAGCAGTATTCTTAATATGCCAAGCTACAATTTGCATTTTCTTTTCAAAAATAGGATGAGAACTTACGGAAATCAGCCTAACAATGATAGGCTGACCTCTAGATGCCTCAGAATATATGTAAAGAATTCTAGTTAAAAAAAAACAATGTTCCAATACATGTTTGCCGGCATGATTCAGATATATTTCAGACAGGTTTAAAGGCATATGTCAGACACATTTTCCGACATGTGAAACATGAGTGAATCAGATAAATGCAACTCGCGAAATTATAGAATTCCTTTTACTTTTTGAACAAACACACAATACATAGCTAAGGAAAAGGAAAATCATTCCCAAAGGAAGGCTTAAAGTATTTGCATTTCTGTAAACATATTAACAAACTCTTTGATGAATTCAAAGACTAACTCTGAGGAGACTTAGCCTCCCTCCACGGATGTATCGAGATTCTGTTTCGAAATTCCTGAAAGGTAAATTTGCATAAAAATTAATTTGATCAGCCATTGACGCCCTATATCTTATTAGCATTTTGGGAGTCTGTTTGGGTAAATGAAGCACTTGGTTGAGGATGTGGAGAGACTATATCACTATTTGCGATATAGAGTTAATCTAGAGTAAAGTTTAGAAAATTGCTTCTATTAAGTCTGCTTTGATAAAAACAATGCTTTATGTGTACTGTAAACATTTTAAGAGAGTCTTTATTACATGATAGGCGATGAGCATGAACGCTATAGTAATGAGCGAAAAGTGAGCGAAATGGTCGATGAAGATAATGATCTATCAGTTGGATTATGTCATAAGATTGTTTCGGATATTTTGAGTATGAAACTGATGGCAAAGTTTATTAAAAATCTTTGGATTTCGAATAAAAGCAGAGGCTAGAAGAACTGAAATGATAGCAAGAGGAGATATTTGGTTTTAATTGCTTGATGATTGCAATGTACAGGAAATATTGATCATTCCACATTAGAGTGGGCATTCTTAGCAAGACTCATCTCGCGGCTGAATTATGTTTATAAAAAAGGCCATAAAACTATCACTGTTTTATGAGAAAACATTTAGTCGATATTTAAGCGAGTCAGGTGATTACGCCTTATACGTTTTATTGCCCACCTTGAATTCTATGTAGCAAGTGCAGGAAGAACTTGGGAGCATCAGTCCAGATATGAGCGTTGTGATGAAACTTGGAGACGTCATAGATCTATAGGGCAAAGGAAGTCAAACCAGAGAGATGGAATATTTTTTGTATCATTTAAAGAAACCTAGATATTTCGCAGTATTCTTGGTGACCACGATTACGTTGTCAATCAAATTAATAGCTTTGTTCAACGACTACAGCGCCTTTCACGGATAGTGGCTGTAATCAGCCACCAACCAACCCATAGTAATCTATGGGTTCGCTTAAGTGACACTAGACGGTTCTCGTTTTAGAGGTATTAAAATCGCCGAAAAGCAGGAATGTGAAAAACTGGGAGTACTGCTATCAGCGAAGAAGTGGATTAGATTAAAAGTATCGGTGACAATACAGAACCTTGGGGAACAACAGCATTTTTTTTTGTGAATTCCAGAGTTAAAAGAAATGACTTAAATTAAACGCTACAGAATTTAATTAAAAATTTATTTAAAAAAAGATCCGGAATACCGCACGCATTTTCGATAAAAACATCTGATGTCAGATTCTTTCAAATGCCTCCGAAATTTCAAGCTCAACAATCTTTTCTTCACTAACTTTGTGCAAAAATTGGTTCCACTTTTTAATGAGATATGCCATCAAGTCACCAGTTGACCTATTGCTACGGAATCGACACCGCCCGTTCGGAACCTGAAGAGTAGGGAAAGTTTGAAAGCTTACACAGTGGCTTTGCCAATATGGGGGTACTCACAACTTTACGAGGGCGAAAATAGGAGTGTCTCATAGAAGATTCGATGCTCTCGAGTACAGGCGGAGATAGAGTACAATCTGAAGACGAGGCAGAATTCTTTAGCTTCTTTACGAACGACCAACAATATTCGTTTCCCCTAGGACAGAGTAGCACTTTTCACCTCAATTTTTGTTCGAAAGTCGTTGAAATTGTATGTTATCAACAAAATCGCTTGATTTAGATAACGTTCTCGGAATTTAACGTCCGGGAACGACAAAACACTGGAAGTTCGATTCTGGCCTCCAACAGGCAAACATGCCCAAATGCAATTTCAAGATACTAACAGGCCAAATAATGAAATGAATTTTTCTGTCGCTAGCTGCGTCCACACAACAAACCTGAGGGGTATGGAGGATATGTCATTTGATAACCTGATCGCTAAGTGTGTCACAGTTTTACAAAAGTTCGCACAGAGAACTTATTATTGTAGTTCTCACTACTTAACTTATACGCCTAGCGAATCCTATTTGCAGAAGTGGGTCAAAAATTTGAAGAGATCGACACAAAGAACGTAAGTCTGTCTGTTAGGGATGATGAGCACTTTTAAGTCCGGAAGCGCGCAAATGCTATGTGCATTGATCGTCAAATCGAAATTGCACACATGCCAAGTCCCATTGATGCAGGAATTTAAATCCCAAGATATTAGTCAAAAGTTTGATTTGAGCACTTTCCGATGTCATTTTTGTCGGACAAAGAGTCTGTCCACCCTCACAGACACATGAATAAGAAGAATTGTATTTACTAAAGTGCAACGAATCCGAAATGCAAGCACTAGCACTCTTTCATTAGCCTAAAGCTGTTGTCTGGGCAGCGATGGCAGTGCGAAGAACTGCGAAAAAAATTGGGTAGAATATTTGATCCAAATTTTTTTTCCAAAAACTACAAAATGCTTTTGATATAACTAAAGCCCCTTGCAAAAATCGTCGTTCTTTTATAGTTTACGAATTACCTACCAAATCGGGATTTTTAAGCAAAACTCCAGGATAACACCAGATTTACCTAAGGCGTATGGTGTGGTGACATTTACGTGATTTGTCATATCCTTCCTGCCCATATGGCCACTTAAAAGTACAGATACGTTTTTAATGAGTCTAAAAATTGCGTAAAGCTACCATATAACACCAATACCAGAAATGATAGAAAATATTTTTGTAGATTACGACCGTAAAAACGTAAGCATAATATAGTTACTTTAACTGTGTATTCACCAAAGCGACCTTATGCTTTCAGCTTTCATCGGCCTCTTGCCCTCCACCCTTGGATTCTTTCTTCACCACGTTCAAGCTTTTAAAATCCAGGTCTCAGCAGGCTAGAATTCTACCTACCTTCACACCATGCATTCTTAGTCTTAATGACTTAAGTAATTAATCACCTAGTGTAGGTAGGCTATTATTCGAAGTCTGCTATAGATTAAATTCACTCACCCCACAAGGCATCCCTTGAGATTTTTTTAAAAATACCAAGACCACTCGAACTGGGTACCTTGCCGTTGCATGTATAATATATTTATGCTCCTCTCTTCGTGCCAGATAAAACTCACTGGTGCCGCCTAAAAAGGCTATAACAAAACACCTCCCAAAGGACTTTCAATTCTAATAAACTGCTCGTTACTCCCGTTGCTTTATCCGATGGTCACGCTACGAGATAAAATCGCTCGCAGCACAGTTCGTGTTCCAAGACATACCAAAGGAACAACAACCTGCATGCGATAGATTCCAAAACAAAAACAGAAAAAATAAAAAGCCTAACAACCCACATCACACACCAGGCAACTAGTATCGATATTCGCACGCTTCAGCTTACTTACATCAATATTCACGCCGGGTAATGGAAACGCCTGGCCTGGCGGTGAATCCCTCGGCACGTAGCGATAAAACTCATGCCCGTCCTTATACCACTTCACTGAGTACAATGATTCGCCGTCCAAACTGTATCGGCAGCCGAGTACCGCCGTCTTAAATCGCATTATGTGGTTCGGTATTTTAACCTCTGTCATTGTGATACCATTTGCCAGATCTGAAACGAAATGAAATTTATGTTTAGCGATACAGATACACACGAGGCTACTGCGAATGAATAATGAATTTAAATGCGAACTGATTTGTCGTCCTGCGGTGCATTCAGCAGACTCATTACGATACAACGAAAATCGTGCGAATTCGCCACGTCAGCGTTTTCAATTAGAACAAAATGGCATGGCAAGAGAAAATGGATGGAAAAAAAATGGCGAATCACAGTTTAGAAATTTTCTCATTAAGTCGAGGACATGCCGAAAAGGACTCTACCATCCTCGAGTACCAATTTTGATTCTACTTGTCCGACGAAATGCTCTTTGGTTCGGGACAAGAGCATTTCTGTTATGTTTTCCCATTATACCGTTAAATATAATTTATTTCGAAAACTACTTTTGTAAACAGTGGTCCGAATGATGCAGCGGGGATTGATGTCCTTGCTTCGCTCGAGGTTATTCGTTTTTCATTTTTCATTTTTCATCTCTGTTTTCCTCTCTTTCCTCTCTACACTCGGGCACAGGTGAATGGAATTGAATTTATTCCGATGATTTGACAATTCGACCGCAATAGCGCCGGATAACGGACGCTTAGCTAACATTTGCACGGCCGGGTAGAACTTGTGAAAAGTTCGGAAATTGTTTACTCAACCCTAAAGGCCTTTGAGTGAGAACTACCTATGCAAAATTAATGATCGTCGTTAGACTCGGCTTCACCCTGCTTTGGACCTTTATTTCTTTTTCTTTTTTCTTCTGCGAGGACGAGCGACCGTTACGTAGGCATTTTCATGTTCCCTTCTTCTTTTACTTTCAATTTGAATTTTGAAAAATTACCGGAACCGGCCTAAATGCTGCTGGGAAATTATTTAGAGGGTATTCTCGTAAATGGTTAATGGAACATGCATAACGATGTAGGGCTTTCTCGTCGTCCATCCTGTCCGGGGTTCTTTGAGACACGATACAACAAAAGTCCATTAGGAATGAAAAGGTGAGCTAATGTTTTTTGGCCAGGAAATTAGGTTATTTGCTTTTCTTCTACGCCTGTCTTCTACGAAAAGTACTGCAGTGGCCATACAGCGATATGGAGGTGTGTTTACTGTGCTCTGGTACAGAGGGAACGCGATTCATGATTCATGTGGTGAGTGGCAGAAACGATATACTGTGGTCATGGGGGATTCTTTATTATTAATAAAGGGTAGCTATGGAGGGAATACTAGTTTGGCCGAAATGGATGTAGAAATAATTTCACTGCGCCACAGTTGGTGGTGATAATGGAATTACAGAATGAATAAAAGTTATGTTGAATAAGGCCGATGTTATGAGCGTTGCCATTTGTATAAAGGAAACAGTTCTTTGCAAATTGGTACTGTCAAAGAGATTGCGTTTAATATATGCCTTCTGAGAGCAAATTGAGAACGATTGTCCTAGTTTATGGGGAAAAGAGATTTCATTTAAATACCTCCGGGGACCAATTTGAATTAAGACGAGCTGGAAAAAGGACATTTATAGAAAATATAGGATATGGGATCCTATAGTGTGGTGGTCGTATTCAGTTTTAACGGCCTGGTATGCACTAACTTTACTGTGAATATTATATGACAAAAATACAATTCAGCCAAGTTGATTTCATAAAACATACACCACCGGAGCGAGTAAGCCAAATTTGTAGAGTTCCGAAATCAAATATCAGCTCTCTATGTTAGGTTGGGTTAACGATGAACGTTTAATGCTTAAGAACACTTCAAATTTTGGGTTACAGGATCAGTGTGAATCTCTTCGTAGCCTGTAGGACGTAAACTTGGGGACCCACGTCATCCTGATGGTTGAGAAGAGATCCACTTAAGGTCTAATTGACGCGACTCCATTAAAAAAAAAATAATTTTAGAAATTTGGGACATCGATTCTTGAGGGCAAGACAATGGACGAACAGATGTTGGATAGACATTCTATACCATACAGCTTCTGAGAGATCGGAACTTTTCGCGCCTCATTTTTGAATCATTGTTCTCATGGAGCATTGCTCTTACTCTAATCAAGGAAGGAACAGGGCTTCGATACAGTGCCAATCATTTCTACATCTCTTTCCTCAACTAGAATTTGTGAAAGAAGCCGCTTTCTATTCAGAACTAATCGTTTTAGCTATATTTTATGAGTTTTTCTCCTAGGTAAACCTAGCTCATGCAGTCAGTAAAGGAGTAGACGCCAAAAGCGGAATAGTGTTGCGCATACACCCCGGCGGGTCATTTCACGACTTGAACATAAAACTTCGGTTTATTGAGAAATGACCTTTTTTGGTTAATCAAAAACGTTTCTCGACTTCCATAACCAATGTCACAACGATCAAGTCACGCAGTCAGTAAGGGCGGAGTATTAAGATCGGATAAGTGGTTGTTTGTTTGTTTCTTTCCTTCTTTCTTTCTTGCTATTCTATAATACTATTTTAATTGGTTTTTGACAATGAATGATACTCGATACAATTACACGAGCATATCGTAGTCCGGATTCTTGGTGTGGCGGAACTTGATGAACTTGACATGAGTCTCCCCGTCTAGGTAGAAACCCTTGACAGCTTGATCATTGATCATTAGCACGCCCCATTTAACTAAATGCTTGAATCTCTCCTGTTCCAATTGGAACTTGTCACCAATTAGATACTTCAACATGTGTTACGTATACGCCCGTAATGTTAGGTATCTACTGCATTTCTCGGCTTCCAAGACTACTTTCACGACTTGTATTGTACATCACGCAGAAAGCGACGGTCTATTGAGAAGTTTAAGAATTGACCTTTTTCGGTTGACTAAAAATGGGAAACATGTTACGTATACGCCCCGTAGTGCGGGGTATCGACAGCATTTTTCGACTTCCATAACCAATGTAACGACTTGTATATAACGCAGAAAGCTGCCGTCTATTGATAATTGGCGTCTCCGTTTGACCAAAAGTGGGTTAAATGGTACGTATATGCCCCTACTGCAAGTTCTCGACAGCAATTCTCGGCTTCCAAAATTACTTCCACGACTTGTAATGCTGTCTACTCATATCCGGGCCGCGCTTCGGGCCTAAGGTGACACGGTGGTTTGTGGTACTGGCGGCAGACATAGAGTCTGGTAGTTGTTTGAAGTTGCCGTATCTAGGGTTGGGTGGGAAACAGTATCATTTTGGTCTACTTTGGGTTTACGTTTTGATCGTCTGTGAGACTTGTGCAAGTTCTCCGTTTCGCGACGACATTTATGCCTCTGCATTCAAACTCGAAGTTAGTTAACAAAATCATTAAAATCTTCACGGAGAAAGACACAAAGACCACAACATACGCGGATGATCTACATATGTACTTAGTTATTTTGATAAAAGGTAAATTTCTACCAACTATCAGCGAACTAATGGAATCTGCGTTGTAGGAACTCTCCTCGTGGGCAAGACAGAACGGTCTGAGAATACAACCCCAGAAAATCAAGTTGGTTTAGTTCACCAGGAAAAGGAAAATATTTGCTCCAAAGTTAGAGGGTACTCCACTCAAACTCAAAGCGGAAGCCAAGTAGCTAGGCATCATTCTTGACTCCAAACTTTTCTGGAAAAGGAACTTACAGGAAAGGGTGAAAAAAGAATTGAATGCTTTTTATGCATGCAAAAACACCTTCGGCAAAAGATGGGGCTTGCAACCGTACATCATTCATTGGATATATGCAGCAATCATCAGACCCATTATAACTTATGGGATCCTAGTCTGGGGGATTGCTAGCTGCACGAAAAGCTATATGAACATGTTCAACAAAGTACAAAGGCCAGCCGCTGTTTGTACAAGAAGATGTATGAGAAGTACGCCGCAAGCAGGGTTGAACATGATACTTCATCTCCTTCTGGATCTATTCATAAAAGGCTGCGCTGCAAAAAGCGCTCTCAGACTAAGGAAGTCCTCTTTGTGGGAACAAGCCAACTTTGCACATGCGGCCATAGTCAGAAAAATAGCTAACCTGGAAAAGAAACATGGTTTCTTTCATGGACCGACTATATTCCCCCCTAAAATGTCTTCTCTCTCAGAATACCAATCATTTTCCCCGTCAGTGGCGAGTGGCTATCAAACGCCGTGACCAACGACAACGAGATTACCCTCTTCACCAACGGATACAAAATGGACACAGGCACTGGGGCCGGGTTCTACCCTGCACAAACAGGAATCATTTAGACTCCCTGATTGGTGCAACGTCTTCCAAGCAGAAATCCCAGCAATAGAGAAAGCATCCAAGCACCTACAAGTAACCGATATCCCACCATCGGATATCACCATCTTTGTAGACAGCCAGGCTGCACTGAAGTCAGTGGGATCCTGTACAACGAGATCAAAGGCTGTCTTGAAATGTCGCGAATCACTGAAATCCATCAGACACCCCAAAGACTAACTCTGTTGGGTCCCGGGTCACAGTTCAATCGCAAGGAACAAAAGAGCGGACGAATTAGCCAGGCAAGGGTCTGAAATGGACATCACCGAAACGGATACGTCAGTGCAACCACCGATCAGCGCATTATATCATACATAACACAATCATAAAAGAAGCCAACTCGTCTTGGCTTACAAGAAACGACAGCTACACGACAAGATCATTGTGGCCAGAGCTCAATATCGGAAAAACAAAGAAGCTCTTGGCGCTGGACCGAAACTCGATCCGTATGCTCGTCGGAGTGATCACAGGACATTGTCCCATTGGAGCAATGCTCCGGAAATGGGACTCGGGATCCAGCGATCTCTGCCGGAGCTGCGGCGATGAGGAAGAAACCTAGACGATCCAATATCTGCTTTGCCACTGCTCTCCAGAATCGGCGCATAGCTTCGCTGGGCCAAAGATTCTTCCAGAGATTGCGGACGTAGCAAATGCAGATATATCGGATCTCCTAAAATTCATAAAGAGGACGGGGTGGTTTCAGGCACCACGTAATAGGACAAGTTAATTGTATGTGTACTCCCCAAATGAAGGGAATCACAATGGACCCTTTGGCTTCCGAGCGGAAGTGATGCTCAACCATCACACTTCCCTACTTTAACCTAACCTAACTCGAATAGAATTTAGAAAATAACCGTGGGCCAAAAAAAGGGTGGTGAGGTTGTGAGCTTTTCACTAATTTCGATTTGATGAATCTTGCTTCAAGAATAGACGCTATCAGTTCTGGATGAAAACTTCAGCCCCGAAGCTATTTTTCGGCAGCTTTGGCGAAAACCTTGTTGATAGCAGCTTGTAGCATATATTGCTTGAGGTAGATGTATGTCTCAATAGTGCGTATGGTCTAGTGTAAATCCGCCTCCATGAATTTACAAAGCGATTTGTGAGTTCGAAGGCCGATTGATTGCAGGGAGCTCGCGAGTGTGCAGTTTCGAGTACACGTCCGAATAGCTCAGTTTAAGTAGAAAAGCGTGGTCAATTTATGCGCTGGAAATTCTTGGCTATTGAAAGAATACATTTTCAGAAGTGTGTCCAGGATTGGAGGGGGAACGTTGATGTTGACAGATAAAAATATTGTGCACAAAAACGATAACTTTTCCAAAGCCATTCTCAATACGTTCTTAGGCAACGGCGTACCAAAAATTAAAGGCCGATAAAGGAAATATGGTTACTGAGTGAAATCGAATTGTTAAAAAATATTTTCAAAGCATTCAGAATATATTCCATGCAAATTGTTATTGGATAACTTCAACGAATCTCAAAGATTGGGTCAAAATTTCTATTATCTTAAAGAGTACTTTCGACGAATTTCAAAGAGCCTATATCCCAAAGACTTAAAGATCATAGATACAGTGGCCCAATACCAGTTCCTTAAACCAAATCCAAATCTATTTTCAGCCAGCTCACCTATCCATCTCATTCAAACTGAAGCCAAAGTACATTCATTCGGGATTCTCCACAACAAGCGAGTCTGTTTGAAAATGTCCGATGCAGTAACTAAAACCATTGAATAAATGTTCACCCGGAATCCATATTTAGAAGGGATGTATAGCCTTGAAGCCCACATATGTTTTCTCTATAACTTTCCATTAACACTTCCTTAAAATGCACTTCATTTGCATATGCATGAGAGTATCTATGAAGCATATACTTGTATCGCCACCCACCACTCCTCCGCATGATATGGTCATATCCCGTCCTGTGCAGTTCATAAATATGAAAGCTCACCCAGAATCTAACTCATTTCACCTGGTTTTGTTTTGCTCGTTATTGTCCTTTTTCCTTTTTGCTCTCGTGTAATCCTTGTAAAGCCCTTTTTTGGACAAACACCAACAGCTGTGCGGAGGCTTTCAAAAATTCCTTACCGACCACAATATGTTTCGACTTAACTCATAACTGTTCATAACTGCCATGTCCAAGTCATCGTTGTCGTTCATTGTAAGTAATCTCTTCTTCAGTATAGACTAGGTAGGACCGACACACATCCTTGTCCGCTTCAGGCAGGGGGTTGCAGGTGTGGGGCAAAAGGAAATTATTTAGTGGCAATGGCGAGTGGTGGAATAGTAAGTCCAGGTGCAGTGGGATTTACGATATGATGGGAAATAAGGCAGCCGAGGCCTTACGATGAAATGTGAACAGGATTTTCGGTTTGTTCGTTATCCTTCCTTACCCCAGTGCCTTGGCCAGGCATTTTGAACAACTAAACTATGTTAAACTCCCTCCAGCTATTCGTTCAGTTCACTCGCTGTAAGGTGCATATCATCGTGCAGCAAAAACGAAGAAGATACCGCATGGGGTAACAAAAAAAAAACACAACAACAAGAAAGAGGCCATCGATACAAATAGTTGCAACACAGATGAGACGAAGGACTGTGTTTTGTCCTTTGGTGTTGGGTGCCGGTAGTTACAACAGGATGCGCCTGCTGGGAGTATGTCTTATATATCTGCGAGTGTATCATTCGAAGCGGAAATGGAATATGAGGACACCGTCATGTCCTTTTGTTGCTACGACACTAGCAGTCTGTAGGAGCCATTAATTCCTGATCTTTATATGCAGGATATTATCTGAAGTATTTATTCCACCACCTGAATTCGACCACCACTAAATGTGTGGAATGCCCGACAGCCACGTGAAGTTGGCTTATGGAGTCCCGGTGTGGTGTGACGCGATGGACGGCGATATGTCCTTTCATTTCAAGCACGTCCTGGTGTCGCAGACACACAAAGTTAATAGAAAGTCAAAAGGAAGTATTACTGT
This sequence comes from Merodon equestris, assembly GCA_958301585.1. Classification (NCBI taxonomy): domain Eukaryota; kingdom Metazoa; phylum Arthropoda; class Insecta; order Diptera; family Syrphidae; genus Merodon; species Merodon equestris. Next base: position 17,445,325 of record OY284416.1, on the reverse strand, counting down.
ATCTTGGTATTTCCTTTCAATCGATGTACAGGGTGTCTCGTGTGTCCAACAAGAATGGAATGCATTCTGCACGACATGACGCAGGACAGAAATGAAAATAAAAATTCACAAAAAGAAGATGTATCCAGGGATATGGTACACAAGGATGCATGAAGCACATGTCGTGGTAGCTATCGCTCCATCCCCTACGATATCAGATAACCTGCTTTCGGTTATCCTGAAACTGGTGAACTGGGTCTCTTCAAGTGGAGTCTGACGAAGTAGAGTCTGATGGTGAAGTGAGGATCCACTCTAGTTGAGTTGAGACAACAAGAAAAAACAAATGATATGAAACGAAAAAGGACTTTTGCTTCGAAATTGGAGATGAGTTTCCTTAAAAATCGTTTTTATGCATGGTTTTTTTTTTTTTTTTTTTTTTTTTTTTTTTTTTTTTTTAATTCATTTTTTATTCAGTATTATCTTATATCTATCTTACCCTAGTCAAAAATGTTTAAAACTAGGTTTATGCTGCAGATGTGTGCATTGTTTATAATGACTTCCCCTTTAAGCTTCCATTACATGCACGGAAGGAGTCGTCGTCGTCGTTGTCGTTGTCCTATACCATGTAAGGGAAGAAAGGGAGATCTCGTGTAGCTTTAGGGTGTAACCCCTGTTCCATTTTCCAGCTACGACTCCGATATAGATGAGGGCGCTGAGATAGCAGAGCGGCACTGGTAGCGTGTATAGAAAATGGAAAAATGAAACGCATTACAATCTCATACGTGTGTACTCGTACCTTTATCTCTATTCGTATCTGGTACGTTACGTATCTCGTAGGTATCATATACTATCTAAGTAGTGTGTGGTATGCGGCAAGTGTCAGCCAGCACAAAGGGAATACAAGCTTACGAGCTCCGATGAGCCAAGGGCGCTATTCCCAGGCTTACCGGGCCCGAATAGTGGTGATTATGTATGAAGACAACGACGGTTTTGTGTTAGGGTTTTTTCGTTTTATGAATAGTACGGAGGAAAATCAATTTTGTTCACCATTTGCAGTTTGCAATTTGCATAATAAGGTCGTTTTGCTCAATTTGCATGCGAATGAGTATAAGATTGGGCGCTGCGACAGGGGAACATGCCATCGTCATGTGAGTGAACATGTTATGGGTGTGGAAGAGAAATGTGCGTATGACTAGGGTGCTAGTCATGCATCTCTGTACCTTTGTGCTCCTTGCTTCGTCCTTGTATTCATTTCACTCTTTACGTCTTTATCTCATCTTTTTCGTTTTTATTTTATTGTTTTGTTTTGTGAAAGTTAGTTGGGTTTGACTCAATTTTCGTCGCCTTCCTTAGTGGCTGGATGGAGCTAGTGCTTCTCATTATATTATCGAGTTTGCCCTGATTCCGAAGGTGGCGATGGAGGTTGGAGGTGACAGGTTGAATAGCTGTATGGCAAGAGTGGTTGGTGTTGGTTGCATTAATGGTAAAGATATGGCATTCTCGTGTTATTAGTTAGTTAATTTGAATGGAAAATTTGAACAAGCGTCAGCAGTAGGGTTGACTGACTAACGGGGGTTTTTGTGAAATGATCGAGGACGACGAGAAAACTTGGTTATCACACATTACCTACACATTAACCAAAAACGACAGCTATTTCGGTGGACAGTGCTTTAGTGTGACCGGGGAATTGTGGCAAATTGCCAAAAAAATATCAAAAGGCCTCCAAATAAACCGAAAATGGGTTTTGGCGATTTTTTTTTTAATTTTCCGAGGTGATTATAAAATAGACCTTAAGATCCTTCGTTACTGTATATAAAAAATGATTTTAATGTTTTTGGTGGACATCCACTGTGGACCAGAAAACGATTTTTTGGTAATTTATCGCAAAAATCCAAAGTTCATATTTATCATCATATAGCCCAGAAAAAAATAAATTTCAAAAAGTTAACAATTTCCGACGTGATCATCAAATGAAAATATTTTGACCCTAGGTTATTATAAAATTAAGATCTTGCGCTCACCATAAAAATGGACTTCGAATTTTTCTCGGTGATCTCTTATCACTGATCCCAAAATGTCTACCACTTTATAGATCCGAAAACAAAATCTAATAATAAACCTTCTCATTACGGCAATATAGTGATCCGAAAAGAGGCCAAATTTTTTACCAATTTCTTCAGCTACTCGTTTACCGGTCGGGTTCCTCAACCCAGTCATGACTGCCCTCAGACGTCTCAAGCTTCAGTGAATATATGTAAGTCATAGCGGAAAAACGTAACTCAAAAGAGAGCTCGTTTGGTCCAGGCTGCCATGCCATAGTTTTAAAAAATACGCCAACCATCTGTTCCTTCCTTTTAGTACCTTATTTTCAAGTTTCCTTTCAGAAAGACTCTTTCTTCAGGTTTGGGAAAATGTTGGCACCATCCCAATCCGCCAAATAAAATGAAAGAATGAGATAAGCTCTCTTTGCGAATAAAATCCACGATACAATTGTATGCCCCTCAATCAACACGGGTTCCCAAAAAGCTTGATCGACAACCATAAGCGAATTCCACTCTTGTCGACACACACCTCAACAAACCCTCTTTTAGCAATGTTCTCAACTCCTTCTCTTTTTCGAATCAAAATTTAATACTGTTTGGGCCTTAAAATCTTCTCAGACCAGCAAAACAATTAAGATTCGAATTCGGAGATTATTTCGGATTTTTTCGAATTTTTATCAGAACGAAAAATCAAAAGTTTCCTAGGTGATTGCAAAATGGAAGGATCCTCTGTATGCCAGAAAATAGATTTTTTGAATTTGTTTGAAAAATTAAAAGTTTGCTAGGTGATCAAAAAATAAACCTATAGAAATAATGATACTCATAAACGAGAAAATGTGTTTTCCTATTTTTCATTATATACATACATATATTGTGTCGAAAAATTAAAAATTTTCAAGGTCATCACAAATAGAGGCAAGTTCGGTTCTCCCAATCTACAAAGTAGGCTTTAAAATTCTGGCCACAACGTGAGCTTAATTTGGAACTATGATCCCTTCATACTCTACAAAATGCATTTTTGGACTTTGTCTCAAAAAGTAAAAATTTCCTAGGTTATTAAAATTGGGGTTTATTTGACCAGCCAGATTTTTAGATTGTAATCGAAAAAAAATATTCCAAATTTATTGGTCACAAAATTGCCCCAATTTCCTCATGGGCCAGAGAATAGAAAAATATTAGAACTGATAGATGAAACGAAATTTAGCTCAGTTGGACCTTAGATTCTAGGAGGAACTGGTTTTCAGGATTTGGACAAAAAAATAATAAAATTCGTAGATGAGCTTAAAATTGCCTCAGGATCCATTTTTAGGGCTCTTTAGACTAAGCCAGAAGACGTAACTTTAGCTCTGTACGAATATTTTTTTCATATGATAACCGAATGCCCCTAATTGCCTACCAGTTTTCACTTCCATATCATTGGAACAAAAGTGCCTAATTGTTTTAATAGTTAAAAAGTGACATTTTATTCTTCCATATTAAATAAAACTTTGCTAATGTTTTGTAAACTAAACTAAACTCACTGCTAGCTGTTTCGCTACTCTGAACAGCTTCATACGAGAGTATTTATACATAATGTGCAGTGGTACTATGTAACTTTAAGAATATGCGACTTAGGGGTAAACCGGAACATCAAAAACAGACAGTTTGGCCATTCCCATTTATGCACATATGTAGTTCATACGATTTTCTTCGAATTAGTCATTTCAGTGGCAACGAAATTGAGGACTTTAGAAAAGCTGAAAGAGAACGGTACACTGAATAAAAAGTAGAATATTGGGATATTGAGTTGCTGAAGTGTTTGAGACTTACTTCCTAGAAAATTTCGATCTGAACTTCCTTGAAATTCTAATCAATACTTGAAAGACGAAAATACATACTTGTTCGATGGATTTAATGGATGGAAGTGGAAACATAATCTGAGGCGATGACTCTGAGCTTAAGTCAACCAAATAGAGAGATTACGGATTGCCAACTACTCGTATATTGAAATCCCAAACATTCGTTTAAAATTTGTTTATAGATTCAAGATCTTATAATGCTGATATGGAAAAGATATTCCACAAACTAGAAACACCTAACCTTCAAAAAAGATGAATAAATGCTGTTGATCACCATATCATTTGACATAATTACGCACTATGAGTGTTGACTCTTTGAGCATGCGTTCAAAAAGTACCGAGAATATAGCAATTTCGCGAGCTACATTTGGGCCGCCCAGTTTTTTTTGGCTTTATATTGATAAATATGTCAGAGAAATACATGTATAATGTCTGGTTTTTAGCATATTCTCGAGTGTCGAGGAGACTGCTTCAGTACCCTTGACATTCATTTATTGTTTTATAATATTTTAAAATGTTTTAAGGAATTTGTTGTGAATTTTATTATAAAAAAGAAATATAATGCAGTAGAGTTTTTAATAGAAATATGGTTTGGGTCGATCTGCTGTAGGCAGAAATAGGCCTTACGTGTAGCCAAATGCCATCCACTAAGAGGTGTCATTTTAAATTTTCCGCCATCGGTGAACTGTTGACACTCTTCTATTGTTGCAATGTTATGGTAGGAAAAAATAATGATGTTATTGAATTTAAATAGATACATACGTAAAATTAACTAAAAATGAGTGAATCATTATGTAAAAGTGAACTTAATTTGGTCCCAAGTTATATGCAGGGCTTTCTGGCTTAGTCAAAGGCTTGATTATTTAAAAATGTGAAGCCTTCACCAACCGACGCTCTAAAAAAAAAAAACGGAGCCGTTATTAGCCAAATATAGCTGCGATTATGAAAAAAATTTAATAACGAATTTCATTAGAACATTTTTTTTTTAGTAGAGCCCTAGCGGACATTTTGCAATTATTATCTCCAGTTTCTAGCCCCATAGTTCGTACCTTAAACTGAAATAAAAATATAACTACTTTTGATAAAAGCGTTTAATTTTTCTATTGACATAAAATGACACCTCTTGTGGAATAACTTACTGTCACTGAAGATATTTTTGTGTGCCAGGTGTCTTCTGTATATAACATCAACCAATACCAATCTGCGTGTGAGAAGATCTTGTTTACCAAAGATATACATCCATTACCCAAAGGTTGCCCTGAACCCTTCGAAATCGTTTTGCCGATTTATATCTTTATATCTCAAGCGTTTAATCAGAAAGCCGATAATTGCTCCGTTAATTCGAAGAAACTATAGCAGTGACACAACCAGGATAATTACAAACCCACCAGGCAACATGGTTACTACTTCCAACTTCAAGAAACTACGATAGAAAAAAAAAACACGTTGGCTTCGCTCCAGGCATCTCGCGCCACAAATATTATAATTTTTTCTAATTCCATTCCCTCAACAATTTGCCACGGTTGCTGTCGTAACGAAAATTACCACCACAACTAGTATTTCTGTTTGAAATCCCTTCAAGGATCTCAAGCTGTTCACTTGGAAGAAGAAAATCCTTTCGGATTAAAGTTGATATCCCTTTTAGTACATCTCAAAGGCAAAATCCTAGCGTTTAAGAAACACAAAGTTATTTGCCCCACCAAATCCACCGAAGCCTTATTCAATTTCAAAAGGACAAAGGAGAGCCTGTGACAAATACAATAAGGGAAAAAAACAAAAACCACAAAGGGCGGGAGAAAAAGGAGCGAAAAGAAATCACTTCAACAAATTGAAATTAACCTATTTGCTCAATGAAACAACCAGAATCCCCGAAAAATGTTTCTCTGCCACCAGTATCGCCAGTGTAACCAGGACAACAAGAGAAGCAGTTATGAGAATGAATCGCTGTTCTTTGGCTTTGGCATAAATTTCATCGCCACCATCACAACCACCATAAAGCGAAGAACTATGCAGAAGGAGTTTAAGCAAACAAGAAACTAAAATGAGAAGAAAAACAAAAATACGAAGAAGAGCAGGAGATGAAGTAAGAATAATAAAAAAGTAAACCAAAGGATACAATGGAAACTTGAAAGTTTTAACAGTTACAGAAAGAACAATGAAAGTTCCTCCGCTTCAGCTACAGCTCTGACTGGTTCTTTCCTATTAAGCCCCCTGCCACAGACCACTCTGGGTGCCGCCATGCCCCCCCAGCATACAGCGGATCTCAGTGTTTCCCTTCGTTGCGGTAATATTCCTTTTTGAAGTGGAAAAATAATCCTTTCCAATTTTTGTTTCTGTTATAAAGTTTTTCCGTTTTACTTCTCGCTCTTTAGCCTGCCGAGTTGCCGCCCCCGTTCAGTGCCTGCCACCCTTTCGTGAGATTCCGATTTTGGTGGTGGTGCATGTGTTTGAGTTTTATGCTTTTTTCGCATTTCGAGTAAATTCTTCTCATGCTTCTACTTCCTCTCGTACTTATTCTCGTCCTCGTTCCGATTCTTATCCTCGTCCTCCTTCGCTTTCTCGTGTTCTTGTTCTTTTGCCTGTTGTTGGCGTTTTTGCACTTTGTTTTTACTATTAAATAAAACGGGCGTTTCATCGATGGGAGAAAAAAAATGTTAGCAGAAACCTAAAAGCAAAAACAAAAATCATTCGCGACTCCTTCATCTTCATCTCATCTCGGTTTCACCTTTTCTACTTTTTTCCATCGGAACGTCGAGACGCGAGGACGTCTTTTACCCGTCCGCGGATCTAGGCATAGAGGCATAACAACTAATGATACACTCACGTGCTCATACCGCGTAAAACAGGACTACTCGTACTTTACCGAAACCGTCGTGCAGTAGTTCCACAACGATATACCCCCACTCCATATCTTTTGTGACGATTTTTTTACCAAAAACTGAGTAGAAAAAAAAATTTGCGAAAGACCAGTGCGAGAGAACGTCAAAACAAAATAGAAGACGAAAACATACACAAGGATACTTGTCCCAAAGTAATTTCATGCATCGTTGGCTTTTCATTTCGGTTTAATTTGCTCCCTGCATCGTTCCGTTTTATTATTGCTAACGTCGGCTTCTTATTCCTGTACATGCCACATCCTCTATCTCTTCCATCAATATCTATTAAAATTGTATTTCCTATTTCTCAAGGATAGCATATTTTCGGATTCTCTCCTTGCTACTTTGTTGTTTTCGATTTTCGAGCCATAAAAAGAAGAGAACTTGAAATCTGTGTCATTCTTTTACAATTTTTGGCAAATGTATTTTTGAACAGTTTTCGCTGAATTACATGTTTTTAATTGAAGCTTACGTGATGTATTGAAGTCAGGTAAACATGGATCTGAGGATGAAAATAGAGCTCTTCAAAATAATGGAATAAAGATACATTTTGGAAGGTTTTTAATTAATTTTGTTTCGGTTTCATGTACACGAATTGAAGTTGGAAAACTGCCTGTTGTGAGATGGGCAAATATTTGGAAAGATTTTAATTGACAGGGATACACCCTCAATAACATAAGTATAACTGCTTACGCAAGACACAGAGATGGTGGAGGAAAAGTAAATGGAATTAGCAAATACGTCGGACGTCTGTCTTTATTTGAGGTAAGAATGACGTCAGAAGATTCATTGTTTATTTAAGAAAAAAAACAGAAGGAAATTGAGCTTTTGTCATTTAAAATAGAACACATTTATGATTCCCCTTCCCAAACGAAGCAATCTGAAATATTTTGGAAATGCCTTAAAGTTGAGTTCTACATTTTCTACTCATTGAATAGGTCAATTTAAACCCGTTGTCTGGGCGTTTGGATCATCATCATCTTCCTTATATGTTTTAATATAACGATAGTTAATGAATTCTTGTAGGCTGCTCCTCTGATAAGGGTGTGGCCTAAATAAATTTGGCAATCACCTCACTTAGCTATATTACTCTCGCCATTTGTTTATCAAATGTCATGTCTACTCATTCTGCTTCGCTTATATCAATATGGCATTGGTCGAAGTTTTACACCTCAGACATTGGGCTCAATAATTAGTGTGCTGTGTGCATTCTTTCTTGAGATTATATTTCGACTAAGCCGGTACTGACTACACCCTCTTAATTCAAGACTAATTCAGCTGGTATTCAATATTGTAGACATGTTCTAAAAGTTTCAACCTAGCCTTCAAGAAACAAGAAAAAAATGTTTCCTCTTTGAGACAGCTTACTTTCAAGAGACTAGTGTCTTGAATAAGCATCCCGACAGTTTTAGTTCGCGGTTTTCTGTCATAAAATTTATGAGTACAGCTCTTTATTACGCTAGATTTCAAAATATTCATCACGAAAAAAAGTTGAAGAACTCAGGTCAATGGCCTGTGAGCGTTCGTTTAAGTTGGATCGAACTTTTAGTGGCATCATGACAAGTGACTCGGTCCCAGCCCAGAATGTAGCGAACGACTGTATAGCGGCACGCCACCAGTGCTGAATTCAGACTATCGGTTGAGTGTGCGCATGGCCGCAGATCAAATTAGCATAGATAAGATGACAGTCTATACCGTTATTGCATCACCACAATACACCAGATGACACTTGCCCCAAAGTGACCGCGACGATTTTCCTACCCCTTACAGTCCTGAATCAAAGGACACCATCATTGGATCGTAGATTTTCATTTCATTTCATTTATTTTTTATTTTTCCAATAGAATGATTACATGTACATATGTATGTATACAGGGTGTCCCACGAGCAGTGTGCCAAAAAGTTAGAGCGTGTAGGTCTGGTCAAGACAAGAAAAAAATCGTTTGGGTGGTAGGTCCCCCCCCGTTTAGCCGGGAGGGGCAATTTTCTAAAAAATTTACTTAATTTGGAAAAAAAAATATTAAAAATCAACAGTTACATCCACAATGCCGTGATATACTTTCTTGTAAAGTCAGAAACCTCTTCTTTCATCTTGTTTTTAAACGAAGCTGTTTTAAAGAATAGTTTTTGAGAAATTAATTTTCAAACTCAAAATTTTGAAAAAAAAATTTCGAACTATTTTTTTTTCAAAATTGTATGTAATTAAGTATTATTTTTTTTCAAAAATTTAATTCTCTTATAAGTTTTTAGTTAAAAACAGAAACAACGGATCGAAGTCGCTGGAGTCAAATTGCAGGAAAATTTTTTAAGTAAAAACCAATAAGAGAATTGAATTTTTGAAAAAAAAATTAGTACTTAATTACATACAATTTTGAAAAAAATTAGTTCGAAATTTTTTTTTTTCAAAATTTTGAGTTTGAAAATAAATTTCTCAAAAACTGTTCCTTAAAACAGCTTCGTTTAAAAACAAGATGAAAGAAGAGCTTTCTGGTTTTACAAAAAAGGATATCACGGTATTGTGGATGTAACTGTTGATTTCTTATATTTTTTTTCCAAATTAAGTCAACTTTTTTAGAAAATTGCCCCTCCCGGCTAAACGGGGGGGAATAGACCCCCCCACCCGTACGATTTTGTTCTTGTCTTGACCAGACCTACACGCTCTAGCTTCTTGGCACACTGCTCGTGGGACACCCTGTATATTAAGATTTAAATCTTTTAGAGCATCTAAATAAAGTTTTGACAAGAATCATTTGAAGAAAGAGTACGTTAAATAAAATAAATAAATAAATAAATAAATAAGTGATTAATAAATAAACTTGAAACAGACAAAATTAAATAACAAATACATTAAAATACAATATAATAATTTAAATTGCAGTGTATTTAATTACGATTGGAAAGGTGCAATAATAATTTTCTGTTGAAGGCTGAAAGTGTGGTAATGCTTTGTAGTCCATTTGGGAGTAAACCAAAGATATTATGCCGCAAGTGGGATACACTTATGTGTCTAGGGATACGGTAAATATAGCGAATACAATCATTTAGAGCAACATTAAGTTGTCTTCCACACTCCAAAGATGGATAAACAGACGAGTTGAAAGCAAAATAAGGCATTATTACAGATTTGATGAGATGTTTCTTCAAGTTGGGTATCAAAATGTCTGAGGAAGATCTCAAACAACGCAAACCAGAGTAAATTTTCCTGATAGCGTCAGAAATAGCTTTACAGCAACTCATATTGCTGTTTATTTTGAAACCTAAATATGTCACATCTTTAACATAGGCTATGACTTCATCATTAAGAATGACAGAGGGAAAATCATCAGAGTTGAACTCAGCTCTAGCGTATAGCATGGCAACGGACTTCGACGGGTTAATTGTTAAACTATTATTTCTAGACCAAGCAAATCATCATTCAATCTTACGATGCAGTTATCCATCAGACCAAGAGGACGAAAAATATAAAGAATAACATCGTCGGCATATAAATGAACCTGGCAATTAGAGATGAAATCCGGGAGGTCATTAATAAACAATGAAAATAGCAGCGGACCTAGTACCGATCCTTGCGGAATACTAATATTGGTGACAAATGAATTTGAGGTTTCAGTTTAAGTTTTGATACGTTGAACTCTATTAACTAAGTAGCTGCGCAAAAGCTTGGGAGATGAATATGAGAAATGAAAATTCGATTTTAGTTTGGAAACAAGAATTGAGCGGTCAATACTGTCGAAGGGTTTGGAGAAGTCTAAGAGTACCATTACTCCAAACTTGCCCGAGTCAAGCGCAAACCGGATATCTGTAGTAACTTTAATTGCAGCAGCTTCACAACTATGAAGGTTGCGAAACCCAGATTGCCACACAGAAAGCAAGCGACGTTCGTTTAGGTATGACTGTATTTTATCGTGCATTTTTTTTTTCCAGTAACTTGCCAGGAAAAGATACTGATAGGCCCGAACACGGAGGGTTTTGAGAGGTTTGCTGTTTTAGGTACTGGGGTAATATTTGAGTTTTTTCACACTTCCGGGAATTTCCCACTATACAGATAAAAATTAAAAATATCAGGGCCGATGGCATTCGATTTAGCAGATTTAATGGAATTCAAAATCTCGGGTATACCGATACAAACGAAACTGAAAGAGTTTTCATTGTCAGGTATATCAAAGATACTCTGAGGAATTTCTAAGTTTGATTGGCTGGGGATTAAAGCATTAACCATTACTTCAGGGCCGAATGGACATGTATGTTTGTTTTTGTCGTCTTTTATGCCGAGTTGTTTGAGATTGCTCCACAGCTCTCGAGCGCTAAGTGATGGATCTAGTTTCTGCTAAATATGTGCTATATGTTGGAATTACGAATGGTGGTATTGACCTAGTTTCGTATATATTGACTTTTGTTGAACTCAGTTGGATTATTCTTAAGTCTTCGGAAAAAAAACCTTCTCTTCCCCTAATAAGGAATTTTATGTTATCAGTCACGCACGGACATTTTTTTCTCCTAACTTCTTTTGTCACAATTGGAATACATAAATCATACAAACTAGATACTAAGTTATTAAAGTTACTTTTATAAGTGGTACAAGCTCTCCACAAAAGGGCGAGAAGAAATGTCATAACCGTTGCATCACGATTGACTGTTGCACCTCCTCACACATCGTGCTTCATGCTTTGGGTACGTATTCACCAGACTTAAACCCTGCAACCCTTTTTTCTTCCCAAAACTGTAAAGACCCATTGAAATACGGAGATTTGCCAACGGATATTGAGGAGATAAAAACGGTATCAAGGAGCTCGGAGTATAAAAAAATGCAGTCGTAAGTATATTATTGCTGAGAGATATAACTTCAAAATGATCAAAAAGACAATAATGAATAAATAAATATTTTTCGAGAAAAATTATAAGTCACCTTATTTCTTGAACAAGCTTTGTAGGAGTTTTTCTAGCAATATCAATATATGAAAACGCTGTACATATATATATATATATAAATATATATATGCCTTAAGATAATAAATGAGTTGGGGATTTAAATCATTTTTCAAAAATGTAAGGTTTCTATTGCTAAAAAATTGAAGCTCATCCCAAGCCTTCGATATATGTATGACCATCTATTACCACCATATACGACCATCTATTACCACCAGTTCCAGAAAATTGCTTATGGATGTCATTAAAAAACAAATTTAATAACCACGACACGATCTCTCCAAGCGAAGTCCAGGTCCGGTACTAGTCCAAGACCTAGTATGCACTCGGATTTCTATTCTCCCATTTTAGCTCGTAATATTCAGTTCATTTTTGTTTCCACAAATGTTAAAGAATTTAAAAATTTACGATCAAATACGAAAACGAAAAGCTTCGCACAAATAAAAATATGAATCGATGAAACTTCACAAATTTAATGATAAAGAACAATTGGCCACTACCATGTAGTCGCATGTTATGTCAAGTTTCTAATCTACCATTTCTGACCAGTTAGTATCGCCAGCACCATCTATTTGAAAATGACGGATTTCCATTTGTATAATTCACTCCCGATATGTTCGTTTATCTGAGTTATTTGCCGCACTATTAACTGGTTTCACACAACATTTTCTTTGCTAGATGTATTGGCACCGAAACGCTTAAGAGGAATGCATCCTTCGGGAGAGTGAGAAGATCCAAATTTACGTTGCTCAAAAAAGCTTGGTCCTGCGCCATAAAATTTGTATGTAAGGATCTTGGTGCGAAGGCTTACAAGATCTAGTTTGTGCGTCGACATTTCGGAGAATCAACTAGCACTGGTTGTCTTAATCGATAAACAAAATCATTGCTGTCGGAGCGGATATTTACATTAGACAGGATCGTACAAAGCTATGAAGCACATACGCACATGCATACGTCGCTCTTAAAACAATGGGCTCAAGTCAAGATATTATGGAGATACTTCGGAATATTATTCAAAACATCAGGCCCCGTTGCAGTAACTTTCAATCAGGAAGTTTTCACCTCCTTCCATCTATCTTTGGCAGATAGTAAGCCCTCTATTGTGAAATAGCAGCTTTTTGAAGTTGTAAGCCGCTGTGACTCAAAAAAATATACCTCTACGAGATTTTTTGAGGTCTCTAAGTATCGAATGCAGTCATTTTAGAGCAGTTTCTCTGTAAATTTTTCTCACTAAATTTATTTTTCGCCTCGCGTATCTCTAGTTAAAAAAAGTGATATCGACTCGAGACTACTTTCACTCGATATATAATACCACAATGAACACTTGATAAGGTTTGCAAACGTTTTGAATTTGCGGTTGGTTTTTTATAACAGAAAAGAAACTATTAGGAAAGCGGTAGTCTGAGTAGACTAGCCTTGATGCTAATATTTTTCTTCAGTTATGACAAGCAATTATCCTTTCAATTATATCGCAGTGGCAAAAAGCCATTTTTTAACCGTTCCAGGAACGTGATTAAATGTCGAAATCCCTAAAGAGATTTTCTAGATGACAGTTAGTGGATACAAACTGGCAACAAACAATGAGTAAACCCAAAATCTTAGAGTATAATGAGGGCTTTTCATCGTATGTTCGTTTCTTAATATCGAAGTGGAGTCGATAGCCTTAGTCTACTGAAGTAATATTTCAAGATGAAAGACCCAATGACAGCATTTTTATGGTGGTGGCAATAGCTAACTTCTACAAAACCCTCACATGTAGCCCCCTCGCTCAATACAAACACAAGTTAACGTGATTCAAACATACTCGAGAACTACGACTACAAAGTAAACCCCGTAAACAACATAAGCTAATCTAAAATGTAAATTCACATTCGACCCATTCTATTATCTTTAATTCCAAGTCGTTACCATAAGTTAGCATAAAGGAGTACATCACCTCCCTCCATCCAATCACTACATACTCTACGTAAATTTTCACCGAATCTAAACCCACTTCACCCCCAAACTTTACATTTAAAATCATTGCAATTCTCATATTTCACGGCTCTAAAACCCGTCAATCCCTCAAGAGCTTAATAATGTCAAAAAATATAGACTTCACCTTCACTCTCTCGCATCGTTCACGACAATCAAGGAAACCATAAAAGCTTAGGCCCCGAAATCCGTCTCCAAATATCCAAACAATTTAAATTCCACTTATTACCTTGGCACAATGTCAAAAAAAAAAATTCTTAAATAAATTCACTAAGACACTCAATTCCATCTAAAGGAATCCACTTGAATCCATTTGCCTTGACTCCCCGCTTATCATTTGTGAGAAAGGATTCCAAGAATCTACCGTTCCGCCATCCCCATGCCATGGGAGTAGGGGTCTGAGCGTCGCTGTTATATTACCTCTGAACAAACTCATTCATCTGCGAAACTAATCAAATGTTTACGAAACCCAAATAACGACAAACTTTGTACGCCATAAATAACATTTATCCGGAGTGAGACGCAGCAGTGGTAGTGCGGCACGAGTAGTGGTAGCGGGTGGTTGTTATATTGCCAGGTTGAATGGGTGAAAGTCGGAGCTGCGGTGGTTTGGTGTGTAGGTGTTAGTGTCGCGAAAGTAATTTCACCTCATTAATGAATTCCTTTCAGGTATTTTCTCTTAAATCCTTTGTTGCCCTAAAGGATAACGTTCCTTGTGCAACTTCAAGGTTCTCGTCTCGTACATATCTACCCCATGGTATAGGCTGATTGCAAGGAAATATGGTAGAATGGGGGGTAAAAAGATCATTTGAAGGATTTTCGTAATAACAATACGCCAATCCGGTAAATACACTCGATCTATCCTCCCCGTCGTCGACGCCTCATCCGAGCAGTGAAAGAACAGGAAAAAACGAAGAGAAATTAAATCGATCATAGACTGCATGGTTTCCAATTTATCCTTCGATTGCAAGGGTTGTTTACTGGCATGATGGCTGGGAGTAAAAGAGCTAACCTTCTACCCTCGCCCCCCGCACTTAATTTGAACAAAGAGTATCTGATAAATAGGAAAATTTGCAAAAGCAGTTTGCTTCGACTGCACTTGAGGAAGGATGCAAGTGGAGGTATCGAGTGGGAATATGTGGATTCTACATATATGGTATGGAATGCCACGAGTGTGTATGTGGGAAACTTATTGCGTCTTGAGTGTCTTACAAATTAATCAGCTCTCGATGGGTCCTTTGTTCGCTGGCAATGGCGGCGATAAATCGAATAACAAATTCTTGCCGCATGACTTTGCGTGCAGCAATGATTGGGAAATAACTTCTGCTTTGTACGACATGATAAATAGTCATGCTTGAAGGAGCATAGTTGTGCTTTGTTGGAGGTGATGATGCTTCGATAGAGATGAGAACAATAGTGACAGTCGACATAAATAACGCGTCGTCGCTGAGATAGGGTTAAACAAGTCAAAGTTGGGAGGTAAGTAAAATAGTGATGAAGCTGGTTTGGGCTTGTGTTTAAACGTATAGCGCTTTATAGCACTTATGTGAGCTTAATAGTTGTTTAACCAAACATTCGCGAGAACATTTGCATTGCAGAATAGAGAGCTCACATCGTATGAAATATGTTCAAATTTTACACTAACTGACGTTCATCACACTATAATGAATTTCGATAATAAACATTGTAGATCATCCGATGGTATAACGAATGGTATAACGACCTCATATTACCAACTTCCTCTAGGTTATTTGCAAAATTTATAGCATAGTATTCTACAATTCAGCTTTCATGAAGCAAGGTGCGGAAAAGAAGCAATCATGAAGTGAAATTTGTGAAGGTCTTAATAATAATAGTACACCAATAGCATTATTCATCGACATGACGAAAGCTTTTGATATTGTCAACCATACAACTTAATAAATATGGATTCGGTGGTAGCGAAACGAAACAACAGCTCCGGTAGTAACCAGGAGCTGTCGTTGACAAAAATGTGAATTGGAAATCAGAAGCCAAATATGTTTATGCTACAACCTTGTTCACAAAAATTCTTACAAAGGATATATTTTTTTTTTCTTTTTTTATTTCGAATAGGGGTCTAGTGCTAACACATAGCATGTGGCACTGCGTCACTGCCACTAGTGTAGATCTATTGTGCCTGCTAGCCTATTCGACGGGAAGTTGTTCTACCTTCTTAATAAAGTGGAGGATGTCCCTCTCGTAGGAGCTCAGCTGATTCCCTCAGGAGTCATAATGGGGGTGGTTGCAGTGAAATGGTAGTCATCAAATGCTGATGGAAGCATAAGTCTCGCAGTATAAAATCACTTCAAAATTCATACTCTGTGAAAAAAAAACGGAAAAGAGTTACTGCGAACTACAACCAATGCGACAAAATCTGTTGAATCTCTCGTATTCTATCTAGTAGGACAACCACCTCCGGAGAGTAGTGAACGAACATCTTCGACACAAACCATCTGCACTCCTTCCAGATTATGTGACAAACACCATAAGAGCGTAACTCTTGAACCTGCGCGAACCCTATATAAAAAAAAAAAATCTCTGAGGAGGATACGCTTCCTGAGGTGGCAGAGGGCAGCACATTCACATACATAGTATGTACAGTCGACACTCGGTCTCAGACGAGAGGTTAACTTTGTTGAGATGATATCTCAGACAACAGTGTCCCGGACGGTAGATGGCCAGTCTTCAAATATCGACTCTATTATATTTAAGGATATTAATAGAGTGTTTAGTGAATGAGAGGCACAGTGTTGGTAGTGTGACCGCCGCTGACGCGCGATGAGCGAGTTCTGATCCCGATAACACCAACGCCATCGAATGTTTATTTCGCGTCTTCTCTCCTCGGCGGGGTAACGGCATAGTACATTTGCCTTGAAAAAGATTCTTGGCACTCTCCATTCAGAATCGGATGAAACTGTAGGTCAAGTTCATTTGTGTGAAAAACGAATCACACACAACATAAGTGAATGAAGGAACTTGGCTCTGGCTTTTCAAGAGCTGTAACGCCATCCAAGAAGAAGAATAGAGTGTTTGTTCAGGGACCGTATGAATCTATTCGTCGGAGTCCTTGAACGCTGTTCCAAAAGAGAAAACTTGGGAATTCCGCAAAAATGTTCTGCACCTATATATGTACCTTTCACTTTAACTTTTTCTAGCGAATTGGTCGGTGATTTCTTTGCCCTTTATGCCCTTGTGACCTGGAACCCACCAGAGTTTGAGCTTGTTTCTTTTGTCTAGGTCCTGCAGGACATCAAGGCATTCCGTAATGGATTTTAATCTCATGCAATATGAGCCCAATGCTTTGAGCGCTGCTTGACTGTCTAAGACGCACGTCAAGATAGCGTACAGTTCGACTTGCAAGATACTAGAACTCGTTCGCAGAGCCTTCTATATTTTTCGATTTGGTCCAAAGATTCCAGCGCAAACAACGGAATGAAAACTGAGGATATACTACACATTTCTAACCTCAAAAGTACACAAGTGTAACCTCAAAAGCTGGGGAAGGGTGTTAGAATAACCCTTGAGCCCATCGTTTAACACAAAAGCATAGGCCTTTATATTATAAATTTCTTAAATACTTTTTCATGCCAAGTGGTTATTCTTGCACTCTTATAGGTTCAAACATATTTAGTTTAAGAATTAATAATACCATACCAATTCAACCAGAACTCATCACTCAATTTTTACTGTATCTGCACCTAAGCTTTTTAATAAACTACTATACGACTTAAGAAATTTTACTGTTCCTAACAGGTTCATAAAGAAAGTTGAAACAATCAAATATTTTTTTGTCCGCTTATAGTCGTTTTTACAGGATTAAACAAATAAAACTGCCACAAAAGATTAAACCAACCATCTGTCCGTTTACAATGAATGAAATGGGCCTTATTTCGAAAATGCTGGTTCGATAATTTCAGTGAATGGGTTATCGAATGTTTCTCTTAAAATGGTTAAATTGGTGCTATGGACTTGGACGAACTTTATTTTCAGCACGACGGCATCACATGTCAAACAATTGGATTTTATTTCCTGCCAAGCTTCCTGAATGTGTGATTTTTTATGTTGAAACAAGACACGGGGAACGGGCGATTTATCATCACAATAGCCGTTGTTCACGATGTACATAATTATGCGAAAACGTGGTGAAAACTTTCATCAAATAAACGTCTACTTGTAGGCCGAGAAGAGCCTAGATTTCGTCAGATATTCTATTACATTGCTAACCTTAGAACCTGTACTTTGGTCCAAACAAAAACATCAACATATTAGGTAAAAAGGTTGCATTCTTCTATTGTTGAAAAATGACACCACTTGTTGGATGACCCATAAGTTGAAAAATGACACCCCTTGTTGGATGACCCTTAGGTTATTTTAGCTTAACTAACTTCAGATAGTTATATTTTTGACATTTTATTGCGATGATATAACTATTTTATTTTGAAATGTTCGTTATAAATTTATGGCTCTATTAGCCAAACTTATCGACATCGGTCGTCAATGGTCGCTTTTCGCCATCTTGTTGACCGCTTTCGTATCGTGTTTTTATTTTGCAAAATGTAGTAGTATCGAGACCCATAAGAAGAATGTATCCTTTCAGGAAAGTGAACAAGAAATTTATCGATTTGATGTCGTTCATAACAGCTTGGTCATTGACCGTCCACTTAATGGAGAATTGTATGCAAATTTGTTCATGCAAAAATTTCGAATTACCATGCGTCGAATTTTGGTGAAGGAGTCCATTAGCTGTGGATCAGCTGCTTAATCGAAAATAAATTTCAGCGATGAGGCTCATTTTTGGCCTCAAGGTCACAACACTCTTTATATTCTTCGCATCTGGTTTTGTTCGAATAAATTTTGCTACCGCATGATGTATGGATTACCCAAAGCATTGGTGACCATTCAATGGGATGAGTGGATTCCTCAGCAACTTTTCTGATAACGGTTTGCGGTCATTTCCGATTTTCCAAGTTTCAATCGGTTGAAGCTGTTCTATGGCATTCAGGGCGCTCGTCAAGTTCGACGTCTTCATAGCCCTTATGCAAATACTCATGCCCGTCGGACAACAGGTTACCATACCCCATTTTACTGGATTTTAGCCTATACTAATAGCGAAATGATTTTTAACGGAAATAGGAATGTAGAGTAGCACATCTATAGAATCAAACCAATACAACTTACTTACTGCTTACAATTACAATATTCCTGTTACTTTTTGAACAACCATCGCTTAAAAAAAAATTATTTCTCACGGTATATCTCCCCGAATCGCTTTCAGTCGAAAGGAGGATTTTGCTTGTTCCAAACCTTCAGTCTTCAGATTTTTTTCTTAGTTCCAAGGCTTGTACAATAATAAGTAAATTCCTCTTACAGAAAGTGATGAGGTTGCCTAGAAAGAATTGGTATTCAATGATTCAAGAAGTTTATTTACGATGCTAGCTATATCCCCGACAGATGTACAAAACTTTTTCTTAGATTAAATACATTTTTAATTCTACTTGAGCTTTTTTATTCATATTGAACGAACAAACGTCAGAAAAGTTATCAAAAAGTCTTTGAAAAAAGGTGGATAAGACGATAGAAGAATCGAGCTCGAGGCAGCTGGTAAAATTCAACCGTCTCACCCTGTATCCTGACGACTTTCGTGGGCACAGCTATAATTCGATTAACATCTGCCAGCATCCAATTTCTGTGAATCGGGAACCATGACATCTTCTGGTTTCAAACAATTTTGTTTCATGCATAAAATCTTATGTGTTAAGTCCAGTGACTTTTTTAAATCGTACCAAATCTACCTTTTGAGGCATTCAAATTGGTTTACGTTCACTTCACCTTCAAGTGCGTCTGGATTACTCTTCGTACTTAAATTCAAGGCCTCGACATACCTGAGACATATAGACATTTGAAAATAAAAACAAGACAAAAGAGGAGAAGTAGAATCCCCCCCCCCCCCCATCCCCCCCGGGCTTCCAAGGAAGTACGACTACATCCACCTTATGCAGCATTATTTAATTTAAAGCAATTTGTTAGAGCAAATATTTAAATGGAACATCTTACAGGTATGTTCCGCTCACCCCCGAGCAGAGTAACTCAAGCAAGCGAACAGGGTCGACAACAATGTAAAATGTAAGCGAGCACCACAGTCGGCTTCAGTTCCAGTTCCAGCTCCAGCTCCATTGCCAGATCGACTCGTTCGTATAAATTGCTTAGCTCGACTAAAGGTATACGTAGTAATTATTATTTTGATTAAGTCGCAAATTATGTAAATAACACATCAAACGTAGAATTTTATTGTCTCAGGATTTCGAGCGTGGGTTTTTCCGCTTTTCAGCTTTTCGCCTTTACAACTCCTGTGCGAGCGAATCTCAATGGTATTTTCGGAAGTATTTTTTGCCGGAAATTTTGTGGAAATTAATTCGACGAATTGTCGTGGAGATCTGATTACGCCGGTGGATGTTACTCAGCGAAAGGATAACGAGAGCAAATAGAGTGTGATTGCTACCAAGTTGCTGATGAGCCGACAATAGGGACAGGATACGGTTGATGTCTTTGTCGTGGGTCTGGATTGCGTGTAGAATTGCGCGTTTCGCGCACGCACGCATTCACACGCTCGGCGAGGGAAACGACAACGGATGGGGAAGGGGAAAATATATTCGAAATATTTATTTATGAGAGGCAATTAGTTGAATGTCTTTGGAGCTTGGACCGCCCAATGAGTGCGTGGTTAATTGCCTTAATTACGGTTCAAAGGATACAACTTTTAGTTCGAAGCTTTTAATGGTATTCCCCGTTGTGTCACCTTTTATCACGGCCTGCTACTAAATACTGTGGCGTCTGTTCGTTGTTTCGACTATTACTTCCATCACGGTTGGCTCGGCTGCTGGAGCTGAGTGCTCGTCAGTTGCCAGCTGATGGTATTGTGCTCTCGGTGGTTGTTTTTTCGTGCTCATCAAAGCGAAAGAGATTAAAAGTAGGCTTCGTGCCAGTTTACGATGGAAGTGGGGTTGCGTTAATAATTAATCCGTCGGAATGTACGGCGGCATCTACTGGTATTACTGCGTTTCTCCTTTTTCAATTATGAAAATAAGGATGAGCAGCTGCGAGGAGTTGTAGTGTGACAGCATAACGCCGGCAAGTGTGAGTTGCTTCTTAGGCATGTGTATGTGTGTGAGTGAGTGAGAAATCATGGACGTTGTCGTTGAGCCGATGTAATGTGTTTGGCGACCTTGTGGCAGAAAATGGTGTCACACAGCACCTGCCGCACAAGGATATGCCGCCCATATACTGGTACATATATTTGCCGTTCGTACTGTCAGGATAACTAGCAACCGTAGAAGTGCTTTACGAATTATCGTACACAATGGCTGACGTGGTGAGTGCTGGTGTTTGTTTAGGACTTCCTTGGTGATAGTCCCCGGTATAATCCAAGGATGTATCAGGGAAGCCGTTTATTTTCCTTAATTAAAGGAATAATCCTGGAAACGACGGGAGGTTTGAGCCTGAAAGAGGTCTTTGTCATTTGAATTGTTCATTGGAAGGGCATGTGGAACCGCAAGGTTCGTCTTTGTTTTTGTCTTTTTTTTTTTTATACGAGTGTGTTGTTAGAGTCGACGCACTGGTGTGTTTGGGAACCACAATTATGTGGTAAATGCGGTCTAAAATCTGTTGAGTTTAAGTTTTGTTTTTCTGCTACGCGAGAATGTGAGGCAAGAGGCGAGAGGTGAAGACTTTTGGGATTAGGTGGTGGTTATGATAGGGTACAAAGTGGCGGTTCGGAATTTTTTTTTCGTTTTAGTCTTCTTATGAGTTTCGTTTTTGGGACTTTCCTTTTTCATACGTTTGGGAGTCCGGAGTTAGAGGACTTCGAAAGTTGTTGAACTATCCACTGGGATATTTCTTCGTGATTATGCGGCACGTCGTTTCGTTTAAATGTATGAAAATGATAAGCAATTCTTTCAACTTCCGTCTCAAAAATGTACAATTAGGAAACAATACTAGGATTTCTGCAGGAGTAGTTCAATTGGATTATTTTTGTTTAATAAGTTCTTAGGTGATCTGTCCAAAAACTTCAATTTGGGAGTTGGAGTTTTAATGAAGTTGGCTTTAAGAATTTATTTAAGGCTAAGCAAATGCCGAATGCTGAGGAACGGCATCTGTAAAAAGAGTCTTATTGAAAAGTTTTCTAATCAACCAAAACTTGTTATACATTTTTATAGCCGCCTGATTATTTTGGCGATAAAAAATCGGAGATCTGGCAATGCTACGAGTAATCTACTGACAGCGGATCCACTTGTCATTTTCTATTCTAGCACTCACTCCACTCTGAACCACAGACGAAGCAGTTCCTTTGTTAAATTGTTAAACAGTCAAATGCCTACCTACATTGTGAATTACTTATAATTACATATTAGTGAATTAGTACAAGTCTGTACGAGTAATTTAGCATTCATTATCTTGGAACGAGACACGATAAAATGTTTGTATGTATATTGGAGTTTTGTTCAACAAATACGGTGACTTTTAATTTTTTTCGACATTTTTTATTTATTCATCAATATCTATCTTGCCTCCCTAAAATGAATCCCCCTCAGATATAATGCGCTAGCGCTTCTTTTCAACCCTCGAAACACTTCTGATATGTGGCTTTTCGCATTGTCTTGAGCTCTTCCAGCGATGCGGTGTTTATCTCCTCAATAGTGACATTTTTGGGAAGAAGAAATATGTGATGGAGATATACATACGTGAATATAGTGATGGAGATTATGGCTGATGATTGTGCTATTGTTTTTGGCCAAATACACATAAGCAACAATAAGTGAGCAAGCTCATAATCGTGATGCAACAGCCATTTTTCGTTTTCGTCCGTTGTTGACGTGCTGAGGGGTCCAGGGCGGGTATCATTATCATCCTCTCGGCCTTCTGTGAAAAGTTTGTACCACTCAAAATTTTCTTTTACTGAAAGCAGACGCTTCAGTAACACATAATTACCAAGCACACCAAAACAATCTTACGGCCAAAGTGGCTGAGAATGTGAATTTATATCAGCCGATATGCTTACCAACATACCATAAAATAAATTGAAAGCCGAATGTACTAAGCCCTCGGTATTCAAAAGGCCACTTTATTTTTTGAACAAAACTAATATAAGTTATTTTTAATAAGAAGTCCTTTAAATAGAAGTCCTCTTTCTACTTGTTATTTTTCTTTTAAGATGACATCGAAATGCGGAAAAATGAACATCAAACAACAATTTTGACGAGCTCAAACGATTCTTTAAACTGTGTGTCTTGCCTATGATCTTTCACATGGGATAACATATGCGATTCATGATTAAGTACATATCTACCTTTACCACCAGAGTAGAGCTGCATAATTTCTTCAATTGGCCAAGGACATCTTCATTTATTACTGATCAAATATAGGTTTTTACACCATATAGAAGGATTGGGATGATAATGATATTGGTTTTTTAAAAGCTACCTCGGAACTCAATTTACTCTTGAATCCGAAGTAAAGATGTCTGGCTTGAAGTTCAATCTTTTTCTTCAGGATTAGCAGAGATCGTTTATCGATAAGCCCCAACCTTAGTCCCGTTTCCAAATAGGAGGAAAATACGTCTCGGTCTCCCAAACGATACAAAAACAAGATTTTCAGAAGAAGTCGTCGTGGTGTAATGGTAATCATCACCGACTTTTGAGCCGAAAGTATATATGTATTTAATTCAAGTCCGTCCATAGTCAAGAATAATTCCTTTACGGAAAAACGACATCAGTCGTGAATGAGAGATGATCAAAAAGTGCTGATGAAGGCATAACACTCACAGCATAAGATTACTTCAAAATTCATATTCTTTGTGTGCATTTCCAATACAACACCTTAATGACATGGAAACAAAAGAGTTACTGTGAACTACAACCAACGCAAATTCAGTGGAATCTCTCAAATCGTAGGACAACCACCCCCGGAGAGTAGTGAACGAACATCTTCGACACAACCCATCTGCGCCCCATCCAGGATGTGTGACAAACACCAAAAGAGCGTATTATTAGAAACAAAAAAAAAAAAAAAAAAAACAGTATCTGGTTATTCACCATCTTCACAAAATTAACAACAGCTCCAACATCAAAAACAAAGTTGCCCCCAGGCACTGTGGGCCTGTTGACGCAAGTATGGTAAAGCCATACCATAGGGATTGAAAACTAAATGAATCTACTGGTTATATATCGCGATAGTAAGACCTATCATCACTTATGGTGGACAAAAGTTGAACAAAAATTACAATGGTTAGTGTTCAACGCCTTCAGAGACCAGCATGCCTCGGCATTACAGGCGCTATGCCAACTTGCCCAACGGCTGCCCAAGAGGCATTGATCGGTACTACTCTACTGTTACTTTTTATTGACAAGGTTTCAATGCGTAGTGCTATCAGACTCCTTTGTTCAGAAACAGACCATCCATCGGGTACCATGTCCATCCTACAAAACCTTCCTGAACTGGATATGATTACAGTTTCGGCCGCATTACCACACATGATCATCTTTGACAAAAATTTAAGATACCGCACAGCTTGGGAAAGCGGCAAACCCTTGCTAAATATCAAAGGCCTCAAGTTGTACACAGACGGCTCCAAGATGGACTCCATCGTGTCGCTGGCATCTTTGGACCAAATCGGAAAATATCGGAGGCTCTGGGAACGAATCCTAGTGTCTTCCAAGCTGATCGGCGCACCATCCTGACATGCGTCAACCTAAATTTGGAGACTGCCATAGTAGGGTTATAACCAATAATATACTCTCAAACAGTCAAGCATGAATTCAAAATCTGTGAAGGAATGCCACGATGCCCTACAGGAAATAACCAAAAGAAACAAGGTAAAACTCTGGTGGGTGCCAACCAACTCGCTAGAAAATGTTCCAGTGAAAGACTCATAGATGTCGAAGCTTTCTGCGGAATTCCCAAGTGGAAGATTAATTTTCTCTTAGACAAGTCGCAACACCTGCACTTTTCGAATAGCGTCCAAAAACTCCGACAATCGAAAAAATTCATACGGCCCCTGAACAAACACTCTATTAATATCCTTAAATATAATAGATTCGATATCAAAAGACTGGTCAGCTACCTTTCGGGACACAATTAACCTCTTGTCTGAACCGGGTGCCGACTATGTATGTCTAAGGGACGAGGAAACTGCAGAGCACATACAATGTGAGCGTGCTGCCCTCTGCCATCTTAGCAAGGGTATCCTAATGAGGGGAGGATTATGAGTCCCGAGGGGCTCAGTTCAACTCCTACGAATGACATTCCCAACTTTATTAAGAAGGTAGAGAAATTCTTCGTCTAATTAGCTAGCAAGCTATCATTTTACATCTTGAATACCAGCCTTAGTAACTTTTTATAAAAGTATAGTTTTTTTTTTTATTGTATCATAGTCAATAGCTACAGACATTCGAGACGGTCTCCAGGTTTTTCATTCTAGCTCCTCCTAAAGCTTCCATTCTAACATGTTCCGTTTTTGATAAAAATTTCGATTATCATGCGTACAATATCATCTTTTCCCTTCATTCCCACTCATTTATTTTTCACAGAAAACTCCCTATTACAAGACGCTTTGTGTGTTTTCATTCATACTAACTCATTGAAAATTGTACCAATAATGGCTGAATGTACAATTCCACTGGACTGAAATTTAAAATGACACCTCATTTTGAATGACCTTTTAAGTGAACTCTGTTCAAAAAGTAACAGGAACTCTGTAATTTGGCGGGTTGTTTTAGTATGATTCACCGATTTCGTTGTGGCTCTGTAAGTGTACAAAACTGAAAATATTTTAACGTTGCAAGTTAAGCCGAGTGCGACGTCGAAAAAGTGAACAAAATCATAAGTGAGCATTAAATTGCTAACGAAATACTACCGCGGAATGGTTTATGTCAAACGTCAATTGGTCGAAACTGCCGAAATAGTCGAATGTATGGAGGATCTCGACAGCATTGCCAGCTCTAATTTATAACCTATAGTTTTTATTAATCCTTTTCCCTCAAACTTTCTAAACATTTTACTGTACATAAATATTGTTTTTATTCTTCTTTTTTCGATATATTAAAATGCAAAGCCTAGGAACTATGATAAAAATGCTAGCACGCCGATGTCATGGCCTTCGTGTCTGTCATATAAATGCACAAAGTCTGTTACCGAAAATTGATGAGTTTCGCGATCTGTTTGAGAAATCGGAAGTCGATGTGATATGTATTTCTGAAACCTGGTTTGGGAATAGCCTCAGTAATGAAGCCTGTCATCTCAGCGGGTACAAAGTTTTTCGACGTGATAGGGTAGGGCGCATTGGTGGAGGAGTTGCTATTTACATAATAGAGGGTATAAAGTGCAGAGTACGACATCTTTCGCCCGATGAATGTGAAATGGAGTACATGTTTATGGAACTTGTCAATGCTGAGTCTACCATTTTGGTTGGTGCTGCTTACAGACCACATAGAAACACCAACTTGCTTCCATTTATCACTGGATTAGAAGAAATCTGTTTAACTGGTCCTAATATAATTTTATGCGGTGACTTAAACAGCAACCTCCTAAATGATAACTTCCTAATAGATGGAATGGGCTCGCTAAACTTGTTTTCTGTTAACACTACTGTTCCCACCCATTTCGGTGACCACTCCCCTTCTTTGTTAGATCAATGTAACAATCATAATAACAATGTTCTGTTGTATGATCAATTATCCGCACCAGCTTTCTCAAGGCACGACCTAATATACCTTACTTTTGATTTTCATATAACAACCTCAGCAAAAACATATAGTTACAGGGATTTCAAAAACATAGATTACTATGCTCTTGAGGAACACATTAGAAATGTTAGCTGGAACACTATTTACTGTCTTCCATCGCCGTGACCTTGCATACAGATGTTGGAAACGTTTTCGCTTGGATGATCATCGACGTACTTACTGCTCGCTCCGTAACAAAGTTGAGTCTGAGATACGAGCAGCTAAATCTCATTTCTATTCTGGGCAGTTTAATGCCTCTATGGGTAGTAGACTTTTGTGGAGAAATCTACGCAGTGCTGGCATTGGTAAATCTAAGAATCATAATTTTGAGGGAATAGATCCGGATACACTTAACCATCGATTTATATCCTCAGTAGTCTCTGCAAACAATAACAATCACCACCGTTGCCCACAAAACCCATCTACCCCAGTTGATTATCCCAGTTTCAACTTTTCAGGTATCAATAGTGCCGACGTACTTGAAAGCATACTCAGCATCAAATCGAATGCTGTTGGTTTAGATGAAATGCATCCGTCTTTTCTAAAAATTATGTTGCCAGTAGTATTGCCGCATATAACTCACATCTTTAACACAATTCTAACAAAGGGGATTTTTCCGATGCAATGGAAATTGGCCAAAGTAATACCTATTCCTAAGACAACCAGAGGTGATGAGTTCCGACCAATCTCCATTCTGCCTTTTCTGTCCAAAGTATTTGAGAAAATTATGCAAAAGCAGATCGGCGAATATCTCAAAACTTACAATATTCTGTCCCCCAAACAATCAGGTTTTAGACAAAAACACAGCTGTATCACTGCTGTTATATGTATCTCTGAAGAAATACGAAGTGCCCTGGATGAAGGAAGTGTGTCATTTTTAGTCCTTTTAGACTTCTCCAAAGCGTTCGACACGGTCGATCATGGCATTGTTTGTCAAAAGCTGCATCGGGTCTACAACTTTTCGACTCACGCTGTCAAGCTAATATCCTCTTACCTGGATAACAGAATGCAGGCTGTACAAATAAAAGATGTTCTTTCGGACCTCCTCCCCAACATCCGCGGCGTGCCACAGGGATCCATTTTAGGACCTCTACTCTTCTCCCTCTACATAAATGATCTTCCGAAATTTATAAAGCATAGCTCGATACACATGTACGCTGATGATGTACAATTTACTCTTAGCTGCCCTCTAGGTCTAATAGAACACGCTGCAAATTGCATTAATAACGATCTTGCAGATATAGCACGGTGGTCAAGTGAAAATGGTCTTTTGCTAAACCCTAAAAAATCCAAGTGCATTGTGATCTCTAAAACACCCCTGGATATATCTTACTTTCCATTAATCACCATGAACAATGTCAATATAGAGTACGTAGATTCTCTAATAAACTTGGGCATAATGTTCAATCGAAACCTAACCTGGGACAACCATATTAATCTAATCGTAGGGAAAACGTACGGTGTACTCCGTGCACTGTGGGCCTCTCAGACTTTCACCCCTATCCAAACTAGGACTTTACTTGCCAAAACACTGGCTCTACCCGTACTCACATACGGTTGTGAGATATTTCACAACTGCTGTTACACCTCCATGAGGAAACTCACTGTCGCCCTTAATAGTATAGTACGTTATGTCTTTGGACTGCGACGCCATGACCGAGTCTCACAGTACACCAAGCACCTATTGCACATGACTTTTGAAAATTTCCTCCATTTTCGCTCCCTATGCCTTCTTTCGGATATTCTACTTACACATCAACCTTCCTATCTATATGAAAAAATTCGTTTATCCTCCTCAAACAGATCCGGACAGTTATACGTGTCTGACATCTGAGCGTCATTTTTTTATAAATTCCATTCGTTTATGGAATGCTTTGCCCCGCAAAATAAGAAGAATAGACAACACTAACAGCTTAAAAAAGAAACTAAAAACACATTTATGCTCGAATATGTAAACACTTACTCTTTATTCATCATGTAACTCTCGCTGAATTATAAAAATTGTAAAATTGTACGATCTATTGAAAGCTATTACTATTTATAAGATATTATATCTTACAGTGTAGCAAATCATTACATTGGAATAAAAATAAATAAAAAAAATAAAAAATAAATAAAATTTTCTCCAATGTTTTCTGTAGAAAAGGTTTGCCCCGGATTTATTGAATTCAACATTTTTAAAAAAGGTTGACGTGCACGAGTATAGGATTAAAAACATATTTCTAAGAGACTTAATTGCTAGTCTAAAGATCGTGTTCCAGAAATGTTTTGGGGAATGGAGCATGTGGTAGCATATACCGGGTTTTTTTCATTAAGGTCAATTTCGTATTTAAAAACAATGCACTTTTACATTTTTCAGTTTGGATACACATTAAAAATTACTAGTGAAAATCTGAGTGGGTTGTTGTAATCGTAAGAGCCCTTACTCCAATTTTCGGTTCTAATAACTGACCCGTCAGACAGATTACACATGCCAGGGTGGGTAAATCCGAGTAAACATGCCTCAGTTCCTTCTTCTTCTTCTTTTCCTTTTTCCGGCGTTGTTATGGTCAGAAGTGTAGGACCATAACCTTCCCACTTAACTGCATTCCTACTGGTCCACTTGCCGGTTTGACCTCAGAAAGTAGCGGCAAGCTTCCCGGTTTGGGATTACTTCATCACTGAGGCCAATCAAATGCTGGTGTTTTCGCATTTGTTTGCACCAATTGTTTTTCGGCCTGCCTTTTTTTTTTTTTTTTTGTGACACGGGCATGCTCCAATTTTTTTTGTTTGATCTTACTCTTACAACACCGGTGATCTCCAGTCGTGTCAACCCTCTGATTTGCATGTACACTTGTGGGGCAGTTTAATGGTGGTATATGTATGTGTCCCTAGGCTCACCTTGGTGTTTTCTAAATTGCTTAGATGTGATTTTTGTTTACCTTTGTTTTAGTCGCCTTTTACGACAAGCGAGAGGTATCGCTGCAGGGATATTCTTAACCCGTCCCTGCACGGAATAAACATGCCTCAGTTCCAAATGAGCGAAATCAGTCGAGACCTTCACAGGAATTGGAAAACCCTCGGTCCACATTGTTATGAATTTCGCATAAAGATCTTGGTCTTACAAGATCGAAGTAACTTGAGAACTGCAGTATTGATCAGTTGAAGCGCCAAAAGGTCTGCAACTGAGTTCTCAAAAGTTTTGCAAAATTCTAAATTTCATCGGAAAATCCTCTTTAACGATGAAGATTGTTGTTGGTTTAACGTCTCTTTCAATCCAAAAAATATGTGTTATTTTACGGCAAATTGATTGCATCCATAAGTGACCACGGTGTGGATCCCATGCCGGAGGTGTGCTTGGACCGTATTTTTTCGTCGATGAAAGTGATCTCCATGTTATCGTCAATACGTCAATAGAGTTCGCTATCAGACGACTATTAGAATTGGATGGGCTTCACCTCAATGATATGTGCTACTACTAAGATAAGTTCGGAAATGGTGTAATGTCGAGAAAAGCTATGGTCAAATGGATTTAATTCTGTTGGATTTCTTCCTATGGAGGTGTGTTAAGTAGTTGGCTTAAACCAGCAAGCCAATATCGTTGGGAGAGCTCAGAAACAATATCGAACGCGAAATAACCTACGTTTTGGCTGTTATATTTGGAAGATTGGTAGGAAGTTGGCCCCGAAAAATCAATCGCGGCAATGTGCTTCCGGTGGTCCTATGATTTAGGTCGAATTTCATTTTTAAATTTAATATATGAATTTCAGTTTTTCCCAACTCTTATTTGCAGCCCTTTCGATCAGACAAAAAGATTGATTACCACATGGGGAGATGAGGCGGTTAGGTTGTTTATCAACACACCCCATCCAATTGAATAGCAAAGTCATTGCCTGAAAATACAATTTTAAATAATGGACGTCCTTAAAAATCATCATTTCCTTTCGGCAAATAGCCATTCTTTCTTCCATATAAAATTGCCGCCACAACTTACTGCTCCCTACTTCGGCACGATTTATGACTGCCTTCATTTGCAAATGGTAAATAGTCATGATTCATAGTCGAAAGATAAATGTGAGAAGAAAAAAGACAAAGCTGGCAAGTAAACGCCCGCCAGTTGTTGCTATCGGGGTGTGTCCTCTCAGGACAAATAGCCACTGTCATCACAGTACGGTCACCAATCAATCAGAAACTAGCGCCGCAATCAAATTGCTTCATATTCGGTATGACTTGGCCTCTGAATCACAGGGTCGGATTTACGCCATTTGATTAAAGAGCCTTGCTTAGCCTTTGGGAACCACTGGAACTATCAAGGTGTTTGGTTATCAAATCAAAACTGTCGAATATCTGGTTAAGTTCATCCTTGTGGAGGAAATTTAAAAATGTTTCTTCATCATCCCTGCCACTCTCCCGAAAGGACGAAGAAGATAGCAAAAGAAAGAAATACGACTAGGGATTTATGAGGACCAATATAGAGTCTTTTTTTCTTTGGTTCACGTGTCACGATGCTAGTCCTGCGTAATCGCCCGTGAATACCTCCGCATAGGAAGGATTTCAAGAGAATATCTGTTTTGTTCCTTCTAGAGTAGGATTAAATACATGGCAATATTGTCCTGAAATTAGTGCACGAAACGCTCGTGTTGGCATTTGTTCTATTCACATGTTCAACATCCTTTACTGTCCTTTGTACTGGTGGAATCTTACCGAGATCAAAACAACCAAAAGCGGATTATGTGACACAAAAGAGGACCAATTGGGATAAATGCTCTTCTAAGGGTGACTTAAGTAAGCTGACAAGACTTTAAGGATTCTTTTAATATATCTTACAGCTGCTAAGTGAAAACAAAAGCTGCAGAAGGCCAAGCTCGAATATCTGTCGCGAAGAAAGACCTTTGAACATATCTTGTCCATGCTTGACTGTATATAAAAGTCACTACTGCAGGGCTTCCAAAATCAAAAAGAGCAGAAAAAAAAGTAATAATAAATAAATGCGGCTAAAGGATAAATAAATAAATGCTTCAGCTGAAGGATACAAATGATGATCCTTTGCAGCTATCTTACTTTATGGAATGAATAATGCCTCATGACCCGCGGGTTATTATTTCATTTTTCCGTTTCCCTATCTCTCACTTGGTGATCCTGGATATGACCAGAAAAACGAGTGATGGTGGCTGCCAAGCGATTCTTTATTCCCCGCACGTCAATGCCTCGAACAAACAATGCCTAACTTGGTCCTTAGATTTTTCCTCTTTTTTTTTTTCCTCCCGTGTTGGTTATCCTTCAACTGCCATATGGGAATGTGTGATTGATTGGAATCAATTTCCGACAAAGCCAGATGAATTGTGTTAAAATTTCATATTACAACACACTCGCATATACCCGAATCCGGCCAACTCATAGGATGAGTTGGGAAAAGTGCGGGGATCCCTTTGTTTGTTTTATGTGATGTTCTTATTTGCTGGAGCTACATACAATAGATTGCGTGTGATGATGATTTTTGCACTCAATGCGCCGTATGATTCGTGTTTGGTGGAAATTTTCTCTTTTCATTTCACTCGTGTCCTGGTTGTAGTCCTGTATCTGATTTTCGTCCTCCCGAATGCGGCCAATAAAAAAATATACGAGCAATGATTTCGTGACGAAATAAAACCGAAACATGTTGTGAATTATTATACGCTCCTTGGACACCCTAAAATACTTGAAATGTTGATCGTAAAACTCGAGTGCAGAGGGAGAGGTTGAATGAAAATTGACAAAAAAATAGAAGAAAAGATAAAATGTGAAATACATACGAAAATAGGAAAATCGTAGGATGAAACCCGAACAAATCTGGGACGCGAGCTGTGACATAATGAAAATTTTATTACGGATTAGTCAGTCGGATGTTTATGGATTTGATAAGTGCATCTGATCGCATTGGATGGCCTTGTGGAGCTGGATGACAACTTGTTGGCTAAGCGTTTTGTTTTTATTTTAACGGTATTTCCGCGGGTATCAAGTTTATTTTATCTCTATTGCATTAGATGGCGAGATGAACATTTTACGATCAAGTTGGAGGACGAGTGAGAGAACTGATTTTCCATGTTTTCTTTTTTTCAAAACGAATCGGTTTATTGGAGAACACAGATTGCAGCAGTATTAAGGAAGCGAATGGCTTACCAGAAATGCAAGTACGCCATTAGCACTTGGTCCTTATTTTTATTGGATTATCTATCCAACTGCTAGGATTCGGACAAAAGATTGTAAAAAGGCACTCGGACGTATGCGTAATATTTTATGAAACGCTGTCATATTTTTACAGTACTAAAGTAATCTGAATTGAGTGCGGTATAAAATTCCATAAACTGTTTAGAAAATGGCGTTTATGTTCTCCTTCAAATAATAAATAAACCAATGTGCACAAGCAAGCGCACGAGATATGTTCAAAAAGTTTTGGGAATTCGTGAATTCGCTTGTTGTGTTGTATATGATTTTTGTTTAATACCGTTGAAAAACATGAAATATCATCGTACCACAGATGGATAAGAGTATTCGCTTTTTATGCTTCTCTAAGGTTGTAACGAGTCAGAAACGAAACAGGGAAAAGAGAACAAAGTGTTTGATCCATTGGTTTCATTCCTGTTGTCAACTGAACCTTTTAAGCAAGTAGGCCAAAGCGCAAAGCTGTTGCGGATAGGCCAGTATGCAACAGCCTATA
Organism: Merodon equestris; assembly: GCA_958301585.1. Taxonomy (NCBI): domain Eukaryota; kingdom Metazoa; phylum Arthropoda; class Insecta; order Diptera; family Syrphidae; genus Merodon; species Merodon equestris. Next base: position 17,412,217 of record OY284416.1, on the reverse strand, counting down.
ATCGCTACGGTGGTTATATTTCCTGCATACCTAACAGAGTGACGTTAGGTAACTTCAGTTCTGAACACGAAATTTCCCATGAACTTTTTACGTTCAAATTTATTGATAGCTATAGCTGTGCGAATCATTTCTACGATACTTACAGAACTATCGTAGTGAATTTTCTTATTTTAACAAGTTGTACGAGTATGAATCGATCTATATTCAATGATCTACTGTTTTACATATAAAAAACATCGCTATGGCAGTCAAACAGTGACAAAGCATGAATTTTCAATTAGGGAAATTAATTCGCCTTTGGAAAAAAAAATTGGTACCAGATCTGACCCCTCTGGGTAGCCAGTATTATAACAGACTTTTGATTGCTTAGGCGTTCATTCACCCTAATGCGCTGTTTTTGATTCATCAATTAGGACCTTATCCATTTAGAAACATTGACTTTTTTTTACCGACATTAGGAATGCAAGTTGCAATGAAAATTGCAACCGTTTGAACTCAAATGGTATGTCAGTTAGAATTATCGGAATGCTAGGAATCAAGACATCGCATCGTCTCCTTTGTATTGTCTCTTTAGAATTGAAGCTTGGATGACGTTGTTCATTCGTTTCTTCACCGCAAGCCGAGTACCGTTAAAAAGACGTGGATGGTTGATATTTCCCAACATAATGATTACCGATCCAATTTTAAATTTAGGAAAATGAAGCGGAAAATGGCTGGCGACAGAATCAACTGATTTATATACATATGATCACTTCGCTAGGAATTTCATTTTGAATTTGGAAATTCATTTCGTTGACATCAAGGTTTTTTTGCTGTCAATATAGTAGGTTCGCTCAACCTAACATGGTTTTTGTGATTTTGAGCAATGTTTGGGAATACTTTCTCGATAAGTTCAGTCTTTGATTTGGTAAATTGACAAAAATCGGCAGAGAATGTAATGCATCCACACCAAGTGGCTGGATTTTGCCATTGCCAATGACCAGCAATTGTTTTGAAAAAAAAAAAAACTTCTCCTGATTGGCAACTCAACACGAATATTCATAGTTAATTTGAGTGCTTTGACATATTTCTATGTATAAGATGGAAAACTTTAAACTTACGTTAAGTTCATCGATTGGCCTTGATCGTGGAATCACAGGTAATGTTTAAGGGGAATCGTCTAATGCCTCTAAAGATTTTTTGTGAGCCATTGTACACTCATCCCAAACAATCAATTTGCATTGCTGTAACACTTTTGACGTTGCGGAGTTCTTCGAAATGTTCATTTATTTGTATATTCAATGGCAACTTGAGTGCCGAATGAGCTGTTCGACCACCTTCTGAGGAAGCGAGTGCAAGTGCAATTCCATTTTGCGATCGAATCGCTGCCAAATTCAATGATATCAAAAACGTTTTTCCAGTTCCTCCGAGCATCCAAGAAGAAAATTCCTCCACTTCCGTCATTCACCACTTTTATAAGTATATCGTACACATATTTTGTTGCTGATTCAACAGAGGAAAATTTCTTTGAACTGTTTTTCTCAATGCTCCCAAATTTTACTCAGTTTCACGCTTAAACTCTTGATTAAATGCGTCGTGCATTAGGTGATTAGGTGCTGTCATTCCTAATTGAGCTAATACCTTGTTGTTGCGAATACTTAAAAAAAAAATTGTCAAATCGGTTCAGCCGTTTTCAAGTTATGGCAGCACCAAGGAAATACAGATTCATTTTTATATTGTATATATACATAGATTGTTATTACTGCCGGTCATTTGGAACTCGGGAGTGTAGAACCTCTCATGAGTGTGTTACTTCCATGATTCGCTGTTCTCTTCCATCTCTCGTCCCATCTACGGCGAGGTTTTCCTGGCGGTTTTCTTTCGATACTTCACACTACGTATACATAACATTTTTTAAATCCATGTACCTAGTATCTCAATGACCCTGTGAGTGGTTTTTCACTAACTAAACCGTCAGAAATGTAATTGTAGAGCTTGAATTCAATTATGCAGTAGCTCTCGCCGTCGTTTTTAAGTCGACAAAATGTATACGGAAGCTGGAAGACGGTGTCGATGTTTTTCCTTATAGTGATTAATTCCAAGTTCCGAATCCGAATAGTCTTCCAAATTAAAAGTCACAAAAGTCGAATTGGACTATCTTGAAATTTCATGGAAAATCGATTACTACCATTTACTGGTTGATCTTTGACAGATTCCAAGAACAATGATTGGCAATTTTAGTCATGGCGTAGTTTACCACGCAACAATATATTTTTAATATTTACGAGGGTGGTCCGATAAGTACTTAGCACCACCGCTAGATGGCTTCAGTATCGCAAGAGCAACTTACTATCTATTAGTAGTAGTACATTCTAGTAGACGGCTGCTGTCGAAATTTTAGCCGGATCGGACTCGTAGTTTTGTTTTCACCGCGTGTGGAAGCGGGAGTGTCCGCGGATTTTAGAAAAATGGAAAAAGAGCAATATCGGTCGGTGATTCGATTCTTGTTTTTGGAAGGGAAATCGCGCAGCGAAATCAAAGAGCGTTTGTATGCTGTGTACGGTGACTCTTCTCCTTCGATGGCGATCATCAAAAATTGGTTTAACGAGTTTCAACGTGGTCGTACGTCGGTGCCCCGAAACGGCTACCACGTGAAATAACGTGACAAAAATCCACGATCTCGTATTGGCAGACCGCCGATTGAAGGTGCGCGAGATAGCTGAGACAGTAGGCATTTCAAAAGATCGCGTGGTCATATCCTGCATGAAATGTTGGGCATGAGAAAGCTGTTGGCGCGATGGGTGCCGCGTTTGATCACCCCGAACAACAAGCGCAATCGTGAGACCACTTCAGAGCAGTGTTTGACGCTGTTTAAGCGCAATCCGAAGGAGTTTTTGCGTCATTTCGTGACAGTCGACGAAACATGGATCCACTGGTATACACCAGAGACCAAGGAACAGTCGAAACAGTGGACTTCACCCGTCGAACGTGCTCCGAAGAAGGCGAAGACTGTCCCATCGGCCGGAAAGGCGATGGCCACCGTTTTCTGGGATTCACAAGGTGTGATCCACATCGACTACCTAGAGAAGGGCAAAACGGTCACAGGGCTGTACTTTGCCTAATTATTCGGCCGATTTGACGCCGAATTGAAGAAAAAACGGCGCCACTTGGCGAAGAAAAAAGTGCTCTCCCACCATGATAACGCACCGGCTCACACCTCCGCCCTCGCCACGGCCAAATTGGTCGAATTGGACTACGAACTGCTGACCCATCCACCGTATTCTCCAGATTTGGCTCCGTGCGATATCTTTTTGTTTCCACACTTGAAAATGTCACTCGCCGGGCAGAAATTTCAGTCGAATGAGAAGGTCATCGCCGCCACGGAGGCCTACTTTGCAGACCTCGAGAAAACGTATTTTTCAGACGGGTTAAAGGCGTTTTGTCGATTGGTTGATTTGCACGGTAAGTCGGCAAAACAATTCGTCATCAAATTTTAGGTTTTCCTATGAATCACATTTTTAGATTGATGAGTACCTAGGTAAACAAAATTATTATATCTGGGAAAAACCCACATTTACAAAAGTCCAATAAATCCAAAAAATCACACTTTATGGCGTGAGTTATTGTATGTTTTGGCGGCACTATTTGCAAGCACTTTTTCGAGGAGAAGGTAAGAACAGTAAATGGAGAACGCCATCGCAGCTTTTTACCGAGTTTTCGACAATTCCAAAATAGATTCAACGGCTTAAACGAGCCTTCACACAATCAATTTATTGATTCAGTAGGTCATAGGATTTAACAAGTTGCCATTAACCCACTTATTCTTCCAAAAGTCATTCATAATTTTAGCTATGATTTATCGTTCTCAATACATGTTCTCAACGGAAGCCGTGTATGCTGTGTTCCATTTACATATACTCGTACTAAAATCATTATCCAACATAGATCAATATTGATTACGCAAAAGAAAAATGATTGTATTTAGCACAAACGTTTACACAAGCTTCATTCTATATTTTCAAGCACACTATTTTTCATATAGCAGATTAACCATCAAAAATGTTGTATAATGGCGCTTTTTGCTATGCTAAAATGTATGTAAAATGGGCACTGCCAAACCTCAACACGAAGCAACTGAACGTCAGTGTCGAGTTCTCACAAGTGCAGCGCCTGAAAGTACAAAAACAACCAAAAGACGGGCATTAAAATTCACACAGCTTGCTTTCCTGACGTATGTGGAACATATTTTTATGAAAATTTTCAACAATTTATTCGCTTATTAAGAATGTAATTAAATCGAAATTGACTACCACAACAAATGCTATTTTCCTCACCCCACATCCCGACCGCACTGCTCCGCCTTTCGGCAAATATTAATTTTTGCAAATATTATGCGGTGATTTAAACCTTCACCATCTGCTCTGTCATTCGCTTTCGTGTGTGTCAAAATTCTTCCCAGTTCTCAGTGGAAAGAAAAGAAGAACGGGACACTACAAAAAAATATATTTTTGCCAGATTTTATTTTTATTTTTTAACAGTGGAGTCACATGTCAAAAACCGCACGCAAGGTTTTATGACAGTACAGTTCCGGTCTGTGTCCATAGACTTCCATATAATATGCACTCTGTCTCCCTGTTATCATCTAGTGATAAAATAAAAACATGCAACAGTGCCGGGAGTTCGGCCAGCAACAACAAAAACATTGTGGCGAAGATAAACAAAACACTTTCGTCAAACATGTTACTCAACTGGCTGGAAAAATCAACATTAACCTATAACAACAGCGACTAAAACATACCGACAGGACATGTAAGTGATACGGACGTGGATGCATGGATACTGTTGTGGATTGAACGTATGACGATGACAGGTTTTTCTGGTGCGGTAAGGTAGCAACGGCGGCGGGGCATTTATACAGCGCTGGGGAAAGGAAAACAACGCCAGAGGACTAAAAGTCTTCTAGCAGACTGAGCAGTGTACATGCATATATTGTATCTAGTCATGTGTATATCTAGTCCACGACGCACGGTTCTGCATGCATACATGTATGAATCAAGTCCTTATTTTTTAATCTTTCCCTAGCTTGTACACGGTTGGCTGTTTTTAAATATTTGCAGAACAAAAACAGAAATAAATTCGGGACAGGAAGGTGCAAGAGACATGAGCAAAAAATGATTTTGACATGAGATTGGGCTCGCAACTCTGCTGTGAATTTCGAATTTATCATATTCTGAATACTTTTAAGAAAATTAAAAAGAAAAAAGCATCTATCTAAAAACTCGACCTTGTGACGATGTTACAGAGACTTGGCCAGACGTGTTTTTCTAGGACAACTGTAAAAGTAGTCCATATACAAGAGTTGTTTAAAAAAGGTATTTTTCTTCTAATTAAATTTTTTTTATAAATGGTACAAGTTCGTCATGGAAGGCCAAAAGGATGTTAAGGACGGAGCCCGCTCTGAAGGCATCAGCACCTCAACAACGAATGAAAACGTTGAAGCAGTGAAAAAAACTACTTATGGAGAATCGTCGAATTACTATTAAAAAAATTGGCATATCTGTTGGTTCATGACCTGATTTTATTTCCAAATATTTTCGGCATGAAATGTGTATTAGCAAAATTGAATTGAATTGAACAACTCGGGGTGTGTCACATGAAGACACTAGTACTGCAACCATAAAAATCTATTGTAATCCCTTCTTTGATCTAGGATTTGAGTTTTGCCTTCAAAAATTTGACAACTTCTCTAGATAGGATTTCGTGGAAGTCTTTTCCTGTTATGGCTGTGTTGCTTTTCATTTTGAATCTTTCTCGGGCAAGGTTTGAGCAGGTGGTCAATATATATTCCACGGTTTCCTTAGCTACTAGGACCCATTTAATAAATAATGATTTAATAAAGGATTCTGTTCCATGGACGTTCTTGAGTGTTTAATACCTTAAACACAAAAGGTATCTGAGTACATTTCTGGGCTTTATGTCAGCCTTCATGGTTTTCATGACCTGGCACCCAGATCAACCTTAATCTGTTGTTTACAGCCAGTCTGCTTAGTGCAGTGTGACATTCCTAGACAGTTTTAAAATTAAAGGGGTACCTCTTTAGCGCTTTAAGAACTGCTTGGTTGTCTGAGAATATAGTTATCCTTGAGTTAGTGGATCAGCAAAGTTAGTACCAAAATTGCTAAATTTTTACCAAAAGAACCGCCGCATGAGCATCGCTCAGGAGCTGTTGAGTGACATGAATAGCAATCTAGATCCGCTGTTTATCACTCATTACGAAGCACGAATATGTGGTTATTATGTCAAAACCAAAGACCAATCATAAGGAATACAATGGCGGCTTGAAGAGCCAAAACTGAAAAGGCACACGCCAAGTTCGGTTGAATGTGAAAGTTTTGCTCACTGTTTTCTTCCATTAACATGAGTTCTTACCAGAAAATGGTGAGATCAATAAAGAATATTTCCTCCAAATTATGTGCCGTTTGAGTGAAGCAATGGGGAAAAAAAGTTTATGGCTTTTGCATCACGAAAATGCTCACTCGTCGCTGTTTGTGCATACTTTTTTGGCCACAAACAGCACCGTGATAATGCCTAAGGCACCATATTCGTCGCCTTTTTCCTCTTACCAGAATTGAAAAGGCAGAGATTTGCCACAATTAAGGAGATAAAGACCGCAGAGCTCAGAGCTACATATGTATATCAAGATGTTCATATCAGAATTGTCCCGAGGATTAGAAAAAGCTCTGGCGCAAGTATATTATATCTGAAAGGGATTACCTTGATGGGCACAAAATGAAATTGATGAATAAATAAATATTTTGCGAGAAAAATAGAAAGTCACCTTATTTTTTGAACAACCTCGTTTGTTGAATCAATTTTTCCCCAAAGGATGAATAGGCTACATCCGTTTTCTAATATTACAAGAACCCGTATTCCTAGCTCAGATTGGCATCCACATTGAAAACAAGGTAGGCTCTGCGACTACATATATACTAAAAATCCCATTCTTGACCTGATTTCGGAAACACGTCCATCGACACTAAAATAATTATTAAAACCCCTAGATCCTCAGATCTATTCGCAACACATGGAGACACAGACAAACTCGAAGCGAGAGTCTATTTCGAGTCACGTCTACGTAAAATCCTAAGACCCGTATTTTCGCAGACTTTATGGCCTAAAGGAACGAAAAAGTACCATAATTGAATGTAGAACTTTGGAAGTTATACGAACGTACTGTTCCCTAGAGTAATGAACCGTTAGATAAAGAGTTAATAGGATTAGATAGAAATTGAATAGTCAAGGCGTCAGATTCTTCGTATGTTCCGAATACGTACCGAAAACGACGTCGGGAGCGATTGATAAATGGGGTTATCCAACAAGAGGTGTCATTCTAAATCAATATCAAAATGTTGCACAATTTGAACCAAGGGCCCTGGGGACTAACAGCATAAAGCAATATCAGCCAAATATTTGACGGGGTTTGCCAATATACGGTTATCCTTTTGATGTAATAATTTAGATGGTTTCGGCATAAGTTCGGCTGCTTTTCGTGAGCAACAGTTTCGTAATTTTCTGGGTGGAATTGAGAAAGACATTACCGAGGCTGTGGATGAAAAAGTCTAAGGATGTTAAATTGCACGAACTTGAAGGCCAACTGAAACCCCCATTTCGAGAAATAATACAGTGCGCCATGAGGTGAAGTTCTTCTTAATGTAAAACTCATCCATTTCCATAGCAAAAATCTCAAGCCATTCAACATCATTCAGTGGATTGGGAACGATCCCACCACTATTATTATCCACCCAAAATTCGCATCAAACTCTCACACGTTGATGGAAAATTCATTCAACTATTTCTCTGGGCTTTTTCACTTTATTGTTGCTGACCTTGTATGGTGAACAAATATTGTGGTCTCTACATCACTTACTTGTTCCATATTTTCAAAAACAAATTAAATTCAGAAAATGCATACGAATTTTGCGATGAATTTTCACAATTTTAACATATTTCCGACATAAGCTGAATAACCTTATAATTATCACTCAAGTGATAGTCTCTGAGTCGCAGTAATAGTCGTGTATTGAGACCTTTTGTAGGATTATCTAATACTATCTTTGAATCTGAACATGATCAACTCCGCCTTTTCAGGGTCGGTCACGTCGACGTCCCAAGAAGTTCCATTTATGCTGTCAAAAAATGGTGACGATAAGCGACAAAATCCAAAGTTCATGGCAATTAACCTAATTTTTGTCTTCAAACTCCTTGGTCACGACCCTTTCTTCCTAAGCCCATTAGACCTTTCCTGCTTTAAGTTCCCTTCGAACCATCGTTAACCGCCTTATCCCGGACTTCTGATGTCGCATGTCTCAATGTCGCGTTGGAAATTCGCTCATTATTCTCGTGCTTAATTGTACAAAATGAAACCTTCTATGTCCTCCATCCCTACATCCTCCCTACCATCACCCTGTCTTCATTCAATTACATAATAATGGGAAAAAATTACCATTTATATGTGCGTGCAGGTTGTTTTGGGACACCCGATTCTGGGCTAAGAAAAGAAAAAAACAACGAGATTATTTTCCTTATGGTTTAATAACAAAAAGTAAGAACAAACCCTTAGTATCGTAACTGTGAACATAACCAGAGAATATTCAGTTGCCCTCATCTGGTATAATTAGAAAATGTTTTATAACACACCTGCCAACAACGATAGCGCGCGACTTGGCGCTCCAGCTCTGTGCCGTTCTCCAACTTCTATTCTTTTTTGCTTTTGTTTTTTGTTTGATTTTATTTTCATGACTTTGTTGCGAGTTTGAGAAACGAGAGAAAAGACGATAGAAGATGGTGGAAGAATGAATCCAAAGTGGACTAATTTACTTTGGCACTCTGTTTCACTGGCTCATTAGGATTGAAACAATTTGCGGTTTACCTTAATTTGGTTCTCCCCTCTAATTATTGCTTGTGAGTAGTAAAGTTATTTTTTATTGTTTGCGAGCGGGGATTGAGATAATGAGATTTAGACACTCGAACACATGTGCCCGGGCGGCATGCTGGGAAGTTCATTTTAATTAATGGAAGTTAGGGGCGGAGACAGTCGTTTGGTTAAAGATGCACTCTCAATGACATTTTGAGGAATAAGTTTTTGAGGCGATCCATCCGGTTGGATCTTGAACTTAGACGTGATGCAAATGGAGATATTGGATTTGTGCGTATATGGAAAACTCAAGGATAACAGATTATTATCTCTCTATTGGAATCAGTAAAAATCTAGAATCATTAAAAAATATTGTATACGAAGTGATGTAACACAAATGACCGAAGAGTGTTCAAAAAGTAAAAGGAATTACACAATTGCGCTGTCGGATGCACGCGACTTTTCCCTTTTGTGTTGGTTAATAGTTTTGTTGGAAATGTTATGAAATATCAATAAATTCGCTGAATCAGTTTACGGAATGTACGGAAGGTCAAACGGCAAGGCTTTATTGCGTAAATAGTAAATAGGTATAAAAAAGAAATTCATGGCTCATACTCATACCACATTACCTAAGAATATAAATTACAATAATTTGTTAATCAAAAAAGAAAAAATTAACATGGCAAAGTGCCGCGTGGAGATATGTGTGAATCATAGCTCAGCAATAACACTAATTAAAAGAAGCTAGTTAAAGCTATTTCGGTGTGGTTAAGAAGTTCATAAATAAGCCTCGATGTGCTCTACTTACAAACTGCCCGCACACACAATCGTCGTACCTCCTAATGCACTCATAGAATTTATCTTCCCATTCGTTGGCATTTGCCTCTGTGAGGCCAACCACTATGCTGTTAGCTTTTCAATTTGCTTATTTGCACCTACAGAGTATGTGAGCTATTAGCCAATATAACCAAATCGTCCAAATCAATGAGGACCTTGACTAAACATCACCAAACCTCCCCATTTCTGGCTTAAAATTTGTTATGTCTAAGAGTAAATAAAAATGGACTAAGCAAACACCCTTGTGGAACCCATGTTTCTGCAGAAAAATAATCTGACAATAACCTGAGAAAGGACAGTAGCTCAAACTCGAACTCGAAATACAAATATTCAATAGTTTGAACAGGAAGAAAATCTTGTAAGCCGTATCAAAGACAGCTTCAAAGTCAACAAAGAGGGCTTATAGCTAGTTTTCTCTTACTTTAAGCCTACCAGCCATATTTGTCAGTGCAAATATGTGTTAACTGAACGAAAACCTGCTTAACATAAACTGGGAGACTGCCTCCACCCCACTTGTTAACGATTGGCATAAAAATTGGGTGAATATTTTCCTAAAAGCATAGAGAAAAGAGATACCTCTGTCTTCTTCTTTAACTTTTTCGGGCGATGTTATGGCCAGAAGTGTAGGACCATAACCTTCCCACTTAACTGCATTCCTACTGGTCCGCTTGTGGGGTCTGCCGGTTTGACCTCAGAAAGTAGCGGCAGGCTTCCCGGTTTGGGATTACTTCATCCCTGAGGCCAATCAAATGCTGGTGTTTTTGCATTTGTTTGCACCAATTGTTTTTTGGCCTCCCTTTTTTTTTTTTTTTTTTTTTTTTTGTGACACGGGCATGCTCCAGATTTTTTTGTTTGATCTTACTCTTACAACACCGGTGATCTCCAGTCGTGTGAACCCACTGATTTGCATGTACACTTGTGGGGCAGTTTAATGGTGGTATATGTGTCCCTAGGCTCACCTTGGTGTTTTCTAAATTGCCTAGATGTGATTTTTGTTCGCCTTTTACGACAAGCGAGAGATATCGCTGCAGGGATATGCTTAACCCGTCCCTGCACGGAAAAAAAGAGATATCTCTGTAATAGCTTTATTTAAAAATAACGGAAATCGCAGATTTTAAAAATATCTTAGACGTTAAATATCTTATTATAAAAAGTACAACAGCTCGCCGAAAACAGTGCGATTTTCAGTTCATCAATTGAAATCATCATCAAGAATCACGGTAGTAAGTTCAGAAACGATGACGCTAGGCAGAGCAAACTCAAAGTTTAGTTAGAATGCTCTTGAACTTATCAGTTCTTTAAAACCGTTGCCAATATTTTTGAGCTAATAGAACAGAGTGTATTTGGTATACAATTGAATTGGCTAGCACTTTATAAATAATTTTAGCCAAAATTAAATAATCTCGAGAATCTGATTTTATAAGCCCCCTAAATACAAAATGTTCGCTACTTTTTGAACAAAAGTTGATAATTTTAACAAACTATTATGAGTTGGAATTAATTCGCAGCACTTTAGCAGATATGGCGTTTGTAGTACATTCTTAATAGTTTGCCTGTTTTAAAAATGGTGTTTTAAACTCGAAGACAAAAAACTACCTGGATAGAAGCAAAAGATCCGAATAAAAAATTGGGGAGCCGTGTTAACTTGTCGAGAGTAGGAAACCGCCTAAGCCCATGGGAACAAGAAAACTGGATCCATTACGAAACCAACGTATTTTTATCAATTAGATCATACATTAAACCCGGTTGACTACGAGTTGCTTAAATGAAATAAAACCATAACTGCAAATCTCAATTGACTGCAATTAATGCGCTTGAGCCATACGACGAAGTGATTTCTAGCACGTTGGAAACTTTCAAATGGGAAGTCCTATCCCATCCGCCGCATTCTTCAGACATTGCTCTTTCTGAATGTCTCTTATTCCGATCGATAACGAAGGCTTGTCTGAGCAGAAGCTTACTTCGATGCAATTGCTTTTTATAAGGAATACGCCACGAATTCATTTCAGCTCATTCTAAAAAATGACCATATGACTTGACTTGATCTGGAGAGGGGTGCATAGAAATCACATAATTTAGGATTTTCACGTGCTATCTTGTAAGACTATTTGATCACATATGCACACATGCAGACGATTTCATGTCACACAGATCAGATATTAAGACAAATAATATTGAACGAACTTACTTCAAGAAAGAGATGGACTTAGCTTTAGCTTTAAGATGCCGCAGTCAGATGAAAAGCAACCAATTGCTAGTGTGAAGAAGTTAGAAGTAACTAACTTATTTTTTTCCCAACCTGATTTTTAACCAGTTTAGGTCCACAACCTAAAAATAAATTAAATTTTTTTTTTTTTTTTGGTACCTTAAAGTCTGAAATCTATTTTAATCCGCCTTAAGCTAAGTCGGCTACGAGTTATTCCGGGTCTAAAAGGCACGACGACGGAGTCACATTCAGTAGCCACCAAAAGGTCTGACACTGACGCACGAAGTCTACCATATTGCGAGTAACTCTCTGCGATTCTTCGAATTTGTGCGATGTCTAGGTCGTAATTTAGTATCCTGTCACTAGTGGAGAGAGCGACGTGACAAATTAGCGAAATCACACACTTATCTTGGGTTAGATCGAGTCAATCGAGATGTAGGAATGTCTCCGTTCGATATGTGTGCTCTCGCAATTTACATTCTCTGGTTCGAGAGTTCGATACAAACTTAAGCATGCTCGGAGGCAAGACATCTCAAATATCCGAATCTTTTCCATCCGACTTTCTACTAAATTAAATCACTCCGGGGAATTATCAGTCAACCTTTCATCGAGCTGACTATTGTAAAATATTTAGCTTCCTGGCTAGGGAAATATCAATTTTGTCTTGGGTTAGGGCAGCATCCGCATTTTTATCAAAATATAGAAATTGATCCTACCAGATGCCCGAATATACTTTTGCATATTATAGCTGTCTAGTGTCCCCAGAGGCCTTATATAACGGCGTTCTAAACAGAATGGCTTACGACTTTTGAACATTTATTCTTAGTTTATGGTCATCGCAATATCGTTGAATCATGTCGAAATCACGCTGCAATTTTAGACCTGACCTGCACACAACCATGTCGTCTGCATACGCACGATGAGGAGAAACTACCAGATCATTTGTGGATATATTAAAAAAGGTCGGCGAATTTACTGTTGCAAGCCATTTCTAATATCAAACAATTATTTATTATTAGTATTATTATTATTTATCTACCGAAAAAAAATTCTCACAACACTTCACATTTACACAATGTATTCCTTTTCAAGGCGACGTTTTAATTGATTCCTAACAAGTTTAAAGTCAATTATGTCACTGGCTGTATTAGTGAATAGCAAAGTTTAAGGAAATTGAACAACCTTGGAGATGTCATTTATAAAAAGAATAGACAATAATGGGCCTAAATGGCTACGCTGAGGAACTCCTGAGTAGACTTCAATGAGTGAACACGTAAGATTGCCAATCATGTTAAATCCAAGAAGATCTAGTTTTAGGAGTAACAAATTGTGATCGACTGGTATCAAATGCTTTTGATATGTCAGTATACATCATATCAACCTGCGCCCCAGAATCCAAGGCATCGAAAACAAATTTCGAGAGTATCACAAAATTTCTGCCACTCATGAACCCATGTTGGGATGGACAAATCAAGTTTTTTGTATGGAATGTCATTTTTTTTTATTAAACTAACAACAAACAACCTTGGAATTGCAGATATTTTGTATATTCCCTCAAAAGTTTTTGCTTGTTACCTGTTTTCAATATTGGAACGATGAAGGAAGTTCCTAAGTATTAGTGGAAAGTTCACTAAAAAGCGATAAGTTAAAAATAACGCTAGAGGAGTGAAAAGGGCATTCCTACAATTTTTTAGAAAAAATGATGGAATATTATTTGGACCACAGACAGTATTTCTTCTTAATGCCATTAAGCCAATGAGAACGTCATCATCACAGAAAATAAAACTAGACACTTGATGATAGGAAACGGAATTGCGATAAACAGATTGAACAAATTCAGCAAATCGATTTCAGCTAGATTCTTTCATTACATGCCAATATATGTCGAAGGAATTCACAAGATTTATTCTTGGCCTTTATAAATTTCCAAAAGTATTTTGAATCATTTCTTATATTTGTTTTAGTTTGCATAAATTATTGTTTGTACAGAAAAGAGTTTAAAAATTCATATGCGCAATGCAACTTTTTAAAATTTTCACGATCCATTTCTGCATTCGTTGTTTAAAATCTTTTTTAAGGGCTTTATTTTTAACAGTTTTAAGATTCATTAATCAAAAAAGCTTGTGTTCCTGCTATACTATCGACTTCTGTACAAAAATAGCAAAAGTTTCATGCAAAGCGAGGGGTGGTCGTGGTGCAATGGTAATCATCACCAAGTGTGGAGTCGAACGTCTGTAGTTCAAGTCCGTCCATAGTCAAGAACAATTCCTATAAGGAAATTGTGCAACAACGTCAGTTGTGAATGAGAGATGATCAAAAACTGCTGACGAAGGCAAAACACTCATAACACACATAAGATCACTTCAAAATTTATACTCTGTAAGTGCATTTCCAATATAACACCTTGATGACATGGAAACGAAGGAGACTGTGAACTACAACCAACACAAATTCAATCAAATCTCTCAAATCCTATCTAGGACAACCACCCCCGGAGAGTAGTGAACAAATATATTCGACACAAACCATCTGCACCAAAGCTTCATGCAATTTATTGAAAAAATTAGAATAAACTGCGTCAAGATTATCCAATTTAAATTGCCGAAGTAATAGTCTAAAAGCAGCATAATTGACTTTTTTTGAATTTTAAGCAAAGAAATTGCTATCAGATTGTGCTTCAATTAAATAATCATAAAAATGTATACTTATACGCATTGCGATGTAATGGATTGAGTTAATAAGTAGTGGGCATAAGACTTCATTACCCTTAATATTCTATTCGTCGTTTACAAAAACTAAGTCAGGCAATCTATTGTGTGAAATGAGATGACAAATGATTTGAGACAAGTTTAGGGCAAAAAATGAGCCAATTAAATTTAATTCATAATCTATTTTCAAAGTGGTAGGTGATAAACATTGATCTTCATGAGACCAGTTCTAAAGAATATCACCTTCATTAAAATCTCCTAAATTTACTGGAGCTTGAATTACATTGAGTTGAGTAGAGACATGTTCAATTTCCCGTATGTGATGACCGTAGACAGCAGTATTCGATTTGGAGGTATGTAGCTGATAAGAAAGTACAAAGCTTCACCTCCTTCGGGAGAGTTCGCAACGTAAACGCAATATTATTGCTCAATATTATCAGCGCAATGAGGTAAATCTATTTGTTTACTGTGTAATGAAAAGCGGACAGCGATTAACACACCACCACCCCGGTTGAGAGAGGGAAACATTGATCTGTTCAGACGATAACACAATAAGACACATCAACATGTTCGGAAAATTAAAAATTCTCACACGAACATTAGAAGGCCAATATTCCGCACTAAGAGCGTGAAGAAGTTGCATTGTAATTTTTGGCAATGAACTGTCCACAGGCAGCATGTGATAAAGTTTGTACAATAGCGGTTGGCTCATGTTCAACATCTATACGATCCTTTTTTGTCTTCAACCCACTTGATCACAGCTCTATTTATCAATTTTTTCGAATACCTTGGTTTTGTTTGAAGGAAACTCAGAGACCAGGAATTTGCCTGATCAAAGGCAATGAATATGATTTGCCCCCAGCAGTAACTTGCTGAAAGGGTTTGCCACTGGAGGCCAATTTCACTACCAGCTGTAGGACCATATACTTAAAGATATAAGTATGTAATAGAGCGTTTCTATAAGAAGACCCCGCCTGGAAGTGTCGACTCGAGGAGCTTCAAAAAACTTGGTAAGCTATTTTGTTGTTTTTTTTTTTTTTTAGTCTGCTCATGAAATCCTGAATAGCGATAGACAGTACTATTTGAAACGTGTCCAAATAACACCTTACATTTTTAGCTGATTTTCAACCGAGCATTTTTTAATGCAAAATTAAATTAAATTCATTCTAGCTAAAAGCTATAAAAACCAGCATTTCGAAAATGTTTTTGAGAATTTGTTTTTAGTATCTGCTTCACAAATTATTAAACAATTATTTAAATGTTACGCGCGATTTTTTATTTCGTTCGAAAACCCGCATATACGACCTAGAAACCAGTTTTTTTTAAATTTCCCGGTCGCGGAATTTGGGTTAAGAGCGTCAATTAGACACCATAATTAAAAATTAACACATTTTTTTTAATTGGGACGTTCCATTTGCTAAAACTCCGCTCGACTTGTTTGATTTTATGCACACTAACGTTGATATCCTTTTTATGTACGAGCATAATACCTTTTTGTATTAATCGTTGTTTTTGAAGTGTGAAAAACCCCTTTATGCAGGAGTAGCCAAAATCTCTGAAATCGAAAGGCTTTTTTTCCATCCGAGTGGAATATGGGGGAGGGAGGGTTGGTGCTTGTGTATCCTTTTCCAGTTGGATCTGCAGTAAAATACAAATTTAATTATACCACATGGCCCCGATACGGTCGGGCGACAGTTGACATCTTACGGCTCGTTCCATATGTATGTTAATTGTACTAAAGGAGGACCGAAATAGGAGTCTTGTGGTTATACCCAGGATATACACTCGTAAATATGTTTTTTTTTATGCCAAAGAAAGCCTTCGCATGAAGCTAATTAAAATTTGTGGAACGTTTCTGCCATTCACACATCTGGGTTAATAATTTCTTTGTGCACAAACAAAAATGTGTTCACAAGCAAAGTAGGACGAAAATGGAGGTGGTTACTTGATCCTTGCTACTAGAGTGTGTGATTTTATTTTCTTCGATTTCCATTTAAATTCTTTGTTCCCTCTTCTCTAAGCGATTAAAGTAATAAATCTACCTGTATAGATGGTTTCAAATGGTCGTAGAGAGAGTCCTTGCATTACCTTTGCCCTTGTATCCACTGGAGTTCAAAGTCCGCTAATCGCAGTGAAAATCCAATTAAAGTTCAAAATAACCACGAGTGGAGACGTCTTGGGATAAACCAACAGAACGTCCCTAAGAAGATTAACTATCAGCGTAAATGCAGAATAATTCATATGGGGCAGGAGTTGGGAAAGGAAAAGTAGCAACAACAGCGTCGGTAGCAATGACTCTAAAGGCAGGTGTGAGGCTTGCGGCATGGGTCTTGTAAAATTTACGATTTCAAAGCAAAAAAAAAAAAACGAAGCACTCTCTACGGGGTAGCAACAAATATCGCCGACAAACTAGCACAAAATCAACTTTGAAAGTGGTGGAATGCTCTCCCTCCCCCCTTTCTCGCATGACGGAGGTTCAGCTCACAGGGATGCAAGGTTAAAACGCGAAGTGAACGTGCCATAAAGTGTTTTTTTTTTTCTTTTTGACAAGATTGTCGGTTTACGGTTCGAAATCGGAGGGGAGCTTTCATAAATTCGATTTTGGGATTGCCGCTTATGTTAGCCTCCCTTCTTTCGCATAAGCTGCAGTAAAAAAAAGAGAGTGAGTCCTGTGAAAAATCACAGAGAAGAAAGGACGAAAAAGATAAAAGGAATGAAACACTTAATGGATTTTGAGCGCGCGTATCCTGAGCATCACTATACAATGCTACTGTGATTCGGATGTAGTCTCGCACGTTATGGCCAGGATCTTCGCCCAGTTCGCCCATAACGGGAATCGGTTCAACGAACCGATAAGTTTTACGAAGGGAAATCAATTTTCCGGACGACTCTCTTGTTGAATTTGTTTTTTTGCTTCCTTTTTTGTGTTGATTTTTATTTCAAAGGAGGAATGGAGTGTAAATTTTGTATGGTTCTATGGCGATTTTAAAGAATCGACAGGACGAAAGGATATGCATGGATGACGAGATGGGTATGGGGAGATTACAAATCGCTTGGTAATTTGTGATGACTTTATGGAAAAGATGTTTCAGGCATCGTTGCGAGAGTAATCTTTCTTTTTGAGTCGTCGTGAATTAGGCCTGGAAATGTGTCCCGTATGTCACCGGGGGAGAAGCTACTGAAATGAATAGATGTAAGAGCTATCAAGTGAAACGAGCCATGACTTGGAAGTTAGAGGCTGTCTGAATGTGGTATGAAAGGAAAGTTAAATGTCTTCATTTTTGGCTCGAATGGATTACAGTGCCATTGGGAAGCTTTTATATCTATTTCGTATCAAGATTGGAGGAGATAGATCAAAGATATGGTAAGCTAAACATTTTTTTTTTTATAAAGTTTGACCCTTGTGCCTTAAGATAAAAGTAACGAAATAATGTTCAAATGTATTTTATTACTGTCTCAGTCCAGTAAAAAAGTCCTGTCAAAAAAATTCCATAAGCTTGATGATATAGCTGGCTTGTTGGCACATGGGCACCTCTCTTCATATGGATGGTGGCGGAAACTTCACAGACAAATAACAGCAAATCAACAGCGACGTCTGCAACACAGCTTGGGTTTAGAAAGATGAAGAAATATAATGATATATTACCCGACAATTTATAATAAGATTTTGTGGCAGAGTAAGCTTAGACTGCCTAAATTTATGAAAGATATTTATCACTCACATACATTCCGCCAATTTTGATGAAAAAATATATCACGCTTTTGTGAATTACTTGGAAAGCTAATAAAAACTAAAAAAAAAACGATCAAAATGGGCGATAGTGGTGTGTCCAAAAAGTTTTAGGAATTATGTAAACCGATATTGTGTTATACAATAATTAAGCAGATTTATTTACATTTGTAATTATAATTGTTACGAAATATGTGATTATGGAGATGATGCCGAAAGGTTCCATCGTGCGAGAAAGGCAATTTTTGATCGTCGAAAAGCTGGTCAGAATTTGACGCCGCGCATAGGTTGGGGAGATTTTTAAGACGGGATTTGGTGAGGTATAGGTCGAAAAGAGCGGAGTTCCATTCGCACAGCATTCTGTTGACAAAGGGTTGGATAAATGTCAATCAACTGGATCAGAAATATATAGTCTGAAAATAACATTGTACTCATCCCCAGGATAAAACCGGGGGAAACCAAGAGCCGTGAACTTTAGAATTATAATTTGATGCCAGATTTTCTCGAATGTCTTTCTGAAGTCTGTGGCAATAACTTCTATTTGTTTGCCGCCCAAGAATTGTCAGATCAACTCAACTAGGTTAGTGGTTTTCGATCGACTTTTTAGGAAAACATATTGATTTTGAGAGAAATTGGGATTGCAGTGAAAGGATATTATTATTTCGTAGACGATACTTTCAAAGAGTTTGGGAATGCAAGAGAGTTTACCAAGGGAGGATAGTTGGACACCTCATTCCTTTGTTCTTTTTTGTAGATTGGGGTGATGTAAGTTTTTTTTCAAAAGTTAAGGAAAGAGTTCCTGTGAAATGGAACTCTGAAATAAGGCTACAAGGGGTCGGAGCAGTTGATTGGCGCCTTTTGTTTTTAAAATTATGCTGGCCAGTCAAGACCCGAAGAGAAGAGCACGAATTATATTTACTGACGCTAGAGACGTCTGAGCGCAGGTTTTCATATAAGGAAAGTAACATGATCGGATTGAAGGTCCTGTTCGGAAGAACTTTTGCTTCGAGAAATTGATTAGGGCGTTTGTAAAATTAAGATCAGCGGAATTCGACGATTTGAAGGGATTTGAAATGGCTGTGAATGCTATGAGAACACCGCGACTGGTCGGATCGCCAGTATTGCGTCGCCATCAGAACAAGTATTTTGAAATCATGACTGAGTTTATCGATTTTAACAGCATAGTGTATTATGAGTTCTTGGAAACGGGTAATCAAAGGACAAGTGTCATTTTTCAATTGCCTCCCTTGTGAAATTTTGTCAAAAAAACTCAACGCCAGAGATATGTACATAAGTTAGTGGTTTGAAAACTCCAACTGGTGTTTGTTCAACAAAGATAGTTAAACATTTCGCCAAGGGCTAGGAGAAACTAACTGAAAGCCCAGATACATATTTCTTTTTCGAAATGATCACAGATAGTGGCTCTTTTAGTAACCACTTTGCATCAAATTTTGTATTATGATCTTGACCTTTACATCATGTGCAGCTGACAAAAGAATGAATAACATCAAGAATTTAACAAAAAAATATGCGTCCACCCGTCTACATATGTTACTTAAATGAACAAATTCGCAGGAAATCTGGTGCCCCGAAAACTCGAAATAGTGAAATACTTTCTTCATTCACCGCAAGGAACAGTTTGGTGCGGTTTTCGGGCAGTCGGTCCCATGAGCCCATATTTTTTTCTAAAAATCGTACTGGTGCTACGGTTTCACTGAATGGATTGCGTCACCGACAGGTATTGCCAACTTATTGTGTCTGAAATGGTTGATATAAACCCGGACCATGCATATTTTCACAGAAGTTCACCTCGTGCCACATGGCTGGTAAAACAATGTCTTTATTATGTGACATTTAGAGTGACTATTAGAGTTTTCGTTGGAGCAATACTTCTAATAATTCCAACTAAAATAAAGTACCAAAATCCTGCAAAAAATTTACTGAACATTTGATCAAAAGAAAAAATATTTATAGAGTGGGCTATCTAGTGGCTTTTTTTAAATCATAGGTTGTTTTGGCACTGACAGCTGTTTCCCGCTCGAAATAGTAAGTCAGTATCATAGCTCCGCAGAACGAAATGAGTCGTCTTACGCTTAAACAACGTTGGGAAATATCGAAAACTTATTCCCAAAGTGAGTGCTGTGTAGCCCAAACAGAGCGCTTTTTAAAAAAAAGTTTTGGCACGACCATCCGCTTCGTTATCGTCTCGCAGTTTGGGCCTTAGAGCAGCTTCAATTGGACAACGATTTTGGGCGAGAAATCGAGGCTCTGACGTGGTGAATTTTCATCTCAGCGGCTACGTTGACAAAGAAAATTACCGCACCTGGGGCTTGGAAAACCCGCACGTTATTGTCCAGAAGCCAATGCATCCACGTCTTGGCGATGTCAATTGGTCGCCTCGCAGCTGCGATTTGACGCCTTTTGACTTTTTTTTGTGGGGAACTGTGAAGGACCGATATTCAGCACCTAAGGCAAATATCATCCAAGCAATCCGTGAGATAGAGTCCGAAACCACAGGTCTTGGAAAATTGGGGTTACAGAATGCACTACTGCGTAGCCAGCCGAGGCAGCCACTTGAACGACGTTGCATTATATAATTAATGGGAATGTTCGGTCTTACTAATAAAGCCACAATACATGGAAAAATTTAATTTTGTTCATTTTATTGCATTTTTAAAAATAAACTTGTATTTCTGCCACCATTTATAGGCCGAGCTGAGGGGAATATTTGGCAAATACTGTATTTTATAAATAGCCCAGGAATTTTGTAGTACTTTAGAGTAACACTATCATATCATCTTTTTTCCAAAAAATTGATAGAAGAATAGATAATTTTGAAGAGATCTTCTTTGATTAAAACTTACTAAATGTAAAATATTTTTTTAAAACCGATAATTCTCGTAATTTTTTAAACACTTTAAGCTTGTTAACTATCCATTTGGAAGTCATTGTAACAAATCAGATTCGCCAATAAAAATTGTGACGTATTCCTATATCGCACAGTCTCTACAGTGCATTTTTAAAGTGTGCATGTGTATGTACGTTCATTTGTTCATATTTTTCGTCTCGAATATCTCAAGATCAAATGACGACATCGATCCCGCACTAATTTCATTCGAAGCACAATTGCATATTGAACGTCTGATGAGATTTGCCAAGAAAATTAATTAGCGGTTTGTTTCTTATGTCGATGAAACTACTGTTAAATATTTGTTAATTTTTTTTTGTCTCACAAGTCTCGAGAACCAATGGCACCCATGAACTTATTTTCAGTTTACATATTCGCATTCATGCTCCAGCCAGCCGACCCAATCGTACCACAATGATATGTACTTTGAGGCAGAAGTACTATGGTAGAAAGTCCTATAATATGATTCTTGAAAGACTAGCGGTCTTATTAGTCTGGGGTGCTTCTTGTTATATTCTGGCCGTGCTTTCCTTCTGAAAACTTGCGCAACCAAGCTAGTCACGATATCGGTATCCGAGAATACAAATATCAAAGTAGTATTCGGTTTTTAGGCCTACCAGATTCGTCCCTTCTCGACTTAATGCAATCTGTAGTCCAAAAGGCTTTACTTGTCAAACTTAAAACGAAGAGAAGATCATAGCTTTATACTCAATAGGACTGTAGAATCACCTTCCATTTTGAACTCTTGTCGAGTTCAATCGTGCTCTAATTTGTCTTGTTACAAAGAAGACTTCTGGAACCGATTTTTCTTGTCTTGTTTTTCACATGAACGGATTACGAAAAGTAGGTAGATTTAACCTTAAAGAAGACCAACAAACCAAGTAGCCGAGTTGATTTTGGTCGATTATTTGTGCCTTTGGCTTCAGAGATGAAATGCAAATCCATATTGCTTTTGCGGTCGCTACCCAATTTCAAATACTTGCTTATTTAACATTTTTCCATCTCCACCCGCCGTTCTAGCCATGACCCCAGGTAGCCTTCCTAAATACCTGATGCGGCACTTGAACGACTTTAATATAAACTTTTTTTCTCTTCTTTCGAAAACAGAAAAAAAAAAACTTTCCCAGCCCTTCATAGTCAGTGTAATCCCAGATAAGCAACATATGAATTCGCAATCCCACGCCACAAACAATAACTTACTGAGCCTCATCGCTAACCTCGACTGCCAACATCACCATCGCTACCGCCAGAGCGAAAGAGAAACCTGTTTTCTCACTGAATCTCCTTAATCCCTAAACGCGCCACATATGTGTGCCATGCTCCCCCTTGCATACTTTTCGCCTGGCTAAATGCCAAATAGGTTTTTGGCTTACTCGTCCTTTATTCTTACATTCCACCCGAATTTTGGCCTGGAATGGAATATAATCTGTCTGGAGGTGGAGGGGGATCTCCTTTTAAGGATTTGAAAATAGAAAATAATGCCCCGCGCTGACAGACAAGGACGTAGAAAAATAGAAATGAGCGGAACTTATAAAGTGGTAAAAAGCTAACGAATACATAGTTAAATAAAATTTCCTCCCAGCCCCTAGGTACCCGCCGTGCGGTAGATAGTGTGCAAGTGTCGGTTGGAGGTGGATATGGACGAAATATTTTGAATTTTATTTTTATTCATCCTTATGCCTTGATGGGGGGGTGGTGGAAGTAAAGAAGTAAGGAAGTTGTCCATATACATAAGGGTGTTGTATAACTTTGCACGGTGAGTGGTGAGTGGGAGGAAAAAACCGAGAATAATATCCTGCTGAAGTGATTTTATGATTCCACTGTTTTGTTCGTCTTTTCATTGGACGGATTCGTAATGCTTCCGAAACTACATCAAAAAGGCTAAAAGGATGTGGGAGAAAGCAGCGAAAGAAAAATCGAGACAGAAGCTGATAATAAGCTCAATTCGAGGTGGAATAGATGAACAACACCCGAATAAAGGACAAAGAATGAATGGCAAACGTAAACGGAGAACAACGAGGAAGAAAAAAAAGGAAGAACGGGAGAATGGGTGGGAAAAGAAAGATGTAAATCCCGGTTTTGTTCCTTGAGGGATGCGGCAGGCACGATAGTACTCGCACTCGCATAACAACGAAGTAGAGTATCAAATACTACGATGGCGATGAATGGTGGAAAAAAGTTGCCATAAAATAAACATTGTCGAAGTATGAGCATCCCAGGCTCCCAGTCGCTGTTGCTCTTGTTACAGCTACTGCTACATATTTTTATAGCCAACTGAGAGGATGAAGGTGGCTGTTCGGCAATGGTATGTGGAAGAAGCAAACTGGACGATTGTGAAGCTGATGAGGTTGGTTCAGCGGCGATTGCGATGTGATGGTGATGCTTATGGTAGGAGGGCGGGATGATGATAGGATCATAGTCACTGCTTCGCTTTGCTTTGGTTTTGCTATACCTCCTTACCGATGTTATCCATAGCTGGGGGTGGAGTTTTCTTTCTTATTTTCCACATTTTTCCTTTTTGTATGTTATCTAGTTCGCTTTGTTTCTCTAAACGCTGCCACAGGAGATGTTGTTTGTGTGGCCTAAGTCCTATAGTATCCTGTTGGTAGCATTGTTGCCCGTGTGTATTGGTATGTCGAACGGGAAAGAAGAAATTCCTTTCTATTGTTTTCCCATTTGAGGGATTTTCTTTAAGATTTTTACACTTCCCGATGGTTTATCTGTCGACTCTGGCAACGGTAGAGGGTTCGGAATACACAAGACGAATTCGGAAGCAGGCAAGCTGACTTCGGATCGGCGGGATGGAAAACGTGAAATGCGCTACTGGAGATCAGATCGGTTTAAGGATGAAATCGTCAGATAAATAATATTGAAGCTGGCACAGTTTGGTTTTGTTTTTTTTCTTTTTTATATTTGACGAATGATGGGTGGAGGAGATGGGAGGCGAAAGGTCGGCGAAAGTAGAAATAATGATGGAAATGTATTGGGGTGGAAGACGAAGTGGATTGGGCGAACTTTAGGGATTAGTTTAAGTGCAGTTGTTCTCTTGGTTAGATGTTGATTTTTAATTCTACTTGAGATGAATCATTGTTCAAAGTGGGTCGTGGGATTAGAACAGAATTGTGATGGGCGGGGAAAGCATCATTGGTGAGAGTCGGATGGAAGTGAACAGTAGTGGATTGCAATCCTTCTGGAAAGATTAGATAATTGCACTTTCAGCTAAGTGGCTAATTAAAAGTTATAAAACGAAATTCAGGGCTAGGTTTATGTTAACAGGGCGGTAACATAGCACAGAAAATTTGTCTCGATGAGTCTTTCAGAAGAATATGCAGTGCAAAGCATCACCAGTAAGTAAACAGAAAGTAAGTTCGCCATAAATCTTGGAAATACCAGAAAGTAAGCGTAAACTTAATATGTTCAAAAGTAACAGGAATTGTGTTACATATTTCGCGAGTTCGCTCTTTTTTTTCTTTGCAATTTCTTGCAAGCAATTCCTTCTACTCTCCGGATTCAGAGAAATTGTCGGTATTAGTGCAATCGGCGGCTACTTATGTGTTCACATAATGGACCACAGAATCCGCATTAAACGTCAATGCAGAAGTATGTACATAGTATTGGCCTTCGTGAGTCAGTTGTTGTATAAGTTTTTCTAAGAAAACCAGGAAGAGTTCCAAAATTTCGAGCGTCCTAGTGGTATTGGCACCCATGACCGAAAAACTTGTCACGGAATAGAGTTATTATTTCACTAGCCGTGTGGTATGTGGCTCTGTTCTGCTAAAAATATTGATTATTGCAGCAATTTGGGGCAACATATCAATCCACATTATTTGGTAAAGAAATACGAGTTTGTTAAAAAAATAAGGTGGCCTTTTGCATTTGGCAAAAAAGGCCGAGAAGATGTTTAATTATGAGGCTCGCACTGGATGCCGCAACACGACAACAGGAATGAAAACGTTAAATTGTTATGAAGGATCATCGAATCATTATCAGAGAAATCGCTGAGCATATTGGCACATCGGTTGGCCCTTGTTATGCAATTGTTTCAGATATTTTGGGCATGAAACCTGAGCCCTCGAAATTTGTATCCGAAATTGCTAAATTTTGACCAAAAGGATCGTCTCATGTGCATAGCTTTTTTAGCCACCGTATTAATGGGACTTGGCCCATTATGACTTTTTCTCCTTCCCAAAATTAAAATGACGGAGATTTGTTACAATTGACCTCATCTCTGGAAGAGCTCAAGCTACATCAAGATCATAATATCATATGATTATGATCAACCCTGTCGGTTGCTGTTCTCCCTGTCGGCTCATGTTTAGCGAATGTTTGTCTCAAAACGCGGACGGCGCTAAATGTGACCGAGGACGGGTGCACGAGTAATGGGCTGTCGGTTAATCCTCTTAAGACTGATGTCATTCTCTTCACGAGAAGGAGGAAATATACTGGCATTAATCAGCTGGTGCTAAAAGGCATTCCTATTCCGATATCCTAGGAAGATAAGTACCTGGGAGTCATTTTAGATAGCAAGCTTCTTTGGTCAAAGCATGTTGAGTCAAAAACCACCAAAGCGCTGTCAGCTTTTTGGCAATTCAAAGGTGACTTTCGCAAAACATTGGGTTTATCGCCGAAGTAGGTCCTCTGGAACTACACGGCAATGATAAGACCGATAATCTTATATGCATCGGTTGTTTGGATGAACAGGCTAACACGCAAACACGTCGTGGCCTCTATCACCAAACTCCAAAGAGCGGTCTGTCGCAGCTGCACCTGGGCTTTCCCAGCAAACCGGGAGCTAATCTAGATGCTACGATGAATCTTCCACCCCTTAACATATATATCAGAGGGTGAGCACTGAAAGCCATGTCTCGCCTCAAGAGAAATTGTCTTTGGTACAACTCGCATTGGAGTGACAGTGTACTTGCGCGAGAAATATCCTACGATTATTGTCTCATGGATATGCCTTGCAATGACACCTGCCATCATACTGCGCTGTAATTTCACATTTCCATGGCGTCAAGACTGGCTCTGGCCGGATACTAAACCTGGAAAGGACTGTCTCGGCTCCAAGTCTGGACGGGGAGCCGGTGCTGGGGTTTTTTTTTTGAGCGCGAAAATGTCCGACTACACTTTTCGTTAGGAAAATATGCGTGTGTCTTTCAATCAGAGATATACGCAGCACAAGTGGAAGGGTAAAGGTATATGCGTCTGCAGTGACAGCCAAGCTGCACTCAAAGCTGTTTCCAACCCTGTATCCAACTCCAAATTAGTGCATGAACTCAAGACCTTTTTGAACAAAGTGGGAAGACTAAATTCACTTAGGCTTGTATGGGTCCCAGGTAGTTTCCCAGATCTGGGAATGAGGTCTCCGATGAACTCGCTGGAAGGGGCTCAGAGGAGAGTTTCTCAGGACCTGAACCCGCCTTAAGTCTACCTGCTTCCACGGTCAAATCTGACATCAACGACTGGGTCTTTAATGCACACAGTCGTAGATGGAGGGAATATCCAGGATGCAGGAACCTTATCCTTAAGGAGAAATTATTGCAAAGGCTTTCGGGCGTCATTACCGGTCATTACACTTTTACCAAGCATCTCTGCGTGCTCGGCATCAGTGGGACGCCTACCTTTGCTGCATGTTGCGCGGAGGATAACGCAGCAGAACATTTTTTTGCGACTGTCCCGCCGTCGCTCTCTCACTGTGGCGCACCCTTGGTGCCGACGTAGTGTATGCCGAATCTCTTAGCTCTACATCACTGAAGTCCCTCCTCAGTTTTCTCCAGACCACGGGAACATACAATGAGAAAACATGTCTGCTTAGTAGTACAATGGACCAGTATTTGTGACTGAGTGCTGCAACAGATAATAGAAGCCTCCAACAAAAAAAAATAAATACTGATAACCTCTTTGCTATGAATAACCAAAAGTTTCCGCAGTGACAGCTAAATATTGACAATTCACAAATGGTGCGAAATTTAAAATGACACCTCTTATTGGATGACACTATATTTTACCAAAATCATACTGCTATGGTACCCGAGACTTAATTTTTGGCTCAAGTTGACTTTGCTTACTTTCCAAAAATACGGAGACCTTTAGAGTATTGTTAATTCTATTTGAGGTTGTTGCCATCCAACATTAAGCGGCACAAATTACTGTGAACTATAAACCGAGTTCAAAAATTATCCATACGTCAATAAAGTTTGGGATGCTGCTAAGAAAAGACTTTTGAGCTGCCTGATGTGAAAAATGAAAGCATCATTCTTTGAGCATTGACAAGAGTTTAAGTAATACCATAAATGCACGTCGAAAAGGTCGGCTAAAGGCACTTTTCCACATCACCTAAGAATTGTCATTGAAATAACACCAAAGAGATCCTTTCCTTTGTTTTTTTCCGAAGAAGAATTCAACACACCCAGTCTAGCCTTTCGCATTTTTCGTTCCTTTTTTCTTAAGCCATAATATCTCAGATACAAGAAAAGGATCCGAAATAAAAGCATCTATACTATGGTTCAAGGAGAAACACATGGATAAAATGAAAACAAAAGAAAAAACGTAAGCCTTTTTAGTTAATGAAAACGACGATGGCATTGGACACTCACAAGGATGCGCTTCATCTCATCCTGCAACAAAGCATTCAAGTGCAAACTGCACGCATGCATCCTTATCAAGACAAACTCAACCCTTATGCTTTAACTGGAAAGCTAAATCAATCTCTTAGCGTAATAGACAATCCTTTCTCATCTCCATGTCCTTTTACGAATTTTCATTAGAGCCATAATCATTTCTAGAGAAATACCTACTCAACCATGGACGCATGGATGTGCTATGAATCGGGAGATCCTTAGCACCCAACACCAGCAACCTCATATGCCTGCTATTTATATGTAACGGATAAAGTTACTATCCATGTGGAAACACCGTGGACTCAGCTGCCGATTAGAAATTGGTTTTCTTTTTTATTTTTCTACTCTTTTTCGGTCCTTTGCTTCTGCTTATGACTTCTGACACTCAATTCCCAAAACATCTTTCTCTGCCGCCTACCCGTCACGCCTCGTATGTGTGCGCACAAAATTATCCTACGAGCCTCAGATGAAGAAGGACGTATGCGAGATCCTTTTATCAGCATATGAGCTCAAGGAAAGTTTCA
Source organism: Merodon equestris (assembly GCA_958301585.1). Classification (NCBI taxonomy): domain Eukaryota; kingdom Metazoa; phylum Arthropoda; class Insecta; order Diptera; family Syrphidae; genus Merodon; species Merodon equestris. Next base: position 17,383,791 of record OY284416.1, on the reverse strand, counting down.
GTTTCATTTTTTCCTGATGAGGTGGAAAAGTATGTTTTTTTTGTTGTTTTATTAAAACAAAACCCTCTGCCCTACCAAAGGCGAAGCTCAGTGAAGTGTGTTCAAGCAACGTGGGTGTATAAAATCAAAAAAAAAAGAAGAAAAACAAGAAAACCAAGAATAGAAAAGCTTGAAAAAAGTTATTGATAAATATTTATGTTTGTATAGGTTATGATGATAATGGTGGTACCGACCTTTGAGACTAACGACAAGGTGGCGAATTTTGGCGTCGTCAGAAGTCATCCAGGTTTTTTTCTTCTAAAGTATTCCAGTCCGGAAGCGGCGTGATATTTTTGGCCTGGGTTAGCTTTCGAATTGACTTCATGAGGTTTATTCTTATTGGGATTTTTAAAGTAAATCGAATGAATGTTTTTTATGATTTTATTGGTCTCGTGGGGATGACGCTGCAATGTCGGTTTAATTTGAGAATTGGCTTTTGATTTTATTGGTTCCGGAGGTATTTCGTAGGAATAATGGGACCCTTTAGAGATTTTGGTTGACTCAGTTAAATACTAAATATATAAGCACTGCCATAGGATGGTTCGCAAGCCCCTCGGTAAGAAAAAAACATCACATAAATGAAATATCAGTCATCGAATATATGAGATTCGAACTCATGTCATCAACGTTACATTTTATAATAGTATTAAATATAAATTAATAAAATCGATGAGGGGAAATTAATAATTTCCAAAAATTATAGAAGCCAAAGATAGTCTCTACCTCGAACCGGAAATTACTGTGTTAATTCGTAATGTTAGTGGAGGAAATTCGAATTTGTAGAGATAAGTACCCACACATTAACTTAATCGGTAATCGCAGTCCAATTACCATATTGCGTTATAATAATTGGTTTCAATATTTTATTAAATAAATTATGTCTTTATTCACGCAAGTAGATAAATTAAGTCTACAGAGAGCAAAATATAAATAAATATATACAATGTATAAATATACAAATATATATTTTTTTTAAAAATTAGATATGAATTCAAGCAGTATCAACGATAATTTGATTAACTTTCTGTGATAATAACTATTGTCTGAATGTTCTTGCCTATTCAACATTGTCATTGAATGGATTAAATTTGTATAGCAAGTTTCTTTGTACCGCACCAAATGTCTTCCACATCCAAGTATGCTGAGATTAACGACTACGTTGACCATAATCTGCACCTACTACAGAATTACTATTTTTGTAGGATGTTTCCGCAATTTTAACACCTTCAGCGATTACTAAACGATCCATATTGTAAGATAGCAGTCCTTAGACTAAACATTTATAGTCTTGAATGCTAGTTCGGTTGACACATATGAGTGAAATAGGGATGTGAAATCCGGATTATGAATAGGACCACTCTATATAAAAATATACATACTCGTATGTATATCGCGTATGAAATTGCAATTACATTACAAATGAAAGACAGAAAAAGGCAATCCTTGTTTGGATAGTTCATATCCGGCCATGAAGATTAGTATCTTTAATATCTTTCAAAATTATATGATATCGGGAGCAAAGGTATTTATGAAGTCAACATGTGACAAAATTAACCTAGATTTATTACCTTTGCTTCCATTAAACGCACTATATAGTTGCACGACGTTCCTGTGCCAATTCCATATTTTTCCAAACACTAGCATCTTTATTTTGTGATTCTACAAATCCTGACTTCGAAATCTAATCGGGTGAATAACTTATTTAAATTGACATTAAGCGTTAAATTAACGACTAATTAGCTTTTACATAAAATAGAGTATTAGACCTAGCGAAAGTCCAGGTTATGACTTGGTAGATGGAAAAATCTTAAAACCATATTACTTTCCAAAAACATTAAGGATAGCTGAAGTACACGCCATCGCGAAACTAGGAAAAGACATAACAAAAGCAAGTAAATACCGCTCAGTTTGCCTGTAGCCAATTTTATCTAAGCTCGTCGTACACAAAAGTTTACAACCGATACTCGATCGTAACAATATTTTGCCGAAGAACCAATTCGGATTCACCAAGTTGACTATATAATAAACGCGCAGAATAGTAAATAAAATTTCAAATTACCTAGAAAATAAAAATACTGCTCCAGAGCCTTTCTTGGCATATCTAAGGCTTTTGTATGACACAGTGACTCCTTTTCAAACTCAACAGAGCCTTATCTAGATTCTTACCCACTATTTAAGAGCTACCTTGGCCAACGACATTTTTATGTAAAATGCGACGACGAATATTCCGTACTGCTTATCGTACGAGCTGGTATTCCCCAGGGTAGCGTATTGAGACCAGTACTTTACTTAATGTAATTACACAGCTGATATACCTACACCGATATCGCATTTTGCTGCCTAGCAAAGACATAATGTATGCGAACAGTAAACTCCAGAGCCATTTAAATAACACCATACTATACAGTGGTTCACTAAATGGGGAATCGAAATTAACGGAGAGAAAACTACCCAGGTAGTTTACACCGCAAGGCTATACTATAAAAATTAACAACAGAAGCATAAAAACTAGTGATCACGCCAAGTATTGTATTTAGGTACGGTAATTGACTGTAAGTTGATAAGCATAGAAGCAACACATTTTAGAAAAGAGAAACCAATTAAAAGACCAATTTCGAAAAAGCTATCAACAAATAACAAACTACTTATTTTAGTCGATATGTACCAAACAAGGAAATTCACAAAGATATCAACATAACAACTGTCGCAGAGGAAATCAAAATGTCTTGCGACGAATGCAGGCAAGGCATTCCACCACATACTAACGTCGATATACGCAAGCTCCCAAACAGCGAACAAACACAAAGACAAAGACTTAAACGCTACAAACCAACAGACTTAATTGACAGGTATAGGAAAAACTGGGGACAACGTCTAAATATATTAAACGGAAAGTCTAATAAAAAAAATTATGTGCCGATAACAACGAGCGACAAGAAATGCTCTGTGTAAAACAAATCTCCGACGTTTCGGGTGGATTACAACCCACTCACGACAACTGGGTATCATACTTTAAGGACACGATGTACAGGACAATGGTCCAACACCGTGTCTGAACCCGTATACATGTACCATAATAACATTAACTTATTGTCAATTAAGGAGACAAAAAAATTAACACTTAAATTATTTGACTTTGTACTGACCAGAGCTTTTTCATTAATTGAGTTTTTTTTTTTAACAAAAATACATATACGTAGAGTAGACGATTCGTAGTTAAACTGTTAACCGCGTCCGTGACACATTCAAATGAGACTTAGGTGGCTCAGGCAAATATTTATTAGCCAACAAGACTATGCGGCTTGAAGTATTTCTCACTAATTCTAGTCAATGTTTTTTAATAATTATTAATTACTCTTTCCACTCTTTAGATAATATACATTTTATTTTATACATTTTACATGAAATGAAGATCGGAAAATTTAGCCCAAAAACGCAAATTGGAACCGTCATTGTAATTTTAAGAAACTGAAAGTAATGGAAGGATGTGGAATCATCGTGCTACCCATGACTTTGGGGTTATTTACCACTCCAACATTTACATATGAGTATATCAATTGATTAAATGTTATTAAATGTTGAATAACCTATTAAAATGCTATACATACTTCTTAAATTGTTTTTAAAAGCCAACACCTTCTGTTAAAACACAACTCATTGAATCATTTTTTTACAAGTCAAAATAAAAATAAAAAAGAAAACTGAAAACCAATGTATCTTCGTTTAAAAAGGTGTTAATCCTACGTGAACCTAAATTTTTTTTACAAATTGTCTTGCTTAACTTGACTCGATTTACAGTTGATGAAACCGAACCGAAGCATCTCTCAATGACTTATGTTGTATATGACCGAAAGGATAAATGGAATGGCAAATTTGGAGAAGCCTTCTTCAGACAAGTATACTGTAGGATATTCAAAAGTACCCCACTTAAGAATATAATACCATTTCGTCAGTAACCAACACAGCAATCCACGATACCCTTGTTCAGCCACATTCTAAAGAGTACTTCACGAGATATGGAGCAGGAAATATAAACCCAATTTTTATGTAATCTAACTGGTTTCGCTACTCCGATTGGCGCAGTTTTCAAAATTTTTATGTGAAAATATATGCCCAGAAACTGGTTGTAATGACGTCAACCAGATTGGTTGATTAGTCTGCTGGTAACTGTTAAGGAATTTATATTTTATTAAGCACGTATGAGGCAAGAATAAGGATGAGGCTATAAGAATAAATCGAAGTGCAGGAAAGTTTTAGACATTTTAAATACTACTCTTAAGGTCCATATAATTTTTAAGAAGGACCAACCTTCGAAACATACTTGTCAATATTTTATGAAAATTGGATATTTAGTTCATAAGTTCCAATGGTCTTACTGACACTAAATCTGAATTCCGTGTAGCAAAGCATAGCTCTTAAGAAGAAAAAATCCCATTCAAGTAAAGCAATGCCGTTTGAAGTGTTATCCGGACTCTGCTCCATTGAGCAAAATGAGAAGTGGCCTGCTAAATATGAACGTGACCGTGTAAACACCACTAATGTTGAATGCTCATGTCGCCTAAAATCGGCAGTTATTCCAAAACCGGCATGTTAGATGGGGAATAAACTCCTACTGTTAAAATACTCATAAGGTTGAGAATGGGGTGGTATCATTATGAGTTAAAATCGGCTCGAAGCTTCGCAGGGCGCGGCGTTCAGCTGAGTGGACAGGAAAGATGAGAACCACCCAAAGCGACCAAAAACACAAATTTCAGTTAGTAAGTTTTGGCCTTTTTTAAGATGCGCAAGGTATTTAATTCATCTATTACCTTGAGCAAAAGCAATAGTATGTAGGTATATGTATAATGACATAACGTTATTGATGAGATCCGACAAAAAACTGGGAGAAAACGAACCCAAATTATTATTTCTGCTATCGGAAGTTCAAAGCAAAAAGCACTCTGTATCTTCAAAATTGTACGAATTGCAATATGAGCTGCTTCTCCAGCAACCAGGGATGTCTATCTGTAAGAATAGAATAGACAGCCAAAGCTGGAGGAAATTCTGAAAACAAGTATCATATAATGAAAGAAGCATCGACATGTTAAAGAAGCTTATCTTGCTCATAAAGGAGACTATGTTGATGAATAAAGTTAATGTTGAGTAAAAATTGTTCCTTTATTAATCATCCTACGAATTTAATGAGAGATGTATTAGTTTGACAAAAAAGAGTTTTCGAGGGGTTTAAGCGATTCCAAGAACGCCACTCAATAACGCACAACAACCGATATAAAGGTGGAAAAGCTGAACGAAATTATTATGAATGATTGCCGAATCAGAATCAAAGATGTGGCAAACGGTGTTGGTATATTAATGGTATGAAATATACCCAGCCATATTAACGAGGGTAACGCGGCTTGCCTGAAGAATTCAGAATAACCCCTGGATGTGAGCCGAAACTTGCTCATATTTTATTGCTTGTTGGTAAATATTTGGTCAAAAACTGCTCCCTGAAACTAGTTACGACCTAATAAAAGCAACTTCCCATAAATGATATTGAAAATCCTAAATTCTCGGAACAAGGAATACAAGAAACTCTGTAAGAAATAGATTATTAAGATTCGCTCGCAAGCTATAGAAAATTGTCTATACCATCAGGAAGGACGAGAAAAAGCCTCTATTAATTGTAAGGAATGAAGACAAACTTTTTTCATTTTCAGTGGTAAATCACAACATTTGATGTTCGGAGCCATAAAAGGGCTAGATGTAACAAATATCAAGAATTGTTAGTCTTGTGGTGACCATGTTACAAAACAGGGAGATCAAGCCGTGCCTGGAATTTATAGTGTGTTAAAAAGGCCAGCAAGAAATGTGATGATTTTAATATACAATATAAAATAATAATTGGATCTCGCCGAAAATGTTTACCTAAAGGTCCTAAATATTTTCCCCATGGAAATGTAACTATTTTCCACATCGTTATATTAACTCAATTACATATTTGTTGTCATGTTTCCTATTTAAGACAATATATTTAAAAAAAGAAGCTGAAATAAATCTTCAAGAATAGTGGGCTAAAATACTAATAGTCTTATCAAATACGTATCAATCCAATGCCTAAAAGATTTTAAATAATCTTAGATTGAAAAACGAAATATGTATATAGAAAATAAGTTTGTTTTAAATGAACTCGAACTAGAATACTTTTGGTTACACACAATTGTTAACATTATCCTTCAGAAATATGAGTATCCAACAATTTCTCATTGTAATTGTTGGTTTCGACTGTCATTAGAAAAAAGTATGTAGGTTGTCTGTTAACAAAGCGTGAACGAAATGCTGTTTCACATATTGATGGAAAACAAAGTAAAACCGAAATCCACTGGAACCCAACAACGTTGTCTATAATATGCGTATCAACCAGAAAACTCCCATGATGATTCCGAAAAAAGAAATTTATACAGGGTGTCCCACGAGCAGTGTGCCAAAAGCTAGAGCGTGTAGGTCTGGTTCCTCCCATTTAGCCCTGAAGGGCAATTTTCTAAAAAATTGACTTAATGCCGTGATATACTTTTTTGTAAAGCCAGAAACCTCCTCTTTTATCTTGTTTTTAAACGAAGCTGTTTTAAGGAACAGTTTTTGAGAAATTAATTTTCAAACTCAAAATTTTGAAAAACTGCTCGTGGGACACCCTGTATATGAGTAGTTTTATAGGTATACAATTTCGGGATATACTAAACATTTTAATTTTGTAGAGACTAAAATTGAAAATATTTTTTAGTTCATTTAAATATCGTTAAAAAAACGTTAAATTCATATTTATTAATTTTAAAATTAAGGAAAAATATTTTAACAGCGATAAATTTTCCCAAAAAAGAATCCAATCTATTGAAGAAAGACATGCACTTAGAGAAGTTAAGTAAGCTTTTGAAAAAGCATTGTCTTAATTGGCATTCCTTATAGCTTTGTTTGGCAAACTAGATTCCACTCAAAATGCCGATAACAATCCAAAAACTCAAGAAACTCATCTGCGAAAGAGTTCGACCATCGAGTAGCCCACTTATAACGCCCCTAATTGTTCAGTCATTACCTTATTAATGGCAGTGAAATCAGAAACGAAATCAAAAACCGAAAACCCACTCAACCACTAGTCGATATTAGTGTCTGGAAGTTTTCGAAAAACAAAAGTAGTATCCTTCAAGCCATTCCCTCCTCGCTGTAAGGTTCTTAGAAGAGCTGATGATATACGATATGGCAATTAAAGAAAATGACAAGATGGGAAGAGCAAGAAAAAAAACCACCCAAAAATAAAAGAAGAAGAGAAGGATATCGCGCTTGCGGCAAAAAGCGATATATCATTTCGCCCAGCAACTGGATTTTATTGCGTATTTTGAATATTAATACTCTTATCCTCGTCCCGCAGGCTACATTCAGCTGTTGTTGCGGAGTTGTATTTAAAATTCCATTGCTCTTATATTCAGCGCATTGCGCCAGAGCCCGGGAATAGGCTAATCCCTCGATGCAGGAATATGAAAACCATTTACATTCCATAGCATAGGATATCCTTATGATTATGTTGGAATGCCATCTTGTGCAAACGTTTCTCTCGAATTTATTCCGAATCTTCTTCACACAACTGTAAAACGTTCACATACCGAAAATATGACGAAGGACGGAAGAAAAAGCTTCGCGGAACCACTCGTCCTTGTGCAACTATTATCCCTCTCTATAATCCCGCACACAAGCGACTACCGAAAATAGCACCTAAAACCTAAAAGAAAAAGTATTGCTAACAGCATAGCCAGTCATCGCATTATCCTTTCCACCGAGGAAGGCACAATGTTTCAACACAAACCGTATCGTCCTTCCGATACATTTACTCATACTCATCCTAACAAATAATTAATGGCATTATAATGCATTTGTGATATACCTTCCACTATCGTTGCTAATGGCATTGAAAAGGGCGGTTGCGGAGCATTAAGTGCCTAGAATCGAAGCTCATACATCCTGCGGCGGCTGGAAGGATCCGCTTTTAATTCGTTGCCGCGTAGAAATTAGTCATGAAGTATTTCGTTGAATACAAATCACCGAATTAATAACTTGCATACGACTGCACTCCGCCCGCCAATAAATTGAATTTAGGCCAAGGCACGCTACAAAAAAAAGCACACCACCATCCCATAATTTAAAAAGAAGCGAATGAATGGAGAATATAAGTTACTTTTAGATACTCCTAGATACTTTTAGACTACGCGTTGCTGGGTGATAATTACGATGTAATTAGGACGACAAGGTTCATATCCAAGGACTTAGACGCTATATCGCTACATCAATATATCACTTACCAATTAAAAGGATAATCAAGTGGATGATATGCCAGTGGTAGTGGTCACAACCCATAATTTTATGATATGTGCTGTGGTAATGAAATGATGATGGGGGACAGGACGTGGAGGACTGTTTAGCCGTAACCGTTGCCGTTGCTTGTGTTCGAGTCTGAATCGCTGCTGATTGCCGATGCTGTTCGAACTTGCGGTGATGGTGGTAGTAGTGATAATAGTGCTGATGACTGGAGTAGAATTTATTATCCTTAGATATGCTGTAGTTAGATATGTGAAGATAGAATCCATTAGCCTGCGGATATGATTTTCTTATAATTCTCTCATTTTGTTTGCACATATTTTTCTTTTCTTTTTAATTATTATTTTTTTCTCTCTTTGCTCTTCTTTATTTCTCTTTCACTTGCTTCTTCACTTCACATTTTTTTTTTTTTATTTGGCGATCGCCCACAAGCTTAGTTGCACCCCGAATTCGCGATGTAACACGATACAATTTTCTCGGAATTTCTGCGATTTCCGCTCAACGCACAAAGATCCTGTTCGTTCATAATTAATTTAAGAATCACCTCCACTTTCCACAAACTGCTTTTTGATGTTGTTATTGATTTTATGTCACCCACAATTATTCGAAGGGATAATCGGATAATTAAAAAAAAAAAAAATTCTTTTTCGTGTTTTTCGTTTTAAAGGGCAGCGACAGGATGAAAAAAAAATGTCGAGAAAAAACTCGGAACAACAACAATGACAGTCGAGCGTTGCGCGTACGTACCGTTAGGCTTTCGAATCTTGACTAAGAACAGTTACATGAATGTATCTGGCAATAAGTTGGCATAGCATGGCATGTCGACGATGGTGGTGGTAACACGTTTTCGCCACCAGCCACCAGCCCCCAAATGTCCTTATTCATGCGGATGGTATTTGACTAGAAATCCTCGAATGACGTGACTCGTTCTGCCCTCTGGTATTGCTCCGCCGAACTCCATGTTGGCTGGTGAGTTCATTTGGGGTTTTCTAGCAATTAATGCTCAGAGAATTCGATAAAATCTCTTTTCGGAAACATACTCGGAGAGCGGTTGAGGGTGGATATAGAGTGCGGAAGGATATTTGCGAGAGAAATGTTCAGTTTCGTTCAGTTTGAAACGAAAGGATATTGAATTGGTATATCTGTTACCAGGGGAAACATCTTCCCCTGAGTTGGAGGGGAATTCGTGGGCCCTGCAACATGTTCGACTTGACGGAGAAAATGGTATTTTGGGAATGGTTTCGTAATAAGAAGATAGATTTTCAGGGATGAGATTCTGACCTTGCTTAAGTACCGATTTTAAGTTAGGCCATTTAGGAAGTAGCAAAGGCCGCTGGTCATATAAAATTGGTATTCTGGATATTACGAGGCAATTGTGTCGTGAGATATACATATGTATCACCTAATTACATGACAACATAGTTACAGCGGAAATGTAAAATTCCTCTTGATAGTTGCCAATTCGTCTATTAGTGGGATTTGGCACTAGAGTCTTAGAATAGAAATTAACCTGGACAAGATACAGACCTTTCAGAAGATTTATAAACAACATGGGATTTTGGCTAGGAAAAGTAATTACCCCGTATGCTAATGAGGAATCCTCCCCTGCGGCATACGGATAAGAATATCATTGTCGTGGTTCGGAATGCCAGTAGCAAGACAATAAACCATTAAGACACCACGCTCAAAACAACATCAAAACTCGTAGACATACCTTCGTGGTTAATTTGGCTGGTTTTCCTTGTGTAAAATATTGCGGCCTAGTTCCTCGATCGGAGAGCATCCTCGTTTTACGAATCAATAGATTGCGGTTCTGACCAAATTTTAACCATCGCCAGAATCAGAAGCCGAATGTAAATCATAGAAGCGGAACAGAGGAGCACAGAATTGTATGAGCCCGTGTGCAGCACCAATACCAGGACGCCGTTTTTGCCCTACTTAAATGGCAAAGAAACTAGAGTTACAGCAGTACAGGTAGAAGCAGTGTGGTCAACAATTAAAAGTATTGTAAAGGAAACAGAGAATAACAACTTGGGCTATTAAGAAGCTTCCAAAGGCAAGCTTTGGTTTGACGAACAATGCGAGGAAAATGTAAAAGTCCTTAGTGTTCCAAAACCAGAAAAATACGTACAAGACATCAGACCCTAGGAGAGTGAGAAAAAAGTTTCCTTCAGGATAAAATTACAACGACAAAGTTAAGAAAAATGTCTGGCGAAGATCATGAGAGTAATGTAGGCAGAGATGAATGCTGTACGAAAAAGTTGTCAAGTTGTCAAATATTCTCTTAAATATGCTGAATTCATACGCCTCTTTCAGGAACTGCTCAATAAATGAAGAGACATTCACCATAAGACATCTTCTAATAAGGAAACAGGAATTCCATAAAACGATTAACCAACTATTCGTAAATTTTAAAAAAGCGTAAGATCGATATGACCGTTGAACCTGATAAAAGTATAGTTAAAGTGAAACAAAAGACGAGTTTAGTAGGAAGCATCATGTCTCAAATATTCGAGATAGATTCGAGATTTGAGGTAAAATAAGGAGACGCCATGTGATCACTTTTCTTTAATTTGGTGGAGAAATGCCTAACGAAATACGCCCCAGGTTAAACTGACGATATGAACCTTCTAAGAGATAGTGAAGAAACACTTAAGAGAAACGCAAAAATTCTAATAATGGCAGGAAATCAAGTGACCTTATATACTCGATAAACGCTTTGAGAAAATGGACGAGTTCAAATAATTGGGTCGACTGCCAAAAATGACATAAACATCGAAATAAATAAAAGTATGCCTATAGACAACGTGTGCTTCTCCGTGATTAAGGAGCTTTTCAAAACAATTCAAACGGACAAATGGAAGGCTGTTCCGTATATGGGAAAAGGAGCGATGAAAAGGAACGTAATCATGACAGGAAGGCTTGGTGAAGGGTTGTCAAAGAGGCTCTGAACTTCCGAGTTTCAAACGACCAGTTACAATAATAAGGCGAAGTTCCATCAAGTGGAAAATATTAAAGGCCATATACTAACGTTTTGAAATTCGAGGGTCAAAGTCGTATTTTGAATATCAACTGAAAAATCGTCAGAAACTTTAAGTATAGCTCATATACTAACAGCCTAACTGGCACATCATTTTTTGCTGGAAATTTTGAGTCCGTTGATACTATTATGTGTGGCCTGGTATACGATAACGAAAAATCTGGTGAATCAACGATAATATCAAGATAGAAACTCATAAAGTTCATAGAATCACTCGCATTAGGTTGATAAAAGAGGAATTAAATGATAAACAAGCCAAAATCAAATTGATATTGGAGCTTAATTATCATCATCATCATCATCATCATCATCATTGCTATCGGGTCTTTCTTGTCAATAAGAAGCAATATAAAAACCACTTCAATAAACTAAAAATAATGTATTCGAATAGTTATTCAAGGGCAAACAATCGAGCCACAAGACCTATAAGCAAGAATACTTTCTATGACGCCAGCATAGTTCAGCAACTTAACGGTAGTCAAACTTGGTTTAAGTCTGCAGAACTTAAGCAAGGCATTAAGGCATTAAAGATAATCGTATTCGTCAGCCTTAAAGTCTTCGAATTTTTAGGAGACTATACCGTTCGATAAAAAGCGGCAATCTGGTCCATAGTCATCTTAATCAGTAACAGAATAAAATTTATAACAATAGTTGTGGCACCTTACGATAGCTTAGCCAAGAACTGATTCGTTACACTACTATCCTACATACATATAAAGTGCATAAAAAAAATATTTCCTTTATGGCTACCAGCCATAGTGGATAAAATAAGCGCTTAGGCTAGGTCGATGTTGCAAGGGTGGTGGAGTCTGAAATAAGTCAGTCAAATCTCTAAAAAAGTCGTCAAAAATAGCTGATAGAAATTATAATAATTTAAAAAGAAGAATTGCCTTACGAAGACAAAATACACATTTCGGAAACGGTAAGTCGAAACCGCAAAAGCGTATTTTTATGAAAAGAGTTAGGCTAGCCTTGTAAGAGTTTAGCGCCCGTTTGTTCAAATAACACAATATTGTGTATACAAAATGAATTTCAAAATCGTTTTATAAACGAAATCTAGCTCGTTTTATTTTTTTCACCTTGATATAATAGGTGTTTAGTCTACTGTTGACTGTCAAAGTGTTTTAATGTTTTTTTTTTAAATTTAGCGTGTGCTGGATAATATGTGAAACAGATTCAGTTCAGATTAAAATATCAACACTTTGAAATACCTTAAAAATCCAAAACCCTTCCCTTTAGAGTGATTTTTGTATGTACATAACATATGTGTCAGGATTAATTTTTAATTCTCCCAAATTTTGTGATGAAATGAAGGTATCAACTCCCGATAAGTTTTATTCAATGCGCAATTGCATAGTAAAAATATCATTGAATTTTCGTCAACTTCACCCCAGTTTTTTTTGTAACCCAAAAATTATTTAAAAAAAAGGGTTTTTTTTATCAGCGAATTGTCGTTGCGTTTTAAGTGCACTGGTCTTAAACTTTACCGGTAGCAGAGACGTTAATGGTATAGTTACCACCCAGCAATTTTTTTGAAAATAGCTACAACAATTACATAAAGTCCTGCTAAGTTTGGGAAATGTTAAAAATTACATTTAATGAATAAGCTATGAGTAAAAATAAGGTTAGAGTATAATATAATCCTAAGAACGCGGTTGGGAATAAAATAATTTTGAAAGTGTCATAGCAAATGATGAAACCAGAATAATATCATCCAAGATGATCAAGATTACCACCATAATGTGCAATTTATAAGGAGCATTGCCTACACGTACAACACCGTTGGCGTCGAACAATGAAAAAAAAAACGCGCAGAATTTTTAAAGAAGATATATGTATATGTATTCTTCAGACATAGTCCCCCATCTGTTATTTTCTGTTCCCAAAAATAGCGAGAAATTTAAGAGGCCATCGTTTCAAACACGTATACGAGATAAAACCGCACCGCTTAGCAATCTAAATGCTATTCAAAAAATCAAGTTTCAGAAATGTTTCGCGGGTTGGTAAGGGGTTTAAATAAGCAATTCACTTTATGATTGGGATTTGAGTACGTGTTTAGTCACATACGCCGAGGCAAGCAATTATCCGACATTACATATATGTAGCTTAAAATGTGCCATTTCATTATGTAAACAAAAAACAACAATCGATTCAGAACTGTTTGGTCTAGCGTCGTCGACGGTTGGTGCACTCTATTTGTCCCGACACAGTCTCCGCCGCAGGCTTTTATACTCGTTGCATGTTTATCGCAACATCTCGGCCATCCCATCACCCTTGACATCAGAGGCCTCCTCGTCGGTGACTTCGTTGGTAAGACCCCCTTCTGGAAGCTGGCGGATGTTGTCGCTAGTCACTAGTTGCCGACTTAGGGCATCAATATGTGCGGCCCTCTTCGCGGGCTGATGAACCGTTTTCGACTAAAGAAGACCACTGGTCGTAGTGAGTTGTCCTCCTTCCCCCGTTGTAGTAGTATTCCAGCCAAGCCGGACGACGACGCATCCGTGTAGACCTCATGTGCACATTCCGGATCGGATAGTGCCAGTCCTTGGGATCGTGCTAGATCAGTATCTATATTTTGACAAACATGTAGATGCTACTCTGGCAAGGGCCCGGGGCGCTTTCGCTCTGACAAGATGGCTGTTTCGTAGCAGCCAACTTGATTCTAGGGTGAAAGTAAAAGTAATCTGCTACATGGACTTAATCAGGCCCATGGTTGCCTATGGATGTCCGTCTGGTTCAATGTGAGAGTCAGCTTAATGGAAAGGATTCGGGTGTTTGAAAGACAATGTCTCAGGACTTTTCTTGGATTACATAGAACACCCGAATCTGAGTACACGAAATGTTACCCTAACGAGGTCCTATACAATAGGGCTAGGATTTTACGGGTGGACAATTTTCTGATAAAGTTGATTCGAAGCCATGTTGCAAGAGCACTGACTTCGGCCAATAACTTGATCTCCGGGGCTTACTGCCCCAATAATTCGTAACACGAGAGGGTGCGCCCTAATGGCTTTGTCCCCCCCAGAGGCATTCCTCTATTTGGATAAATGTGGGCTTATACAGGATAGATTAGTGGTTTCCCTAATCTTTCACGCCATTCCATAGAGCGGCGCCCTCTCTACGAACATGATGTCGCGCTCTGTGAGCCGGAGCGCCTCAGGTTCAGTAGAGCGGTATCATGCCGAGATAGAAGAAACGTTGCCCGACAGTATCAACGCTGCTGGTGGCTGGAGGAAGCTCCGTCGTCAATTGTTTGATAGTTCAGCCTCTTTAAGGCAAATCCGGCCCAACACCGATGGATGGCTTACATAAGTTAAGGTAGGTTTAGATTAGGATACAGGTGGTGGTGTAGTTTTAAAATTAATTTGTTTATGTAAAACCAAAAAATCAAAAAAAAAATTATAAAACATAAATCCACAATAAAAAATGCATTTAGTAAATGTATATTATGTATACATACATATATTCTATGTTTATTGTAGTTAAGGTCGGTTAAGCTAGTTTTAATTAGTTGTAAGTTTTACATAAAATCAAAAGTATGTCGAAAGGCATAGTTCAACGTGCCGTCTGCTTTAGAGTGCCCGCACAGGGCCAGTAAGGTAATTATAATTACTTGAGATAGTTAAGCATAGTTAAACATAGGCTTAAGATTTTTTGTCTGAAAAAAGTTAGATATACAATACAATAGAAAAAAAAGAAAAAAGTGCCAGTACGGGCGGGTGAATAAGGGCCATCTTTAGTCTCTGGAATGCTTCTTGCTCTCGCGGGGTCCAATCGAACGGCTGGTCTTTTTTGGTAAAGCGGCGTTGCCCAGTGCGCATAGTTCTCCACAAACTTGTTGAAAAAACCCTGTAAGCCAAGAAACTGTCGGACCGTGTGACCGTCCTTGGGAGTCGGGAATACCGTTATGGCGGCCGTTTTTCTTACTCGGTATCCTAGGAATTCGATTTTAGTTTGGAAAGAGCACATTTACTTACATTTAGGGTTTGCCCTGATCCTCTTAGGACCCCGAGGAACATCTGGAGCTTCTGCAAGCCCTCTTCGATATATTTGCTGCCGATGGCTATATCATTCAGGTACACCGCGATTTCACCCTTCCTCCGCTGGAGCATTGACAAACCCGAACGGCATTCGGCGGAACTCGTACATACCATCATCAGTAGCGAACGCAGTCAGGTTCTTACTGCGTACCTCCACGCAGACTTGGTGATATCCTGAGGCTAGGTCCAAAGTCGTGAAAAACTCGTTTCCGGCCAAGAATTCGACTACTTCCTCCACCTCGGGCATAGGGAACTTCCTGCCCGGTAGTCGACGCAGAACCGGTCGCTGCCATCCTTCTTCTTTGTGAGGGTAACCGTCGCAGTAGTCTGAGTGTTATAGCTGAATTACTCTCCGCTTCAACATGCGTGTTTATCGCAACAATAATAAGTATGTTAGTGTGTCCCAATAATCACTAGATGTGTTTCTTTAGTAGGTTTGTAGGTATAGAAAATTATTAATCGTCCGTCTGAACGCACAATTGACAAAATATTTTTTTTTTTCAACAAAACGATGCGACATGACAATTAACGCTACCCGACGACCCGTTTTTTTCATTTTCTGGCGTTATTGCGAGAAGAAATTCCAGGATGAGCTGTTTCGCGTTTCGGTGATGTGAACTGACCACCAAGACCGTGTGATTATCGGCCGTTGGATTTCTTTTTGAATGATGTTGTAGGTACTTCATTTGGTATCAATGGTAAGGTCTAGGCAATATACACAAAAAACAAACTTCATTAAAGTAAGTAAACAATTTGAAAAAAATTCAACTAATATTGTAGTTGATAAGACAAATTGTAAAAGAAATGTCGAAAGTCTGGTTTTCTAACTTACTTCGAGAAAACTACATGCACAACTAATTGATAGCCAAGTTAATAGACACATTCATAGCTCGAAGACGTATCCGCGTTACCATACTCTATTTCTTGTGCCTGTGTGAGAATATACAAGACAAAACGTAAATTCCATTGCGCAAAATTCAAAATGTATCAACAACCAACAAAAAATGAGGCCGGCTACATCCCTCAAGGCCTCCGTTGGCTATGCAAAACAAAAATCGACAATTTACGTGTCAGCCCCCAACATAAAATCGCACTCATCCGTCGTCCGTCCGTACCTAAATGCTATATTTTATATGACACCTCAAATCGTTAGTCGTCCCGCAGACTAATCAAATGTCACAAAGGTCCCCGACAACCAATCATGTTCCATTCCTCAAGGCTCCATTTCCAATTTTCCAGCTCAAATCGTGACAAGAGTATCAATTCATTTCACTCCAATTCGCGACTAGATACTGCTTATGTTCGCAAAATATCTTTCGTTTTCGATTTTATTTTACCCGCCAAACTCCGAGTCCCGGAACATTTTTGGTCGGCAGAATCTATTTGCAATATCCAATCAATCTGACCGTGTCCCTTAAAAACAAATCGAAGCCTCTAGCTGGTGCTATCATTCGTCCTCATTCATTTCAAAAATAATTGTCCTACGTGATCCAATACAGATGTATAGCAACATACAGTCGACAACAAAACAAGAGAAGAACATCAGCAAAATAACAAGAATGAAATGGAAACAAAAAAAGAATCCAATTTATTAAAAGATAACTGTAAAATCAGCTGCGACATAACCGTAAAATTGTCCTCATTCTAAACAGCACCCCTGAGATGAATGTTTATTACCATATTAATGGCACAGCTACATCGCCAGCCATTGACTAGGGCTAGAACGACTACGGGCAGGACGACTACAATGACAACAACGATGATGATGATGATGTTGGTGATGGTAGTTGGGTAGTTGGCGGTTATATTAGTATCATTTGGATACTGTTTCACCATCCTTCGCCACAAGGACTCTGCACGAAAACGAGAGTTCATATTCGTTGTGTGCATGTCGTTCCGATGACGAGGACATTGACGGTCAATGCTTTTTCGGCGTGCGCTTTCGAACGCGCGATTTTCGTTCCGCTATTCTCGTCCTTGCACTCATTGCCTGGCTTACATTGTATTCGCATACAATTAGCTCGTAGCGTAAAGAGACACAGAGCACTGGAACGAGGACATTAAGCGGTGCCTCAAGTGTGTTTCGTCACAGTCGTCGTTCAACGAATCATTACGGATCCTAATGCGGACCAAAAGGAAATTACCAAGGCGCCGCATGATGGAGTGTGCGAGGGCAACAAATAAACAAAAACAGAAAACAACAAGAATCAAAAGAACAATGAAACAATGGCTTCACGGCCGGTCGTAATCCCAAACCGACGACCACGCTGTCCAACGCAATTAACTTATATTTCCATTTGGCCGACCGCAGCCACCTCTGGGGATTTAATTTTATATTTCACTCTGTGCGTGAGAGTGGGTCCGTGACAGGAGGCGCATCTATGTAAATCAGAATAATTGCTCTTCCACATCGCATTGTCCATTCGATGCACTTGGATGAACACAGATTAATGACACCAAAAGTCTACGAAGGATTATGATGTTAGCAGCTTCCACAGCTATCCTGGCACCCAACCCATTAGATAACATACTTAAATCTTAATTACAATTGCCAACACAGACAAACCCAAAGAGGACAGTCGCCAATCAACCTGATTACTTTGAACTCCCAACCACATCCAAGGCGACGCGATGCATGATTAACATACGCCTACATGCTGGACTTATCGACTAACCGACACGAAGGCTCTACCTTCAATCGGTCCCTTTTGACGAAAGGGCTGTTCATTACTTAAGTGAGTTTTTCGGCGGGTCAATAGAATTAACATTATCTGGATAATGAACCTATGATTCCGCTTTCGTTCGCTGGTCGGAAACCCTTTTATCCTTTTGTCTTTTTTCGTTTGGGGAATTTTATGGTTTTTTTTTTGTGATAATTTATTAATGAATGAAATGAAGCTCTAGTGACAGTTATGGGCAAAATATGACATTGATTGGAGAATAGTTGAATTAGTAAAGTGGTAAAGTGATGACAGGTTGCCACTACCGGCACATTCTGATTGATTTGGATTTTGGTATCTATGGCAGTACATTGAAAGTAAACATAATTCACAACGGGACACAAGCAGGACAGGGCATATGATAACAAACAAATTGGATTGTCTACGACATATATGGTAAGTGCTATCTACGATCTGATTACTTAACACTGGGGTCAACAATGTACATGTAGGGCGGGTGAATGTCTTGTAGACTTTTTTGTTTTAGTTCTGTCAGTTCTAGTAAAAATGACTCCTTCCTTGTTGGTGCAGCTTTCGATCCTGTGATTTTTCCTTATGTATTTGGAAACAAATAGCATATCATGCGAGTTCTCTATTAGATAGCCTATTGTCTGTTGATGAAGGCTTGATGTTATGTAAAAAGTAAGAAAAAATTGTCATTCTATTTTCGAAACTGAAGGACACAAGAATAATTTATTATTTTTTTAAATAAGTAAAGTGACTTAGACTGACATGCCCGAGCTACGAAGCTAGAGCAGAAGCCTGCAATGATGATAATAGAGAAGTGCTAGTAGAATCAGAGACGATGCTGAGAATATGGCAAGAAGACTTCTGTAGACTGTATAACGGCGATGACAGACAAGGTACAAGGACATACACAACAGACGACGACGTAAGAAAATTCCGTCCACCCAACATAGACGAATTCAAGATAGCAAAATCGAGACTTATGCTTAATAAAAGCGCGGGCGAAGACGGGCTACCTATGATGCAATTTCAGGCAGTTGGAGCTGAGCTGGCGCATGCACCAAATTCTTTTTAACATATGGTCGAAAGAAAGATAGCCCGGTCTACAAGAAACTAGACCCCTATGATTGCGCAACTATAGGGGAATAAGTCTTCTTAACATCGAATACAAGACCCAAGATATCCAAATCGACACTCATCACTTTTTCATCGATTTTAAAACCCCGTATGACAGTTTGCATAGTCACGAACTATACGGAGCCATGTCTAGTTTTAACATCCCTGCCCAACTCGTCCAGCTGTGCAGGACAATGGAGAGCTCCCGCTGCTCCATTAAGGTCGGTAAGGAACTAACCGAGACCTTCGATGTTAAAAAAGGAATTACACAAGGCAACACACTGTCATGCGACGTTATCGTCATTGAAAGCTCGTGCAAGGGTCACTGGCCAACACATGAGGTACGATATATTTCAAGTCTGCAAAACTGCTTGCGTACGCGAATGACCCCGACGTGATTGGAAGGACACAGCGCGACGTTAATGAGGCTTTCGTCAAGAACTTCGTCTACCTTGGTTAACTTATGATCAGCGGCAACACAAACGCTAAGGTACAACGCCGAACTATGTATATTTGATAACCACTGCTGCTTTGGGATCAAGAGGCAATTGTGAAGTAGAGCCCTCTTTCGAAGGACCAAGGTTGCACCATAAAAAACCTTTATCATCCCGGTCTTTCTCTACGGCGCAGAGGCCTGAACTTTAACGAAAGCGGATGAGCCAAATAAGTACCATTTGTAGGAAGTTTCGCTTTTCACACGTCGAACGAATATAGTGATTTCCGGTGAAGCTTTCCCACGCTACAAAGGTGAGGCTTCGATGTGCAAAACAACGAGTCCCGAACTGGTGAAAAAGTTTCATGTTTCAAAGTTTCAATAATCAAGGTCCATGTCCAATGTTACAACAACAATAGCTAACAGACTTATGGGTCGCGACTAATCAAGCCAGTTTTCATCGTTGAATAGTCCAAAAACAAGGAAATTAGGTATGATACGAGTTGGAACCAAGGGCCGTCGAACGACGATTTATTCACGAACTAACTGCTGCCCCAAGAACAAGAAAGGAATGGTTTTCCGCGTCGTATAATAACTGGTGATATAGAAGTAAATTCAATACGATAATCCAAAGCGAAAGAAATTTGCTAGCCTTGTGGTCTAGTCAACATCAGCGGCCATGGATCGAAGTTCATGCTGTTTATTAAGTGGGCATCGCTTTTCATGGGTTACTATGAGTTGTTGCAGGGGCAAGAAATCATCATGGGAGCTTCTTGTCGAACATAATTCATGCATTTGAATCGCCAAGTAATGAAGGAAAAACGGCCATAATAGGAGCACGAAAGTGCCCGGCAGCACGTTGCTTAGGATTTCAAACTTACCTGGAAACACGGAAACCCCAAACATCGCCTCTTCTAACTACTACGCATAACTTGAATTTTTGCCCTTACTATTGGATGCTATAAAATGAAAAACTATAGACAAAGAAAGTTTTGTGAGCAATTTGTTTGCTTGTTTAATTTGCTAATAAATGCAAGGAAATTGCATACTAAAAATATAGATCGCTTCACATCGCTTTGGGACTATTCCCCTAGGTAAAATGATCGGGACTCGAACATCATGTGATGCGTGATAGAACTTCATTAAATATGTCAATATCATGGCCAATGTTTTCTGACAAATTAGCACCTTGCCACCTAGCCATGGTAAAGTCATATCGCCGTTAAAAAGTCATCAACACTAACAAATAATGTTATTTTAAATTAAACTTTTTACTACAAAGTAATAATAGTGTTATCTAGGCCTAAAGTAGAAACTCTACGGCTAATAACGAGGTACATTGTCTGCTACATATCTGCCTGCAAATTGTCAATTTCTAGGTAAAATCCATTTTTACACAGAGAAAGGTCTAGTTGTGTAAAATCGCACGATCTCGGTGACCAATCGTACGATCTCGGTCTCCACATAGAAAAATCACACGTCCAGGAAATATAGCATACATTATATAGGTAGATAAGTTGTGTAGCGTTTGCTAACGTCTAGCTGAAAGTAGAAGCCATGTCCCCACAACAATTTTAAGCAAAAACATTTCCGCGATATATTCACTATTTTTGAAACAAATCTTCACTAATTCAACACATTGTCTGAGTGCGTATCGATTCGTATCTTAATCATTTCCCGGTTCCTGGTTTTTCAAGATTCACCGATCGGAGATTGCCGTCTTCAACATAGGTATGTAATTGAAAAAGAAGAAAAATCGATATAAGTCCTCCAGGTGCTATTACATCAATTCTAATATTGGCATTATATCAATTTTAGTTACTATATGTATGTATAGTGGCTGAATATTGACAGTTCAATAAAGCCGTGAAATTTAAAATAACACCAGTTGTTGAATGACTGATTTTATAAAATATTTTTCCTGTCTTTTCTCTCTGAAAAATTTCACTCAAAATAGGGCTTAAAAACTTAGGCCTAAATATAATTCGTTGTTTGATGAGCTGCGAAGAAATGATTGACAGTAAAATACAAGAGAAAGGTCCTTCTAAAAAAGTCGAAAAGAAGTATAGATACGAGGTTGGTTCAGAAAATAAAGTGACTTTTTGTATACAAATTACTAAGCAGGTTTGATTTTTAAATTATGTTGGCCCACACGGCTCTTAATATATGTTAGCGTTGTCATCCATTTCAGATATTTATTTGGCTTTCACAGGCATATAAAAATTAGACGTATTTTGAGGTGCTTGGCGATTTTGTTCCATATAAAAAAATAATTGAAGAATTTGTTATAAATTTTGGGTGAAATTGAAATTAAGTTCTCCAACGTACAGACTGCACCATCTCATATGGGTCGATGTAAATTTCGAAAAACTTCAACAATTTTCAACCGATTTTCATATGTCATAGCATTTTGGAAACATGTACAATTTTAACCATGATAAACATCGCTTTACACCAAACTAACGCGCGGAGATAGTTTCCATGTTCATTACAATTTAACGCTCGATTATGCTAACTCAACGTGCGTATCGTGCAAAATATGGTGATCGTGTTGCCCCCAAGAAAGATACAATTCGTCGTTGGCAAGCCCTAGTGAGCAACCTAGGCTACGTCTGCGGTGTTCAAACTCATCTATTCAGTCTGTGAAGCCAGTGTTCAAGAAGGCCCAAAAGTTTGTCATATCGGCGCCGTTCGCAGCAGTTAGGCATCAGTGGGACCACTTTGCGGAGAATTTTAAAGGATTCACTTATTTCCATACAAAGTGCAGGTAACTCAAAGAATTTTGCCACAAGATGAGCCACGGCGCTTGGCATACGCACAAAATGTCGTTGCAATCATTAAAGCTGAGCCGGAGTTCTGGCAGCAAGTTCTATTGACCGATGAGGCACATTTTACGCTCTCTGGCTCAGTTAATAAGCAAAATTGTCGCTTCTGGTGCACCGAAAATCCTCACATTGTTCACGAAGAGCCGATATATGATCAAAAAGTTACTGTTTGGGCCGGTGTGTGCGCTAAAACCATCATTGGACCGTATTTCTTCTTCTTCGTGGATGGCGATCGATATCGGTGGATGTTGGCCCATTATGTGGTCCCAGAAATGCGTAAAAAAAGGCTTATTTCCTTTAGGTTTGAACAAGACGGTGCGACATGCCAAACTGCAGACAAAACAATGAACCTTTTGCGTAAGAAGTTCCCTGGAAGATTGGCGTCAAAAAAGGGCTTCCGAGATCGCCGGATTTAACCCCTCCAGACTTTTTTCTTTGGGGATACTTGAAAAGCAAAGTGTATACTAATGGCCCGAAGACAATAGAACAGCTCAAAAGAAACATTCGTGCGAAAATCGCAGAAATTTTGACCGAAATGCTCGAAAATGTCATGGAGAATGCGCGAAAACGAGCCCATTTTTACTTCAGCAATTAATGCGGTCATTTAATTGATATTGTTTTCAAAAATTAATCAGAACAAATTGTAAGGGTCTAAGTTGAATAAAAGTTTTTGAATTTCCAAAATCGATTGAGAATTATTGAAGTTATTCGAAATTTACATCAACACATATGAGATAGCGCACGCTGCATTGAAAGTGCTTATTGTGACATTAAGCGAGTCTACTCCGAAAAAAATGTATTTAAATTGTACAAGCTAAATTGCTAAATTTTAACAAATAGAACCGTCGCCAGAATGAGCATCGCTCAAGAGCTGCTGAATGATGATCCGAATTTGTTGAGTGATGACGAAACATTGGTATATGGTTATGGCTTCGAAACCAATACTCAATTATTCTAATGGAAACGACTAGAAAAGCCAAGACCGAAAAAAGCACACTAAGTTTAGCCAATCGTGAAAGTTCTGCTCACCATTATCTTCGGTTATAAGGGTTTGGTTCCCAATGAGTTCTTGCCGGTAAGTATGGTAAATAAGGAACATTACCGTGGAATTATACGCCATTTGCGTGAGACAATACGAAGGAAACGCCCGGATTTGCGGGAAAAAAAAAATTCATGACTGTTGCATCACGATAATGAACCTGCTCATTCATGGTGCTTAAATTTTCGATCAAAAACAATAACGTAATTATGTCACCATATTCATCTAACTTGGCCCCTTACAAATTTTTTTCTCTTCCCAAACTGAACGACGAACCGTAAATGATAAAAACTTTAAAATTAAACGTGAAAATTTTCAGTTTGACAAAAACTGAGACCACAAATAATATCTCTATCAAATCTGATTTTTGAGGGTCTCCAAGCTGTCGTCATAAATTAATGACAAGTATACATAGCTCTCCCGTATACTTGACTTTCGACTTATAAGTTTACAGGGTGGACCATCAAGTGTTTTTTTTTTAAATCCTAGGTTATTTTGACACTGACGGCTGTTTCCCGCTCCAAATCTTGACAGAAAGTCAGCTTGAACAATGTTGGGAAATATCGAAAACTTATTTCCAAAATGAGTTTTGTGTAGCCCAAACAGTGCGTTTTTTAAAAAGAAGTTTTGGCCGAAATGAAGCACCCAGCGCGACTGCTGTACACAAGTTTGTCCGAAAAGTTCGCGAAACTGGTATTCTAACGGACAACACTCATGGTCTCCGTCGTCGTACGGTGCGCCCAGATGAGACTGTGGCTGCTGTGGCCGAGAGTGCGAGACTCTATTCACGAACATCAACTCACCATCGATCTAAACAGCTCAACATTTCACGCATTGGCCTGTGGAGAATTCTGCACAAAGATCTCCGATTATTCGCTTACAAGGTATAATTGATTCAGCAATTGAAGGCGCACGACCATCCGCTTCGTTATCGCTTCGCAGTTTGAGCCTTAGAGCAGCTTGAATTGGACAACAATTTTGGGCGAAAAATTATCTTTTCTGACGAGGCGCTTTCCACGTCATTGTCGAGGAGCCAATGCATTCATAGAGAGTGACAGTTTGGTGCGTATTGTGGAGTGGTGGCATCATTGGACCATTTTTAAGATTATGTTCCTTCAGAGAACATAAGCGCTGTTCAGATTGGCCATTTTTCATCTATCGGAACAAATGGTATTCCGAAAATTTGATGACTGGAGAATGCGAAGCGTGGGTTAAGAAAACATATTTTCATTTTATCCATTTTAATGCTTCCGGATAGGTTTTAATGACCCTAGCAACATGTGGCCGAGTCTTGTCATGCTGCAAAATTAATTCGTCGAGTCTTTTCTTGTTTTGTGGCCATTTTCCTCCAATGCTCGGCCTAAATGCGGGCGTTGTATTCGGTAGCGAGCTCCTGTGAAGGTTTTACACAGTCTCAAAAGCTCATTATAAACTACGTCAACTAATCCCACCAAAAACACAACAGGAACGTAGAGCTGTACATGTTTGGCTTGAATATTGATGTTGATACATGACCGCCGCGGCCCATGATTTCTTTCTTTTTGCATTATCGTAATAAATCCTCTTTTTAAAGATACTAATAATACCACGGAATTTTTTAAAGAAAAAAATTCTATTCGATATCTCTGGGCCTCACCACATATTCCACCCAATTCGCTTTCTTTTTCACTATTACCGAGGCTCTTAAATATAGGAAAATGCCACGTTGAGCTACGGCCAATGAATCTCCAAATTTTTATTGTGAAGTCTGCTATTGAAAAAGTTTCATGGGTTTTGATCTGAAAATTTTGAAACTAGTCTAGCAAAGTTGTCCTAGCCTTGAATAAAACTAAGGCTCATGATACGCCTCAGTACCGTAGTAACCGATGGAAGTGTGATGAAGTGAAGGAAATTATTAACAACATGAAGATGTTGGCAAATCAAATCAATGGTGTAGTGAAATTCAATACACGAGGATATCCACAATGGTACATGGAGCCTTTGTCATACAGGCATCCTACACCAGTATAGTCAATTTCCTATCTTGATCTTTCATTTTAGGGGTATTTCCTTAACAAGATTTGGCACATAATCCATAAGTCTAATAAAAAATTTCAAGCGCCTCCCAATAGGGATAGTACTCTCTAAATAACACATGAACCTGAACTCACCCACAAAAATACTAGAATTAAGCTCAAGAAACTTTTCACACTTTCGCAAAAATTGATCTCGTGATATTCCTTGTCTTACGATATGTTTTTCGGAAGGGTTTAATTAATTCGAAATCCTAATTGTCAAGGTTTGTCGAAACAATCCGCTTAGTTCCCTCGAATGTTGCTACAATTCTACGAATTAATTGACTCGGTTTACGTTAAGCCATGGCGAACATAACACCAACACTTAATCGCTGCCTGATTGCCTGATACGAATGAAAAATCACGAACCGAATACATATTTGTTTCCTCGACCAGACCAATCGCTCCGAACATATGTCTCTCCCTAATGACCTGTCAGCTGTGCCGCCTACCTAATGCCTATTGCTGCTTGACTAACGTGTCTATCGAAAATACTCCAATACGGGGAAAAACCGAGAAATATGCTATTGTCATCCAGACAGATGGAGGTCCTGGCAGTCGATGAAGGCCACCATCGAGGCCATTACGGGCACTACGTTTTCGTATATCGAATGGTGTGCGACATCGATAGCTTCTTTAGCAACCGTATCCCCGAATCAAATTGATATCGTGCGTTACTTATCAACGAAGGACGACGAGGTAAATGTGTGTATCGTGGTAAGGAGCGAGGTGCGAAAACTCCGTATCCTAATCAGTGACACGACGTCGGTCAAATTAAATACGAAACTCGCCAACACAAAAGGTTAAATGGAGCAATGGGAGAAATGGAATTCCACAGAATCACAAGACGAAAAACAATGGATGGAGACGTGGGTGAAAATAGCCGAAAACAAATCGTAAATCCTTTTCATCACCACCACCGCTACCACCACCATTCCGGAATGGCTTGCATGAATGTGCGTTTATGTATAATATCATGAAGCGAAGTGTTCGATGGTATGGGCACCAGGCACCAAGCAGACTTATCCCTCTTGCTTGTCAGCCGGAGCCCTTTCCCTGTCGGCCAACCTTGACATATAACGTTATCGGAAAATTCAAAGACATACTCGTATTGTGTGTGAGAAATTACACACAAGGATTATAGAACCATATCCTGGGGGGTCATGATGCCAGCAGAACGGCAGGCGTTGAGTTTGACACACATCCACATATATATAATGCGATGCGGGTTGGGTAAGGATACAATGATGTAATGCGTTACGCAACAGACACTACACTCCAGGTTCGAAGCGAAAGGCACGGAAGAAGAGTAGAAAAAAAAAGGAAGAAAGGACTCCTGAAGAAAAGCTACATATATCCTTCCATGGATTTTTCATTTTTGCCTCTTCAGTCTCCTTTGTCTTGCATTACTTTCCCTCTTCGTTGAACGTGTTGAAAATGTGATGAATGGGCAACGACAACAGTACGAACGCAACGTGTGGAATGAAAGGTTTCAACTCCTCTCATCAACACCATCCACAGCAGTCAGCACACGCAAGGGATAATCGTCAAAAGGAAATTTATATAAGTATATCGGGGGGCAATAGCACTCGGTAATCCTTTAGCGATCTAATGAAGAGACAAAAACCAGAAGGACAAAGCTAATTAGAAACTGCCACTAATCGGATTAGCGTGGCGAATATCCTTTGCGGTGTTACCAACACATCATTCGTACTGTTTACGTTGGCTCGCCTCAGTGCGAAGCTGCGTGGCTGGGGTGGAGTTTGCGTTACCGCTGTCGGCTTAAGGAGTAAGTTCATGGAGCGACTAGTGTGTTTCGTTGTGAGTCGGAGCTATTTATGAACATTTCACCACGCCTTTATCAGTTGATCCTTGGTGCGGAAGTTATTCTCGGAAATGCGAAAGTCAAATACTTGATGAAAGGATAAGAGATAAGGCGCAGCAATGGGAATGGATTCTTCATTTTTAAATAGGTCGTTAGATGAAGTGGACGCATATGACTCTAAACTTGGCATATAACTAGCCAAGGAGTGTGTTCCTTGTTTTCAAATCGATAGGCAGTCAAGCGAAGATAACACAGATCTGAAAGCGTGGCATTATCTTAAATCGTTATTTATTCAGCTTGCCTACAGGGGAGGATTTTTGGATGGACAATGATCAGATCGTATCCTTGTTATACTAGTAGTAGGTGAAAAAAATATATCTGGAGCTGGTGTCATATCTCAGTGACGTCCTACTGCCATCATTTCTAAAATTCTTAATGATCATTGACAGCGAAATGCAGTAGGTTGGCTGGTCATCGGTTGGCCTCTGATACAGATGGTATGCCGATCGAATCCTGGTGAGTTTTTCTTATTTTCAAAATTTATTTATTTCCCATATTACCGCATTTTCAATTGCTTCGGCTAAAATTTTTGACTTATCTGATGGACCCGAGGCTTAAAAACACTCCGAAAGTCAGTAGCGGTTAAATCAGGGATCTTGTCAACCAATCGGCGAATTCCATTAGATGACCCCGAAATGTATCCTTCAAAATGTCTATTGTCGGCCGAGCTGTGTGCTTACGGCGCTGTCCTTCAATCAGTAACTAAAGCTGATTGATCGAAACAATTTTTTTTTTTTTTAAGAATTTGGAACTCTACTATATAGTTTGAAAAAGAACATTTTCAAGCCTTTCACAAAAAAATGTGCTGCAGAGTGTTCCAATTGCGTGGCACCTCGTCAGGTCAACGGTGACGATCATCCGCGATATTTTCAGATACAGTAGCGACATCCTCGTCGGAATAATTACTTCTTTCTGGCTCCTTTTTTGACACGTGCTATTCCAGTTCCTGCGAGGGGAGCGGCTCGTGTTTTTTTTTTTGTTTTTTTTTATGGGGTCTTCTGCTACCTGTTGGAGGACTCAGACACAAATATTGGTTCATGGCATTTTCCCTGTTCTCCGATGAAAAGTGAGGAGCTTCAGTGATGTAGAGCTAAGAGATTCGGCACATACCACGTCGGCTCCAAGGATGCGCGGGCGAAGGCGGGACAGACGTAGAGAAAGTGTTCTTCTGCAACACGCAGCACAGG
Organism: Merodon equestris; assembly: GCA_958301585.1. Classification (NCBI taxonomy): domain Eukaryota; kingdom Metazoa; phylum Arthropoda; class Insecta; order Diptera; family Syrphidae; genus Merodon; species Merodon equestris. The sequence goes on along the minus strand of OY284416.1, from coordinate 17,355,103 downwards.
TGGGCCTGTCATTGATACCAAACACGCAGAAATGCTAAGGAAAAGTGTATGGCTCGTAATGATGGCCGCAAGTCTTCTGCAATACATTCTCCTTAAAGATAAGAAGAATGTTGCGGATTTCTTTTAGACTTCAGGGCGTAGGCGCTTAGTCATTCCAATCTACGATTGTGTGCATTAAGCACCCAATCGTTGATGTGAGATTTGATCGTGGAAACAGGTAGACTTAAGGTCCTGAGAAACTCTCCTCTATGTCCCTTCTATCAAGTTCAGCAGTGATCTCATTCCTGCGATTCCAGAGTGACCCATATAAACCTTAGTGAATTTATTCTTCCGACTTTGTTCAAAAAGGTCTTGGTTTCAAGCACTAATTTAGAGCTGGTTACAGGGTTAGACACTTGTGCTTCAGAACATAGTGCATGCCCATTAGGATTGCGTATACTTTTAATTAAAGAAAGTTCTCCGAAATAGGCACGCTGGTATTCTTCGCTAAAGCAATGATCTAAGTGAAGTCACGGACTATTTAATCCCGACCCTTGATTGCAAGATTCTCTATAAAACGACAATTACCAATCGATCAATGAATTTCCAAAAAAAGGCACTGCACTGGAAATATACGTAGACGGTTCTAGGATAGGCAATGATGTGGGCGCCGGTGTCTATGTACCGACCCTAAAAATCAGCCAATCCTTTAGACTAGCGAAACACTGCAGCATATTCCAAGCTGAATTAATGGCAATTCGTGAGACCGCTGACTTGCTGTCTGTGAAATCGATGAACAACAGAAACATTGTCATCTACACAGATAGCCATGCTGCAATAAAAGCACTCAAACCAACAAAAATAAGATCAATATTGGTCAGGCATTGCCGCACGTCTCTAAATGAGACATCGAGCAGATGCACTGTAACGTTGTCTTTGATTTGACGCCCCCATAAGGGCACTTTATTAGCTTAATGCAAGCCTTAACAAAAAACTATAACTTAACTATAACTTATTAACTAGCTGGCAGGATGGAAACGACTAAGGAGAGTGTGAAGGGTTGGCAATTCTAAGGCTGGACTTTTTGAGATGAAGGTCGAAAAGATTGGTTTTAGCTTTGGGAAGCATTCTTTACATTGGTTCGTGGTAGCCATAATTTGTGCGGTGAGTTTTTTACGGAAAAGGGGCGTGAATCGAAGGTTATGTGGGTTGGTGTTAAGGCGAATCATGTTTAATAATGAGGGGCTGTCAATGTTACCGCTGAGATGGTCGTGAATAAATAGATAAATTTAAAGCGATCCATATAGATATAAATTAAGGGGGTCGGCAACATCACGTCGTCCTTTAAGGGGTTGGAGATTGATTAATTTTAGGCTATCCGTATAGGGTGGTAAATTAAGGGGGTCGACCCAGGGAAGGCCACGAAAGGCAAAACGGATAAACCTGCGTTGAATGGCTTCAATACGCGTAGTATGGGATTCGTAAGAGGGGGACCAGACTTGGCTAGCATATTTGAGAAGGGCCCTAACGAAAGTGACGTATAATGATTTCGTAACGTAAGGATTCAAGAATTCTTTGGACCAACGTTTCACGAAACCGAGGGCGGAGTAAGCACGTTTGATAATGTTGTCGATATGTAGGCGAAAATTGGTCGCGGTCACAAATAACCCCTAGATCAACCAAGAAGTTGACAGGGAGAACGGTTTTACTACGAATAATGTAGGTTCTGGGTGGTGAGGAAGAGCGCTTGTGGGAGTAAGTGATGGTTTGGCATTTACTGACATTGAGCTCGAGATGGTTTTTTTGACACCAATTGGAAAGAGCAGGAATCGACAGGGGAAGGTATGTGTTTAAATATTTTCATATCATCAGCATCTATGGAGAGCTGAGAGTTCAGAATAATGCTGTCAACATCATTATTGGTTCGAATAAATATCAGTGGGCCGAGATGACTACTTTGCGGGACACCGGAGGTAGCATTAATTGGATCAGAGATAGAAGATCTGAAGATAATGTTATACTGACGATCTTCAGGATAAGATTTGGCCCATAAAATAAAACCGGGAGAGAAACCGAGGGCAGTGAGCTTAAGGAGGATAATCTGGTGTGACATTTTGTCAAAGGCTTTGCTGAAGTAGTGGCGACAACGCCTACTTCTTTGTCAGCTTCGAGTGTACACAAACATTGTGAAACAAACTCGACTAGGTTAGTGGTTGTCGATCGAACTTTTAGGAAACCATGTTGGTTAGGAGAAAATATGGGTATGCTGTGAAAGAATAATGCATCATACGCGATGAGGATTACATTCCGTTCAGTTATCGGAGGTAGAGTGATTCACATAGCTGTACAAATTAGAAAGGTCAGGTGCAAAGAAGATCTAAGATAGGCGTGCCAATTTTTGTTTCTTTTATTGCGCAAAGTGTAGTTCTTTTTGGGTGAGTATAGGACTGAAAGAATGAAGTAGCTGAGGATTTTGGTGTAAAATCGCGCAAGGGTTTCGTTTAAGGATATACATATGTGAGTTAGGGTTAAGGAGGAAGTTAAAATATAGTTTCGCGAAGTCAGCTTTCCGGAAATGAAACAGTACGTATTTTCGGAGGGAAGAATAGTGAATTGGGTCTCGAGTGAAATAGTTACCGATAGGGGTGGAAGAAGGGGGTCTAAAGTAGAGAGAAAATGGTTGCTGGGTACCTGCTCATAGCGATATACCAGGTAAATGTGAAGCAGACGAACTAGCCAAAATAGGCATCTCACTCGAACTCTCGACTGTTAGAGGGGAAATCCACCCACCAATAGAAACGCAAAAACATTAAATTTCGAAAAATGCACTGCGACAGGCAAATGACAGATTGGCGTGACCTTGAAACATGCAACTATGCGAAACAAACCTAGCCCAGGTATTGTCAATGTAAAACCGTAAGACTGCTAAAAATACGCAGGCAGAATATAAGCAACCTAATCGGAGTCCTAACAGGACATTGCGCCTTATGGAAACATGCCGCAAGATCTGGACTGCCATACAACGACTACTGCAGTAGGTGTCATGACGAGAAAGAAGAATAACCTCCATCCCATCTCCTATGTAATGGCCCTGCTCTAGCCACCTCAAACAGACGATTTCTTAGAAAATATTTCCTTAATGAACTAACGGATCTATCCGAAATGGAGATCTACAAAATATCGAATTTTATTCAACACTCAAAATGGTTCCAAGAGTAACGGTGACCAAGCCGACTCAAGTGGTAGCACAATGGACCGTTCTTGGTCTAAGTGATCCCCACCGCTTTTACAAAGGGAAGCCACCTTTACTAACCTAACCTAGCCTTTGATTGAAAGCCAGACGCATATTTACCTAACGAAAAGTGCAGACAGACGTTTTCGCCTTTAAATAAAAACCCTAACGCCGGAGCCCCGCTTAGACCTGAAGCCAATTGTTAAAATGCGAAGACAGTCCTTTCCAGGTTCAATGTCTGGCCAAAGTCAGTCCTTACGCCATGGAAATTTGATTGTGAAATTATAGCGTAACCGGATGAAAGGTTGCGTTGGAAAGCATATCCACGAGACAGGGGTCATGCTCGCGCAAGTACTCGTACACTTTGAAGGCGAAACATTTCAACATTTCAACTTTCAGTGCCCATCCTCTAATAAATATGTATGTCAAAGGATAGAAGGTTCGCCATAGCATCTAGAGCAGCGCTCGGCGTGCTGGGGAAAGCGGCTGTAAAGCTGAGACAAACCGCACTTTGGAGTTTGTTGAAAGAAGGTACGACATGTTTGTCAGAAAGTAAGGTATCTGTAAAAGTATGACCACGTAATTGTGCGTTTAAAATGGGATGCAGTACATTGTAAGTATGCCTCACAGGATTAGTAGAAGCATCATTCTATTTTAGGCTTTGTCCAACTGTTCTCAATCCCGTTTGTAATTTTTGTTAGCACGATCAAATAAATACTTCAAATGCGATCACAGGTAGTTTGTCATTAAATATCATTTTAAATTATCCTTTTTCTCCCCCCAAAAATGTTGTATCGACCACAGACTGGCAACATTGTCAACTTGACATAAGGCTACAGAGGCTTCTGTAATGACTACAGATAAAAAGAGTTACTCATACAGCCAACAAATAAAAGAGGTGAAATAAGCCTCGTACTAAATTTGGTCGATATAAAGCCGACGTTGACCATGACCATGACCACATTGGTCTACACAGTGGTCCATACAGAGAGTAAAATAGGCTCCGGCTTATCAGTATACACGATCACCGCTCCAAAACGAGAGTTAAATTGCGCAGCGAATTCATTTCAATGTCATTCATTTCGCGTATCGCTTCGCATGAGTTGTTGCGTCTCTTATTGGAACCACATATCGACCAGGATCAGCCCATGCATTTTGGGCAAAAAAAATTCAAAATCATTGAACGAAATCGTCTTTTTCATCTTTTTCACCGTCCGACCCTAAGCCGTACCAAACAAAGCATTTTCCGGGTGCACTAGCAATTCTTGCATCATCGGATCTTCTACTTCTTGTAAAGAGGATCTTCCTCTACCTTTTCTAAGGCCCACAAATCGAAAAGTGGACGCCACGACGGGTCATTCGGCTTAAGTTCTTGCACAAGCTGTTTTAGACCAAGACCCTTGGGTAAGTTTTCTCACGTAGTACGGTAACAATCTTTATCACCACTGGCGGATTCAGCTGCAATATTTTCTTCTGTATGCACTCCACGCATATATGTAGGTGGCTAAATATCCGTAAAGGTGGTGCGTAATATGGTAAATATGGCTTGAATTGCTCGCTCAATAGGTTAATTATAGCGAGCGTTAAATGGTCAAAGTGCGCGCTCAACAGCAAGAATTTTGAATTTAAATTCAATAATTCATAAATATTTTTTGATTGTATTTCTTTTCATAATAAAATGGCACTACCAAGTAAGTATGTTTGATTCTAACCCATGTCACAATTTATGCACGAACTGTCAAAATTCGTCATTTGACTAAGAAGGAGAAAAATAAATTTCGGGTTATTGAAAACAAGATCTAAAGGAGAACCTATGTTCAAAAACAGGATAAAGGAACAGGTAAGTGGAGAAATCGGACAACAAGCGAACAGTCATAAGAAAAACGAGTAGAAAACCCGAGAAAAAAAAACCGCCAGGAAGGCTTGGAAGGCCCTGAACTTTCGATTTCTAAGTAATATCTCCGGAACTTGACTCCGACTATAAAAGTTTTTAACAAGACGTACCTGATAAAAAATCTGAATCGAAATAAGGAGCAAACAAACTTCTAATATTAAAGCCACCTATATACCTATACATATGTAAGAAAGCAATAAGAGAGTAAATGGCATAGATCCCAAATCGCATACCAATGCATCAAGCTCATCACCTGGGTTATCATGAGCAAAGCCGATTGACTCAGACTAGATCAACCAAGCCGTCATATCGCACGGCTATATACATTAGAATCAGGTTAGCTATTTCAATCGCGCCTCAACTGAAGTGTGCTTACATGCTACACATACTTGCATATAACAAGGTAGGCATTCCCGGTCGAACTTCATCAATGGCCACCACCTATCAAAACTCTGTTTGGGACCTTCTGTGCGTTCCCATAGTGGTCCCATTTTCACTGAAAATCAAGACAAGGATTGTCGATTGCGAAGTAGTAACCAATGCTTTTCCCCTTGAGGGCACTTGTGTGATGGTTATATTAATTTGGAAAATTCTTAGAATGGTTATTCCTGGAATCCCCTCAATTGAATACCAATCACTTGATTCCATTTCGCTCCAGTGAAATTCGACGCTCTTCATATCTTGGGTATCCACTTTATAAGTCGCATGACCCGAGGTAATTTCTCGCACTGCCCATTGTCCTTTGGAATTATATGTTTCTTCCGAATTCCTGTAAATCAGTGTCCTCGGTCTACGATTAGGTGGCTTCCAATAAACCAACGTGATCTTGCCTCTATCAGATTTCTCGAGTATATTTTTGAAAATCACTTTATCGTTACCCACTTGGAGAGTATCTCGTCACAGTCGGGGCGATGGTGTAGAAAGCCACTAAAGCAACTCAATTATCTGGCTATCTGGCATTGGATGAGTAATTCGTTCCACACACGACCATGTCAAGTGACAAATGGTTTAGTAGCAGTAGTAGGATAAGCGTTCAGCCCACGTCGGAAATCGTTAACCAAGTGGTCCGCGCCTCCGATTAAGTTTAATTCATTTGCAATTTCCAACACGATCCCGACACATTCGAGTCGGGCTTGAATCCGCACCTCATTGTGCCGTACTGCGTGGCGCTCGTGGACGATGAGAAATGCATCCGTTTATCTGTTCCTCGGGATGGGAACACGACACAAAACGACTTGTTCACTTACGAGTAGTTTGTGGCTAGCAGCTGGTGGCTGGCGAACGATTGTACTGGAATAACGGCAACATGCAACAGTGACCTATCACCTCGTTCCTTGCCCATTGCTGCACACTCGACTCGTATTTGCTTGCCAACTCTTCATGGATTGCATCGTCGCGGTACAGTGCCTTCTTGATGATGCTGCAGCCGTGTTGGCGCTGGACCTGGGAACGAATGCTTTTTCACATCGGACACCATGTGTAGGGAGGCATTATCTAAGATCTTCTAAAAGCGTTGTAAACACGGTTAATGCATTGTCGTCGTGGTAGCGATGACGGAGCATCCGACCGGTGTGGAGCGAAACACAACAAAAGCGGTTGGGTATTAACTCGCAGATCGAGTAGGAGTTAAGAAGTGCGCGTTCGGAAACGGCATGCCGGCGGCGATGGACTATGCAATGGGCGGACGGTAGGACGGTAGTTTGTTACAATGATGCACCAAAGATGTGTCGACTGTTAACTGCGAGCTGTAAGCTGCTCAGGGTTCGATTCGATGAAAAACAAATGCCGTGATGCACAATGCACAATAGGGGTAATGGAAAGTCATGTCATGTTTCCGGATTCGTGCGCATATGTTGCACGTATGCAGCACGTACCCATTGCACTTTTGTGGAATGTCATCCAGTTTCGTTCTATTCTTCTTGTTCCCTGACTGTTTCTGTTTTCCTCCTTAGGGGAAGATAAAGGTGTTCCGCCTAGAGTCGGGACAGGTATTCGTACTTTCTTTCGGCTAATGTCGCCATCGAACTAGGATATCGCATTTGCGAATAGAGTACATATTTTTCGAGGGCATCGGGTCTGGTGGCATCTAGGGCGGAAAGATCGAAGCCTGGTTAAAGGGATTTCCCATGTTGCAGCACTTACTGGAGCATGACAAATGGGCAACTTGTAAACCAGTAGTGATTTTTCCCAGGTAACTTATGACATACATAGGCCAACCTGCAGTGTGAAGTGAGTTATTTCATTGCTGTCACCTTTTGTTCATTTCGTTTCACGTCCATGTGGTAATGAAAAAGTTTTTAATAAATTACAAGAAAAACTTTTGGTTTTCCCCTCGGTTTGCTCGTTCAAAGGATTAACAAGGAAACGATTTTTCCCGCGTTGTTTTCAAGTTTTTATGTTTTTCTGTGTGCGAAGTACGTTTTCTGTTGTTATTTTTCGTTTTTTCCCTTCGCCCCTTGTTCTTTACCGTTGTTTTCGTCAGAGGTCTTTCGGCTTTCTGGCTTGCCTGTTTCTCTGTGTTTAATGTTAATCCCCTTTACGATTGCCGAATGAATAATTTAATTTGGCGGATGGAAAATGACTCATTTCGATGTTGAAGAGGATGAAAAGTCGTTGAAAGTCTTCTTGCTCGTTGGCTTCGTAACGGTTGGACTTTCCGTTTCTGGTTGAGCAGTGTTTTCTGGACGGGTGAAAAGTTGTTATGATTGTTATGGTTATGACTTTGGGTTAATGAGAGAGCAGGGGAGTGAGACTGTCGAAAGGGTTACTGGCTTTGTTGGTATTTTTTTTGTGTTCTTTTTTTCGCACTTATTTTCGGTTGGAGTTTTTCGTCAATTATCGCCTGCGCGCTGTGAAGTTTTGAATTACAATTGCGAAAATGATGATGTGTTATCGATACTTTTACATCCGATGGGAGCAAATATCTAGGTTTTCATACGCACATGATATCGTAAAAAGTTCTTTGAAGCCTTTTGGTTAATTGGTAGCGCTCTCATGTTACACCCTTAGCTACCTGCTTCTTATAAAAAAGTATGTCAAAGGAAAGTAGGAAGAAGTAGAGTGGTAGGAGTATATAGAAGAAGGAAATAAGAAGTCAAGAATTCAACCGTTTCTTGCGTGTGGGGGTCTCTTTGACGTTCAGAAAATGGCTGTTAGTGTCCTTCTCAGGAGGAATACAATCCCTCATTTTTTCTAACTAAGAGACCCATTTCATCTTGATTTGTGATTTTCGTTAAAAAATAGCCTACAGAATGAATTTTATTTATCTAAGACAACAACCAAATATATGGCGATCGGATCGAGTCCATGAGTATGGCGATCGCACATATCATTTCGTTCACTTTGCCACAAATTCATGGATGTGAAAATGGAAATCATGTCATAATTGGTTGATTGTAGTCATATGATTATCCCCAAATACCCTTTCAAGGGTGTGTGAGTTATTTTCGTAGACTAATCATCACGACGAATCCATATGGGTGTTCACCCTACGTCCCAAATAGCTCGCAAAGGAAAGTATAGGTCGCCGCTCTCCTCCATTGCCTGTGTGGGTAATTTGGAGAATAAATAACGGAGTAATGTATGTGTACCCGTATCAATTTGCGAAATCAAATAACGATGCATGCTTGCTTTTTTTCGCGTCCTTTCTTCTCCCACTCGTGAAAAAGCGCGCAAGAAAAAAATTACAAAACTTTTGTAAAGTTCGCCTTCCCATCGGCTACAAGGACAGGGACGAGAAAACGATTCCTTTCCGCTTGAAAACGACCAACGAATATCGTATAAACTCGTACCTATGAGTGAGTGTTTTTTATTCCTTTCTCCGATTTTGAGTGAAACTTTTCATTTCGTTTTGCTGCCACGACTGCCATTAAAATTTCAATGGAACTTCCTGTTTGGCTATTCCACTCTTTCTCATACACATATACATTAAAGCAGTTATAGGAATGTACGCCATCATCGTGGGAGCGATCTGAAGAAAGGCAGTAAGGATGGTGCGGAAGCACCAGCAGCAGGGCTAGAAAATGAATATAAATAAAATTGCCAAAGAATATTACACGGTAATATTTGCTTTGGTAGGAGCCATGCTATACCACCAGAAAGGACGTGGGAAATGTAAAATGAAATGGGTCCTGGCTGGATGATGCCGGCGGGCAATTTATGCATACATTTCCGTGGCATGCAAACACCGCTATTTGTTGCTGTTCCGTTCGAACGGTGAGTGATTGCTTTTGATTTATTTAAATCAAGTTGGATGGATATGTTTTTCTGACAGTTTGGTCATATGAGACGGGCCTGGCGTTGCCTGGAATGACAGCGACGACGGAAGTGGATAGGCGAACGAAGCGGTATGTAAGTGAGTTAGGTGCTGTGGAAATTTTTCATTTGGAGCACGTGTTGCCCGGTGGATATATGCAAATTATTATAGACCGGTCAGACGGCATCTTATCTTTTTCCGATTCGATGTGACACGCTTTATAATATTATGTTCGGGGCTGATGGATGTGGTGAGTTATGGGTTTCATAAGTTATGTGAAATGATGTTGACTCGCAGAATGGGGAATGCATTGCATATGCATGCGAAATGAGAAAATATCGTGGAAGGTATTTACTTAATATTGCCTACAAGGAGTCGGGATGCCTGAAATGCTTTTTATACGTGTTTTTTGCCGAGGGAACGATGGTATATGAAAAAGTCATCGAGACTTCTGGTTATCTAGCTAATAGTCGAATTATGTTTCGAAACGGATGTGTACGGGGCAACATCAGTTCAATGCTGCTGTGGGTGGTCCCATGCTTTCAGTGTTTTTGTTTTCCAAATGTGGGTTAAAGTCCTTTTAAAGTGAATATTCTGAGAGACTCAAAGAGCTTTACTATTAAGTAAGGTTTGTTTACCCTAATTCTTTGACTCATTTTCTTAACAAGAAAATAGTCAGAGATCGTATAGAAACACATGTGACCTCTGAGGTTATAACATATAACTTGTTTGGCCAGCAATTTAAATATTTTCCAAATATGTTTATTTAAATGACCAGTTAAGTTTAGAAATACATGGTATTTTGGAACACACTTCGTAGCGAAGATATAGGCATTTTGTAGCTAACTATACAAATTAAAAGAAATTTAATTTCGGTAGGGGTAATACACTTATTCATTCGTAAGTTTTCATCTGCTTGGTTTTTCGATGTTCCATATTCGACAGCTCAGGCATGAATGGTGACATGAGTTATAGTTACTCATGCTGATTTAATATTGCCATCTAATTATAAATACATTCCGTTTGGATTATACTTACAAATTATTGAATATTATCATCAAGGTCCGTGTTCTGGGAACATTTTTTTTCGCAAGCTTTGGCCATTTTAGGGCCGTCAAAATCGACCTACTGAACAAGCAATTCAAATTAAAGGGATCAAATTCCAGTAGTCCAAAGCTATTGAACACCAATTCACTTACCCATATTCGAAGTAAGGAGAAAAATATTGCTGCTGTATCCAACCAGTTGATTGGTCCAGTTGCCGTTCGCAGATATTGGGATTGTGTTGCTTGGCTACGTTGACGATTTTACGATTTTTCCTGTCATAGCTTCGAATCGTTGGTGAGTGGGCCGATATAATTCTTAAAGCCAATCCTGCACTCGGTTTCGTAAAACGTTGCTCTAAAGAATTCTCCAATCCCTACGTGACTCGATGCCCCTTTATTTTGTCTTCGTTCGCCCCCTTCTCGAATACGCATCTCAAGTATGGTCCCTTTATCAACAAATCAACATATCTAGAATCGTAAGCACCCAACCATGGTTCCTACGTTTCGCTCTTGAGGTCTGCCCTAGAGCAATCCTTTGTTCATACCGCCCTATCAAGACCGTCTTAAGCTAATCAACTTGAGTACTGTCTTGAAGAGGAAGAAGAAGAGTGTCTGACATCATCTTCATTCTTAGACTTCTTACAGGTACCATTGCCACCCTTTATAACTCCGTATCTCTTAACACCAGTCCTCGTAATACACGCAATTCTCGTCTCTTCTATCTATCCACTCTTCGCACCTCATACTGCTGTCAAGTGTTAATTCGAATATTAACTTCGATTTCAACCTCAGCACTCCATGCTTCAATAGCATCCTTGGAGGACGATACTAGTCAATATTCTCGAAAAAATTACTTAGAATTACGGTCTCCGCATAGACCACTTAAAACCTAATCATATGGGACAGTTAAAAGCCAAGCACTTAAAAACACTTATCTAACTTAATTAAAATAAAAACTGCGATTGGAGTTATTCAAGGGGGTACGGGGGGTATGGATGAGGTTCTCTTATTTACGATCGTGAATGTTTTAAAAAATTTACTTTTGAAGGGTCGTGCAGTCAGTGCAAATGAAGAAATCGATGATTGAAAAGATGTCCGAGACTGCTTTTCCATCGTATTCAAGTTTACTAGTTTAAGGCGGTCTTGATATAGTGATAAATACAGAGGACTATTCTGAGACAGACCTTAAAGACCAAAACTATTCTGGAAATGTGAAAGTAGCTTAAGAGACTTATTCTACAAGAGAACGAACAAAAGTTATGGAGAGTGCTCTAAGTGGCTGAGGAATTCTTAAGGACATTGTTTTGCGAAACCCGGTGCTAAATTGGCTTTAAGATTATATCGTCGATATGGGTACAAAAATTGAGCTCCTGGTCACATAATATGCTTGGATCGTATGTCTTAGAACGTTGGATATGAATTGATTATTAAAGGTAGGGACGAGTAGGAGATTTGAGGCCTTTTTGTGAAATGGTGATTTATTGGCACATACTAACCTCCATCAGTTCTTGGGGCATAGGAAACTCTTGAGACCATTAAAGAACTTGTTGTAATTGGAGTACAGTGAGATATAGAAATGTTTACTAAATATGTCAATTACGTTAATAGCAAGAATAAAAAGAAACGGACCTAATTGGCAGCCATGTGGGATGCCGATGGAAGTCAGGAAAAGATCTGAGACACTTTTGTTATAGCGGCCCATATCCAGCGTAGACTATTTGAAGAGTACTAGACATAGGAAATGTTGTAAAATGTCTTACTAAAATCGATTTCCTTCCCATCTTCTAGGGGCCAGAGGGGAAAGAATATATGTACATTCGATCAAGTTTGTTGGTGAAAACCATTTTGTCTGTGGGAGATTAAGAATTTGCGGTTAAGCTTCGGGTTTCATATAAAATACTTTCGAAGAGTTTGGCAACGGGACAATAATTGTTAACATCGCCTTTCAGACTTTTTTTTTTTTGTATAGAAATTTTAAAATAAGTTTTCGATACCAAAGAAGGGGATAAACTAACGATATTTGAAAGAGGGAAGGAAGGATGCAGAAACATTTTATAATAGAAATATGGCAGGCTAGGAAGAAATTCACTTTAAGTTAATAATCCATTGTCGATAGCATAAGAGGAAGTAATAGTCTAAGGGAGAAATTTTATATACAGTAGAAGTAAGCAGGTTCAGGTAGGGGGCGCCGTGGTGCAGTGGGTAGTGTGTCGGCCGCCGGCGCAAGATTAGAGAGTTCGGATTCCGATAACAGCAAGGCCATTGAATAGTTATTTCGCGGCTTCTCTTCTCGGCGGGGTACTGGCAAAACGCGCCTTTGCAATCTGCCCTTGAAAAGGCTTCTTGGCTCTCGCCCTTCGGAGTCTAAGCTTTAGGTTCCGTTCACTTGTATGAAAAGACAAATCGCACACAACATGTGTGTACAATCGTAAGTGAATAAATAATAAGTTTGGCTCTGGCTCTTCATTAACGCCATCTAAGGTGTCTGTCAGGCAGTACAAGGAACCAGTATTTACGAGGGTGGTCCGATAAGTAGTTAGCCTACAAAAGAAAAACAAAAAGTTTGGAGAAATGGCGATTTATTTTTCAATATAGTCTCCTTTTAGCTCGATACACTTGACCCAGCGATGCGCCAACTTTTTTAACCCGTCTGAAAAATACGTTTTCTCAAAGTCTGCAAAGTAGGCCTCCGTGGCGGCGATGACCTCCTCATTCGACTGAAATTTCTGCCCGGCGAGTGACTTTTTCAAGTTTGGAAACAAAAAGAAGTCGCACGGGGGCTAATCTGGAGAATACGGTGGATGGGGCAGCAGTTCGTAGCCCAATTCGACCAATTTGGCCGTGGTGAGGGCGGAAGTGTGAACCGGTGCGTTATCATGGTTGAAGAGCACTTTTTTCTTCGCCAAGTGGGGCCATTTTTCCTTCAATTCGGCGTCGAATCAGCCCAATAAATTGGCATAGTACAGCCCTGTGACCGGTTTGCCCTCCTCCGGGTAGTCGATGTGGATCACACCTTGTGAATCCCAGAAAATGGTGGCCATCACCTTTCCGGCCGATGGGACAGTCTTCGCCTTCTTCGGAGCACGTTCGCCGGGTGAAGTCCACTGTTTCGACTGCTCTTTGGTCTCTGGTGTGTACTAGTGGATCCATGTTTCGTCGACTGTCACGAAACGACGCAGAAACTCCTTCGGATTCCGCTTAAACAGCGTCAAGCACTGCTCTGAAGTGGTCTCACGGTTGCGCTTGTTGTCCGGAGTCGCGCCAACAGCTTTCCCATTCCCAAAATTTCATGCAGGATATGACCCACGCGATCATTTGAAATGCCGTTATCCTCCGTGGTAGCCGTTTTCGGGGCACCTGGACGTGGCTTATCAAAAACCGACATGCGACCACGTTGAAACTCGATAAACCAATTTTTGATGGTCGCTATCGAAGGAGAAGAGCCACCGTACACAGCATCCAAACGCTCTTTGATTTCGCTGCGCGATTTCCCTTCCAAAAACAAGAATCGAACCACCGACCGATATTGCTCTTTTTCCATTTTTCTGAAATCCGCGGACACTCCCGTCAAACACTCCCACATGCGGTCAAAACAAAACTACGAGTCCGATCCGATGACGGTGAGGCTAAGTACTTATCGGACAACCCTCGTATGTCTGACAATGAGTGCTCCAACAGATAGCAGAAGCCTCAAAAAAAAATAAAAAATCAGGATAAAAGAATCATCGATGAAAGACTTTTAAAAATGGTGACAAAAAAGTTGGCAATAGTGTTGGGATTATTTGAGGTTTCGTCATTGAAGGAGAGAAAGGTTGAATTGTCGCCAGAAATTCTTTTATAGTTGAAACACAGAGAGAATGAAAGGATCGTTTTTAAAATTGCTTTGGGTATCGACAAAATATTGGCTATAAGAGGAGTTGTTAAGCTCGGTGAAGTACAAATACGTACAAAAATAATTGGTAAAGTCAGTAAGGAATTGAGCACGTATGAAAGTTGATCTTAATCGTCTATTTTAGTGAACCGAGACTGCAAATATAAGAAGATGGAGACTTTTTGCGAAGGTTTATATTGAGAAAGGAGGACGTTAAATGTTGCTTCATGGAATTCGTTGGAAGTTAGCGTAAATGCTCTGGAAACGAGTGTGAAGTACGAATGAGAAAAGAAGAATAAGTGAGATAGAGGAGTAAATGGATCAGTTATGAAAATAAGGTCTAGTTGACTACACACAAGCTTGGCAATGGTTAGAATTATCTAGGAGATCTGGAAAGAGACATTCTTTGACAGTTATGGGATTAGAGGCAATATAAGGTAATTTATCGTGTAATAAAGTTAATTTAAGAGAAAAAATGTTAAAGTCGCCGAAAAGAACCATTTCATCATGAGGATTCTGTAAATCAATTAAACTCTCAATCCCATTGATGGGGGGTTCATAGGGTTCATGTAGGTTGTGATGGATATTGCAATTGGGTATAAATTAATTAAGTTTAGGACCTCTAGTAGGACGCCTCGAAAAGAGCAGCGTTGGTTGAGGTCTTCGCCGCTTTAAGCGTTAAAATTTAATGGAAATTATAAGTTTTGGCGGAATGTAAGAGAGACGGAAAAGGGGACAGTTAGCTTGGAATGCATATACATATTATCGGAAGGCGTCGAGGTTGTTTGCTATTTTTTGGTGGGAAATATTGGAAAACTCGTGGTATTTTTAAGAAGGGGCTTCTGAGGCTAAGAAAAGAAATTCGCATAGTTGCAATAATAGGTATCGTTTAAAATTTCACGCTATTTTTGAATTGTCAATTTTTAACTATAGCTGATTTTTAGTAAGCAAAATCTAGCAAAATTTCACGACATAAACGGAGAAATATTTCGGAAAAAGAGCTTACTCTTACAGCTATAGTGAATTTGATTGGTAAATTTGGACACCTAAAAAGATACTTTATACGAAGAATCCAACACTTATTCACCCTGGAGGATCTGAAAACACAACCAGTGATGGACACTGGCCCAACTTTTCTCGAAAAAGATACTATACATTGTAGTGACGTTTACTGATTATTGAAATTGGTATGGCCAAACTACCAAGCTTCATTGGACACCTTTGAGGAATAGAGATCAGAGTACTTCGCTCCTTTATTACTCATTAGGTTTTCAATTCTCTTCCAAGAATAATAAGATTCTTGTCTCATTTAAATTAAGGTCAATTCCCTTATCACGAACCTACTGCAAACGACTGTTGTTGGTTACATAAATACATTACGCAACGTCACGCAGCGCAGCCATTATTTAACCATTCGCCATGGAGTAAATAATTCACCACTATGACCTGGATCTATTTTCAAAATGCTGTCCAGTTTGCAAACGCCAATTTACTTCAACCACCAAAATAAAGCCGAAAAAGGACGAAATGACGGAATGAAAGTCCGAAAAATCATTGCATAACTGTCAACGTCATAATTACAACCTCGGCCGTCAGTATAATGAGTGAATGCAGACAATATTAACTGACTCGACCCGTAACTCCATGGATCAACATCCATTACCCACTGACGCGACGCACTATGCATCGGATGAGCGCTTAGCTGCTGTATATCCGCGTTGCGGACCAATTAAAATGGCCCATTAATTATAAAAGGCTACACAACTAATTATCGGCATATTTGTGAAAGTGGATACCAGTCGTCGTCTCCCGCTGATCGTCCGTGGACTAACAACTAATAGGTATGTGGCCACCTAATCGCCTGTCAAATCGAATGACGGAAATTTAATTTCGCCCATGGACCACAATAAATTCTGTTTGCCAAACAAATTTCGCTAGCGCCTATCGCTTGTTCGAAATGGGCTTCGGATGGCCACTTGGTCGATATACCAGTTAACCGGCGTACCCCGCAACTCAGTCAATTTGCGAGTGCGCGTAATTTGTGGTTGACATTTGACATCTGACCGTTGCGGCGCTTTTGTTTTCGTCTTTTTTTCGAGATATGAAACTCGTATCCTCCTCGTTGCTTTGTATTCCTAGCTACCGGCTGCTCCCAAGGCTTACCACATACATTGGAAGCCAATCAAACTGTATCTGTAGCTAAATTTATTATTCCTTAATTATCTTCGGGTATGGATCGTTGGAGCGTCACATCGGATATGCCCATAAAAGTAAATCTCCTAACGTGCGTTAGGACTAACTGCCCAGGGTTAGAGTGGAGAGAATGCAGGAAAATGTGACAAAAAAACAAAAAAAAAAGAAAAAAACATATGGGCTTCCAGGATAAAGTTCAAAATGGCAGTCGTTTCTCGCTTCGGACCAGCAAGTTTCTCTTTCTCCCACCCATGTATCTACATCTCGATCCACACGACTGTCTAGTACACAGGTTCATGTGTTGAGCCCGAATTGTGGTCGGTATTAATGGGCTGAGTGCAAGTGTTGCCTTCACCTTAATTTTCCGTCCTCCTCCGGTCCAGCAGCTCACACACCGCACGGTGAACTTTCAGAAAGTTTGTTTCTAGTCGGTGTTGGTGTCGTTGTTTGGATTGTAAAATGCCCCAAGGCCCTAGATGTCCCCTATTTCCCAGTTCATCCTTCTTTCTCTGCTGAGAAATCGTTTCGTGAGTGATGTGAGTGCTACATGGCTACTGCGACAAGGATAACTACTACGAGGTTGCATCCAAAGTTATTCCATGAATATTTGGTAGGTGTACAAGAATTAGGATGTGACCGATGTTCCTGGTAAATGATAAAAAAAGATGTAGGAAGGAGGGAAAGGATAGCAAAAAAAATAACAAGTCCTGCTCTTCTCTATTGACCATGAATACTAATTAATCCGGTTAAATAAATCTTCCATTAAATCTTACCGAGGGACGTAGAGCCACTAGTACTGGGTACGTGTGCTCAGTGCATCGGAAGATATGAGGATGAATGGGCGATATACTGTGTGTCTGTGCCTCAGCTCAGTTCGCAGGAGTTGAACTAAGTTGGATGGATTAGATGGGATCGGGACTTTCATCTTAATATTCAGAGAGACTCTTCTCCTCGGAACTGGTTGGTTTTTTTTGTATATTTTTTTAATCCGTATTGGTGCTTTTCTAGCCCCCTAGAGCGGAACGGATGAGGATAATTACGAATGAGATAAAGATGAAGCGAGAAATTGTTGAAACTTGTAATAACAAGAGATACGAAGGCGAGAAGCGGTGATTGGGTGGCTCTGGAGGCAATTAAGTAATTGAAATTCATGGCAACCGGACAGTGTGGGTTTTTAAGATGGATGCTGACGATTGATTTGTGAGTGCTTGGACACATGAAGTGATTTGTTCCGGTATCTTGAAGCGAATTGATGGCCTAATGCTGACATTGAAGAAGAAAATATATTCTTGAGTCATTAGCACACTTTGTGGAGAATTCTTACGGACTTAAAGGCTTAAAGCTTAAAGTTGAGAGCTGTTAAATTGGGAATCAGCATTTTCCAATAGATGGTGCTAGCGGCACATGCTGGTCCGGAATGTCGCATCGTAAGATTTGGCAACTGTTAACAACTCCTCGTGATTACAATTGTGAGTTTTCATATATTTTTGTGCGTGAGCTGGCGACTTTCATGGTTGAGAAACGTCGAAAAGCAATCTTTTCTCGAACGAGCGCCGTCTTCAGTGGGAAGGAATGAAAGACTATTGGCATCGTATTGTGACAGGTGATAAAATAATAAACTCCTTGCGATAATCCAAACGAAAAAATCGTGAGGGCGCCACGGTTATGCGTCATCATCGACGGTCAAGCCAAATATCCAACGGCTAAATAAAGCGGTGTATTTGCTTGGACCAGCCCAACGTGGCAATGGATTGTTAAAGCTGGGTGGCGACAGAATAGGAGCTCGCTATTGAATTCAACTTATGTCTTTCTAAGGGACATAGAAAGAATAAACCTGTAAGCAGTAAAATGGAACGTCCAAGCGCACTCGCCATACCCTCCAGATATTGCACCTTCCTACCAGGAACTATTCCGATAGATAACGCACGATCTAGCTGAGCAGCATTTCCGATCTTTTGAAGAAGCCAACAATTTAATCGATTCGCGGATAGTCTCGAAAATCATGTATTTTTGAAAATACTAAATCCATTTCATCATCAAAGGTTATCAAAAGTTGTACAATGTAATCCCTATTCCGGAATAAAGCTCCAAATTGGGTAGAACTTCTTTCGTAATGCTCTTTCAGCAAAACAGAATGGAATGAACTGCCCTTAGGTAGTCTTATGGGCATTGCCTAAATTCGCAACTACATTCGCCATTTTGGTGCCTCTGATATTATTGCCTTGGATTTATTGATCTTTTCTCATTATTTCTTTATTTATTACATCAATTAGTTTAGTTTTAATAACCTTAGCTTGTCCGGAAAAACAGAAAAAAAATTAAGAATCTTCTTCTTTTCCTTTTTCCGGCGTTGTTATGGTCAGAAGTGTAGGACCATAACCTTCCCACTTAACTGCATTCCTACTGGTCCGCTTGTGGGGTCCACCGGTTTGAGCTCAGAAAGTTGCGGCAGGCTTCCCGGTTTGGGATTACTTCATCGCTGAGGCCAATCAAATGCTGGTGTTTTTGCATTTGTTTGCACCAATTGTTTTTCGGCCTGCCTTTAATTTAATTTAACAATATTCGTAAGAAAAAACAAGGATAGTAAATTGTAGACCGATTTAAGAGTATTGTCCCTAGAAAACCTTCTAGATGTTTTTCAAGTAAGAAAAATTACAGATCAATCGACTCTCCTTGCGTTGGAATGCTTGTTGGACATATGTTCGAAAAATAACAGAGGTTTTAAGTTTTTGAAAAGAATTCAAGGTATTCGTCTACATCAGTGTCGTCTTCTTTATAAAGACCAACATTAGATATTATATCTACTTATGAAAAAAAAATTTCGTAGAACTGCGGCCGCATTTTTGTAGGTGTTTGACGATTCAGCACCATTTTATTAGGACATTTCCACGATATACCCACTGTTTTTGTTTTGATAGCATTCAAGTTCCTCGTTATCATGAGCCGTAACAATGATAGTTTAATAAAACAACCTTTGCTAGATGAACTTGTATGACCTGTAGGAAGTTTTCATAACAGACTCACCAAAGAAAACAAAAACATTTCTAAAAATTTAGATCTTCCCTAGCTCACCCTTATTTCTGTTTTCATCTCAACCCCAAAATACTAAAGAATCTCACCCGGAATTCTCTCACTTCTCTCACAAAAATCCAACAAACCGCAGTGGCATATCATTCAACTCCGCGCCTGTATCCTGGCCTCATCTTACTCAATGGCTCACGCTAATATCACATCTTCCCCCGATCCTCAAAATCCTCAAAACAATCGAACTTACCCAATTTGTATACACTCTCAATTTAATTTCTTCTACCTCTCCCACTTCGCTCAACAACCCTATCTGCCCCTACCTTTTTCAGATCTACTCCTCCCTTCTAAGGTCACACTTACCAAACATCTTGCCGAAATTAATGCTAAGGACCGCTACGTCATGTTCCGTTTGAGAGACAGAAGAATATATGAAAACTAAGTCTCTATCTTGTTTACCTTCAAACCTTACCATACCGTAAAACCTATTCCAAATGTATTGATGGCAAAATCAAAACCACTAAATTGGTATCGATCTAATAAAAGGGAGGGTCTCTCCTGACCCTCTCGAATAGAAGAAAACCTTTATTAGGTTTCATAAGGACCTTGATTGAAATAATGAACGGTCTCTCCTTGTTCGCTTCCCATATTAACACCAGGCGCCTCCCACTCTTGCAAAGAACCTGTTCAATTCTCAAGAACCATTTCCTATCCTAGCCTAAGAGCCACTGCATCCTTCCACCGCACAGTTTACCCAAATATATTCCACTTCATTACTAGTGTGTTATAGGACGGTTAACAAAAACTCCCGCAGTGCTTTTAAATTCCTTCATAAATTTCCCGAAAAGAAGGGTCTATCTTGTGTTATGATGTTATATTCGTTTCTCTTAACTTAACTTGTTTTTAACTTCCTATACTTTATAGATAAAATATTTTTGATTATATATTTGATCTCTTATAAAGGGTCCGCCATCTAACTTTTTTTTTTCAAGTAGTGCTTATTTCTTGAATGATAACACTTAGCTCATGTCTGATTTGACAGATAATTAGTTTTATCCTTCCGCTGAACGATTATGGTTGTGTATACGCTTCGACTTACAGAAGATGCCGATTTTGCCAAAAAAATCATCTTTTCAGATGAAGCTCATTTTGATCTTGGCGGGTATGTAAACAAGCAAAATTGTCGCATTTGGGGCACAGAAAACCCGCACGCATACATTGAAAAGCCGGTGCACCCAAAACGAGCCACTGTTTGGTGCGGATTTTGGTCCAGAGGCATAATTGGGCCATTTTTCTTCGAAAATGAGCAAGGAGTGGCCGTTACAGTCAATGGCGATCGTTATCGGTCCATGTTGAACGAATTTTTGTTCACAAAAATTGAAGAGGAGGATATTGGCAACATTTGGTTTCAACAGACCGGCGCTACGTGCCACACTGCCGAAGCTACACTCGATGTTTTGCGCCCTGTTTTTGAAGATCGCATTATCAGCCGCAGAGCTGATGTCGTTTGGCCACCTCGGAGCTGCGATTTGACACCGTTGGACTATTATTTGTGGGGTGCCGTCAAAGATAAGTGTTACGCCGACAAGCCAGAGACAATTGACGCTTTAAAGGACAATATTCGTGAAGCCATTGGTGAAATACAGCTGCACACAATCGATAATGTGCTTAAAAATTGGACCGATCGTGTAGGCTACTGCACGGCCAGCCGAGGCAGCCATTTGAATGAAATTATTTTCCATTATTAACCAGAAGGATTGTACTTTTAAATAAAAAAAGAAATTTGAGAAAATATTCAGTAGTTTTTTTTATAGTATTTTCAAAAAAGAAAAAAGTTATTTGACGGACCCTATACTTCAATGGCATTATCATGATCATACTCATTTCGCCGCTACTAACCCTTTCTCTGATAGCTTAATTCTTTTACCAGTTCCTGTGACTCATCATCAACATGAAAATACAATTGGATCCGATCTTATCTACTGATGCTGAAAACTGCATCATTGCCCCAAGCAACCACTTTCTCTCTATACTAGATTCGTTTCATAGACCCTTATTGCGAGCACTTTCAATCGCTAATAATTCCACCATGATCCGCAAATACGAATTGCATCAATTTTTGAAAAGCCGACTTCGCAGAACTAAATAGCTAGCTCAGCAATATTAACTTTAATGTTCTTCTAAGCCCTTAGATGATACTCTTGTGCCATTTTATTTATCAATATACAACTGAACCTCATCTGAGCTATGCCCTGCGCAACAAAAGGAAAAATATATAACAAGCCTGTCTTAAATATTTATATGTATAAGCCTCTCAAAACATCTGCCGCTTTCTACGCAATCCGCACGATAAATGAATCAAATGCAATCAAACTTTCCGTATGTGAAAAACTATCCCCTTACATCTCTAGCGAAAGTGAATATAAATCCTGCCTTAGTGATCGAGAAAATACCTTACTCAAAATGCTATAACTTATCCGGCCCTGACTGCCTCCCCGTCAGTGTTTTAAAAAAAATGCTTCAACCATCTGCTTCTACCTCTTATTCTTTCCTCATATTCCTCAGCTTTGGGAAAAAGCTTAAATCACCCCAATGCACAAAAAAGGAAGAAAGAATGATTTGTGCAACTATCGCCACATGGCTAAGCTTTCTTGCATTCCCATTCTCTTTGAGAATGTCGTTTACGATATTTGACCGCAAGACCATTATCTCTCCAAATCATCAAAAGGTCGATCGACAATCGCTAATCTAATAGAGTTTTTCTCACAATCCTTGTGTGCACTTGAGTAAGGAAAAGAGCTGAACCTCGTTACCTTAGGCTTCAACAAGGCCCTTCAACATGATTTCGCATCAAACTGTAGTCTTTAAATTCACTGCTATTTATTTCTCCCAATGGACCAAATTTAATCCTCAAGTATATGATGATATTTTTAGTTCTCTGATTTCTGGTTCAATTAATACCACCTACGGAGTTCCTCAAGTTAGCCACATTGGCCCTCTAATATTAATTCTAACCATAATGCTAACTCTCATCTTTCTCCGAACTTATATTTTCCTCCGCTATTACCTGCTTTCTCCAATCCGACCTAAACAGATTCACTTTGCTCAATGTTAGAAAATTGCAGGCTTTCAGTTATTGCCATAATCGTTCCACCCACTACCCAGTCCCTAAGTTAGCTGTTATGAAGTTCTTTCGCCTTTCAACTTTTTGGTTAAATTAGGGAACTTAACTTTCGTCTTTATATCAACATCTTCAAACTCCTACCTTTCTTGAATATGCTAGTTAAGTCTGGTCCCTTTCTTACGGGATCCACTCTGGTCTTGCCTGGGCTCCTATGTACCTATAATTTACTCTTCTCATAAAGATCGCATAAAATTAATTAACCTACAACTCCTAGAAAATGACGCGAGGTTGTAGACATACATACTTTTCATCAATGACACTTAGTGGCAATATTGATTGTCTCACACCGAAATGCACTTGATTTCAGCTTAAGCATTAATGGAATAATGTCAAAATTAAGTTCATTACTGTCGTTGATGAAGAGAAATTCCGAGTAATTTTGCCACGCAATTATATTTAAGACGCTTTACTTTTCATTAGTACGGTACTTTAGTAGTACTTTTCATTAGCCTGCTTCCATGAAGATCATTTATTTCAAATTGGATGTTTCCAAAAATCGGACTGAAGGAAGGATGGTAAAATGTAGACATAACTAAAAAAAAAAGTTTGCTAAATTAGACGGCAGGTCCTTTGCCAGCTTTTGGATCCTTCAATAATATCACAGGCTTTTTATCCCAAAGGAGAAGATAAGAGCCAGATGCCTCAAAGGTACATTTCACTTTGAAACGCAAGCAATTACATCCAAGTAAATCTGACACTTAAAACGTTTTTTTAGGGACTTATTGCAACCTCAAAGGAGTCTTCTCAGTCAGGGAATGTTTAAAACTAAACTTTCACGAGCTCCTACTGAAATCTCGTTGCACCAACGTCGCTTAGTCTTAAAGGCATTTAACCCTACCCGACGGTAAGATGAATGCCCCCGAAAATGGCGAGTTAATTTAATACATTCTAGAACTAAAACTACTCTAACTTTCAAAACCCTTTTATGCCTTTCCTGTGCTTTCCTTTTTCCAAACATATTTTTGTTGTTTTTCGCTCATATGCCTTTTGATTTTGTGATAGAAGCTCCCACAATCCACAATCTTTTGGCTTCAATTTCCAAGAACATTGCATCCCGCCCCATCGTTAAGGTAAACAAAGAGTGTTCGCTTCAAAACGATCCTCCCGGACGGTTGCCATTCTTTTTAGCATATCGCCTAGCCTTAAACTGTGAAGCGAAGCGTGGTAAAGAAGACGAAAAAAAAACAAAAACAATAAAGGAGCAATGGTGGAGGAGGAACGAAAACCTACAGTTGTCTGGTAGATTGGAACATCAACAATCCAGGATAGAAGCATGTCTGTTTATCCAACGAATACTATTCGCAGAAAAATAGACGGGAAAGGCAAAAGAACTAGTGAATATCTTGATTGAGGAACATAGCATGATTGTCGACAATGAAGAAAAAAACCGTCCACTTATCCGTAAACAAATTGAAACCGCCAACAACACACGTCTCTAGGACAACGGCATAGAAGTAAAGCATCAGTAAGGTAGATAGGCACAAATAGGGAGGGATGTGACCCGCCTGAACTCCCAAGTCTCCACATCACAGCAAAGTCTCAAACACCCGAGCTGCCACAGACGAGTTAAGCGTCTTCACCGGTGATCCTAGAAACCTTTCTTCATTCCTTTGTCGACTGATTAGTGGGCGGCTCTCTCTCATCATCAAACGCCACGACTCATTCAAGGTTCGTTCATTCGATGGCCTCGACAGCTCTTCTGTAATCCTACTCCAAGAATTTCGCCTCACTTCCCATGATTCCCCGATTGTCTCGTCGAGCGTAAGGACATCTTTAAGGATATGTAAATGAAGCGAATTACAGTAGAAACAAACTCAAGCAAATTAATAACAAAAAACCCACTCCAACAGATACAAAGATACACAGACACACTCGACTTGCAACGGTAACAATAGCAATCAAGCAGTTCCATTCAAGTCGAAGTTAAAGTTTCGCATAAAAGGATGAAAAGAAACGGAATGAAGTGGAGCGTCGGGTTTGCGGATCGCGCCGCGTCGGTAGAAAAAACCTTGATTGGTGGCGTACTGGTACTTGTGCAGGTGCAAGTGCAAGTTTGAGTTTTCCCAACCGTCAGTGTAGCTGAGGAGCAGGGAAAGTGCAAAACAAAAACAAAACCCTCCACTGGTTCGCGTCCTAGTTTCCCATGTTTCACTTGCTGTCTAATTAACTTTTCCTTGACAGAGCGGATGTGAGTGGATATTGGTCCTTGCAACACTTCCCCTCCCCTGTTCTCACTTCTTCACATGCACGCACGTAACGCACACGGTTGTCGTTAGTATTTGGTATCTACGCTACGACCACATTCCGTGCGAGTTCTGTCAGTGTTTGGGGGCTAAAAGTTTTCCTCCATACATACCTTCATACCCATGTATAGTTAGATGCGCTTCCCAGCCACATTGCCTAAACTTACCGACATTCCCGTGCCACGAAGGTATGGAAGACGAAGAACTGCGAGAACGTGAACAACGTGATGCAAAACTTTGCCCGACCAAGTTTTTCACCCCGACGATCCTTTTTTAAATTGACAGTTTTGATTATCCCTTAACATGTGGGTATGTGGCAGCGGTCGACGACATGGTTTGTATGCACAAATATTGGCATGAGACTCAGAGACTCGAGGAAGTTCATTCGACCCTCACGCGATAATGAATGGCACGACAGAGCGGGCGAAAGACTCTTATCGGGCTTCGCCTCGAGTTTGAAATGAGTTTGACGTTTATGAGGATAATCCCAGCAGAAATGATGACGCCTTCCTTAATTAATAGTAATGTTTGTTGAGCAGCATCACGGAGGGGCTAAGCATCCATGTAAGCCAAAGACGGGAATTAATTTGATCAAACTTTCGGAACAGCTGAATGTGAAATAATGCAGGATGCGAAATCGTAGCTTTTATCGAGAAACATTGATTATTTTCAACTCTTGTTATATTTTTTGTAAACGTCTATTCAATAAATGGTGTCATTTTAAATTTTACACCATTCGTTAATACCTAACTCTCACCCCAATTATTTTTGCTGCGTGGGAATTAAGAGGTTATTACATATTTGTCGATACCCACCAAATCTTTTTGCACTGGTAAAAAATCGACAAAAATCTTCGCACAGGTTACTAATTTAAAAACTTGTCAAGGTCGACTGAAAATATCACGGTGGCAGATGAGAGTGTGACTGGAAAGCTAGGTGATCCACTGTATAACGATCACAGATAATGGCAAATAAATTGCACCACATGTTGTAAAAGGATCTTGGCTTATAAGCTCCGGTTGACACGACAATCAAAGCTATACATCGCATGTCTCAGTATTTCTATCATTAATTTATATTTACAGTATTATTTTTTTTACAATAGGGGCTTAGTGCTAACATATAGCGTAGGGCAATGAGACCAGTGAAGATCTATTGTTTTCCTTGCCATTTAGACAAGGATTTGCTCTACTTTCTTAATAAAGTTGGACAAGGGAATCTAGCTGAGCTCATCCCCTCAGGAGTCATGATTTCTCTGAGGAGGATACGCTTCCTAACATGGCAGAGGGCAGCACATTCGCATAGTATGTGCTCTGCAGTTTTCTCGTCCCCAAGATAGTGTCGACACTCGGTTTCAGACGAGAGGTTAATTTTGCTGAGATCTCAGACTATAGTGTCCCGAAAGGTAGCTGACCAATCTTCTGATATCGACTCTATTATATTTGAGAATATTGATAGAGTGTTTGTTCAGGGATCGTATGTAGCTTTTCGACTAACGCTTTAAAAGAGCAGGTGCTGAGCTCTTCCGAATTATGTGACAATAAGAGAAAGTTAATCTTCGACTTGGGGATTCCGCAAAAAGGTTCGGCACCTATGTATCTTTCGCTGGAACCTTTACTAACAAATTGATCGGCGATTTCGTTGCCTTTTATGCCCTTGTGACATGCCACACACCATAGTTTTATCTTTTTTCTTTTAGCTAGATCCTACAGGGCATCGTGGCATTCCTTAACGGATTTTGATTTCGTGCTATATGAGCCCACGCTTCGAGCGTTGCTTAACGGTTTGAGAGTATATGGGTGATTATACCTCTTATGCCAGTCTCTAACTTTAGGCTTTAGGCACATCAGAATGGCGTATAGTTCGACTTGGAAGACATTAGGACTAGTTCCCAGGGCCTCCGATATTTTCCGATTTGGTCCAAAGATGCCAGCTCCAATACCGGAATCCGTCTTGGAGTCATCTGTGTACCACTGGAGACTTTTGATATTTAGCGAGGGATCGCCACGTTCCCAAGCTCTGCGGTATTGTAGGATCGACATATGACCCAAAAGATCTATGTGGATGGTCTGTTATTTCCATTATTATTTTGTTATTAGTTTGCGTACGTAATCAAACCCAAAAACCCAATATAAACAACATCTTCATACACAAAAGTGTCACTTTGGTGTAGTTTTTGTTCTGGAGGCTGTTTCAGTGAATGGTTTGCTTTATCGATTGATTTTAACTGGATTGTTTGCCTAATATTGCTGTGTGTATTGTTAGCAAAACATGTCACACGACTGGTGAGTCACTCGCTCTATTGCGTTACAAATTTTCGTTTCGAAGCCTTATTAATGATAAAATGTAAACTAATACACCATTACAACAAAGGTACAGACTATACCTTCGTATAGGGTGATATAATTCGAGGTCCATATTTAAAATCTCTTTTTCATTCACATGCGTCAAACCAAACTCTCATATTAGCTGTACATGCTTATTATAAAGTTTACCATTTTACAATATGGAGCTTTAGGTAATTGCTAAATACGATAAATTATGAAAAAAAATCTACAAAACTAGTTACCGTATAGTAGGCCTGTTTCGCGCTCTACGAACAGATTATGATTAACATAATGATTTTATGATTTATTATTTATTACTATAGACCTATACTAGCCTCCTGTTAAAGACAAAAATGTGCAATTTTACGGCTTTAAAGATACATTTAAATGTTGGAGCTCTATTTAATGACTATCCATGTATTGACTGGTCACCATTGTATGTTACAACATAGATGCTGTATTACAAAACCTTTTTTAATTGTTAATTGTAACTTCAGTTTTTGGAAAAATATTCGCCAGAATAGAAAGAAAAAGTTGATAGCTGATGTAATTGATGTACATTAACTAAACTCCAACTTCGTACTACGTCCATTAAATACGAGCACATTAAATGTGCCACCTGCACCGGCCCACTCTGTACGTCCTTGTGCAATCAATCTAACTTCACTTTCTGTGGTGCCGATGAAACCTCTGTTTGTACGAGTATTCTAAATGTAAAATCAAAGGCAATAGGACCAGATGGCATTCATCCGGGCTTGGTAAAAATACTTCTTCCGTTCACGCTCCATCATATCACCCACATATTCAACACGATTCTTGCACCTTAAATTTTTCCTGATAGCTGGAAAATTGCAAAAATTATACCATTACCCAAGGCATCTACGTCTCGAAATGTTGAATATCGTTCCGTCTACTTCCAGTCCTGAGTAAAGTTTTTGAATGCATTGCAAGCCAACAAATAAATGAAAAAAACTTAGAAAAAAAAAGATTTCGTTCTAAGCTGCATTATCGCTCAACTCAAAGTCTCTGACAACATTCGTGTCGGTTTGGATAGTAATATGGTTGGAATAATGGTATTTTTAGACTTTTCAAAGGCTTTTCATTGTGCTGACCATAACATACTTCTTTCTAAACTTAGAACGGAGTTTCGCGTCCAAAGTCCCCCCTGTAAACTAAGTAGATCGTGTCCCGCAAACCTCAGGCGTACCACAAGGCTCTGTCCTAGGACCCCTATTATTTTCTTGTTTTATTAACGAAATTTCGAAATTACCGACTTTCATACGGTAACTACCACATTTATGCCGATGATGTTTAAATATATTCTATGTTTCCAAGACTACAATGTTCTCAAGCAATAAATTGCTTAACTAGCGATTTGAATAATGTTTATCTGTGGTCTTAACTCAACTTAATAGATCCAAATTTGTCGATTTCATGCTATAGCCAAATGTGGCCTCAAATCGAAGATTTAGATGTGGAGCACATGTGGTTTTAACAAGACGGTGCCACATCCCACATAGCAAATCCGTTTTGGACTTATCACAAAAAAAAAACCTGGAGGATTTATTTCGCGTTTTATTGATGTGAACTGGCCACCAATATCGTGTGATTTGTCGCCGTTGATTTCTCCTTATAGGGCTATGCAAAAGATCGCATTTATGCACACAGTCCACCCTTGACGCTTTGAAAACGAATACTCGGCAAGTTATGGTCGAATTATTGGCCGATATGTGTCGAGAAACTATCAAGGCAATTGGGTTCCTCATGAATTGATACCTAAAGATGTTGCAAGGCGATCTTTCACTTGCGAGCAGCTGAATCAAAGGCAAAAAAGAAAGTCTTTTTACACCGATTTGTAGTGACTGGGGATAAAAATTTGATAATCCCAAGAAGAAGAAATACTGTGCTAAGCTACTGGATCATTACCATTAACCTCAACTCAACAGCAGAGCAAAATTTGATTTCAAAGGTCAAGCTGTGTATCTGGCAGGACCAAAATGGTGTTGTGTACTATGAGCCACTACTACCTGACGAATCCATTACGGGCGACCGGTATAGGCTACGACTGATTCATTTGAGCTATGAATTAGGAGAAAAATGGCCGGAGTACGAACAGACATAGTCAAGTAATTTTTTTGCACGACAATGGTCCGAACCTTGTGTCTTCTGATTACTGGTTATTGCGATAGATGCAGCACGATTTGCAGCTCAACGATTACTTTTTTCGCAGAAGGCGAAACTTCTTTCGAGATGAAATAAAAAAATTGCCTCAAAAGTAATAAGCAGTAGTAATCAGCAATAGATTTCATTAATTTTGTGTTAAATTAAATTAAACAGTATTCCGAAAGAAGGCTCTTAAGAAGTCATGTCTATTTCCTTACGATAATGCACCTCCCTTTACTTCTGGATTTAGCTCTATTTGATATGTTCATTTTCTGAAAATTTTAGACAACCTTAAAAACACAGTCGATTCTGAATGATATTTATTTGTCTATTTGGTTCCCATATACAGTATAGACAACACAATACAATATGAGTAACCGCTCCTAAGGAGCACATAGCGATAGCAAAGATTGTACCAAATTCCTCCTCGTGACCCTATCTTGAGCTAGTCTTTTTACTTCGGGCCAGGTTCTGCCAATTCGTCCATGCTATTTCTCCACAGATCTCCTCCATGTCATGCGAGGGCGACCAAGTTTGCGGGTGCCTTATGGATTTCATGTGATGGCCATCTTTGCGACATCCATGTCCGGTTTACGCAAAGTATGCCGAATCCAACTCCATTTCAGCAACTGGTAGCTGGGAAGCTCTCTGTAGCAGGTCATCGGTTGTGATCCACTTCAGCCAAAAGATCTTCAGGGGCAAGCAGTTTCTGAATGATGTTAAGAAGATTGATGCCTTTTCAGTTTTTACACTCACTTTACAGGTTGCCTTTCTTCGGAATGGTGATGATGGCACAACACTTCTTGAATACAACCCGTAACTACCCGAGGTTGTTCTATTGAGAGTCAAATTAAACTCACTAGAATGACAACAGGAGGAAGTTGATGAACTCTCTCATGCCAATATTAGGTCTATATTGAGCGACTTTTTGTCTGTACAAAAGCGGAGTTTGTAAGTTTCGAAAGTGTGAGTATTAACTTCTCCAAAATTTGTTCAGCCGTTACACCGAGGGAATCCTACTTGAACTTACAAAATAAAAAAAAACTAGACATCCTTGCATTAATGCCAGGATGTCAATGCAGAAGTGGTTAAGATAAAGGTCATTCAACCTACTCAATAAGACGGTTCGAAATGGATGACAATTTTTTCCCCGTATTCTCTCGAAGCACAAATAGAACTCAGAAAATCCTGAAATCCTCCATTTACTCATTTCTGTTAAATCTGTCTTCAAACCCATTCCATCGCTTTTGGTCTCTAATTTCCCGAAGCGTCAGAAAAAGAAAGAAACAACAAGCAAAAAAAAAAAAGAAAAACCACGCCTAAGTAGTTTTTCTCACTTTAGTCAACCGTAGTTAATTTTCTTCGATTAGGCTGCCCAACTAATTTACCGAGATCTACGTGCGTATTCGATCCTGTACCGGCCTTCCTTGCCTACGGTGCATAGTGTCCTTTTTGCCCGACGATAATTACTTCATTTCTTCGTAAAGCATTTTCTATTTTGATGTTGTTGTTGTTCTTGGCTTCCTGCCCATCACCCCTTCCCGGTAGAACAATTTCGTTCTCCATCTTCATCTACCTTGTATTTTGTATCTTTGTTCCAGAAAGTTGAAGCGTTGCTTTGCGTTATTTTATTGAATTTGCTATCTCTCACTCGGAAGTCCTGGAGGTGGTGTGCTCCGGATGGTTGGCGGTGGCAATGATGATGATGATGATAGTGATGGTACTTTATTTTTGTTTCGCTTTGCTTTGGTAAATTTATTGCCGCATTTTTGTGGCACCAGGAGAAGAAGAACTGGCTTACCTAAGCAATAATAATAAATTATCTAACTGATGCTTAGAACGATTCGTGAGATATATAGCTACAGATGTGATAGTATGTGCGGCGAGGTGAGGGTCGATGGATGGATAAGACGAGTGGCATTATGACTATGGTGGTGGGGTTATCGATGCCGGGCGGGGTGTAGGAAAATATTCACTTGTCAATTGTTTGCAAGAATTGAATTTATCGACTTTGTCGTTGCTTTCCTTTTAGGTCGGTACATGCGTTACGTTCGCATTAGATGCCTTAGATAGCACGGATGCCGGCTTGGACGTACGGATAAAATGAGAATAACTTACGTCGGCAGTATATCACGATTGAAGACAACTAATAGCAAAATGTTTTTGCTGTTATCCGGCGGGCGGGAGAGCGGCAGGCATCGCAGGTAGATACGTATAATCATAGATACGATCACATTTATCTCAGTGGCTTGACGTAGTGCGGGCGGATGAGGGTTAGCGATGGTGGTGGCGATTTGCGGAGATATGTTATTTGCTTACCGTTGGAATGACCACTTCTTCCTGTGTGGGAGATGATTCTAATGGAATAATTATTTGACTTGACAATTTGTCGGTGAAATTTATCAACATAATCGAAGAATTAATTTAGTTGGTTTGTTGGTTTTGTCGGTTTCCGGGGTGTTTGATGGACGTGCCATCGAAAGAGCTTTTTGTAATTCTCTAAAGGTACAATGAATCCAATCCACCTTTAAGTACAGTTTCACTGGTACATGCAAATACGGTTTTAGTGACCGTGTCCATATTTTCAGTGGTTGTGCCAAAATCCACATTAGATTAGGTTAGATGCAAATAAAGGGAATTATCGTTCATTCTACATGTACGAATGAATTAAAAATTAAAACATATTTCCAGTTACTCTAATCCAGCGAGCGTGAGGCCGGTAGCTGTATGTAAATTCTAGACCTATCTCCTAAAGCCGAAAAAGGACTAAGAGGAAAAAAAACAGAACGATATGCTGATTTCAATTTGGCTTATATTATTATCACGCCATTCGACCGGGAGGGGAGAGAAAAAATTATTTAAAACCTCTCTGGCACACTCTAGTGGTGGTGGATTACCATTTCAATTTGAGTTGTCCAGCTGGGTGAGCATGAAATTACGGACCGAGGTGGTAGGATTAAAAATCTCAATAAAGTCGAAAAAGAATGGTATTTTCGAAGTGGATCAAAAAGTATTCACTCGCGTGTGAACACAGTTTTGTGTGGAATATTATTGTGAAAAGCACGTTTCTATGTAATAATTTAGTGACTTGAATTTAGAGAATTAACAATATCGGAAACGCCCTGTGGTTTTTTTTTTAGTCCATCCGTTATATTTCAAGGCAATAAGTTCACATTTAAATGGTAGTCACTTCTTCTTTAAAAAAGTTTCATTACCAAAAGCACATTCGCTCCGTCTGGATGAATTACTTTTCTGCTATAGATCAAGTATTTAGCTTCTATTGATAGTTGTCACAGGGTCTTCAAAATGGCATGGGCACTTAATGCTGCGTCATCAACTTGTCTATCTGTGAAAACGTATTTTCCACTGTCGACCTTTCAATCATAGTGTAGAACGTGTCCCTCACATTTATGCAGTGAAATTTTCCGTGCTCAATGATTTAGAGAAGAATTTATTGAAAGGGTAGCTGGACCACTATTACGAAATCTCTTCAAGTCTCAAATGGTTCGTGATTGGACCTAATAAAAAAAAATTTATATGCGAGGGTCGATCAACAAGTACCTCTGTTTGAAAACAGATGGCGTTGCTGGGGGAATTTGGCATTACTGACTTGTACCGCTATGTGTCAAAGGACATCTTACAATATTTTAGATCGATTCATAGTTTAGTTTTTTTTTTGGCGACAAATTTTATCACACCCGGTTTGGTTTTTTCGATTAAATGGAAAAAGAGCAATATCGATTAGTGATTCGCTTTTTATTTTTGGACGGAAAAAAATGTGAAGAAATAAAAACGAAGTTGATGATATCTATGGAGAATTTTCACTATCATTCATAACGGTAGATATTGGATTAACGAATTTAAACGTAATCGTACATCTCTTTTTGATGCAGAGCGAGCAGGCAGCCCGGCAGACGTGGTTACTGAAGAAATCGTTGAAAAAGTCCTCGACATTATTCTCGCTGATCGACGAACAAAATTGCGTGAAGTAGCAGAGGCTGTAGGCCTGTCTTATGTCGATAGGCGCCGCGATTGTTGACAATGGACAACAAGCGGATAAGACTCACAATGTCGAATCAGTGTTTGGACCTATTTAAACGAGATTCTTGGGAGTTTTTGCGCTGGGTCGTTACCGTGTATGAAACCTGGATACAGTATCATACGCCAGAAACCAAACGACAGTCCAAACAATAGATTTTTGGTGGTGAGTCTGCTGCGAAGAAGGCAAAGACGGTCCCATCGGCCGGACGAGTCATGGCCACAATTTTTTGGGCCTCGAAGGGAATTATCCTCATGGACTTTTTGAAAAAAGAAAGAACAATCACGGGACAGTACTACAGTGAATTATTGGATCGATTAGAGAAGAAATTGAAGGAAATACGACCTCCATTTGGTTAAGAAAAAAAGTGTTGTTTCACCACGATAGCGCACCAGTACATTTATCAAGAATTGTTGTTGCGAAATTAAATGAATCGCGCTATGAATTGCTGCCACTTCACCGTACTCTCCTGATCTATCACCCTGCGATTTCTTTTTATTAACCAACATAAAAACATGGCTCGGAAGAAAAAATTCAGCTCAGATGAGGAGGTTATCACCGAAACAGAAAACGATGCTAAGTTTTCTAAAAATATAATTTTTCTTAGCCTAAGTTGTTTATTTATTTTAATTAATGCAAATTATTCGTATGCCGAAAGGCATAGTCTTAAATTGTTCTATTTGCTTTAGAGTGTCCCTATACAGAAGCTTACTGTCACATATACCCAAACTGCAAGTCTTTAATCTCCCCTAGACAACACGGTTTCCTCAAATGCAGATCCACAACCACTAACCTTGTTGAATTTGTGTCCTTTACCCTATCAGCCTTAGAGAACGGCAAAGAAGTCGACGTTATCTCAACCGATTTCAATAAAGCTTTCGATAAAATCTCCCACAGACTGATACTTTTCAAATTGTCCTCCCTTGGCTTCGACCCCATTTCTTTGAAGTGGATATCTTCTTACCTGGAAAATCGCTATTACAGTGTTCGTTTTAGATCTGCCTTCTCTAACCCCTTTTTAGCTTCCTCCGGCGTCCCCCAAGGCAGCCACTTAGGTCCACTTCTTTTCGTTCTTTCCATAAACGATCTTGAAATGGTGATCAAACACTCCCACATCTCATTTACGCCGACGATACCAAGTTCTTCAAGACCATTTCCTCCACACATCGATGGGATAATCCTTAAAGCTAATTCGCACTCGGTTTCGTGAAGCGATGGTCTAAAGAATTCTCGGACCCTTACGTTACCCGATCTCTTTACATAACCTTTGTCCGGCCCCTTCTTGAATACGCCTCTCAAGTGTGGTCTCCTTACCAACAAACCCACATTACTAGAATCGAGAGCATCCAACGCCGATTCCTACGTTTTGCTCTTCGAGGTCTTCCCTGGGGCAATCCTTTGATTTTACCACCCTACCAAGGCGGTCTTGGTAATCATCTAATCAACATGAACACGTTGGAAGAAAGAAGAATTGTATCTAACATTGTTTTCATCCATCGGCTCCTTTCAGGTACCACTGACTGCGCGACCCTCTATAACTCTGTCTCTATCAACACTAACCCCCGCAATGTACGAAATCCCCGTCTCTTCTATCTACCCACCCCCCGTACTGCCTATGGCTCCAATGACCCTATTTCTAGTATGCTGGGAAGGGTTAATTCGAATCCTTACTTCGATTTCAACCTCAGCACTCGATGCCTAAAAATCCGCCTTTTTAACCACTCTCCCCTCTCTCCCGTTCTCCCTAGCTAGTAAGTGACATTAGGTTAAGATTAGATTAAGCTAGCTTGAATTAAGCCCAATAAATAGGGGCGTCCGCCCTCACGAAAATTAAATTATTTTAATGAGTTGTGGGAAAAGTGTATTGACCTAAAAAGAGATAAGATTGAAAAATAATTTTTTTTTTTCATTTTTTTAATAATAATATACTAATACAATATTATATATTGTATGATCACAGAATACTGGTAATTTGTAATTCAAATGAACTGCTCTCAACCGATTTGTTATTTTCTTAATTCGTAGCCTTTATACTGGCATCGGTGTGTATCTTGAGAGGGATCAGACGAATAGGGTTCACAAACAAAAAGTTTTTGTGCTTGATGAAATGTTAAGTTTTAAACGGAACTAATCTTCTATTTAAAATTATTGAAGAAAGAATGCAATATTGCATTCCCAAAATTCCCAGAAAGATTCGTTACCTGAGTCGATCAATATGCCAATTTAAATTCGTCAATATTTTTGTTCGAAATTTGTAATAATTTTTTTTTCGTCATACGTTTCATAATTCAAGGGATGTAAGTCTAAAGGTGCCAATTCCATTATTAAGAGATATACGAACATAACAAAAAAAAAATTCTCGGCCACTTTTTCTCTGAATGTTTTGATCACTCGATGATATAGCGTCCATTTCGTACCGTGTAATTTGGTCAACTAACTGCCACCCCCACCTGCTAATTCGCCCCGAACACAGGCCGCTATATATGTTCGAAATTTGGAACAACTTTTTCTGCCATAACCTTCGATTCGAAAGAATTCACTAAAGCTTCATGATATGAAACATAATATGTCAAATGCTTTTGCGGTCTGAGGATGGTGAGCAACTTTGATTCGACACTATTTGTTCTTTCCGAAATTTGGAACAATTTTTTTCACCATCATGTCTTTCAAGTTCAAGCCAGTGTGGTATCAGCTGGTTAATATGTCACTGACTTTAGCGCCTTCAATACCGCGGGCAAGTACTATTCACAGCTAAATAATATATTTAATTGGTATGCCCGAGCATTACAAACAACTTCTATTCTCCATTATATTTGGAACAAATTTTTGAAACAAATCTTACCGGCAAACGGTTAATTTTCAAAGCATTCAGTAAAGTTTCACGGCATGGGCAAATTAATATGCCAGTGGCTTCTACCTGATTCTGGGTAACTTCCATTCGCCACTATTTTTTATTCCAAATTTGATCCACGTGTTCGAGTCGACATTTTCATCGTTTTCATGGGTTTCTTTGAAACATTTATATTTATCGCAAACCTTAGTTTTCTCATAATAGATTTATCAAAAGCAGTATATTTCTATACTTTTACGGCATTTTTGAGCAATATTTAAAGCAAATTCACCCCAAAAAAAAATAGCCGATCGCACCATACAACTCGATACAACTCCTCTCTCAATCGAACTTTTACAGCCCGTGAAAAGACATAATTCTAATTCGAGTTACTTCCGGTAAAGCTTTTGCTATGCACGTATGATGTCATTCATTACATTCATGTCATTCATTAACAGTCTGAGAAAGTTCATCAAATTTCCTATGTTCGTGCCTTTTCATCTAACTTAGCTTTGTATGGATATGACATTAAAAATCCATAGTTCAAAATCCTTTTTGCTTTATTGCAAACTATACGTGTCAACACTCTTCTCCTCAATCGATTCTGTTGTCTATTACCATAGTGCATATTCACCTACGAACTGCGAGTCCGCAAACAAAATTTTATATTGGCTATAAAAGTAAAGGGTGTTGTTTTTTATAGACTTATAGAACTTTGAAATGGAATAAAACAAAGATGATTTTGTTAAATTGACATAAAATTGACTTTATTCGAAAGATAATCTTCTAACATTATAATTTAAATATAATTTCTGGCATATGACCGCCCAAAACAAGATTTCCATTGATCCCAATTTTCATAAGCGAATTTTGTTTAGCGATGAAGCTCACTTTTGGTTGAATGGATACGTCAATAAACAAAACTGCCGTATTTGGAGTGATGATAATCCTCAAGTGTATGTTGAGGCACCGTTACATCCACAAAAACTGACTGTTTGGTGTGCTTTATGGGTTGGTCCGTACTTCTTTAAAAACGATGCTGGCCAGAACGTTACAGTCAATGGTGACCGCTGATTACTGACTTTTTCGTTCATCAATTGAACAACCATGATGTGCAGAAGCTGTAATTTCAACAAGGCGGCGCAACATGTCACACAGCTCGTGCCACAATTGATTTATTGAAGAAAACGTTTGGTAACCGCATAATTTCACGTTACATACCCGTGAATTGGCCTCCAAGATCGTGCGATTTAACGCCGCTTGACTATTTTCTGTGGGGAGATGTCTACGCCGATAAACCCGAAACGATTGACCACTTGGCGGACAACATTCGCCGCGTTATTGCCGATATACGGCCACAAATGTTGGAAAAAATCATCGAAAATTGGACCTCCAGATTAGACTACGTCCAAGCCAGCCGTGCCGGTCATATGCCAAAAATTATAATGTTAGAAAAATATCTTTCGAATAAAATAAAATTTTTCATCTACAACATCGCTGGTAACCGTCTGAGCCTAACGATCATCAATTAGCACGTGTCAACAATTTTTGAGCTTAGGCCTTCAGCCATAGCATCGGTCTATTGTTTTAGTGTATGGATTAGACTTAGCCCCCAATATGTTAAGTCTTAAATAACACACGTAACAATAGCTTTTCACTACAGCTCACTATCCATTTTCGCACTAATTTTCGATCCAATTTTTGATTTTCCATCATCCCTTTCCCCCGTAAAATGTAACGTAAATCGAATGCAACTATTTTGTTTCAATTGCGAGCACCAAGCTAAATCTCATTATCCCGCCACCCCGTCGACCGGATCATGGATCTCATCCAGCCAAGCGTGGTGGAAATTAGTGACTAGGTAAGTAGGAATAACATAATAATAACAACAACAACCTGTTCTGCTCTTAATAGCCGGTAATTGGTATTTTCGAAATCGCCACACGAAAACAAGGTGAATCACGTGTAGTTAAGTCACTGCCATTGCAGCACAAAAAGACACAAACACAGGCACGCATGCGGACGCCGCATCCATGAAACATCGACGGCACACGTTAGAATCATGTTTAATTATAACAAAATAAATTAATTAAAAATGAATTTAGCAGATACGTGTATTACACAAACCGTCCTTCAGTCCTTTAGTCCTTCACCATGCTTCACTGCCTAGAGCTTTACTGTTTCAGTTAACTGCATTGGCGGTTGGCAGTGGTGCGATGCAACGGTGTCGGTATAGTTGACTAAACCATTTGACAACTAATTGCGTTGGAATTGGGAGCGCAGTTGAATTCGAAATTTCCGCTTTCGAATAATAAATTGGCGGGGATATGTGTACTTAATACCGTTACGATGTGTCGATGGATATTGATATGCGTAATCGCATTGTTGGCGTTTATCGGTTGCTGCAATGCTAGAGGCACTTCGGCCGACGGGACCGTTACAAATTACTTGATAATTTATTCAATTATTTTGAGTAATATTTAGGATCATTATTAGGTGAGGATAGCCGGGAAAGGACTTTGTTTCCCGATTACATCCGCGTCGAATATGTTCAATTAATTACTATAAATTGACAAAAAATTATTTTGTTTCCCCAAAACAAATATTAAATTTACATCCCAAAATGGCATATTTTCAAAAGCAGTTTTGAGAAAAGAACATGTTATTGTCAAAGGGTTGGCCCTTATCTACAAAAACGAAAACCAAATAGAGACTACTTAAGCGACGGTTACAAAGTTTTCTGGAAAGGTTTTTGCGACGATTGTTGCAATCAGAGGACTGCAGTCTGTAACCTCTAAGAAGGCAAAAAAATTGTTTTCTTATTATTTTTTTCGGTGTAGTTTTACACCCATTGCCCTCGATTGCAAATATCGAGTATGTTCAAAAAGTATCGGGAATTTTGTGTTTTCGCCAGTTGTATTGATGCTACCCATCCGATGTTTTTATATTCCTTTTTAAGATTTCCAATGAAAATTGCTAAAAAATGGCACAAGGTTCTGCAATTTTTGGAAATTTAAAATTATGTTTATTGCAAGTCACTTATGAGTGAAACTAGAGTCTGTGAGTTGTATAGAGGTACAATATTTAAAACAGCCGTGAAAACATAGAATATGACGAGCTTAGAATTCAACAACCGATGAAAACAAAGCAACTGAAGATGTTTCTATATTGATCGGTTCATTCCATGTCATTTTACCGAATTTTTTCCAAGCTTTATATTAGAAATAAATTTTAAATGTTCCTCAGAGTATCCATATTACTAAAAATGAGTATTTCAATTGGCGTGGGTAGATTTTAGCGGCCTGTGCCGGCCACGTTGTTTAAGGGACTTTTGTCAAATATGTTGTATATTATTCAGTTACTGATGGAAAGTCACCGTTGCCAGCTACATTATTGAACTGATTGAAAAATCCGTCTAAATAATAAAATTGTATCATCAAAATGAGAGTTCGTTAGTGAAAACCTTGCGCTCGATTGCCCATTTTACGGTAGACGTAGTGGCACTTCACAGCCTACTCTTCTACGTTTGGTTGTCAAATTTGAAACGATCGGCTCTCTAATCAATCAGCCAACATTCGCATGCCAAAGGAACGCAAGAACCCGAGTCAATCGATTGCTCTCCGTGCTTAAGAACTTTCGCGAATTTTGCGTCGGGACTTGGGCCTACACCCATACAATATTCAATTGACTGAGGCGCTGTAAAACGCCGTTTGTTCACTGCGTGGACATCGGAGCATTTGGAAGAGGACGATACCAATCCAAGGTTCACCAGGTGGCAATGCATCCTCAAAAAGTTACTCAAAATATCCACAAAAGTTCGGTGTGGGTTTTAGGCTGGTGGCGTCATAGGTATGTACTTTTTCGAAAACGATGTTGGTAAAGCGGCAACCATCCATGGCAATTTCTTATGGCCCTAATTAGACCATATGGACCTAAACGAAATGTGGCTCCAGCGTGAAGGCGCTTCGTGCCACACATCCGACGCCACCATGAACTCGCAGAAATAGTGTAAATTGTCCACCAAGATCATGCGATTTGACCCCGCTAGATATTTGCTTGTTAATTAATTTTTTTTTTTAATTAATTTTTTTTGTTAACACCTCGCAGACAGCTTGTTTTATTCCATTTCAATATCTACCTGCCCCTACTGATAAACTTTTTATTAACCTTCACATGAACAGTATCTACCCAGGCAGACATTTGAATTTTCTTTTTCCAACATTACCGCGACTTTTGATTACATGTTGATGCCACCCCGACTAAGTGACTAATTTTTTTGTAGCTTTGGACATGTGTTAAAGAAAATATTTAGGGAATACTCCTCCATGTCTTTTTATAACTTTTGACTTTTTTTTTACGTGCACGAACATTATCTAACTAGGTAGATAAATTATTATTCATGCATTTTGTATTCAGATTTTCGTAGTTTGGCACTGAAATATCATGAAACGGCGAATTAGATGAAGAAAATATTTCTTCATATATACATATGTATGTTCACATGCATACATTCTTGAAAAAAAATTTAGCTCCTGAAGTCATTAGAGAAATAAAAAAAATCAATTTATGTTTTCCGTTTTATTGTACAAAGTAATAAATATTTTTATAAAAAAAATTAAAAATGCATGTGGCAATATGTCTCGTCTGGTTGAGACTGTGTTGTACGCACAGTGCCGGTTTTAGCACTGACAGCGCTCTGGGCGAGATTTCTGCGGCGCCCCCTAACTGCAATTCAAACCTATATTATAAGAAAAAAGGTAAAAGATATATAGAAATAACCATTTATTAAAAGAAATATCAATTATTAAAAAAACAACTAATAAAATTTGACTTTTCCAGCCTTTCTATCGGCGAACTCTTTTATTAAGTTATCAAAATCCATCATTTCAGCAATTTCAATTTCGATTGACAAAGTTTGTCAATCTAAATTGAGATATTGTCGATCGTGGCGGATAGCAACCGCTACAGTTATAGTCAATAATATTTGCAATGCTATCCATACCTTTGGAAAAAATTCTTATAAGTGATCTTTGATAAAATTTAAAACAAAAACAAGAGTGACCACATTCTGATCAGGCAAAAATGATTTCAGACTTATGAGTTCATCACACAGCATACAACCATCTATACCTGATTTAGAGTCTACAGTTTATTTCAAATGGAGATCACCACAAAGTTTGAAAAGGTCGGGTTTTTTCCGAAATCTGTTTTATATTGTATAAAAAATACCAAGATTTCGAATACTCATTTAATTGTTAGAGTCTTTCATTGACTGAAATTAATGTGGTGTCCAAAAGGCAATTGAAAAATTCAACCTAAATTTTTCAGGGCAATTTATAGTCTGATCGCGTGCATTTTCAGCAGCCTGATGCTTAACACGTCGAATTCTTGTTGTGGCTCTAAACACAGGTTTGATCTCAAGTTCTTCAGCCGATTCCTTCGCAGTTAAAATGGCGCTTTTAAAGCCTGTCTTTCTATAATCTTCCAAGATGTCAAAACACAACAGCTGGTGTGCGCGCGTTCAGCTGCGCACGCGGCTACTCAGTGGAATGGGGGGTTCGGGTAATGGATTTGTTGGAATTCAAGGCGCCACGCAGTATTCCGTAAAACTACGAAAATAAAGAAAAAGAATTAGATATTTTTCTTTTAGTATATAGTATAATATAATATTAATTTATTAATTCTTTTCGTAGGATTGCCCAATATCCACTACGTAGGACAACACGTTGCCTAACGACTGGAAATAACGGGAACGGTCTAGATAACCGGGGGTGATGAGGCGTAATAAAAAGGATTATCAAAAATAAAAAGAAGGATACTTAGGTGTGACACGTCCTTTATCGTTGGTACTTCTTGTATATCGTCTGCTTCGTCCTCTGGATTATCTTCCTCGGGTTTGTGTCTCTTTGATGTGGGTACGTATCCTCGTATATATGTATATGTCTTTCGTTTTCTTTGTCTCTTGAACTTTTTCTTACTTGTATTCGTGTTTTCCGCTGGCGGCCACTGTCCGTCCAGCTTCGCTCAGAGTTGCTCTCGACTTGAATAGGTCATTGTCTGTCTGGCCCTGTCCAACCGGCTACACATACATACACTCACATAACTTTGG
Source organism: Merodon equestris (assembly GCA_958301585.1). Taxonomy (NCBI): domain Eukaryota; kingdom Metazoa; phylum Arthropoda; class Insecta; order Diptera; family Syrphidae; genus Merodon; species Merodon equestris. Next base: position 17,312,714 of record OY284416.1, on the reverse strand, counting down.
CCATTGGAACAAAGTGAATCACCTCCAGAGTTCCAACGCCTCCACATTAAAATTTTCAGACCTTCGGACATTCGTCCGGTTGGAAGGGGTTGTTGTCTTGGTTGAGATGGACATGTTCACCACAGTATCTTATGTTAATTTTTAAGCCTATCTAAACATCCCTCAGTTATAATAGGCTAAAATCTACGTGGCTAAATCTAATAATTTCTAAAGGTCTTAGGGGTTATTGGACTATCCGTTTACATATAGTGGGGAGCTTACAATTAGTATACAGTGTTGGCCAAAACTAAAGCACGGGATAATATTCCTTTGCAAAAAGCTAAAGAAAATTAAAAAAACGTACGATAACTTTCGAGTTTTTATTTTTTTTCTAACCAAAATATACGAACACCATGTCGGAAACCTGCCCTCTTGGCTCTGGATTTCCGCCTCCTCGCCGGCTTTTTTTGCTCTCGGCTGTCGTGGTGAGGCTTTAAGTCTTTGACCTGCCAGGTGCCTTTCTCTTCCCCGGCATCGTCTCTCAAAACGTACGTCCATGGTGAGACGCTTTTTTGTATTATAAAAGGTCCGACGTACTTCGGTGCAAGTTTGGCGGCGTAGTAGTTGGCGGCATCCGATAGTACGAAGTTCCTTCGCCACACAAGCTCATTGGGAAAATATTGCACGCCTCTGCTCCTGAGGTTGTACATTTTCGCCGTTTGCTTCGTTGCCTCTCCTAGTTTCCGTTGAATGTCTTCCCGTAATGCCCTAAACTTTCGCCCTAACTCTGTCATGTAGCAAGGGTTAATCTCGAATTCGGACTCGCCTTCCCCTCGTTGGTCTTCATCCCTAGAGTCGGTGTTGTTCTCCCTGAGCAGCCACTTTTGCTTACAGGTAACCATTTCTTTACCAAAGTTGGCGTAGTATGGTGAAACGCCTAATGCTTCGTGTTGCGCTGAGCGAATGCAATACGCAATTTTCGAAAGATGAGAATCCCACGCCTTATGATTCTCAGAAACGTAAGCTCTCAACATCCGTTTGATGATTTGGTTCAACCTCTCCGCAGGGTTCACTTGCGGATGGTAGTGAGCGGTGAACTTCAATCGCGACCCATATTGTTGACAATGCGCCTTCAGTTCCCTATTACGGAATTGAGGCCCTTTGTTACAGATAATCCTCTTTGGGACTCCGAACAACAAAAAGATATTGTTTTCCAGTTCTCTGCAAACCGCTTTCGCAGTGGCAGACATATGTAAGTGGAAACAATATTGGGAATTTAGTGAAATAATCTACGACCGTTAGAATATAAGCGAAGCGCCTACTCGATCTGGGCAATGGACCCACTATGTCCACGCAGATCGTCTCCCATGGATTCGACATCCCTCTTCTCTCTACCATTAAACCAGCGGGTTTCTTGTTACTCGGTTTCATACTCTGACAAATTCTACAATTCCTGACATATGTATTTGGTAATATCGGCCCTCATCTTGGGCCAATAATATCTCAAGGCTATCTTAGCAAAAGTTTTCTTGACATACATATGTCCACCTAATGGGCTATCATGGTACTCTTTTAACATCGCGATTCTCTCTCCTTTCCCTACTGTCTTTTTGTATTCTGGGGTATTGTTGCGGACTACTAGACGTCTTATCTTTACTAATTTGAATAAGGAGCCTTGATCTACCTTCCAAGCGGGGAAATTTAATGGGTTTTTTTCTACCTTCTTGATCATCCCTGTAATCCATGGATCTGGATTGAACTCGTCTTTTCCCGCCACTGTAGCAACGTTCCTAGAGAGCATGTCGGGGACTATGTGTTCCTTTTCCTTCCCTTGGATGATCTCGAAATCGAGTAGTTGGAGTCTCACTGCCCATCGGGCTAATCTTCCGTACGGGTCCTTAACATTGTTCAGCCGTACTAATGAGTGGTGGTCCGTCACTACCATAAACCGACCGCCTTCAATGTACGGACGTAACTTCTCCACCGCCCACAGCACTGCTAAGCATTCTTTCGCCGTTATGGAATAGTTCCTTTCATTCCTGTTTAGAGCGCTACCAAGGTAGCAAATGACTTTCTCACCGTCGGTTGAACTAAACTAACTAAACTTTTAGATTTTCGTACCTAGACAAATAGAAATGAGCCTAGGAATAATTTTGTGTTAATATGTATGATTTTGAAGGCCAAGGTCTTTACGTTCGACTTCAACCTTGAGGGAAGACACAGCCAAGGCCAATGACATCAAAGGTGATCTACACGCGTAAAAATGTAGTGTACCAGTTGGCCAGAAATCGTGCTGATTTTGCTAACATGTTGCAGGTTCCCTCCGAACTCTGGTTCCATTTAAGAAAAGAAAGTTTGGTAAGAAGGGAATAAAATCTCGCGTTGATAAGCTGAATTTTTATGAACGAAAAACGAATGAGCTTATATGAGTACTGCCTTATTTTGATTCTTCAGTTTTACCAACTTCACGCAACTTGTTTCCATTCACAATGCGTCTTATAGTAACATGTATAATTACAACTTCAATAATCCATTATTCGTTGTGCCACAGTAATCGGCAGATATGGATATCCATTCTAGAAATTAAAAATTCATCTCAAATCAGCTAACAAACAACAAACAGCATCCAGCAGTCTCGGCAGCACGAACGAAATGTAACAAAAGCTCATCGAGTTGCTCATTAAGTTCTGCTGCTCCTTGCAACTCGTCTCAGTGAAAAAAAGGGAAACAAAGGCAAAAGATTGAATCTCATGTTCCCAATGTTACTTTCCAATTGCAATGCTTCTCATTGATGATTGAAGTCGACTCTCCAGAATGTCTGACGGGAGTGTAGTGGCAGGCAGGTGGGTGAGTCGTACTTGTAAAATGATAGAAAATTTCCATTTAAAATCGATTACTCTTCCTGAAAATCCTGCTTCTTCTGCAGTACCTCATCCGTAGCCTGAGATGGAATATGTAGAAGTAAAAGGGAAAGCCAAGCATACGACTACCGTCATCATCAACTAAATCATCCTCGTTGTCGTCATCATCGTTAGGTATCCTCCAACCCATTTGCCTTCAGTTTATTAGCTTCGCAATGATGGAAATCCTTTCATCAAATGCATCATTCATTCATTTATGTCATTTCGATATTATGATTCTCCTTTTCAAGCCCATTATTATCATCATCATCATCCGTGCCAGCCACTGCTGATGCTTCTCATCTTCATCTATGCTATTCCGATTCCTGGCGTCGTGTTTTCTTTGGACTTTGTATTTATCTGTCTGTGCCTTGCCACTGTCTCTATCGTGATTATCGATATCAGTGTCATTGAGTTGAATCGAATCCTATCGAATCGAATCCATATCCGTAATACAGGCCGGTCACTCCATTCGATTGCTTACTATTCCTTGTGTTCCCGTCGCAATGGCCGAAAACAAGAAGACGGCGAAGAGAAAGAAAAACTAACCTTAACCATCCAAGGATGAAAATAGGACCAAGCGACTAGGGTACCGTCTTTGTAAAGGGAAAACCCGAACACGATGATCAATACGACGAATGTAAGGACTCAATACGAGTATCTCTCCGACTGATTGACTGACCGACCCACCTATTCAGAAATCGAGATGATTGGTCCGCCATCATTCCCGACACCGGCTGTGGTACTTTGGGATATTCCATCGAGCAACCCCCAATGTTCGACGAGACGACCGGCACAATTCAACATCAGCGGGGATGTTGGGTGGATATTAGCTCCGTACGGGTGGCTATTCCCATTCGGAAGGAGGAGAATTGATCCCTTTTAAGGATTATTGCTTATCAAAATGTTACATATTGATGAAAAATTATTCCATCCTGTAATAAAAATGTATGAGGATCGCCATTGAAACGAATGACTTCTGACCGGGTGCGAGAACAGGACGGAGAAAAGATGGATTCGGTAGGAATGTGACTGTCCAGCTGGAGGATGAAGCTTTACGCACGTTTGAATGGTTGCGAACAGTGGGGATTGGAGTTTGTGGTTCACTTTGAGGGAATTTTAGGAAAATAGATATTGTTCCTTTCGTAGCTGGAATGCTATTGGATTGAAAAGATATTTTAATCACGACTAGGTTTGGCAAGTCAATCAGCTTTTTCATTTATAACCTAACAAAGCTCTTTCATTTTTGTGTATTTTTTTCAGTTGCAAGATTGTCTAAATGAGGCTCATAGCAGGATTAAAGGATGCTTAGCTTTTCATAGGAACTTGCATTCGCTAAAGTTTTCTGGGTAAAGGTTAAAGACGGCATTTAAGCACATAATGGCTTAGAACCACAAATGAAAGTGCTTATCTGAGCCATGTTAAATCGGCTGATGGTGCACAAAATTTCTATAATTTTTGAGAATTTTCCAAACGACAACATATTTGTCATCAGATTATATGGCTGCCTATGCATTTCCAAGAGACAATATGCCACTAGTTGACATGCTGGGTAGGTATCTTAATAATTATATCAAATATCACTTCAGTATAAAGATATTCAACATGAAGTATCCTTCCATCCATCACTGCAATCTATTTTTGGGTTTTTGGGATTACACTTTGTCCTTCTGCGTTTTCATCCATTCGGGACATTTGTTTGTAGTGGCGTCTCGATTATTTCGTTTAGTTTTGTCGCATTGACTCGGGATAAAGACTGATAGCGACTGGGTGAGGTTAATATTAGGCCAAGTCCGTTGGGGTTGAAACCCTCGTCAGCCATCAAGGGCGGTACTATCGCTAGACCAGACTCTTCGGGGTATTATTTCTCGCGATATTTACCACGGGACCGGTTAGTTGTAAGACTTGTTTGATATCTTGTTTGAGTTAAAACCCTAATCAGAGTTTTAGCTTTCGTGTTATCAATACCTAGTTTCTGTATTTGACTTCTTGGAATGATTTTTCTTACTTATTAATTTTTCCCTTCGGCTTCGTTTGATCTTACACTTGAGACGCGTGTACTACATAAGAACAGAGATTCCGCCTATCGAAATGTATTTCCGTTTTATAGGGCGAATTGCACGGACATTACTCCGGTTAGCGAGTCTATCAGTAATTTTGACAGCTATGCATATCTGTTAGTCTTCGCTGTCTTTGACCTGTGGCCTTTGCTTACAAGGTGAGTGTATAAGTTTTTTTTTTTTTTTTTTTTTTAATTTACTTGATAATATTTTTTTCAGGGGATATCGAGGAGCCAATTTGTTTTTAAGAATGGCATCCATTTTTGGGTGGAATAATTTATTTATTTCTTAATCTTACAGAGAATGAAAAAGAAGCTGCAATTATGCGAAAACGTGATGAAAACTTATTTCAAAAAATTATGTTTTATAGGCAGGGCAGAGGCAAACATTGGCAAGTTTTGCATTATATTGCTAGCTCCGAAGCTTGTGCTTTCGATTAAAGTAAAAGTATCCCAAAATTACTTTAGAATGTTGTATTTTTGTATTCGTTTCAAATGACACCTCTTGTTGGATGGCCCTATGTTTTTTTTTTAGTATTAAGACCATGAGTTTCCGAATAAGAGCATGTTTGAAGACCAGTTTGCTTTCCCATCAGTTTCTGTGCTTGTGCATGGATGTTATTTATTTATTCTTATTTCTCGATCTTCCGAAGTCGGAAAACCAGTGGGGTATTTTGTATGTGCCTGTGTCCCGGTGTGTGAAAACAAGTGATGATCAACCTCTTCTAATATCATGATTTCAATAAAAAAAAATTCTCCTTTTGATTTGAAATGTCACCTCCTGTTTTGATAAGCTGATGAAAAGGCCAACGTTTTTAACAAGGTCATCCCCAAACCAAGGAAATATCATAGCCCTGGAATTAGAAGGTTGCTATACTACTCGCATATGGTTTTAGGAACATCTCGACTTCGATATTTATAAACCACGAGTCAAACTAATTTAAATACTGTAAGTGGAAGGAAAAGACTTGATGAAATATTTGAAGAATCAAGTTTGATAAATCCTAAGATTGAGAAGGGTAGAAGCGTCTTAAACAGTTTCATGGTAAATTTTCCAGATTTTTATTGCAAAGGAGTGAACCAGGAAAGTTCAAAAAAACGATTTAGTTAACGTTCTGGTATTACTAAAAGAAAAAAACAAGCAGCTAATGCGGCTTCTTCGTCAAATCAGAAGAGGTTTTTAAGAGCTAGTAAATGACCGCTTTGGAGATAAGCAAATCGCCAGCAATGTTGAATTTTTCTTACCAAAAAAATGAAAGCGAATACAAAACTTGCTTTTATATAATTGACTAAAATAGGACCTAAAAGGATCTGCCAGACACAATGCACCGGTAGATATATACGTGTTCATTAGGAGGAAATTCTGAGCCTTTGTTAATAATTATATTCGACTGTCATGTGTTATTGCTTTATATGTACTGTGCTCATTACGATCGTTTTTGAGGACGTCAATCTAATCAGTCGATGCAAAGGAAATGTGGACTCGGAGTGTTGAAAACGCTAGTCAATATCTACGACTTCTTTTTCCATAATAAACACTTCAGGCTGTAATTTAAATTTCTGTATCATTCTATCTGTATGGTTCAAAAGTTATTGAAGGCTAAGAATAAGACACTAGATCCTTTTTAAATACAAGTAAGGCGCTTAAATAATATGCCTGCTTGGTTTTTTCCTTGCTTCCTCCAACGGCGCACTTCCAGTTAATAGGAGTCAAGAAGACCGCCAATTTCAGCTGGCCAATTTCTCTCTCAAAAAGATTTTTCGTCTTTAGTATTTTTTCGTCTAGCCAAGGAAACAATTATTGGTAAGAGGGTTTTTGATTGAAGAATTCTTTGTTTATCTTGAAAATATAAACTATCTGTCAATATTGACGTCCTGATCAAGCCGTCGTTAATGTGCGTCGTTTTCCGATGACATGCTGTACTTTGTATTTGTTTACACAGCGAACTTAATTTAACCACTTCTGTCTCCATGTTTCATGTTTGTATGGACTTGCCATAGATCATAGCTTTTGTGTTCACCAGTGAATTTCGCAGAAGATTTTAAGAATGGTGTTGAGAAAGTCACCTACCTAAGGCTATCGCCATAGACTTTAAATTGTATTGAGATTGTGTTGCAAATATGCAAATATACTAGGTCCAGAAATCACGTTGATAGGGATCTATCAGCAGGGATCTTAATCTTAAATCTTAATCTTAAATCACAAACAGTTTCAGCAGCTCGTATTTTTGTTATTATTACTACCTATGTATAATCACCGGCTATTTGGAACTCATAAGCCTAGAACGTCATAGACAACCATTCGCTTAGCCTCGCTCTCATAAGTTTGTTACTTCCATGCTTCCCTGTTTTGGTCCAACACCTCTGGGACCAACCTTATATTGCCAAATGTCGTGGCCTTTCCGGCGGTTTTTTTACTTCGAGTTTTCCACTCAATATTTTTTTAGCCGTTCCACATGTCGATTTTGCTGTGTTCTACGTGTCGCGGCTCATTTTTTTTTTTTTGTGGTTTCTATTAAGAGTTCGCGTAACGTGCATCATCCAGATTCCAGCTTGTAGGGAACATATCGTAATGGACAAGTACCACTTCCGAATTTTTAGGATCTTATTATTATGATTTACAATTTTAAAAGAATAAAACTGCGATCCGGGGTACAGGTTTCATGAAAAGTTGGATGAAAAACAAAAAACACGAGAGAAGAAATTGTTAAAATTATAATGAGAAATATAAAAAGGACAAACAGATTGCTAACCTAGCAACTGCTTTAATTTAAGTTTCGTCTGTCATGGCGTAGCGTTTTCACCGTGATGTAAAACGTCTAGCTATGTCACTGGCTTGAAACAGACATATGTAATGTCTTGTCAAAAGGGTGCTCGTAGAACTCGGCTTAAGATAAGACACTAAGTCTCAGCTTTGTTGCCTGGCGTCTTTTTATATTACAGGTCAGTGTGGTTAGCCCCTGTTTGTTTTACCACTAAGTTAAAAAGTGCTAAGTTCCGAAATAGGGTTACCACGTTGTTACAATTCCTTAAGTATTAAAAATGTGTAGTTCAGTCAATGATTTTGTTATAAAAATTGTGTGTAGCAGATAAATCTAAATAGAATAATTGATTAAGCATTTTCATACCCTCAATTTTCGATCGAAATTGACTCGGGGCGGTTTCCAAGTCAATGTAATGGTTTTAGACCGATGCTTGCGACAAAATCTTTTACTTACGGTACATGAGAAACAAAATTATTGATAAGTTACAACATTTCCTTCTTAACTCTCAATCTATATTTAACTGGTGAAAAATGATAACTTGCCTTGGCCGAAGTACGAAATGTAGGTTCGTGTCATGAAACTATAATGAATTGAAGTCAAATTTGTCCAGATAACAGCGTCTCAGTCATGATCGGTCCAAGTTTGAAGAATTATAGCAAATTGTAACTCTGCCGGTTTAATTTTTTGGTCGAAGATAATATTTTGTACATTTTTCATCAGAAAGCTCAGCTTTGTCTTATTTATTCGATCGTCTTCTAGGCTCTGTCGGTGCCAGTGTATCAGTTACACTTCAATTTTTTTCAGTATGTTTAGAACTGAAATGATTTTGTACTAAATTCTCTTTGACATAACTGAAACCCCTTCTTATTCCAGAACTCGTTTATATCGGTTCGTTCACTAGCCAGCTACCTACTCATTTTGACTGCACTGCACTAAAAACAGAACTAAACTGAAATGATTTTCAACAAATAGGAAAAATGACGAAATTATGGCTGTTTTTGACCCCTGCCCTTTCTCAGTGGGAATTTATGCGGATAGGGGTCGCTAGTTACTGGTTTTGGGAGCTTTTGTCTTAATCTTTTCTCAACAAATTATCCCTTTCTGCGCTTCTAAATCTATAGCTTTTTAGTAAAGCATGAAACTCAAAAACTGCAACCATTTTATCTACTCCTGCTATCAAAGCTTTGGATATACATATAAGGCTCCTCAATTATCCTTTCACTAATTGACAACCAGCCAAACAAGTTTAAGTCAGATTGATAAAAAACAATGAGAAACGATAGATAAGTAACTCAAGGACACCCCTCCTGTGCTTAGCCAAGGAAATCATAAATGTGTACATACTTTTGTCCACCACAGTCGCTCTACAACACCACAGCTTTCTTAAAGAAAACACTCAATAAGGATCGTCACTTAAATGTCGCCATAAAGAATATCGAAAATTTATTCATAAATACACTATACAATCGCATTTCCACGAAATTGCAAAAAATTCATGAAAATGAACGATAAAATGGTGTCCCTGAAAAGAAGTAGTGTTCGTTGCCCCAAATTTCACGTTTTGATCTGCAGATAACACTTTCCTGTCCCCGTCTCTATTAAAATATAAATCATCACACCAAAAAAAGTTGGATATTCGATCCTGAATTTCGGTCACAATCGTTCGGGTACTCGACCATTTGAACCCAAAAGGATTCGCAATTGTCACTGCCAATGGGGCGGTAAAATGCCTAGTTATCTTGCAACTGTCGCCAGTAAACTATTAGATATCAATTCACGCTTTAGGATGGGGTATCGGATCCTTGAATAAAATGGAAGAAAAATGGATAAATGCTAAATAGCAGGAATGTCCTTGCCGATACTGAGAAGTCTCGTTTAATTTTTTTATTTATGCATTCAATGGTTAATTCAATTTCTAGTCGTTTTATGTTCGAATAAAATTAGTTGGGCATAGGGACTCTATGTGGGACGTGAAGAGCAAAGGGATGACCGAATTAAGTATTAGCGCTTTTTCAGTATATTCCCCGTAATAATTTAGAGGACTTTGAGCCTTTTTTTCTATATTTTCGATTCAAATAGTGCTGTTTTGTGAATTAATTTGGTTAAAAATAAATCTGTTATGACGAACTGAGCTGAGAAATTATCGATTTAATTCGATTGCATGAAGTCTGGTCAACAGATATGAAACATTTGAAAAAGTTTATTTTTAAGATAAATATTAAAAAAACTCTGCTGAGCCGTACAAAAACAAAAGAGTCCTTGTTGAATAATTCATTATGAGCATCGTGTCCGCTTCAATGGGAATGACACAATGATCGAACACTGATTTATTCAATGGGAAATGTCTTCACGACCGAGACAAGTGTGTACACCCTTGGGAAACGAGGACGAAAGAAAATGGACAATAAAATTCCAGGGATGGAGTCTATAGCAAGTGTTGATTACTGTCGCCAATTCCCGTCATTCATATTCACGTTGTCTGCCTCCCTCGAGGCGCATTTTATTGCGACTGGACATACACATCGTACAGCACAACAGGATCCCAACAATGGTGTTGTCTGAGATGCGGATAATATCAATGGATCGTCCTCGTCCTCGTCCCCGTCATCGTTTTCGTCCTGCTTCCTTTATGATCCAATTTTGAAATTTAATTAAATTATGAACATTACCACTGTGAAAACGACATGCGACTAACTGACGATTTGTCCGCTCTTTCTCTTCCTCTCTCTCTCCCTACAGGATATATGTATACCAGGGTGTCATCCTGGTGGGAGAAGAAAAATATTGAATTTGTGATTTTACGACAGCTGACAGACGGCCCAAATGGCACGAGAGTTAGTATTGTAATGGTTACGTATTTTGCCGGTGATTTTGCTGTTTTATTTGACACCCAATAACTTTATGCCGGCAGCAAGGACACCGCCGACGATGGTATGAGAGAAGTTCTGGATTGAATTTTACTCCTTTCAGGAATATGTGAGTGGCATGCATGGCACGATAGGTTGTAGGAAGTGCCAGGCACATGCAATTTCCGGAGATTATTTTGCTTTTTTAGCAATAATAAAAAAAAAAGCGAAAATCGCATTGATCCTTTTCAAGGTAGAAATGCAAGGATAAGGGGAAGAAAAGAAAATACTCCCTATTGGTAAGCACCAGTAAAACGGCAATGAGCGATTTTTATTACCAACGCGCTTTAATGTGAGATGTAATTGCTTTCGAGCGTTGAAACCAATAAATTGATGGAAAGAAACCGAACAGTCAGGGTCGGATCAGGAGCAGGTGCGGATTTATTACACTGTACAGCTGTTAAAGTGCTGCTGCTGAGGTAAAATTTAAGTCACGGATAGATGCACCTTTGTGGAAGTCACTTAAAGCAGAATAATGGTTGTTGAGAAGATGTAAGAACACATTTAATGGCGATGTTTTCAAAGTTTTTTCGATAAAAAGCATTGGTAAATAAGTTAAACTTGTATAGATTAGGACATCCTTATAAAATGCAAGAAACTTGGATGCTCCTACAGAACGATTGAGAAGATCTTATATGGCTGTAGGTCAATGTAAAGTGGCAGTGAAGGAAACTTCTAAAGTGTCATTTATGTATCATCAAACTAGTTGGAGAGTTAACTACAAAGGATTTTCAAAAAGTAACGGGACTATTGACATTTCAAATGTTCTATTTGTCTGTATTCTTCGACGTAAGAAAGCAGGAACAGGATGACCCTTTGGGATTAAAGGTTGTGAAAGGTCTGTTGGAAAAAATGAATGCCATTCCGCATTGGCATATTTCGACTATTTTTTTGCAGCGAAACCTGTGCAGATCTGGTTATTGTGCGACTGGCACTGTAAGGGAGAATAGGACGAAGAAATACCCATTATGTCAAGGACATAATAAGAATTTGATTGCCGATTCTACAGAGCCAATCAACTTTTTTTTTGTACAAATTTTTGCACCATGAAAGAAAGAAGAAAAGTAGGCGTGGACATCGTGATGTTGACCAAATTGACCTGTTAATCGCAGTTTTCAGAACAGCCATACTAGGCAAAATAAGACGGTGAGTGCTCTTAACCCATATGCTAAAACTGGTTGTAGCTGATACCTAGCGAATAGTTATAGGGAATAGTTATTAATGCGATCGCATCCGCTCTAGCTTAGGCTGATGATCTGGACCTTATAGAACATTTTGAGGAAGTAGTTAAGAGAAACCCAGAAGGTCTAATAATGTTTGGACAAGAAAAAGATGTAGAAGTAAATGAAAAGGTATTTTATTCGCCCCCAAGCAGTATTTCAGTAATACTCGTAGAATTGCAAAGACTAAGATGGGCAGGGCATGCAGAGCGAAGGGACAGTGAACGAACAGTCATAAAAATATCGAATGGAAAACTGGAATGAAATAGATCTCCAGGAAGGCCGTAAATAGGAGGACAATGCAAGTATGGGCTTAGAAGAAATGGAGCAGTACGGCTTAACATGGAAGGAGCGCACTCATGGCAAAGCTGCTTGGCGAAGAGCCTTGTTAACGAGGCTTTGAACTTTAGAGTTCCTAATGGGTCGTAAAAATAATAATAATGATAAACGCCTTTGGATTTTGTTTGGCAAAGTGTTTTGGTTTTTAATTTTTTTCCTGTTTTTTTTTTCAAAATTTTATTTGTATTTGTGTTGAATGCATTGAACAAGATGGGATCAACTCGCCGGAAGCCAAACTACAATTTCAGATATTTTATCTTGAATTTTACTAACTTTTACCTGGATCTCGAGAATCCCAATAGCTGGGGTTCTAAAACTAGTCACTACGAGCTCAGAATCATGTATTTTATAACGCAGCCAAGTTTCAGACTCGTATCTACTCAGCAAGATTAGTTTGGTATATAGTACGCACAGACGGCCGGACAATCATGAAAGCCTTTGCGTAAGTCTTCCCTACCCCAGCTTTGCAAGGTAGAAGACTAGAATGACAAACAGCTTGAGTCTCCCTAGTAAAACAACCACTGATAAAAACTTGGGAAAAATAAACGAAGCGTTTTAAAACGATCGACGAATCATAATCAAAGAAGTGGGTAAAGATGCCTGTGGTCCAATTTTTTTCATACGTATTAATGAAGAGAAAATGATACCCCAAACAGTTGAGGGACTATTTAGGGGATTTAACAAGAGGTATTGTAGGACAAAAAATTGATGCAGAAAATATCAAAAACGTTCGAATGGAAGCCTGTAACGTGCTCGTGGTAGATATTTAAATTATGTTTTTTTCTTTACATGTAATTGCGGAAAACCACAAAAATATAAAACACCAGCAAAAATCTAACTACTAATGAGAACGAGCATGGAATCATAGATGATAAATGGGTGCTTACCTGGAAGCCTTGGAAGTGGGTTTGAAGGTTGACGCATTGCTACACTAATGTTGCCTTTTTGAAAACTGGTCGTTTCTGAGTATAAACACTAGACTCAATGTGGATGATTTTCCCGCGGGGTGGACTGGAACTCGTTTCATTAAAGAAAAGAAGACAGTTTAACTAAGTGAAAGTGGCAGCCAGGAGAAGAGCAGAAAGTGATGGAACAAGCATATTTGTATATTCTCAACCGGGCGTGGTATAGCAAAAAAACAAAAGGTCAGGAGGGAATCTTTGAGCGGATTACACTTTATCTATGTTATTCTATTTAAACTATTAAATTTTCGTTCGAAACGGTGATTCGAGCGGTCCGGACGTGTTTTTCCTTCGCTCTCTCTGAGTCCCTTATTTTCAATTATTTATTTAAAATTTTTTTTTTTGTTTTTTTTTTACAATGTGTAACAAATGTTCCATTTGTAATTTAAGATTACTTCGTGACAATTTTATTAACTGTGGAGGCCTCTGTGGCCAATCATTCCATAAAAAGTGCATATCTCTCTCTGATCAATCGATCAAAGCTCTGCAAAATGACCATAATCTTCAATGGCGGTGTAGTGATTGTGCTAACATTCATAGTTCCCTTCTTACTGCTATCATTCAGCTAAAAAACGACGTTGCGGATATTAAACTTCGTTTAAAATCAACTGATATTCCGTCAATCAGTGTCAGTGATAAAAAAATTACATCGAATTTATTATCATTAAACTCGCCTCTTCAATTAACCGTACCCCAACCACCCCAACACCCGCCAACAGTGGATCAATCAGCTGCCTTAAACCCCCCCTCACCTGTCTTAACAACACCACGGCATTCATCTTCATTGCCAAAAAACACAGGTAACCAAAGCAACAGTGCCACTGACCATCAACAGCATATGAATGACCCGTGGGTGCAAGTTAAGAAAAAACCTAGGAAAGGAGGTCAACGGACTGCTAAACTGTATGGCACTGCGGAGAATGAAATAGAAGGTGCATCACTCTCATCGGTTCCGAAATTAAAATTTCTCCATCTCTCTCGACTGAGTGCGAACGAAACTGAAGAGAACATAATTTCTTATACGTCACTTAAGCTGCAGCTTCCAAAGAATGTGCTTCGCTGTAAGAAACTAATAAAAAAAGATGTGGATCCCCTTTCCTTACATTACATAAACTAAATTGGGAATCCCGGCCTATGCGTATGAAAAGGCTCTTAATGCCTTAATTTGGCCACTAGGAGTGCAAATTAAAAACTTCTCCCATTTCCCAAAGTCAAAAAACGGGAACATGGACACCCAGCCGATTCAAACTTAAAATGTGCTTCCTCAATGCCCCTTCCCCTAAACATTTATTACCACAACGCAAGTGGAATTCGGACCAAAACATCGGATTTATTCAATAACTCATCTCATTCATTCTATGACGTCATCGTTATTGTCGAATCATGGCTGTACCCGGACATTTCATCAAACGAGATCTTCGACTCAAGAATGTACAACGTATTCAGGATCGACCGATGTAAATCTGTGGATGAACGAGGTGGCGGTGTAATTATTGCTGTTCGTACATGTTTTTTTTGTAGGCAAATTTCTTTGTTATTCACTGATGTTGAACAAATCTGCATCTCAGTTTCTTTTCCTTCTACAAAAAGTAATTTGTTTTTAATTTGTAGTTATGCTCCACCTAAAGGTATACCACAAATTTATGAAAAGCATGCTTTTAATATTGATTTTATTAATAATATAAGTAATGATCTTGATAACTTATGTATTTTAGGAGATTTTAACTTCTCCGGTTTAAAATGGATTAATTTAAATTCAAATAATTATCTTGTGCCAGAAAATGTTGCCCATGATTATGAACATAAGTTTCTTGATTTGTTGACCTCATTCAATTTAAAACAGATCAATTCAATAACAAATTCTAATTCAAAGATTTTGGATCTAATTTTTACATGCTGCGACGAGATTAATAACTCGGTCGCAATTGCTTCATTGCAACTTCTAAATGATTCAATTAACCACAAGCAGATTATTGTTAAGTTATCTTTGTATGAATATCTTAAACCACAAGAATCTAAATTTAAATTGCAATTTAACTTCTCTAAAACTGATTTTGTTAAACTTAACGATATGTATAGGAGTATAAATTGGCTTAACGAGTTACAAAACTTAAATTTAACTTCCATGTATTGCCGTTACGTTGAAATCCTTAAAAAAGGTTTCTCGGAGTGTGTCCCTTTAGCAAGGTGCCGCACATCAATTAAACCACCTTGGTATAATAAGCAGTTATCTACCCTTAAAAATTTAAAAAACAAAGCTTTTAGAAAATATAGAATTTCAAAGAATCCCTTTGATTATGGAATTTTCAGCAAACTACGTAGAGACTTTTTTGTTCTTAATAAGTTTTTATACAAAAATTACATATTCACCATTGAAAATAGTATTAAAGCTGATAGCAAATCATTTTGACACTTCATTAATTCAAAAAGAAAATCTGTAGGAATGCCCAATTTAATGTATTTTAAAGATAATGAGTCAGATAATATCGACTCTACCCTTGATTTATTTGCAAATTTCTTCCAATCAACCTTTTCCAATTCCACCCTCAACCCCAGTCGCATCCTTGGTCACAGTTTTCCAACTTCATTAAACCTTGGATCTTTAGCCCTAGATCTTACCGAAGTTTTATTTGCACTGCAAAATTTAAAGGTAAATACCAGTTATGGGACCGATGGAATTCCACCAATTATTCTCAAATATTGTGCTGACACACTTTCCCATCCTTTATCAATTATATTTAACTGGTCCTTGTCCGAAGGTATTTTTCTTGACGACTGGAAAGAGTCATTCTTAGTTCCTATACATAAATCTGGATCAAAGAATAATGTTGAAAATTACAGAGGTATCTGTAAGCTGTCGGCTATTCCAAAACTGTTTGAAGGCATAGTCAAGAACAAACTTGATTTTTTAACTAAAGAACATATATCAGAAGCCCAACATGGTTTTATATCTGGTCGACCTCTACCAACCTATCAGTTTTTTCCTCATTCGTAATTAATGAGATGGAAAATAAAAAGCAAGTAGATACTATTTATACAGATTTTAGTAAGGCATTTGATTTTGTTAATCATTTAATACTGATCAGCAAGCTTGAGGCTGTTGGATTTCACTCTCAATTACTTCGTTGGATACCTTCTTTTCTCTTAGAACGAACCCATAGAGTTAAAATTGGCAATTCATTATCGAAACCAATTAATTGTTATTCTGGCGTTCCTCAAGGTAGTCACTTAGGACCTCTATTATTTATTATATTTGTTAATGACATTACTCTCTCGATTAAGCACAGCAAGTGTCTGCTATATGCTGACGATATGAAAATATTCAAAAGTATCAAAGATGTTGATGACTGCAATTTGCTTCAATTAGATTTACACAGAATCTTTCAGTGGTGCAAAATCAATGGACTTAAACTTAACCTAGACAAGTGTTATTCAATTTCGTTTTCTAAAATAGTCCTTCCTACAGAATTTATTTACACTATTAACTCATCACGTCTTTCAAGGGTTAATAATATTAAAGATTTGGGTGTAAGGCTCAGCTCTTCTTTCTCATTTCATACTCACATCAACCAGACACTGGCCAAAGCCAATTCAACACTAGGCTTCATTAAACGTAATACTAAAGGGTTCACCGACCCATTTACTATGGTGGCACTATACACTTCTCTCGTCAGACCATTGCTTGAGTATGCTGTTGTAATCTGGAATCCTAGCTCCATAACTTTTTCCGAGCTTATTGAGAAGGTCCAAAAACGATTCACAAAGTTCGCAATCTCTAAACTGCATTGGAATTTTGGTCCTAACTATAAAGCAAGGTGTCAATTACTTGGTTTGAAATCTTTGTCATTTAGACGCACTTTTTATGATGTAATGTTTGCCAGGGACATCCTTTCATATCACATAAAGTGCTCTTCCCTTCTTGAGTTAATACAATTTTATGTGCCCCCCCCCAGGCCTCTTCGTACTCGACGTATTTTAAACGAAAGATTCCATAATACAGCCTATGGGGAAAACGAACCACTAACAAGAATAATTAGGGCTTTTGACGAATTGTCAATACAATTGGACTTATCTGATACTAGACCTAACTTCAAAAGGAATTTGTTAAGTCTTTTTATCTTTTAAAACCTTTCCTTTTAGGTATTGTATCTAATTTAAATAAATAAAATTTTACAATACAATTTCTCAAATCTGTTAGTACGTAAGTAGCTTGTAGATGAATAAATAAATGAATTTTAGGAAAAGAGGGAACTGGTACGCCGAAATACATATATAGTTCTTACGACGTGTCGAGAGGGAATGCAAAAGTATGCGAGCAGTACTACAACGGTCTTAGGCTACGGGGAAATAAAACCATCGTAAGGATACCCAGACATCCAATGGACTATTGGATGGTAAAACAGGATGTTTATGGTGGCCTTAAGATTTGCCTAATTGAAAAAAAAAGTTGGGGCCAAAAACCAAAGAAAGATCCATTAAAGACTGCAGGAGTGCGATGACTCTGTGAACTCGCTGAGAGACATCGTAGGAGATCAATTATACTAAGATTGTATGCTAAGTTTTTTGTTAAATACGTATACTTTCTAAGCCTAAATTAAGTTAAATTAGCCCTTAAGTCTTCTTCTTCTTTCTTTTCCTTTTTCCGGCGTTGTTATGGTCAGAACTATAGGACCTTCCCACTTAAGTGCATTCCTACTGGTCCGCTTGTGGGGTCCGCCGGTTTGACCTCAGAAAGTAGCGGTAGGCTTCCCGGTTTGGGATTACTTCACCGCTGAGGCCAATCAAATGCTGGTGTTTTTGCATTTGTTTGCACCAATTGTTTTTCGGCCAGCCTTTTTTTTTTTTTTTTTTGTGACACGGGCATGCTCCAGACTTTTTTGTTTGATCTTACTCTTACAACACCGGTGATCTCCAGTCGTGTCAACCCACTGATTTGCATGTACACTTGTGGGGCAGTTTGATGGTGGTATATGTGTCCCTAGGCTCACCTTGGTGTTTTCAAAATTGCCTAGATGTGATTTTTGTTTACCTTTGTTTTAGTCGCCTTTTACGACAATCGAGAGGTATCGCTGCAGGGATATTCTTAACCCGTCCCTGCACGGAAAAAAATTAGCCCTTAAGTACAGATACATATTAATAGTCTAAAGGCAAATGAATGCGTTGTTTAAGATAATTAAGATAGTTGGCTGATTCCTTCGTGGTAACTTAGCTGCCCGAGCCCGCAAGGGAGTAGGTACAAAAAATTTCAAAATGCTACGTATACGCCCCATACTGCTTATGGTCGAGTGCATTTCTACGCTTGCGGTGCTACTTTCATGGCTTGAATTTGATTCACGCAGTTGACGTGAATTCAGATCTAACCTTTTCAGTCCGATCTTGGTTAATTCCTTTATGGTAACTTAGCTAATCGAGCCAGTAAGGGGGTAGGTACAAAAAATTTGAAAATGTTGCGTATACGCCTCGTAGTGCCTATAGTCGTGTGCATTTCTCGGCTTCCAGAGCTACTTTCACGACTTGGATTTGATTCACGCAGTTGACGTTTGTTCAGATCTAACATTTTCCTTCAGATCTTGGCTGATTCCTTAAAGGTAGCTTAGCTGCCCGAGCCGGTAAGGGAGTAGGTACAAACAATTTGAAAATGTTGCGTATACGCCCCATAATGCCTATGGTCGACTGCATTTCTCCGCTTGCAGAGCTACTTTCACGTCTTGAATTTGATGCAGACAGTTGACGTGAATTCAGATCTAACATTTTCAGTCAGATATTGGGTGATTCCTTCATGTTAACTTAGCTGCCCGAGCCCGGTTTTAAGCATTTTTGTCTAGTGTAGGATATTTATAAGGGGAACATAATATTGTAGAAATGAATTAAAAACTAAAAACAAAAAAAAAGATAAATTATTGCCGACGTTAGGAAGAAGTTGGCTAAGTTAAAGCAGACAAGAAAATAGCGAGGGGTAAGTAGAAATACGAATATACATATATGTCACATCCAGGATTGTTCAAAAACAGGCCTCTCGCACCCTTGTCGCATATACTTATGTACAGTCCCTGGCCATATTATTAGACGCATTATAGATTTTATGCAAAACCTCAATTAATAGCTATTTTAATTAGGTTTTCGACTATTGTATTGCACTTAAATAATTTTTTAAGCAGAATATAAACTATTATCTGCTTTTTTCTAGAAGTAAAACAACATATTTATTGAAAATAATTTTTTTATTAATATTTTCAATATTTTTGTTATTTTTCTTACTTTTTTCAATATTTTGTTGAGCCTCCCTTTGCTTTAATAAGAGCCTCAATTCTGCGCGGTATACTGTTAATGCAAGATTGGACCGTTTCTTGCATTTGTGGGTGGTGATTCCACACGTGAATTATCTTTTCAATAAGGTTGGTTCTTGTTGTGGCCGCATCTTTAGCCACTTCCCTCTTCATCAGCTCCCACACGTTTTCAATCGGGTTCATGTCAGGACTGTTTCCCGGCCAGTCCAACAGAGGGATGTTTTCTTCGTTCAAAAAGGTTTTTATAGACCGGGCTGTGTGGCATGGAGCTCCATCTTGCATAAAAATATATGGTTTTCCATTTGGGAACCATTCTCTGACCTGTGGCACCAACCGATTCTGCAAGACTTCTTTATACTGGTCTTGTCGCATTATCCCTTTTACCACGTACAGACGTCCTGTGCCTTTGCCGCTGATAACTGACCAGATCATCACTTTGGTAGGGTGCTTCATAGTCTGAACGACGCAGTCGGGTGAAATTTTTCTCCACGGCGTCGACGAACAAACTGAGCTTTGTTCTCCAAAATTTCAAAAGTGCTTTCATCGCTGAAGCGCACCTGTCAAAAACGCAAAAAAGAATTAAAAATTCTTAGAGCAATACTGGATTTTAATTATTTTATCGTTTTCGATAAATTTAGTATCAAGTTACCGATCTCCAGAAGTCCGCGTCCTTATCTCGTAACTGTTTCGCCCAATTCAGACTCTTTTTTTTCATTGCAGCTGTTAACTTCGGCTTTCTGGCGGGTCCGTGGGTCTTAAAACCCAAATCTTTCAGTTTTCTGCGCACGGTGCGCTCAGAAGCATTAATATTAGCCGCTTCCAATTGCGTTTTGATCGTTTTTGTGGTTGCAGATCTGTTTTCGACGCAAATTTTCGTTACACATCTTTCTGACCTTGGTGTGAAAATCGGCTTCCTTCCGCATCTGCTCTTTCTTTTTGGGCTTAATCCTTCACCACATTCAATTTTTTTCTTTATCTGTCTCACGCTAGCCTCAGATAAACACGTTTTTCGAGATATTTCTCGGTTAGAAAAAGTTTTTGTGTTGATCAGGGCTTTCACTTCAGCTTTTTTACGTGGTGACAGGTCTCCCCTCTTACCCATGGTTAAAATGTCACAATTTATTATTTTTGTTTTTCAGAAATGTTGATTAATAAGGGTAAAGAAACACACAATAAACAAACAATACAATTCAATACCACTAAAAACCACACAAAGCTCTTAAAGTCACACAGACAAGTCCGAACAGTCAGAATGCGAAAATGCGACTGAAAGAAATCTGTACTTGTTTACGCTTTGTTACCAAATACTTTGACATTCTGCATGTATAATGCAACATATCAAAATAAAATAATAAAGAAAATAGAACCACAAAACAAATTTAATAGGCAGAACTTAGTTTCTGTAACGCTAAAAGTTACAAATATTGCGTATAATCTAATAATTATGAAAATTCTACAGTGCGTCTAATAATATGGCCAGGGACTGTATGTATGTACTTTTAAATAACTTATAGAGTGGCTTGTTATTATAGAGCCGTGACTTCAAAATACCCCAAAGAAAAATGTCCGGAGCAGTCAAATCGTGCGAGTTTGTCGACAATCAAAAGCCGCCAAAACGAGTTATTAGGCGACCCGGAAAAGCATCCTTCAAAATGTCTATTGTCAGGGTAGATGTGCGTGCGGTTGCAACCATATGTGATGCAGTCCCAGTTCGTCAATTTGCAAATATAAAAACTCGTTGAACATGGTTCGGTATTACTTACCACTAACCGTTTATACACGATGCCCTGGAAAAAATGGGGCCCGGTGACACCTCCCGTGTAAAAGGCGCACCATGATCTGAGTTCAATCCATAAGAGTTAATTTTGTTTAAGTATTCCTGCATATGGAAATAGGCTTCGTTGTAATGATGAATTTCGTCCAATGAGAATTCACTTTGTCTTCATAGTTCAGGAGGCCATGAAGTAAGTAGTTTAGATTGGCGAATCAGAGAATACTTTTTAGCCAAGTAGATTTTGTCGTAGATAAAATGTTTCCACAGCACAACCATAAGGAAATATCGCTGTGATGAGTAGATTGTCAGGTAATTCCAACACCACAACAGAATTCTCAGCGAAGTATTAGCAAAACCCTCGGAGTATTTTACGAGGGAGCTAATATGATAACCAAAGCATATTGTTTAGGATATTGACGGTATGCTGAGGAATCAAATTAGGGAGCCAGGATGAGAGGCGACAGGATCTGAAGGAAAACGATAAATGCAAGAGGATCTGAAAATAAAATATACACGTGTACCTATGCAGGCTTGTCAAGCTTTATAGCTGATGTTTGCTTTAGGCACAATACACATATGGCATTGTGAGCATTATAGCTCGGTAACTTGTATTATAACTTCTAAGGGCGATGGCTTTCGGTTCGAATAGCGCAGCAGTTAAGTCATTCGAATTGTATTTCGCGTTGTTTCCCCTCTGGCATCTATCTGGGAGTTTCAGTATGTAAAAAAAGCCTAAAAAACAAACAATAACAACCCCCAGAGTAAAGTTACTCTCTCAAAGTCAGGTCTCATTTATCACTATTATAAGCTCTACTTGAAACGTATGAACTAATAGAGAATGCCTATTTAATGTATCCAGTAAGTATGGAGGTTAGCCTCATTCTATTGAATATTTAGATTATTCCACTTATTTATTGAACAGATTATGGATTTAATGATTTTAATACTTCAAATGTGTATCATAATATTAAATTTTGTATAATCATGAATTCAATAACCATACAAAAATCACACAACAGCTTATGCGTCAGCAATTTCAATCTCTTTGTCCTAGCTAACTAACCAAATCATAAAACCTAAACGGCACAAATCAATTTCTCATTAAACCGATAATATCCCCACGACCTCTCACCAATTCACCTCAATTCTCATTCATCATTCGTTCCTGGAAAGTTTATTTAAGTTAATTTCATTTCCTCCATTCAACTTTTATTACCACCCCTCATCCGAAACCTGACCGAGCCGAGAAAAGTGGAAAGTTCCAAAATTGCCAAGTTACACCTCCATGATCTAAATGATCTAAATGTAACTTGAGCGCCTCAGTAGCAGAACAGTTCCGCCTCATCCTATGAGTAATTGTAAACAAATTACAAAACAATTTACGAATTTATTGAGTTTTCAGTCAGTCTCGTGAGTTAGGGGCGGTGAAGGGTGAATGATAGAGGAAGGGAAGCAACTTTTTGATAAACAACAAAATTCACTCAAGGCGGATTCCTGCGTGTAAATTCATCAAAATTATTATCGAATCATTGTCGTGTGCCGAGCTCTCGATGCCCCCATAATTTATCGTTAACCTTATTCTTGCTTCCCACCTCATCCTTATATAGTATATGTAAGGCTTCCTTCCGTCGTCATTGATGGTCTTCGCTCGGATAGACAAAAGTAACCAAGTTGCAGATTTTCTACCGAATTGTATACTCGAGCTAAATAAAAGGATGTTGTTGGGCTCCTTCGACCTTCGCCTCCTACTTAGTTCTATTATATACATTTTTTTTTTCTTGTTGCTCTTTTCTATAGAGTGGGAGAGGAGGGAGGCAGTTTTTCAGCGACGACGAGAAATCCTTCGTTCGCAAATGATGTTTACTTTTGCAACAAATTTGATGTGGGTCCTTTTGTTGGTACCATAGGTTCCACCGACCGCCTTCAAAACAAAAACAACGAAACAAACAAAAAAAGTGGGTCCAAAGAAATAGTCTTCGAGCGGGCCTTCGAGAAATCCCATCACTTGCTCCGAAACAAGCAAAATGACTAACCAATTCCGTACATACTCGTACATGCCAGAATAGGCAGCCGTGGGAGTGGAAACTACAATTCAGAAAACAGATATTCGCATCTAGAAATCTGTGCAAAATTTTTGCTGAGTAATTTTTCCGTTCTCGTTCACTTGTTCTTGTTCTCGATCCTGTTCCTCCTCGCTTTCTTCTCGTCGTCTTCCAAAGCAAAGTTTTCCCTTTTGTTTATCTTCGAAGGCATGATAATGCTGGAATTTCAATTTGATTTGATTATGTACATCCCCTTCCTTCCATCGTCCTTTTTATTTAGTTTTTTTTTGTTTGCCTGACTATTCAGCGACTACTATTTCTACTCCAACTCGTATGCTCCTACTTTTACGACACACTACAGAACCCAGTTGAATCGAAGTGATCCCAACGAAAAGAGCCCCACTCACTCACCTACCCCGAGTCAGTAGTGGCAACTTCTCAAACAAAATCACACAAGGACTTAAGTATTCCGAAGAAGTTCTCCACTTGGCTCCTCTGTTACTTCGCATCTCCGCGTCCACTTGGATCGGATAAAAGACGAAAAAACTTTTCCTCATCCTTTCAGTTTTTTTTCTTTGTATGTAAATCAAATCATCAACTGTGAAGAAAATGGGAAAATCTCTATGCTCATGTGAGAAATTTTACTATTAGGTATACGGCAGGTACACACACGCACACAGTAGCTCCATCTCGGATCTTGGTTCTGGTAGAGGGAAGACGTGGAGTTCATTATTTAAATGTAATTCGCATAAATTTTCAGCACAAGTTTTGAGATAATGTGAGTGCCGGTGGTGAAACAATGATCTAACGGTTGATGGTGGTTAGGACGATGCGAATGTCTGTGCGGGAGGAGCGTTCGTTGTGTTCGTTTTGAGAAAATCATGATTAAAGTGAAAATGCTTGTTATGGATTCATCTCAAGGTTGGCAGATAAGCGACTGGGTTGTTAGGGATCCTTGTGTAAAGTGTGAGAAATGTTTTGTTTTTCTGCAGACGGGGAAAGAATTTGACTTAAATCGCTTACGGGATATACTATATGGCTCTTAATTGTAATGGTAAGGGGGTAATGTTTCTTTTAAGTTCATATGAGGGCAGGGAAGCGTGGATACCGATTGAGCTCTGGGAAAGGTGGGATTTGCATTGGGTGTTTACAGAGGGTATTTTCTTGTTTCCACTTTTAACGACTTTTCAGATGAACATTGAGTCGTCGGGGAGCACAATGGTTCCAATTCACAACCAGTTTTCATATGCGCAAATTTACGCAAACGCATTTGAAATACGTTCAAGAGCACTTATCTCGTATGGCCCTGTTGCTTTTGGCTTCGAAAGAGAGCAAGTAACTAGTCTTCGAATAGAAGGGAGGAGAAGATTATAGGGTTCACTCACTTCTTTCAGCTAGTGATTTGAATATTAAATTCACTCAGCTTCTTATGAATACATAAATCTAAATAGGCTACTACCACCAAATCACTCCCTTAATCGTTATTCGGGGTTTTCAATTATAGGCTGGTAATCTAAGTCGAGTTTTAGGAGATCTTTTAATAAGTCCTACGAAAAGCCTAGATATGTTATGGAAATGTCGATATTCTATACAACCTCGAAACTTGGCTCACATCCTGTTTTCCTCTCTATAACCAATATGCAGTCAACAATTCGAGTGGCACTCGCTTCAGCCCTACAAGTCTTACACTAATCACTCTTTTTACTATCGATATGACTGACCTCATAACTTCTATAACCAGCTTTGTGTTCTCGGTTTCTCGAAGCGCCATCTCATCATACTATTCGATGATCTGCCAATCAAGATCTATCAATGTGACTGCTCTTGATTCTCTCAACTCTTATTGGCATAGTCTGTACTACCTATATATGTATGTCTTTCGTTGGTGAACAGATTGACCTTTTTACATCCACTACTTATATCCTGTTTGAGAGCCTTTTGTTTAACAGTCGTAATACCAAATATTAAGGGTTCACTAGTCGTATTGAAAAAAAAAAAACTAATTAAATTGGTAATTGGTAAATTCATTTTTTATTTATATTATTATTATTATTTTAGAGCAAACTTATCCTAGAAAAAAATATTGTAAAGTATCTGGGTATACATCTAGATGAAAAACTTACTTTTAAAAAATACATCTTAAATACCGTCGACAAAGTCAATATTGCCATCACAATGCTTTACCCTTTTATCAATAAAAAGTCAAAGCTAAACAGCTTTAACAAAATCATTATCCATAAAATAGTATTTCAATCAATACTATTATATGGATGCCAAGTATGGGGAAACTGTGCAAAATGCCATATAAAAAAATTACAAATATCTCAAAATAAACTTTTGAAAATGATGCTTGACTTATCTAGATACCATTCTACCACTGATCTTCATCTCCGATGGAATGTTGAATTGATCTCCGACAGAATCACTAAGTTGACGCCCACTTTTTTTGCGAAACCTTGTTATTCCAGACAACCCTCTCATAAACCAGCTAAATACTTAATCAATATCTCTGTACATATTTTCGTTCTATTTAACTGATTATTTATTTTTTTTCTGTACTTATTTATTTATTTATTTCTTAGCTAATTATTTTATTCATTTATTTATATTTATTTATTTATTAACTAACTTATTAATTCAATTATTTTATTATTTATT
The DNA here is from genome assembly GCA_958301585.1 of Merodon equestris. Lineage (NCBI taxonomy): Eukaryota > Metazoa > Arthropoda > Insecta > Diptera > Syrphidae > Merodon > Merodon equestris. The sequence goes on along the minus strand of OY284416.1, from coordinate 17,286,823 downwards.
TATGTATTTATTTATATTTATTTATTTATTTATTTATTTATTTATTTATTTATTTATATATTTATTTATTTATTCATTTGTTATTTATTAACTTATTTCTCATGTACCTCACTTACTATGAAGGATTTATCGTAGTATCGTATTTCAAATGCCCCGAGTATTTCTGTAATTTCAAACGCAACAGGAATCTTATCAACATGGAAATAAGGAGCCCGAAAACTAGGTTCCTTACATCTAAATTCAAACTACACTCAACAAAGATGAAAGCACATTAAGACATTAATCGGAATTTGGACCTCATATATCAAAATAAATAATTAAAAAAAAATTGAAAAGATAAATACAAATTTCGCCTTATTCAGGCGATATCTGTTTCGTGAACGAATTATGTATGCAAGATCGGATATGGATCTCTCTCATCATGCTAATAGTTCCGATAGTTCCATATTCTGTTGCTAGTTCCCTATCTGCATGAGCGTGTCCGGATTTCGTTAAGTCCATTCTAGGATTGTCTTGTCCACTTGTCAACTTTTTGTGTTATGTTTTATACTTTTACTTTTGGTCCGAAGTGATATTAGAAGCATTTTGAACAAAAAAACCTATCAATAGACTTTTTATTTTGACTACTATTGTGTAATTGTAATTATTGTAGTTCCGAGGAAACAGTTCCAGGAACTAGTTCCGATAGCGAAAGGAAACGTTCCATGTTCGTTTCATGGTTGGAACTATTTTGCGCAACTCTAGGCGTCTACAATCATTCCTCCTCCTAAAAGTGGAAATAACTATGATAAGGAGTATTGCTGGTTTCTAAAATGCGTAAGGTTTTCGATAAGCTCATTTCTAAACTAAAATAAGCTTCTTTCACAGCTGCACTTTTATACTACTTGCGATTTTTGAAAACTTTTACCGTGAAATTGATAGGCACCAGATGACATCGCTGTCCCATAATAAAATGTTCTCAAAAAAACTCAAACATTATTTCAATTTTAATTTCAACGCTAAGACCACAGGGATCCATTCTAAGGCTCTTTTTGCTTTGGTTTCCAGTAACAATATTTCCCTTTCACCTAAAGGCAGAAATACCTACACTTCTGTACAGATGAAGGGGGTTCATCCTCATCGGCTGTTGCACGATGCTCGTATAAAAATAAACGTGTGCTCAACTCTATTAAAACCCAAGCAGTTGTTATAGGTCGTACTATCCCAGACTTAAGTAACTTCCTATATATCCAAGCCAACGGATTCAACTTCGACTACTGTTAAAAATCTTGAAACCATCTTTGATCAACCGTCTATATTGGGGGACTACATCATCAATTAAATAGGTAGTCTACCGTGTCTTGTGTATGCTATGCTATTCTGGAAACTATCTTCCGGTCAGCATAAAATTAATGCTAGCTAGGAAGCTACTGACCCCTCTTTAAGCAGTTCCAATTTTCGGCAACCTTGACAGGCGCAGTTCTGCAAGCCAAGAAATGCGCTTAACAGCACGGTGTGCACTATCTACTGATGATGACGGGATCACCTCTTCTCATTCGCCAGAACTCTGCTGGGCATGGGCTTTCAAGGACTCCTTTTCCAATTTCAAACAGAGCAAAGCACCACCATACCATTATAAGGGTTTTCCGTTCGGTACATCTGAGAGAAGAAGAAGAGAAGCAAGGTTAGTGAACTCGCTAGTAAGCATGAGAAAATCTCTTCACATTGGCAACTTTTTACCCCTCGACACTGCGATATTTTTAGGTGCTGATCTGGGTACTTCTTACAATCTGTTTAGTTTGTAACTATTCTTTTCATATAGGTACATCTTTTACTTAACTTATATTTATATTTTTAATAAAATTAAATTTGAAAATCAAATTTGCTTCGAACGAATAGAGTCCTATTTTTAGGATCTTTTGTAATCCTTATTCATAAAAGTTACAGAAACATTTCTGAAAGTATATAAAGCTAAAAGAAGATGAAAAAGAATACAATCTACCCAAAATAACTTGGTTTTTGGTCTTCGTCTAAGGACTTATCGAACGAACTGCGTGAAAGTCATCGAAATATAAGTCTAATTCTATGCTACCAGGACAGCAGAAAATACTTAATAAAATAAAGAGTTATTCAAGCTAGATTTAAGGAATTTGAAGCTTTCGGAATAACGCTGGACAATAGTGATATATGCTTTGTTCAAGAAGTATCGGGAATTTTAAAATTTTACATATTGTATTAGTATGACTCGCCCTGGTTTATATGAATACATTTGTTATGGAATGATCTGCCATCACTTCTTAATTAACTATTTAAAAGATAGTATTGTGGTCCGATTACCGATCAAATTTAGTTTTTCGAGAGAATTCCGTGTGTGCGTATGTATCTGTGGTCATATGCTCGTGAGCCTCGTGAACATATTAAAATATTGTCTCGGAACCAGTTTTGAATAATGAATACTTGACAAGGTTCGTAAAAAATGCAGTTATTTGAAGTTTTCCTTGTTCCCTTACCTCTAGATCAAAAAGTGATAAGTTAGTTTGGGAACACTAGTCGCGATCACGACTCTAGTCCTTAAATCATTGCCGCCTTTACACTGATCATCAATTCTTGAACTCTTTCTATGCTAAATATAACCTTGCCGTAGATTCAGTTTTCTTTTCTTGTTATTCCTACAGCTAATTTTTTTTGAACTTGGTGGTAGGATGCGGAAAGATCCTGCAAGTAGCATAGGGCTGCAGCAGTCAGTAATAGTTGATTCGATGAGCGTCAGATCAAAAGAGCTTTCGATAGTTTTTCTAATGTCTGTCCCACGTCCTAATTGTCTGCCTAATTAATTCTGTGATTAAATAGATTGTTTAGTCTGCTGGCATCCGTCAAAGAGCTATTCAATACGATAAGCAACTTTTCTATTTTTTTTTTGCCATCGAATACTTAATCCGCAAATTCTCACCTCTCCGGGAAACTAGCTAAACCTCCCGTTGTACACTTTCCTCCTCTCTGCGACTGCCCAGAACTATTTCAAATACTTCCTCGATGACCTCTCAAAGGTAGCCAACCTCAGCTTGGTCTTATCCCCACATGTTGGATCCAACATCAACACTAATTAACCCCTAACGCTTATAGTCGAAGTAGCCTATGCTGCGATTTTAAAAGCCTTTTTGTTTCTGTGTATTAGTGAAATATTTTAGGAACAAATGGAGATATCCGCTAAGGACGGGTTACATTATATGATTAAGTGCTGAGACATAAAAACTGCAAACTGAAACTGTTGGCGAATTGTCCGCACTTTGGTCTATACTGTTCCAGGGTACCGAAAGTTGGCATACCAGTCACAACCATGCTCAAACGTGAACAAATATGAATAAATATCCAATAAAATATTGCTTTGGTGATTAAACTATTAGTAAAACTTAAGTGGAAGTCATGAAGACATTCGGAAGGCAATTTGGACGTCTGAAAATCTTAACAATCGATGAAACCTAGAAAGTCGCCAGCAAAATTATAAAAAACAATCGCCAAGTGACTCTCAAGGAAGTAGCTGAATTTATTGGCATACAAAGTGGGTATGAAGACATTGACATATATTTTCAGCATGAAGAACATTGCAGCATAATCTGTTCCAAAATTGAGTTCCATACAAAAAAAAAAAGAAAACTGTTGTTCAGTAATTACTAAATGGGAGTCTGCCGCATTCCAACAGACGGCGCTAGACGTTCATTTCTATGAGACGTCAGATGAGAGATGTCATATGGTACGCTCTTCGAATTCCGCTGACTTCAACTTCACTAGTCCCTCAATAAGTCTCCCTAAACGAAACTTTATCTTGCCTGCCGTTATTTAAGATCTTCACAGCCCACACATTGCTACCAACTTGTTGATCTCGTCGACTCCATATTTAATATCGCCGAGCCCAATGACATTGTAATCATCTGTGGCGATTTCAATCTCCCACACCTGAAATGAGTTCAATCCGACGACGAGACCCATTATATCGCCGCTAACCCCTCCTCAGGTTAGGAAATCCTTTTCACAGATCATCTTTCAGACTCCGGCCCTCTGCAACTCAGTCACATCACCAACAACATGGACAGACAACTCGACCTGTTTTTCTTATCAGATGCCGCGAACTGCGTTACTACGCCAAATTACAATTTTTTCTCTACTTTAGACCCCTTCATCCACCTTTATTGGTAACTCTTTCACTCGAGACTCAATTCACTATTCTTCCCTCCGAAAGTACGTACTGTTTCAATTTCTGGAAAGCTTCGTTCGCGAAACTAAATAATAAGTTACGTCATTCTTTCAGCCCGATACTCACCAAAAGAATCACACTTCACATCCGCCCTGGTACGAGGGTGGTCCGATAAGTACTTACCCTACAAAAGAAAAACAAAATTTTTGGAGAAATGGCGATTTATTTTTCAATATAGTCTTCTTTTATGTAGCTCGATACACTTGACCTAGCGATGCTCCAACTTCTTTAACCCGTCTAAAAAATACGTTTTCTCGAGGTCATTCGACTGAAATTTCTGCCCGGCGAGTGACTTTTTCAAGTTTGGAAACAAAAATAAATCGCACGGGGCCGAATCTGGAGAATACGGTGGATGGGGCAGCAGTTCGTAATCCAATTCGACCAATTTGGTCGTGGCGAGGGCGGAGATGTGAGCCGGTCCATTATCATGGTGGAAGAGCACTTTTTTCTTCAATTCGGCGTCGAATCGGCCCAATAATTTGGAATAGTACAGACCTGTGACCGTTTTGCCCTTCTACAGGTAGTCGAAGTGGATCACACCTTGTGAATCTCAGAAAACGGTGGCCATCACCTTTCCGGCCTATAGGACAGTCTTCGCCTTCTTCGGAGCACGTTCACTGTTTCGACTGTTCCTTGGTCTCTGGTGTGTATCAGTGGATCCATGTTTCATCGACTGGCACGAAACGACGCAGAAACTCGACGGTTCTCACTATAAACAGGGTATCGAAGCTATTGAACATCGCTGGGAAAAGTGTATCGAGCTAAAAGGAGACTATGTAGAGAAATAAAGATATTTTTCCCCAAATTTTTCGTGTTTTCTTTGTTAGGTCGGATACTTCTGGGACTACCTTCGTATCATCAAATTATTCTCCTCAAGCTCACTGCTTCTTCTAGCTCTGATCCAATTATTGCTACCTCCGGTGTCCCACAAGGTAGTCACTTCGGCCCATTGATATTTATTCTAACTATAAATGATGTTGGCAGCGTTATTCTGAACTCTCAGTTCTCCATATATGCCATTGTTGACTCCCGCTCTCTCCAATGTGACCTTAACAGGCTCATTACTTGGTTAAAAAAACCATCTCCAATGCGCAAGCGCTCTTCCTCACCACCTATAATCTACATTATTCGTAATGATCTAAGGATCATTTGTGACCGTGAACTTAACTTTCGCGTCCATATCGACAACATTATCAAACCTGCCAACTCGGCCTTCGGTTTCGTGAGACATTGGTCTAAAAATTTTCGAATTCTTACGTTACGAAATCATTATACATTACATCCGTTAGGCCCCTTCTCGAATATGCTAGTCACGTCTGGTCCTCCTCTTACGAATCGTATACTACGCGTATTGGGGCCAACGTAGGTTTATCCGTTTGTGGCCTTCCTTGGGTTGACCCCTTAATTTGGTACTTTATCCGGATCGCCTAAAATTAATCAAGCTCCAGCCCCTTAAACAATGACGTGATGTTGCAGATATTCTCTTTATTCATGACCTTCTCAGCGGTAACATTGACAACCCCACATTATTGCACATGATTCTTCTTAACATCAACCCACGTAACCTTCAGTCCATGCTCCTTTTCCATATAAACACTCACCGCACAAATTATGTGAACCAATGTGCAGAATGCTGCGCAAAGCGGACAGCAATCTTCGCATCAAAAAGTCCAGTCCTAGAATTGCCCTATACCACAACCTTTCACCTTTTCCTTAATCGTTTCCATCCTGTCACCTAGTTAATAAGTTGATTAAGTTATTTTTTTTTGTTAAGGCTTGCATTAAGCTAAGTGCCCCTGTGGGAGCGTCAAAATCAATTCTTATCATCATCATATATTATTTTGGGCGTCAAAATGTTGATTTTAGGAAACTAAATAAGCGTAATTTGCGACGTATTTCAAGACAAATATGTCATTGCTTTGGTAAAATCTCTATCTTCACATTTGCCCATATAAGCCCACAAGCCCCTTATTGCCACACTTCAAGACTTCAATATCTCCGGAACCGATCAACCTAATAATAAAGAACAAATATCGAATCCAACCGAATTTTGCCAATTTTTTTGGCCTCAAAGCAAAGATATGGGTGTTGTCTCCTACACATTGATTGTAACACATTCTACGTTATCTTTCAACAATACCTTGTCAGAATCGAATTTTGTAAAATTTGCCTTGAAAACTATTAAAATGGCTAAATAACTGAAAATGGCAAAGCACAAGCAATATATTAAAATAAAAACATGATCGAAATCTAGTTCGTAAATTTCCTTTGTTTAAATGTATTTTTTGGAACCACGAATTGGATAACCCTTTACATTAAATAAAAATGTCATTTTAAGCAAATGGCGCAAAGTACTGACCTGAAGCTTCTTCGTCTCCATCCATCTCGCTGCTGAGGTTGACCGTTTTTAAGCTCTCTTTAAGCTAACAACTTAATTGTATTGATCCTCATTCTGATGAGGAAACCGGAGATAAAAATCCTTCTTATATTACTGCCTTGTAATTTTAGGACACTCTTTATCATGTATATCATTTTTAGGCTCCGAATTTCAACAAGATTTTTGCATTGTCGACCATATTGTCCTGCATTCGTCAGCTGCGACATGTCTGGCAATCGGCTTGCTTCTGAAGTAATAACTTACTGCCATCACATGCATCAGGTATCTCTGCTAAGCAATACAATGCTTCAGGTGTATTGTCCTTGTTTGTATATTATTTGTCTTACCCTTAGCCTTCAGCGAAATTTCATGAGCTCCAAACGGCCAGAAAACAACTTCAAAACCCCAACTCCTTCCGTCGAGTTGGAATTGCAAAAGAACGAAAGCAAAAAAAAATAAAACTTTTTCGATTTGCCCGCCGTCTGTTGTTTGAAACTTGGCCAATTCCACTTGTGATTGTGTTTCGCACCTTCCGCGCACCACTCCTGCTGGTTTCAATATCTTTGATATCGTAGAAACTCGCATCAACACAATGAAATGGAAATAAAGAATAAAGAATCCCAATGAAACGAAGATGAAGATGGAAAAATGCGAATGCGAATGTGAGATTTGATGAAATCCTAAAGTCACTCACGCCAGATGTGGTCGGGGAAAGCACACTACTCCCCCAGCCCGATTTCAGCTATAGTTCAATGACTACGAGAAAACCCATCCAGACAGGTACATGTTCATAAGAACCTGACAGTCATGAGATACAGGTTAGCTTGCGAATTTCTAATAGCCATTCGAATTGTCCTTTTCCTTTCATTTATTTCATTTGCGTCTTGGTTATGTGTCGAACCCTTCTTTCCATTTTTCCTCATTTATGGACCGTCCGCAGTCGGGTTGGTTTGGGTTGTTTTATTGGCTGTACGTCTTGTTTGTACAATCCTTAATAGACTAATGTCATGGGGTTGCTGTTATGTGACGCATTTCTACAAGTCAATAGAAATGTCCGAGTCTTGATGGAGGTCCTCGATATCGATGTCAGCATACATTGAGTGCTATTCGTGCTTAATGTCGTGAAGGAACGAAGCGAGTCGCAAGGACTTCATATATCAATTTGATTGCGAAAGTAATGTGTCCGGAACGGAATACAATACGAAGAAGGTGTGTTTTCACAAGTTTATTGAATGCGCTGAAATCGGAAGTCGTGTTGTTGTATTGCACAAATAATGGTAATTTATAGACGAGTAATGGATAGCAACAGCCTTACAAACACGACACTTTCAATTAAATCGCCATCGTTTGCAGATTCCATCCTACAAGAAGTCGTAAATTATCTTCCGGCACCATCCTCAGATCAACAAACTGACAGGAAGCCAACTAAGGAGGGAACAGCCCAGTAGTATAAAGACACACGTGTGCATATTCAGGAGCGATCCTTGTATTTAAATTTATTCTTCAATTAAAATGTTTACACTCATCTAGAACCGGAATGAAGACTTCATTTCACTTCACTCCTCGCTCGTCGGTGAAATCCAATTTTCAGTAAAAACGCCAAACAGGAAGGCTTCAACAGAAAAAAAAAAACACACACACACACCCCCAGATCCTTATTCGTCTCTTCCGCTCTGAGATTCACCACCAACCTCCTTCCAGCAACAGCTAAGGCAACGCATTTCCATTTTGCGCTCACTTTTGTTTGGGAAAACAAAATTTTCATCTGCTACCGCACTTGTCACTTGTCAGCTCAGCAAATGTAAATCCAATCTAAAGTGGATGTGGATGCGGTTCTTCCCATTTTCATTGCTCACTCTCGCCTCGTCGTCTGTCATCCTCATCTCCTAACGCTCACCAAAATAAATATACAATACACGCTCGTATACTCATCCCTCTGTTTGGTATATCGTCTACGATCCTTGTTTAGGATCTGGAAGGATTCTAGTCAAAATCTCTAGCAGCAGATGCAGCTTCCAAGACGAAGGATTACCAAGTGAATTCAACCATACACATACGGAGAATGGGTGGGTGGATGTGAGGGAGGAACCGTCGACTCATCAAACATTAAGAAAACATTTAAGTAATCCTACTCTGCTCGTGCATTGTTGTGGAAAGACGTACGCTTGAAAAACGAAAGGCACCTCTAGCATCAATGCGGTTCCTCTTGTCTCTCCCACCATGTCTTCACTCGTCCCACATTTGGCTTTGGATTAGTTAATGTTTGGTGCATTTTTTCAGGCAAACTTGTAGTCGCCATTTAAATGACAGAGATCCTTTGAAATGATTCAAGCGCATTTCATTCCAAGTAGAGAGGTGGTGGCGTGTAGAAGGTTATTGAAAAATAGAATACGACTTGCTTACAAACAACGACCAACTTTCAAGGGTAAGTGCAATGGTCGGTGCTTAACGAAGTGCAAAGGTGAAAACCCATCCCAGACATGAATAGAGATGAATTACTTCCTTTACGTCTGGATTATGTGCAACTTTTCAATATAAGCTTGAAGAGGCTGCAAAATGAAAAGACCAAGTTGTAATGATAGTTTCATGCTTAGAGCGACGATAAGTAGTTTTTTTTAAGGCTCTATAAGTAGACCCAATGATTATTTTTGAAATGAACCTCTTGAGTCTTAAGTGTTTTAAAAGTGCTGTTCGCATAGGTGAACCTTATAGCTCATCAGTGCTATAACATTTAATAGGCAGGAACTCAGGACTAAGTCCTTTCCAAATACCTTTTTACTACACAATGGCCTTCTTCCAATAAGGGTTGAATCCGCACCTCGTGTCATGAAAATCATCTACCGCTCAAACGTTAAAGTAGTGACACCTCAAACGGTGTTAACCTGGATTACGGACTTCATCGTCAGTAAATGCATTGTGGATTATATCCCAATGCATGACTCATCGGCGTCAATAAACCCCAAAAGGATTTATTAATTATTAATTGCTATTAATTACACGTGATTACAGGACTCGCTGCCAAGCCCTGGAGCGAGATCATTGTCTTCTGTAAGCGACTACTAGTCACAACAAATCGATATGGTATGACTATTGTCAGGGATGTGTGAACGACAATGTGCTTACCTTTATTAGATGTGTTTAAGTCCAGGAATTTACTAGAAGTCTTGCACTTTGATTTTCTGTATTTCCATATCCATTAGACCTTTCCCTACCATCCACAACAACGACATTTGACTTTAAGTTTTGCTAGAGAAACCAAAAGCTGAAAGACGTAATGTGAGCTTCATGCTTTCAGGATGTGTGAAGCAATCTTAAAGTTTATTTTCCATCTGTGGGATTTCTTATTGTTTCCGATTGAGCAAACTGTAAGCTTTTATAAAAGCAAATTAATTCTGTTCCCAGGACTAATAACCACATTTTGAAAAAATAAAAAATCAATATTTTTACTGTACAACATCGAGCAGCTCAATGTTCAAGAAATTATGCTTCATGCAAACGGCGCCTTTCGGCAAGAACTCATAATGAGCATTGAGCAAAATATTCACATTTCACCGAATTTAGCGTGCTTTTGTCGGACTTAGCTATTTTATTGGAAAGATGGGGCTTTGGTTCCGAAGTCGTAACTATACGAGAGTTGATCCAAAAGTATTTTTAATGAAAATAAAACACAATGATCATAATTAGTCGATACATTTAGTCCATCTTTTTGTCTAAAACCAGGTTTCCCTTAGACAAAAAAAAATGTGTCTTAACCCTCCCAGTAAAAACCCTGTCTAAGCGTAACTTGCTTTGGATGTGTTCCTTGAGCCGAGGAAATAGGTAGGAGTGGGAGCCAGATCTGGCGAATAGGTGGATTTTCGAGCAGTTCCAAATCCCGTTTCCTGATCAGCGGCTTGGTGAGACGCTGGTTTGTCTTATGGAAACAGGATTCCAGCTCGCAATTTGCTGCGTCTTTTTTTTTCAATGAACTCTTCTAATTGGGTCTGCGCAGTAAGATCCCGAGAGAGTGGCTCAAACGTCAGCGTCCCAAAAATCGGATGCCATAACCTTTCCCGCCAATCTTGACACTTTGAATTTCTTTGGCATCGGAGGCTCGTTTTTAAGTCTTCGATTTGTTTGGTTTCAAGATACAAATAGTGAATCCAGGTCTTGTCCATTGTCACGAAACGTATCAAAAACATTTCCTAATCTGCTTGCAACTTCTCGAAATTCACCCTCGAAATGTCGGCTCGTTTTATCTTTTATTCGCCAGCTAATATTCTCGGTACCCAATGTGCAGAGACCTTTTAAAGTAGAATATGCATTTCGTTCGCAAAGATTCGTTGAGCGCTGCCATATGAGATCCCTGTGACCTGAGCTACGTGGCTGATGGTCATTCTTCGATCTGCCAACACAACGTTTTCAACTTTTTTTATGTTTTCTTCAGTGAGGGACGTGGATGGGCATCCTTCGCGATGTTAATCTTCAGCATAAACTCTTTGACCCACCATGCTACTGCGGAATATCGAGAAGCAGAGTCCTCAAATGTTTTCAACAAATCGCAGGTTTTACAAGCAGAGGTATTTGATGACAGCTCTAATTTCGTTTTTCTATATTGTGGTTCGTCGGTTCGTATTTAAAATAAATGTGCCTCCTGGGAATCACGGGCTATTTATATGACACTAACCTAGTGAATATATAAGCTTTTGGATGACCCCGCATATACCCACGTTTCGTCACCAGTAATTATCCTTTTCTGCAAATCTGGATCGTCATTCAAGTCTTTTGGTAAAAATTTAGCAATTTTTGAACAAACTTCATTCCTGAAAATATTTCATAGCATGAGCGAACCGATATATCAGTATCCTTAGCAAATGCTCTGATATAACAATTCAATACAATTTTCTTCACTACTTCAACGATTTTACCCATTGTCGATGTGCTGAGGCGTCTACTACTTCAACGTTTTCATCCATTGTCGATGTGCTGGGGAGCCCAGGCCGGTCGTCGTAGTTAACATCTTTCAGCCTAGTGTGAGGAGCTTGCATCACTTCAAACCATTTTTTTTACTCAGGGCGGATTCGACAAATCCCACAGATAACATTTGAAGTTTATTAGAGCACTTAATTTCAGTTTTACACAAATCTGAGTAGAGCTTCTTTGATCCATTCTTTTCAATAGCAAAAAATTCCCAAGCACATCGAGACACGTTTATCCCTTACATCTGTGAAAAATAAACTAAATATCCAAGAGGGCTGACAAAGTCAACGTTAGAAGACATGTAAGTATAACAACATAACAAATACTTGCGAAATTCATAAAGTTACCTTATTTTCCGAGCAAGCCTCCGTGTGTGCGTAGTAGATGAGGAAATGCTGGCGGTGTGGCAAAAGAGTGGTTAAAGCTGTTTAAAGCACTCCTTTAAGTAATAAGAGTACTTTGAACGGCAGAGACAAATATCAGTTCATTTTTTTGTTGATTTCTAAACTTGTTGTTCGAATGCCCTCCACGGAAGTTCTTGGAAGACTTGGTTCTAACAATGTAATTTTCGACGACTTTTCGACACATATCGGGCAATAACTCGGCCATAGCTGAATAATCATTATCAAAGAGTTGAGAGTGTACAGGCGATTTTCTGCATGGCCCCACGTAAAAAAATCGATCGGCAACAAATCACACGAACTTAATGGCCAGCCCATATCACCAAATTAGATGTGTTAAAACCAAATGCCTTCCACATAAGTATCTCCGATTTGGGGCCAAACATTGTTGAATGTATGTATGTATCTTGAAATCGTGATTTAATTCTTCTTCAATACTTTCACTAACAGCAGGTATATTATCGACAGAGCACGCACTTCGGCAATGGATAGGCCTTAAAACTTCTGTAATAGCGCTTGTCCCTTTTTTTTTGCAGTTTTGCCTATAGTATGATCAGATGGACCATTCTGTCGATCGCAATACGTGAAACGAAACTGAATCACTGTTTTTGTAGTAAGTTTTTACAATTTTAACGCATTCAGCAATAATTGAAAAATGGTAAACCTTAAGCTTAACATGTACGGTCTCTGCCAAATTTCGACTTTATCAAGCAACGGAGGGCCGTACGAGTATATCAGCAATTACACGGCGAATGTTGACTTCCAAATCGTCCAACGTCTCTGGTTTATCGGCATAGACCAGTGGCTTCCTATACCCATGAACAAAGTAATCTAAAGGAGTGAGATCAAAAGGTCGTGGAGGCCATTTCACAGGTCCGCTACCCGAAATTATGCAAATGTTTCTCTCAATAAATTGATGGTGTTGCGCTCCGGGTGGCATGTAGCGCCATTTTGTTGAAACCAAAGCTGTCACGTTAATTCCATTTAACTGAGGAACAAAGAAGTCAGAAAACATGTTTCTATAACAATTTCCATTGACGGTAACATTCTGGCCGTCATCGTCTTTAGAGAAATACTACCGATGATTCTACAGCCCATAAAGCACACCAAACAGTGAGTTTTAATGGTTGTAAGGGCTTCTCCACAAAGGCTTCTGGGATTTCTGCACTCAAAATTTGGCAATTTTGCTTGTTTTTATATCCATTTAATCAAAACTGGGCCTCATCGGAGAACAAAATTTTGCTTTGAAAATGAGGATCAAGCCGATTCTAGTTTAGAACCATTCACCAAATTACAACGCACATAATGGTCTCGCGGTTTCAATGCTTGCATCTTATGCATCTTATAAGTTTTTAAGCGAAGATCATTCCGTAAAATCTTCCACAAAGTGGATGGGCATAGCTTTAAATGCTGTGCACAATGGCGAATGGGCTCATTCGGACTCTCCTCAACACTGCACCCCAAAGCGGCAATAACTTCTTCTTTTCCCACTGTTTATCATCATTGGGGATGCGAATTATCCACTAGAGTGTACGTGGTGCGAAAATGTTTCATCGTGTTGCGAATAACTCGCTCAGATCAGAAGGACGATTATATCGACCGTAAAGTGGGGGAGTCGGAGGTCTTTAGTTCAAGTCCTTCCATAGTCCAGAGCAATTCCTATACCGAAAAACTGTGCAACAACACAGTTGTGAATGAGAGATGACCCAAAAGTGCGGACGAAGGCATAACACTCGCAGGATAAGATCAGTTCAAAATTCATACTCTGTGTGTGCATTTCCAATATAACACCTTAATGACACGGAAACAAAAAAGTTGCTGTGAACTACTACCAATGCAAATTCAGTCGAATGTCTCAAATCTTATCTAGGACAACTACCCCCGGAGAGTAGTGAACGAACATTTTCGACACAAACCATCTGCACCCCGTCCGGGTTGTGTGACCTGCGTTGTTCTGACTTTAATCTATTTATCGTAAAATGGGACAACGTAATAACTACAATTCAAGTTTCAACTGTTAAATTGACAATCTGTAGAAACAGTGTCGCTAGTTTAAAAACCAAACCTCTAAAGACAACACCCTTTCTATATGTCCGCCCTTTTTTCCTTCGGGTATCCTGGGAACAAATTAAGCTATCAACTCCATACAGTTTTTAATAGACGCATAACTGCTTACTGAAGAGCTGATTAAGTTTTCTTTCCCAAAAAAAGACTGCAAGCTTTAGTTCTCTGATCTCTCATCTTTAAGGATGCCAACTGAAAGCTGAGTAGTTTGGAAAGATCAGTTGTACCGAGAGAGCTATTTTTTTACATATATCCGAGATAAATTTGCTCTGCATTTTCTTCAGTTTACTAACTTTAAGATGTGAGAGTCAAAAAGCCTTACTTTCCAATATGTTATCCACACACGTGTAACCAGTCTAGCAAACTTTTGAAGCAACCTTCTTTTTCTCTTAGAGTTCCCCATTGTATTATAGGTACTTATGATGGTAAGAAATTTTCCTTTTCAGTTAATCTCACAGATTTGTACTTTATGTTGGAAATACTACTTGATTTTGATCGCACTCAGTCAATCGAATTCAGTGTTCATCAAAGCCTGTTTCAAAAGATCCCCACGGAAAAATGTAGCCTTCACCGCGGATGAAGGATGCCAAACGACCGCACGTATGTATAAGAGTAAATATTCATTCTAGCAAATCCTGCCTCAGTAGATTTTTATCTCTTCTAATTGCAAACTTTGTACAACAAACCAAATCAATCTATCTTTAATGCTTTCATCTACGCCACATTCTCGCCACCATTTCTGTTACAAAATACCGCCACCACAATCCAGCGCTTTCGTACTCCGTTACGAACGAACAACAATAGAAGTCAGACTAAAACAAAATCCTTGCGGCGCCACGCGCACATTCATTTCCATCAAGCGATATTAGCGAATACCCCGCGTTCAACCGAATTTTCTACTCATTTCCGGCACATCAATTTGCACTAAGTTAGCAGCTACTTCCACGCCACTCAATTTAAAATCCCACCACCGTCTTGAATCCGCTGTCGGTTTGTCATCATTCGGAGGAGGAAATACCATGAAATTAATTATTTATTATACATACATATGTACTGTCGCGATACCAATAACTATGTACATATAAGCACCTCGTTGATCGGCGTCCTGAGATGTGAAATACAATAGAACGAGCGACAAACAATCGGTATCGGTTGGGGAAAAATTGATGGTAATTATTCCATTACAGTAGGCAAACAAAGTGTCTAAATGTCAAAATGAGAAAACGTCAAAATGACATTGCGCCATGTTGGTATTTTGTGACATCAGCGAGGAGACACAATGGAACAGTAGAACTCTCTAGATACGAAACATCCCATTTGATCCCAATTTGACTGTCGATGCAATGATACCCAGTTACCCACTGATTGCCTTTTGATAGTTAGTGCGGTACCTTCACCCACGTCAATCCTTGGTGGTGGTTTTCCGTTTCAGGACTTCTATGGCCCGCGTCGCCGCGCTGTGGTGTCTGGTTAATCAATTCAAATGAGACGAGTCCACATTTGTCAGATGTCGTATGGCTGGAGAAGATACACATCAAATGCGTCGCGGCGGAATCTAATTTTCCTTAATTGAAATCATTACCGCATTAATTAACCCTTTCGCTGTCATTCGTGGAACCATGTCAGAGTTACAGTCCTCGCCCTAAAATACTCATTCCGCTTCTCTGAGTTTAGAAAAACCTTACGTTGAAAGTTGGAGAATCCCACGCATTCCACTTAGAGACGCGCGGCAAACAATGCGGCATTCCCATCATTCGGTATGTGTGACGGTCGGCAGCACTGGCGCGAAGTGATGCCAATTCTCGTCATTCCACATTTGTCGCCGAGTTTTTATACTCTGAACGTCCGCGAGTCGAAAAAGGGGGATTAAAATGTACGCAACAACTTGGCAAATGACGGAAAAGTAAGTTTTATTGACTTTCCGTGAATGCTGCTTAATAAAGTGAAGGGCGACAAGAGACGACAGGCATGGGAAGGCGATTCAGCACAATGCGAAAAGGAAGAGCTCAGCGAATTGAAGTTCTTTGATAGGGATAATGAATTTTAAAGGAATCAATAACGCGTGTAACTGGATTTTTATTCAACGTCTGCTGCAGTCGTTGAATTTTAATGGAAAGATACTTCTATATTTTTGTTTTTTTGTTTTTTAACACTGAATTGGATGGCTTTTATCTTGTTGTTTTCCTTTTTTGGTTTTCCCTTGCTTCTTCTGTGTCTGTATAAAAGGTTAACATCAATTAGCCTTTTCTGAGAGCACATAGTAAACATTAAGCAGACGCGACAGAGTCAGATTGGAACAGGGGATGAGAGAAAACCTCTTTCGAATGTAATTATCATTCCGGGGGGTATTTAATGAGAGCAATTAAAAACGAATATATTTGGGCAGTACCTTCAGCTTTATGCATATACAATATCGAATGTTGGCTTACCAACAGATGTGGCAGTGAGTGAAGGTATCCGGCGAGTTGATCTGGTTTAATGAGCACCACTGCCGCGTCCAGTCGAGTTCATTGGGATGGGATTGAAAAATTGATAACTAAAGTTGAGCGCACAATTAAAAATAGTTTTAATTTTAACTTTTCTTTTTATTTTGCATTGCCGCAAACAACACAATTTTGCCGTTGTATCTTTTATTTTCATCTGGTCTTTGGTGAAATGGAGTGAAAGGATATTTTTCACTAAGTGGAAAGAAGTCGTAATTACTGACTTTTCATGGAGTTTCTGAAATCGATTTTGTAAATACCGACGGTTCTTATCGAATTGGATTTCGATATAACCGCACTATTGAATATATGTATGTTGGGTGTTCAAAAAATAAGGTGACTATTCAAATTGCACGAGCTGAGTACATTCGGTGTTCGAATAATTATTGTTGTTGTATTGGTACACATGTCTCCTAACATATGCTGTCCAGCATATGTTGCTGTCAGCAATTTTGGATATTCAGTTTGTTTTTCATAGATATGAAAGATTAAACGTGTCTCGCTGTATTTGGCGATTTTTTGGTATTCTCTATTAAAATTTGTGTGGAAAATAAATTTAATGGCGCCAAAGTACTTGAAACGCTGATCGTGGCATTTTTCTGAGCAAAAACAAATGTTTATAAATGTTATAAGTTCTTCTAAGATGGCCAAGAAGATGTTAATGACGATGCTGAAAGGTAACGGTCCCCTTCGCTTTTCGGGCGCCTTGTCGGGGCGGAGGGGCTTAAGAGGTCAATGACCTCGAACTAAGACCCGAAGAACCGAGTTTATTATGGATGAATGGACAACCTAATGGATGGTATTACTCCAGGTGGCACCCGCAATAGCGGAAATCCACCCGCGATCTCCCTGATCGCGGCCGTGGCAAGGATTCTGGAGGCCCCACCACTCATTCACAACTCTCCGGCAGCCCGGAACGACACCGACTCCTGCGGCTCACTGTCCGACCACCTGGTTGGACTGAGCATGAGTGGTGCAACCAATGGAGGCGGCACGGGAAACCGCTAAGGTTGAACGAGACCCAGAATTGGGACGTACTGTAGATTGCACTGCTAAGTGCCAAAAAATAAGGAGAAAGGGGCGTGCCCGAAAATCGTGCAAAGAGGCTGGCACAGCCGAAGGCACGAAGATTGAAGGCGAACCTCTTCGGAGGTATCCCCTACCGAAACCCATCCGACCATCTCATCTGCAGTACCCGCACTTTCTGGCGGCGCGCAGCGCAGAAAGCGTCGCCGGCTAGTAAAGGCTGCTGCAGGAGGCACAAGCATGCCAGCATTTTCGGCATGCGCCTCAAACACTCCTCCTCTTATTGGTGACGGTCAAATCCCCAATAAGAGCATGCCAAGAGGTTCCAAAACTGACGGAGCTGGAGGTGTTCAGGGTCCTGTTATGGCCGGCGCAAACGTCGAAAAAGGCGTTGATGCTGACAGACAGACTCTGCTCGCAGAAGGCGAAGCGGGTTCGGATCACAACAACCCTAAAGCTGGCAAAGCTGTTCCACAGCGCCGTCGGAAGGGAGCAGGAGCTCAAACCGAAAAAGGTAAGAGCGCTCGCAAACAGAAAACGGCCGCCGGGGACAACCTTGCTGGGGAGAGAGAACGGCAGATGCGGCGATCAACAAAGATCAAAGCAAAAACCTGAAGATGGAGAGGACCAAAGACTCCTCATCGGAGGCGGGCACTTCACGCAAAAAAACCCCTTCCTCTGGAAAGGAAACACAAGTGACCGTAAAGAGTCGCGACAAGCACTTCTCCTACAAAGAGGCAGCCATCTCCTCTGAAAAGGTCAGGATAGGGAAGACTGGCAGTGACAGCAGAATGACCAGCGCAGATTGCCAACACTGCGAGGATCATCTACTGGAGCTAGCTTCAGCAACAGGCTTCTGTATTCAGGCTGAGAGGTCTGCTTTGATGAATGGTACCTTCGTGGTGAGCTGTTCCTGCCGGGATCAGGAGCATGGTGCCGAAAATCCCTCCCCTAGGAACTACTACCTATCAGGTAGTTAGTCTCCCGAAATTAACGCACGCCATCTGCTGGATTCCGCGAAAACCCGGAAACAAGCTGAAAGTGCTGACGCGACTACGTGCGAAGAACCCGGGACTCGACACGAGGGCCTGGACTGTCTATTCCTACAAGGAGAAAAAGAACTCTCTGAAAAAAGAGGGCCTCACTCTGGTTGTGGGATTGGACAACGGATCTATCGAGGCCCTGAAATCCGCGTACGACTCACGTCCCTACTTCGGCCTGGGTAGGATTTCATTCCACTTTGATGTGGTTTGATAGACTTTGCAGTCTACCATAAATCTATAATTTTTACTCAGAATAACCTACAGCATTGCAAGGCTGCTACTGCTCTTCTCAGTAGCAGAATTGCATGCAGTAGTACAAATCATCACATTGTATCCATTCAGGACGCATGGGTGTGGAACAAACGTCTGTGTGGTCTTGGTGGTATATGTGATGCTACGATCCTTTATGATGAGTGATCCGAAAGGCCCACGGTCTGCCTCATCATATCGAACACGCTATCGGCAACCAAACTTGGTCAATTCTGTGGTCAAGATCTGGTGGCTGCGAAAGTTAGCTACAAAGCGCACGGAGAAATTGAACACTTCGTCTTGGCGTCTGCTTACTTCCCCTACGACTCGGTACTTCCCCCGCCACCTAAGGCGGTTTCCGAACTCGTAGAGTACTGTGAAGCCAGAAGGATTGGGCTCATCATCTGTTGCGATGCTAACGCTCAAAACACTGTTTGGGGCAGCAGCAAATCCAATCGGAGGGGAGACCATCAGGGAAGCCAAAAGTCTCCTGAACAGATCATCACTGAAGCCCCTCCTCACTTTTCTCTGGACAACGGGGAAAATACAATAAAGACAAGGTATCTGTCTGGTAGTACAATGGACCAGTATTTGTGTCTGAGTGCTCCAACAGATAGTAGAAGCCTCTAACAAAAGAAAAAAAAAAAGTGGGTAACGGTATATGGTATGACGAAACTTGGGTATGGCTTGGATACGTCTGTGACGTCAAAACCAAAATCCAATCATCCGGATGGTAACAATCAGAAGAGCCAAAACCGAAAAAAACACCCCAAATTCGGTCTAATGTGAAAATTTTTCGCACTTTTTTCTTCGGTTACAATGGCGCCGTCATCATGAGGTTCTTGCCGGAAGGTTTGTGGTGGGTAAGGAATAATACACTGAAGTTATGTGCCGTTTCCATGAAGCAATGCGAAGAAAACGTCCGGATTTGTGGGAAATTTGTGGAAACATGTATGGCTGTTCCATCACGGTAATACACCTCTTCACTCATCATCAAACACAAAACCGTAATCATGCCTTGGCCATCATATTCATCGGAGTTTACCCATGCACCTTTTTTTCTTTTCCAAAGACTAAAAAGGCCCATGGAAGTATGGATATTTGCCAGGATTGAGAAGATAAAGACCGCATGGCTGGAAAAGCTCAGGCTTATACCAAATTCAGAATTTCTTTGAGGATTGGAAAAGCATGGGGTAATTGTATTACATCTGGGATTGCTTTGAGTGGGACAAAGTAGATAGTGATGAATAAACAAATATTTTTCAATAAGGATATAAAGTCACCTTATTTTTTGAACAAAACTCGTGCAGAAAAAAATATTCGACCACGGATTGATCCTTGAGACAAACCAAGATGTTTATTCAAAATGCGGTGCCAAGTGGTTGCAGTTGGATCGAGCTTGTGTGATCTTCTTGAAATGGATGCTTCGATGCGGTTTTCAATCTACGGCGGCGATATTTTCAACTGCTTTTGCCGAAGAAACACAAATTGGAAATTTCGTATCAGTAGCATATCCATGACGTTCGAATTTATTGAATTAATTCACAATAGCTTCGCGAAAAGACGTGACGAACAAAAACAGAATAAGCCTTACGAAATGTTTCCGCGATAACACTGTTTTTGCAGTGAATTTTCATTAATTCACCGATCAATATTGACCGTGGTTTACAGTCTCCTGGCTTTTGAAATGTTAGGTCGACTGCTAACTATTTAACAATGGCGCGATATTTATAATGACACCTCTTGTTGGATGAATCGGATAAAATAGCTATTTCTCGGTATGATTTGGTTACGAAAGGATGGAAAGGAAACGCTATCATAACCACAACGATGCCGGTATTTTCATGAAATTCATTCGCGAAATGTTTAGTTCAGCATAACGAGCGCGAAGGACTCTGCATGAAATCGAATACACCCGGATTGTTTTCGTCATTTCAATGGGCCCCAAAGCCGATATCCACTTGGTCGTTCGATTTCCATGCAATTCAGTCCACTGGATGATCCATGCATATCGTGGGTTCCCTAAGCAGCTCATGCAAACAAAACAGATGGCTTTCCTATCCAGGCTGAAATGCACCGCGAAATCATTCCATCTGGGCCATGATGTTCATTATTGTTCCATTTTCGATTCAACGAGCTACACATGTTTCCCTATGAGTAGTCCATTTTATTCTCTTTTTTCTTAAATTCACAAACCAATTATATACGGAGGGGAATCGGTGAAATCGTGATTCAACTTTATGCATCCACTGCCGGAGTTTTCTCATGAAAATCAGATATTCAATGGCATTCAATATGCATAGAAGCTGAAGTCCCTATTGAGGCATTCAGCTCCGCCAATCGTTGGTATCCTCCATACCAGATTCTCACCCACATGAAGTTCCACCACCTACTCGAAAGAGAGGGGACACACTACGGATAAGTGTGAAGCATATTTATGCGGTCTAGCGGTCTCGAGTCCTGTTGGGAGTGGAAAAACAAAAGGATCACTCGGACAAGGAATTTATTCTCATCCATAAATGACCAGCGATTTTCCAATAATTTCCTCTTTTGTATATACAACTTGTGTCACCCTGTACATAGTACAATATATAGATATGTGCCCGAGGCCAGTGCGGCATCCGACTTCGAAGTTTGTCCTGCGGATAAATTCGCATTTGTTTTGCTCTTGCCGCCTTTCGGGTAGTTTCATCCCACGCTGCACTATTTGGCAAGGAAAAAGGGTTGGAAAGAAACGAAAAGGACGAGCAGTGAGAATCGCAGTTATCAGTGTAACAGTTTGACGTTTCAAACCAAACGGAGTCGGGACTCACCCCCAAATACCCCCTGATGGTGAGATGAAAGAGTAGGAGGATGACGATGGCCACCACTACGCTTGGAGGAGTGTTAATTTTTGAAATATCACTGCAACGAGGCTTGAGAGAAAAGTAAAAAGTCATTCGGTTGAAATCGTTGAAAATAATGAGAAAATCATGAGCGCCATAGGGTGGGGTGGATTGCCGATGGGGGTGTGGGTCGGTCATTTATCAGGTTCGGTCGGATCGAGCACATGTGGTGCTTGTGGAGAGGGAAATTGGCTTCGAGGAAGATTCAACATTGTTAATCAGGTCATTCAAACTGACTGGACAACATTTTCAGCAGAATGGGAGCATGAGGCGTGGAGTTGGGGTTTCTTTGGAGTATTTTTTTACACATACTGAGAAATACTAGAGGATCGACTAGGTAAGAGACGCATGAAACAAAATGTTTTAAGGTGATTGTTTCCAGAAACACAGAGCGTCGATTCGGGCAAAGTACAAACTTCTCGTTTGCGATCTGCAGAGTCTAGAAATACAAGGTGTCTCACGACTGAGTAAGAATTTAAATATGAACTTTAAAGAAACCACCCGAAAAGCAGGATCTTTCAGGAGTAGTTCTGCGTCAGATAACCGCTTTATTGTCGTTTCTGTGACGGCGAGGTTTTCTTATCCTCCACACAACTTGGAGTCATACCTGCTAATATAAACAGGTTCGTCCACGAAAGCAGTTTTCTAGCATTTAAGTCTAGTTACTTCCCATAGAACTGTCGGTCGTTTTCATCCGCAACGAATGGATTATTCTCATTGATAGTGGGATTAAGATCTTCATCCTCGTTATGCAGTCTATAGAAGAGTTTCTCATATTCTCTGAATCGGATGCGTTGTCAATTTCATTCCCTGTAGTAGTATATCCCTAGTTCCTCATTCCTCATATGCTCATTTTTTTATCCTAAGAAAACTATACTTCTTCCTTCCTTTCGAAAGTAGAGCTCACAATATTCATCCTTCTGTACAGCACAAAGGTTACTTATACCCTGCTGCATTCGTCGTCAAGGGTTTTTCTCAATTATTTTTGAAACGAAGTCAAATATATTGAAGCTAACAGTTTCTCGCATCGCATGAAATATTCGATTTTCTTTTTATAGGAACCTCAAATGACACATCATTCCACGTTGCGCTGACGTTAAGTGGCCACCAGGACCAAGGAATCTGCTCAATTTTCAATTTCATCCCAATCCCACTTTGATCATAATGCATGGGTCTGATTTTCAGATTTGTAGCCAAATTTGACGGGCTCTTCATAGGAATAACTTTGTATGTGTGTGTGCGTTTGCATTTATAAATTGTTTTTCATCTCGCCTGTCTCATAAAGAAGTTAATGATTCTACTCCGATCCAGTTTTGTTAGACGTGAAATTGGGAAATGAGGAGATGATTTATTTCTCAATTCAGAATTTTTAAGTTTCCTTCTTACACACCAAAAAACTTGATAAAAGTTTGAATTCATTACAATTAGTTCATTTGTTAGGGCTTTGCATTGGTCCTAAAAAGCTCGCAAAACGACTATTAAAAGTAAGTCGTAAAACATGTATCACTCAGAGTGCTGCCCATCGCTGGTGACCAACTTTTCCCGTCGCTCTGGCTACATACAAATTCCACGTTAAAATACAACTCATGTTTTGAGGCTATCCAAGCATTCTTGCCTTTTTCATAAGAATGGACGTGCTGTTCAGCCAACCCATGTATAATCGAACGGAACTACTGCCGATTTGAAGGCACAAATACGGCGGGTGAAGATAGATTTCACATTTAAACGCGCCTAAGTAGGTTTACGCCGATTTTGCTATTTTTAGTCGGACGTGGTCATAAAGCTAAATCACTTGGTCGTGCCTCCTTTCCTATAGCGGCCGTTCTTCCTTCAATGATCAGCTCTAACGCATATATTAAAGTCAATAGGTTTTGTTAAGTTTGAACGGTTCATAATTAACTTCACCAAATTGATGCGAAAAATACAGTGCAGAGCCTTCGATCAACGATCTAGGAGCTTATCTCATGATCTTTTGCGCTTAGGCTATTTACGTTTAATCGTCAGTCATGAAACAATGAAAAAAAACATTTCCTGCAGAAGTCCACAAGTAAAAAAACGCTGTCCGATGTCTCTCAGCTTCAATTCTTTCCTAATGCTTTCAAACATTTCAAAACTGTTGCATCTTCTGCCTCTAATGATTTGCAAGATTTTGAAATAATGTCTCCAATTCTTCGTCTCCAGACTTTTTCGGTGCGCCAGACGTTCTTTATCTTTTACATCAAAATCATTAT
This sequence comes from Merodon equestris, assembly GCA_958301585.1. NCBI lineage: Eukaryota > Metazoa > Arthropoda > Insecta > Diptera > Syrphidae > Merodon > Merodon equestris. The sequence continues at coordinate 17,262,874 of OY284416.1, read as the reverse complement.
TTTTAAACGCCAAAATCAATCTCTACATGTTGTTCCTGACAGAGCATTCTCACCGTTAGGCTTTACATTCAGTGTGTTTCAGCTGCACAATTTTTTGTAGGATGCGTTACTTGTTTAGAAATTATATAATACAAATCAGAAATTGCGATATATGACAGCTTAATTCAATTTAAATGTAAGACAGGGGACAGATAAAGGATCATCCACAAGAGGTGTCATTTTAAAATTACCGCCATTGTTGAACTATGAACATGCTGTCATTGTGATGATATTTGATAATTAAAAACGAGACTTACTAAGCATGGATCGACGCATCCTACATAGAGTGCTGAAAAGGCGAAAATTTACTAGAATGAAAATATTAGGCGAAACTTTCGTAAGTTCATACTATTTTTGGTCATCATCCGGCTTATTAGTTGCGAAAATTAATTAACAAAGTCTTAATTACACATTACACATTACACAAAATTGTAATGACTAATCAGGCTCAACCATCTCTTTTCTGGGTACATGAAAAGTAAAACTGTCGCTCGGAATACTCAAGGGAAATAGTAGACCAACATGCCCATCCAAAACGAGTCAGTCTTTGAAGAACAGAATATTTATTTATTGTGGCAGAAATTATACAATTAATAAAATGCAATATTCGTTTTGCAGAGATTTGGTTTCCATTACCTTACATCTAGAATATTTATACAATTACTTAAATAATATATCACAGAAACGCTTTCAGTTCGAAGGAAAAGCCACTAAAAACCTTCTTAACGCGTCACTCTTTAGTGCAGGGTTTAGGCCGCCGGTGTTAATGGGTGATTTTTTTTTTTTCCTTAAATGATACTGGGGCAACCGCTTAGCATACTTTTAGACCTGAAACTGGTGTTATGAATGGTCGACATTTTTTTTTCATTAGAACAATTCTTCATGCCATAAAGCTGGTAAAATCTCCAAGACGTGTGATTTCTTGAAATGGATGTTTCCATAGTCCACCGAGATCACTCGATTTAATACCATTTTCCTTTGACACTATGCTAGAAATAATATTTGCCAATATTCAATATTTCAAAAATGGTATTCGCAAAATTCAGCTGCGAATATGCAAATATTTAGTCAACTGATACGTCGTCCGGTTTTAGTCACATTACACATTACACATCGCCGCTTGGTAATCACTGAAAATAATAAAAACGTGAAACTTACTGCGAAAATAGTGATGCCTACAGCATTTCACGCATTACGAAAAGATTATGGTCAGCATAGTTGTCATTCTGAGCGGGCAAACCGTTACAGAAGTTGTAAGACCAATCCATCTTCGGAATGCATGTTCTGCAGTAAATATTGCAACCTTTAGTGAAAGCGTTAAAGTGAGGAAGATGCGGCGGTCACTATGAATTCCCGTCGCTAAGCGCGAATGTTAACTAATTTTTTTTTTGTTTTTTATTTTCCCTGTAGGGCCTGCATATGATGGTATGTACCCAGAGTCCGCAAGCTCCCGACGCTCTCAAAACGAATATTCGTCAAGGTATGGCCGAATATGCTGCATATTGTCGAACAGTCCAAAAAATAATGAGTGAAAAACCCAAAACGACCGCCAGTAATGCCGCGTTGCAAAGGGGAGGATAATATAAGTATGGACCTAGAAGGGATGGAACAGTACACCGAAACATGGAAATGACACCCTCATGATGGGAAGCTTGACCAAGGGTTGTCGACGAGAACGTGAGCTTCCGAGTTACTTATGGCCGGAAATAACAACATTGACTCAATATGTGTCGGAAAGACACCAAAAATTGCCTTGTTAGAATCGAGCCCTGCACTTTCGTGGAGACATTTGAATTTCATTATATTCGATTTTTATAATAACTAGAGCTAAAAAATGAACTAAAAAAAAAATGTTGAGAGTTTATTTAAAAAAAAAATTAAATTCGCCTTAAATATGTACTTGTTTGAGCTTAAAACCACGGGTACTGCAGTAGATGTCACGATGAGGAAGGGGAAGAATCTTCAAGAAGACGATTTCTGGAGAATACTTCTTTAATGAATTAACGGATCTATCTGAAAGAGCACTTAAAATAGTTCCAAGAGCATCGGTGACCAAGCCGACTCAAATAGAAGCACAATGGTACAAATGTAAATTGTTTTGTTTGTTAACTTACCCATTAAACCAGAAAGGATATTCACTAATGAAGATAATTTTTCGGTAAACCACTATGGCTCGAATTGCTTGTACAATAGGTTGATTATGATGACCGTAAAATATTCGAAGTTCGGGGAAAAATATTTTTCATAGAGTTCGAATTGTAATAAAATTTAATAACTCGTAAGAATTTTTCGAATGATTCGAATAGTAGGTCTTTTCACAATCAAATGGCAATAATAACTAAGCAAGCTTAGTTTTAGTACATGTCCCAAATTACACGTACATATATTGTTAGAAATAGAACATTGAAAATCCAAGCAGGAAAAAAATCCAACTGTTATAAAAAACTTGTCATACAACATTTTGTTTGAAGCCGCTTAAAATATAAAGGCATATACATATATTGAGCCTTTTTCGTAGGATTGTTTTTCATTCGCAGTTTTTTTTTCACTGCCATGCAATTTGGCGGATGACATCCGATGGAAACGTGCTTCTCTCTTATCGATAAAAATAACGCAAATATTCCTGCGTGGACCAATAAATTTGATTTTTATTTTCATACAGTTTCTTTTTTTCCGTCGCCAAGTGCAGAGGTGGCAATCCAATGAGCAAGCCCTTAGGCTCGAAACACACATTAAATGACACATGACACATTAAAGACTAATCCTGGTTTACAAAAAAATCCAAAGGCAAAATGAGCTGCTCCCGAAATTATAATATTAAACAACGATTTTCTACCACACAAAAATCATTGACTGAAGCCAAAAAGCTACTTATAGACCTTTTAATCAACATGGCTTCCTTCAACCAAATCCATACACATATTTAACCCCCGCCCCTCTCCCCCCTTAAGCCACATTCGCTCCATTCCACGATTTTGACATTTCGTAATTACCACCAAGAGCATACTCCACGAACGATTCCACCGCCCATAGCGCGACTGATTTAATTTCCATTCACATTTCCATTGAATTAAAAAATATAATTTCACTCATGGGTCCTGACGAGGAAGGGCGTATAGGCATGCTCACCACTTACCGCCGCTTGGGTTATGAAATTTCAGCATTTCATACGTGCGGCATCCTAAATCAAAGCACGAGTAACGGATCGTCGTCATTGCCGTATATTTTCAATTCACCTGCTGAGAAGCTATCCGCATGAGTTCTAGGTGCTGGATGTTGGGTATGTTTTACAGATTCCTTCACGCAACGAGGCGTTGAAAATGTACGAAAAACACATCGCACAGAATTCACTTCTCCGATGTCCCACGTGCTAAGAACGTATTCGCAATTCTCTCCGCATCCAAGTCGCCTTACATTTTGCATAAATTTTCATTCCGTCCCTTCCTCTGGAGAAAGCAAAAATCGAGAATCCGGGTGAGTTATGATGATTTTAGAGATATTTTATTTGTAACTGAGTTAGAATGCTGCAGGGAAGGGTAACAGGCTTGCGTGCTCGCGCAAAAAGATGCTTTTAACCACTTTTCGCATCCAACGGAACAGAAGTCAACATACAGTGGTTGAGAAAAAAAAAATAACAAAAGAACCTTCACCTGGAGTAGCAGAAGCTGTAGTAAAAACAACAGCATTGATGGGTGGTAGGTAAGGTAACATGGAAGCAGTGGTGTCCTTCGCCGCAGGTGAGTCCTCGAGGAGCGCAAAAGGTTTAAGTGATATGCATTGTATGCCATTTCATCTGATGATATATGTACGTGCGTAACTGCCATGATATTATGGCATTTTTATACACATCGTTTTAGGATTTTTAAGAGTAATAGAAAAAAAGCAGAAACGAACGCCAAAAAAGGACAATAAGGATAATAGGGATTTGTGCTACGAGTATGCCATCCCCCCGGTCTATCACTTGAACAATTCAACAGTTAGATAAAATATCACTGATAAATCATTTTTCCTTCTTCGCGCAGCATCTGTTATCCTTGACGGAGGAACCTGCTTTGCGTACCTACTGATATGTCTGCGTTTTGCCTACAAAAGGATTCGAGTATAGGATACAATCAAATCGGAACATATGCGTATGGGGATGCTTCGAAGGATTTACACTGTAAACGGGGGGCGAATGGAAAAGAGTTGCGGCACGATTGGTAGTAGCAAACGGTTATGAGAATTTGTTTTATGGCATTTCCAGGATGAATTATGAAGTCGGATGAATTATTGCGGCTACATTAAAAAATCTGTTTGCTTCCTTTTTTCGTTTTGTTGTTGTTTCCAGGTTGTGCCTCCAACCTGCACCGAGTATACAAGTCGCAGTTGTTTATTGTTATGCCGTCGGGATCTGCTCTTTATTCATACGTGGGATGATTTTAATGTGCGTTGCTTTCATAGCAGACGCGGCTTAAGGGATCCAGTGCGACGTAATGAAATTACTTTTGTCCGTAGTCGTAAAATGTGTATTGCCTATTAGTCGCTGGCATGATGGTGAGGTGTTGGCGGCTTGCAGTGATCGGTAATTTCACAGAAACAGCTGCATATCAGGAGAGGGGGTGTTGTCCTAAAGCGTTGTGTGGTATGTATTTGCCACATTGTAGAATCATGTTAATCAACTTCGTTCCAAATATCGAAATATCACTCACTCCAGGCCAATAACGTTTACGAATAAACACACAAACAAGACGAGCAAGGAAGCGAAAGGAAATAACGAGTCCTGATGAAATCCATCAGTATCCCATGCTTGGAATGCATTCGGAGATGCTCCTCCGTATTGTTGCCATTCTTGCATAGATTTTTGTTTGTCTGCATTCTGAGAATGCAGGAAGGATCTGTTCCTCCACCCCAAAGGGATACCCATTACGGATGGGTTTAATAATGTTTATGTTCATGTATTCGTTTGCCCTGTTTTTATTTATTTTTGAATATTGGTTAGTAGTAAGTGGTATCACTGGGAGTATGCATTGAGCAAAGGTAAGCACATTCTTCGAACTGAACCAATTCTGGTTGAAGATGGCTTTACTGGACTCATTGTTTGGCTTTTCGAAATCTGGACAGAAAAATACTATGTATATGTTGTGGATAAGATTTTACAAATACTAAGGTGTCCAACTGCAACAATGGAAGTCGGAGGCTTTTGTGGTTTCCCAAATTTGTTTTGAGGCACTTAATTTTATCTCAAGCTTTAAACAGAAAATCAGAGAGTATCTACATGCCATTTTTGAGAATGCGGCAGTCTATTAAATGTCTACCTGAGGTATCCAAAGTGTTTATAAAAGTGTTCAAAAAGTATCGGGAATTTAGGTAATTCAAGAGTTTATTTTCGACGGATCTTAACGATTGTTATTTTTTTATGAATTGGTAGGTAAATGTGTCGAAGAAAAGTTTGTATATTTTCAATCAAACTTGTCATTTAATTTGCTGTGAAAATTCAAAGAGAACATACACATTCAAAAACGAATTATCTTTGATTTTAACCACCGATAATATTACATTAAACGCCAATCAATAGCTTAGTGGCTTTAATGTTTAATTAAAAGAGTAACATTTCCGATTAATTGAGCACATACGTACATATGTATGTATGTAGCTTATTGGCGCATAATCCATACCGAATACAATTTCAATAGTACCAAAGGATCATCCGTAGAACAGCGATTTTTAAGAGCTCTCCGGAGACAAAACCTAACGATATTACATCGTAGCTTTTCACAAACCAAGCAAAGCTGCAAAGATGGCAGGTTATGTGATTATCTTTATTCTCATTGAGTCATAACTCACTGCTCTTCCGTGCCGCACTCTTTTGACAATAACGCTGTTTGCCGGACCAAGCAGTCACACGTTGATTCGCAATATTTGGGCTGAAATTTCTTTTAAATGCAAAGTTTTTGGTGTTTTGAACCGTTTCTCTGAAATGAACAAGTTCACTTGAACTGCGCTCGCCGCGCCTATGCTTGGATTGGAAAAAAGAGGCTTGCCTTGTTGAAGAGGTATGACAAAAAATCTGTTTCGTTGCCCTAATAAGGCCCATCATCGCGTATAGTTGTCTAGTGTAATGCAACGAATACCTTGACAGTACCCATAAGATGATCCGTTTTAGCATCGCTTGTCGTACTGGAATACTGCCGATGTTGCTATATATAACATGCCGAACTTCAGTGATTGTCGGTAGAAAACGCTCCTCGGAATGGTGCTTTATTCAGATAATATCCCCCTCATTCCTAAGTTCGTAAATCAGATTAGGATTAGGAAAATATCTTTTAAAAACTAGGTGTGCCATCACGCTTATTTGAATCTGAGAACTGACTTAAGACTTGGTGAGGTATAGGGCATGCAAAATATGCAATCACGTGGGTGAACACACGAAACAAAACACACGAGTCTAGTACTAGTACTAGTGCATGAATGCAAGCTCATGAAACCGAATGAAAATATCAGTGTAGATCGGTAACGACTTCAAGTACTTTCCCTAAATCATGCATGGAAATTCTGCAAAATGCACGACAAAATGATGTCCGTCACTACAATATTCATCCGCACCTCGCAGGATCAAAACATAATTGGAACACTTAAACAAGAAGTCCTGTCCCGCCTGACGCATTTTTCAGATATTACTCCATCTGTTCGAGCTAAAGCTTACTTCTTATGTGAATCGCAAACAAATGGTTCGATTCGTGGATTACATGTTTTTCCGACATATTATATGTAGCTGTCGTGCCCGAAAGATGGGAAAAAGGAGTGACGAGCATTGGAAAATATTTGGAATACTATTGATTCCAGCTCCTTCCTTGGCTCCTTTAGTAATTTATCTTTGACTTTTGCCATGTGAGATTCGTTTCTCCCGTAGTTGAAAGAGTCTTGAGGTTTACTGTCGACTTGAAACGGCGAAATTCGAGAAACGCTTTTCCAAGCAAGTATATTTGGCAGGTGCGGGATTTGAACCGTGGAGGGGTAGTACAATGGTAATCATCATCGACTGTTGAGCGGAAGGTCTGTAATTCAAGAACAATTCCTATACGGAAAAATTGTGCAACATCAGTTGTGAATGAGAGATGATAAAAAAATGCTGACGAAGGCGTAACACTCGCAGCATCAGATCACTTCAAAATTCATACTCTGTATGTCCATTTCTAATATAACACCTTAATGACATGGAAAAAAAAGAGTTACTGTGAACTACAACCAATGCAAATTCAGTCGAATCTCTCAAACTCTATCTCGGACAACCACCCCCGGAGAGTAGCGAACGAACATCTTCGATACAAACCATCTGCGACCCGTTCAGATTGTGTGACAAACACAATAAGAACATACACTCTTGAACCTGCACGAACCCTATAATAAGAAAACAAAAAACCCGTGTCATTCGGCATCAGAAGAGCTGAATGATTTACTGTCTAAGTTAAATGCTGTTGTCTCCTTGATGCGATAAAACTTTTTTCCACCAGTCGTGGGCCTGTGACACGTGACAACATCCTACCTAAAACAAATAAGGTCCTCATGCAATTTCAGGCAAAAAATTCAGTCAAGATCGATCGTAAACGCAGTCTATTCCTTATAAGCATCGAATCGTTTTCATAAAAAAATAAGCCCGGTGACAGGATCATCAGAAATCTGAACAAAACTGTTCGCTTTGGATGGAGAGGTTGTTTACTATTCGTAGTGTATTTAAAGAAATTTTCTCAATTAGATATTATAAGCATGTTGACTAAAACTCTTGTTCAAATGCGGTGCCAAATGGTTGCGAGTAGGTTTAATTCATATGGTCTCGCAACGGACATACATACACGTCTGAATTTTCGGTAACGTCCTCCGCTATGGCTGCGATATTTTCAATCGACCTTGCCGAACGAAAACAATTTTGAGTCTTTATATCATAAACCTGTCGGAGACGTTTATATGTATCAATTAAATTTCGTATGGCTTTAGCTAAACTTATAAAATATCTCACAACTTAAATTTAAGTTTTCATTAAATATTTATCATAAAGTTAGTTGTAGAAATTGAAAAAGTCGCAGGATTCAAAATAACACCCCTTATTGGATTGTCGTTAACTTCGGGGACAAGGAACTTGTGGCAAAACAACACATGGCTTTTGCATCATGATAATGAATTTATTTACACTTTATTACTGGCGTGTGGGTATATAACCACAGCCTCTTTACTCTTCTTACAAAGCAACCCTCTCGCTTGCATAGGTCAAATTAAAGAACTTCGTTAAGAGTTGCTGCCGACTTACAATTTTTTTTTGCGGAACGAAAGTAGCGTTGACATAAGTGTATTAAGTGTATAATGTCGTTTGAATGGGGTAACATTGATGAAGACGATTTTATCAAATTATTTCCAAAATCAAATATTCACCTTATTTTTTGGACAAACCAGAAAAACTTCAAAATCCTGGAATCCTCAGTCAAAATACTAGGTCTCAATGCTTCGTTTCAAGGTGGTGGTGAGAGGACTTTCAAAACTGAGATTCTGAACTACACAACCCCCTAAGAGTCTATCTACCTGTTACCCAATTAATCTTCTTAAACTCCTTCAATAAAGTGATGGGTACTTCCACACGACACTGATGGCTTACTTCTCTCCGACTATCCCAAGGCAAGTTATTTCAGTTTCGATTGTTACATCCAAAATGGGCATTCGAATGCACTCGTAGTTTAAGGTTCCCTGAGGTTACTACTTTCCTAGGCTACAGAATTGTTCAATTACGGCTTGTCCCAAATAGTCGATTGCATTTGAGATTTCGAAAACCAGCTATTGTAGGCTACTCGGTACTCGACTCTTTTCCCTAAGTTGCTGTTTGATATATCTCTTAATGTTCTTTTGTAAAACCGTAATGTAAGCTCGCCTGCTGTTCCCGACTTGACCTTTCCCATGATTTTTAAATGCATCTTTGTGCACCTCTACCCTTTTCCGTAAAAGAGGAAAAGTTGGCCAGGAAATATGATTTCCATCCATGGCTATACTAGTTCGCAAGTAAAGGGCTCATTAAATCAAAAATTCACATAGCCTCCTTTAAGCTGAGTACTTAAAACGATCGTCTTCCTGTTTGAAAGACCAACTCGTTCGATGTTGAGCTCTTTTAATGAGTAATTGTCCTCGTCTGCGAGCAAATCACTTTCAAAACTCATTCACGACGCTGAAATCACTTGTCAGCCATACCATCAACCGTATAGCCAAAATCCCGGAAACACTTTGTCAAACAAGTTACCACTTCCACCGAGCCCAATTAGCCGCAGCTCATCCGGATTCACATTAGTGAAAAGTTCATCATCATAACCCGTGATATTACGCCTTCACCATGTCGCATCTGCACTACCGGAAGTCGCACGGAATCATGAAAATGAGTTTCACTCCTTCGTCTTGCAGTTTTCGGCCCGGTCCAAGTCGGGTCTACTATCACTCGCATGTTATTCCATTTCCACCGTCGCCGACAATCTGAATACGTGTAAGAGTGCTTTTGTGGCAAATTATGACATTCATTCATTTTATAGACTGAGAAAAGGATACACGAGCCCGGGGTAGCAGTAGCAGCACCTGTCCTCCGTCAAAAAGTAAACGACGACGAAGATGCTACATTCATACCATCCACAATGTTGGATCCATTCAAGTATGCCTAGGCCATTCACGTTTGGAAGTGTGTAAATTATCCTGGATTTTCATAGCAATATTTAGTAGCACAGCAGGAATGGGGAACAGGTAAGCCAGAGAAGAACACGAGGTATGACTGGAAGAGGAGTGAAACACTTCAGGGTGGGAACGCCGCCTGCACTCACTTGTCCCGAAAACCCGACTTCGACGTCGAATGCTGAACGTGTGTGCTTAATGGAGCTGCAGCCGCCTTCTCTGCTACAAAAGGCATAAAAGTTTTCTCATTAACCTGCAGCCGGAGTAGTTGGTAAGGATGAAGAAAGGACGAGAGTAGCTAGCTGACTGGATAGTTAGCTGGATACTTGGATTGGAATAGATCTGAGAACAGCTCGAGGACATGAATTGCATATGTTGTTGCAGATTTCTGACAAAAGGGGATGGCAAAAGGCAAGAAACAAAAGGAGTTAGACTGCGGGGAGCATGTATCCTTTTGTTCGCCGGTTCGGGCAACACAGCCAGCCACCAGTCTTGCTCCTAATTCAAGCGTTTACTGTTTACAAATGAGCATGTTTCCGTCGTACATATGATCGAGCATGGGTGTGAAAGGACAATACTCGTCTCATCCTGCCTGTGTGCTTCTGCTTTCATAAATCCGTGTATATGGGGGTGTGTGTGTGAAAAAGGAAGTACGAGACAAGAGAAGAAGGTAATAAACGTTGCACGTACGATTACGGGTAGTAAAGGAACAGGTCTAATTTTATGGTTCCTGTTTTCGCAGGATTTCATCCTTACACAATTTCGCCATTGCTAGCTATTGTCCTTATTCTCGTCGTCATCAGGAGCAGATGGAAGCGACCATATGATGATGACTCCTGGAATTGAAAATTCCATTGTCGAAAAGGAAACAGTTGCTCGGTGCACTTATCAAGGGAAAGGTTAATTTTTGGTAACTCTCCGGTAACCACCCAGCATCTCACTGATGTCGTTTGTGTGAGTAATGGGCGAAGGATGTGTTGCGGAAGTCAATGATTTCCACACACAGTTGCAGACTGCGTATACGGTCCCTGCGTGGTGCAAAGACTTTGGCCTATTGTCGGTTGGCTTCCTACATCGTTCTCGATTTCTGGTTAGCACCTCACTGCCCCGCGGCAGTATCGTAACTTTTTATATCCTTTTCACCATATTTTTTTTTTAAGACTTTGCCCTTCCATATTCCAGCGCCGTGCAGTGTAATGATCGTTCCGCTTTGATTTTCCTCGAGGTTTTCATTTAACTTTTGCAATTTTCCATCACCCTCTTGCTTCTTGACCTGATGCGGTGGCAAAGGATCAGCAACACTGGAAAGTGGCAATCAGGAGTCTCTTCTATCCTACATGGATCTGCCTCCAAACCCCAACCACCGTTGCGGTTGGATTGGTGTGCGTGTGGGTTGATTTTTAATGTTAACGGCGAAACTTTTCACTTGATGCGATGGAAAAATTGTATCTTCACTTCCCCTGTCAGGGATAGAGAGGCCGGGGAGGGCTAAGAAAGGATAACTTTTGCGGGTGGCAAGTAAAACTTAATTGTACAAGTTAATGTGAAACAACGAACAAGCAGAAGACAAAGAGGAATCGAGCGCTTGCGGCGGGAGAGCGACTGCAGAATCTTTCATTTGTTTTAAGTATGTTTTCTGTACGCGATTTTCACACATGGGTGGTGCGTCCAAAAACCGCTTAAGCGATGTAATTTTGTCTACGATTATAGCACTGCGGAGGAAGTGCGCTGAATTTTTATGTTGTAATTAATAAAGTTTATCGGAGAAGATCCATTGGCATTGGCTTGACTTGGCGCTGTGCTTTGCTGCTTGAGCGTTTTGTGTCATGGCGCCTGGGAGACGTCTTGCGAAGGACACAGTTTATACGATGGGTCCTTATATGGCTGAGATTAAAAAATCTGTTGATTCAGAGATGTGATGTGGGAGTTGGGGACTTTTATTGAAAGTTATTACAAGTCTAAGGGCGTGGGTCAGTTGGAATGACGGTTTCAGAGAGTCGTCATGTCACGTATATTGTAATTGGAATTGGTCGTAAGATTAGAGCGAAATGGTAAGTGGGACAAGTTCGAAATTATATTCTGCTTGAGACGTACTTTTTTTGAATTCGCTTAGTAACTTTGGTCTTTCCACATGAACACAGGCCCTGTTGCCCTAGTCTGCCGAGATAACATTTTTCTAGGATGGGTGTAAACTATTCCAAAAGTGGCTATACGAGTAGTTATATGTATATAGCAGTCTTGGAAGGAAATCCGCCACAAATTGACACACAACCAAAGAAACATCAAAAACATGGAAGAAGCGGTTTTTAGTGAAATGGACACCTTGGAAATAGAACTGACGGTGACGAGCATATAGCCTTGAGTTTGACAGGAAAATGTCCAAAGGTTGAGTTAATGACTTTGCTGGAAGTTCGGTGGGAACGTTCGAAGTTTTTTTCATTTTGCGACGTTTGTACTCCGTCGCTGTAACTGTTTTACTATGTTGCATTATTTAACAATGCATCGAAATTATCAAAGCCTTTTGTAAAAATGCGTTTTTTTACAGCCAAACTTTTCATGGTTCCGTTCGATTGCTTAAACCTTCTCTTTCTGAAAATCCAAATTCTTTGATTCTTCGTCGTGCATAAAAAGTTGGCCGTTCTGATTCCACAACTTGTCGAATTTTGCAAGAAGACTTGGCCATCCATCTGTATAGGATCTTACCTCTTAATACGCTCCCTGATTAGGCTCTGGAGCATTTGAAAAGATATCGAAGTTTTATCATCTTCAGTGTAAAAGCAGATTTTTGATTGAACGGCTTCGTGAGTCGTGAGGATTCCCAGCAGTATCAGAGGCACCCGGAGTAACTAAATGTTTGGTATGAGTTTTTGGCAGGCGGCGTAGTTGGGCCACACATCTTCTCAAACAATAATGCCCAAAAAGTAACTTTTTGTGTCTTCCCCTGGATAGCATGAATTTTCAACAATCAGGCATTTCAATCATGGCAGAAAAGTTTCCAGCACAAGTTATTTCCAGGAGAGGCAATATGGAATGGCTGCCAAGATTATCTAATTTAACCCGCTGCGAGTTTTTTCTCTAGGGCTACGATAAATCGCTTATGGTATCCAGCTAATTCAACAGAATCATACAAAATTGAATTTATCGCGTCAAGTACTATAAACGAAGGCACGTAGGCCATTTAATTGATTTGATTGGCAATGGTATTGGTCTAGGTGGTCGTGATGCAATAGTAATCATCACCGACTGTTGAGCGAAAGGCCTGTAGTTCAAGTCTGTCCAAAACCAGGAACAATTTCTATACGGAAAACTGTGCAACAACATCAGTTGTGAATGAGAATGATCATCTCGACGACGATCATCTCTTATACCCGCAGTATAAGATCACTTCAACACCTTAACGACATGAAAACAAAATAAGTTACTGTGAACTACAACCAACGCGACAAATTCAGTCGATAGTAAAGCAACATCTTCGACACACACCATTTGCACCATTTGTCCAGGTTTTGTGACAAACACCATAAAAACGTAACTCTTTAACCTGCGCGAACCCATAAAAAAAAGTACATTAATTCGCAATAAAGGGTTCGGTCATATCTCACTTACAACACTTTTTATTCAATTTTAAATCAAGGCACGCTTAAAGAAGACGCCCCTGTATTGCAGTATGATATTTCATTACTCTATACACCCGGCAGTAAGTTGGTAACAAAAACTCATCTCGAATGAAGGCGGTGTCTGTGGGTCGTTCATGTAGTGTTTGGTACGATTCACTAAAATTTTGTTGGCGATATAAGAAATAAGGATCAGTTAAGTCAATTTCGCAAGAGTATATATGTATGTAATTGGTTATACCAGAGGACTAAGAGACTGAAACCAGCTCTTTGACTTCACTACAGCATACCATAAGCTAATTTTATATGGAAGTTCTAAAATATATGTCAACTGTTTCTGGTTATGATTCCATGTTAAAAAGTCCATTTGAAACAAAGTGTATGACGGATGGTCAACTTCAACTTAAAGCTCCATACAGATGCTCTTTCATCCACTTGTAATTGGGTGAAAGGGAGAAAGCAATGTTTTCTTTTCCTAGTGAAAAAGATAGTTTGCATTTTCCCTTCATTCCATTTCATTTTCCACCTTGCATAATATTTTTCTAACATATCCATTGAATTATTCAGATTGCTTTCAATACTGGAAGCAGACGCGTGTGATGAATACATTGCAGTGCCATCAGCAAAAAGGGCTACATGGCAATAGCGCAAATCAGGAAAATCGGACGTGTGGATATAATATAAAACTGGGCCTAATACTGATCCTTGAGGGATGCCAAAGACGAACGTTATTAACTCAGATACACTACCATTAACATGAACTTTAACAGAACGACTAGATAAGAAACTTTGTAATATTTTACAAATATAAGATGGTAAATTAAACATCTTAAAAATCAGACCATTGTGCAAGACAGAATGCTTTTCGATATCTAAAAGAACCATTCCAGTATATTTACCTACGGAGTGATTTGCTTTCACAATATTTCAATCCTAAGCACTTGATGCGAAGTATTATGAAACTGTCTGAAGTTAAATTGATTTTTAGGGTAAGTATTGCTATCAAAGATCTTCGGTGATTCCTTCATGGTAACTTAGCTGCCCAAGCCCGTAAGGAGGCAGGTGCAAAAAATTCGAAAATGTTGCGTATAAGCCCCGTAGTGCCTATGGTCATGTGCATTTCTTGGCTCCCAAACCTACTTTCACGACTTGAATTTGATTCACACAGCTGACGTGAGTTTAGATCTAACCTTTTCAGTCAGATCTTGGGTGATTCCTTCACGGTAGCTTAGCTGCCCGAGTCCGTAAGGGAGTGGATACAAATAATTTGAAAATCTTACGTATACGCCCCGCGCGTATTTTTGAGTGCATTTGTCGGCTTCCAAAGCTACTTCCACAGACTTTAATTTGATTAACGCTTTAGACGTGAATTCAGATCTAACCTATTCTTTCATGGTAACTTAGCTGCCCGAGTCGAAACGGAAGTCGGTACGAGCAATCTGGAAATGTTACGTACACCCCGTAGTGCTTATTTTCGTATGCAAATGCACTACGGACGTGCATGAATAGCTTTTAGTTGGAAAGAGGCAGTGGTTCAAACAAATAACCTCATAATACGGGATTTGTTCAAAAAATAGGGTGACTTTGGAAATTTCGCGTCGCTGGTGCGTTCAATTTCCAACTTTTTTTTATATTGGTTCACATATCTACTAACATATGTTGACGTTGTCTGCCGTTTTGGATATTTACTTTTTTTCAGAGATTAAAGGTTTTGTTGTGCTTAGCGATTTTTCGTGTTAAATTTTGTGTGAAAAATAAATTGAAGTGCTCCAAAATAGGTGAAATGTAGACTATGGTATTTGGCGAGTCTACTATGATCAAGAAAATTTCTAGGTGGTACAAGCTCTTCATAGAATGTTGTGACGATATTAATAACGATGGCCGCCTTGGACGCCCCAGCACGTCAACAATGTATAAAAACGTTTAGGAAGAAAATGTTCATGGAGAATTGTTAAATCAATATCAGAGAACTTTCTGAGGATATTGGCATATGGGTTGGCTCATGTCATGATTTATTTTTTCAGATATTTTGGGCATGAAACGTGTGAAATAAATTGGTTTCAAAAGTTTGAGAGCCAAAACAACGGAAGAAATTTTCATGAATTGATATGCCAATATATTTGCCGATTGGACCACTATTTGTAATCTATTCAACTTCAACGTTTCCATGGCCTTATTCGAAACTTTCATACCACTCGTTAAATATAGTTTTATTCACAATAGGTTAGCTAAAAATAATTTTTAAATTTTCTAAATTTTTCTGGCACCTTATTCAATTTTATTAGCAAAATGTATCCCGTTCCCTAATCCATTTTGAAAATCAAGGATTGATTGATTGATACTAATATAACCATGAAAAAATCGCATACATCGGACTCATACAAACGATGAAATTCCAGGATTCCTGTGTCTTTTTCCCCCATAGCTTCCATTTGCAATAAATCGCTATTTTTATGTGCTTCTCAGTATTACGACCCATCTCATCAACTGTTTTTTTATATGTACTCCCTGCATCGTCTCGATTAGAGTTTATTGGCCTATAGATCTATGAAGACTGCTAGTCACGGAACTTGCGGTTCTATCGTTTTTCCAGCAATAATGATCCCTAGATGATGTCCCTAACTATGTTTCGTTCCCACTGCTTGTTTTGTGAAATGATGTTAATTTTGATCAGAACGGTACTGGGGTCCTGAAAAGAAGCTTTTTTTTGTTAATCTAGGAGTTGACATCATCCCAATGTCCCTAATAAAACTTAAGCTATGTTCAATCAGGGCGCTAAGATAAATATTTTTTCAACCGGGCATTCGCGTATGCTATTGGTTGACTGAGTGAATACACAATATCACTTCTGTGAATATTGAATAGAAGTGGAGGTATGAATCTGGTAAGAGCATCCCTTTTACATGACTTATCTTTGACATGAGACCAATATAATACTAAGACCTGTATATAATGCGACAAGAACAAGTTCATCGTAGTCTAATCGTTGCCACTAAAGACCAATGCCCACGACAAAAAAAAAAACTCCAGACTGTCGATTTGCATTTTAATTTCGACTAAATCAAGCGAATAGCCATCAAGCCACCATTCCACTCTACTGCCGTTTAAGCATAACAAAATGTCAACGATGCCAACAGCTCTGGTAATGGCACGGGCAGTGGTACCAGCTCGCCAGTATCGACATCGCTAGCCAGTCAACCAGAGAAAAGCCCATAAATTCTAAAACCAAATTACAATCTAACAGCATTTCATATTTGATTCCCGTCCATGTCTTTTTGCCAGGATTTATGGCTTTGCCAAATATTTCGCCAATAACTCTACAACACATACAGCCATGAATAAAAAAAAAATCAACAAAAATGCATAAAAAAAGGAGCAAAGGACGAAGGAAAACTTTTGCCGGACAAGCGAAAAGTGCCTCCTGCTGCTCACTCAAAAGCTAAATAAAATTATTATTCCGCTGTTTCTTTTTTTTTTATCCTTTTCCATCGCAAGTCCCCTTTGTGTCAGCCGTCCTACATTCCCCTTTTGCGACTTAGTCGCCGAGTCGCCGTCCGCTGCCCTGATTTATTGATTGGCCAAAAAGTCCGCCCATAAACCGGTCCACTTCATTGGCCAATAAATTTTCCATCGCTTAACTTGACATGCGACTGCGGGTCGACTTCGACTACCAGTGTAATATAGTCGAACTGAAACCGGACAGCGGTCATAGCTTGTACTATAGTTTGTAGTCGTTGTACCTATAGTTGCAGTTTGACCAGCTACCGCGCATTACAAGTTACGCCTTGGAGTTCTCGATGCTGCTACTATTCCCCGAGAGATACCCATCGAGATACAAACACGCGGGATTGTAAGTAAGGATACAGCGAGCAGTAAGGTGCGGAGCAGTGGTACATCAGTACTCTACCGAGGAAATGAATGCATTTGTAAATACGGAGTATAAAGTTGGAACCACGTTGAGTTTTTAATAAAATTTTCTCTCAATTATTTATGATATCGCATTAGGGGGAGTTGGAGGAGGACAAGGATGTAGATGGAATGGAGGATGACGAGTGTGACAAGGGGGAGGTGGTATGGGCGGACAGCAGCGATAGGAGGCGATGCCTGAGGGTGGTTCTCATAGGGCTGAATAGACGTCTGAGTGGAGAGTTGTATCCCTCTTTCGGGTATTGCGGCGGGTAAAAGGAGGATTCAAGGGAATTTCCGTGTTTTTCTTTTGGCTTTTGCTTTCGGTTTTGTTTTGGTTTTTTCGAATGACTCTCGGCGATACGAAGCGAACGAAAATTATTATTTTTAATAAACCACCTCGGGGGAAATCTAGACAAGAAACTCTCTTTTCTGGAATTTTTTTTTGCCGCCTTCCATTCTATTTTTTTTTTGTCGTTATTTGTTTTTTTTTATGTAGGGGACGCAGTAAAGATACCGATCTAAAGCACCAATCGCTGTGGGCAGTTACAAGTAATAAAAATGTAAAAAGGGGGAAATAACTAGAGATACAACAGAAAATTAAACAAACCAAAGGTAAAAAGGTGTAACGTGTGCGTGGCCTTAAGTCAGTAGATAAGAATTTGAATTACACGTGTGACGCATGGGCTTTTGAGAATTTATGAACGCATTTATCAGTCTTATTCGAAACGAGAAGAAATATGTTTCTATTTATGGCATGATCCCCTCGTGGGCTAGTAATGACCTTCTTCCGGGCTTCGGTATGCCAAAGCTGCTAAGAGAAATTGCTGGGATAAGCATTTTTTTTTTTGCTATTACCGGGGAAACACTGCTTTCGGTAGGATGATGTTCTGAAAAAGGTGTTTTAATTTAAACGTGTCATAAGAGCTTTGGAAAATATGGTTTTAGTATGCGTAGTTTAGGGAGCATACTGATGGCGGGGATTTGGATGCAAATCTGATTGAAGTCATCATATTCATTCAAATCGCAGAGGAGGAAATGAGAGTGTTTGAAAAATGTGTGACAAGAACAAAGCTGTTTTTTCGCGAACTAGTGCGCGAAAATTGTTTTATGGACAATTTCAAACTGAGTACTACAGCAGCTGCGTTCATAAAGTAGCATAAAAAAGTAGACATTTGACTAATTGTATTAGAGCAATGAGTGCATTTTCAGCCAAACTTGATTAGGTTGCTCAGTCTAGAAAACAAAAATAGTAATTAAATTAAGGGTAATTTAAAGAAGTAACAATGATTGCAAAAACATGTCGTACCAGGTGACGTTCTTGCGTATACCCAGTCATTAATACTAATGCAAAAAACACGTACGGCAAATAAAAACGCGCTAAAATGTTTAAAAACAAATATCTACATTCCATCTTCAAATCCCTAAGTTATGGAAGACTTCATTCGAACGAAGGCTCGCTTCAAAGACTCATTATAATGATGATGAGTAGATTAGGCCATTTCCTTTAAATCGGATCACAAATATAAAAGATTCTGGTCCGGACTACCAGCTGGCTAATCACTGATTAATGGTGATATAAAGTCGGGAACATTTTTTTACCTATTCTTGAGTGCTTTTCGTCTTGAGTTATACCAGGATCTTGTTGGAATGTTCATTACTTATTTTTGAGCATTGTTCGGCCTAGAGGCTAAACGACACCCTTCCAAACAGTGGTTTAGTCTTTCACCGATCCCGTCTCTCTTTTCACAGAAGTTGGTTATGCCATCGTAGCTCGCTTCCCATTATACCATTACATTTGCATGATCGAGCATACACTCAATCATTTTGTTTATTTAATTTTTTTTCACCGGCGACCTTTGGTGAACAAAATTTTTTCTGTAAGCATTTTTAAAAGATAACTTTTGTTTTTTGTTTATGTTCTTGCTTAAATGGAATTCCTAATAGGTGTCGAGTGTGTAATTGTAGGCGCCAAGTCCCAAGTCTTTTTTGATGGTGCGAGACATGGATTTTTGCGAAATGCCACAGTGCGTGCATGGCCGAATCTTTGACTGTCACGTATTCCATCAGTATCCTCGAATGATTCCAAGCGATCGCAAGGCCCGAAATCACCGTTTGCCATATTAAACCTTGAAAAAGTGAATATTTTTTCTTGCTTGGATTATTATCAGCTTCAAAAGCTTACGCAATTATCTTTGCTATTTTATTGAGGAAAGACTTACACATGAAAAAACGCTTTGTAAAAAATGTTTTTCACGCATTTTGATGATTCTGAGGCCGTCAAAATCGACCTACTGAACAAGCAATTTAAGCCATAATGACCGAATTCCGCACCAATTTTATCCTGTCGAGGCATCAAGCCCCCTACGTTTATACGAAGAGTGCATTCAGAGTAAAATATTGCGGTTATATCCGCCTGAATTAATGAAGATAAGCGTTAATTAAGAAATTGGTTGTAATAGGGATTGTATTACTCGGCAATGTGGACTTTGTTCTAAAACCATACAAAATGCATCTCGTGCAAAAACGCTCTTCCACCGCGTTGACTTTTCGGTGAGTGGGCGTTAAAAAGTTGCAAGACAATCCACTTTTTAATCGAAAAATTGTCTTCAAGGACGAAGCTTTCTGGTTAAATGAAGATGTTAATAAAAAAATACTGCTGAACTGAAATTGAAGCAAATAAGAATTACAATGTGCAATTTATGATCCAGCAGATTCATTGACTTGCTGTTTTTTTACCCAAAATTCACAAACTGAACCTGTTTGTTATGTGGCTTCAGCAAGACGGCGGTATAGGCCACACAACATGGTGATGGGGAAATTGAGGAGTTCGGTTAGCTATTTTTAATCTCTTTATGGCCCAGTCAGGTATATACATATGTACATATATATGTATCTGATAGCGTCAGAGATTGCCTTACAGCAACTCATATTTCTGTATATTTTAAAACCTAAATAAGTCACGTCTTTAACTCTTTAACATAGGCTATGACTTCATAATTAAGAATGATAGGTGGAATATCATCAGAGCTGAGCATATCTCTAGCCCACAACATGGCGACAGACTTGGATGGATTAAGTGTGAGACTATTATTTCTAGACCAAGCAAAGATACGGTTTAAATCATCATTGAATTTTACAATGCAATCATCTATCAGACCAAAGGACGAAAAATATAAAGAACAACATCGGCGGCGTATAAATGAATCTGGCAATTAGAGATGAAATTCGGGAGGTCATTAATAAACAACGAAAATAGCAGTGGACCTATTACCAAAACCATCCATCCAACTTCAAGTTTATCCATTTTAATGAAAAACACCCAAGACGTCTACTGCAAAAATTCGTGTAAGCAAAATGATTGAGAGAACAAATTGAAACTTGTCAGACGAACTAAAATATTTTTTCTTGCCGAGGAGAGTATGATAACTTTGGCGCCAAAAATTGATAACGGTTTTTTGTAGAGGGGTCAAAAACAACAGCATTTTTTACTTTGGGAGAGGGGGGTCTATTTCGCCCAATTGAGTAGGTAGGGACAATTTTAGAAAAAAAAGCAACGGCAACACTTACAATGAAGTACTATAATGGTTTCGTAAGTCAGAAAATTTAAGTTAAAGTAAGTAAGAAATTTAAGTTAAATTATTTGTGTAAATAGTTTTTGAAAAATTCGCATGCAAACTCAAAAATTTGACTAAAAAATTGAAAAAAAAAAGTTTAGACATTTTTTTTTTAGAAGTGCAAAATTAGCTTTTTGTGGTCAATGCTCATATGGTTTTACGTCTTCTAGTTTTTGAGAAAATCGAAAATTACTGAAAGTACTTTTTTATGGGATATTTTGTTTTCTGGTATTTACGGTTATTTTTTGGAAAATTTAAATTTTCCTAAAAATTACATATTATTAGCTGCCATTGATCATGATTTTCGATATCACTCCTTTCCATAATTCTAAACGGTTAAGCCTTTAGCCCACACTCTCAGGCGTTGACATAAACAAATTATCACCTTGGTAATCAAGGCAAGCTTGAGGCTGCACAAGTCACGGTTGAAAGATCATCGTCTACATCGAGTCGTCGGCGTTTGGGCATCCCCCGCACGTCTCTCCGACGCATAATTCATGATGACTTGAGGTTATTCTCGTACAGAATTCAATCAACGCATCGAATCTCACAGTTCGAAAACTCTTTTCGCTTGAATTATGCGAATTTCGTGGTGATTATGGCACAATCCGAAGATGAATTATCATGAACGAAGAAGCTCATTCAAAGCTCGCTTCTATGTCCCGAGGTCTTTTTAATTGACGAATAACCTCTCCATGACTAGCTCGGAATTTTTTTGGCTGAAATTGTTCTTATTTTAAAACAACGCTACACTAGCCTTAACCACAAATGGAGAACGTTTAGCCATTTCTGATTGATGAGGGAATGGAAGACTTTTGGTTCCAACGAAACGAAGACATAACGTACACAGGTAGAAGCACCATTGATTTATTAAGCCCTTTGTTTCTCAATCGCCTAATTTTGTAAAAAAGTGATTTTGGTCGACCTCCGAGATCGATTGACTTATTGGCTTATTTGAAATCAAAGACTTATATCAACAAGGTGCCTTGGAAGCCTTTTGAGAGGATGTGGCCGCCATTCAACCCAAAACAATTCTGAAAGCGAAAAAATATAAAATGTCAAAAAACAAGCCTTTTTGGTAATTCACTTTCCAAAAGAGATTAGAAAACGCTTTTTATGCTCAAAATCATGCTTAAAAATCACTTCACAGCAAAGACTTTATGTTTTTTTTCTTTTTTAATGACATATTACCAAGACTTGTTTTGTATTAAGTCCAAGCGCAGTATTCGATAAGGAACTGATTTTATCCGCACCACTATTCCTTCACAATAGAATGGTCACCCTTGAAATCTTCGATTCACCAGTGACAAGAATCCTACCCCTGCCTACGTCCTTCCATTTGTTGCATTCCTATTCTGCCATCTGCGCGTTAATGAGTAAACAAAATTTTCCACCCATAACGAATTCAATGAATTCTTCCCATTCCTGTTTAGATTTCAAAACTCTGTCACAAGAATCGCATAACTTCCTCACGTCATCGTCTCATCCAATCTAAGGAAAGCCCTCAAACACTAAACTGAAAAGGCATGCTATTCAACCCCATTGAGTGGCATTTTCAAAGTCCATTTTACATTTTCTGCTGACAAACAAGTTAAAGAAGGTCAAGGATCAAGTTGAAGAAACTCCTTAACGCCGCAACACATTAACAGTAAGGATCACAAGAGTAAATTGCCTTCTAAGCTCATTGTATTTGCCCCAATGTATTTAGTAGTCGACTCTAGTCGAAACGGAAAGGAATTTAAGTAAGTAGTAGAAGCATAAAAAGGGACCTGATCGATATTGGTCCCCCTTTACTAAAAGGTTAATCAAATTTGCACTCAAATTAACCCTGAAGTTTAAGTTATCCTTTCGTCCTTGTTGGTTTTTTGTTTTGTTTTCGTTTACCTCGTCCTTTTATGTGGTTGCTACTGTACTGATTTCAGTTTGTATATACTCACGATGGGTGTTGTAAAAGTTCATGACACTCCAAAGGATTAAGGAGGAAATACAGATAAACATGCATCAGGATATTCAAGAAGGAAACTTCACCAATGATTTATTTATCCAAACAAATAAACAAACAAGAGAACAAGTGAATGACGGAATGAATGAACCAAAGAAAACTACAGCTGTACTATCATGCAATAACAACAAACAACAAGAATTCGAAAAAAAAAACAAAATCCTGGAAGCAAGTATCCTTTTTGGTCAGTGCCACAGAAAGAAGAACATGAACGAAACCAAACGAAACGCCTGAGATCCACAATCTACATACACATGATGGTGTCAGCCCGATGACGACTTCTTCTGCTTCTTGTACCCCCTTCTCCGTCTTCTGTATGCGCCACCGAAACCAATGTCCTTTTGAAAATTCTGACCAACAAGAATGTACACAAAGTCGTACACAGTTGTACACTGATAAACGCAAGCTGAAAAGCAACAAATTGAGTTGATCCCAAATGATGTGTGTCCCATCTGTTTAAATGGACACTGCCCTCTCCCGCCACCATCTGCTGTACATCTCCTCCATATCTGGGGGCTATTTATCTAGTGGTTCCTGTTTTCTCTCCGGATATTTGGAGTCGCATTGGATAGGTGATGGCTGGGGTGGAAGTGGAAGGTAGCGGATATGTCCCATCAATTCATCGAACGACAGACAGACAGACATTGATTAGAATCAAAGAATTTTATTTGTGACAGTCGAACGGCGGCTACTGAGGGAATCGCTTCGAGGTTGATGACTTTAAAGCGCCACGTACACTAACTAAAACGACATCGGATGGTGTCTCATTCCAAGCGGATGTCAGTCGATTGTGTCTCACGTATTGATTTTATGTCAGGATTGATTACCAGAATCTGTGTTTGTTCTTCGGTCAATACGAATGGAAAGTTGTCTCCATATTTGTCCCTAGTCAGCAGGAGTGAGAGTGAGAGGCGAAGCAACACGGGCTCAGAGTGTTCCCATCGTGTGTTCATAAATATAAACGAAATGTCCTTTCTGTGTTTTGTTTTGTTCGAGGGTATGCTTTTTGTATCCGTATGATTGAAGGATCCGTTCGGAGTGAAAGGACATCATTCAATGGGACGATTATATGGTGGCACTTTTATGGAGGTAACATAATAAAACTTCTGACTTAGTTTCGTAGTGGATTAACAATACCCAACTGGCGGGAGGCAAACACATACAAGGGCACTACCTCGGAATACGAGAAGGATCTAAGGATGCCGATAAGAAAATGGGAGGCAGAGTGAATGGCGGCAATGACAACACCAATGACGACCAAGTTCGTGGATGTCAATCATGATCTTGATGTTTTTCGATTCAATTTGTTCAGCAATTTGATTGGTATTTGAGATAAGGATACATACAAGTCGAAAGTCACAACCTTTTTTAATGAGTTTTTGCCTTCAAACAGATTGGATTACGCTTACGGATCCTGTATCCTCGCGTTTGTGACAATATAATTTAATTATTGCCTCGCGTGGCCATGCGGAATCATGGAGAGAGCACAATTCCTGGTACTGGAGTTACAATGTCCACTTTAGAAAATTGTTGAAACAAGGATACATACCTTGGCATGCATACCCCTTGCCGAGAATACAACAATGTGGTGAAAATGTTTTTTCACTCACATTCCCTTCCGCTATCACCAGATCCTCAGTCTCTCTTCACAAGGTTCTCATCACGGTCATCATCATGCAACTTTACTGTCTATCCTGGATGCAGGCAACGTACCGGCAGTATTACATGTGAAATATGCTTCGAGAATGCATACTAAATTCCTACACCAGATGTTGGTCATTTTCGTTTTTCAGGCTTTGACTCACACACACACTCGTTTACTCATTTCCAAATAGTGCACCTCAAACTGAGGTGGAAGATGTTTCCAATGGTTAATGCCATGCCTTAAAGGCGAATTTATGAACTATCCCCACGATTTCCGTTCCGCCACCAGCACTTCAACTCTTTTGTGGCCTGGCACGTAAGTCTGCTTCCTTTTGCAACCGGAAGGAGATGCAAATTCCGTTGTTTCGAGGTAAATATGCACACACACATTCCTGGGTAGATGGTCCAAGCTATAAATTCACTATGTTAAGGTTACCTCTAAATGAGTGTTTGCCATGGTAAGGTCTGAAAACTCGACCGAAAACCGGCAGTAAAAAATACAACTCGGAAACGACTTGGAACTAACTATACATCCAGCTAATATTATTTATGGCTGAAGTCCTTTTGCCTAGCTACTGGATGTACTCAATGTTTTTTTGTTTCCCCTTTGCTTGCAGCAAACGGCTTCATATGTTCAAGCGTGAATGCATGACCAGGATTAATACCCGTATCCAGGTAAATGGAAGGCACTCATACATGTGTGTTTGTGTTTGTTTTTCCCTTTATCCGCACATCAATTATGAATTTCAATTTGAGAGCGCAGCGACGGGCTAGCACGACTCCAGTCAGTAATGGCGCCCGAGTGAGTGGATATCTATCTACGTCGGTAAGAGCGGCACAATGGAGGCGTACTTTTTTGTCAGACGAATGAAGAAAACCAGGTGAAGCCAGTGGAGTGGAGAGTTGAAGATGAATTTTTAATTTTAATTCTTAGTATTCGGGTGAGACTAGGATGAAGCTCGACCTGATCGAGGTATTCCCAAAGAGCAATAGAACCAAACCTACCTACTTGGCCACTTGAAGATTGCATCACGAATCAAAAATAAATTTTGGTTATTATTTTCTGTTTGCGTGGAACTCATTGTGGTTGAGCTACAATTTGGTGAGCCTTAATAGGGAATTCGGAGAAGACTGTTCATTCGGAACAATGAATGCTAAGGTTGAATCCTGAGGCAGGAATATAAGGTCAAGGTCGGATGGGTTGCGTGAAATTAAATTCGTGGAAATGCCTCAAAACATTTATTTGATGAGTTCTTGAAATATAATGATAAGCCGGTGAAGACACAGTGGTTTAGATGGATTCCAAAAAAAAACTAGATATCTGCACTATACTTCTTAAATAAAAATTACGCTCTTTTAAGAGGAATTGTTATTCGACAATGAAGGATATATAAATGGATGCTTCTACTCATGGAGCGTTTTAATTGAGTTCAGAAAAAAATCGCCAACTCCCGGTTTTTTTTAAAGAATTTAATTTGTTTGCCTCCATCAGTATTTATCAAAATAGCTTTCACACGATATAATATATTTAAGCCAATTGACTGAAAATCCTCGGAAGTCTTCTGAAATTCCTCACAGGGGAACTCGATTAGTCTTCCGACAACAACACTTTTTAAATAACATGCACAACAACAGGGATGATGTATCACCCCAACTGGGATTTTATTTTTTAAAATGTGTTTTGGATAGCAAAACATATTTATTTTTACATAAAAACTTCATAGACCTTAACTTATTTAAGCAACCAGCAATACAAATCTCAAATATCTACTTACAACGATTGCAAGAAAAATCAAGGCATACTTGAACTACATTTCAAATAAAAAAAATTGCCTGGGGTGTTGTTTTTCGAAGGTTAGGTCAGTCACCTTGAGCTTTAATTCCGTTTGTGATTACTGAATGAGGGCCGATTTGGCGAACATTCAAGATGGCATTGTTGCTTCTGGTCAAATATTTATGAACAAGCAATCAAGAATGTTGAAAACGCAATATTTTTACGAAAGGTGATGAATTTTGTGCCGCAAAATAAGGTTCATTCAGGGAAATCACAGAGTCCATAAGGGAGTAGATAAAAAGAACAGAAAATGTTACTTATGCGCCCTTTATTGCGTTGATAGCATCTGTTAGCTTCCAAAGCTAAATTCACGACATGAGAATAATGCAAACTGTTTTCGACTATTCATATCTCACATATTTAGGTACTTTTAATGTGGTTACTTCATAGAGGCCTGGTTCACAAAAAGCGAAAAAAATGTTAGGAATACGGCCCGTAATGCGGTTTGTCGCCTCTCAGCTCATAGAACTGATTTCACAACTCGAAAATAATGTAAGTAGATGCTGGCCATCAAGATCTTACCTATTCCATTGCATTTGAATTGTTTCCATCATTGAAACCGTGACTACAGAGTCGGAAAGGAAGTAGGCACAAAAAACAAAAAAATGTTACATGGGATTTCCGTAGTGCGAAATTTCGACTGTGTCTCTCAGCTTTCATTGCTATTTGACGACTTGAAACTCTGAGTTAAGTAATGTCATACAAAATCAACTAATTATGATAACTATCTCGCCCTGCCTACACGAGTATATAAGGGGTTTTTCAATAAGGGTGAGAAGATGTTGACATTAATTAAAACAAGCGTGAGGTATTGACAAAATTCTTTTTTTATTTGAAAGGCCCCTGTTTGCCATTATAATATGGAATATGGGATTTAATATTTTTCAAATGCCCACCTCGGCTTCTTAATGTGGCATGGATCCGAGTGGTTCAATTTTCAATGTCTCTTCCACATAGGTCCGGATGAATTTGAGCGATGGCTGTGTTATATTCGGTATCGGTCGATTGTGGTTTATTCACATAGAACTGCGACTTCAGCAAACCTTACAAAAAAAGTCTAGCCGGGTCAAATCGCATGACCTTAGTGGCCAATTCACCTCTGCGAGAGATAACCTTACCCTTAAATCGTTCAGTTGAACTAAGCGTGCCAATGTATAGTACTGAATATCTGGATAGAGAATTGGAAAAACTTGTTAATGATATTCAACAATCACCCTGGATAAACACACCAGAAATAAAAAGGAAATAAGTACATCATGGAAATTAGAGAACTTATTTTAGATAGAAGAAGAGCGAGAAGAACATGGCAACAGACTAGAACCCCCCAAGGCAAAACAAAACTGAACACTCTCACCCAACAGTTAAGAAGACAAATAAGGGCGCTAAAAGAAGACTTCATCAGTAATTATTTTCGTAGATTAACCAACAAAAAAGCAACCGATTATTCGCTATGGAAAGCAATGAGGAATGCAAAAAGGCCAACTATGCCGATACCACTCATCAAAACGGTGGTGGGAAATCGGGCTAGAAGTAACGAACACAAATGCAGACTATTCGCAGATTACCTTAAAAACGTTTTTCTACCAAACAACGAACAAGAAATATGGACTGCTGCGGAAACGGTCGAAAAAGGAAATGAAGAAATAAGACTTACGACCCCAAGGGAAGTGAAAAAAGAGATCAAAAATAACATCAATCCGAAAAATGCCTCTGCTATGATCTTATAACCGGTGAAATAATGAAGCACTTGCCATTAAAAGCTGTGGTTAAACTAACATATTTAATCAACGCTGCTTTTAAAATGAGATATGTTCCTGACTTATGGAAAGTGGCCGAAGTAATATTAATCTTTAAGCCTGGAAAGCCACCAAACTAAGTGACATCATATAGGCCAAACTCAATACTACCAGTTATTTCTAAGCTGTTTGAAAAAGTATTTGTCAAACGACTTAATAGTACGAGTACTATTGAATGAGAAAATCTGAATTTACCAGTTCGGATTTAGGAGACATCACTCGACAAATGATCAAGTTCACAGAATAATGAACATTATAGAAAAATCGTTAGAAAAAAAAATGTATGTTCTGCAGTGTTTATAGATGTAGGGTAGGCCTTTGGTAAAGTTTGGCATGTAGGACTTAACCACAAACTAAGATGTGTCCTACCAAAACAATACGTTGCAATCTTAGAATCATACCTAAGCGGGAGATATTTTAGAATAAAACAGGAAGACTTGTAATCAGAATTAACGGAAATGTATCTGTATCTGTATCTTCTATATACATGTGATCGCCACATGTGATCGCCACGATTGCCAATGACACTGCAATCCTTGCAGTGGGAAAGGATAATGTGGACATATGGTAGTCAACTATCGGGTTGTACCAAAAGGAGCAATGTAGATATCGAACCGAGATTTCAAAATAAAGTGCTAAGGAAAATCGTAAATGCACCATGGTACATAAGAAATAAGGACCTCCACAGGGACTTAGGAGTAGAATTAGTCATGGATGAGGTCCAAAAAAATGAACAAAGGCACGAATCAAGACTTCAAGTACACACAAACACAGAGGCAGTGTAATTTTTAGACAACGCAAATAAAGTGAGAAGACTCAAAAGGCATCTTAACATCTGTCAGAGACACTGAAGGGCGGAACACCTGAAATAAAATATACAGATGAAATCAGCATAAAATTGCATATAAGTCCAAGTGACTAGATTGCAATGTGGGAGGCGGTTTTAGTGTGTAAAAATCGGGCATACTGATTACTCGGATCATCAATATCTTTTGCAAACTTTTCTTTCCTCTAAAAAAAAAAAACGTCGCGTAGCGCCATCCTGCTGAAACCACATGTCATCTAGGTCCATATTGTTCAATAAGGGCCATAAGAAAATGGTGATATTCATTTTTAGCACTCGCCATTGACGGTGATAGCCTCATCAATATAGTTTTCGAAAAATAAGAACCAATGACAACGCCGGGCCAAAATCTACACCAAACGGTAACTTTTTGAAGATGCATTGTCACCTGGTGAACGTCGTGTGAGTTGCTGTCGTCCCCTACACGGCAATTTTGTTTACTAACACAGTCATTCATCCAAAAATGCGCCTCATCGCTAAAGATGATTTTTCGGCCAAAATTGGGGTCCTCTTCCAAACGCTCTGAAGAGTAGTGAACGAACAAACGACATTGTTTCCGGTCATGAACTTTGAGCTCCTGTTCCCCGAGTTCTTGTTCACGGCGGGGAATCCGCTGCTTCGAGTTCTACTGTACCCTTTCGCCGAACGTGGCGATGTTTTTGGCCGATCTTGCGTTCCTTTGACGTGCGAATGTTGGTTGATTGAATACCGAACCAGTCGTCTACTGGAGGGCAGTTTAAGCCTCCATTTCGAGAAGTCTCAGGTTTAGATAGTCCATCACGCAGTAGAGCGATTTATTCATTAACTGTGTGGCAGTTAGAATTGGGTAGTTCCGGACATGTTCCAGGAAACTATGTCCTTAGTCGGAAACATTTCCGATCGTTCCGCAAACAGAACGAAAACATGTCCATAGTTCCATTCAACCTAGAAATTCATGAATAACGGCGTTCATATTATACTCTAATTAAATTCCATATAGTTGTAAAAGAAGGCACTTCTGCTTTCTTCTAAAAATGGCACCCTGCCATACTTTTAAAAAAATGCTCCTCAACCATCTCTTTCCCTCTCTCGAAAATCTTCACTCTATCCCTATCCCAAGGTGAATTCTCCCGTTTATGGAAAACCTCATTTATCACCCCTATACACAAACAAGATCCGAAGAACGTTGTTAACAACTATCGTCCCATTGCAAAACTGTCACATATACCCAAACTCTTCGAGAGTATTTTGTACGAAACTCTAAGTTTTCGCTGCAAGTCTTTAATTTCCGCTAGACAACACGGTTTCCTCAAATGCAGATCCACAACCACTAACCTTGTTGAATTTGTGTCCTTTACCCTATCAGCCTTAGAGAAGGGCAAAGAAGTCGACGTTATCTCAACCGATTTCAGTAAAGCCTTCGATAAAATCTCCCACAGACTGATACTCTTCAAATTGTCCTCCCTTGGCTTCGACCCCATTTTTTTGAAGTGGATATCTTCTTACCTGGAAAACCGCTATTACAGTGTTCGTTTTAGATCTGCCTTCTCTAACCCCTTCTTAGCTTCCTCCGGCGCCCCCCAAGGCAGCCACTTAGGTCCACTTCTTTTCGTTCTTACCATAAACGATCTTGAAATGGTAATGAAACATTCCCACATCTCATTATATGCCGACGACACCAAGTTCTTCAAGACCATTTCCTCCAGTCATGACTCTTGCCTTATTCAATTTGATCTCAATAGTTTTTCTATCTGGTGTTCCAAAAATTGCTTGGAGGTTAACATTTCCAAATGCCAATCAATTACCTTTTCACGTTATACGAATCAAACCTCCTCCTCGTCTTTACTTCCTCAATAATCAACCCACCTCCACGATTCAAGTCATTCGCGATCTTGGCATATTATGTGAATAGGAGTTAAATTTTCGCGCACACATCGATGATATAATCCTTTATATAATCCTTCTGCACTCGGTTTCGTGAAGCGATGGTCTAAAGAATTCTCGGACCCTTACGTTACCCGATCTCTTTACATAACCTTTGTCCGGCCCCTTCTTGAATACGCCTCTCAAGTGTGGTCTCCATACCAACAAACCCACATTTCTAGAATCGAGAGCATCCAACGCCGATTCCTACGTTTTGCTCTTCGAGGTCTCCCCTAGAGCAATCCTTTGATTTTACCACCCTACCAAGGCCGCCTTAAACTAATCAAGATGAACACGTTGGAAGAAAGAAGAACTGTATCTGACATTATTTTCATCCATCGGCTCCTTTCAGGTACCATTGACTGCGCGACCCTCTACAACTCTGTCTTTATCAACACTAACCCCGGCAATGTACGAAATCCCCGTCTCTTCTATCTACCCACCCCCCGTACTGCCTATGGCTCCAATGAACCCATTTCTCGTATGCTGGGAAGTGTTAATTTGAATCCTTACTTCGATTTCAACCTCAGCGCTCGATGCCTAAAATTCCGCCTTTTTAACCACCCTCCCCTCTCTCCCATTCTCCCTAGTTAGTAAGTGAGATTAGATTAAGATTAGATTAAGATAGCTTGAATTAGTTAGTAAGATTAGATTAAGATAGCTTGAATTAAGCCCAATAATAAAGGCGCGTTTGCCCCCACGAAAATTTCCGAGTTATTTCACGGTTTTCAAAGTCAATTTTCACTATTTCAATACATTGAACGCTTATGTGTTGATTAACCTCTCTTAGTTTTATTTAATAAAATCGTCCCAATATTAGTTGAATGTTGATAGTTCAACAACGAGTCGGATTTGAAATAACATCCTTTGTTGGATAACCTTTTATAAGCAGAAGTATTATTGTGCCGCCAAGGCTATAAACTGTTTCACAACGTCTTCTGTCTGAGTGCTTCACGAAAGCCGCGTTGCTATTTTTGAACTATCGTTAACCGTGTGAAAAGAACCTTTAACGCATCATACTGTTAAGATTACATTGGAATATACCTGATTAACGCTTCTCAATCTTACCCATCCAAAACCAACAAAATTAGTTGCATCAGCTGTTGTACAGTAATGTTGAGTGATTATTGATTTGATTAAGAAACTCATGAGCAACTTCCATTCACGGTTTTTTTCTTAGAAATTCGATGGTTTCAAATAAAATTTTGCTTTCAAAGGCCTCATAACATATAAAGAAAATCCCAAAAATTTACGACATCTTCAGCGACCTCTATGAATCTGGTTTGTTGATTGTTTATAAGTACTCCATTTAGTTCTTATACATCTTTATTAATTGTAAACACCTACATCGCTGGTAAGCTCGAATATTTATTATAGTTGACTCGTAAAATCGAATCTTTGATATTTCTAAGCGTAAACTGCACTATATTCAAATATATTATAAAAAGAAAATATCGCCAGTCGACCACTTTTATAAAAGCTAACGACACAATAACAAAGTCTTGCAAATCGGTCCAATACAACCCTCAAAATCGCGAAATTCCCGTTATTTTTTGAACACATTAGGTGGTTTTCTAATTCCTTTCGGGAATAAAACTTGATTCGAAAAAAAAATATTTTTTTTGTTGACAGTTTGTTCCAGTAATATTATGCGGCACCTGTTCTTGGAATTTATGAAGGCCCGGTTAAAGAATTTAAAGAGCTTCGTATATCAATGCTTCACATCAATGATTTCGTGTTTGCAAGTTAATTGTGGAATACATACATAAATTGTCGACACGCATGCACGTTCCCTTCCACTGACCACAACGACAATATCTCGTTCAGCGGTATTCGTCACTCGCAAGTCAAACCACAAAGCGAAACCCTTCTCAATCATCACGCTTTCACGTTCCTATTCGCCCCAATCGATTACCAGGCCGCAGATAGTATAAATAGCTCCCATTATTCCCATGCATCAAACCGATTCCCATTACACAAAATCTAATTTCAACCAAAATCACTGGCATCGACGCGAATTGCAGATACAACAATGCCATCCGCCGCCCGTCTGTCAACTCTATAGACATCAAGAACAAACCGCCCTCAGGCTACGTGCTCACATGTTGTCAACGGGGGAAGTAAGAGAGACCGACCAAAGTGAATTTAAAAATTTGTCGATTCATTTGCATAATTGTCAACTTTCTTGCGTTCGTATCAAAATCGATTCAACGGAATCACCGCCAAGTCAGCCGCACGATGGCTACGATGATGAAAACAAGTACCGCAGCCCACGATCAAACGTCTCGCGTGGGGACGTGTGGGCGTTAGACACCGTCTACTCGATTCTGGATAGTAATTTTCCCATCGCTAAATGACTTAATACAAGAGCCATGCCGCACGTCACACGTAGGAGAAGGCACGAGCAATGAATATTCCAGCAATCAAAGCCAAATGTAGAAAGTTTCCTCCAAGGAAACGCTAGGGGTTAGAGGTGAAAATGACGGAGGCAACACAACTCTAATGTCGATGGAATCCTTGCAGTAATAATTACATCCCTTTAATTTCAATTAGTTAGACATACATATACAGCCAGCCACCCATGCTACCTGCACAACGATGAACGTGTGCCACCATCGCTTCAAACCACCGCGCCACCGAGCCACTCTTCCCCCACTTACCGTGAAGGGATAGATGAGGGTTCGTTTGTACTATCACAAGAGCTCCCGGGATAGGTGTGGCTGTGGAAATATTGTCGTCATGCCCGTCCTCCGTTCGGGTTCGTCTTGGAAAGTTTTTCCACCTCACTTCCACAAGGCCCCCACAGGATGATGGTGCATACGGCTACTACTCGCAGTCACTGTACACACCGGTGAGTTTCAATGCCCAAGTTGTTCGGTAGCTCTGTAATTATCTCATAATTTAGAGGCCTAATGACACCCTTACTTGGAAAGGCGGCAAGGACCGGAAGTCAGACTAATATGAAGTGTTGTTGTGCTTTAAGTGGAATCAAAATTGGCATCAGTCACGTACACGCCCGACCAACGAGAGGTGGGACAACATGTTCCATTGTCCCGTCATCCACTAGGAGAAGAAGTAGTCTGCTTCAATCGAATGGTGATGATGATGTTGCATTCTATTGTTTTCGTTGTTACTCCTGTCAATGGTCGACAGTTTGGGGAAATGACACGATGACACTTCAGATATTCGACGGCTACACTGGCACAGTTTAATTACTGTATTCGGTTATCAGCTATTCATTTCGGTCAGCAGTCAGCGACGGGTCAAACGACAAAGGGGGGTGAATAGAGGTGGCTCTGGATGGCTTCTGCTCTGATTTAATTTAATCAACCTTCGTAGGAGTCTGTTTGTGGTTGTCAGATTTTGATTGACATATGCGAGTTGCGTGATTGAATGAAAATGGGCGCGTCACCACCCACTCGTTGATAGTGGGAGTTTGTGGCGATGGCATGGTATTGTGTTGCATGTCAGTCAGTTTTCGAAGAAGATGTGTGCTAGTGATGAGCTATTACAATTTGAAAAGGAGCTCGATTCATATCCGGCTATATAATCAGTGAGCTGTCTATTAAAAATTAAATGAGAGACACCTCGCTAGGAGATTGCCTGCGTTCGGGCAGGAACAAGAAGGCAGAGCTCACTTGTTAATGGCTGTGTATACCGCAATCAGTTTTGGAAAATTGAAAGCGATGGCGGTAATAAGTGCGCGATAGTTTGACTGATAGACAGGTTAGAATGAGTCGAAAAATGGTTTCCATGCAACTCAATCTTTCACATGTCAATCAGTTAGGTTCGGTTCAATCATTAATCGATGGATAGGGAATGGTTTGAAACCAAAAACTATATCGATAAGGAAGTGATTGCTTCCTTCTGGCTTAGCTAAGCTAGCAATGTCACATATTCTAGTTTGAAAGATCAAGGACCAGTGCCCATTAGAAGCATTAAGACCTAGATATATGTAAACATTTTTAATTCGAATGAAATTAGTCCGCAGTCGATTACCATTAGTTCTCTAATATGTGACTTTCCTGCGTTATAATTTGTTTTTTGCTCGTCAAAGATGCGAAATTACATCCTAGCATAACTGGGTAATTCTCCTTTGAGAAAAAGCAAAGTTGAGCCCCAACATTTCAAAATGCTGGTGCTAAATGGGAAGGCTATTGGACAGTGAACGGTATGGGTCATAAAAAGGAGAAAGATTCTACCCATCAATATCTTACCTGTTCAATTTCATTTGGATTAGTTCCTTCCTTAACACCGAGAATATAGAGTCGGAAATGAAGTAATCACAAAAAACGAAAAAATGTTACGTATACGCCCCGTTGTGCGATTTGTCGGAGGCGCCTCTTAGCTCATAAAGCTAATTTCGCAGCTTAAAAATATTTTAAGTAGCTGCTGGCTGTCAAGATCTTACCTTTTCAATTGCATTTGGATTAGTTCCTTCATTAACGCCGATATCACTGAGTTGGAAGTGAAGTAGGCACAAAAAACGAAGAAATGTTACATATACGCCCTGTAGTGCAAGTTGACGGAGGCACCTCTCAGCTTGACTTGGTGGAGCATACTGGGTTGCTGACAAAATGCATTTTAAAACTGAATTCATGCGTGACACTTGTCCACCGAAACTTCCGTCTTTCGGATTCATTCCATAGGACCTAAATAGCTGCAGTGTTTTCCTGATTTTCCATTTTCCATAAAGTGAAATTCCCGATAATTCTGGGTACTCTTTTTTGTCTTGGCTATAAAGGTTTGAATATTTTCTTCAAGAATTATTTTTAATTATAAGTATTAAAAAAGAAAAGAGTTCAACGTACCACCCTACATAAAGCCTAAATGCTCATGTTCGTCTCTGCAGGCTTCCGTTCTAGACTCGGTTTTCCCTTTTCGCATTCTTTCTGTTTGCAACTCACGAACAACTCTCGTTTTACGTGACGGTTTGGACTTGTCTTTGAAACCTATCATCTCCATTGCTGTTGGCATACT
This sequence comes from Merodon equestris, assembly GCA_958301585.1. Classification (NCBI taxonomy): domain Eukaryota; kingdom Metazoa; phylum Arthropoda; class Insecta; order Diptera; family Syrphidae; genus Merodon; species Merodon equestris. The sequence goes on along the minus strand of OY284416.1, from coordinate 17,227,024 downwards.
GACCATTTATTTGTACAGTGCTAGAATTTTTGGAGACCTTGAGGAAGACACGGCCGTTAGTCTCTAGCCGTTACAACTTCTTACTTCTTGCTTGAATCTGATTTGTTAATTCCCTTGTTCTAATCTTTAAATTTTACGACGTGCAGGTAAGACTATTTGTTCGAATACAGATTCTCAGTGGCGAATTTTTGAATCTTCTCCTACAACACCTACAACCTGTATATGTATATTCAAAGCTGACTATAAATAGAGAAGAATTCTTATAAAACTGGCAGAGAAATATGCGACCGAAAGAAAGTGTCTCCGAATCGCATTAATTTTCATTTCCAGTTTGCCCAGACGTAATGCCAGACACTCTTCGAAGCTATAAATCATTCCTTCTGCTCGAAAGGGTCACTGTCATGCTTTCTACTGTTCCCTGCTACTCTGTTTCCCATCCTAACTCGAAGTCCTATATTGAAAACCATTCACCCGATTCCCAGTAAATATTCGAAGGAGTAAATTTCTTCTTTTCTCCTTTCATGTAATTGAGTTAACCATTTCCGGGCGCCATTCGACTTGCAGTGTTGAAAAGGGTTTCAAGGTTGAACATAAAACACAATCCACCTGGCGTTCCTGTGGATATACAACAGATTCTGAGTATTATCGCAGGAATGCGAGCTGTAGTCGATAAACGTCAACTGCCATCTATGACAATGTGACAGTGAAGCAAGCGACAGGCGCTAATTTCACCGCCAACCGGGATAGGGATGAATTCCAGGAAGCCAGACAACTGCATGAGACTGATACGAGAACACGTGCAATATGCTTCTGGGAGAAAAACGAAAAATGTCCTTTTTGTCGGTTGTTCTTGCCATCGTTCGTGGAGTTTTCTTCATTTTTCAACTTGAGCCGGAGGGGAATTCGATGAACAAGGAAGGAATCACTAAAAGCATATCAAAAGGAGCGTAGAGATGGTGAAACTGTTAGTGGTAGTACTTGTAGAAGTGGTGAGTTCGTTGGAAGGAAGGAAATAAGGTGTAGTGGTGGTGATGTCTCCCCTGAGGCTGGGGTTTGCCTTTGGTCTTTGTCTCCTACGTCCTCCGGTTAAATTAAGAATGAAATATCTCGATCTAATGGTATTGACAAGGGGTGTGAGGATAATGGGAAACTTGTTGATTCGAGTCAGGTACCTAGTAAGAGCGTTCAGTGCCAATAGGGACGGACGAATTATCGGATCGCAAGAAACGGATTTAATTTGCATATACATACGTACCATACACTTGGACGTAGTGGGTGCTTTCCTTTTAATTAAAAATATAGTAAAGGACTTCGATATGAGGAACCGGTTTCAACTTCAACTACCTGCCAGCGCAGGAATCAGGAACACAACTCAATTCAACTATTAAACGCCACTCTGACTGGAAGTGCACTGCACTGCCGATGATCCCATTACCGAGGCACAAGGAGTCTATTATTTAAAAGCCATTATAGCCATAGTCCCGGTACCTTTTAAACACCCTCCCTGTAAATAGAGTCATCACACAAGGGGTGAACGTTTGTGTCGCTTCCACTCAAAGCGTTCTCACTCGGGAAGTCTAAAAACCGCTTTAGCCTTACACCCCCTCACCCCCACTTGGTGTTCGTCCTTTGCAACGTCATCGACTTGTCAGACGTCAAAGCACCGCGTGAACAAAGCAATCAGTTTGCTATGCCTTCACAACACTATGCCAAGTAGGAAACAAAAAACAAAAACGTCAACGAAAAAAAGGATTCAAAGTCCTATACAAGAACAACAAGGATATATGGATGTGTGGATGGTTGTGCGCTATGAAAATACAAAAAGCCATCACAGTCTGTCAAGTAACCCCCGCATTCTACAATATGAACAACGAAATGTGCATGCAATCCAGTCATGTCGCTCCACGTCACGCTCTCACAAATTACTCCCTCTGCAGGAGCTTTCAAGTAACCAGTTAGCGACTCATCCTTTACTTCGGCTTTATCCTAGTGAATGGGTATACTCGTATCAGTCAAAACTATCATCGCACCCCGAATCCCGTACACTCGCACTTCGCCGACTTAAAATGGCAGCAGTACTCTGTGACATTCCATTCGTGGAGTGAGTACTCCAGGCCGTCGCGAGTAACACCGCTAACTTCACCAGGAACGGCGACAGCGCCAGAACCCCAAAAATGGATAAGTACGATGCGGTTGGTTGCAAAGCACGCGCCTTCTTTGAAAACCGAAAATATGAAAACTCGAGTAAATGAGGAGAGCCCTCCTCGCCGCATGCATATGAGAATGGTTTTGGCTTGTCGTCTAGCGCAGCACCCTGCCATCTGAACAGCCCTTTCGCTAAGCTGAATTTTCAACTCAAAGACGGAACGTGACTTCACCGCTGCCATCCTTCATCGTCGGCGTGCAGTAGAGCAACACACGTTCGACGAGGAAACGAGGAGTTCCTTCTCAGCTCCAAGGGCCAAAAGGACACGGGGGGATGAAGAAGCGCTGCAGGGTAGCCCTGCATAATAATTTATTCATTATGCACAAATTTATGTTAAAAGTTTTTCGCCTAAATTTCCACTTTCGAGGGGCATCCACCCGGAATGATGTATGACAGAAAGTTGGGGCGGCCACGCACGCACACATGAATCGCATGCTAGGGCGATAGAACTGCCACAGAAGTAAATGTATTTCCTTGAGGAGAAATATTAAAGGGTACCCTCCACCAGTTTTGGTGCTACAAGGGGTCGCCTGCCTCTTTGCCGCCAACCACCGGCCAACGACCGCGAAGTTTTGAGTATACATACCCCATTCTAGAATGCAGGCTTCGTTAATATGGGCGGAGAGAGGGCGGACTATCAGAGTGGCATGGGTCTTCGCCGATGAAGTGGTCTACGAGAGCTTAAAGAGTAAAGGGCTCTGATGGCATTCATGAAGAATGAAGTGAGTCAATCTATCCACACACACGTCGCTTATTGCTCGTAACTTCTAACTCAAACGTCGTTAAGTAGTAAACCATGCCGGATCGGATCGACGAAGAAGCGCATTTCTGGAAGAGGCCATTCGCTTGAGGAATGTTCCATCTTATCGGGGAATTCACATTCGCACACGAACTTCCCATCACAACTGAGTAAAGCAAACATTTGTATGCAGTGTTGCATTTAACATTCAACATTCCCTCAATGCAACTAGCTCTGGTCGCAGCACGGATCAGGTGCAGGAGTACAGGGAAGCCCGTATCGTTAGCGTTGGTTGAGGCGAAGGTTTAAAACTAAAACCGGTGGTTTCTTTTTATGTTGGAAGACATTCCTCTTCGCGTCGTCGTTATAGTCCTTATAGTTCTCCAGGAAGCTAGCTGGGGAGGTGTTTTATTTATTTGTCATTACCTGAAGTGGATACTTGGGCATTACTTTATCCGTTACTGGCTCTTCAGTGCACAAGCAGAAGGGTTGGCGCTTAAGTGCTGATAAATTAGGATCTGGATGCCTGCGAAATGTTTGGACGGTTGCCTGTTGGAGAATGGTTAGTGCATAGAGAATCGAGGAACGTACTGGAATGTAGGGACGAAAAATAAGTACATCGTTGCATCCGTGGAGACAGTGCTATTTTTCAGTATGTCCTGGAATGTGCAGCAAAACGCAGTTTGGTTGAATAGAAAAATGCGCTACAAGGACTCTGTTTACTTTGTGCTCAAAAGTCAACATTTTTTTCTAATCCACTAAATTGCGTTTTTTTTCTCTTAGAAGGGTATTGTCATTGATATAATCTGGGTTTGAATCAATTATCCTATTTTTACCACACTCCTAAATTGCCTTATTTGTAGAAAGCAAAACCGACTGCAGGTGTTTGCGCAATAATTTGGTCGAACATAAGCAACGATTTTATGAATTCTCTTAGGCTTAGGCCTGAAGCTAGATTTCAAATAACATTTTCCAGTGTTTTTCCCACCGATATGACTTCACATATTTTGGATTTGAGACCGACGACTAGTCAAGAAGGAGCAAGAACGGCCTCTTGACAGAGCAGCTAAACGAGCAAGGTTTAAATAGCAACAGACAGGTGACGCCTTACTCACCTTTAATGACAAAAGGCCTAAAATAAGGGTCTTGAGCTTAGGCAAAACTGATTCTATGTTTCATCTTCTGTCACGTCAATGTTACAATGTTATGAGTATGACTATGGTGCTTAAGGGAAAAATTTTGTTGGCTGAAATATAACTTTCTTAATGTCGCCCTTCTGTTGGTAGCCTTTGAGTTCTTTGATTTTGAAGAAATGTATCACGTGAGAGTGAGGTATGTTTGACCTTCTTTTAATCAGCTTTAAGTCTTTGAAGTTTGGGATCTTAGTTTCTGCGAACCACAAGTTCGTAGTTTCTCAAGAACCACAGCACTCTTCTTCAACACAACAAGAGAAACCAATTATGGTCTTTCATCGCCAAAGTCGCTTTTTAATACTTAATTTTTCTGACCAAATATAATGAACTTTTACGGCTCACTAAACTTAACTTAAATTTTCATCAGAAAAGGAAATCATAATAAGTTACTTTAGCTATCCTCAAATTGCTCACCGTTTTCGATGCACCTTACCTGCTCAACATAAAGCTGCATCAAGTGTGGCGGAAGTATACTACAGCCTCTCTCGTTTGAACCCAAATCCTCAATTATTTTTCTCAATTGAGTTGCCGCCTATTCAGCGGAGTACTGCGTTATTTCGCATATCCTGCGGTAGAGGGCAAGCAAATTGCTTTTCTCACACAAAGGTTTTTATCCTTGCGCTCATTCTTTTTTTAAAATAAAATTAACCAACAGATCTGACAGAGTTTTACTGTCCCTTCAGGAGTATTTTTTTGAAGAGGTTAGTAAGTCCTACCCGCTCCTACCTGTGTACCCTTTTCCAAAGAGAGGAGAAAAGCGAGAGAGCTCACATTGCAAAATTCCATATCCGACCTTTAAACTTAGATGCAGTATTAACATACATGGAATTCGCTGAACTATGCGAGTCTCTTAACCTTCGATACCTGAATCAATCCTTTGTTATCTTCGAACCCAAGGATTTCTGAAAGCTTATAAATTCAAGACCAAAAACTAACAACTATCCCTCTATTTTTAATTTTTTAAACACTTTTTCCTATGATCCAAAAATATGTGCCAACTTGTCTGCAGGTTTCCTTAACCAATCGTTCATCGATATGTTCCATAACCCTAATTTGACTACAACTCTTTTTTAATTTTTCTTAAAATCACTACTCCTGGTTTCCCTTCTAGATAAGTCTAGTCCTAAGTTTTAGTCTAAAAGGATCCAAACTGAAGGGGATGTGACGGTTCAACTTAGATTTATTCGTTTTGCCCTTCGTGGTCTTTTCCAGGCTGATGTCTATAATCGACTGCCTTAAAAATATCGTTTAAGTCCAATCAACCTACAACCACGAGAAGAACGATAAGGGGTCGAAAACACAGTTTTTATCCATGACCTACTTCGTGGTAATATTGACTGCACCACCACTGCTTCAAATGATTTCCCTTGACAATTGTCCCCGAAACCTTTGGCCCATGTCCACGCCTTAACAAAGAAGTCTAAGCGAAGTAAGGTTCTGTATATTATGGTGATAAAGCGGCCCTGCGAAGGTGGCAAATTCAATGAACTTTTTAGCGAGCGCCTTCCCATTGATAAATTTGGGGTATACATAATGCATGGTTACCCACAATAGTCGGCAACTCAATTGAGAAAAATAATTGAGGATTTGGGTTCAAACCAGAGAGGCTGTAGTATACTTCCGTCAAATGGAACGTCGCTGGGAAAATCTCAGTCCTTTCGTTGTAAAGGCTTCAGGTACCAAAAGGCAGTAGTGTACCGTCGAATTGGCTTTGAAGCGATCACAACCAGAAGTGATCTGACACTTTCCCTCTTACTTAAAGCTTTGTAAGAGCTTAATACATATTTTAGCACACATTTTAGTACTACTCTAATTTTAGTACAATTATTATTTTAGGACAATTATCATTTTAGCACTAATTACAGTATTGGCTAAATGTTTTATACAATAATAAAGGGTGTATTTTATAGAGGGATAGAACTATGAAATGGAATAAAACAAAGATGTTTTTTTTAAATTGACATGAAATTAATTTTATTCGAAAGATAGTCTTCCAACATTATAATTTAAATATAATTTCTGGCATATGGCCGCCCAAAACAAGATTGCCGTTGATCCCAATTTTCATAAGCGAATTTTGTTTAGCGATGAAGCTCACTTTTGGTTGAATGGATACGTCAATAAACAAAACTGGAGTGATGATAATCCTCAAGTGTATGTTGAGGCACCGTTACATCCACAAAAACTGACTGTTTGGTGTGCTTTATGGGTTGATGCTGACCAGAACGTTAAAGTCAATGATGACCGCTATAGAGCCATCATTACTGACTTTTTCGATCATCAATTGAACAACCATGATGTGCAGGAGCTGTGGTTTCAACAAGACGGCGCAACATGTCACACAGCTCGTGCCACAATTGATTTATTGAAGGAAACATTTGGTAACCGCATAATTTCACGTGACGGACCCGTGAATTACCTTCTAACATCGTGCGATTTAACCCCGCTTGACTATTTTCTGTGGGGATATGTCGCTAGTCTACGCCGATAAACCCGAAACGATTGACCACTTGGAGGACAACATTCGCCGCGTTATTGCCGATATACGGCCACAAATGTTGGAAAAAATCATCGAAAATGGACCTCCAGATTAGACTACGTCTGAGCCAGCCGTGGCGGTCATATGCCAGAAATTATATTTAAATTATAATGTTGGAAGATTATCTTTTGAATAAAGTCAATTTCATGTCAATTTAAAAAAATCATCTTTGTTTTATTTCATTTCAAAGTTCTATACCTCTATAAAAAGCACCCTTTATAATATAAAGTTTGACAATATAATCCAATATTCCTAAAATATCATTTTATAAAAAGGAAAAAATAATAATAAAGAAAGTATTAATAAAAATAATTCAAAAACAAAATAAAATACAATAACAAAATTATTGATTGGTATTACAGTTTGGTTTAAGGTAGGCCGGGCACCGTTAGATTCTTTTGTTGTTCAATGAACAAATGTTACATACTATGTATGTATACTATTTTGACAGCAGGTTTCATTATGCCAAGCTACCACATAAAAACTCGATCTGAGATAAGAGCTGTGTTTGTAAGCCTTGCTTCATGTGCTCTACGGTTTTAATAATAAAAGTTAGAAATAAAAGTTTCCTTTGAGTTTTGTGCTTCAAAAGAAATTTCGTGTATCGAGTAGCTTAAAATGTTGATGAGGACGTACGGGCAATCGTGCATGTCGGCAAAACATACATGAATGGTATTGAGCCCAAAAATGAGCCGGAAAAACTCCCAAAAGATGTCGAAAGTCAAGTTTTCTTTCACTAGCGTGGTCGAGTGCGGTAGTCATTCCTTCAAGTGGAGCAAATGAGGAATATAATTTAAGTGCCATGAGGCATTAACCATACTTGCCCAATACGGATAATGGATATTGTGGCATTTTGAGCAGCCATTCTATGAAAGTCGTCACCCAAGCCGAAACAAAATAAATACTTCAAAGAAGGCGTTTTGGATTCATATACTCAAGGCAATGGGTGGAGGAAATGGGTCGAGTGCTTGTATTGCATTTGGAAGGACTGATCAATGACCTCAAATTCAAATAATTTAGGGATACTAACAGGCTTGAATGATGTAAGCTTAGGTTTGAATTTCTGTGTTGTGTGATTTTTTGTAGTGATTGCAAAAAACTTTGATTATCCAAATAGCGAACATTTTTTTTTTATTAGAATGACTATTGAGCATGGTGAGCATAACAGCACGCTTAATACGAATCAAGGCTTTGATAATAAAACTATGTTGAATATTTCGCAGGAAACGGGATAAGTATGAATAGAGTTGCTGCAACACAGCGTAATAATAGGTTAAAAAATGTAAGTCCTGCCCGACAGTGAAAGTGTCAAGTATCCTAGAAAAAAATTGGTCTACGATCACTCACATTAGGTCTAACATCACGAAAGATCGATACCGTTCACCATGAAGGACTTGAAATGGTCAAATGGATAAGAGTAGTTCTTAGCTCCACTGTGAAAAATTCGAGAAAATGCATCACAAACTCCTCTTTACCCCTACCATATAATCCAAACCTATTACTGACTGATGGCATTGAGGTAACTTTAAGACAATTCATTTCACCTTATTCTATAGACCACTTTTCAACACCTGAAAGCCTTAGGAATGGTTCAAACTGATACTAAAGCGAAAGGAAATAAAACTAAAGTTTGTTTACATTTCTCTTAACTGTTTCCTCGCTATCTCCCAGAAGGTCTATATCGTCGACGTAAGCTAAAGCGATGTTATTCCTTTAAGGACTATTCTTCTCTCATTTTTCTTAAGGGATCTCATTACATATTTCAGCAATAAATTAAAAAGAAGTGGTTACTGTCTTTGAAACGATAGGCTTTTTGAAGGACAGATTACATGTTCGATCGGCTTACAGAGCCATACTTCTACTTCTTCTTCTCTTCTCCGATCGCGTTACAGATCACGAAGAGCCGAGAGCCAAGCTTCTCTCACTCACATACAGTTTAATGCCGATTGCGAAGGACGAGCGTCGAGAAGCTTTTCAACCCCACCGAGGGATCCGAACTCGCTCATCATGCGTCGGAGGCCGACAAACTACCCGCTGCGCCACAGAGTCATACGCTTTGTAAAATTCCACAAATAGTTGATATACCGTATTGTGGATGATAAAGCTAAAAATTAGGTCAAATTGAGGATGGCCTCAAAAGACTTGTAATTTTTAAAATGCAGAATTAGTTTTACAGAATTATTTAAAATCGAATTTACAAATCCTCACTCTCAACGTACTAAAAACTTAAGTTCTGGTGATCTTTCGCTATTCGCTAAACCTGAGCGCCTTTGCTTCTGACATCGTGCTCGTATAGAAATAAATAAGCTATAGGTCATGGGAGATATATTTTGCCATAGTACCAATAGTTTAAGTAGTAACAACCACAATCGGATTGTTGATTGAGGCTAGTGTTCAGATCATTTTAATCAAAGAACTCTTTTTAACATATACTCTTAGCCAGAACCTTATGATCGGATATCGTATATTAGAATAAGCTCTTCAGTGTTGACAGATAGTACCCATCATGAGTAAAACTCAGTGTTGTTAAAAATTAACATGATAAGAGCAGATACATACATATATACACTTCGTCCATACGCGTACATATGTGAATTACGGTTCCCTGATCGTCAGTCCCCAACATTATTTCAAAGGTCAAACTTGTAAATCTCTCGGGCCTTGCTTTACTAATAGCCTCATTTACTTTTTGTGCCTTCTGTTCATCTTCAAAAAAGTCTATATGTAGATATATTCGGAGTCTATATGCACAAATGGTAAGAAGCCTTGTTTATATATGTATATAATGCGCCGATTGCCACTTATTCTTAATGCATACGAGTATAAGTGGCATCACATAGCCCTCAGCTTGGTATACGAGTAGTTTGGTTTGGTTGAGCCCCTGATTCAATCTTTCCATTTATCAATCTCGCCACCTTACCTATTTCCTTTTCATGGTGATTAGGACAAGTTGATGAGACTGCTTTTATCAGGAATCCAATAAAATGAACAAGAAATATCAAACAAAAGGTGTCATTTTTAATTTCAGGTCGTTCATTCATTCACCGATACATGCTAGCATTGCTCGTAGGAAAAAGGGAATAGGAAAAATTAACTACAAATTCGGTGAAAATATCTCGAACAATATTTCGTAAAGTTCTTACTGCTTTGGTCTTGGTCAAATCTTTTTCATGCAACTATAATGAATTTAATCAATAAATTTCAAGGTTGTGATTAGTCATATGAAGACTACAATCTATTTTTGTCCGGTAAGGTCTTCTGAAAATATTATTGACGTGGTGGAGTGTGACTGTGACAGTTGTGCTCCTATCGAACCGATCACAGGTATTGGGCCCATCCACCACCACCACTCTACACCGCAATATATGTACATACATGAAAATCGTGGCAGACATGCTTATAAAGTTCAGTTTATGTGAAAGCTGAAGCCGGCCGAAAATCAGATTATTCTGAGTGAATCCACTTGACTTGATAAACAAACATACACCTTCGACAACGTACGACAACTAAAAAAAATAGTTGAACATCCATTCCACCCACGATATTTTGATGGGGATTTTGGGTAGGCGATGTCAGAAAATAGTGCAGGATTGACCTTATCAAAGAATAGCTTGGTCACCGATATTGACCAAATTTTTTTCCTGTCCGAAATTATTGCCATTGTTGTGGGCGATGTTTATTTTCAGAAGAATGGCGTTACATGCCACACTATTCGTTTCCTCTTTGGCCGAGCTAAAAATAAACTACACCAATGCTGTACTACTGACTCGTGCCCTAAAACGAATGTCGCAGATATAGGCGAAACGAAGCCGCAAATATGCAAAAATCTGATGAGAAATCCGATCAGATAAATAAAAATGTGTAGGCAGAACAGAATCGGAGAAATATTGTATTTCATTTCTGCCGCTCGAGTTTGTATAAATGACACCTCTTGTTGAATAACCGTATACCTCAGGAACCGAAAACGCCGTTCTTCAGTTCATTTCTTGTTATTGACAAAGTTCTTTCCTCTGAGTTACTTCAACTTAAATTCTCATCGTGCTCAAGCGACACAGCTGAAACCGGGGAAATAGAATGAATTACGTGAACCCTTTTTGATTACCTTTTGATAGTGCTTTTGGTGATTTGACTCACAGGGCAATTGATCCATGTTGCATCAGTCTTGACTCGGCTTGGTAACAAAATCAGGGTTTGCCCCTACAACAAGTTATAAATCAGCGCTGATCAATAAATTCAAACTCGCCGATGGAATCTTTGCGGTTCTATTTTTAACCTAATTTCCCTCTCAATTATGACCAGGTTTTGGGACAGACTAGGCAGACCCGGCCGGTTGGACTACACATTTATCCTACGAAACCAGTTCCTCAACTCTGACTCATTTTCCTTCTTCCTTAAATTCGATTATATAAAATTTATTTACTTGAGTTGAATTGTTTGTTAATGTTTGACAGAACTGAAAGGTTATCCTTGCGGGAGACGTTATATCAAAGTAAGTGAAATTAACAAAGTTGTTCTATTAACTTAAATAGCAAACCAACTCTATGCAGCACCACAGGCAAATGCACACGATGCCAGTGACTATAGCATTGCCATTCATTGACATTTAGCCATAGGAGTGCAGGTTATTTGGAACATAACATCCCTGTGGATATCATCTGTATTCTAACGATATGCCCCGCAGGTAGCCTATAAAAGCTTATGTAATAGTCCAAGAAGTCACTGTTTGACTTTTCACCGAATCCTTTGAAGCCGTGCATTTCATATCCAGTCAATTCACGATTGCCCCAAACCTTGAAAAATCACACATGGATTTTGGCACCAGCTTCTGAGTAGCATGCTGCATCACGAATGACAATAGAGAACAATTCCCCCACTAATTACAAACGCGATGCCTCGTTTTCCGCCTTAACGAGTTCTTATACGCCCTACTATTTAGTAATCCAACAGAATCCTTCATTATTCCATTGCCTCCGCATCAATTTCTCGCCTCCTTTTCGTCAGTATTGTTATCCATAATGAAGCTTCGTGCTTTGAATCCCTAATACAAGGCAGTAATTAATCCTTACCCACCAAATAAACAAAGAACGAAAAGAAGAAAATGTGACATTCACAAACGAACGAAGGAACATCTCCTGTTGATTTTCTAAGAATTTTGCGACTTACAAAGGCATTTGGCATCCATAAATTAAGCCAACCAACACGGGACGCCAAACGGAGCACAACCTTCGAACTGGGTCCTTAATTTACAGCACATTCCATCTGGTTATGCAGTAAAAATAATCTGCAGCCAGCATTCATCCATGTAGCTGGTACCGACAAACGCTTTCCCTCTCATTGCGAATGTTCCCCATTCGGTCTTATCCACATAATGATTCTCGAATCCTGTCGCATTCAATGTGTGAATGTGACGTACCGACAAAAGTCCTTTCTCGATCCTTTTCGGATCCTTTCTGCCTAGTGACTTAATTAAATAAACTCATATTTCCAATTACGCACATAGTACGCGCACATAGAATGGGTCAGCGGCTATACCAGTTGGGGCTTAATTAAACCGTTATGACATTCTAATGTGCCTCATGTCATCAGACGCACAATTCACTGCCTACATGCGAAATAAGGCAAACAATACACGCGGACGAGAACAGAAAAAAACTACGGATTGCCCGTACATTCCTCCATTTATATCCTGCCCGATGACGATGTCGCACATATCCTACCTCTCCGGAGCACATCCGCGACTGCTTCCATTCCTCGTGCTACGGACAAATTGCTACACTTCTCTCGCCTAATTGAAACCTTGTCCCATATAATCCTCGAGTGCGAGAGATTGGTGTTATATGAGCTCCTTCCAATGAAAGGATCCGCCAGTGCCCGACCGACTTTGTAGATGAGTTCTTCCCCCCATAACAGATTCCTCGCGTGACACTTTTGTTTTTGTTTTTCTTCTCCATCCTAACCTCTCTGTGCTTGTCTTTCGTTTTTCGTTTTGTTTGTTTAATGGCAAGAGTGTAGCCTTTAAGCCTGAAAAGTATAAAACCAACAAAACGGATGAAACGGATATAATCCTGGCGCAATAGAACGTGTGGCACCGTCGTTCATGTTACTCCGGCAAGATGCACTGGGACACGGGAGTATTGAACGTTGCAACGTCATTTCGCAAGAACATCAGAGAAGAGAATCTGAAACGTACAATGCATGCAATGCAAATCCAAAGAACGCAGTTCATTGATTCTACATTTTTAGCGATAAATTTTTATTCCATGAGGCACAATATAGCCGGCCGTGTTGTGTATGGTATGTGTGTGTATGTATGTGTGTGAGGATATATCGTCACACTAGAGTGTGCATGTATGCAGAGGAATGGATTAAATTCCGGCTCATATGTGAATAAATTACTTTATCCTGGTCCGAGTGAAAATATTCCAACCAAGCTAGGACGAAAGGAGTAAGTAGGAGGAACATACGAGTAAGAATGAATGCATAAAGACACAGATGGCTTACGGATGTAAAATTAAAACCTGTCGGGAAGGAAGTTATGTGGTCAACACAGTGTATCTGATAAGAAAGTGTCTAGTGGAAGATCACGTTAGCTTCCTACTGGAGACCTATTATCTAGCCGGTACATCTGTAGGAAGGGCTTGTCCTTTCCTTTTGATATACCATATTATTTATGGAGGAAGTTTCTTGGATTTATTTTTCTTTGGAAAACTATCGTTGAAGCATTCGTTCACTAGTCCTAGTTATACATAGGCAGATATCTCACCGCAGAGACGGTTGACAGTACTTCGCTGAAGAAAAACATTGCCAAAGAAAGTTCGATAGGTTTGCTGCTGTGGGATCCGAACTTGCCATTGATCCATTGAATTCATTGGAACCTTGCAACATCCGTTCCGTGCGAATCATAAAAAGCTAGAAACACCATAGCTTAAAGGTCATCCAAGCAAATGGGCATGATGTACTTCCAATGCATAAAAACTCGTACAGTGCATACTAGGAAACATATTTTGGCCTTTGGGAACATATTTCAGTCTTAAGAGACCTTCGAAGATGTTTCGAAATGAAGGTGTACACATAATCTTCTAATACCTGCCAGATACCAAAAATTCTTTTGGACCTTCGAAGAATGATTGTTTAAAATATCCTATTCATATCTGTAGGGAGATAGGGGGATCAAAGGAGAAAAAACAACTTTATACTTTTTGTACGTCTTTATTGTACGATGCTCTCTCACTGACTAATCGCATCTACCACTGACAATATGACTATTAAAGTAATTGGTAATAAATTGTATTTGTGTAATGTGTATTTACATGCATTTGTATGACATGAGAAGATTTTCGTGGAGATCATCCGGTCAGGCCCGGTACGTTATTTGAATACATGACCACCGCAAAAGAGATGTAAATTTGATCATGCCATTGAAAAACAGTATGGTTAAACAATTTTCGTACACTTTTTACTTTTCCGCCTACATATCGGAACTTAGAGTACATTCCATCCCATTTTGTATCACCAGTACTGTCATTGCAGCTCCAAACGAACTCGTGTCGTGTCTTTTAAATAAATAATAGTCCGCATTCGTTCATTGTCCTTGAGTTTTGAATCGAAAAATCTTCGAGCGAAAACCTAAATAAAGGCAAAGGTAAATAAAGGCGTTTGAAGTTTGAAATTTTTAATTCATTTCTATTGTTCTTACTCAATGTTTAAATCTTATAAATATCTTAATATTTAATGTGTCTTACTACACTATGTGGGCTTCTTACTATATTTACTAGTAGAAGTCAATAGAATCCTATATAACGAGATCAAAGGCTGTCATGAAATGTCACGAGTCACTGAAGTCCATCAGATACCACAAAGTCAAACTCTGCTGGGTCCCGGGCCACAGCTCAATCGCAGGGAACGAAAAAGCAGACGAATTGGCCAGGCAAAGGTCTGAACTGAACATCAGCGAAGCGGACACGTCAATGCAACCACCGATCAGCGCATTATACCGGATCATAAACGACATAATCATCAAAGAAGACAACTCGTCTTGGCTTACAAGAAACGACAGCTACACGACAAGATCATCGTGGCCAGAGATCAATATTGAATATCAAAATTGAATTGCACTGTCGATGAAGCTTTGTTACCCTTAATGAAAAATTCAGTTCATCATACAGCTTTGAAGTTATGTATTGAATTTTATTCTTCCACACATAAACAAAAAGAATGTTATATTGTTAGTACGTATAATTTTGCAAAAGTGAACTATAAAGCTTCAAATAACTATTTCAATTCATTTGATTGGTCTAATATTCTATCCGGTGGTAATCTTAAAGATACTTACGGCATATTTTTAAATGTTATTTATTGTGGTTTTGGCCAATTTGTTCCTTTAATGAAGCTCAAGCGCTCTTTTAAGAATCCTCGGTATAATAAAAGACTGATTAATTTAAGAAATGCAAAGAATAAGGCATTGAAGAGATTCAAGAAGTATAATACCGAACATTATAGGAAACAATTCATTCAAATGCGAAAAGAATTTGAATTTCTTAACAAATTCCTTTACAAACAGTATATTTTCAAAACTGAATCGAATATTTTTAAGAATCCGAAAGGCTTTTGGACATTTTTCAATAACAAAAAACATACTCGTGGTATTCCAGAAAAGATAGACTTGAAAGGTTTATCTTCTAATACAACCGATTTAAGGTTTTTTAAATCTGTTTATGTCACACATTCAAATAAAGATGACATATTTATTGATCATTCATATAATCAGAATACAAACTTAGGTCATCTACACATATGTAAATGTCGATGATGTATCAAAGAGCATACTATCCATGAACTCCAATCTGAATGCTGGTCCAGATGGTATACCATTTGAAGTACTGAGGCAGTGCCACTCGACACTATCTTTTCCTATTAACATCATTTTCAACTTGTCTTTGTCATCAGGACTATTTTTAAATGATTAGAAATATTCTTATATAACTCCTATTCATAAATCAGGATCCAGAAATAATATTGAAAATTACAGAGGTATTTCAAAACTACCCTCGATTCCAAAACTCTTTGAGCACATAGTAACATCTAAAATATATTTTGAAGTCAAAGAACAAATTTCTTCTCACCAACATGGGTTTGTATCGGGCAGGTCAACGTCAACTAATCTAATTATATTTTCAAAGTATTTATTTGATTCTCTAGAATTGGGATATCAAGTTGATATAATATTTGCAGATTTCTCGAAAGCTTTCGATACTGTCTGCCATAAGTTTCTTATAAATAAATTGAGATGCTTTGGATTTCACTCTACATTACTTCGGTGGATAAAAGATTATCTCTCTGAGAGAAAACAGATAGTAAGAATTAAAAACTGCAGATCTAGAGTTGTAAATGTTTCATCTGGGGTACCACAAGGTAGTCATTTGGGTCCTTTGCTCTTTAACATTTTTGTGAATGATATTCCAAATCATCTTAAAAATGTAAATTGTTTGATGTACGCTGATGATCTTAAGATCTTCATGCGCATTCAGAATCAAAATAGTTGTGAATACTTACAATCCGATATAAACAAAATTTTAAATTGGTGTAGTAAAAACGGTCTTTTACTTAATATTAATAAATGTAATACCTTTTCGGTATCTAGATCAAAACTCCCAATCATATTTAATTATTCTGTAGCTGGAATAAATCTAAAGAGAATGTCAGAAGTTAAAGATCTTGGATTAATCTTTGATACGAAGCTAACTTTTTCTCCTCATATTGACTACATAGTTGCAAAAGCGAATTCTTTACTAGGGTTTTTAAAAAGAAATTGCTCTGCGTTTTCTAATCCTTATACCCTTAAATCGGTTTATATATCAATTGTTCGACCAATTTTAGAATATTGTTGTCCAGTATGGTGTCCTGAAAATACCACCTCGAAATTGCGTTTGGAAAGAGTCCAAAAAGCTTTCACTAGATTCGTTATAAGGCAACTGAATTGGAATTTAGATGTTATGCCCTCCTACACTGCTAGATGCGCTTTAATAGGTCTAGATACGCTAGAAAAAAAAAGATCTATTAACTATATAATGTTTGTTCATGATATTTTTTCGTATAAAATTATATGCCCTCAAATTCTTGAATGCTTTCTTCTTTATGCACCGGAAAGAATTATTCGTCAAAGAAATATCTTTCGCCATCCTAGTCATATATATAATTATGCTTCTAACGAACTCTTTTTATACAGAAATTGATTTGTTTGATGACAGATCAAATGTTAGAAAACATTTACTCTCACTTGAACTTTAAATGGATGTTATAATTTATTTATATATATATTATAATTTTAGTTTTTAAGTCTATTATCTGTTAAAGTGTATACTTGGTAGATGAAATAAATAAATAAATAAATATCGGAAAAATAAAGAAGCTCTTGGCGCTGGACCGTAACTCGATCCGTATGCTCGTCGGAGTGATCACAGGACACTGTCCCATTGGAGCAATGCTCCGGAAATGGGACTCGGGTTCCAGCGATCTCTGCCGGAGCTGCGGCGATGAGGAAGAAACTGAGACGATCCAACATCTGCTTTGCCACTGCCCAGCTCTCCAGAATCAACGCGTAGCGTCGCTAGGCCAAAGATTCTTTACAGAGATTGCGGATGTGGCTAATGTAGATATATCGGATCTTCTAAAATTCATAAAGAGCACGGGGTGGTTGCAGCCATCACGTGATAGGACAGGTTAATTATATAATTACCCCCACAAATAATGTACCCCCACAAATGAAGGGAATCACATTGGGCCTTTTGGCCTCCGAGTGGAAGTGATGCTTAACCATCACACTCCCCTTCTTTAACCTAACCTAACCTACTATATTTACTATATTTCTTAATTAATGGTGCTTTTCGGCTTAAGCTTATCCACTTGGCTGTGGATGACTAATCTTTAAAAATTGGATTTTCTATGAAAATTTATTAAAAACCATAAATTCTTGCTTATTTTTTTTTTTTCCTAACCTACCTTAGGCTACTTAATTTTAAAAATAATCAGGTTGGCTAGTATTGTGTAATTCGTGCCGAATAGTCACCCTCGTGATTGCATCTTTCAGCGACTGAATTTCGCTATCTTATTCACTATGCATGCTCGAGATCTCACCAAGACTAACAGGTCTCAGTCAGATCTCAATGAGCCTGATGACGCGCCTAGTCTCCAAAACATCTTGTAGTCAACCCTAATCTAACTTAAAAACTAAGGATTGAGGAGGATTTTCTCCCAGTAACGCATCGTTTTGGAAAGTATTTTCACCCAACCACCAACAAAAAACGGCGTGCTGTTAAGCAACATCGATGAAATCCCAATCAATGCGGTACTTTAACGTATGAGCTCATGAGTACTTTCAACAGGTCGGTCGTGGATGAGGCTTCAGACCCCGCCGCTCCGCTGGCGGTGGTAAATACCTGGATCTATTTTCCACTAGCCTTTCGGAATCAATATAGAGAAATGCTTCAATGAAAATAAAATCCGATTGGAGTGTACTCTCGGGGTATCTATAATCGGGGTAGTAAGCCCCGAAGATACGGTTATTATCGGTGGTTAAACCCTTGCAATTGAGTCATTTTAACAAGAAAATTGTCGATTCTGTTTAGACCTCCTCCGTCGCACAGGACTTAATTGGGGTAATAATTAATGAACTGGGACTATGTACATTCTGAGACAGACCCAAGACACTGTCTTTGGAACAGACGAATCTCTTCCATATAAAATGGTGCTATATTAAACCACACCGGACAACCATACATGATAATGTGTCTTAGCACTTAGTATATGATTTTTATCCTGCAGTCAAATTGGCTGCTGTGAAACAGATTCCTTGTCGTACCGAAGGCTTTCTAAGCTCCAACAAGACAATGGTCTATAAGATACAGATCAAGCCATAATGTCGAATCGCTTTTCTCACCGCTTAAAGTTACACATGTCGCCTAATGATTGTGAATTGCTTCCAGTTCTTTTTGCTATCCTATGATGCTCTGTGCAACACGGTCTTAAACAGTATTGTTTTCGAGTTTTGAAAGTTAATTTTTAATTTTTATCGCATATCTTTTAATATGACCGAAATCATACTGCATCAATGTATTAATAACCCCCAATTTTTGAACCTGATCTATACGCTACTAAATCGTCTGCGTATGGTATTCAGTGGCTGAGAAAACCTATAAGATCACTTGTGTCGATGTTAAACAATTTCGGAGTATTAAGGTTCCTGCCCGAATTTGTTGTCACATTTAGTCACTACGAACATCGTACATAGAAGATGTTTTGACCTGCCTAGCCTAGTAAGCTTGTAGAACAGACCTACTAGCCATGACGGTTACGAAGGCCGTTGGTCATAAACCAATTTTAACGAAACCTCGCCTTAAAACAAAACAATTATTTATTTTCTATTGCTTATCCTATTTGATCTCTATTTACTATTATTATTTAAAAATTGATCGGAGATCAGCAGAGTTTGTATTCTGGTGCTTATTAGCTGCAGTACTATCGATTTTCCTGGCGTGCCTTGTGCATCTGTGTCAATTTACTTTTTTACTTTTTAAGCAGTCTGGTTTCTAACCTTTACAGTCATAAGAGTAAATTAATGGGTACCTTTTACCATTCATACCATAACCATGATTTATGCGAAATTTAAAATTTTTATTTTTAACGGCAGTGATGTGAGAATAACTAGAAATACTACTTTAGAAGTTGGCAAGTAACGATTTGAAGGTATCCTAATCCTATCCTGAAGATTATTTCGAAAGGATTCTGCCTGTGTAAATATCTTAAATTGTTTTGTTTTTTTCGAATAATTGCTTCATTTGACCCGCTTATTGGTTGCTCTTTGGTTTTACTCACAAACTTAAATCACACATTTATTTTCAGGTACGATTTCGCAGTGATCCATCGTTAATCTCAGGGATTATTCCATTTTTTTTTAACCCCCGCCGCAAAAAGAGGGGTGTTATAAGTTTAACGTGGCTGTGCGTCTGTGTGTCTGTCTGCGGCATCGTAACTCCTGAATGAATGGACCGATTTTGATTATTTATTTTTGTTTGAAAGCTAGCGCGATTGAGATTGTTCTTAGGTACAATGTATGAAGATCTGTTTAGGCATTTCAAGGCCATCGGCTCTTTTAGGTGGCGCAAAATGAATCACCCTATCGGAAGTGTTATCATTTTTGCAAATGGCGTACCCCAATCACATTTGACATTAGTAAACTAGACAGCAGCAGTATACAAACAGATAAGCAATAGAGTGCTATGCTTTGTAAGAGCGTGGAATAATTGTGTCGATTTTTTTGACCAAGGATCGGTGGTTGGTGCTAGCGCAGCTTGAATTTCGGCGTCGATGTCCTAATCGTGTCGCGCCAACTGGGCAAACATTCCGGGGCTTAGCTACTCGACTCGAACAGACTGGAACCACGGAGACCATGTAGGGCGTTGCCCCCAGCGGACTGGTCGTTCGGCCGAGAATATCGCGGCTGTGACTGCCGATGTCGATGAGAACGAAGAAACATCAACCAGACGACAGGCCACGCAATTGGGCATCACCAGACGGACCCTACAGCGGATTTTAGTGAAAAACTTAAACATGTTTCCGTACAAGGTACAAACAGTGCACCAGTTAATGCTTGCTGACCGTCAGTCGCGTGCGAATTGCTGTCAAGCCACCCTTAATCAACAAAGAAGAGGACGATCATCATGAGCGAACAGACGCATTTATACTTAAGCGGTTACGTCAATAAGCAAAATCTTCATTATATAGAAAATCCACGTGTGATACACGAAGAGCCATTACATCAACTCAAAGCCACTCTGCGGTGTTGTGTTCACGTGGGAAGAGTGATTGGACCGTATTTTTTTTTGAGGACGCCATCGACAATACGACCACTGTTACTACCGAACGCTACAGGCCCATGATAAACGACTTCTGACTGCCGGAATTGAATGAGCGGGGCTTGGTGAACGTTTGGTCTCAACACGCATACAGCACGAGCCACAATGGATATTGTGAAGTAAGTGTTTCCTGGTCGCATAATGTCCTGTTTTGATGATTTGGCATAGCCAACATGATCTACGGACTCAACCAACCAAGACTTGTTTCTTTGGGGCTACTTGGAATCGCGAGCTTATGCCAATAAGCCTCAGACAATCGCAGCTCTTAAGGAGAATATTCGCCAGGAATGCGAACAATTATCACCGGAAATCTTGCGGAAAGTCATGGAAAATGCGATAAAACGGGTACAAATGTGTACCAACACTGGCGGTAGCCACTGGACGGATAAAGATTTTCATCCATTAAAAAAATATTCAAAAACAAAATTGGATGATAAATTTTGCGCCACTTTAAACATTCAAGAAGCCCAATGCGTCGTTGCATAATACTTAAGAAAAAGTAATTTAAATAGTTACCTGCCGCAATTAGGGTCCGCGAGTAAATAAAAAATTAAAATAAAATTAAACACTTTAAGTAATCCCCGACACAAAAAAAACTTTAAAAACTAAAAAAATTAAATTTTTCTCTCGGCTTTTTTACTTCATTAAAAGAACCTATTAATATTTTTAATATAAGCGCCGCACTGAGCATAAGTGTCGTGGTTCCAATGCTCGGAGTGCTCGAAAAATTGTTTAATATTCTGCCAGACAAAAAACCAAACTACTTTGGACAATCTTCGGAAAAACTTTGGTAATCCAATTATCTCATTAACCACTGTATTTTGTCCCCAATCAATCCACTCTTAGGGAAGCAAAACAAAATGACTACTGTTGCAAAAAGCTGAACCCCTCATTCCTAGTGACTACCGCCCAATAAGCATACATCTGAATAAGGTTTTGAAAAAATATTTGCGAAAGCAATTAGCTTTAATCCGTTTAAAAATGATCTTCTGTCTGAAAGTCAATCTGGGTTTAGAACTAAAACTAACCCTAACTCTTCCACTGTGATGGAAAGATTATTTGACGATGTAATGTAACATCTTTATAGAGACAGATTAACAGTTGTAGCCTCCTTAATATCTCCAGGGCTTCCCACTGTTCATTTTGGGTTTAGTGATAGTTACTCGTTTTATATCAAACCGAATCTAAAGAGTAGTAGTCGGAGGCGCAAGTTGAGGGTCCAGAATCCTATTATCAAGGGTACTCTAGGGCTCGATATTGAGCCCATTCTTCTGTATGTTCATAATTGACTTATCCAGGGTCTGCAAGAATGGAACAGATAGTCATTTCCTGAATCCAGGTATGACGCAAACAATATTGTTTTCGTACACGGATTACAATGAAGAGGACTCTCTCACAGTTTATATAAGGTTTTCCGAAAAGGACTTGACAACTTTTTTTTTAAATAAAACGCAAACCATTTGAGATATTTCAAAAACTTTATTATCGGCTTGAAGAACAATCAAAACTTCATTCATATGGCCACCGCGAGCACGTTTGCAGTGGTCGATTCGTTGGACCCAATTTTCGATGACTCGGCCACACATTTCGGCCGCTATTTCGCGTTCAATGTTGGCTCTGAGCTCTTCCAACGTCGTCGGCTTGTTGGCATAAACCAATGAGTTAACGTAGCTCCAAAGAAAATAGTCTAGAGACGTTAAATCGCACAAACGAGGCGGCCAATCGACTGGCCCATTTCTTGAGATAACACGCTCATCAAACTTACTCTTCAATAAATCGATTGTAACGTGTGCTGCGTGGCTTTTGGCACCATCCTGTTGAAACCACATGTCGTCCAAGTCCATATCTTCCAATTCGGGCCAAGAATAATCGGTAATCATGACGCGATAACGCTGACCATTCACAGTAACGCGACGATCGTTATCGTCGACGAAAAAATATGGCCCAATAACGCAGCCGGCATGCAAACCGCACCAAACAGTTATTTTTTGTGGATGAAGTGGTGATTCTTGAAGCACATGTGGATTTTCACCCGACCGATAATGCATATTTTGCTTATTGACGAACCCATCGAGCCAAAAATGAGCTTCGTTACTGAAGATGATTTTGCGATGAAATTCATCATCTTGGCGCATCTTCTCCAGAGCCCAATCGGAGAACGTACATACGTCGCTTCAAATGGTCCATCGACTTCAATTCTTGAGTCAGCTTGATCTTGTATGGGTGTACATAAACCAAGATCCTTACGCAAAATACGCCATAATGTGGTCTGAGCGATGCCCAATTCTTGAGAACGCCGTGGAATTTACTGATTTGGATCGTTTGATACGGACGCCTGAATGGCAGCGATATTTTCGACACTTCGACCTGTCCCGTTGTATCACTGATACGGCAACATCACACAACGAATATGTAGACTCAAATTTTTGCACTAAGCTTGTGCACTACTAGGGCGAGAATTACGACCGCAAATTGGAGTTAACGCTCTTAAAGTTGCGGTCACCGACTCCGAATTTCGGTACAAATTTTTTTATAATTTGCAGACGTTGCTGAAAATGTTGAGTTTACTGAATAAACTGACAATGACATTTCGATGATTAGTAAAAGGGTGCGTTCACAAATTAAATTCAAAGCTGACAAGCCCCCATTGGAAAAACCTTTATAAGCTATTTCAAAGTATCATTGTCGAAGTCAGGATTTTGGAAACATCAAGTCATTGGGTTGTTCGGAAATTTAGTGCGCATTTCCAACAGAAATTCGAATGAAAAAAAAGTTTAATCTGTACACAATTGCATCATTATCTTGTCAATAATTTTCTATCCTTGAAGTAAATTTACAAATCCTCATTCGGTTTTTTTAGGTGAAGAGCATTCTAAGTATTTTTTGGTTGATCCCAAGAAGCAAAGTTCAAAACATTAAAGGAGTTTGCAGTCGTTCACCTCGCTTACCCCATGAATTTTTCCGCTTGAGGTTGATATAAATTATCGACTTCAGTTCACCCCAAGCAATTCGTTTCAAAAATACTTGTAAAATGTATTCGTTGCGTTTGTATAGCAAGTTGCTAGTGAAATTCCGTTTCTTTTTTTGTTTTCGCTCAAAAGTTTGGAAATAGTTGACTTACCAATGGTTACCCTCGCTGTGATCCCCGGAACTATGATTTTCCATTCAACATCGATTAAAGCTATTATTTGACATTAGGGTAACTAGCCGACCAGAATGAAGGGCTTTGAAAAGGCCGACTTAAAGGTCGCCTCTGAATACCAATTTTGAGAAACCTTCACGGACTTTCCGGACAACTCGGGTACTCGAGATGATAATGAAATGAGCGCAATAAAAGTCAACGGTCTTGGCCCGCAGATGTAAGACCTGCAAAATATTTTTTTTTTCAGAAAACTTATTTCAACTCTTGTTTGCTTTTTTTTTCGTCCTTTTAAAAGGAACAGTTAGTTGTGCGAACAAATTTAGTGGAGCATAGAGTAATCCAATATTTTCGCACCAGTTATTAAAGTGTCCTTGTGTCGTTCATTTAGAGCTTATCCCGGCATAGATGACCAACACCCCCACATAACTTAAAATCAGTCATGGTCCCCCGTGATAGATCTCGTACTATCTTTAAAACAAACCTCCAATTCAATTAAATTTTTCAATTTTCCATTCAATGCGTTTGAAAAACAATTTTGCTGAAACCTCAGACGCACCTCATTACCCACTCCCTCCCATCATTGTGGCTTCGGGTCTCTTATTTCATCTGACCATCATCACCACAACCCCATAGAGCCATGAAAAACCCCCGCCAGCCAAATCAAGCACCCCGTTTTTCCAAACCAATTCACTCTGCCCAATAACTCACTTCTCTTGCATTCCCTACTGTGTCCCACACCCCGTTCACAACGTGTGTGAATCACAGTCGGATTCTTCACTACTCTCGAAATGAAATAGGTAGAATGGCCCGTCTAAATGGGCGGCAGGCGCGTTCGACCCTTTGTAAAGTGAAATATGACCTCGCTGGCTATTTGTATCCAGACGGGAATAAATAATTCCCTTGGGAATTTCATTAAATGCAATATTCCATCCGCCAGGAGCTCAATTTTATTTTGTTGGCCATTTTTTCCCCCCAGATTCCAGTGCTATACTGGCCACTTGGCACTCGGACAGTTGCCCAGCTCATGCCTTGTTCGGAAGCGCGGCACACACTCATCGACTGGCGGGTGTTCGGCATTTGCAGGGTTTGTTTGCCTTTTTACGTCAAACGTGCGGCGGGTGTACGGTGAATAATTTTTTTTCCATTTGCTTCCATTCGCTAAAGGCCGGCTTCTAATAGCTAACGGTGCTTACTTTTCCCGATATTTTTCTTTTCACCCCGTTTCCTGTGTTTTGTTTTGTTTTTTTTTTCGATGGGTTTTCACTCTCGATGGGTTGCCGTTTTTTGTGTTGCACCAACTGCCCCCATGGTACAAAGGGATTCCCGTAAACACACACATACCCTATAGTGTAATATATCACCTACGTATATCCTAGTTGCACTCAATTTCACTTGAAATCCGGACGCTTAAGCTAACGCGTAAAAAATCACGCTTCGTCACTGGCCGCGTTACCTCTGGCTAAATGCATACCTTGATTTGCATGCCCGCAGTTCTTCTGCACACTTCTGAAATGTTATTCGCGCGATGAGCGCCTGAATGGTCTCACTCAGCTGGTGGTTCGGGGCGCTGCGGGTTAAGAACACTTCTGCAGGCGCGTGGAATGTTAGCGGTGTATGACTGCAAAATGTTTTATTGTCCATTCAGCGCCGTGCGCGTCATATATATGAGTATTTAGGTGCCACAATGGTGTAGCGGTATGGCGGTGTAGCAGTGTGCGGCAACATGATGGCATCGTGTACAGCCGGATGTATTCACTTTGGCGCGATACGGTAATTCGTTTCGAGTGCGCGAGACGCGACTACATTTCGAGGCTATTCGTTTAAGTTAAGTTATCAAATTAAGGACTTTTGTTGTTTTGTTCCACTTTAGGCACTCGGTCGTCGCCGAGTGCATTCGAGTGTCGAGCGCCACATGGATAGCCAAAGCATCAAGTACCGAACGCTTAACGACGCTCGGTCCGTGTTGTTTGATGGTAATGTTCTGATTTGGAATTGAAGTGTATGACCATTAGGGAATGTGCTTGTTTTTCGCTTCTTTATTCCTCTGTTGCGTTTGTGTTGTTTTGTTTTTTTTTTTTCTTTTAGTGATGTTAACAGCGCTTGGCTGTGCAAAGTTAGTCGTGGTCGAATGCGCTTTTGGGGCGGTGGAGGGTGTGAGATAGATCATTTCGTAGATTAGTACGATGGGCGTTTACTAGCCCGGCAGTTGGGTTTGTTCTTTAAATTACTTTAAATGGATTTTAGTTAAAGTTGGGTCGTTTTAGCAGGAAAATAAAAAGTTAAGTTAAGTTAATGAAACACAATCCAATTTGCATCACGAATGGGTCGAATGAGTGGAATAAAAGTTGACTTTAATGACATAATCCATGATACATGTGAATTTATGTACGTATTCAAGATAACAGTAAATGACACATGAAACCCTCGACAACTTTGACTCAGTTGACATACGATTTAAGATTACACTGTAAATCAGTAATGTTAGTGGTCAGCACGCATTCGAAAACGACGAACCGGAACCCCCTTTTTCACATGGACATGATATCCTATTGGACCAAAAGCAAAAGCTGCCACTTGTAAGCCTCTTGATATTAGGCAGACACATAAGCTTAGCCCAATAATGTGGCCTTTCTCTTCTATTGTTTTCACCAAAGCCCTAGTTCCATCAGTCAGGAAGTCAGTGGGTATACAAGGTAATAAAATATTAAGTATACATTCAAACTGTAGTCTAACCTCCTTTCCTGGTTCTCTAAAATGAGATAGCTCTCTCGGAACTAGTTCGCCCTGATAAGAAATAAAAAGTCATCCAACTAGAGGTGTCGTTTTAGTTTTAAGCCATTGTCAACCTGTCAACACTCACTATCATTGTCTTGACTTTTAGCACGCAAAGAATAGGAGGTAAGTCGTGTAACGGGCTGAATTATTGCAAATTCACTACAAAACTATGAAAATATCATGGAAACGTTTAATGAAAATTGACCTGCTTTTAGTAATCATCAAGCCCCTTATTGAACAGGTAATGTGAACCTAGTGTGGACAAGATAGTGATACAAAAATTCCAAATAACGTTAGTCTGGCAAGACAAGCTGAAAATATCGGCAGCGTTGAGAGTTTGACTGAAATTCCAGGTGTGTTATTTTCGAGACGGTTAAGGTTAAAGGTTAAAGGAACGGTTACAACCACTTATCACCATACTGAGTAAGACCTTGGCCTTTATGTATGTATATAAGATGCAGCTGGACTAAGTTTGAATAGAGTAGAATAATTGAATAATTGATTATTCGCTACAAATATTGTATATTATCCAACGCATCTGGTTACACATACATACACATTTCCACATTTTTCAAAAACGAAAAATTCAAACCCCAGCCTCAAAAGGCAAGAACTACTTTAAAAAAAATGTTTCGAAAAATCAAGTCACTTGCATCCTCTTTGATAGCTCACAGCGAAATAAGGTTTGACTAGCAATACGCAGATACATGTTTACCAACATGTTTAAGACATACATATTTACTAACATGCGTTAGACTGACAAAAATGTCTGAAAAGAAAAGTTTCCAAAAAAGACAAATACCGCCTGCCTGAGTATCGACTTATAGCAATTATGCCCAATTAGCAAACATTTGCAAAAAGCCATTCTACCTCTATTCGTTAAAAACTTGCTTAATGACAACTTGTCAGGCTTTAGATCCAAGCGTATTTGTAAACTGCCTTCTTGCTTGTTGGCGTTGTAATCGGGAAGGTCTTGATAAAAGCGGGTTAACCATCCTAACCCTGCTCGAGTTTTCAAAAGCCTTTGATAGAGTTAATCACCATGTTTTCTAAAATAAGTATTTGAATGCAATTACATTTTCGCGCCACATAGCAAGACTGATTTTCCCATATCCCGCTGATAGACTGCAGACTGTCGTGATAGACGGTAAAATGCCTACCCTTCTTCCTATGAAGACAGGTGTAATGCAAAGTTCTATCCTAGGACCCATTTTGTTCCTCCCGTTAATCGGTGAACTACCCAATATTGTAGAACATTGTTGCGTACACATGTAGTAGCTTCAAATATCATTCCTAATCGAATAGCGGAACAGTACTTAGCCGAGATAAATGACCATTTCCAAAATATTATTAGCTGGACCCAAACTAGCAACCTTCACCTCAATGCTAGTAAGTCCAAGTCACTTGCTACCTTAATCTTCGCAGTGCAGTATTGACATCTGTACAGACCGCAACAAACTTGGGGCTAACGCTTAACCACACTTTAACCCGGGACGATCACGTCAATGCTATTATACGAAAGGTTTATGGCAGCTGCGAGATAATGACCTACTAAACATTATAGATAAAGATGATTCTCCCAAAAACTTAGTTTCCACCAATTTTATTATATGCCATAAGGGGCTACAGATCTTAAAGGAAGCTTAGTGTTAACATCAATAATAACGCTCGATTTATTTTTAATATGCCCAAATGCGAGCAGCTTTTCAGTAGCTCACTCAATAACATCTTTAAATATCATAGTCTGCTTTTATGAAATCTTAAAGACTTGACAATTTATTAACCTGTGAGGAAGCTTAATTTCTCTTCCACCGAACTTGCACTTTTATACAACCTATGTAAGTACGGATGCCTATATAGCCTAATGACGTATATGGTATTGGGGCTTTAGTTTGTGCGTCAATTTGATCGCATACAGATGCATGTCCAAGTCTTTTCGCATAATTGGCAAAGTTGAACTCGCAGAAAGGTCAGTCAATACTACGACGAAAAATCAAGGGTTTTGGGTTTTCAGTCTCACTTTAGGTAACAGTAGCAAGATTCTTGCTTGACTGCACGTTTCGAGGTTGTGCATGGACTGAAGCCAAGAACCTCGAGGAAGGCAGCGTTCTCGTGAGATTATGGGACGGAATTCACCGTGTTCGACTGGAGTATACACACAAGGAAGTTGGTAGGAATTTTTTGACAATGTGTTATAACTGTAGGCGAGCTGTCGGCCAAAAAAAAAAACGCAACCCTCGAACACCCGCCATACTAGCCTGATCGCTGAGAACAGTGAATTTAAGAAGTATAATTTGATACGAAATTTTATCGATGGCCTTGCTGAAATCAGCGGCAACGAGGTCTACTATTTTTCCATGCTCAAGTATGTACATATAAGAATTGTGGGACAAACTCAATTAGGTTAATGATTTCTAATCTACCTTTAAAGCATCCATGTTGGTTTGGATGAAAGGTGGGCTTGCAGTGAAAAAATATCGTATCGAAGATGATAGTCTATAATAGTCTGGGAACTCTGGAGAGATTAGGAATTGAGCGATAATTCGGCCTCCCTTTTTGTTAAATCGGGTGATGTAAGCTCCCAAAGCTGAGGAATGAGTCCCTGTGAAATGTAACTTTGAAGTAGGACCGTGAAGAGAAGGCACTTTTTTTTAAAACTATTGCGATGAGGCATTTAGGGTCAAGCAGAGACCCTAGAGACGTCTGAGGACAGTCGTTCATATAATGAAAGTAGTCATGATCGGGTTGAAGAGCCTGATCGGTGAACGATTGGCTTAAGAAAAGGGAAAAAAAATTGGTAGAAGCTTTAGGGATCGGTGGAGAGATTTGCATATTTCTGCGAATTCCCTATAGGACTGTAGGTAAGTAGAAAGGTCAGAAGCAGAGCAGGATTTAAGATAGAGCATAGTTCTTTGGTTTACCAGAGTAGAGATGAGGTGCAGTTCTTGTTTGGTGAATATGGGAATGATGGAACAAGTTTAGTGATTACTTTAGAGTAAAGTAGGGCAAGAGTATAATCTAAAGACATGTGCTTGTTAAGGTAAAGGAACAAATTAAAGTTAATATTACTGAGCAGGTTATTGAGTTTTGCGAAGGGTTTTTTTTCGGAAGTGAAGTGACGAGCGAAGTGACAAAGCGAAGTTTGACGATTCGATGGGTGTGAGACCGTAGTGGCTGTAAATTGCATTAGGACTCCGCGACTTTGTGAATCGACAGTGTTTTTGTGGCCATCAGCACTAAACAAAGCAATATTCTCAGGGGCTCAGCTTAGTTTCAGTTAGGGCAAAAATGTGGTAAAACAGTTTTTGGGAATTGAGTAATACATAACTCAGTAACTGAGTGAAGTATACGTTTGGTGGAAAGATGTAACGGTACTTAAGTTAGGATTGAAAATAGTTTTTGAAGTTAGAACGGGAAAATAAAAACCCAAAGGCATGTGCGTTATGCGACGTTTTGCAAAGCAGCAAAAACCTTTGAAGGTTACAGAAATCGGTGGTCGATTTAAGCCCAATTTTTTTATGTCGTTTTTAGAAAACCTCAAGTATTTGGGTTTGTAACGTGAAAAAATGTACTTACCGAAGCCCCTATTATCTTAAGTGACGAATCTTTCAGCCTTAAAAGGATGCAGAAAGCTACCCTCTATTAAGGTCCAACAACATATAGTTTTCAAAAAAACCCACAATGCTTACAAGTTTCCATGTCCATAAGTCCCTCGTTTAAAACCAAGGCAGTCGGCTAACAACGACTTGTACTTAGAACTGTTATTCCAACAAAAACACATCCAATAAAATATTGCCAGAACATGGCAGAAGCCAACTGCAATTACCTCAAAAACCATCAAGATAAATATTTCCTTTATTTTTTATTTGCATTCAAATGCAATTCGAACTTTCAAGAACCAACACTTTTGGTGCTAAAAACGCCCCGAACTTCTATAACACTTTCCCGTTTAATATCCTTTTCTCACTTAACTTTTCCCAAACAAACATTGCGCCAGAGAGGATTTCGATTCTACACCTTCCATCAAATCAACAACCCTCCACCGCTGAGTGCTCTGGCTCCGTTTATTGATTTCGATTAATGCACTTTATTATCCTTGTTTACAACAGCATTCCTCGAAGTGAATTGAAAACTATAAAATTGAAAACAAAAGCAAACGGGCAAAACACGTTATTTTATCGAAAACCGAAGGAGCCACGTAACGTAAATAATACAAGCGCAATTCGTCCGTAAGGATCCGTAGGAGCTCATGAATAGAAAACGCAAAAGAAAAAAACTGACAAAGGACCGATAAATGTAGTCGAACACCGTCACGAGCTTGACCACATCCAAATGTTATCACGGCACATGGGAGAACCGAATAGTAACCAAAGTACTTATGGACGGACATGTTATCCTTCGGTCGAGCGTTGTAAAAAATGGCATATGTCCTAATACACGTAGGGAAATAATGGCCAACGGTGTAGGAGATATCTCGGAGAAACACAAGATAGCGTTAACGTACCGTCATGAATTGGTCGAGTGACATGGAGATATCCCACCGGTAAGGATATAAAGCAGCTGTCATAGGAGTAGATAGCAGGATATCGTTTTAAGCGACTCGCAGGATGTTGGATGGGCGAACATCGATTGTGTAAAAGTTTTAAGTCGGAACGCAATCAAAGGTAATACTTTAAGCCGAATTTCGAACGTGAAGTGCTAAACGGTTTTTTTGAATGCTCAAGGATATGGCCCTTTGGATATCCAGAAAAGTGGAAAGGAAAAGGGATTTTATGTGAGTGAGCATCGAAGCGAATATGCGTAAAAGTAAAGGACAATCAGAAGTTCGAGTTCATTCGACTATCAATGTCGGTGTGATGGTAGAGCAGAGTGTTAGGATTACAAACCGTACACCGGAACTCGACTCGCAGCGATTATAAATCAAATTGTAGTAGAAAACTACTGGCCCAAATAAGCAATATTGATTTCAACTGCAAATCCGTTTTGAAGGATACACAACCATCAGCCAGCATCCAAGGCTGAATCGGCAACAGTAGCATGCAAACCTACAGACGAGAGTAAACCATTTCAACCGCAGTACACAACTTTATCCGGTAGATCCGACCAACAAACACAAAAAAAAATCAAAATAAAAATATAAAAACGACCCAAAGGGGATATAGAAGGAAGAGAACCGCAATATTTTTATAGCCGCGAAGAAAATGTTTCAATAAAACCCAAATGAATCATTCGCAGAGTCGAAATCTGGAACAAACACCATGTGCATGGTCCCATGAAAATCTCTTCCTGCAGTTGTTGTTCGTTACTTCTCGTCTCTTCCATTCCCTCTGCCACGTGGTAAATGCGATCAAGTTTGCCAACCCAATAATCCGCAGGACTTATGCAGGATGTCCTATGGTTGTGCGCGATGACTTTCCACACAACCGCATCACCCACTTTGCTTTCTCGTATCTGCTACCATTGACTACAGTGAATCTCGTCGGTCGGCTGATTTTCTATATCGATGGTCCTGCAGAACAGGTGTAATGCTCCGCCGTTGGCCTTTGGTTCACTCCGATGCGCCAAGGTAGGAAATATTTTGATAAGACTCGCAAAAGGCTTACGTGACTCCATGCCGAAAGCCATCTGACTTTTGCAACGATGAGAATGAGCTATGAGTATCCCTTCCACTGCACCGGGCCGTATATGAACTAGGATGGTGGTTTTTGGCAGGATATCATAGCATTACTTCCAGAACAAAAAGGAGTGCCCTACCAACTGAGTACGTGAGTTGGATGTCCGGCTGCTGCTGCCCGTGGTATTGCTTGTATTCCAAGCATTCTGTGATGTTGCTATTGCTTGGTTTCGTAGCGACGACGGTAAAGTGGTTGCACGTTACTCGAGATAATCTTTCGTTTTCGGTCTCTCGCCGGATAGTGTATCAGTTAGTGGTGAAGCTTTTTCGACAGTGACCGCTAGAGAATTAGCCAAGGCGACCGACTCTAGTCGGCGTGCAACCGCCTGGCCATAGCCACTGCCACCAGAATTGAATATTAAGCATTCGACGTGCAGAGACTTTTAATAAAGAGGTTTTCAGGTTACCCATGGATACAAGGACGACGATGATGGGGATGGTGGCCGACTGTGGAAAATTATTATGGAAGCATTATAACAAACGTTTGGGCTGATCGACGTTAGACTAGTGCTTGGACAGGTATAGATTTCGGAACTCGGGGATTCGGGGCATCCGGGATAGATAATTAAATGGGTGTATGTGAGTAATTTGAAGATAAGTTACGAATGCCGGGTCGATGGTTCACATTGGTTACTGCTTATACCAGTTGTTTGGGAACTGGTGGAGCACCAAGCGATATTGAGCTGGGAACTTTAAACACCATTCTCTAAACTTAATTTCTCTTTCGTTTCAGAT
Source organism: Merodon equestris (assembly GCA_958301585.1). Lineage (NCBI taxonomy): Eukaryota > Metazoa > Arthropoda > Insecta > Diptera > Syrphidae > Merodon > Merodon equestris. The sequence continues at coordinate 17,194,111 of OY284416.1, read as the reverse complement.
CGGTTATACAGATGTTAAAAAAATCATTTTCTGGTCGACAGTTTAGTGTATAAGTTGACAAAACTTATTAATTTTATTTTTTAAAGCCTCTTGCTATTCAGAATCAGCCTGAAGGAAAACTAAGTCACACACCGCAATATCGATTTCTGAACCTAGAAATCTCCTATTTGGTCTACCTCAAGGTTCTGTTGTGGATCCCATGCTTTTTTTAAGTGAATGTCAATGGTTTGCTTTTGGTTTGTTAAAAGTGTTTCTTTCCATACATATACATATATGCAGACGACACCCATATTTATCTATTGTGTCCTATTAGCCCCATTTAAACGGCTACATTTCCGCTTGAGAATATATTGTATATATAACATTCTATCTCGTAACACAACCATCTCGGAGTGTATATTGCCTTAGAACTTCATCGCAAGGAATAGAACATTTTTATGAAAAGTTCTGAGATTTAATTTACGGATTCCCAGTGCGAATTTAAGGAACGCACTCTGGGGCTGGTATTATAATACAATATCCGCCAAATAGCCGGCTCTGCTCTGTCTACAAATAATCGTTATCTTGATGAAATAATTTCACCAAGTTCCGTTTTTTCTTTTTTAATTTGATACCGGCGATTCGGAACTCGGAAGTTTAGAACCTCGTTAACAGCTTTCGCCCGGTAAGAGGGAGTTATGAGTGATTTTCTTCCATGCTTCGCTGTTCTGTTTTATCTCCTCGTCTTTCCTCCCTATATCGTCCCCTCACCTTCGACATTTAGTGGAGCACTCATGGAGTTTTAGAAAAAACATTTGAATGTCATTAAATCGTCCAGAAAATTTGTCACGCAACAAACTAATCACATTTTTGACCTTCACCATCCTCTATTCTCTTTCTTAAATTATAAGTTTACTTGCCATTTGATAATACAGTCCTACAACCTTTATGATGTTCAAGTAGTGTTTCTCCTAGATTTTTGTGTGTTTATTACATGAAAAATAGCCAAGAAATTCCTTGGCGTCAGTATTTTGTGAAATTTAATTTTTTTATTTTTGCATAATTTTTCTATAGGAATTTACCCTGAGGGCGCTGTGCTGATGTGGTTTATGATTTAATAAATAGAAAAATATTTCTTTTAGATCTTGGAAAAAACTTCAACACAGCTACTGTGCACGCACTTGTAAGCATAATGAGTAAATGAGTATATGTTATATATATTCACATCAGTCATTAATTTATAAAATTAAGAAATATTGTTTTTTTATAGGGTGCGCCAACCTGGACGGGAGATGGCAGATGGGTTGTTGTCCTCAATAGGATTCGAGAGATTCGACTAAAATTGTCGTGTTTGGTTTTAATTCACAGTTTAGTTTTTTTTTGTTTCCATGTGATTAAGGCGTTATATTGGAAATGCACAAACAGAGTATGAATTTTAAAGTGCGAGTGTTATGCAATCGTCAGCATTTTTTGATCATCTGTCATTCACATCTGCTCTTGGATGGATGGACAGACTTGAACTATAGATCGCTCAACTATATGTGATGTTTGCACCACGACCACCCCCAAATTTCAAAAGATTAGGTTACCTCATGAGTCTCAAAGTCAAAATTTTACTAATACATTACGAAATAGAGAGAGTGAAGAAAAATGGAATATTAGCATGATGGCTGATTACTGCAGGATGATGAAGCACGATGATCCAAACAGGGCTTACAATGGAAAATCCTTCAGAAGAAGCTTTGCAAAAAATAGAAAAGGTTCCACAAGCCTATGGTAATCGATCTAACTTTAATCGTGAAGTAATATATTCCACGTCTTATCTTCAGCTCAAATTGCTTCCGATTTCCTTGTTTTTTGACAATTTTCTTGCTTTTCAACAACATAAATCGACTCGATGAGCTACGACCAATGAATTTGAAGGTTTCTGTTATGTTTGACTTGAATCTTGATCCAGCCTTTGTCTCCGTTCCCGTATGTTCCTTTCCCTTACTTTTGCAATCACAATCACGGTACAATCTTTCACTAATAAAAGCCTCACTACACATTTCTATGATCATTCATCGTGCCTCAGAGGCGGACTTTTTAAATTGAAAACGGGAACCCAAACTGTCCACAAATGACGCTTATTTGGTTCGAAAGTCAATGAAATTTCACAAATCGAATGGTAAGAGGTTGCTAACAGATGCTCAGACTTACTACTTGATGTTTCGAATCCAACATATCTATCCAGCTTGGGCTAATAATAGCTTAAGATTCATTTACGTCAATGAAAACTGAGTGCCTGACCGTTTTGTCTGATAACAATTCCTAATCAGTAAAATAATCTTAACCTCAGTTTGGAACAAATATTCACGTCTTCCTATAAAAAAATATATTTCTTGATCTACGAGGGTAAGTCTCAAAGTTCTCGCCATAACAGTGAAAAATTGCAATTTTCAGTCAAACTCTCGTTTAACAAGCTTTTCTCCTTTTTCTTCCTGGAAGTAAATATCTGGAAGGCTGTGAAAATATTCATCAACTTCTTCATTGGATGCGAAGGTTTCTTCAAAATTAGAAACAAATGAGAGTGTGATGGTACCAAATCAGGAGAATAGGGGTGATATAGGGGCGAGTAAATCGTAGTTTTCCCATCAACTTTCTGTACACGTGCGTTGTCCTGGTGAAAAATATTTTTTTTCTGCTTCAGGCCAGGTCTCTTCTCGCGAATTTGAGTATTCAGCTAGACAGGAAGGTAGGAGTAATATTCGCCTGTAATGTTTTTCCTTTTGCAAGGAAAAGATCCCTTTCCCATCCCAAAACACGTTGGCCATGACTTTTGCGGCAGATGCAGGGGACTTGGCTTTCTTTTGCGTTGAACCGGCTTCCATCTACTGCTTGGACTGCTGTCTCGTTTCTGGCGTTTAGTAGTAGCCCCTGTTCCATCCATTGTAACGAATTCCTAGTAAATAAGTCTAGAGAATACAGCGAAAATCGTTTCGCATTTGTATTTGATCGGCGTTCATCAAATGCGGCACCCATCGTTTCACACCATCCAAAATGAAGAATTTTATGACAGCCGAGAACTTTTCACCTTATCCTCGTATCATGGGGTCCTTAGGTTCAATTTCTGATTTCAAATTAAATTTGATTTCCAAAACTAATATTAGAGTCTAGCCCGTCTGTAATACAATATAATCTCGCAAATTATCCAGTCGTCTATCACAGATAATTAAAAGTTTTCATAAAAATTAAAAAGTGGAAACTATAACTAACTGCAGACACTACAGAGGGATATGAATATTTGAAAATCTTATCCTGAAGCCATTCACGCCTCTCAATGCAAAAAAAACCAAACCAAACTTTATAAAGGCAATCGAGATAATAGATATTCCTCCTAATATCTAACCGGCAATACGTCGATGTCCGGTTTTTACGAATTACGCCTTACCGGGAAATAAAGCTCATTAATTTCAAGCTCATCAAAATAATACCAAATGTCCACATCCTGTTGACTGTCATCAGCCAAACCCTCTTCAAACCAATCAAGTCAAAAAAAAAAAAAAAACAATCGGGTCTAAGACAACGGATAGAGGCCGCACATTGCTATATTCATCCTCGTCCTTACCGTTGTTCTCATTATCCTCATCATCATCATCCTTGTCCCGTTGCCTTCTTAAGCCGAAGCACCCAATTAAAAAAATTATTCAATGATCCTCAAAGCAAAGTAAATGTAAATACGTGCAAATTTGCTAAAGATGGGTCCTTCGAGTGCGTAGATGCCGAATGGTTACGAAACGAAGCGCGAAGAAGATTGCGATAGGCGGTTCTGTAGCCTTCCGGCGAAATTGAAAGAAAAAGTAAATAAAAATCACCTACGCCACTGCTAATGAAATTTGCATTTTAATTCCTCTTCGCATGTTTTTCCCGCCTCGCTCGGGAAGAAGACACTCTTAGCAGGTGCACGTCTGGGCAGGGGTTGTAAAAAAATTAACAAACCACCCGAAAAAAAGAAACTACCCTTGAGTGGGTAGACCGGCATAAGCTGTATGGCAATGGCTTAACTTTTTTTTTTTTTTTTTTCCTTACTTTTGTTGGAACAAAATCACTTTGAGTTGGTACGTGGAAGGTGGTTAAAGATACTGTCGGTTCCGTCGTCACTGCTTGACGGACGACGAGCTCCCGACGCGACCGCAACTTAATTACAAAATCTGTGGGTCCATCTATTTTAAAATCCATTAAAGACGCTTTCGCCTACTCATTATGCACATCGCGCAAACGGAATAATTTAGACTTTGGATGGATTCTCAAACACGGATTCATTTTCTGCTTCGTGTCCTTCGGTCCTTTTTCTTTCTTGTCTGCCATTCATTTATTTTATTTTATATTTTCTGCTTGAGAATTTGTTAAAATATCTTGAAAAAACACCGGAGAAAGAAAAATTATCAAGTATCCGCAGACTGTCTGAGTAGATGAATGTGATTTGAGAAAAGCGAATCCGGTTACACCGTTGCACTTGTTTACTTTCGTTTTTCTTTTCGAATTTAAAAGTGCACGGATAATGGAGAAACCGTGTTTCGTGAGATTTATTTTTTTTTACACTGGAAAAAGTGAGATAAATGGATGACACTTTGGAAAATGGGTGAAGGCAATAATTGTTTGGTGGTCTGTTGGACGATGTGGCTATGGCTAGGTGGTCCTTCGGTAATTCCTGAAGATGTTAGAAGTTTGAATTATTCTGGTTTTTTAGAAGAACATCTTCTACAGAAAAAAGAAAGTAGAGGAGGAAAGATATTTCGAGTACCTGAAATCAAGCCCAGTGTGCAAGAACATGGCCATGGCAAAACTGTTTAAGTAGAATACCAATGATATCCTTTCCTTGGAGAGAATGCCGATGCAAAGATCAAGAGGAAACACTGCGGCTGCTTGCAAAAGTACAAGGTCTTAAACGGATAACATAGGTTCTAGAATAAACATTAACTAGAATCAATGCTTGACCTGACTGATGTTTCGACATTAACTACTAACTTATCAGGCTAGCGACCCTTGGAGGGTCTGAGCCTGAACGAGAGCCTGCTTCCACTCATATTGGTCCCGAGCACGCTGCTTACAATTGAAGAGTTCAAGTTTCCTGATATGCGCAATCATTTGGTCTCTCAACTGGTTTCTCTTGCCTTCTCGAACCACGTGGCTGGGATTCGAAGACCCTATTTGATGGAGCGTAGTCGTCCATGCGCCCGATGAGCCTATGTAGGCGACGGATTTTTGCCTTATACAGCTCGTAAAGTTCGCAGTTGTTTCCTCTCCTCCATTCGTCTTGCTCGCAGACAGGACCATATATCCGACGGCGAATTTTTCTTTCTAAACAGCCCAGAATCATCTCATTCTTATCGTCCAACATTCGGCTCCGTTAAGGACAACTTGAAAGATCAGTGCTCTCTAGAGTCTCATTTGGACTTCCTCGTTAGGAGTTTTGACCCTAGCTGTTTTGTCAAACCGAAGTAGTGCCGGTAGATCAGGGTGATTCTTCGGTGGATCTCCAGTAAGTTGTCATTTGTGGAGGTAACATTTGCCCCGAGATAGACAAACGCCTTAACTACCTCAAACTTATATCTGCTGATGGTTACATTGAGCTCAAGACGCAGCGGTTCTTAGTAGACAGCATATATTTTGTTTTATTCTCATTTAATTTTATACCAACGAACCCTTGCTTTTCGTGTATGCCTCTAGTACGGCGCGCTGGGAGCTTGTAATGATGTCAATATCCTCCATGTATCCTAGCAGTTGAACACTCTTGAAGAAGGTAGGGACTCTTGTGACACCTCCCTGCCTCACTATCCTTTCAAGGACGCGTCTCCTTACCGAAATCCGCTGAATGTTTGGAAAAGTTCGGAGGTATGGGGTCCAAACTGCACAGTGCATTGTGAATCTTCCAGCGTCGCGCAACATATCGGAATCAATTTTGCCGGGATTCCGAAACCGGGCATCGTCCTGTAGAGCTGAAATGCGGCTTTAAAGTTGATAAAAAATGATTTTCCCAGGATCTGACGTAAATCAAAAATCTGGTCTTTACTCGATTTGCCAAGCCGAAATATACATACACTTGTACGTGCCTATTAGAGTGATGTAAAACAGCTTAAGGCGTTGGCATAGTACACTGGATAGGATCTTGTAGGCAACATTGAGTAGGGTTATGCCTCGGTAGTTGGTGCTAGACATAGGGACGCCTTTTTTGAATATGAGGCAAATATAGTTGGTCGTCGCTATCATCCTCTCAAATTTAACATATGATCAGGATCAGAACCCTACCAGAACATCAGCGCCTATTTTAAAGAACCCAGAAGATCATCTGAGCCAACAACTTTGTTGGATTTCAGCGTTATGCATAGCTGAGCTGACTTCTTCTAAACTGAGTGGCGGGATCCTTCGACTGACGCTGGGTTTTCTTCTGACCCTATCATTCTCTCTTGGTTATGCCCGCTAAGTAGCTGTCGTTAACTGTTTCCTGCGAGTCGTTGTCGTGCCTGACATTAACTGATTGCAAAAAGAAAAATTCAGTGTGCGTCTGTGTTGAAATTTTGAAATTGTTATGTCCTTTTTGAAAATGCCGTATTAGCAGAAAGTTCGAAAAAATACCTTTTTATTGCTATAGTTATCAAAAGACACCTTTGATTAAAACCAATATAATTTGGCCTACCATTCATTTTCTAAATCTATAGACCTGAATCTTCTCTAGACTATGTACGCCAGCCGGAATTGGGCCGACTTTGCATTTGATAAACAAGATATAAACGCTCCTCGAAGAAACTGAAATTTAAAAAAAGAATAAGTTTTGAGGCGGCAGTCATTCCTGTCTTGGCTCTTGCAATATCAATTCGGTTGGGCCTCTTCATAAAGATAAGCTTAAAGGTTGAATGATATTTCGTATAATGAGTTCAAGCATTCTGTGAAGTCTTGAGACACTGCTTTTGCTTAATCATGATTTCAGAAACCCTCGAACATCTAAGGTATTTTACGACGAAAAGGGCTCAGTCCTGTGATCACTGAAAAACGGAGAATGTAAATATTCATTCAGATTTGCAGAAAATAATTGAAGAAGAAGAAGTGAATTATTTTTTTTATTTTAAATCAAGCCTAAGCTTCATTCCTAGAAACTGGCAGTTAATGAACAATGCTACAAGCATATAATTAAGCCTTCCCTAAACTTAAATCTTAAAAATAGTTTAAGCGAATACAAAAAGCCCAAGGACTCCCTACCTTTCCAACCATTCCCTTTACGAATCATCCCACATTTGTTCCGGTTGTCCTCCTAATTTAACCATTTTCCTTCAAAACTACTCTCATTCCTACGATATTGTCGTGTGCTCGTACACATTCTTAAGTATAGTTATTGTGATTCCTTTCATGATGACAAAGCGATTTTTCTTCTTTGCCATTTAGTCCTTAAGACGAAAAGGGCATGGAAAATATCTCAATCCATTCTGCCGGCAGATACAGCAGCACGACACACATGTCTTCCACTTCGACATATTAACCACCCCTTCACATTTTTTTACTCCTTTTTCGACGAAGGAATCCCGAAATCCTATCCTCCGCTCCATATCGTTTCTACTCTAGTGACACAGACACAAGGCAGCCTTCTAGACTCCGTTTCTCTCTATCGCACTGAACGATATTAGGTCAAACAAATCAAGCGAAGAGTGAAGACCAAAAAAGGAGTCTCCATAGATGAGGGAGAAATCCGGAGTAAGACAAACTTTATTCATCGACAGCAGCCGAGTACCAGCAGGATAACAGAGAACAGAAAGCACAGAAAGGAATGTGACAAAAAAAAATCCCGTATCGCATAGATAAAGAGATAAATAAATAAAATATTTAAGAGATCGAAGCGAGTGAGGGCCAGGACAATAAATCAACCCCTTTTGGCCCGATGTGATTTATTGTCCGATGGTAAAACATCGGAAAAGCTAACGTTCACCAACGCAATTATTGAATTACACCCCATTGGTGAATAATGGGTGACTGAGAATGTGCCCATTCGGGATGGTGGACGGAGGCTGATAGTGCTAAGAATTCCGAAAGTGATCAAATGGCTTATAAATAATAAATACACTTTGGCATCATTGAATACACTGAATCAGTGAGACAAAAGGATATCATGGACATAGTTAAGTTCAGTTCACTATTGTGCTTCATTTTGTCGCAGGCTGTACCGTGATTGTGCCAGGTGGTGCGGGTGGAACGGGAGTGAGATGAGATATGAGGTAATTGCGGACAAGTATCACTTTTTGTAGTTTCACGTGCCAATGTGGACAATGAAATTGGTCTGAGAGCATTATCCTTATTCTCGAACATTGTCTTGGGTAGTGGGAATGTTTTGTTTTTAGAAAGGGATATCGAGTTTTATAAGGTAGCCGAGCATATGGGATCTCTGTTATCCTTGGTGGGTATGAAAACAATTTAAAGCAAGAGAGTTATGGAAGAAGAAAAGACTTTGCAGAACCTTTCGGAATAAATGTATATTGATTTTATTTATCTTGACACATTTAGCAACTTCTAGAAAAATAAATACGTCAATTCATGGGAAAGGGAACAAGGATGGGCTTGGGTGTCAGAAGACAAATGGAAGGAGACGTGAGGTTAAATTTGTTCTACAATCACGTCATTATGAATTTATAATAACTTCTCTAGTGCCCTAAATTTTATAGTTAAATTTAAAAAAAACATCTTTCCTAGCTTTGAGAGATATTAGATGGGACATAAAATATGGTAGTGAATATTTCAAAAACCATTAAATGTCTTCCGGTTCCAGGCTTAAATGCTGTCTATTCTTACTCCTTAGTATGACAATCTCTGTTTTTCCTCGGAAGCCTTAAATTTTTTTATCTTCCTCTCACACTAGGCGCTCGACTTCTACAGCTTAATATTTGTCCTTGAGAATAGCTTCTTAGGATACGACTGACATAGGTACATTTTGCTAAAAGATTATAAAAATTATTTTGGTTTTTTAAAGTTTTTTTGTCCTAAAAGCCTTGTAAAGCCTTTTGAGTGGCCTTCACGACTGCATAAAACGGTCCTTTCACTGGCAAACTAATTTGTCGGTGCAAAGACAGCTTCGTCAAGCGTTTTCAACAAAAATCTGGTAAAAATTCAATCCAAAGTGTCAACCAGATGAACCTCTGGCGCCCGACAATGACATCAAATCGGAACAGGGCCATGAGTTCGAATATCGTTCTGTTCACTGTGCTTTTGTATCATCTGTTATCTGCACTGGATTTTCGGGATCAATATGTGGGAATCGAAGACTTAGGGGACTGTAAACTCTTGCACCCAAGCAAAATATACGGATCAAGAGCTAATGGGAGTTCAATCAACAAATTGTAAGCCAAGTTCGTAGTAGTGAGGGATCTTAAAAGAACACTTCGTAATCATTTACTCAGTTGGTGCCTACGTGCGAGCCAATTAGCAAAGTTTGCCGGTTAAGGCCACATTCAATAAAACATTGAAATTTTTTCACACCCGTAATATTTTAGTGTCTTGCGAGTATAATTCCAAATTGGTTTCATCAGGATGAATGAACCAAATTTGGGAGTCTCAACCCAATGGTCTGTTGTTTCGGTCATATTCGCCATATTCGATTAAAACTACGATATTGCCACGATCCTTTATAGTGTAACCGATTAAGACTTCCAAAATTTTGGCTCGGTGGTTGGTGAGTGCAAGAGGCTACAAGCCTTCTCAAAAAGTATTCCAAGCCCGTGGCCTATCGAAATCATATTCCATTTGGTATACATGTCCAGAAAAAGACTTCCCCTTGTTCACTAATAATGATAGTTATAATAATAGAGTAAATGACCCGAAACTACTCATCCGATTTTGTTTTGCTATCTAACACCCGATGATGATGCAAATTGAATATGTAAATTTGTTGGTGAACCAACTCGACTTGGTGTAGGGCGTAGCACTTATATCAATGTGTTGTTGGGAAGCTAATTTCGAATTTTCACTTCTCAACTCCGCTTGCAGTGTTATAATGTCGGAGTTGGTCACTTCTTTGTTTGAGTTTTGTTGTTATGGAAATTTTTAGGGTTAATGTGAGTAATGTTCGTGAGCTAGGAGCTGTAATTTCTGTTCATTTCGACCTTATTTGCCACAAACTGGCTGTGTTGGCACTAAGCGAAACTGAGGAGGGAGAGGACGCCGACTTGGTGCCATTAGTCTATCTATATCGCAGTGTTGTTCCGATTCGGAATTTCATTTTATATGGTTAAAATTTGATGTCCATAAGGATTAAACTCACTGCTGTTTTCTTTATAAAAGTAAAAACTTAGATAGTAAATCAACTTAGCTAGTAAATGAGCCTAAACAAAATCGTATAATGCAGACCGTTTGGGTAACACCTTGTTCCTCACTCCTTGTTCTGGCAAATAACCTATTGAACTATTGTCACCTTTTGACTCGTCAGACCAATGTGTCGGATCAGCTAACTTTTCGTGCTTTACGCAGCTAGAGAACAAATTCTTAAACGAATGATAAAGAATTAGGGCTGAAACAACAATTTTAGAAATATTAGCTGGTCACTGTGCTTCCTCAATGGTTACATGAGTGCCGCTGCTGATATAATGCAAAAAATTATTTCAAATCCAAAACAAATGCGTGACAACTCGAAATACAAAGACACTCTCAAGTAAATAAGTTCAAACGATTCAAGGCAACGGTAAAAAATTCTCCAATCAAAAGTCAAGGCAAATGTTGTTGCTTCATATTTTTCAGCTAGCTCAACATCCAAATTGTATTCTTCAGTGAGACACACCCATTTTCATACTGATACAGTTGCAAGAGTACTTAAAAATCTCAACGTACACAAATCCACTTGTAATTATGGTATACTTCCCGAGTATATGGCATTTGAACAGCATTTGTTCAGCCCATCCGTCAAAAGGGTGAATCATTGTCTTCCTCCACTTACCGACCATTAACACTAACGTTCCTCTTTCTACGGTCATGGATTTTTTTTTTAGTTTATTTATTACTCGTAGATGGCAGTACAGCTCATGAAGAGCCAGAGCCAAGCTTCTCTCATTCACTTGTTGTGTGCGTGTGTTTTTCACACAAGTGAACGGGACCTACAGTTTAATGCCGATTCCGAACGGGGAGAGCGGCCAAGCTTTTTGAAGTCAAGTCAAGTGCTGTGTGGTGAACAAGTGCTAAAAGTTTCGCTCTCGCTTCTTTCATATTTTGAACTGTTTTAATCAACAAATAATAACTGACTTTGGTAGTCTGTAATCCTGTATAATACATTTTATAGTAAACAACAATAATCTCTGATTTATAAAAAATTTTATTTAAATCATGCCGTGTAAGTGTGGGCAAAAAGTTGACCGAACTGGAGCTAAAATTCAGTGTTCACAGTTCATGGTTTACTACCACTTGAACTGTGTAAACCTAAAACAAAGTGATATTGATTACATGAAAAAGAATAACATTCCCTATCGTTGTGTGTTGTGCGATAAGCAAAGACGTCACTCTTTACGCTCTCCACCACCCGCTCTACAGAATGTGAATCAGGTGCATAACAAAACTAGTGGTCCATCACCCGTAGAGGGAATTCCTCAGTTTCCCGCCAACTCTGCGTCACCTCAGTCTGCTGTTGTTGATGTATCATTGACCCCTATTACACTTGATATACTATATAAAGAAATAACTGCGCTAAAAGAAGTAAACTCCAGTGCCTTGCGACGAATTGATTGCCTGCAAGAAGAAAACAAATCTCTATGCAGACAAATAAACAAACTGCAAAGTACAGTAAACTTCCTACAACAGAAATCGCTGAGAAAGTGTGTTGACGTCATTGGGATTCCCAATGTTGACAATAGTAATGCTCTAGACACAGCTGTTAATTTGCTGACAAAGGGACTCGACGAAAATTTTAATGCCGATGACATCAAGCATTGTTATGTCAAGAAGATCACACGCAAGCTCAACTCTAACTCATCATCTACACGGGACAAAACTCTGAACGTTCTACGCATTAAATTTAAAACCATTGATGTTAAGCAGGTGATTTTAAGCAAGAAAAAGAAAACCAGGCTAAATACAGGTCTTTTAGGGTATAAAGGCAATAGTTCTATTCATATTAACGAAAGTTTAACTAATTACAAGTAATTTTATTAAAAAAACAAGAAGGTGGCAAATCTCATATAATAAATTCGTTTGAAGATATTGAAAAATTAGCCACCTTAATTTAATTTAATTTTTACTTTCTTTTATTACTCTTACTTATCTTTATCCTTTTATTATAAATCTTTTTAATTTTGGATTGTAAACTTATGAATAATATGGTTAATATTCAAAATAGTGCAATTATAGAATCGCCAAATTTCAATTTATGCAATTTCGACAAAAACCTATTTGAAACTGTCTTTTATAGTGGGAAATTTAGTAACTACTTCTCAATTCTCCATCAAAATATTCGAAGTTTGCGCCAGAATTTTAATTTACTCTTGGCTCACCTGGAATCTTTCTTAAATATGCCAGATTTTATCTTTCTATCGGAAATTTGGATATATGATCACGAGAAGGAATTCTTTGAAATACCGGGATACAAATCTTACTTTATATGTAACGATTCCTACGCGGCGGGTGGTATTGCGGCTTACATTAGTGATAAGTTGAATGATAATTGTGAGGTCTGTAGTCCTAAATTTATAGGTTCTGATTTGATTAAAGTCACGTACACCTTCAGTGCTCAGAAATTTGTGTTTTTGGCTTTTTATAGACTTCATGATAAGAGTAAGGATGTTTTTGTGGAAGAGTTAGCTTCTCTCTTACGAGATGAACTTTCAAAAAATGTGTTCATTCTAGATGACATTAACCTAGACATATTACTTACATCTGCAGTTACTGAAAAATATCTATCATTAATGTCTGCAAATGGGTTTGAATCTTGTATAAACCTACCAACAAGAGTAACTGAATCCTCACAAACATGTATTGACCATATATTTGCCAGGATTGATAAAAAGTCGAACATTTCTCTATCAAGCTCAGTGGCTGACGTTAGAATCACAGATCATAGTATGACCTGCCTTGTTCTAAAATATGGGGAAATCGAACAATCGAAAACGTCGTTTGCTCGTGCACTACCTAAAATGTTTAATTTCGTGAGCTTAAATGCAACTTTGTTACATGAAAATTGGTCCGTTGTATACAGAGAAAATGATCCTTCGCTTGCCTTTGATAAATTTTGCAAGATTTTAAATCAACATGTTGAAGGGTGCTCTAGAGCATTAGAAAAAAGACAAAGAAATATAAAGAAAATTAAGCCATGGATATCTGATTATTTAGTCAAAAAAATCGACTTAAAAAACAAACTCCGTACTAAATGCATTAAACAGCCAAATAATGTGAACATACATAAGTTATATGTAAAACTCTGCAAAGAAATCGCCATGGAGGTCCCTAAATGCAAAGAGAAATTTTATATTGAGAAATTTCAAAGGGCTAAAGGCAATCCTAGAAAAGAATGGGGAATTGTTAATGAGCTATTCAATAAAAACGTCTCACTGGATGCACCATCCTGCATCATACATAAGGATAGGAAATATGAAACACCAATAGAACTAGCTAATACTTTCAATGAGTTTTTTACAAATGTTGCTGCTGATACCCTTGAAGATGCGGGTTTTGGCTCAGTGACACAAAACTATTGCTCACAACACTGCCTAAGCAAGGAGAACGGTTCACGAAATAGCTTTTACTTTGTTCCCATTTCTCCTTTAGAATTATATAAGATTATTTCATTGCTTAACAAATCGCCATCGTCGCCTAGATGTAGCTATTCGAATGCCTTCATAAAGCATATATCTCTAAATATTGTCGATATCTTAGCTCATATATTCAATCGCAGCATTTCTTGCGGTATATTTCCTGATGGATTAAAGATCGCTGAGGTCATTTCAGTCTTTAAAAAAGACAACAGGAAAAGATTGAATAACTACAGACCAATCTCTCTTCTTCCGGTCTTTTCCAAAATCTTTGAAAAAGTGATCAAGACTAGGATTATCACTTTTCTTGGTCGTTGTTCTTTCTTCAATAATTGTCAATATGGATTTAGAGTCGGCATATCAACGGAGGACGCTCTCTTAAACTTTTGTAAAGAGATTTATGACAGCCATGAAAAAAAAATAAGTGCAGCACTCTTCATCGATATTACAAAGGCGTTAGACACAGTTGATCATGAAATTCTTTTGAGTAAATTGGAAAAGGCTGGTTTTAGAGGCTTTATGCTTAAATGGTTTGCCTCTTATCTTAAGAATAGGAAACAATATGTAAAGATAGGAGACGTGTTCAGTGAGAACCGGGACATTAGAATAGGTGTTCCCCAAGGTTCCGTCCTTGGCCCCATCTTATTTCTTATTTTCATCAACTCAATCTTCAACCTGGATCTAAAAGGAAATCAAACTGGGTTTGCGGATGATATAGCTTGTGCGTATGCTAATTCTTCTATGCTAGATATAATGGCGGATATTAACCATGATTTAAAAGTCCTTAGACATTGGTTTGGCGTGCACAAGCTAGTCATAAGCGATAAAACTAAACTTATGTTTTTTAATCTACCCTCATTGGATATAGAATACCCGCGTTTTATATTTCATAGCACTGACTGCAAAAACACATATATTAGCCTTGATACTTGTGGCATGAATAGGAACATCCAAACGTATGATGCCAGCTACAGCTGCTCAACAAAATGTTTCACAATTGAACATGTATCTACCTTCAAATACTTGGGCCTTAATATTGATAGCATGTTAAAGTGGGATGCACATACATCCCTACTAAAAAAGTATCTCTTGAAAGCTACGTATATTATGTATCATTTGAAACTGTTTTGCTCACGAAAGCTCCTTGAGACATTTTACTATGGTCTGGTTAATTCCAAGCTACAATATGGTCTCTCATGTTGGGGTGGAGCAAATAACACTACCCTACAGCCATTAATAGTAATTCAAAAGCAAATCCTCAGGATAATTTGGAAAAAAAGGCGCTATGAGCATAGCTTTGAACTTTTTTGTGCTTCTAAAATACTTCCACTTAAGCACCTTTACTTTTATAAGGTTCTGAAAATATTTTATATAAGAAGTGGCAATTTACCTTATCGAAACTCCTCTGAATATGAACTTCGTAGTAATGAAAGACATCTGACGTGCATTCCACCTCACAATAATCATCGCTTCTTAATCATAGCTCAGTAGCACCAAGGCTTTACAACCGATTACCTTTGGAGATCCGGAATATACAAACAACGTACATGTTCAATAGTAAAATTAGAAAATGGCTGCTTAATTTCGATTTCAGGGATATAAACAATTTAACCAGAATTATAGTTTAATGGACTGAGAATTGATTTATGTCTTATTTCTTCTTCTTTCCATAACCTAATTATTTAAAGATATCAATCACCACACAGTCAATCAACCTAGCGTTAGTTATGTTTGATTTTTTACCTACATACTACATCCGACACTAGTTTATTTATAACTAAAGGATGTTTTTAATATTCCTCAATGAGCCCACTATGAAGGACACTTCTATAATTGACGTTCTAAGATACTTATGTATGTATGTACAATGTATATATTAAGTTTAAGCAATAATACTTGTAACTATGTAATCTGGATTCATTGAATGGAATAAAAATCCAACAATACAATACAATACAAGTAAGCTATGGGGGGTTTTGCCATGACCCCGCCGAGGAAAGAAGACGCAAAAAGAACATTCGATGGCTTTGGTGTTATGGGGATCCAAAGTCACCCATCGCGTGTCACGTAGTACATGTGTATATGCTATGTATAGCTTACCTTACTCCAAGTATAACTCACACATTACAATCCACAAGCATCCAATGTGCACTGTCTTAACGTAGATCATTTTGTCGTGTCTTAACGTAGATCATTTAATTCATAAACCCTTTTGCATGCGCTAATTATGGTTTTGAATTTCACCAGCTTAGACAAAGAAGTAGAAGGTAGAGGAGTTGCTGTATTTTTTCGAATATTTTACCATGTCTCAGACAAGTTTGTTTCGAAATTGCTAAATTTTTATCAAAAGAACTGTCGCATAAATAAGTATCGTTTAGGAGCTGTTGAGTGACGAATGAGAATCTAGATTTGCCGAAAAAGCTTGTCACTAATGACATAGCACTAGATAGGACATCGAAATCAAAGTCCAATCATCCCAATGGAAGCGACCAAAGGAGCTAAGACCGAAAAAGCGGGTCAAGCTCGGTAAAATGTTAAAGTTTTGCTCCATGTTTCTTGGATTACAATAGCGTGGTATTACGTAAGTATTACAATAATATCTTGAAATTATGCACCGTTTGAATGAAATGAGCAAAACTCGGGACTGTTGTATAACGACCCGGGCCAAAAACTATGCCATAATCATACCTCAGTCACAAATTGGCCCTTATGGCTTTTTCTGTTCCCAAAACTGGACAGAGATTTGTCACGATTAAGGAAATAAATGCCGCATCGTTGGAAGAGCTCAAGGAGCATACAATATAGGTTGATGCATTTTGGACCACCTTGTAATAATAGTTTTAAATCAAAAAACTATGGGAAACATAAGGTTTTACGAACACAGTGCCCACCGAAATAAATGCCGGTGATGACATCAAAATAGCCAAGGGCTGCGTTGAACTTGTGCACCGGATGTATTCATTAGGCAACGGAAATTGTTTATAATTTTTACATCGTCTTGTTGGCAAGCATATGTATGAATAAAAAGTTATAGTTGATTAAGTAAAACCTATTAAAAAACCAGGAAGTGTCTGTCAATTTCTGAATACCTTTCGCTAAGAGTGTAGAAATCAGAATTCAGGTCCGGAAACTCTTCGACTCCAAGTCGGTGCAACAACCGATGTTGTTTTTCACGGTGACATTCACAGGGTTATAGTGCTAGCTGCAAGAATTTACTGTTACTACTTGTATTTCTGAAAGTATACCATATAACTGATCATTTGGTGGATGTATTCAACTTTGTTATTAAGTGACGAGTTCAAATGCCTTTTTTTATTCTTCGGTAGCCTTAGTCAGCCTCCTAAATTTTTGTACAGTCTTACAGGCTAAAAAATTGCTTTGTCTTGGATCTACTAATTGCTTATAAAAGTTCGAGGAGAGGTAGCTCTATTAACTAAGAAACTTTGAAGACTACTTTAAAAAGTCCATTCTTCAGAGAAAGCTAATATCGCATATTGGCTTACATTGACGACAGAATTTCTTGAACTTCGGTCGATTACCTAAGATCACAGCAAATTATATCTATACCGGTGATGTTTAGCTTAGTAAAATGGCAGTAAAAAGACGCAACGTCACGAAAAGCAGAATAAACCTAAGCAGTCAACTGAATAGAGTCGACTTAATGTTTTATTTGCTCCGTTGACGAATCCATCTCCTCGCTACGTGACATGCAAATCGTCACAAAGTATCAAGACGTCTAGGGTAATCCCATAAAAACAAATCACTGACGTAACCTCTATGAAAAAACAAAACTTCATTTCATCTGTGCGACTTCCATAAAATCTCAACAAAGACCCTATCCAAATCTCTGTTCGACTTCGACCATACACCATACACCACTATAGGGCACCACTTACCACGTCATTTCCACCCACATTCCTAGGCGTCATACACATACATGCACTAGGACGCCCCCACACAAAAACCAAAAACTTTTGAAGGATTAACTCGAGAATCATTGCACAACAAGCGACTTCCAAAAGACCGACATTATCGCCACAACGAAAAGTGAACAATACAAGACGAGAACTTACATACGAACCATCAGGAGCACAGCTCCAAGCGAGGTAGTGTACTATATAATCGTAAGGTCGGGGTGTGGCATTGCTTCAAGATCTACCGCAAAATCTTTGTAAAATTTCAGTTTACCTCCCCCGAAGCCCGAGCGCAGCCATCGCCGCCGCACTCAAAATCATCTCTCACATTGTGGGGAAATAATTTATCCAAGATTTCGGGAAGTGTCAGAAGGAAGAAGAAGAAAAGAAGAAAAGAAAAAAAAAGGACGAACGCATGCATCGTGGGCAAAGTAGTTCATGGAACTTTGTCTTCTTCGTCTCTCGTATGCACGAGATAAAATTAAATTAATGCATGACTAAACTTTGTCCGCCAAGGACTCGCCGACTTACATACAAAGATGCATATGCAAACCCATAAGAGGCTGACTGGATGGGTAGAGTATCCTTATGAGTGATGCTCAGCGCGCGAATGGACAATATTTGTAGAAGTCATCGCGTGCACTGTCATTTGTCAAGGCTCGCTTCTGCATACGATGGATGGGATGGGAAGGAAGATACCCGGTTGGGTTACCGCACGACCAAGTGAATGAGTATTTTAGTCTACAAGGACTCCTTCCGACATGTTAAGGAGCATAACATAGTCCTTCGAAGAAAGTTCACTTTCACGAAAGTGTTGCGCAAACATTTTGTCATTAGAAAACAAAAAACGAACCGCATCCGCCACCATAACACCCGTCCTATTAAAGGCAACTGAAAACGAAAGATATCTCAAGAAAGTGCCACCTTAGGGTATTACCATAGAGACGCTCGCACTTCGTGATCTAAAGTGTGTGAGAATTCCTCTACCTTTTTTTCTTTGGCCTCACATAGGAGCTGAGGTGCTTTAGAAGGAACTCGCATCCGAGCACATAAACGAACACACAAGGTGTATTTAATTTCTTTGACGATGCGTGATGTTTTAGCACGTAAATACGACACCCATGCAAGTGCAACATCACTTGGCCATGGGACAGAGCGCCACCGAACAGGTGCTGGTACTGCTCAGGAAGAGGCAAGAACACACTTGAGGTTATATGGCTTTTTCCGGAAAAGCGGAGAAACTTTTCACATTTTAATCGCAATAAAACTCACAATTCACACAAGTGCTCAAGTGCACCAGCAAGGAGCGACGCGATGGTGGTGGCGAATATCCTGCCAGACAGATGCAATCGTGAGGGATCGAGGTGTCGCTTTGTTTTCGGTTCTTGCACCAAAAAACAAAAACGTCGCCTGCAACGAAAAGTTAAGATGTATCTTCACGTATCTCGTCGTGCGAAGCAACTAAACATGCTACGAGTAATGTCTACCTAGTCCATGGCGTCGGGAAACTCGAATATTCGGAAAATGTGAAATTGTGAAATTCTGCGGTGAATAAGGTTGTTAAGACAAATGACTTGGAACGTGTGTGTTGTCATGACTGGCAAACAATGTGAAACAATGTGAAACAGGTAGTCACACACACTGTCTGCCTACCTGGGAGGTAGGGTATCGAGATGTGGATTTATTGGAATCAACAGCATTGCAACAGCAAGCTAATCAAACCACGCGCCTGTCCTCATACAGCAAAGCGCCGACAGGACATTGATGTATCGATTTCGTGACCTGTCCCCGGTTTCGTCGAAAATTCCATTCTAACACCCGTGTCATAAGACATGAATTGCTTGTTAT
This sequence comes from Merodon equestris, assembly GCA_958301585.1. Lineage (NCBI taxonomy): Eukaryota > Metazoa > Arthropoda > Insecta > Diptera > Syrphidae > Merodon > Merodon equestris. Next base: position 17,174,625 of record OY284416.1, on the reverse strand, counting down.
CAATTCCATCCTTATCTGCATCCATCAGTACCGACATATCGACCGGCATTCGCTTATACACACCGGAATGTCATCCTATTATTATTGCCGAATGAAAGCAATTCCTGCAACCCTCCTCTTGCGTCTTACGGAACAAGGCAATTCATCTCTGTAACACGGTGTACATACAATATTTGGTTTGTGGTTTTCACCCAAAAAAAAAAAAAACACTAAAAGCTCGGAATAAGCAGTGATTTTGGTGGGACGGAAATTCAGTTTTGCGAGTCTATTCTTTAAATCACAAAAGCCATTTATACGTTCTTTCGCAACAGTATATTCAAAAGTGTAAGCTCTACAGTCGGTTGTGCAAATGGGCATCCGTGACATTAGAACGTCATTAATCAAAAAAACAATCAATCAAAATGAAAGGCGGGAAAAAAAATTATGTCATTAAGGATTGACGTCAGGATTATATGAAGTATCCATAGATAGTGAGAATAAGAGGGCTAGTTGGCTATTGATGCAGACCATGGGTCTAGTTTGATGATTAATTTTCCAGCATCTATTTGTCAGATATGGATCAACTTAAGAATCCGTGATATACTGGGGATTATAATTAAAAGAGCCGCAAGAGAAGTTTGAGGGTCGTGATTGGGATACAGTGATAAACAAATTCAGCTATTGAAAAAAATGAAAAAAATTTAACGGCGATATAATACATAATATTAGTTCCATGGTGATGCAAGTAGGGTAGATGCAATTGACGTCAAATATGTATTTCGACTTTACTGAAGTTATTTTAAAATAAGACCGAAAAGCAACAAATACTATGAATTACAAGCGGCCACAAAATGAAGAACAAGCATTACGGCCATTTCATTTTTTTCCGACTTCGTTAGGTGTCGGCTGTGTTCTAATCGTTTCATCTTGAATTTATGTAGACTAGGACACTTCTCTCTTGTCTTTTAGTTCTTTCGGTGGCCACTTTTATTATGAAGGACTTTTATCTAAGAGAAAGACGTAATAATATGGTTAAAAGCCAGTGATTGGCAGTAACACATAAGACTGGCTGTAGTCTAAATGACTAAATAAAGTGATTTTTTTACTGTTTAGTTTTTCAATGATTTATCATTTAGGTCTCATATGGTTGTTATTTGTACAGGTGTCAAGGTAACCACGCTCAGTTAGTATTGCCATTGTGTCACGAAGAATCCTATGTATATCCAATGCTTCCCAATTATTGATTTTTAGTATCGAAATTCGTGGTTGGTGAAAAACGTGTTTCACTCACTTCCACCATTTTACTGTCATTAAAATCGACCTACTGGGGTATCAATTCAAGCCATAGTGATCAAATTTCGCACTAAGTTTACATTTTTAGGCATCATGCCACCTACCCGTATAAGCAGATTGCATGCAGAGGATAATATTGCTGCTATATCGGCCAGTGTCAATGAACCATGAATTGTCGTTAGGTATCGCGAAAGTCGAATAACCTGCCAGCCGATGAGCAACTTAAAGCAAAAAAAAAGAGCTGCCAATTGTCAATTATGGTTGGAAAAAATCCTTGTTCCATATTTTTTCAAAGATTACCGTGAGACCACCGTTATCATCGATGGCCCTCATTATTTAGCGATTTCGAACTATTATTGGCTTTTGGTAAAAAGCCTCCTTTGACTCCTTTCGAACAGATGTTAGTCTTCTGTAGTCGCTGAATTCAGGTCTGTCACATAAATTTATTTTTGTGACTCACTAGCTCTGCAGTCGCTAGATCGCATTAATCTGCTCTTTTAGGTTTCAACACGTTTCGGATGCCTGTCCGTCGGGGCGCCTTGGTCGTTTCATTGATGTTGCCGCATTGACAGTATCTAGTCAGTTCCTTCCAGGTTAAAGCCTGAGTCCGGATGTTGACTGGATATTTGAGAGTAGTATAAGGCCAAGCCCGTTTGGGTAAAAACCCGAGTCAGGGCTCTAACGGTGGTAGGCTTATAAAGGCGATAATAATGCTCGAGCAAATTCTTCTGGGAGAAGCAGAAGGGAAAGAGAGCAGTCAATGGTATCACTTGCTTAACTTCGTGTAACTTAAAACCCCAAGTCGGAGTATTAACCTTCGTGTTATCAATACTTGCCCACCATTTTACTCATCAAGCCACAGCTCTCATTATCGTAGACCACAATATTCGCATTTCGCTTTAACGGCGTGCTTTAATTTTCTCTTTCCGTGTAGTGTCATGTCACCCTTAGGTCTAATTCACTTCACACTGCCTACTTTCGGTGTTATATTTTCACGAAACCCTACATTGAGAAATACAGCAAATATTCGCTTACCTCAAGTAGTTTCCCTTTGTTGTTGTAGATTTCGTTAGATTTTGTTGTACTTTGTTTATTTCGTTCGCTAAATGCGCGTGCCGCTGACGGACTTAAAACAAATGATCGTCGGGCCAAATATCTCGCCCTTTTATAAGGCTTAGTTCAACGACGATGTGCACGGCAACATTCTAGTCGGCCTTGGCATTTCCCCTGTTTGCGGGGTTGTCAACGATGACGACAGTTGTAGTCTTCGCTGTCTTTAACGTTTAGTCTTATGCAGATTTTTACGTGGACGGCATGCAGACGAATACTGCACAAAAAGGCATTTCAATTATTCAAGCTTATAAAAATTATAGTTCTTAAGATTTTAAAATTTTTCGGTCAACATAATCGGTCCTAAGGGAGGCTAAAAAGGCAGTTTTAGTGAATGGTGGGGCTATCGCTTCATGTTGTCTGCCTACTTTTTTGGATCTTATATTTCAACAGAATAGCAGTATCGCTCACACGAGCCCTCAATTTGCTTACGAAATTTGAAGACCGCGTTATTTTGGTCACATTCTCTCTGTGGGATTATTCTAAGAGTGAGGTCTTAGCCAATAACTCAGTGACAATTCAGCACCTGAAATAAATATTCAAACTGAAATGACGGCCATTGACCCACTATTTCGTCAAAATCTCTTAGATAATTATGACCTTATGATGATCGGTGCAGGTGTGCAGGTTACTTGCACGTTGTATTTCACACATGATTGCCAAAGACCAAATATCGTCAATCGATAAAAATCAACATTGATTTCACAAAAAATGTCTGTTTAAAGGAATTTTTCCGCTAGATGTTGGCCAACCCTGTAAATGGTATATAAAAATGGTTGAAATAGACGAACTGTCAAGATATTTGTACCACTTTTTTATAGAATAGAATCAAGGTGATAGATGATAGCTTTATATGGACAACTGACGGACAAAGGACGATTTGGGTAACAAACTCTTCGATCGATATAAGTAAATAGGATATAGTTCCGTTTAGGGGGCACCCCCGATATGGACCAACATTTTTTTACGTGTTTACCTCGGGGTTTAACGACTTTTAATCATTTATTCTTGGTGATGGGTTCTAAAATAGACCAAATATTGTGGTTAGGTTGGACGTACATATGAACGGCCCCGAATAGAAGCTTAATTATTGGTCAACATAGAATTTTTATGGGGATTTTAATGCACAGTATACGCAGTATACCGGCAAACTTCTTAATTCCTTTGACATACAGAAAATCCGATCGCATTCACCATCTACCGTTACTTTAAGTCACTATACAACAAGAGATCGCGACAACAAACCAAAACACATTTACAAAATGTACCGGGACCCCTCTAGGATGGGGACTTCGCTCCTGGACCCCGCGCCCCTAACCTTTCAAAACAAAATCCGTACGAATAAATGGCTAAAAATGGTAAAATCTTTAAGCCCCCATAAAAATGATATGTTGCATTTGAGCCAAAAGTCCTTATGTGGTTTTTCATGTCCCACCAAGGTCAATAAATTCGACGATTCAGGCAAGCAACTAGTTGATTCAAATAGCCAACAAAGTTATTAGAACAATCCGGTAATGAAATCATAATAAAGTCAATAGCAATTCGCTTAGTTTCAAGGAAGTTGTTATTCTAAACATGGAATAGGCTGCTGGTTCTTGATGTCTTATAAACTGGTTTCGTATATATATATTTAGGTTATATATTTAGGATATTCGATCGGACAACACGCAGAAGCTCTAGAACAGCTCTAAGCATTATTCTGAAAATTAGATCTGATGGAGTCGTCATGTCATTTAAGTATGTTATATATGTTCAAAGAGTAATGGGAAATTTAGGTTTGTGAAAGAAAAATTCTTCTGTATCACCGTGTTCAAAACAGTCCTCTGTTAATATTAAATACTCCCGTCAACAGTTTTTCTATTTCCAGAAACTCTTTTGAAACCCTCTCATCGGTGGACTTTCAATCCCACTTTTAAGCCGTTTAAGAGTCATGCATTTTTGCAAACATGGAGCACTGTTATAGTTTTATTTGGTGCATTGTACAGGTCACAAATCCGGGTATTGATTTTCAAACGGCTGCATGCAAGAAACGCTGTACTTGTAGGTAAGCCTGTTGATCGCTGAGGTAATTGCCCTTAAAAAAAATATTAATAATCACTGGAATATCCATAATCTCAATATTTAAGTTTAACTTATTTTTTTTTTGTTGAAATTATCTATCCTTGATTTCTTATCATCCTGACTACAGCTCCCACGTTTTAACCCCGAATACTCATAGTCCGGAATTCCTAAAAATCGCTTCTAAAGCCACTCGCCTGGAAGTCGGCTTTACCCGGTATGCTGTATTGTTCAATCTCAAACATGTCAATGATTTTTATCTGCACTCGCAAAACTTAATACAGCCACCACTGCATCCATATCGTCCCTATCAACACGCGGTCTCGTAGTCCTTAACAGGAATCTTGCCACCTTCCCGCACAGAAACCATACTAGTGTACCCTGGATCACTAGGAAAATGTACCCATAGATCTGACTTAATTCCGTTTCAAACAAGTTCCAACCCTAAAGATAAATTCAGAGGAAAAACTTTTGCACCAGAATGCATCTCCGCATGCGGCAAGTAAAGATTTCGGTAAATTTCTACCGAACGATTTCCAGAATGTTATGTACGAGTCCTAAATACATACCCCTTAGTCAACTTGAAAACTATCTTCGCCTTGTATGTATGGTATCGTGCTGCATGAGTGCGTTCCCCGACTTCACTTACTGTAAGTTTTTTGGAGGAAATTTGATTTTACCGAAACGAAATAAAGTGGATTTGATATTTCCACTCTCCGTTTGGCCGGGATGCCTAAAAGGACTAGCAAGAATCGGCCCGGACCGAAGACAAGCACTCGTTCTGCTACGAAGAAACGAGAGTTACAAGGATATCGGGAGGTTTCAAGACATTTTTCCTAACTTAAACGAAATCCCATTTGACCTCATCCGTCATGTTCCGGCTACAAACGGAATGGTGAAAAGGAAACGGATGAGGAAGAGAGTTATTTTAATTATTTAACTTTTAATATTGTTACCCCTTAACATAACCATGTAGCTCGTCCGAAAGACCGCCTCCATTCGAATTCTAGTGAATTGCGAAATCGGTGAAGTGTGATATCGTGTTCGTTGCTAACCCGGATTCGCATCCCTTTTCAACTCTGTCTCGTACATATGTCCGTATCTGTGTCCATGCGGGTTTGAATGCCTGTAACGGTTGAACGGTTTTGCGTTGACATTTCGCAAATCCTTGCCGAAGTGAGCTGGGCTCGACGAATGGACACATGCCAATCGCATGGGAATATATCAGCTATGTAGAAAGGTTTCCTTTCTTCTCCTTTATCGACAGATTTTAAAACCAAATGATGGAAAGGGACGATATATTTTCCTTTTTTTTTTTTATTTTTTGATATATGTTTTCGTGTTTATCTATTTTGAAAAGAAGACACTAGCAATTTGCAAGATGTTTGATTGATGTATCTGGGAAATCCTGTCTCAAGGACTTATGCTACGAATCTACCCTGAAATCACTCGGCGTTAATATTGGGATTTGCGTCTGAAAAGTATATTTCATTTGGTTCTGTTTTACGGAAAGTTGTTTACGCAACGCAAGAGATATTCATACGTATGTGTCGGCAGATGCTCGTAATACATATTGCGTATTATGTGACATTTAAATATGGATGACAATTGGTGTTGAAGACTCGCCGTCAGTTGTTCCGAATCTCATTTCAGACGTTCAGTCTTTGGAAACCCGTAGGATGAAATCTGTCAACCGGTTTCTTGGAATTAAGTAATCTTTACGCTGAGTTGGGTGTTGTTTCGGTTGTTTACCTGTTCAATCCGCATTCGGGGAAGTGCCAATCTACCATGCTAACCTTTTTCTATAATACGTCCTTTAAATATGCACTCAGTTGTCGATGTGGCGAGTAATTATGTAATTATGTACTCGTCATTGTAAAATCTGTAACAATTACTCATGCACTTTATTACCTTCGAGCCTTCGAGCTTTGCTTTTAAATCCCGCTTTTAATAAATAATTATGCAATTAATGAAACCAATTAAACTGAGTTTTCAAATTGACCCACTTATGTGATATATTGATTTCCATAATAAAGGCTTAAATTCATCCACTCATTGATGTAACCATAAATTTGTTAAGTTTTTAAACGTGATTTCGTCATTCCCAATATGCTGTATATTGCCTTTGTGACAGGCCAGGATGGCGTTCAGCATCTAATTTCTAATTGCTACCGGTCTTAATGTCGGACTAATTCCATGGTTTCCTCTAATTTAATTTCTCGCAATTTCGAAAAAGAATGGAAAATTCATGGCCAAATGAAGGCAGTGTTGCCCTTCATCTAGCGGGCGATATGGTCACTACCTTTGCTACAGTTTCTCCGCTATCTATAAGTTAGGCAATGACTTAAATGAAAGCAATACATTTTCCATGGCCACGCTGGGCTTACCTTAGGCATTTTGAACGCATAACTGCTAATTTCCAAAGAAATTGCTCATTTAGCCAGGCACTTTTTATGAGCACAGCCTTACTTTTACTAGCTCCAAAATGATCAATTTTTATTGATCGTATGAGACCTGAAATTCAGGGGAATATCTTACAATACGCTGAATGACACTGATACTTTAATCTTCAGCTTCCTCCTGCCTCCCTTGCATCCTACGGTGGAGGTTCCTCATAGAGTGGCATAATGTTTTATTGACTTAGGCATTTTGGTATATATATTATGTATGCAGGTATATCAGCATAGGTTGGTCACATCGAAAGGTGTAGGATTATCCAATAACGGGTGTAATTTCAAATCAGCATTTTGGTTAGCACACAATTTTACATATTCAACACACTAAGAAATAAGTTTTTTTTTATGAAATTCAAAGCGACATAAACCGAAGGTTGTTCACAGATATCTAGCCTCCCTGAAACCACCTGGCGCTATGAGGCGCTTATAACAGCCAGAGCCACATCTAAAAGACGGCCGAATCAATTGGTACTCCTAAAATTAATATATCAGCCCCCAAAGGAAGACCAAACAGCAAAATCAATAGTCTTTCCTAGGTTTATGCTTAAATATAGAAACTGTGTAAGATGACAGTGCTACAGATTTAGATCTGACGACTTGTGGACTACAAACTAATTAATTAGGCAGGGAGCGCCGTCGCGCAGTGGGTAGTGTGTCGGCCGCTGACGCAAGATGAGCGAGTTCGGATCCCGATAACACCAACGCCATCGAATGATTATTTCGCGGCGTTCCTCCTCGGTGGGGTACTGGCAAAACCCCCCGTTGTATACTTGCCATGAAAAAGCTTCTCGGCTCTCGCCGTTCGGAATCGGCATTAAGCTTTAGGTTCCGTTCACTTATGTGAAAAAACAAATCGCACACAACATAAGTGAGTAAAAAGAAGCTTGGCTATGGCTCCACATGAGCTCCAACGCCATCTAAGGTGTCCTGGCAGTACAATGGACCAGTATTTGTGTCTGAGTGCTCCAACAGATAGCACAAGCCTCCAACAAAAAAAAAAAAAAAAAAAAAAAAAATTAATTAGGCACATTTCCTCAAAACTTAATGATTCCAGAAAGAAACAATGGCACAATAGGCTTGAGATTAACTCCAAGTTCTTTTGGAACATTGTGAAAAAACTGAAGAAAAAAACTCAAAATATATCCACTCTGCAATCGTCAAACTCTCCTGCAACAAACGGCAATCAAAAACTTTTAGCTGAAAACTTTGTAAAAAATCGTAATATCTTAGATTATAGTCCACCATTCTGAGGAAAGCTATGTTCTACTTGGAGAATTAAAATATTTAATGAAAGACAAATAGTTTTTTTATATAGATAGAAGCCTGTACAATCAAAGACATCATCGCTGATCTTAAAAATCGCGTATCTCCAGGTCTGTATCATTCTTAGAAAGGAATTTGACGGCTTTTGTTGTTCAAAATTTTAAGAGTCACAGAAAGTACTCTGTTTCTTATAAAGGTTGTTTTTTTTGAGTCGAAACGATACCTGCAAGTGTTCCATAGGGTTCAGTACTGTCTTCCTTGCTGTTTAATATTTCCTGCGCCTGCAGCCATTATAGTCTTGGTGTAAGCTTCAGCATATTCTTGTATCCCCTTATAAAACGAGCCCCATTGTTGAGTAAGCAAAATAAATTAGTATTTCTTAAAGCTATATTCACATCGATAATAATTTTTCGATCATCATTCTGTGGAGGCATACTGTGCAATGACATAGGTACTATATTGTAAAGAAAACTTCCAAGTTGCACAAAATAAAATTTATTTACTTACTTTTCTAAATTAACAGATAGTTACCGATGACTATGTACAACAGCAGAAAAAAACTGACTCAAGCTGACTCTCTTAGAAAAAAAGGGCTCTAGGAATGGACTTAAAATAACTCTAGGAAAGGACTTAAAAGGAGGTTACACTTTTTAAAAATTATGTTTGAGGTCAAGCTCATGCTTTTTCTTTTTCCCTGGGACTTCTTCAGCTAACACATATATATGTGCTCAAAAAGTAAAAGGAATTGTGTAAGTCTTCGGTTTGTATCAAGAACTTGAATAAGTTCTTGCTCTTGTCACATGACTACCTGAACTGTGTGGAGGTCATTTAAAATGGTAACGCATCTACAAGGAACTACTGTAGACAAGCTTGAACTTCAGTGTATGTTATTACGAGTAAGTCGTAGCACATTAAATGTCCGATTTTTTAGTAAGAAATTTAAAGTCAATATTTGTTCTTTATAAAATTTTATTTGGTAAACTTCTTCCACCGTGATTCAAGAGCCATTATTCCTTTTTCATAGAAGGCTTGATTTTTTGAAGTTAAAAGTTTTAATCTAAAAAGTTGTCAAACGCTTCTATAGCCTCTGCTCGGTTTCCGAACACCTTTTGTCGACAAAATGATACCAGACTGCGGAAAACGTGATAATCCGTTGGAGAAATATCAGGAGAGTACGATGGTTGCGGAGGAATTTCGAATCCCAACTATAGCAGCTTTTGCACCGTTACGTGTGAGGTATGGGGTCCTGGTGCATTGTCATGCAACACGATCGGACCATGCCCATTGACCAATGCAGGTTGCTTTTCAGCCAATTTCTTATGCATTATGTCGATTTCCTCACAATTTTTGACTGCATTTATCGTTCCCCTGGTTGAAGAAATTATAAGTGAATTGGTCCTATCGATGTCCACGGTGCATTTCGGTGCCTTAGACTCAACCGTGCACAGATTTCTAAACGGCGTAGTTTTTGGGATTCATTCAATTCATGGGGTACCCACTCCAATTTTTTCACTTTTTCTATTTGAGATAGATGTCGACATATTGTCATCGGGGATACTCCCATGTGGTGTGCAATGCCCCGCACCGATTTCGTTGGGTTTGCATCTATCGTTTCTCATAAAATGGCGGCGTCCATTACCGTTTCCGGTTTCCCACGCGGTTTAAGTGGTATAACCTATATTTGGCTGAAATGTAGACATTTATTTTTTTATAATTTTAAATATATTGAGTCTGGTGGTAGGAAAAGTAGGAAGAGTATATGCGGGCAGTCTTTTTCCAGTTCTTTATTCAAAATAATGACCATGTCTGAAAAAGCTATGAAACATGTTTAAAACATGCTCTGAAGCATATCTGGAATATATTGGTAAAACATGTCTAGTAGTAGGCCGGCAAACATGCCTAAAATGTGTTGATATACAAGGCCGAACCAGCTGGTAAACATGTGGAAAATATAAGCATGTGAGCATGTCTCAGACATGTTGGTAAATATTGCACATTGCTAGTCAAACTTATTGTTTAGTCTGTTGTGGGTCGTTAAAGAGGTTATATATGGTTTCATAGTTTGTGGTTAAATGTCCCTCTTTGGTCCTTGGCTGATGCAAGTTTATTTTAAGCTGGGAGAGAGGGTTATGCTCTGATTGTGTCTCATGAATGAAGATCAGGTTCAGAGCTTTTCCTTTAATTCATTGGCTTTTATGAACCTCTGAAGGAGCTTTAGACGAACGGGAGATCTCCCTATTGAGACTGATACTTGCCCAAAATTTGCAATCTTTCCTGTAACTATGCACCACATACCCATGAGAAAGTGTACTGGCGTTTCATTCGATTCGATTAGAAACTTCAAACCCCTATCCTCCTGATATGACCTTTAAGCTTGCAGTGTTTGGTGAGAAATCCTGTTAGTATACTAAATTATATTTCGTTGAGATGTATTCTATGTTTAAATCTAAAATAGTTGTATTCACCCAGACGTAGTTTGATCTGTTCTTGGTCATCCCGGCCTGAGTTATCAGAGTTCCTGATTTCTTATATAATGGTTCGATTACCCATCCTACAGAATGGCTTAGGTCCTATGGAGGAACCGGTACCCAATGGAGGTATACTTCGATATTAGGTTTTAGCTTAAAAAATTTGTAGTGGTCCTCCCATACCAGCTTGAATGTACGTATTGTATTGTAACTACTTGGTTGTCTGACATTATTTCTTTCGCAGTTCTTATATTGCTTTTCAAGCAAGTAGTTTCTAGGTAGGCCCTGTTACCACGTTTACATCCCGGCCTTATTTGAATGTCGTTTTCAAAATGGACATATCCCATTGCTTAAGCATACATATTAGGTTCTTTCGATGTCATTCCTCTTTGCCTACTTCTCAGCTGCTATTCTGAAGTTTGTTTTCTTCTTTTTACAAGATTAAGAGGTCTTAAGGCTAATACTATCAAGTAGTGCCATGGGATGTATTCTTTGACTTTGTTTAATATCTTCTTAATTGATTTCCATTTAAGGGTTCTTGGGTTGCGTCTTTATGGATTGCAGCTGGACGCTTGCAGATTATAAGGGCTCCAACCTTTTCACTTCGTTCGGGGCATATGTGCAACAGCTTTACATAGTGCCTTTTTGGTATAATATTTAAATTTGAAAATGTACATTTATCAGTGACGATACGCATTAAGTTTAGTTGAAAAATCACAAATCATTCGCGCAAAGGCCTCATGTTTCCCCTTGGGAATTTGTTTTCTGCCATCTTAATTCTTTAAAACGTTGTTCCACAGGCAATTGCAGGGCACACTTTGTTTTTAATTATCTGAAATCTCGCGGGAAAATCCCATGGTGTTAAATAGTAAGCAATTCAACAGTTCTTTACTGGCCATTACTGATATAAATAAAATCTGATTTAAGCCCTTTTGAGGTTAATAAAAACGAAAAGCACAATACAGCAAAAGTAAAACAACAAAAGGGCAACACGCAGCTGCACGAGTGAAATAAGAATCTACAATTGATAGACTGCATCCGATAAACGGCCTGCAAAACTTCAGATAAGTGCCTCTTGTGATCAGTCTGTACGCCGAAGTATTATAATAAACAGCCCTCCGTTACACAATGGGACTACCAAGCGCCCAATGACAATGGGTCATAGGGGACTCATAGCCCTCCAAATCCCAGTCCAAAAGATTTTCCAATTAACAAAAAAGACTCGCAAAAAAAGGAGGTGGTATGAAAAGTTGCACGACTGGATGACATTACACACATAAGTCAAACAATAACGGTTTTTATTTATTATTGCTCATTCAACACTGTGCACATATTAACCAATAAAACTTTAATGCATTGTGGACGCGGCCCCACTCCCCTCTGTGTCATCGGTAGTTAACATTATCGGCGATGATTTATGCGCTCGTGCGGTAATCATTTTTGTAATGCAGCACACGCGTGTTAGGTCGCATAGGGTATGGTTGGTGTTGTTTGGGGCTCTTAGTGATGAAAATCGAAGAGTGGGAATCTCATTGGATTCACTCCTCGGAGATCGTGTATTTAAAGAAATCTGAATGCATTATCAGAAAAAAAATATTTAGGCCTGTTTTGAAAAGGACAGCTGTAAGGTGACTATCTTTTGGTCGGCAACGTCATGTGTTCTTTTTGTGATTTTACAGATCATTGCGCCTGGGGGAGTCAGATGGAGCTTTCGTTTATCAAAACCATGTCAGCCGGCGTCGCCACCACGCTCCATTCCAGTTGCGATAAATTGTTTTATAAGCTATTTCCGCCTTTACCACGACGTTGATTTTATTGTTTTCAACTGGAAGTCCACAAGTTGCAACTTGGAATCAGTTACGAGGCCAGTTGTTGGATGCAACCCGTCCTGTCAGAGATCTGTCTGTATCGCGGCATTCATTAAAAAAGGGTTTATCTTCCAACGAAAGCAACAAAAAAGAAAGTAAAAAATATAACAATATTCTGCGGCACTTTTCGCATCAATAAACTGAGTGAAATAATGAGCAGAATTATGTGAAACCATTGCCTTTGTTAGTCATTATCGACGGACTGAGCCAACGGGGTGGTGACTGGCTCCCGGGATGCGACGCTCCCATGGGGATATTTCGTTTCATTTATGCGAACTGTATTACTTTTTGTTGGTGTTTATCTTTTGACTTGTTTCATTTTTTTTATTAATTCTCGGTTAACTAATGGGTCTCGTCTGTAGGCGTAAGGGCGAACGGTTGGGGCTGTCGTTGACCAGTGTCGGTCATTTTTCAAGCGATAATGTGTTGGAAGTCTGTTGTTTGTTTGTTTTTCCTTTTTTAGCAATTATTTAATTTCGGTATTGGTCTGTCGTAATTGCTAGAAAATGCTCATTAGTGAGGATTTCTTTCACATTGGTTTTTTTTTTGCTCGGTATTGTTGTTTGCTGTGGCGGCAGAATATTTGATTTTCACTGCAAATGGTTTAAAATGTAACAGAAAAAAGCGCTAATTGATTTAAAAGGACATCAGGACTTGACCGTTGTGTGTGACTGGTTTGGAGGCGGAATAAATAAATAATTAAATGATATTACGAGGTAGTGGCTGGGGTTGAAAATCGATTTCGCCCTTCAGACAATAAAAGGCATAGACCGCCGGGGCTTTAGAGGAGAGAAAATCTGTGCTACTTAAGTCCGACACATGTTTGGGATTCCATTGCAACCTTTGTATCAGAATTGATGTCTCACCTTTATATCCACGTTAATTGACGTTGATGGACGTATCCTGGTCAATTGATGGAAGACATTTTTTTAAGCCAACCATACCTTCATCAGGTTCAAATCCATTAAAGTATTAGAAAATTGAAATTGAGTAGGAAGAATGTCGTTTTTAATGGCCATTTGGTAAAGAAGGTTGAAGTAAGACCGGAATCGACTAGAATTCTTATAAATTCAAATTTCCACTCTTTATACAAAAAAATAAAAATATTTTGTCAACGCAAACACTTACGGGATGCTAATCTCTACCATCCCTCATTCTCAATTTTTTTTTAGAACACTATGGTGGCAAGTTCGTTAGCTATCAAAGCAGGTCTAATGGCCTTTACAGAAGAAAACATCACTCAGACTCCATAAGAAGGTGTTACTTAATAAGTTAGGTCTTGTAAATTTGAAATACCTAATGTCCAGAGTAGAATTGGGTAGTAATGAAGTACGTGATGAAGCACAGAAGTCCATTAAATACTTTTAACAAAAATTTTGCAAAACTTCATTGTCGAAAAGACTTATGTAAAACTTTGACATTTGTTCAAAAAATGAGGTGATTTCCCGTGCTCCTCAAAAAATATTTATTTATTCATCAGCATCTATTATGTTCCCTTCGAAATAATACCAATCAGATAAAAAACACTTCGGCCAGCGCTTTTTCAATCCTCGAACTATTCTGATATGCGCTTTTCAGTGTAGTCTTGAGCTCTTTTATTTGAAGTCATTATTTTATCAATCCTAGAAAATATCCGTCCTTTCATGTTTGGGAAGACGAAAAAGTCTTAGGGGTGAGGTCCAATAAAAACGGTGGCTGAGGCTTTATTACGGTATTGTTTTTGGTCAACAAATTACGCACAAGCAATGATGAATAAGCAGGTTGTTCCGGATTTAAAACGTTTTTGTTCTAGACAAAATATTAATGATTTACAATATACATATGTATGTAGTTAATGAATTTCCTTTACCCTGTAAATAATTGTTATAACTCTGTTGTGAGTCACTGCACACGCACAATTGCATTGTCAGCTTTCGTTTCTTGCACATCATGCGTAGTTATCATCCAACTTGTTAACTTGCTCTTTATTGTATTATAACATATCAGATTTTACTCCCATTGTATTTTTGGTTAGCCGGTGCGTGTGCAATGTCTCTCCCGAAAGTGCTCTCACCGGTACTCATCAGCCTAGGCTTTCACACATAACATATGTTGCTTCGATTACCCGCACTTCTGCGGAAGTTGTTTTTGCTTTTCTTTGCCTATTCTCGTGATAACGAGAGAACTACGGCTTTGAATGTGTGATTGCGAAGGTTGATGATTGCCGCTGAGATCTTGTCTCGTCCACTTGGATTTTGGACACCACAGAAGAAGGAAGGTTAACAATAAAAACAGTTTGTAACGTGGTATCTGGTTTGCCTCTTTATTCATTTTATTATATTACATTTACGAGTATCTATTTTTTTCCAAGGGATTTTTGTTTCGCTTTTTCTTCAATTCAAGTACATTCTGGTCCTTCGAGCCGGATCGAGTTTTTCCGGTGTAAACTAATAAGGCTAAATAATGGAATTGATTAAGCTCAGACGGTCGAATGCTAAGGGACAGCTTACGCGCGCGGTCAATTTCGTCGACGCTATCGATGAATCCACCCCGGTCGAACAATTAGAAGTGCGGTTAGAGAGACTAAATGAAGCGTGGAATAGTTTTCGTACTTTGCATGATGAGTGTTTGCGATATATTCCGACTGGCGAAACTTCCGATGAAGTAGAACGGGAATTCGCGGACTATGAATATAAATATTATCATGCTCATTCGGGACTTTCTCGGGCGCTTAAAATTCGTCGTCAATCGCCGCCATCGGTCGATGCAAATGAATCTGTTTTACAGCAGATTGCAAGCGAACAAATGAGCTTTCTGGAGCGGTTAAACTGCTCATCAACCACGTGTTCTAATGTTAGTCTCCCCAAGATAATTATCCCCTCGTTTTCGGGCAATTATAAGGATTGGCCATCATTCAGTGACCTCTATCTCGGATCGGTCGGCAACAAGACAACCTTGACGCCGACGCAGAAATTTCAATATCTCAGGTCAGTTTTACGAGATGATGCGGCCAATCTTATAAAGCATATACCGGTCAGTGATGCGAACTATGTTGAAGCATGGGATCGTTTAGAGTCGCGATATAACCGTCCACAAGTAATTGTGCAATCCTTTATCCATTCGTATCTTTCCCTTCCTTCAATGAGCACCAGAAACATTCAAACACTGCGAAAAATTAGTGATGGTGCAGATGAGGTAGTGCGCGGCTTAAAAGCTTTAAATAAAACCAACCGTGATCCGTGGCTAATTTATTTGCTCACTAAAAAACTTGATCCTGAAACCAACCAAGCTTGGGCAGAGCATATCGGTTCTCGTGATGGTTGTACCATTGACGAACTCCTCAACTTTCTCCAAGTTAGATGTGACGCGCTCGAATCATGTCAAATAACTCCGCGTTCTTCATTTCCTCGGCCAAAGTCAACATCGTCGTCAGGTTCCCTTCGCGCGCACGTGGCTGAAACTAATAACCACATTCAGTGTCCTAATTGCAAGGAATCCCATCGTCTATCTCGGTGTCCAAAATTTCTATCGTTAGACATCCAATCGCGTCGTCATTTTGTTAAAACGGAATCGCTATGTTTTAATTGCCTACGGAATGGGCATTCGTCGGGCAAATGCCATTCAACTTTTCGCTGTCGCGTGTGTAGATCGCGTCATCATTCTCTCGTCCATTCCAATGAATCAAGTCCGGACAAATTGGCTTCGTTACAAACCGCTACGGATTCAACTTCGTCACTATGCTCGTCTTCGCTTCGACCAACTTCGAATTCAAATTTGACTCCTAAATCATCACCAATCATCAACAACATATCGCTCGATTCGTTTCATCGGAAGCAAACTATCTTACCAACTTTACTTGCGTCAATTCGAGACTCACTGGGCAGACTACCTTATAGTCTGTAGGGTAGTGCTCGATTCGGGTTCCCAGTCTTCGTTCGTGGCTGAGTCGCTGGTTCAAAAACTCGGTTATCCTCGTACTCATGCTAAAATTCCAATTCTCGGTCTCTCGTCGGTAGATGCAGGCTATACAAAGGGTTGTGTTTCGGTTCAACTCTCTTCGCTCCATGGCTCTGCTTCGTTACTCATTGACGCATATATCATGAATAAGCTGACTTCTAATCTACCATCGAATTCGCTAGACGCATCTTGTTGGCCCCATCTGGAAGGTTTGGTCTTAGCTGATCCAAACTTTGGTGTGCCCTCTCCTATCGAAATAATTCTCGGTGCTGACAAACTGTGGGGAATAATCAAGGGCGATCAAATAAGTGGACCGGTGGGTTCTCCAATCGCCCTCGATACTTCATTCGGTTGGGTCGTGACGGGAGAAGCCTTTAAAATGGCTGATGCCCATATCAATTCTCTGTCCGCCCTGCATTCGAACGATACCTATGGTGACATTGACTACATGCTACGTCGTTTTTGGGCGATCGAAGAGGTGCACCCTTTCAACTCAAACTCTCTTTCGACGGATCCTGTAGAGAAACATTTTCGCGAAACCGTCGGGCGTGCTGCGGATGGGAAATATATCGTATCGCTCCCGTTTAAGATAAAAAACCCCTCATTTAGTGACACTCTTACGTCCGCGGTCGCACAGTTAAGGTCACTGGAACGTCGACTTCGCTTTAATCCTACCCTAAAACGTTTGTATTCGGAATTCATGAGTGAATACCTTCAACTCGGACATATGACTTTGATTCCCCCCGATGAAATGAGTTTGAACCGCGGTCGGCAGTTTTATCTCCCTCACCACGCTGTTGTGAAATCGGAGAATTCTACCATGAAAATTCGCGTCGTATTCAACGGTTCGGCAAAGGACTCTACCGGGGTTTCACTCAATAGTATGTTGTTAGTCGGTCCACCAATTCAGCGCGATTTGCTGGGGGTTTGTCTTCGGTTTCGGCAGAAGCCGTTTGTTTTCACCGCAGACGTGGTTAAAATGTTTCGCCAAATCTGGGTAGATGAAAATCAAACAGACTTTCAACGCATCGTGTGGCGCGAAAACCCGCTTCATCCTATTCAACATTATCGTTTGCGCACCATTACTTACGGTACTGCTTCTGCTCCGTTTCTTTCCGTTCGCGTGTTAAAGCAACTAGCCGAAGACTATCATGCTGAATACCCCATCGCATCTAAGACATTGTTAGAGGACGTCTACGTAGACGACGTAATGACAGGTGCAGATTCCGCAGATGAGTTGATCGCGCTAAAGTCGGAGTTAGTGTTGTTGCTGTCTAAGGCAAATCTTCAACTCCGCAAATGGAGCTCGAATTGCTGGCCCTTACTTTCTACGCTGCCAACAGACGATTGTGAATTCTCTGCACTGGATCTCGAAGCATCGAACTCGCTTATTAAAGTTCTTGGTATGTTTTGGAACCCCTCTAGCGACGAGTTCTCCTTTCGCATGTCCAAACAGGATTTATCCATATCCGCGACACGTCGTACTCTTCTCTCGGAGGTGTCCAGAATATTCGACCCCCTTGGATTGCTGGCTCCGTCAATAATCCTCTTTAAAATCCTATTCCAAGAACTTTGGTCAACAGCCCTGAATTTGGGATGGGACGATCCGTTACCTTCCACTTTGGCCCAATGTTGGATGAATTATCGAAAGGAACTTTACCACTTTGAAGAAATTCGAGTTCCAAGACCTATCTTCGCATCATCAGATGAATTTGAGCTCCATGGGTTCTCGGACGCGTCGTCGGTAGCGTACGCTGCTGTTGTATATAACCGGTGCAAGACCAGAGCAGGAGAGTATCGTATTAATATCATCGCTGCTAAGACCAAGGTGGCTCCACTGAAAACAATTTCCATTCCGCGCTTGGAACTCTGTGGGGCCTTGCTTTTGACTCGTCTATTTCGTATTATAACTTCGTCCCTTACCATTAAGCCCAGCCGCATATTCGCATGGTGTGACTCGGAGATCGTCTTGCATTGGCTGTCATCTTCCCCTCGTCGTTGGGCGACCTTTGTCGCCAATCGAGTATCTGCCATCTTGGAGGACATTCCCCGACATTGCTGGTTATATGTTTCATGCGAATCAAATCCAGCGGATTGCGCTTCTAGAGGCGTGCTTCCATCGGCTCTTCCTTCTCATCACCTCTGGTGGACTGGACCCTCTTGGCTCTCTGCTGACCGTAGCTCCTGGCCTCAATCGAAATTCAACATAGAGGATGTTAATATCAACGACCTTGAAGAGCAATCGCATCCCAAATATTCGTTGATCGCGTCAATCCAAGAAACAAAATTCGACAATACACCAGATGATGACTCGGAAATTAACCTAGACTTCGAATTCGTTAACTCTCTGTTTCGTAAGTACTCATCGTGGTTGCGCTTGTATCGTGTAATTGCTGCATGTCTCCGGTTCCGTGCCAATTGCCGCCTCCATAAACTTGGGATCGATCGTTGCACCACACCCTTTACAGTCCAGGAGCTCCGCGAAGCAAAAAACTGTATCGTTAGACTTGCTCAAATAATTGATTTTGGAAACGACATCAGATTTCTCAAACGGGACAAAATTCTTTCACCCAAGTCTAAGTTAGCAAAGTTAGCTCCATTCATCGACAAGGATGGCATTCTCCGAGTTGGCGGCCGACTTCGACATTCTCATCTTTCCGTTACTATTAAACATCCAATTATTCTTTGCAGCAAACACATGATCTCCACCCTTATCGTAACGGATTTCCATCGTCGATATTTACATCCAGGAGTCTCGGAACCCTTCTCAATCGTCCGTCAACAGTTTTGGATATTGGGTAGCAGAAATCTAATCCGTAAAATTATCTTTAGGTGCATGACATGCTTTAAGCAACGGAAGGAAACTAGTCGTCAACTGATGGGTGATTTACCACCGTGTCGGATCCAACCCTGCCGCCCTTTCACGAACATTGGTTGTGATTACGCAGGACCAATCACCATAAAGCTGTCAAAAACAAGGAACGCCAAAACATCAAAGGCCTACATCGCACTCTTCATTTGTATGGCAACAAAGGCTATTCACCTGGAGCTAGTGAGCGATCTCACTACGGACGCATTTCTAGCTGCCTTACGGAGATTCATCGCTCGCCGTGGCAAGTGCAGTAACATATATTCCGACAACGGCACTAACTTTCAGGGAGCTCGCCGTTGTTTCTCTGAAATGCACAAGTTGGTCTTGTCGCAAGCCCACAACAATCTCATTGCAGCTGAGCTGGCTGCTGACGGAATCGCATGGCATTTTTCTCCACCCTTGGCTCCACATTTTGGTGGACTATGGGAGGCCGGTGTGAAGTCGGTTAAATTTCACCTACGTCGCGTTATTGGATCCGCTGTTCTCGTGTTTGAAGACCTTTGTACCATTTTATGCCAAATTGAGGCTGTATTAAATTCTCGACCACTATGTTCTATGTCAGACTCAGATTTAGATCCACTAACCCCCGCACATTTCATTACAGGCGAGCCATTAACCGCAGTTCCAGAGCCGAGCTATATCGACGTCCCAAACAACCGACTAGATCACTATCGTCACCTGCAAAGCTTGGTGCAGGGGTTTTGGCGACGGTGGCATGTCGAGTACCTGACTTCTCTTCAAGAGCGAGGCAAGTGGCAGAAATCAACAACCAACATAAAGGTCGGTGACCTGGTGGTACTGAAGGAGCCAAACTTACCACCCACCCATTGGGCCATGGGTCGTATAATCGATGTCCATCTGGGCCGAGACGAACGTGTGAGGGTGGTATCAGTGAAAACAGCGACGGGTACTTTCACACGGCCGATTACAAGGATTGCTGTGCTACCTGTTTCCTGAACTAGTCCAGGGGGGCCGGGATGTTCCGGATTTAAAACGTTTTTGTTCTAGACAAAATATTAATGATTTACAATATACATATGTATGTAGTTAATGAATTTCCTTTACCCTGTAAATAATTGTTATAACTCTGTTGTGAGTCACTGCACACGCACAATTGCATTGTCAGCTTTCGTTTCTTGCACATCATGCGTAGTTATCATCCAACTTGTTAACTTGCTCTTTATTGTATTATAACATATCAGATTTTACTCCCATTGTATTTTTGGTTAGCCGGTGCGTGTGCAATGTCTCTCCCGAAAGTGCTCTCACCGGTACTCATCAGCCTAGGCTTTCACACATAACATATGTTGCTTCGATTACCCGCACTTCTGCGGAAGTTGTTTTTGCTTTTCTTTGCCTATTCTCGTGATAACGAGAGAACTACGGCTTTGAATGTGTGATTGCGAAGGTTGATGATTGCCGCTGAGATCTTGTCTCGTCCACTTGGATTTTGGACACCACAGAAGAAGGAAGGTTAACAATAAAAACAGTTTGTAACGTGGTATCTGGTTTGCCTCTTTATTCATTTTATTATATTACATTTACATTTGCATCTATTTTTTTCCAAGGGATTTTTGTTTCGCTTTTTCTTCAATTCAAGTACACAGGTGAACTACACTTTCGTATTGTTTCAAGCCACCAGCAAATAAAGGTAAAATTCCTCATTAACCGTACGACCATCCGGCAAGAGTGAGAAAAATGTTCAGGTTTGACAGCAATTAGCGTGCTCCTTCTCGATCTAGGCTCGCCCATGTTCTGTCGCCGGTAATGACTCATTTTAACAAATCTGGAACTTCATTAACGTCATTCAACAGCTCTTAAACGATACATACGACGGGTTTTCTCTGATAGTAATTCGACGATTCTCCATAACAATTTTCTTTACTGCTTCAATGTTTTCATTCAATGTTTACGTGCTGGGGCGTTCAGGGCAGGTATCGTCATTAACATCTTTTCGTCGTTCTGCGAAGTGCTTGTATCAAAGTAGACTCGAGGCGTCAATGGGGAGCACTTTATTTTATGTTTTAAACAACGTTTAAAACAAATGCTTTGATTCAATTTTTTCGGCAGCAAAAAGTCATTTCAAAACACATTTAATTTTTATATCATATAACATATATACACATATAATGGCTGAAAATGTCAAAATATGGTAGAGGACATGTGCACCAATATAACACAATAAAAAAATCGACACGCTAAAATGCTTGGAATTCTTATAAATCTCTTCGATCATAACAGACAGTGGCCTATTCTGCCTAATACGCTTTAGCAATATTCCTTTTTATTTTATTTTTCACATAATATGAAACAACATCATAAAGCGCTTTCAGTTTAACACGTTGACTGCCACGACAGATTTACTAGTGCGTACACTGTACGCCAACTCTGTTTCTATATGAAATATTAGGATGCCATCAAAAACATAGCTTGTAAAAAAAACCAAGTCTCGCAACTCAGTTCTTCTACCGTAAAAAGTTGTGAGATCTATGTAATACCAAGTCGGTTAATTTATTCAGCCCCTACTTAAGGGACCTTCTGTCTTAAGTTATTACGTAATTAGCTAACCTAACAACATCTTATAGTGACCATATTAATATTAAAAATCTTTTATGTTTTAAATAAATAGATTGACTTGTCCATCGCATGCATCTCACAAGTAATACATATTATATTAAATTAGATTGTTTAGTGCGATTGCCAAGTCAATCTATTTATTTAAAACATAAAAAGTTAGTAGTCTCCCACTCTGACACCGAACATACAATTTGTTTTAAATTTGATTTAATTATAAGTTCATCAATAGGTTATTAAATATATGTACATAATAAAGATATTTATTTTATATTCCGTCAAACACATGAACCACATTGACCACTAAACCCAATTCTCCAACCGCCAATTGATTGTTGCATTGCATATTTTTAGGAGTTAATCGCCATCTAGATAAATTGAAAAAGGATACATACAGACACTATCCTATTAGTAATAATATTTGGTGTATCTAGAAAACTGGACCAAAATTGCAAAATGTTTTAGTTTTTCCTTGATTTATACACTAAACACTAATTGTATTCTAAATTTCAAGCTTCTATGTCTGCTAGAAGTGCCCTAGAGTTTTGATGATCGGTGAGTGAGTGAGTGAGTGAGTGAGTGAGTGAGTGAGTGAGTGAGTGACAGAATTAAGAAACTTTGACTAGTTATAATTCTTAAACTACTGGTTCAAATTTAATGAAATTTGAAATATACCGTGGCTATGCGATGCCTGCTTGGTTACTGAAAATTCAGGTTTCTAGTTTGATCCACAACGAAGTTATAGGGGGTCGAAAATGGCCCGAACTGCTTCGAGAAAAGGATGGTACGGCCGTGCCGCTTTTTTGCTCGACTTGGCGGGGGCACTGCCGTGCCCCCAGATTTTAAATGCGGTATTTTTGCTTTTTTTCCTTTATGTAAGTTGGTGTCTAGATACTATTTATATATATACATATATATGTACGAGAATACTCGTAGCTGGCTAAGAAGTCATATTAATATATTTTGTGAATAATTCTAGAAATCGCAGATGAAAAATAATCTACAAAGTACCTATGTATGTACGAGTATACTCGTAGGTGGCGTCCTGAAGCAGACGCTTCACTACGAGTATACTCGTGGTTGGCAGTCAACATATTAAGAACAAAAGTGTTTTATTGGCTAAGATAAAGAGCCGCTTTTCATCTTTTTCAAGTTTCAGAAACGATGGCTGTTAAAGGATCTTTACATTTTAGAAAAAAATAAAACCTGAATTGTAGTCCAATGTGGCTGAAATCGATTCTGCAGCTGGATGATAGTATGTTACTATGATGCTTGATGATAGTATGACATTGACAAAATATTTACGAAAAAGCAATGGAATGTAAGCAGGAGCATTGTTAAAGCCACAATTAGTGGCTGCGAACGGCAGAGAAATTTTGTGAAGTCATTCAGCAAGAGGTGTCAGTGTATATCAATGAAAAAAAATGTTTTAATGTAACAATTTGATCTAAAGCGCAATAATGTAATAAAAAGCTCCCAAAAGCTTAAAAAGGTTGTATTATCACGCGGAAGCAGCGCTGATATTTTCTTCCTTTTTTCTTTTATGTTTTTTTAACATTTCTGTTTTTTGTTTTGTATTTTATATGTTTTTTTTAATATTTCTTATTAAAAAGGACATATTGTTGAAGACTGTTCACTGAAAGTGAACGCACCACAACATCTTATCTTTTAAGGCCATTCGAAGTTGCGTTGTTTCAAACCTCAAATTTGTGTAAATTCGATAAGCTCAGGTTTTTTTTTTTCTTTACCTGCTTTTTACAATTTTGTCTTAACTGCTGAGTGAAGATTTTCCATTTTCGATGCTTTTTCCAAAGCAGGTGCTTTCTGGTCATATGAGATTCAACCATCCCAAAATAGCATTGACGTAGGACTAATGTCTGGCGGAAATAGTTTATATAATAGAGAGCATACGGTGACGGCCGCACTTTGCTTATAAGTGCCTTCTTCTAATACCTCCACTTGAAATAATCAATAATGACTCTGACGTATTTGTATATCGATGCATTTTCAATTATTTCACAACAATCAGCTTTGTCTTGCATCTGTAGATGACCCCTTCGACTTCATATTTTTAGAAATATGGCATTCTCCCTTTTGGAATACGAGTATGTGGAGGACGTATATGCTTTCGATTTTTCACATAGACACAGTTACTACACTGAACCCTTGTTGCATTACTTCCACTGCTGGTTTAACATCTTTGTGAGTTACACTTTTGGCTGTATCATCTGCATACGTAAATAGAGTATTGCTCATATAGATTATGAAGATCAGGAGTCCCAGTTTTGGACCTTATGGAACTCCGTATATTACTTTCTCTTCCTCACTGAAATCGTCTCTAATCCACGTCGTAAAATGTATGTTACATAGAAAACTCGGGGACTAGCATGAAAATTCCATTTGGTCCAATTATTCCAAGATGCTTTTGTGGCACAGTGTATCGAAAATTTTTTTTTTTAAATCAATGAACAATGAAACTGTATTCATTGTACCGAGTAATCTATTTGTGCTTTTGCTTAAGTGCGAAATCCTATATTTTACACATAATCGTACCACCTTCGAGTCAGCTTCTATTTCAAAACCTTACCGACATCTGAGAGAAATAAGAATAACGCGTTTTGCTTACCCCTTTTTTGAAGCGGTCGCACAAATCGTCCATAACATCAATTCTAGAAAAAAAAGGTAAACCGACTTAAGTCACATAGACCCAGATTCGCTTATAGGCGTCTGCCTGACAGTCGTTGACATACCCTTAGCGGAGCGACGAAATCGCGTGAGCGGCTAAACCATGCGGAGAAAAGAATGAAATCCTGTGAGCGAGCGTAAATTAAAGACATTCACAAATTAAGATAATTTTGGACAAATTGGACCGAAATCTAATTCCAATAAATCACTTCCTTAACCAGATGATGAATGAAAATAAGAACTGTTAACAGAAGTCTTAAATGTAATGTATATATTAATCAGGTAAGCAAAATCAAATATACATACATTGGAAAGTGACATAAAGCCAATTTGTAACGGGGTGAGTCGTCGAGGTATGCTAAGCCCTTGTAACACAAGCCCTCTGGTACAACGCAGCTATGCTTTTCTCTCCGCCGCGAGTTGTGCTGTCCGAAGACCGCAGCAGCCGCTGAACGGGCAGTCAAGCAATTGTTAGAAGTAAGTCCAAAAGGACGGAGTGGAGCCGAAAGAAATAAAACACTTTGGCTATGTAATATAATGTTAATCAAATTTAATTTTATTAAAGTAAGGGGAAATTAGAATTGAAAAAAGTATAGATTAGACCTAATCAAAATTAGGCGTTCTTATTCAAGCGTGTTAAGGTATTCTTTTGGCGGTGGAGAACCCGACCGTCGAATGGAACAACTAAACTCACTCAAATAAATAAAAAAGCTTTCGCTTATGCCCAAGTGTATCACTTTTCTTGACAGTGGAATTGACCCGACTCATCGTTCCGAAGTGCTAAACCTGAGTGATTTTGCACTCACATAAGCTCGGCTTTTATACAGTCCTCTGGTGTTTACATTTGCGAGCGCATCCCGTTACTGTTTAAATTTTAGGGTTGCCAGGTTGCATTTACCAAAATAAATTTTATAATATATTAAAAAATAATAAATTTGTGAAAGAATAAAGTAATGGAATACAATTTAATATTAATAATTATAAATGTAACGTTACAAATAAAAAAAAACAAAAATTAAAAATTGGGCTTATGTCGCTTTTGTGAAAGACCGAATTTTTAATTTGGCCAAATTTTTAATTTGGTCTTATGTCACTATGGGATTGTGACATAAGGCCAAATATTAAAATTTGGCCTTTTATCACTTGGCGTTATGTCATGCACATAAACCCACATCTTCACTAACGCGGTTGCACCACAATAATTTTGAAAAAAAATATATCATATATAAATATGATGTTGCCAAAAACCGTATCAAACTGCCAAAATAATTTTGTGCAAGAAATCATTATGTTGTCTTTTGGTTTCATAGTGACCTTAGACGGTTATAAGCCTTCTTCTGTGAACAGTGGCAATATTTTTACCTGACGTTGCAAGACAATTTTATTTCGGTGATTATTTAGATACTTTTCATTCAGGTTTGCTAAGGACCAGGGCATAATCACCTTCAACGTTTTGATGACTTACTAAACCCCAATCTTATTCACAGAAAGCTTAAATTTAATATTTAATATTCCTTAATATTGAACGCATTTCGTCAAATTTTTATAAAAAGAATCGAATTCTCCGATCCATTTTCTTAGAAACAAAAAATATTTCCTATCAGTTGACAGCATATTTAATGGCTGGTTTGGTTAGCAATGCACGAATACTTTATCAGCATAGTTAAAAAAAAGATATAAGCAACACTTACTGGTATTTTTCGAACACGAATATAAAGAAACAACAAATGACACACCCAAGGACTTAGATATAGCGCTTCTCTCAACACTTTGCTGAAACTTTAAGAAAATCTAATAAACTACTTACATGGCTCTATTTCCTCACCCAGTTAATTAAAATAAAAAAATATAAATACAACAATTCTATTTTCTCTTATCAATATATTACTCCGAAATAAATATTATCATTTAATTTTTTCATTTTCTTACATGTCTACCATTAGCTTGATTTATTTTCGTTTTTTTGCCTGTTGTCGTTTGTAGTACTCATTTTATATTTTCTGTTTGTTTTTTGTTTTCTCATTTTACAAAATAAATTACGAAAATCTTAAGTATATGAGTTCGTCTGTTCATAAATAGAATTCACTTAATAATTCATTTAATTATCGATTCTGATTGATTGATAGGTTCGTATATATTTTTTTTTTTATAAATTTATTATAGTAGTTTGTAGAATTTGTTTTAACGATATGCAATACTACTTAACGACTTTATATTTAAAATATGTTCTTTATACCTTGATCTGTTTAATATGTATGTACATAGATATGCAAAAGATTAGTTAAGCATAATTTCTCTTCTTCATTCATCTAGTTTCGTTTTATATAAATTGTCTACAAAAAGTTTGAGATATATTTACAAGGTTTTTTTTTAGTAACATATTAACATTTTGGTTTAGTGTAAGTTTTTGAGAGAATTTGGTTTTTAAACTTTTGGTATAAGATCAGCTATCTAAGAAGAAAAATTTTATAATTATATCGAAAGAGGTTTATTATTTTAATGGTGTCCTTAGAGCTATGATGACGGTAACAAACTCAAAACTCATGAGTCTGATTGAGGTTGTTACCTTCATGCGAATAGGCTGTAATTGTCGTTTAGGGCAGTTGTTGGGTTTAAGTATGTATATGCATTTACAATGTTCTGTGTGTCTTTCCGATCTTAGGTTAACAAGTAAAACGAGTTAAATACGACTACATTGAATAAGGATTTAAGTTACCTACTCTAGACGAATACCCGCCTAAGCATCTACATTTTATCCTCACAGTGGTATACTATTTGCTAACGCTAGTGGCAGTGGGGAGCCACATCGATCGATAGTGTAGCACATTGTGCGGCAGGAAAAGAAGTTAAAATCTATCCGTCACATGTATTTATTCACAGTTGATGATCCGAATATTATAGCGGTCTATGAAATGAGGCCGAGGGTGTAATAATTTAAGACGAAGCTAATCTTATTCAAAAAAATTAAAAGTTCTAGGGACAGCATAGTAAATTCATTGCCAATTCATATCGAGAAAAAGTTGTTGATTTAGCTTTAATGTATAAATTGCTTGCTCACATTATACTTATGAGCGGGATTGTGCTATATAAAATATAAAAATGACTTAGGTTAGACCAAGTAAGGAATTTAAATATGTGAAGATGAGGTAATCGCCAGCGTTAAAGGCCCACAGGTTAGGTGTGGTGACGGAGCATCTGATAGTAAAATATATCGTGGCTTAGATTTGACATCCCTATTTCAGACAAGTAGGTCACATCAGACTATCATCTAATACAGAAATTGTTTAGTCTAAAATTTACCATCTCAAAATATCGATAGTCTATTAATCGCTGAACGCGTTAAAATTGTGAAAACTTAAGGTCTTAAGGCCTATCTATCTTTGGAAAATCATCTTTACAGAAAATATAGCTGCAGTTAGTGGGGCGTTGGCGAAGATCAAAATCTTTGGTCTGTAATTAAGTTTGGTGTTGTCATTGTCCATATTTCTTCGAAAATGAGGAAGGCGTAATATCGCCATCAATTCTCATCGTTATAGCGAAATTTTAATAAATTTTTTCCGGCTTCAAATCAACGATATGGATATGGAAGACATGGTTTCACCGAGTTGGTGGCACATCTCGCACTTTGCGACCCGTTTTGGTAAAGTTAACCACCAAGATCGTTGTGATTTTACAACTTTGGATATCCTGAGGTTATGTAAGAGAACATTCTCAAACTTTTGACTCTTTTAGAAAAAATATTTGTCATGTAATGCCCGAGTTATTACCCGATGGGTATGTGCTAAAAAGTCGTCAAAATTACCTCGTCAGAATCGCATTCTGCAAAAACTTCCCCCATTTGAATAATACTATCCTTTTTTCCCAATAGCAAGATTCTGGCAATACAATGGATTAAAAATTTGATCGAAATCTAATTCCTAAAAGGGTTTTATTCAAATTTATTTTTGGAACAATTAATTGGATTACTCTGTAAAATACAAGACAATAATCGACCCATGTAAAGTCCCAAGACCAGATATGTGATTGGCAGAGTCAACAAAGATTCTGCCAAAGTGTAACGAACGTATGATATAATGGCCGACAAGAGAGAACCAATGTCCAAAAAGCAAACAAGATAGCAGGGGAGCATTTGAGAAAGGCAACTCCACATAACATAATGGATAAGACGATAACGGATATCTAAAAACAAGCATGTGATCTGATAAGGACGCCCAGGGGTTTATGGAAGTAGACGAGAGTTCATCATTAAACTCATCAAATCATCTATTTACTGTACAGAAAATAATTTTTTTCTTTTATATTTTTTTTTAGTTTGATTTTCAAGCCAAGATAATGACTGTAATAGTTGTACATCCATCAAGGAAAGTAAAAACAAAAAAATTCTTTCAAAAATGTATTTAAAATTCAATGGAGACTTCTCAAAAGGTTTAAGACCATCGACATTTTGGTCTAGACAAACATTGGGACGCAGAACTTAGAATCATCTCACAATATGTTAGTCTAACGCCAAAAAAATTCCATCAATCCAAAAATATCTCCAGAGTATATTAATATTCCGTGACCTGTCTAAGACGATCACAACGACGGCTCATTTCGAGTCGACATAAGCAAATACAAAATTGCTCCAACCCGCCTAGAATGAATGTACAAAACGAAAGTGACAAAAAAAGGCAAACAAACCCCATTTCACTCGCATTACCGAATCTCAAATCGTTCTTATAACCATTTCCAGAACAAATTTCTTCCACTTACCGTTAAGAAATATTCCAACAAAGCGAACAAAAACGTAACTGCTCAGCACCTATAAGCACGACAAATATGAGCACCATTCATAATAGCTACATGCCATCATCATCAATTATTCACTAATGCTTCATGTCGTCTAAATGACAGCATTTGCCACTCACGCGATAACAATTGAATCGAACAAATACATTCGTATCTATACACATAAGAACATTAAAAATGTATCGCCAGGTTCACATCATACAACAGAGAATACGAATAAGTACAACCGCTATTTACATCGAGTCAATTAAATACAAAATTAAATTTTCTAATAAAATCTATACAAGTATCTGCGATACTTAGATCTGTATACAACATCACACGTTCAACTTAATTATCACCACGACTATAAATACTTTTTTCTGACATCATCGAGTTATTTATCTCCTTTTCTGCTGACATCCTATCTTCCTGGCGCTTTTCGACAGACACTTAGGCTATGTCGTTTGTCGTCGTTCGTTATTCAGTACATTCTGGTGGAAAGGAGTCTAATTAAAAATAAAACCTATTCCTCCGTTAACGTGAATGTAAATTAAAGGATTTTTATTTGTATCCAGGTATCCTGTGGTGGTTGACGATGCCGCCCAGTCACCGGCCCGTCCCATGATGATGCAATTAAGTTTCACTTAAAACGAGTCGATTACTCAATGTGGTTTTACGTTTTGTTTCCCTTCCATTCTTACTGTTATCTTCGATGAAGACTAATTAATTGATAAGAGATAATATCGTGCTGCGAGAATACTATTAAAATCGGCAGAGCGTAAAAGTATATCCTCTGGGCAGTGAGATGAAGAAGAGAACGACTGTCGGTGGCCGGACTACTGCTGCTAGCATTACTGTTGCCCGTGCTACCTTTGCTGCTGCTACCACTACTACTACTACTGCTGCTGCTGCTACCGCCTCGTCCTTTATCCTTTATCGCGTTGTCTGTAGGGTGAAAGGAAACGATTTCTATTGCCATTGTTTTATTTCGCTGATTTTCTTACCTTCATGAGCTTTGTCTAGGAGCCGAGATTTAGGTACGACTGTTTCCCTAGATTCGAGCACCGGTATCCTTTGATGTTTATCACTTTCGACACTTTCCTCATTACTCTGCCAGTAGACTGATGATATCTTAGCCACACACTGCAATGAAATGGAATAAAAAATCATCTCAATCTGGAGTATCCTTCGAATGCCTCCATACACAATCCTAAACACACATACACACACGTCTACCCCTCCGGTTGTGGTGCAAAATTAATTCTACGGACAACATCCGGAGGAGGAGTAAAGGACGAAAAACTAACTCCACTTAATACACTTCTAATTGATTACCGCCTCCTTGGGTACACCATCTATCGTCATTTCCTCCCCGTCCAGATCGTCTTTGTTGCGGTCGTGCTCCTGGTCATCGTCCACCACTCAAGGGCGGAATCGAAAGTTCTTAGCCCAAAGTACAACATAAACAATTAGATACACATGTCCTTCCCTTGCCATGCCCTAACCATTCCTCTATGTGTGCGTTTCAGTGTATGTGAATAATCGGTGATTAGGTATTTGGAACTTACTCGTACCTTGAGCTTCATGTCGCCATGCTTGAAATGTCATCCACGTACTCGAAACTCTAGGCCCAGCCTTGCCATTTCTAATCCCTCACGTCCGACAACAATGTTGTCGTACGGTCGTAGAAATGATCGATTGGCATGGACACCATTTATGAGCCAACTGAGATGGCAGGCTGGTTTCGATGGTGCCGACGTACAATTCACTCGGACGGTGTCTCCGATTTGGTAACGCGGCTGCCCGCCAGTGATTTGTGGTCCACGTTTCGGGGTAACTGCAAAATGAATAATACAGTGCACAAGTGTAGTCGAATGGCAATTCAGGGTTACTATAACGATTATTATGATTATTGTCGGAATTCGAGGTAATTGGATGAGGATGAGATGTTTAGGGGTGGTTGCTTGATTGGTTCGACTTCGTGTTGGGAATTGGTTTCATGTTGATTAAATTTTTTGGTCAAATCATCGTTTTATGGCACATTCTGGGCCGTGTTTCACGACGGAATAATTTATGTTTAGCTAATTATATTTTAATTGATTTTGTTGGAATTATTATTATATGGTAGCTCGGCGGTAAATTGTTATTTAAAAACAAGGGTATAAGCACATCAATCTGGTGTGAATTTATTTGTTTTTTTTGCGCCTTGTTAGTATATATCTATTTACCATCGAACCATCAAACGAAATATTTTATTACCTTAAATCTCAAACTGAATAGTCAAATTCAATTCATTCTACAAGAATAATTGAAATCTTGCATAACTTGCCCAGGAAAAATAAATTCCCTTTTGCATAGCCTTGCACTAGATGTCCAGGACTCTTTTTAGAGTCCAAAAATTAATAGGAATTTAAGGTTCTTAATAGAAATTTATTCATTCTACCTAAATGTTGTTCCCTTCAAAATGATCCTAGTTAAATATTAGGCACTTATTCTGAATCGCTTGGTCCGATTTAAGAAATGTTTCTGGAACTCAATTTTGAAAAACTACAGTCTTTGAGAACCTCCTTATTTTAAAAATCAAATTGTGCAGAACATGGCCAAAATTCGGGATCCTCGGCATTACTATGTTCTTCTGGACGTACATTATCTTCCGGAAGATTTCGACTGAGGGGTAAAGGGCACGTTTTACGAAAGAATAAATGAAGTATTCGATGATAACGATAAAGAAACGATAAGAACGAGAGTCTGGCCAGCTTAAAAAATATGATCGGAAAACCACCACATTCAAAGAGCTATTTAAATAACACGGGATGGACTAACGCGCAATCCAATTAATCATTTTCGTACTAGATGTCAAAGCATGCAGAGAAGAGGATTGCAATTCTGACCACATTCTAATCAGCACCAAAATCAAAAGCCGTATCCAAAGTCACGGAATACGGAACACACGAACGTACAAAAATATATTTAACATTGAAAAGTATGAAACCCTTGTATCCAACGGCAATACCAGGAAGAAATTAAAAATTAATTTGCTCTACTAAATTATTTGGGAACTAACAACGAAGTAAAACAGATAGAAGCAGTATTGTCACCAATAAAAATCGTTGTAAAGGAAGCAGCGGAAAACAAACTAGGCTACTAGAAATCTCCCAAAGGAAAGCTTTGATTCGACGAAGAATGAGAACAAAAAGTAAAAGCCCTTAATGTTCTAAGACTTCAAGCCCTGAAAAATACTGAAGAGATCACACATATAAGACATAAGACCCCAGGAGAGGAAGTAGACGTTTTCTCCGGGATAAAAAATGACAATGGAAAAGGAAGAAGTTTGCTAAGATTCAGAAAATGTGCAAGGCTTAAAACATCAGAACATGCAGGGAAAAACGTTATACGAAAAGAATACCGGGCCAAATCAGGATTTATTCGCAACGATAATGGCGAGCTCGTTTCGGACAACGAAAGAGTTGCAGTCCAATGGAGGAGATACTTCGATCAATTGCTTAATGTATTCCTACATAGAGTGCAAGCAGTTCTAAGACTTCAAGCCCTTAGCCACGCAGCCGCCAATCATTGAGAAAGTAAAAGGCGCAAAATATCTTAAGCCGCAGGACTCGACCTTATACTTTTTCAGTACAACGAGAGGAGAATAATCCTTAATGGAATAAGATTCGTTCTAGCTTAGGCCGACGATTAGGGCCTTCTGGGAAATAGTTAGCAAACAGCTAAGAGGCCCCAGCATTTTCCAAGTCACAAAACGAGTCATAGATTAAGACGAGCAAGTCACTTAGAACGAATGGACAATGGGCGACGACAGTGGACGGACATCAAAACGGACGGACATACACTCATGACAGGGAGTCTTGCCAACCAGGCTCTGAAATTTCGAGTTCTAATTTTTCGGTAATAATAATAATAAGAAAGCAATCGCGTGCTAACAATGAAAGAAAACAGCGCCGCGCCGTGGTAATGGCGATTCAAAACCGATTTTTTGAATCACTTCATTACGGCGTGTATTATGGAAAAATATTAGGGCATTTGAGTTATGTAGTCAAATAAGTCAACAAGTCTTCGGTTTATGGCTATCAATGCTTCATTAAAAAATACTACACAGAATTAAGTGATTTCACTGTAGTTTCAAAAATAGCTTTAATTTCCTCCCTCAATGATTATTCCCATAGTTCGTACTAAGTGGACAATGGGCTTACTTGGTCTTTATTCTGCCAAGTGCCACCTGATACTATAGTGGAGACTGACTGAACTACAATGATATATTCCCTAAATACTGTATTTGTTAAAAAGCTAATGTTGCCTTCAAAGAATCCTTCAGTTTAGAGGGTAAGATCATTTTAAAATTCTGTTCTGTTCCGTTCTGTTCTATGTATTTTGATATAATACTGAAAAAAATTCTAAATTCTAGTATGTTCCCATGACATACATACATATGTTTAACCCTAGAAAGATAACCTTATATAAAATTACGTTAAAGATTACCATACGTCGATTCGACGTGCATGTGTTTGAATAAACGTTATAATGCGTACGTATACAATATATTTGGGCAATTGGTCAGATATTACTACAAATATCATTGTTTTATGGATAAATAAAAAAACATAAGTTTATTTTAATTTTTATTAGCCAAAAACATAAAAATACACAAAAATAAATATTTCCTTCCTTAAAGTAAAACTAAAAAATAGGATCACATCTTCAGAGTCATAAATTAATACTTCAAATTTTAACAAATTAATTTTTATTTTTCTAAGTAACATAGGAACGTAGGTATAAAAAGGAAAAAAACTATTCATCTTGGTCTTCAAGGCAATTGGGGCAAGCTAACGTCTTGTGCTCGCCACAAATAGGATT
Source organism: Merodon equestris (assembly GCA_958301585.1). Taxonomy (NCBI): domain Eukaryota; kingdom Metazoa; phylum Arthropoda; class Insecta; order Diptera; family Syrphidae; genus Merodon; species Merodon equestris. Next base: position 17,140,424 of record OY284416.1, on the reverse strand, counting down.
TCTGCATTTGTCGCACATTGACTTTGTCATTCTTCTAATACTTACAATATTTTCTTTTCTTCGATTCAGGTACAATTTCATCTTGTGAAGAAGAATGTTTTTGATAAAAGATCATTAATTTTGTTCTTTATATTTGACGGCAAAGTAGGCAGTTCTTGCCTTTTCATCGCCCATGGAGTTATCAAGCTGTTCCTAAGTTGTTTCATAAAGTTACGACGACTTGTTTACATACAATATTTTCACAATAAATAGCATATGCGTATATAAATGCCATATTCAAGATGCCATAAAACATTGCCATGGGCCATCGGTTTGTTTTACTTCTACATGACACATTTGATCGAACTCCGCCTTTGGTTTCATTATAGAAGTCATATCATATTTGGCTTTGATGTGGTTGGATGAAGCGTACCATTTTCATCACACGATGACAAGAGAAACCATTTTGTTTGGTTTTGGCTTGTAGAAACTAAAGTCAAGGGCCCATCATAGCAAAACATGGATATTCCGGCACGTCTGGAACGCGTATTTTTTAGTTCTACCGGTATTTCGCGCTTATTAGACCTTATTGTACCAACTAATGTCAAACTATATGGGTACCTTAACAAGTTTTTTGCTAAGGGAACTGATGTGAACCAGTTATCACAGGTCCCATTTCTGTTGCTACCATGAATGGATTTTGTAAGTTCCTTTACAAAAAAACTCTCCGAGGGGCAATCCTTGTGTTTGGGTACATTTTCCTAGATACGGAATCGCATCAATCATATAGCTGGTGGCACTGTCACATATCATTACTATTTTTATGCCGTACCTATTAGGTTTGTTGGGCATGTACATGCGAAATGGACATCGGCCTCGGAAGCCTAAAAGCTGTTCGTCTACTGTCACATTCGCTCCCGGGATGTAATTAGATCGACAGTGGCCTATGAAGATTTCCCATATAGTATGTATATAGTATCTGATTGGTGCAAATGTATCAACAGATCTAAGTTCTGATCGTAAGGTTTTGTCATCCATACGCAAGCACCTTATCAAAAAGTCAAATCGTTCTTTACTCATGGCAGCAACATACCTGTTGTCGGAGTACGAACAATCAAACAGTTCATCCGTCGTCAAATGATTATCTTTCAAAGCAGCGGTCAGAGTCAATATTCCAATTACAGCTCGAATTTCATCGCAAGTTGTAGATTTAAAGGTTGCTTTTACATTTGTCGTTTGAATCTTTAGCTGAATTTCTGTGTTGGTCCACTTTGTTATTTCCTCTAATATTTCGTTGGTTATAAAGATATTGAAACATTGTGAAGGGTCGTAAAGGCTTTTATTTATTCGAGTTGGACCTCTGACTGTTCGTAAAATATTAGAAGCCGATGTCATTCTACTTGTTCTACCTTTTGTAGACGTCCAACGATGATCGTTGCGGAGTAACAATAGAATTTTGAACTCTTTTTGAAACTTTGAGACACATTTTCAGTGCTCAAAATATTTTCCTCATCAACTTCGAAATCACTTTGTATGTCATCTTCCAATAAATTATTTTCTATTTCACTGTCCGATCCCTTGATCTCCTCATCACCCTTAAGTATTCCTTGCAATATTCTGCCAAATTGTGCATCTGCTGAACCGCTTTCCGACGCCATTTTGTTGTTATAATATAACCAATAAAATTCAAACAATAGTATTCAAAAATATACACATACACAAATTAATCAAACACATTATTTTTTTTATAACAAGAAGTGACGCGAAAGATAACCTATGTACGTCACTTCGACGTATAGGATTTTCTTTCAGTGGGCTTATATACAATATATGTATACTATAGTAAACTTACCGAATCGGCATGTGTGTGTCCTGCAAGTTCTTTTAGTCGACGGAGTTGGCAAAAGAGTAAGCGCAATGGCGCCATATATTGTACTAATGAATTACAATGATTTTCTAAAAATTGCGCACGTCGAATCGACGTAGGTTATCTTTCTAGGGTTGATGAACAAATTTATTTTGCAACATCACCGTTGTTTTCCAAGGTGAACCATCCTTGCTGGAATACTTAGAAAATTTAAATAAAATTTTACGCCAATCGCATCGACAAAAATTCGAAAGAATTCTATTCTTTCTGCTGAGCTCACAAAGCAGACTATATTTACCAGAGTGCCCAGGCGTCGTACGTTTCTAGACCAAATAATCAACTCCGGGCCAATTTCATTCGACGCATTGCACTATAGACACTTGATTAAGATTGCAAAGGGATTGAAATGAAAAAAAAAATAAAGGAAAATAGTTATATAAGGCTCCTTGATTTGAGTGTAGGTATATATGCTAGGTGTTTAGAAAAGGTTCATGAACTATGAACCAATGTTGTTCCAGCAATTTGAGCAGCTACTCATAATGAATGGTCATATACAGCAGGTGAAAAAGGATGTGCCAGTTGGCAAAGCACCCCTTTAAGTGATAAAAAAATTACACTTTAAGTAGTAGAACAGAACCCATTTACTTTTAAGAGTAGGAAAAGACCTTACATTACGTTACATTTTTCAAAAATTATTTTTAAGAGTTGAGTTCACGTTGGGTTCTATTTCCTGGAAATTCTTTAGTTGAAAATGAACAGCGTTTTTGCGGGTTAAACTAGTCTGATTCACTAGACTTCTATTGTTATGTTGGTAAACGTATACCTAATATGTTTGAATTATTAGAGCCCTCGATTACACGTGTAATCGTGTACACGTGTTACACGTGTAATTCCAATGATCGTGTAGGGACAGGTGTATTTATATTTACACGTGTATTTATTATAACACGTGTAATTAACGAAAATATGCGGTGAACCAATTAAGTTCATATTTTTTTTGGTATCAACTCACTGCAAACAAATATACATATGTATGTATGTATGTGAGACTTGTTATTCAAGAAAAATTAAATATATGTATACTTCATACGTTATTACAGAGATCATTTTTATTAAAAGAAAAAAGGTGGAATTCATATAATTAATATAAAAAAGTTAAATACAATAAGAAATGAAATGAAATTATGACTGTTCTCAATATTTAGCCTTGCAAATACTTTCTATTCTGATAAACAAATACCATCAAGTCTATATTTTCGGGAAGTAATGAAGTCGTTTTAAATGTGACGATATTTCCGGCTGTGGGAAAGCAACGTTCTGAACAGACAAATGTAGATAAGTACCTTTTCGCTAAAATTGCGACGCTTGGAAATTTATTTTGTCTATTTATCCACCATTCATACGGATCTAGATCAAACATTATTTGAGGTTCCCGGAAATAAGTTTCGAGCTGGTATTGAATACATTTTCGTTTAATACTCGGCGTGTTATACAAACATTCCAAATCTGTTTTAAAATTTTGTTTATCTTCAGTATCCGTTGTTCCTGCTTCAATAGTATGGTCCGAAGAAGAACTTTCCATTAGTAGCATCTTTAGTTTGTCTCTTATGGGAGCTCTTACATCAAAATCTTCATGCTCAAGGTCTTTGTATCGCGGGTCAAGTAAAGATACTACTTGCCTTACAGAAACGTCAGGTGTGCAGTTACATTGCAGATCAAACCGTTTTTGCAAATTGCTGGAAAAACTGATTTTAAACGATTTTATTATAGTAGAATCATTTTCTAAAGGCATCCTATATTGTTCCAGTATTTTTTGCATGAGAGGCCGAACCGTTGACGTGGATGATTTAGCACTGCTAAGAATTTTTGTAAGAGCTTGAATCGGTCGAAAAATTTGCTCAAGTTCTTCCATAGAAGTCCACTCTTGTTCAAGAATTTCCAACTTTGCAGCGATTGATGGGGATGTGACTGATCGATCTGTCAATACATATATTACTGCACTTCGATTTTGAATCAGACGTTGAAGCATTACAAATATGGGATTTCACCGAGTATTGCATGCTTGCAAAAGAGATTGCACTGATAGGCCCATTTGCTGCTGTTTTGCCTCCAACGCATACTTAGCGACGCTCGAGTGGTTAAAGTAACCCATTACCTTACTGGCTTTTTCAATCAATCTTTTAATGTCATCAGAGTCGTTCGATGCCTTTATTGCAAGTTGGAGGCGATGTTAGCAGCGTTGTCCGTTACTATTGCATCATTGAGCCTCCAATCTTGTAGAATATCTTTCATCTTATTGGAAAGATTGTCTGAATTGTGTCGTGTGTCTATTTCACTAGTCTCAAGGGTGAAAGACTGTGGCACCCGATCATCATCAATGAAATGTACAGTCATGGTCATATAAGACTGTTGTGCTGCTGATGTCCAACAATCAGACGTGCACGATTCTCTACAAGTGCTGTCTATCTTTGCCCTAATTACATTTTCCACGTTTTGTTTCAAAGATTTAATTCGTTTTTTGATTGCCTCTTCTTTTAAAGGTTTGTAGTTTGGCTCGACAACATTCATAAACTGAAAGAAACCTTTACTGGAACAGAACGTTCTATCTGCCAAACACGGTATTTCACTAGGAGGTGTTTGGCATTTTCTCTTAGGAATTCTTCGTCTTTTGGAAGTACTAGGTTCAGATGAGACACTGTTTTCGTCGTCTGTTTCATTTGTTTGCGTATCTTCATCAGTGAGAATGCTGAAACTGAAGATTATAACATTCTAACTAAGTGAATTTAATACTTGATAAGTATCGTAATTCTTAATACGAGCATACACACACGAGCATAATACACATTTTAACTATAATAAATATCCCATTTAAACAACAAGAAAGTCTAGAACTACAGCTTCAACGGATGGACGGATTTTCTTTGAGATGTCTTTTTTTGAGTTTTAATGCTTTAGTTTGCTAACCTGATATTAGTAGAAATTGAGTTTTCGGCATTTAATTTAGGTGAATTCTGTGTAAATGACGCCCTAATGATCCTGTTGTACCACCGGGACAAGAAAACCTATTTTGCCTATCTTCACTACACAGATCACAGAAGGCATTTTCTCCGTCTCGATGTGCATATTGCCATACCCAACTTTTGCGCTTCATTTCAATACAAATCAAATGGAATATTTAAACGAGTTAATCAGTTAAGAGCAAATATTTATTTCGACGTTTCGCTAGCACTGCAGATCACTTCCTCTTCACTCAACGATCCTCTCACATCTGATTCTTAATCTGAATCTGTCTCGGCCATTTGAAACTCGAAAGTTCAGAGCCTCATTGAACACCCTTCGGCAAGACTCTTTATTATGGGTGTGTTCTTCCCTGTTTCTCTCTCTGTTCCTTTTTTTTCTAGATCCATCCTTATAATGTCCTACCATCTACGGTACGGCCTTCCTGGCGGTCACGCATATTTGATTATGTGATCATATAAGAGAGAATTGAGCAACAACAACAATATTCTACTTTCTGATACGAGGTTCAAGCCTCACGATTATTGACTAATTTTGTCTAAGCTTAACGAATAGCGCAAAACCTACAATGAAAAATGTACGCTCCACTTTGACTGGAACCTTCATAGGAAAAAGAGAGTCCTTCATTTTCATCCAAGGACCATAGATCCCCAATTATTTTCCATGATTGTTGTGAATTTTAGAACATATTTCTCATCTAATTCGCAGGGTTTCTGCTGAAGTGCTTCTCAACGTCCCTTATGAGATGTTCGCTTGTTCGATAAACCCTCGATCGCCGCGCCGGTTTGAATGAATCATTTTTGCTCTTTTCATCAGTTGCTACGGTTTTCTCCGCTCGTCATCAGTTGGCTTATTTCTACCTTCAAAGAGCTCATACTCGCAAACCGTTTTCAGAGTCTCCACATTTTTACCACACACTAATTTTAGCAATTCATGAGATTTTGCTATGCCAAATGTGGCGTTGACACTTTTATTACTAAGCATTGTACTCCGACTTAGACTTAAAAGAAATTGTAAGCTCGTCAGTCATTCTTTGAATCCAATATATGTACATAAATATCCCTCCTATTAACCACAACTGAAAAAGGTCGTCCTTTCCCATTAATTGTTGAACGACATGACGCGATTTCCCCAAAGTGCTTGTAGCGTCTCGTGCTCAAATCCGGATTATGAAAACAAATCATTCGCTTTGATGCGAACACTTTATCTTCATCTCTCATTTCAATCCTTAATTAGCTCGGGTCCCTGGGAAGGGTATAATGCGCACCATTCGTCTAGTCTAGCATTCAGAGACAAATTTTCACTTAAAATTAAAATTAAATTCTTCCGTCATTAATACTCATTAAATCAAAAATAACAACCAGCGATGGAAGGGAAACAACAAGAAAAACCCAAACAAGCATGTAACAGCGGCAGAAATGAAAAATTTCAAAAAGGCACCAAAAACGAAATATTAACGAGAGTCATCCCTTTTTTTTGCCGTTTGTAAATAGGAGTCGGAGAACCATGAATCCGGGATGTGGGAATGTCGGAGCGTTCGGCTGACTTTTGCCAGCCAAGTGAATTATTTTCAATTTCCATAGAAGTCGGGGAGCAGCTTGGTTGGCATGCTCGTTGCCGCCTAATTACAAGCCGTTAACGTCAGTTCGTTGGCCCTTTCAGCCACTCGCAGCCACTGGTCTGATCCGCAATTTTCTGAGGACTTTCGAGACCGATGTGCGATGGAGAGGCGATGTCTTGAACTCATTCGTCTTGATATATGTACATTTGCTTCCGAAGGGTTTCTATTATTTATTGTGATTTTTCATTTTTATTTTGTGTTTCTGTTTTGAATCCTCTCGTCCCTTATGCATTTTGAGTCAGTTTTTCATTTCACTTTGTTACGTTTCGTTGCGCTTAACGATCTTAGGGCTGGCGACGCCTTATACGAGTAGCAGTTGCTTTGGATTTTTGCATTTTTAATGACAAGACATGCTGCGCTTTTTCCTGAACTCGACGACGCCCTTTGACTCGCTCACGTACACATGTATGAATGAGCGCGGATTCAACGAAGGCGATACGGTACCAGTAGTTATACGCGTCCTGTTTCATTATTCCTCTATCCCAGTGCCTTCCAACGGTGACGCCTCCCGCCTGGCTCACAAGGTTTCATGAAAATTTAAATGAAGATTTATTCATTCAATTAAAAATCTCTGTGAACGACTTAAATCGCGGCGGAGAATGGGAAGGTGGGGCGGCTTGGAAGAAAAATATATTTCCTTGTGAGAAAAATCGCTGAAATTTATTACAAGGACGCGTCAGTCGAGTGAATCCTGCTTTGGTTTCTTTTTTTTTTTTTTTTGGTTTGTTGTTTTACAAAAAACTGTTCCTGTCGTTGACTGTGTGTCTCTGTAAGGTATTTCAAACTTATACACGGCAAGTGGGATCCCTCTGACGTCTGTTATCCCGCACGTGATTTTCTTTTCTCCTTTGACTCCCTCTTTCCCAACAGTAATTTTTCTTTTTCTGTAAATGAATTACGAAAACTAGATAGCGAGGAAGAGATGCTATACGTAGTACTTGCGATCGGGCGTGCTGTTAATTTTGTACCTCCGCAGACGTAGTTCGTCCTTTTCGTCGTGCACGGCATTAACTGGGAGTGGAATCTGCTCCAAAAAAAGGACGAGAAAAAAGAAAAAAAGAAAAACAAGTGAACTGTCATCTGCCTGCCGAAAAACATTGAATAAGTTTCATTCAGTTTGACTACCATCATTAAATGTGCCACGGCGTGTCGTCCTTGCGCTCATTCGTGTTGGCGGTGCGTGGCATGGCCTATACACATGTTGGCATATAGTGGGGATGATGTGTCTTGTGTTTTTTCGGTCTATAATTGTGTCCTATTTAAAAATCACAAATGGAAAGAATTTAATTAATTAAGAGAAAAAACGGGAAAACAACGATAACACAAGCCGACTGCTTGGGGGTTCGCTGTTCAACACTAACACTCTTACATTCTCCCTTCATTCCATGTCCCTTATACTCCGATTTCTTTTTGTTGATATTTTGTTTTCTTTTTCTATGTCACAGAAATTCGACGAAAAAGGATGTCACACACATACATACATGTACATGCGAGTATGTACATGGACAGGAACGTGGAGGCTTTCTTAGCTTTTTAAGTTGATTTCTTGTGAAATTTATTGCGGATGAATTAAATTAATGCGGTCGTAAATTTTAAGATACTTTCAGCTGATGTCCTTATTGCTGTGCTATACTGTTGCTCTGGTTTCAGCATCTTGGATGGGATGGATGTGGTGATGTAATGTACTGTTGTTGTGAAACGAGCGATATTTTTTCTTTTTATTCGCAAAGGAGATTTACTAATTAACTTAGTCACTGTGATTAAGTCACGGACGCGCACGAGGATTGTGATATTACACTCACTTCTTAGTTACTGTTAGTGGGACTTAAAGAATTATGCAGTTAGGGATGACTTGTAGATTTGCAAGGATAGCAAACCGAATAACAAACTTGTAGCAAATGCAATTTACTAACTTCTTGTTTTCGACGGCACAATAGAAGTGGGAATTATCACGCTTTAAAATGTTAAACTTTAAAGAGTTAAGAACTGGAGAACGAAGCTTTTATTATATGAAAGTTAAGTTGTGGTTATGATTTCTTAGAGTTTTGTATTTTTAATTGGATTGATTCTTCCGGATCGCAGATTTTCCTTTACACGAGTCAATTGCCGAACAAAGACAGGGTTATTCAATTTATGCTTCTGAAAATAAACTTTTAGTAAGACACATTTATGATTTAGACTTTGATCAAATTTTTATTTTAGTATATCGCCTGGGTTCTGCCATTACATACAGACTAAAACGTCATTTAAATGTCTTCGATGAGAGTTTGTTGCAGAGCTCGATACTCTCAAAATGATTTTCGATGACTTTCTGACTTACTCGGCCATAACTTGATCAAGATTAGTTCCCAAACAACCAAGAATTGTGTGAAATATGGTGCCACCACATGTCTTTCATATGCTCATCTTTGATTAATATTTGGCTATATCGTGAAATCGATAGATTTAGATATTCTTCAACACTTTCACTAAAGGTAACTATATTTCCTGCAGGGCGTGCATTTCAATGGTGAATAGTCCTTAAGAGTTCTATAACAGAGCCAGGCTTTGAACTTCTTTTACAGCTTGTAGACGATTATATCAACAATATAGATTGTAAAATGGTAAACCTTGAATTTAATATTTTTAGTCTCAATTGATGACATTTATGGTTGAAACAGAGATATAAAATCATAATCATGAATTTGTTAACCATGTAGTTCGATTAATCGCAAATTCTTTTCTACTGATGCATGTGCTAAATTATGGAGATCCTTTTCTATAGTCTCGACTGAGCTGAACGTTATAATACAATTCTATAACTATAATACAATTCTAGGCACCCTATCCAAAGTCCAATTTCTGTTTACAGATTCAAGCTGAGGGGAATTTCTTGTATCTCTGTTGATGATGTGAATGCTAGTTTAAGCAGGCAGCTTGAATTTTTCTCAGAAAAACTAAACGATACCATCTGTTTAGGGCTTCTTTACGAGTCATGTAGTAAAAAGTTAGCAATAGATACTTCCTTGAAGTCATATCATATGGTATGGAGCGACCCAACCCATCCACTTGTTCTTGGGGTAAACAAGAACCTGCCGCTTCAGATTGGGCTTGTGGTTAGAGGTATCATCCAATGCATTCAACAAACCGATTCGGATACAAACAGATTACGTGTTCGCTTACGTCTTCGCTAACGTGTAAAAGAAATAGCATGTCGGCTTTGTACCCGGAATGTTATGCCCGAAGTTGCTTTTAAATCGACATTAAAGCACTCTTAGAAGAGCAATGGGGTGTCTCGCCCTGAAAAACGGATGAAAAATAGTGGCAGGAAGTATAACCAACAGGTATTGAGAAGGAGATTTGCTCCTCGATGCAGATTTAGGCAAAAGGCATTACCTGGACGTCTCAGAATAACCTGTACCAAAGCTCACTTCGCAAGCATAAGCCAACGACTAGAAGATGACTTCTGTGACCTTCTAGGATGGCCCATGACAGCCACAACATATTAGAATGAGTCACATGAAATCATAAATTTCTCAACATTAGATTCAATCGCATCTCATCCCCACATTCATAAGAGGATCTGGCGGTCACCTGTTCAATCAACAACCAACCAAATCATACTACTTTTGAGGAGCCAATTTGACGTCGAAAAGCTGCAGTCACAAGAGAGCGCCTTTACCCTTCAAGCTCTCTCAAGACTCAACGCAATACATATTTACAAACTGTAGAACAGTGTTGGATACGTTATCGAAGCACCATCTTTGATGAAACCTCTGATGTGCTCGGTTTTAACCAACCACTTACAAAAACCTCTAATTTGATGAAGAGTGCATTATTAAAGTTGTTCGCAAGCCTTGTGAACAGAAAAGAAGGGAGCAGCATGCGATTCAGAGAAGGAAAAGGAGGGTGCGTGAGAAACGCGTTGTCGTCAAAATGGTGAGATGCTTACGTAAGTAAAATGCCTTTTGTAAGGCTATATTGCCAGATCAGACGAATAAGGAGAGTCTACAAATACAGACTGTACAATTGCGATGCTTGTCAAAATATCGCTGTCAGGCTGATATTCCGTCCACCAGTCTAAAACGAAGATAACAATATCAAAGCTACGTAATTATGACGTTGCTGATGTAGATCTTGAAGAAGATCAGCAAAAAGATAAAGTTGCATATAACAGTATTTCTAATAGAGCGACATATTGTGGGTATTTATTCAATATCATTCTTGATCAACTCAGTGGCCATTACAAGAGGAACGCATACGCATGTAATACCGATATGCATGGACGAAAACACCAAGCCAACAACTAAGCGTTTGCGAGCATTGAAGCAACATTGGCTTAAGGGGTCTCAGGGTAAATGAAGGCCAAACCCAATGTACAATATAATTTTATAAAAAAGAGACGTCTGGGTAAAACCTGGCTCCTATAAGCTTGAATAGCCAAAGCCTGCCTTAACTCATAAATGTCAAACAACAATGTTAAGATCAGATACAAAATAACTTTTATAAACCGCTTCTTAGAGGTCAAGAAGTAATTTAAAAGCAGGGACCTTTCCCGAAAGACGATTTTGTTATTATTATTATTATTATCAACGTTTGGAACTTGAAAGTTCAGAGCCCCGTTGACAACCTTTTGTACAACCTCTCAGTATTGAGATCCTTCCAAGTTTTGCTGTTGTGTTCCATCTTTTCTAGGTTTTTTTTTTATAATTCTTGCAGTTTCAAGAGTTAAGGCCCAACCATAGTAGGCAGGAACAAGCAGAGGGGAATGTCTTCTTACATGCAAAGCATATGATATACCCACAATGGGAATATACGAGGTTTCGTTAAATGCTCGTTAACTGATGCGAGCAGACGGAGGTCTTCAAGAAAGAAGACATTCCGGCCGGAATTTTTGAGAAGTGACATTTGAGGTTAGGAAAGAGAAAAAAGATAAAAATAAATATGGAGTACGAGTTTGTTAACAAGTTGATCTCCATATTTCTCACTTTTAATAACACGAAAATAAGCACAATAAGCCACACCGAAAATAAACAAATCGAATGAAAACAATTTGACAGTTCCTTTCCTTCTGCTTGCTTTTGCTTGCATCTGTTCATTGTGGGTATCTTGACTTTTCGTTGAAGCAGAGGGGAGAATTTCGTTCGGTTCTGACATAAGCTTCTGCTTGCTTCTGCCTATTATGGTTATCCCTTTAGGCTCTTATGATATTTGTCACACAACCTGGACGGAGTGCGGATGGTTTGTGTCGAAGATGTTCGTTCACTACTCTCCGGGGCTGGTTGTCTTGGGGTTCGGGAGATTCGACTGAATTTGTCGCGTTGTTTGTAGTTTTACAGTAATTTTATTCCATGCCATTGAGATGTTATATTGGAAATGCACACGCAGAGTATGAATTTTGAAGTGATCTTATACTTCGAGTGTTATGTCTTCGTTAGCATTTTTGATCATCTCTCATTTACAACTGGTGTTGTTGAACAATTTTTTTTTCCGTATAGGAATTGTTCTTGGCTATGGTCAGACTTGAACTACAGACCCTCCGCTCAACAGACGGTGATGATTACCATTGTACCACTACCACCCCTAATATCTTTCCTTCTCTAGGTCAATCCTTACATTGTCCCCCCATCTACTGCGCGGTTTTCTGCCGGTCTTTTTTCCTCGAGTTTTGACCTCACTATTCTTTCTACTGTGCGTCCACTGTCCATTTGTTCTGAGTGTTATTGAGTTACTGATTGAAGGTGCAATTTTCTCCATTCGTCTGTTTGCCACCTTATATTCTCCTTAACATCTTGTTCTCAAAGACCCGGAATCTATTTTTCTTCTTATTAGTCAGAGGCCAAATTTTGCATCCATAAAAAATCACTTTAAGCAGCTATCACTTTGATGTAGTCAGATTCTCATTCCTTCTACTTGACTCACTAGCGACACCAGCGCTGAGAATAACTCTTCCCAACCGATCTGTGAGCTCAAGAGACAATTGAAAATAATTGAAAAATGACTAAAACTCAATCATCCCGTAACTCTTCTACAGTGCAAAACCTGGGATATTATCGAAAGTGAATGAGGAGGCCCTAAAACGATTCGAGAGAAAAATTCTGCGGGAATGACCCCGTTAATGGGGGGTGAAGGAAGCCATGCGAACAAGGACTCAGGCTCAGTAATGTAAAGCGAAGTATTGATGAAAGGAGACTTAACTACATAAGTGCACGTGCGGCACTGGAAGCAACTGGCTAAAGATCGTGGCGGCTGAGAGGTACATAAGTTGGTTAAGGCCAGATGCACCAAAAAATTAAGCGGCATATAAGTAAGTAATTAAGGGAGTCCGATGGATTCGTAAATACTTTTTACAGGCACAAGGTTCTGAGCCGCAATGACTTAGGAACAAATATTTTGATTAGCCTACAGGATATGTTCAAAAAGTGACGTGACACCGGAATAATTGTTTTTCTTTTCCTTTTTGTATTAAAGGGTCCGCCATCTAACGTTTTTTTTTCAAGTAGTGCTTATTTCGTGAATGGTAACACTTAGCTCATGTCTGATTTGACAGATAATTAGTTTTATCCTTCCGCTGAACGAATATGGTTGTGTATACGCTTGAACAACGCTTCGCTAAGTGGGCCTGCGATCGACTTACAGAAGATGCCGATTTTGCCAAAAAAATCATCTTTTCAGATGAAGCTCATTTTGATCTTGGCGGGTATGTAAACAAGCAAAATTGTCGCATTTGGGGCACAGAAAACCCGCACGCATACATTGAAAAGCCGGTGCACCCAAAACGAGCCACTGTTTGGTGCGGATTTTGGTCCAGAGGCATAATTGGGCCATTTTTCTTCGAAAATGAGCAAGGAGTGGCCGTTACAGTCAATGGCGATCGTTATCGGGCCATGTTGAACGAATTTTTGTTCACAAAAATTGAAGAGGAGGATATTGGCAACATTTGGTTTCAACAGGACGGCGCTACGTGCCACTACGTGCCGAAGCTACACTCGATGTTTTGCGCCCTGTTTTTGAAGATCGCATTATCAGCCGGAGAGCTGATGTCGTTTGACCACCTCGGAGCTGCGATTTGACACCGTTGGACTATTATTTGTGGGGTGCCGTCAAAGATAAGTGTTACGCCGACAAGCCAGAGACAATTGACGCTTTAAAGGACAATATTCGTGAAGCCATTGGTGAAATACAGCTGCACACAATCGATAATGTGCTTAAAAATTGGACCGATCGTGTAGGCTACTGCATGGCCAGCCGAGGTAGCCATTTGAATAAAATTATTTTCCATTATTAACCGGAAGGATTGTACTTTCAAATAAAAAAAGAAATTTGAGAAAATATTCAGTAGTTTTTTTTATAGCATTTTCAAAAAAAAAAAAGTTATTTGGCGGACCCTATATTTCGATTTGTGTATATATTCACCGATTGTAAATGAGTCGACGAATATTGAACAACGACGAAGGAATGGATTTGTTCGATAAATTAATTAAAACTGCGGATACGAAACAATTTAGTTTTATTAATTTTAAATATATCGATATCACTTGTGGTTGCCTCGGCGTTGAGAATACAATTGCCGAGACACACACACGCGCATATTCGAAAAAGAATACATACTTGCATGAAGATGCATCTGAATTACATGACAAAATCGGCTGAGGATGGCGTGATGTGCATGGACAGTGACTCACAGAAATTATCGACTCAAGTACAATGATTAAAACAGTAACAAAAATATGAATTCATGGTATCAAAATAATTTAAGAATTTTAAACAATTTAACAAAATAAATAATGACTCTTCAACACCGGTTATGCTATTTTGTCTGCTGGTAAGTAACCTACACTGCAGCCTCCTTACATTCGAGGGAGTGAAGTCTACCTCGAGTAAGCTTAGGGTATATGAGTAGTAAAAGCTTTTTTAAGACGCTCTTTTAAGAAGTCCATGAAACTTTTGAAAGTGAGGACTGTACTGAGGAATGATGCGCGTTAATAGGGTCGCGTCCTGATCTTTTTTATTCATATGCCCGTCTGCCAATACAATCGTACATTTTGGAGTGCGGTGATTACCTATAATAGCAATCTTGAAGCTGCGCAAGCTTCCTGATTATAACAACCTAAAAGCATTAGTATTGGTTTATTTTTCTCAGTGATATACTTGAATCCTGGCATATTCTTAGTGTCAGTAGCCTTGCCGAAATTAAGAGTGCAGTCCTCCTATTGACTTTTCTTTAGACATGAGCTTTACAAATTTCACGGCGGCTTTAAGAAGGTCGAGAGTGCACAAAGTACACTAAAATAATTGGAGCTATAGCATGTGACACTAATTAGATTAGGAAAATATAGGTTTCCAAGAAAGCTTCTTTGTCTTTCGTCGAATCATTAAACCAATTGTCCGATATAGTAAAGGAGAACACGATGAAGTATAATATTTCTGAAAGCAATTTGCATGATTTAAATATGCCTTCCTTTGATTTATCTGAACTTTCGGACACAATTTTATAAACCATCTCATATCATGCGGGAAAGCCTGTATCCATCCGCATTTATGCAGTAAATTCATACGAACTTGTACCTATAAAACCACGCCGGGCAGGAGACTTTCCCCTACTTCCTAATAAAAAAGGCGACCCAAAGGCAATGACATATCCTGGTGATTGACATGTTACAACCTAGCAACAATGTTGTCTTGAAATCGTACCCAGACCACATACATAATAATTCCATTCTATACGAATTCTGGCGAATTATAACGACTTATCCAGATACAGATAATCTGCTGGCCAGCCTTGTCGTTTTCAATAAGAATGAATTTCAAGGATAGCAATGCAGAAGGATATACTCGTCCATAAAAGCTTTAAGATGGAATCAATGATTGACGCAACTGTTACCTGTTGAGCAGTGAAACCTGTTTGACAGAAGGGAAGCCTGTGGTTATCGGGAAGCCCGACCCATCCATATCGCTGTTTTGTATATTTTTCGTCCTTTCTCAAAGATACGACATAAGGAAGAATAGAGAAACAGTTTTCGATGGTTTTGGGTCATTAATGACATTTTATTCTTCGTATCGATCGCGGCTTTCAATGGAGACGCTGAAAAGATTAGTTTCTCCGCCCTCGATTTGAAATACAATCAAACGCTTTCATGTCGTTTCCAGGAGCACCGAAGACAGCAGACGAAGTACATTGAAGACAAAAGAGGAAAAATCTTATCAGGATCCTGAAGTGACAACGATGATTATGAATTTATAGGGAAACACCGCCCGTTGGAAATTTCTAGAACTGATTACGCCCCGACATGAATCCCTAAAATCGACAACGACAGCGATGACGAAGACGACTACGACTACGACTACAATTGCGGCGACGACTACAAGGACGATGACAATCATTTAGGTGAAAGGATAGGAAAGAAACCGCACCACCATATGCCGAATATTGTAAACGGAAACGAAGAACAGAAAAGAAAGAAAAACGAAAATCGAGGATGAGGCAAGGACAACGCTCCCGAAATATTGATTTCTATCGTCACATCTGGCATCATGGTATTATTGGGCTCTCTTTCTACCCCATCCGTGCCACCATATCAGAGTAACGATCAGATAGGAATGGAAAACGTTTGTGAGATAAGTACTCGAGCTGCTCTATGAATAGACGACTCTACGTCGTCGTCATTGTCCTTGCACACTCCAGACACTCGTAACTAGGGCACTGTGGCGTTGTAATGCAGGTGTACATTGCCACAAGTCTAATCTAAGTGTAATTCATCTGAATAAATTTGCGTAAAGTGTAAGGCATAGTACGATTTGAGTCAAGTCAAGTGAGATGTCCTGCGAAGCCACTTGGCCTCTTTGCCTTTTCGTCATTCATCTTCTATCGCCACAAACAACTCAGACACGTGATGTGCCTACTCCGTCGACACTGACGCCTTTTCGTATGTGATATATGCCTTCTTTGGCTTATCTCTTGCAATTTTAATGGAGACTTCACCCTAGGCCCCGTGCCATGGCGGTCCTCTACTGCGAATAAATACCACCGTTGGGCATTTTCTAGGTGATGAATCGTAACTGAACTGATAGTGATTTGTGGCACGCATCCCACAACTGTCGTCGGCGCCGCACTCTAACTGAAACCGAGTGAAGAGGTTGAGTAATTAATTTCGTCCTCTCCGCCACCTGCTTCGTCTCTCCAGTTTCTATACACCTTGGATGGTTAGCTTATCCTTTCAGACGGCAAGGAATAATAGCTAAGAAGACGACGCAGAAAAAGGTAACAAGCGAACGTTGAAAAATGTTGTGTGCAGGAAAACGACTACTCTAGTGGTTCCTGGGAGGTGATTGAAGATAGTCCTGCGTTCTCGATGAGGTTGGAGTGTTCTTTAATTTAAATTTTCGCGTTTCCTGTTTTTTTTTTTTTGCTTTTCTTTGCTGAGGAAGATTGCACTCAATTTGCAATTGAATTATGCATTTTAGATTGCAACCCGGGATATTTGTATGCTGTGGCGTTACGGTGGTCGGGCGCTGTAGAGATTTATGGAAGTTGCGATTTAATTAGTTTCATTATAATCAATGAATATTCAGGGCAGAGCGTGGCAGCAATAATAGCTTTATTCAAATTTTAGAGAAGAAAGCTACTTGCTTGACCTAGTTACTAAGGAGCAAGAGAGTGGGCTAACCAGTGTTTACTGTTTTCATATATCCAGGAAGTAATATCGTGGTTTTGATGAAAATAAGCTAAATAGAATGCTATCCAACAAGAGGTGTCACAAATAAAACCCAGTTTTAAGCACGAGCTCTTAGGTTAGCAACGAGGTGCAATACCAGGCTCTCCGCCTGGGCTCTTCCTACAAGGAGTCGATTTTTTGACGAGATTTCTCATCAGGCTTTCGTATGGTTGCCACGGTATTTCGAGAAATACAGCTCTGATATTTTATTTATTGTATGAAACGCACGACCAACTGAAATCTCCATGTACTCGTATAAAGGAAAGTAATATAGTCATGGTTTACTCTGTATTAAGGTATGTGACATGTGAACATAGTTCACACCTTATGAAAGATTAGATGATATGGTTCATTAATGAAGTAATTTCTTCACTGACACAAAACAGCTCCAAGAGCATCTCTTGCGAAAATATGTGGCCTAATGTGACAACCAGCATCAACACCGAAACAAACTGTCTGCGTGTATGGACTTGAGTATGATGCACAGAGCTGTCGTCTAATCCGATCTAACATGTTCAATTGCATTTTATGTGATTCCTTCAAGGAAACCACGTTAACAGAGCCATTAGAGGAGTAGGTACCAAAAATGGAAAATTGTTATGTATACGCCCCGTAGTGCCTGGTTTGGACAACACCATTCTCCTGCTACGGTTTTCTCAACTTGAAAATATTGTGCAGAGCTGCCGCATATTTCAATCTAACCTATTCCTTTGCATTTTATGTAATCCCTTCAAGGAAACCACGTTAACAGAGCCATTAGAGGAGTAGGTACCAAAAATGGGAAAAATGTTACGAATACGACCGGTAGTGCCTGCTGTAAGGCCACCACTTCGCTGCTACGGCTATTTTGTTGGTTTGAAAATGATGCAGAGAACGTCGCCTATTTAGACCTAAGTATAAGTATTTTAAATACATTGTATGTGATTCCTTTAGAAAAACCTGGTTCATTTATTTTCAGCATACAAACAGCGAAAATGCGGCATTGTGGCTGACCTGCTAACTTGTGTGGTCTGTTCCTTATATGTAAATCTGTACAACAAAACCTTTATAAAAAATGGAGGGAAGTAGCTGCAGATAGGTAAAATGCCCATAATGTTTCGAAGATGCATGGGCATTAAGTCACACACGCGGAGATATTTTCAACTCTTACCAGATGAACACGAATTGCCTTCACTACATTAAAAACCTGTATAAGACTTTCAAATTGGTTAATCAAATAGTCGAAATCGTCATACCATACTGATACTGACAGTCGAAGAATGACGTGAAATTTTCAATGACTCTTCTTGTCGAATGACCCTTTCTGTATAAGGTAAGAAGAAACCAATTCGATTTTTCTATTGTGGAAATCCAGATGTGAAAGATGTATTACCTTATGATAACCTTGACACTCTGGTCATAGAAAAATAAGGAAAATATCTGTTATTTTTTGACTACATTTGTAGGCGCAAATGGTATGAGATGTGCTTGGGAGCTGTACCAACAAAAACAGAAGGTAGAGCGTAGAAAGCAAATAATCACCACTGCTTTATATTCCACGGTCTTACACTCATTTTCTGCAGTGTTGGTTCCTTAAATGACCTTAAACCTTCACTTTAAATCGAACTTACTCACAAACATAATTTCCATTTATTTCCTACTAATGGCCCACAAAACTGTCACCTCAAGATTTTGTACCAAAATGAAACTTTAACACCGTACAAATCTCCCTTCATCTCTGAAATGCAAACAATTACTCCAAAAACTTAATTAAGTAGCTTCCATTCATCGTCATCATCATCATCGTACCCCCCCTCAAAATGACAAGACAAAGTGGAAAACAATCAAAACGCAAAACCCAACCGAAATTATCTTATCCAAAACCAAGTTGGTCTAACCTCAACAACGGAAATGCGATCAATGTCATATAATTCCATTTATAAATATTCCAGAATAGCTAAGGAAACCCTCATACCCAAGGATATGCCTCATCACCATAGTCCTGAAGCATCGTCAGCCCTTCGCGATAAAACCCCGCAACCGACCAGCACAGGAAGACATTTAATAAATTATTATTTCGCCAAGGAAATGCATCTCTTGCATCTCATGCGCCAAAGTTTTTCATCTGCATCGCAGGCACTTACTTTGGTTGCCTTTCTATTTTCGTCCTTCATCGTATCTCTCAACGGATTCCCTCACCTCGCGCTCGAACGAGGGAAGCACGGAAATAAGAGTAAAACAAAACCAAACGAACAAGGAAAAAGTGAAGGGATGGTTAGTGTCTTAGGGATGCTCAGCATCGCCTTGGGACGCCTTAGACGATGGCTCATTCAAGAACTTGCAGGAGAACTTTATTAGCCTTGGAAACCTAATAAAATTATAATTAATTTCCATTTCTCATCCCAAAAACTTGTAGCAACCCTCGACTATCATGTATTGTACTGTGGGTGTAACGTACTTTAAATGCTTGTTTGTTGTGTAGGCCGACAGTCGCTGGTTTTGTGGCTAGTTACAACGAAAGTTCATGAGTTCAGTTAATTTTTTTAAATGACCAACTCTTTTATTTATTATAAGAGCTTTTTGGTGATAAAAAACAAAGGTCCGTTTCAATTTTCAGCCAACCTTATCATATGTCCATTATGCGTCAAATGAAAATGAATTGGTGTTACTAGTTCTTGAGATACGCGAGACGAAAAAAGGTTCACGAATATGCGAACGTACCTACATACACAAACATACATACATTGAAGAATTTTTCATGTACGAAATCGGACACATTATAAAATGGCTTCCAAGTGGAAAGTTAATAATCTTCAAATTAGTTTCTTCTTCGGGAAAGGACGAAAGGATTTATTTTTACTACTCCCATTAGCTTATACTTACCGACAACGATCATATCCTCGTGGCCGGAAACGGTTTGAAATGACGGTGCCTCACCGGAAACTTCGCATCTGTAACGACCGGTCGATTGGAGTGTCACTTGTCGCAGGATAACGACACTGTCCGTTGAGTTAGCCAGCTGCAACAAAAATAACAAAAACAATGAAAAAAAAATTAACAATGAAACGAAATAAATTAAAATTATTTTTATTTTTATTTGAATTTTTACTTCAACTTTCTTTTATTCAATTATGCAAAAGTTTATCTCTTTTCGTAGAAACTTTTCTTTTTGCCGAAGGATATTGTTCCAGGATTATTCTTCGCTGTTTTCCAGTCAAGTCGGTAAGAAGCTATCAAGTGGCCATCGCACAGATTGTTGACGGTAGTTATTTTCGTAACAAACAACTGTCCATCCGCAATTTCTTTTCAATGATGGCCTTCAACAAAATCATTTTCCGACCACATCCTTCATCCACATGGGCTAAATCGCACAAGCATACAATAAAACATCGGAGTTAGGACTGGAAATGAACATCTCTCTAACTATCGCAAACGCTATAGTAGGGTAAGAACGATATGAAAAAAGCTAACTTTATCGTCCATTATTATCGCCGCAGTTGTTCCGTTGTTCCTACAAAACGTCACTGAAACTTTTCGTCTGCCTTTCATTCATCTTGGCACCTTCTATACGGTCATATGACCTGCCCGAGTGGTCGGAGGTTAAAGGAAGGCATATGTACGTGCGTTGAAAGAAAATGCGAGAGGTTTGAAATATGTTAACGGTCTACTCACTCAGTTGTATAGCTTCGAAGGATGTGGATGACCGATGAAGTGAAGCTCTTCGGAACTATTGTGTGACCATAGGATAAAAGGTCGTGCTTGGACTAGCTCTTTAGAGGTGGTTTATGGAGTGTGGTGTCAGTGTATGTCGTTTGAGTACCGTTTTATTCCTTGAAGAAGTCGTTATGGATCAAAGAGCGAAATCATTTGCACGTACATAAGGGGTTCATTAACGGAGGGGTGATTTAGTAAAACGCAAGAAAATGGGAGTACTTATCTAAAAGTGGCGGCAAGAGGAGACTAACTTATCTAACTGGATAGCCTAAGCTCGTATTAGATTAAAGAAAACATGATCTTAGCGAGGATGAGTTCTAAAAAAAGTGGTGAGAGTAAAAAGGATATGAACCTCTCATACTACTCGAGTGCTACATGTTACATAGTAGATGTCGTAAATGATTAAGCGTGTAGCATAAAAGTTTCACCTTGGTTTTGACGACGATATTGCTTTTTAATACCTTCTTGTACATAAAACATGATGGTCCTCTAAGGGGAGATTCAAGCGACCACCAGATCATTCATGTCTGAAAAAAAAATTTGTGTGCAAAACATTGGTGATAATATGGTCAGAAGAGGTTGAATATACGAGGGTGATCCGATAAGTACTTAGCCTACAAAAGAAAAAGAAAAATTTTGGAGAAATGGCGATTTACTTTTCAATATAGTCTGCTTCTAGTTCCATACACTTGACCCAGCGATGCTCCAACTTCTTTAACCCGTCTGAAAAATACGTTTTCTCGAGGTCTGCAAAGTAGGCCTCCGTGGCCTTTTTCAAGTTTGGAAACAAACGGAGGTGTGAGCCGGTACGTTATCATGGTGGAAGAGCACTTTTTTCTTCGCCAAATGGGGCCGTTTTTTCTTCAATTCGGCGTCGAATCGGCCCAATAATTTGGCATAGTACAGCCCTCTGACCGTTTTGCCCTTCTCCAGGTAGTCAATGTGGATTACACCTTGTGAATCCCAGAAAACGGCGGCCATCACCTTTCCGGCCGATGGGACAGTCTTCGCCTTCTTCGGAGCACGTTTGCCGGGTGAAGTCCACTGTTTCGACTGTTCCTTTGTCTCTGGTGTGTACCAGTGGATCCATGTTTCGTCGACTGTCACGAAACGACGCAGGAACTCTTTCGGATTGTGCTTAAACTGCTTTGAAGTGGTCTCACGGTTGCGCTTGTTGTCCGGAGTGAGCAAACACGGCACCCATCGCGCCAACAGCTTTCTCATTCCCAAAATTTCATACAGGATATGACCCATGCGATCTTTTGAATTGCCTACGGTCTCAGCTATCTCGCGCACCTTCAATCGGCGGTCTGCCAGTACGAGATCGTGGATTTTTGTCACGTTATCGTCCGTAGTAGCCGTTTTTGAGGCACCTGGACGTGGCTCATCAAAAACCGACGTGCGACCACGTTGAAACTCGTTAAACCTATTTTTGATGGTCGCCATCGAAGGAGAAGAGTCACCGTACACAGCATCCAAACGCTCTTTGATTGCGCTGCGCGATTTCCCTTCCAAAAACAAGAATCGAATCACCGACCGATATTGCTTTTTTTCCATTTTTCTAAGATCCGCGGACACTCCCGTTTCCACACGCGGTCAAAACAAAACTACGAACCCGATCCGGCTGAAATTTCGACAGTAGCTGTCTACTAGAATGTACTACACGATAGTAAGTTGCTCTTGCGATACTGGCGCCATCTGGCGGTGAGGCAAAGTACTTATCGAACCACCCTTGTAATGCTTACGGCGGAGCCGGGCTACATAATCATAATTCTACAAACCCTGGCTTGGTGAGGAATAGGCATATCGAAGGACGATAATTGCCCGAGGGAGTTTGTGTAGAATAAGAAAACTCCTCAATTTTTCTATCAGGATCTTTTTTCGAAGAAAGAGGCTTGCCATTAAATCATGTAAAATCATTAGAACGTGAAATTGGCTCAAAAAGTAACAAAATTTCTTATATTTCACGGATTGCATTAGGCTAATTGGGTCGATTCTTACACGTTGTGTAATGAGACATTTTCGAAAAGAATCTGCATATGGGCAGCTATGTATATCTATGATTTAGACCCCTGTCGGCTACTAAAAATGCTTCATATTTATGGGAATGACTACTTATTATTTATACATATTCGTATGTCTAAAAAAAAAAGATCAACAACTTTTGCATATATTGTGCTGCAAGAGTAAAGTAGTGTGCAGCAGGGGTTGGTATATGTTAGATATTACTTTTAATGAGCTTGCTATGAGTAAAACTGAGGTGCACGAGAAGCAATGTTTCATCCAGTAAAAGGTGCAATTTTCCATTTCACGGTGTTGATTAACTAATTTTTACTATTATTGTAATTATTGAGACAATTTCTGATAAGTAAAAACAGGAATATATCAAATTGTGAAGGAGTAAAAATTCACTGCAAGGACAGCGAAAATACTGCAGAAAAGTTACTTTAATTTTTGTCCTCCAGCCAAAAACCAGCTTCGCGCACAACTGTGCCACAATAATTGTATCTACAACCACTCACTTGGTTTTTGAATTTTTGAGTCTTTAATAACGAGATGGGTTGGATAGCCATCGAGTCCTTCGGTCTGACTGGTTATCCTCCTGACCTCGCCATCTCGCTCACTCTGTATGCCTGAGACGAAAGCTAACAGAATTCAGTAAGTATTCAGCTTTATCTAAGCAAGATGACGCGCCCAGCCTCCCAAGGACACCCTAGTTAAATTTAATCATACTTACAAACTAAGGATTGAGGCAGATCT
This sequence comes from Merodon equestris, assembly GCA_958301585.1. NCBI lineage: Eukaryota > Metazoa > Arthropoda > Insecta > Diptera > Syrphidae > Merodon > Merodon equestris. The sequence goes on along the minus strand of OY284416.1, from coordinate 17,116,792 downwards.
TACCGGAGAAATGCATAGTTTTCACTCGACAACTACCCAAATTCAGAATGTTGTTTAGTAACATCGGCGCAATCCCAATTCGCCATCGTGGATGAGCCGTAGTAAATAACCGCGATACCAACTAGGGGAATGAGGCTCAATTTTAGTGTTCTTGTGGTATATATAATATAATTATCGTAGCAAGCCCCTGAGATTTAGTTATTGTCATTGCAATGTGCCTCCAGCGTTCTATACATTCTAAGACAGACCCTAAGGAACTGCCTTCATTTAACCGAAATGATGAGCAGTCAAGTTGACTGCTGTGAAACAGAATCCTTTTTCATACCGGAGAATTTCTGAACCCCAGCAAATTAGGCGTCTATATGTCTATGGAAATATACGCGCTGGTCAAGTCAAATAGCGAAATATCTAATCAGGTCTCCCACCGCCTTTCGTTGTCCATATTATCGAATGATCGCAGATTTTCTTTCTGGTACCCCTTGAAGCCCTATATAATGGAATCTCAAAAAGTATCGTATCGAGCAATATCTCTTAATATGTTTGAAGTCAGACTGCAGTATTGTATTGATGACCTCAATTTTTGGACGTGATTGAGTCCAAAAGTCCATGAGTCTTGACTATTGAGTTTCTAAGAAAATCTGTAAGATCGTTTATATAGTTGTTAAACAGAACCAGAGAGCTAACCGCTCCCTTACGTAAGCCGTTTACAATACGAAAAATCCTGCTCGAAGTAACGTCACATTTAACACAAACTTGTTTCCAAACTTCAAAACGTAAATCATAAGTCAGTTATTTGGCATGCCTATCCTTTTAAGCCTGTAGAACAGACCTTCTAGCCATACGGTGTCGAAGACCTTTTCAAAATCGATCATACAAGCAGAAACAAGTTTTGACGTAACGTGAATAGTATCATGCCTCGCCTTAAAACCAAACTGGTTGTCTGGTATTATTTTCTTCTACTTTTTCAAAAACATTAGTAACACTGCGAGGTAAACTAACTGGTCCATATATGTTAGAAAATTATCCTAACTTTTCAGTGAATGGTTCGCCTCACTGGACGACTTTGACTATTTTTTTTGCCTGGAATTGGAATGCTTCGCAAACAATTCATTCACTCAAAGGAAATATCAGAGCTGTTTTTTACGAAATATAGCCAACATTATGGGCAAATTTCAACAAAATGTCGTCAATATATATAGGCAGAGTCGAGTTAGACGTCTACCAAATGTTGCATTCCATGATCAACCCTAGAGCTTGTACGTTAGATAAAAATAGAAATATCACAATTTTTCATAAAAATAAGCCATTTTTTCTTGGTTTAAGATGTCACTTCTCGTTGCTGATGCTCCACAAACCATTTCTAGCAGATCGTTGAAAATAAGAAACACCTTAAACGGGTTAACACATTATGAGCCCCTAAAAACCTGGAAAAGCGAACGAAATGATATGAAGACATAACTGAATCGTAATCAAAAAAGTTCTTGATTGATTCTTGGCTTGTTAGATGCCTCATTTCATGACATGATTTTTTTCGAATCTGAAAAATATGAAACCGAAAAATAGCATTTCCAAATTTTAACAACTGCATCAGAAGGCTATAGTGATAAAATAACCACCGTGTCGCCGCATATAAATCCATATCACGAATTTTTTTTTTTCCAAATTCCCATTAGTTTTTTAAATACCTTTAAATATTTTAGACGTCTGTCTCGATGCTCACAAACGCTTTGTTGATGTGTCCCTGAGTAAGTAAATTTCGCCCGTCATAAAATGTGTCACTTTGTTGAATATGTGTAAAAAATTGATCTCTGAAACTCTTTTGACATTATATGAATTTGTATCTGTTGGGTTATTGGCGTTCCCAAGCAATCATATGTCAAATAAAATTTTAGAAACGATGGACAGTAAGCTTTCGAAGCTTAAAAAATTGATCTCCTATTAGCTTGGCAACGATTCACGAGTCATGCTTTTGACTATGCACTTATCTTGAGGCGTGATTGATAACCCCATAGGGAACTCTATCCATTCGGCAATTTTCTTCTAGCTCAGAAGGATGACTGTTTTTCGTCAAAATTGTTCGTTTTCGTGGACGGAATGCGGATCACCGTTGGTCAACCTATAGGTCTGGAAGTATTAACATCTGTCACATTTATAAATTTGGCACTGCTATTCATTTACTTTTACCTATGGTTCTCAATTTTTCTAGGACTCTTTTTTTTTTTGTTTTTATTGGATGCTTTTATTATCTGTTGAGGCACTCAGACACAAACACTGGTCCACTGTACCACCAGACAGACACCTTGTCTTTATTATATTTTCCCCGTTCTCCGGAGAAAAGTGAGGAGTTGCCTCATTGATGTAGAGCTAAGAAATTCGGCACACACCACGTCGACCCCAAGGGTGCGCCACCGTGCGCCACCGTGCGCGACCGAAGGCGGGACAGTCGCAGAGAAAGTGTTCTGCTGTGTCATCCGCCTCGCAACATGCAGCACAGGTAGGCGTCTCACTGATGCCAAGCACGTAAAGATGCTTGGCAAAAGTATAATGTCCCATAATGACGCCCGTAAGCATTCTGCAATTGTGTCTCCATAAGGATAAGAAAAATGTTGCGGACTTCTTGCAGACATCAGGGCGTACGCGCTTAGTCATCCTCCATCCGGTATATTCCCTCCATCTACAAAACGACATGTGTATGTGTGCATTAAAGACCCAGTTGTTGATATCGGATTTGACCGTGGAAGCAGGTAGACGTAAGATGGGTTCAGGTTCAGACCCTTTTTTTTCTAACGAGAAGTGTAGTCGAATGTTTTCCCGCTCAAAGAGAATTCCAGCGCCGGACCCCTGCCCAGTCCTGGAGCCATCTGTGAAAATGCGAAGACATTCCATTTAAGGTTAGACACTGAACCTTAAATGGAATTTCAAAGCCAGTCCTGGCGTCATGAAAATGCGACTGTGACATTACAGCGCAGTAGGATGGCAGGTGTCATTGCATCAGAAGGCATATCCATGAGACAGGGGTCTCTGTATATGTCAAGGGGTGGAAGATTCATCATAGCATCTAGAGCAGCTTCCGGTGTGCTGGGGAGCAGCTGAGACAGACCGCTCTTTGGAGTTTGGTGAAAGAGGCCACAACGTGTTCGCGTGTTCCACCAAACAACTAATGCATGTGAGATTATCGGTCTTATCATTGCCGTGTAGATTCAAAGGATCTTTTTCGGTAATAAGCCCCATGTTTTGCCAAAGGCACCTCTGCATTGCTCAATAGGTGACAGCGCTTTTTTGGTTTTGGAGTCAACATGATTTGACTAAAGAAGCTTGCTATCTATCGGGATGTCGGGATAGGAATGCCTTTTAGCACCGGCTGAGTAATGGCAGTATTTTTCCTCCTTTTCGTGAAGAGAACGACATCAGTCTTAAGAGGATTAGCCGAGAGCCCATTACTCGCGCACCAGTCTTCGATCACATCTAGCGCCGCCTGCGCTTTGAGACAGACAGTCGCTAAACATGAGCCAATAGAGAGAACGGCAATATCATCCGCATAGATTCCAGAGGCATTTAGAGCATCAAGCAGAGAGCCGACCACCATGCACCATAACAACGGAGACAAGACGCTACCTTGCGGGCAGCCCCTGTTTACTCCAGACTAGACACATTGTTCAAGGCCTGCATCAGCGATCAATGTCTTATGCACAAACATTGCTTTGATCTACAAAACCGGTGCTTCATCTACGCCATGTCGTCTTGCAGCGTTACACATGCTGTCGAAAGTAGGGTTATCAAAAGCTCCTCCAATGTCGACGAAAATGCCTAGTACGTACTCTTTCCTTTAGAAAGCGCATTCAGTTCTCCCAATTAGGTTTTGAGGCGCAGTCTCGCAGGATTTTCCGGATGTTTTCAGCAAGATGGATGTTTGACTGATTGGTCTAAAACTCTTGGCGAGTGAGTAATCTTCTTTCCTTATTTTGGGAATAAAGACCACTTTCACCGCGCGCCAAAAAATAGGTATGTAGGCAAGTGCTGGGCTAACAGTGAATTCTTTTCAGAGTAGGGAGCAGCTGTTAGGCCAACAGGATTCCTAAATTTGTAAGAATAGTTAAGCTAGTTTTAAACATTTTTGTCTAGGATAAGATATCTATCTATCTAAGAAGCTATAAATAAAAAATTAATTAAAAAACAAAAAAAGGAAGCAGCTGTCTTATACCTTTTTGCAGCATAACAGGGTATATCCCATCAGTGCCCGGCGATTTAAAGCCATCGAAAAATGCCCCAGCAAATTCAATGGCCTCGGTAGTTGCCACGCTTGACGGAATATACCAGCTACGCCGAGTTGTTTTTATCGTTTCAGTCGCAGTTTCAAATGAGGGAGTATGCAACGAGCCGATGACAGTCTGATTTTCCGGGAAAGGGGTCTGAAGCAGTAAACTAAGAGTTTCTGCTTTAGAATCGGTGAAGGTACCATCAGACTTTCTGAGTACATCCAGCTAGGGCTTACTAGCATTCGTTTTTAGTGCCCTCGTTTCTATACTCTGTAACGCGTGGGTATGGGTTTAAATATTATGGTTCGAACATACAATAAAATTGCAGTAAAATATCAAAACTCTCTTAAAACTTTATATTTCTTGGACCCATCACTTACATCGAAGACTTTGCTCCATTGTAAACCGTTTTGACGATGCCCTTAATCAAAAAGCAAAATATCTTCCTCCTCCTTTAGGCGCAGCATTCCATGTGAAAAAGCACTCGAAGATGCCAAAGTGTTCAGAAATGCCATTACTGGGCGTAAACTTACGAAAACCAAAAGACGTCAATGGTAACTAGGAATAAAAAAAACAAAAAAAAATACAAACAAATAAGTCAAAGACGGACAATTTTTCAACTTTGTGTACTCATGTGCCTGCATGGGTGTGCGAAACTAAAGGATAAATTCCCGCAGTGAATTGTGACAAAAGTCACGTAGCAAACGCTTATTAAATTTATATATCCTTCCTCGCCTTGAGGTGGAACGGAAAAGTTCTCCATTCTCTTGAGATTCTCTTTTCTATTTGCCTCCTTTGTTGGTCTTTGTTTTTTTTTTTTTTGTATGTGCTTACTCTCCTCGCCTTTGGTTGTCCTGTAATACTGAGTACTAATGGCCAACAACAAAGTACGAACATTTCGGTTGAGCTCTGTGGTCCGACTATATACTCGAACGCCGACTAGTAACTCGTTGCTCGCTCACTGACGCTATGTCGTCACTGCTGAATAACGCGCGGCGTCCTTTCCTTCGACTTTTCTTTGCTTTTTTTTTCCTCCGCCGCTCACAAGGGCCATATTTGGCTTTTGTGAGATGCGGCTGCATAAACGAAACAAAGCTAAATTGGTCTCAGGGCCTATTATCCATGGGTTTTTAAGAGTTTTTCTTCTCGGTCGTCTCTCGTACCATCTCTTGTGCTTTCATCTTGTTTCTTACAGTAACCAGCAGCAGTGGCAGCAACTATTATGCAAAGGTGCAGTCAAGGACATACACATGTATAAACTATATAAATCCCAGCGGCAGAAGGGATAGAAAGGGGTTAAAGAAATATGAAAGGAAATAAATTATAATTATGGAAAGAAAAGAAGAAGACGAGGAGGAGGAAAATAATTTTAATGATTTTAATTGTCATCTGCAGGATATAGAAAGATGAATTGTTGCTAGCCAGAGAAGTGGATAATATTCATGCTGTAGAGGAATTTAAGAATTTATGCGGCGGGATTTTGTTTTTCAATAGCTTGTGGGCATTGTCCATGGGTCCGGAGAGGTTTTTTGTACATACTTCATTTTATTTTCTATACCTGTGTTAGAGTTTTCTTCACAAGTTGATAGTTAGTGCTTCAGCACTGCCAATGCTAGTCTGGATGCATTTGACCTTATGAGAAATAATAAAATAGAGGATAGCATGTGCAATTTTTAAATTAAATTATCAAACCTAGTTAATAAATGTCGAAATATTTCAGAATAATACCATGAAAGACTTTAATAACTTTGAAGGATTGGCAGCTTATCTCAAAAAATCATTTCCAAGATGAAACCTCAAGTTTCCAGGATGCAGTAACAGAGTGGTTCCTTCAAGGAAACCCCACTCCCAAAGCCAGTAGCAGAGTATGTACCATAAAAGAAAAAATGTTACATATACGACCTTTAGTCTATGATTTCAACGGCTTGTCTTAACTTTACGGCTACTTTCTCGTTTTGAAAATAACGCAAGAATCGCCCATCTGTCCAGGTCCTACCTAGCTACATTTTAACCAGTTACTTCAAGAAACTCCGTTCACAGAGTCAGTAATAGAGAAGGAACCGAAAAAGGTAAAATGTTAAGTATACGTCCCGTAGTGCGTGGTGTCGCTTCTTAGTATTACTTCTGATCCTATAATCGTTTCAGTCACCATTTCCACCCCTTCATCTTATGTCATCTTTAAAGTTTTACTGCTTCCTTAAAATCGCATGTGCCTTTCGTCAGCTTTGGTTAAATATGCAGATACAACAAACGAACCTTAACACATTCACAACGCAGTTGTTATTATGCTATTGTACTTTTGTGGCAACCTTCGACCTAATTTTCAGACAAATAAAGTATACCCGATCATTTATGCAATTTTCCTGAGGCAGCCCTCAACGCCCTGAACAAACAGTTTGTCGGGCACCCTATTTGTGCGTATCTGTCAACTCCACATGCGAACAAATTACGCGAATTAGACTCGTACAAACAAGGAATATGTAATATTCCTATTACTTTTTGAACATATCTCTTACGTATACGTTGACGCTAATTGTTTTTTCCAACACGAACAAACTTTACATTCATCCTCCATAGTAACTCAGTGACATTTTACCAAATGATCAATAAGGTCAAAGGACATTCCATAGAAGCCAACCAGTCCACGACCAACATCCAATCATCAATACCCGACCTGGACATCAACGATAGGCATTGCACAGTTTCATTTCATTCCGTTCTAGTTAATCTCGTTTCTCAATAAAAATCCCGCGATTTCGGTTGTCAATTAAACAAGCGGTTATATCATGCAGATTGAAGTGAAATTAATTTTCGCTTAAAATGTGTAATAACTTTGTCATTGCGGAAATGTCAACGCACACGGGAACGCCACACATCAATGCCTGCGGCCTCAACGGATCTCATGCAATTTTCATATCGCAATACTCACCATGCCAATTATCCTTTTTATTATTATTACATGAAATACGAGTGTGATGCTTTTGGCCAGGTAGGTAGGCGTCTATGCGGTATTCCATTGGCTTGAACAAATATGAATGGCTTATATAAATAAATAAATATTCAACATTGCTCGGCAATATTTAGAACGAAATTACATTGAAATATACATACGTAGGTGGTGGTGGTGGTATTGACATGGGTCGCTTCCACCGAAACACAAACAAAAGTTTGAAAGAAAATATGCAGTTGCTCCCTTGTGTTGATTTTCGTCCGTTTTTTCTTTGCTCTTTTGGGTTTTGGTTTCTTATTTCAACATTTACCGACTCCTGCTTCCTGTTCTGCCTGGTCGCACTCTTTTCGAGGAATAGCCTTTAGGTCTGTTTTAATTTTCACTCCGACTTTCGTTCTACGCCGCTTGCTGCATACTCACGCAGGGAATTGAAGTCAAGTTTCATGACCCTCTTGTAAGTTGAAACAATTAAATTGGAAACTGGGAACGAAAGAGGATGAAGGACGAAAAGGACGGAGAGCATAACCGGTATACCCCTTCGTGATTTGTGAGTCAATAAAAAACAATAATCAGGACATAACTCTCAGCAGCACATTTCACCGAGTAGTATTCGTTCCCGGCCGCCTCCGTAGTTGCTATTCCATACGGACCAAACGACGGACTAGTATGAGGCGTTAGCAACTGAGATTTGCACAAGCTCTGCAGTGCCAAGTGGAAGCAATAACCTAACTTTTCTTGTTCTCCCAAAAAAAGAAATAAAAATCAAAAATGGAACAAAAAGGCAATTCCTTCACGAAATGAAAACTGCAATTCTCGTACCACTTCGAGTACTCCAGTTCTGTTCAGCTGTTCTCTACTCCTCGACCCATCTTCGAGCAAGTGGTACGGCAGTTTGGCATGTGGTTACACGAATTGGAGCACATTCGTACCCAGCCATGTACAGCCGAACACATCTCGCGCCTGTCAGTATGGTAGTTAGAAGTCATACGTGACTTGAAAGCCAAAAGCCCCAAAACAAAAAAAAAATGAATTCTACAATCATGACGTTTCCAGTGCAAACACGAACCACGCGGACACACGGCGGCGGATACAGTTTGCAGTAATATCGTATCCACTGGCAATGCTTCATTTCATTGCTCTTCCTCGCCATCGCTTTCTGGCACTCGAAACTTATTTTATTTAATTTCCAAACCAAAAAAAAATTACAAAATCCGTACACATTTCCTGAAGCTCACGTCCACTTTGGCCGCCACAAAAGCGACCCAGAAAACCACGAAAGCAATAGGAAGTGGCTGTTAGCTCGAAAGTATAATCAAAAAAACAAAGTCACTCACACCCGTACTTACATCAATATCGACGCCAGGAAGTGGAAACACTTGCGCCGGCGGTGTATCCCTCGGGACATATCGATAGAACTCATAGCCGTCCTTGTACCACTTCACCGAGTACAGTGATTCACCATCCAAATCGTATTTGCATCCAAGCACTGCATCTTCAAAGCGCATGATGTGTTTGGGAATTCGTACCTCTGTCATGGATAGGCCGGCGGTAAGTTGTTCTGAAATGAAATAAAACAAATGGACTCGAGTTAGTCGTTTTCGAAATTGAACTTGTTTGCCTCGGATGGGGAACTTTAAATCAAAGTGATGCAGAGAAGAGACCAATGGCTTTGGGCAGTCCCTAATGGAATGATTGAGTTTTCCTTAGTTTGATTTCTTTGTTCGTTCTCACTGACTGGTTGGCCTCCGATTGGATTCGGGTTGTTTCTTGGAAATGCTTTTCGTATGCACAATCGGTACTGAGATATAGTATCTGTTGGGGTGAGTTCTCGTTGGTTCTGGTAATTGAAGCAAAGGAAGTTGCCAGCAAAAGTAAGTCTTGAGGTTCTTGGAATTGGGTTCTGACTTCATTTTTTTTTTTTTGGAAAATAGGAACAGCTGCAAGGCAGGGGAGGGTGACTTCAGAAGTTGTTATCTTTTATGAGGTCATTAATGTGAAAGGAAACACGTAGTGATAAAGCCGGTTAAGGGTGAACCAACAGGTTAGGCATCAACCTGACCAATGTTGTAACCAGTGGTTGTGAATGGGAAATCCTAAGCCGATTAGTCGATTACTGCGGAGGCAATTACATTTTGGATGCCGTTTATGTGAGCAGTCTTGCCATTGATGGTTACCGAGAATTTACCAAGATTTTAGGATTTGCGATTCATTATGATAAGTGGAATAGAGATAAATAGAAAAATATTAAATATTGAAGCAGTGTGGGGTACACGTGCTAGAAGTGCGAAAAATCGATTGCTCCTGCTATATAAAGGGGATATTAAGCCAGACAGTTATATCTATCAAACCAATTGTCAGATTGCAATTTGAGAGCTATTTTCACTCAGTAGTCTCTGCAGTTTTATCGTCATGACATACACGTTTCATCAACGTTTCAACGTTACCCAATTTTATAAATAGTATAAAAATTATGGTTCTGTGCGGTAAACTGTTCTATTGAAAAATTGTGTTCAGCGATGAAGCTAATTTTTGGCTTAATAGGTGGGTTAATAAGCAATATTGTCGCTTATTGTTGAAGATCGACGGAACTCAGCTTTCTGCGGGAGACTTGATTCTAAGGTGTTTCAGCAACCAACAAATTTCCCGTCTCAGAATACGACTATGAGTAGAGCAGACAACAACCAGAGCAAATAGCAAAGTGTTCACGAAAGTTCACACACATACCGATTCGGACTTAGGATTACCCTATCTACAATTGCAACACGTTGCAATTTGAAATCTTATAAGATATTTTTTACGGAACCCTCATTGAATAAAATCAGCGATATCAATGTTTGTTCTCGTGATATTCGAGACGAGAAACATCCCATTCTAATGTACATTTTTTGCTATTTTGTTTTCCACTTTTCCATTTTTGATAGCTTAGCATGGTTCGTCACATGAGATAAAGTCAATGAGGTCAAGTAGCTTTGCCATTATATCATGGAAAGACTCTATAGTCTCGCTGTTAATGAAGGAACTAATAAAAATGCAATTTAAAAAAATAAGATCTTGATAGCCAGCAGCTACTTACAATATTTTCGAGTCGTTGAATCAACTCTATAAGCTGAGTGACGCCGCCGACAACTCGCACTACGGGGCGTATGTATATGTACGTAACATTTTTTCGTTTTGTGGGTCTACTTCATTTCCGACTCTATAGTCTCGGCGTTAAGCAAGGAACTAATCCAATTGCAATTGAAAAGGCAAGATCTTGGTGGCCAGCAACTACTTACAATATTTTGAAGCTGCGACGTTAGCTCTATGAGTTGAGTGACGCCGCCTACAACTCGCACTACGAGGCGTATACGTAACATTTTTTGTTTTTTTGCGCCTACTTCATTTCCGACTCTATAGTCTCGGTGTTAAGGAAGGAACTTATCCAAATGCAATTGAAAAGGTAAGATTTTGATGGCCAGCAGCTACTTACATTATTTTCAAGTCATGGAATCAACTCTATAAGCTGAGAGACGCCGCCGACAACTCGCACTACGGGGCGTATACGTAACATTTTTTTCGTTTTTTTGCGCCTACTTCATTTCCGACTGTATAGTCTCGGTGTTAAGGAAGGAACTAATCCAAATGCAACTGACAAGGTAAGATCTTTATGGCCAGCAGCTACTTATAATATTTTCAGGCTGCGAAATTAACTCTATTAGCTGAGAGAAGCCGAACAGAGTTTTTTTCAGCGCAGGTAGGCGTCTTCCTGAAGCACGTAGAGATGCTTGGCAAAAGTTAAATGGCCCGTAATGACGCCCGTTAGCCTTCTGCAATCATTTCTCCTTAAGGATAAGAAAAATGTTGCGGACTTTTTGCAGACATCAGGGCGTACGCGCTTTGTCATTCTGCATCCTGGATATTGCCTCCATCTACAACTGTGTACGTTAAAGACCCAGTCATTGATGTCAGATTTGACCGTGGAAGCAGGTAGACAAAAGGCGGGTTCAGGTCCTGAGAAACTCTCCTCTGAGCCTCTTCTAGCGAGTTCATCGGAGATCTCGTTTCCTGGGATTACAGAGTGACCTGGGACCCATACAAGCCTAAGTGAATTTAGTCTTCCGACTTTGTTCAAAAAGGTCTTGAGTTCATGCACTAATTTGGAGTTGGATAGAGAGTTGGACACAGCTTTGAGTGCAGCTTGGCTGTCACTGCAGACACATATGCTTTTTCCCCTCCACCTGTGTTTCATAACATAGTGCATGGCCATTAGGATTGCGTAAGTCTCCGCTTGGAAGACAGACGCATATTTTCCTAACGAGAAGTGCAGTCGAATGTTTTTGCGCTCAAAGAAAACTCTGTGAAAATGCGAAGACATTCCATCCCAGATTCAGTGTCAAAGCCAGTCCTGACGCCATGGAAATGTGACTGTGAAGTTACAGCGCAGTAGGATGGCAGGTGTCATTGCGTCAGGAGGCATATCCATGAGACAGGGGTCGTAGGATATTTCTCCTTCAAGTACATTTTCACTCCAATGCGAGTTGTACCAAAGACCATTTCTCTTTAGACGAGAAATGGCTTTCAATGCACACCCTCTATGTCAAGGAGTGGAAGATTCATCATAGCATCTAGAGCGGCTCGCGGTGTGCTGAGGAAAGCCCCCGTGCAACTGAGACAGACCGTTCTTTGGAGTTTGGTGAGTGAAGCCACAGTGTGTTTGCGTGTTAGCCTGCTCCACCAAACAACCGATGCATATGAGATTATCGGTCTTATCATTGCCGTGTAGATCCAAAGGACCTTTTTCGGCAATAAGCCCCATGTTTTGCCCAAGGCACCCTTGCATTGCTAAAAGGCTGACAGCATTTTGTCATCCTTTGCTACCTAGGATGACTGCCAGATACTTAGCTTCCTTGGATATCGGGATGGGAATGCCTTTTATCACCAGCTGAGTAATGCCAGTATTTTTCCTCCATCTCGTGCAGAGAACGACATCAGTCTTAAGAGGATTGACCGACAGCCCATTTCTCGTGCACCAGTCTTCGATCACATCTAGCGCCGCCTGCGCTTTGAGACAGACATTCGCTAAACATGAGCCGACAGAGAGAACAGCAACATCATTCGCATAGGGCTGGGCATAGATTCCAGAGGCATTGAGAGCATCGAGCAGAGAGTCGACCACCATGCACCATAACAGCGGAGACAAGACGCCACCTTGCGGGCAGCCCCTGGTTACTCCAGACTTGACACATTGTTCGAGGCCTGCATCAGCGATCAATGTCAAACAAAGCTTACAAACTTTCGAATTTTATTATCAAAATGTGTGTTCTATGAAAGCATGTTTTTCGTGCACATTTTCGTCATAATCTATTGAGTAAGCAATTTAACGCGACTGGACATCGAGTCGCCTAGCCGTATGCATACAGAGCAAAATATTAATGTTTTATACGCCAGTGTTAATGAAGAACAATTGTGTTACTCGACTGCATGGAGCATTTTACGCAATTATGCTCTGAAACCTTACCAAATACAGCTCGAATTTTCGGTAAGTAAGTCCATGAAAAGTTAGTGGAAGATTCGCTTTTTTATTGAAAAATTGTCTTCAGCGACGAAGCTCACTTTTGGTTGAATGTGAGTGCCAATAAACAAAACTGCCGTATTTGGTCCCTAGGCACAATTTGGTGCGGTTTATGATCTGAAGGAATCATTTACCCGGATTTTTTTTAAAAATGATCATGAAAGCAACGTTGCCTTCAATGGCGCCCGCCATCGTTGAATGATTTGCACCTGATCGACATGCGGTTCCAGCAAGACTGAGGTACATATCACACAGCAGGCAAATCGATGGACCAATTGAGAAATGAGCGCGATTTTTAGACTCTAAACGTCAAATCTTTCGTCTTGCCGATAAGCCAGTGCTACTTAAAACATTGTCGTACAAAACATTTAAAAATTTTACAAATATTAAAGGAATAAATGGCAAGTATTAGTTTATCATCTAAAGAAAAAAAAACAATTGTACAGTTATAGATTTTTCTCTCCTTCTGGACAATTATATACCAAACGTTTAAGAAATCACATATTATTTGGTTTTTTCGCTATAGAAAACTAATCGCCAATTTTTTTTTTTTTTGCAAACCATTCTACGATTACGCACCAAATGAAATTGATCCAGAGTCGATATCAATAAAGAATGGATTCGAGACCTAGGGACAGTAAAAACTGAAAATGTTAAAATTTTGAAATCGAAATACATATTTCCACATTTTTCAGAATATATGCAAAAATAAAACTGTTTAAAAGAAGAAACGCTTTTTTCCAAAATAACCTCCTTTGATATTAAGGAATATTTGAAACCAACAATACTATCAATTTTGCCTAAACAAATTCTGTTCACAAAGTAATGGGAATTTTGTATTGAATTTTTGTCCCATTTCATTGATTTTTTTCATTATTGTGATGAAATATTTAAAATGTAGTTGCGCGCACGCTGTTAGCCAAACCGGTTGCTAACGCCGCTGACAGCTCTTAAACACGTGGCATGTCTAATATTGTGATTCGCAATGATTTACTTGTTTACAAATAATAAAACTACCGTTCACTGGTGGGTAAATGCTACCAGGAACGCCGTCGAAAGGTTGTAGATGTTGAGCGTCCTGGACGGCACAGCACATAAACAAATTGATTTATAATGAACGCCAAGTTACTATCAAAAAGTCGCTGAAGATGTTAATATACCGATTGGCCATGGCATTTTTCGGATATTTTGGATAGGAAACATGTGGCGACTAAATATGTACCAAAAATTGTAGAATTTCAAACAGCAACGAATGAAAATTGCTTACTGGCCATATGAAGACAATAACAATAAAAAACTTAGAAACCTGCTATTTGATTTCATTCGACCCAAGAATACTAGATCGCCATGTCAGAAAAAAAGCCGACAAGTAGTGTCGATTATGATTTTGACATTTTGATTATGATATTTTTGATTTAAACGAGAGAGTGCAATATAAGTTCTAGCCACAAGCAAAAATGTTCAATGAAAAGTGTTACCTCAACAATACTTTTGCTACCTAAAATGAATTTTACGTGAAGTACTCGGAATCGGGGAAAGAGCACTCGAATTTCTGGCGGTCCAATTTATGACTTTTGCACCAAGGTAATAACATTGCTCACACTTTATTGGTCGTTCTAAAATATTTGACTAAGAATATCAGTGTAATAATGCTTCAGCTCTCCATATCGTCAAATGTCACTACAGGTGCCCTTTTTCTATGCCAAAAAAAAAGGGTAACCCTAATACACCATACATACATTTCTGTGAAAGGTTAATAGTTTCCCAAAATGTATTATGAAGTAGGAAGAGCCTTGCCATAAGTGTATTATATCCACTGGGCAATGGGCACTAATAGACGAAGGTGAAGAAAAAATTATCTTCAAAAACCAAAATTATTTCCAAAATTGCTGTCAGTTTTTGAACACACCAGTCTCTATCTGTGTTCTATTATACTTTACTCCACAGATAATGCAGAATTTTGATGGAGCTTTTTGCTGCAATATCAGTGTCAATAACGTCTTATGCTGCCATATTATTAATATTTTTATTAACCACCATTTGAAACTCAAAAACTGAGAGTGTCATTGGCAGCCCTTCACTAAGCATCCCTGCTTTGAATATGTTCCTTTCATGATTCTTTTCAATCTCTTCTAGGTCCATTCTCTTACTGCCCTCCCATGTTCGGCGCGGCCTTTCAGATGGTCTTTACTTTCGAGTTCTCCAATTATTTTTCTTTCGACTACTCGTCTACTATCCATTCGTTCTACATGTCCTGCCGTTCTTAATCTTCACGATTTTATTACTCGAACAATGCTGTCTTTTCTTCCTGTTTTGAGATTCCCAACCTTACATTTTCAATCGGTCTTAGACTCATGCGCATATTTTAAATTTACGAATTGTTGGGGAACCGTTTCGTGGAATTCGTCGTCGTCGTTCATTCGTTGAGCGTTCGTGCTGGAGCCGCACTGGTAGCCTCCAATTATTCCCTTAACGTATAATTTCTGTTTTTTTAAGTATAACAACTTGTATATATATAACTCAACAGAGGCATGGATCCTATTAAAAACCTTTGAAAAGAAGTAAAGGAATGACACTGAGGATACAACATTTTAAGTGATTATGTCAGTTAGACCGAATAGCTGGCACCGTTCGAAAAATCTTCGATTCAAGCCCTAAAGACCAATGCAGCAACAGACGACTGCATTTTAATTGCCGTGACAGAATCAAGAGTATCTTAAACAAAGATTGGCTGCGGGGGTTCGTTGGAGGAGATTCGGCTCTAGTCCGCAATTTATGAAAGCTTGGTACCATTTTTCCACATAGTTGATGGGAAGCTCCTTTTCTTTTATTAATGCTAGAAATGCATCGGAAAATAAAAACCGTCCTCTCTTAGAACCAAACAGAGAAAGACGAGGAAACGCTAAAGGTATACGTATTGCTGGGAGAGACTCAACATCGACGGCGCTAAATGTTATTCCATCTCGGAAATGGGTCCATCTGTCTCGTTTTTCACCAAACACTACAGCAGATCAAATAATAACATATGTATCAAATAAATTAAATGTATCAGCTGATCAACTGCAATGTTTTCCACTCATCAAGAGAGAAACAAATGTGTCTCTATTGAAATTTGTAAATTTCCGTTTAGCGGTTCCTTCAATATTAATGGGAGAAGCGCTAAAGGCAGAAAATTGGCCTGTTAACGTGTTTGTGAGACATTTTCGTTTTATACAAAAAAACGAGAACAACCAATTAACAAACACCAACACGTAAATACATTGGGCATTGCTAACACCAACATCATCAATGCCTCGCACTCTTTGTCTTTATCTTCAAATTTGGCTCTTGCTCGCTCCAACTATATTAATGTTTACTACCAAAATGTTGGCGGCATCAGAACCAAAACAAATGAAATTTTTCTCGCTGCGTCCATGCATGAATATGATGTCATCGTATTTACCGAAACCTGGCTTCATGAAAATATTCAATCAGCTGAGCTGTTCGACAAATTTTACAACGTTTACCGTTTGGATCGCTCCCCCAATACTGGATTTTCACGAGGAGGCGGTGTTCTTGTTGCTGTTCGTTCATCATATTATAGTCTAGTGATTGATCGTCCGAATAATTCTGATCAACTTGAACAGCTGGCTGTAAAGGTGAATATGTTTGATGGACTTGTGCAGTTTGTTTTTATTGTAAGCTATATACCCCCAGTATCAATGTTCAGGAAGTTTACAAAATCCTATTACAACAGTTATGTAATGGGTTTTTAAAATTTGTTCCACATCGTCCTCTGTTAGACCACCGTGATGTAACAAATAACTTATAAATCAAATACTGAGTTACATAAAAATCGTTATATGCAACTTAGAAGAATTTGAATTTCTAAATAAATTTCTATACAAACATTATATATAATGAAAGTTGAGTCGCAAATAAAAAATAATCCTAAAAGATTTTGGTCTTATCTGAATGGAAAAAGGAAGTCGGAATCTGTTTTTAATAATATGCAATATAATGGTCAAATTTCTACTGATTTAACGAATACATGTGAACTTTTTGCATAATTTTTTGAATCTGTATACAAAGATCATTCAAATATTGATCTTCCTTTTCACGCTGATCCTGTGATTACTATTCAAAATGTTGATTCTTTGTATCTCTCATTAGAGGATGTTTCTGAGGGTATAACTTCGCTAAATCAGAGTATAAGTGCTGGTCCAGATCATATTTCTTCATTTGTACTTAAACGATGCAGCCAATCGCTTCAAATATTGTTGATGATGAATGGAAGCTATCATACGTTACCCCTATTAATAAATCCGGTCAAAGACATAAGATAGAAAATTATTTCTAAAATATCTGCAATACCGACACTCTTCGAACTGATCGTTAAAGAAAAATTATATTTTGACCTTAAAAAATATATCTTCCCTTATCAACATGGGTTCATGCGTGTTAAATATACTACAACGAATCTCGTTTTGTTTACCAAATATATTTTTGATTCCTTTGAAGCCGGTTTTCAAGTAGATACAATCTATACTGACTTCACAAAAGCATTTGATACTGTCTGCCAACAAATTCTAATTCAAAAAATCCGTTGTTTTGGAATCCATGGTTATCTTTTGAAATGGATCTCAAGCTACTTATGTAACAGAAAGCAGATTGTTCAAGTATCTGATGTTTCGTCAAGAGCTATATCTGTGACTTCCGCAGTCCCTCAAGGCAGTCATCTTGGACCGTTGTTTTTTATCTTGTTTATAAATGAAATTCCGTTTTTGCTTCGTCATACAAAATGCCTGATTTTTGCAGACGATTTCAAAATGTTCACCCGTATTAGTAACCTAAATGATTGCCTTAATCTTCAAATCGATTTAAATAGTATCGTTAAATGGTGCAAGGAAAATTATCTTGATCTGAATATACGTAAATGCCATATCTAAACATAAGCAGAGAATCAGAAGTTAAAGATCTAGGAGTCATATTCTACACTAGAGTCACATTTTCCTCTCATATAGATTTTGTAATTGAAAGAGCAAACTCCATGCTCGGATTTCTGAAAAGAAACTGCATAGATTTCTCAAATCCTTACACAATGAAATCTATTTATGTGTTCTTTGTTCGTCCCATTCTTGAATATGGCTCTATTGTTTGGGAACCAACCTATACTAATGCTAAAAATCGTATTGAAAGTGTTCAAAAATCTTTTACTAAATACTTGGTAAAACAATTACGTTGGAATCTCAATGCATTACCATCTTATTCTACTAGGTGTGCTTTCATTGGATTAGATACTCTTCATAAACGACGTATTGTTGATTGTATAATGTTTGTATATGATACTTTTTCAAATCGGATTAAATGTTCTGATATTCTTGAACTGTTACCTATATATGTACTAGAAAGACATATCCGGGCACGAAATTTTTTATACGTTCCAAGACATTACAATCACAATTATGGTGATAATGAACCAATTACTCGATGTATTAAATTATTTAATGAATATTATAGTTTTTGTGATTTAACTCTTAATAGACAAACGTTTAAAGGAATGCTGTTGGATAATATAAGATAAATATAAATTCTTGAGATTCTAAATGTACTTGTAATCTGTAAGAGTTTACTCGATAGATGAAATAAATAAATAAATAAATAAATAATTTAGTTACTTGATCTCGCCTAAAATCGCCTTCACAAAAGGAGATGTTTTTACGTTGACATTGATTTTAGAAACCGTGTGTGGTTCGCTGATTGCCTCACGTTCTTTTTATAGTGCAATATTCGAACATCTTATGTTGAAAACCTACTCGACTCTGCGCTGTCCGCGATATCTTATCATTTTTTTAATGCAAAAATTCAAGAACATTTCATATTTATTAATCTGCCATATCGCGGTGTCATTTTACTCTTACATCACACAGCTGGGGATTTTCAGTTTTCCATTACCATCCAACATTTCAGCATATCCAATAAATATAGGTCATTGCTGTAAGACACAATATTTTCGTTAAACGATTAAATATTCATTTCTCTCTCCCTTCGCTTTAGTCACTTCACAAATAACGAGAGAAAACTACTTATAAATTGCAGGGTTTTAATGTGAAAATGACAGAAAACGTCAGTTGTCAATCGCGCGGAAAATCATGGATTTGGTCTTCAGCCCATACCCCATAGCCCATACCACCATAATGATTGAAGATATGTAAATCACCACCCGAAGCCTTAGAACACACTGGCACGTCATGAACGCAATTGATCCATAAACCGTCCAGCAACCCGTTCTATCATAAGTGATCCACAAATTGCAATCAACTATACAAAGCAGGCCAATCCATAACGCCAAACCGAACCGCCCATTCGGCTTACATTTATTGGCATTTCGCTGCATCCCCTGGATACCCGAGTTATAATTTAATTTCATTAAAAATACATAAATACCAAGCGAATCGAAAAAGGAGAGCGTCACAATACCTACATGCGAGTTTATAACAGAAAAATGGCATAAAAACGGCTTAAACAATATGGTAAGGGATCAGGATGGGATTCAGTGGTATGCACTTATCGTTAACGGCACGCCGGCATTTTGCATAATTAATTAAATGCAACAGTGAACGTGGAAATGCGAGTAGACAGCACGATAGTGTGTGTGTGCGCGCGTTTCCAGTTCATCAAGGATATGGCGAGTATGCAGATGGACCATGCGGGCATGTTTGTGTGTATGAAATGCCCAGTTCAAATGCCATCGCGCTAAACCGCTGCCATTCGTTAATCGTAATTCTTGCGCGCGAATGCGTTAAATTGCATTTGAACCATCTCAGCTTCATGCTACATATCACGAGCTCAGATTTCTCTCATTTTACTACCATTGTTCCATTCCTGTCCCGCTGCGCGGTTTATTAACGAACGTATACGAGACAGCATTAAAGGATTTACAGCCCCTTAGTCCTGGCACCACAACCTTTTCGAGCATAAATTATACGAAAATCAATTACGTGCAAAGGATGCGATCCGTTTATGCCGGTGACACTAATCCCAATGGAGAATCGATGCATATCCAATGGGGATTTAGCTAAAGTGCTAAAGAGCACTCTAGCGCTTTGCTTCGATTTTGTTTTTTACTTTTTTTTTTTTTTTGGGTCGTCTGCTTGAGAGTGCTAACTAAGTGATGATCATCCGACGAAATCCTTTGGTTAAGTGTTTATGATGCCCTTCAATAACTACATCGTTCAGTCGAGCTTTATTATATGGAGTTTCAGTGCAGTCACTGCGAATTAATTATTGATTGATGGACGCTTGATTGACATTGAATTGTTATTTGAATCGGGTCACTTATCTGTATTGCACATATGTAAATAAGAATACGCATTCGGTTATGGATTTTTTGCAGGGTCATGCGACCACCCTTTGAATCCCTGCACTGGGTTTGAAGCAATGAAAGCGTTCGATGTGAGCCTACGGCAATCGGAGGAAATTGAAGCGAATGACATTGCGGTGATTGCTTACTGTGATTAAATGCAAAATGGAAAAAAATTATGAAGGCGTTATGCGAATGCTTTCCGAGTCAGTGAACTTGGTGGGTCTGATTGGTATCTAGAGGCATTTCGGAACCTGGCAAGAGGCGACCTTAAAGTCATTCATGAAGGTATGAATTTCTTTGCTGTGGCTTCTGTTGGCTTCATTGATTCTTGAACAGGACCAAAAGATTTTTAGTACGTCTTGGTCTTACCGTATATTCACCGACTTTCTTCTCTGTTAATGCCATCACAAAAGTAAGTTGTTTATCTCGTCGTTATCCAAGGTTCGTCGACACCATTTCGACACAACCAGCGTCAATTGAAGGCATGCCTGGAATCAGCTTTTTGCAGCTTGCGGACTTGATCTAGCCAAATCATTATTTTGGTTTGTAAGCTATATAGTACATACTGCAATACTTAGAATACGAGTGCGGAGATAAAGATATTCAGTGAACAAAAACCTCCAAAAGTTATTAAAAGAAAATTGTAGAAAAATTGTAGGTTTGCCTGGGGACGATAGAAAATACAGCCACATTACGGAACTTGGGCGTAAGTCCAGAGAGTATCGACACTGGCGACGGCTGTTTTGTATTATAATTGAGGATCCACAGGAAAATGTCAATTAGATCGGCGCTTTTTCGAATCTCTGTACGCGGTGAACAGCTCCGCTCACCGCAATCACGAGTTTGAAAATGGCGCCTGTCTGAACCATTCACAGCTTCGTGCACAAATAGAGAATTCGCGATCGGGGAATAAATGTTTTACCGTATTCAATGATGAAAACCTTTCGAATGGCATTGTCACTAATGACCGAATTTTTACTGTTTTATTTATGGAAAGGGATGAACTCCTGCGCATCCAGGATTCATTTAATCTAGTCATTTTAAGACGCCTGCCAGTTGAAGCTGTAGATTCTCTCCACGTAGTTCAAAAATGTTCTGAATAATATTCATTATTCAGCGCATTAAAAAACAACGGTATCTCTAAACCGGATAAAGTCAAAACAAACTGTGCAAAGCCGACAACCAATTTAGTCAAGTCGAGGCTTGACACTATTCACGTTGCGTCAAACCTGGTTTCCGACATTCAGTGGAATTTGAAAAGACCTGCGGCAACTTATAGTTGGAAGGTTTACCCTACAAGCTCTCCAGTTTAGGCATGCCAAATCACCTCCTATACATGATTCATTTAATGACTGTAGAAAATAAGTTTGTTGATAAATGTAATAACGATACTTCGAGCAGGATGTTTGAGACCAAAAATGGTTTACCACAGGGAGCGGTTAATTCTCCGATACTATTAACATAACAGAAACGGTCTTACAGGTTTTACAGGCCTTCACGAATGATAAAGTAGGTTTACAGACTAGGTCTAACAATTGCGGCTGCAATGCTGTAGTGTGACTTTGATCATATTCAGAGATATTGCGATCATTTTACCGTGGGATACAACTCATATGCTAAGTGACCCCAATCAGCCCCATTATAGCGTATGGTGGTCCGGTGTGGTTTAATACCATCTTATATGGAAGATTATTCGATATGCAGTGCCTTGGGGTCTGTGTAAGAATATACAGAACGCCCGAATCCCAATTCATAAAGTATTACCCCAACAAGGTCTTCTACGACGGAGCAATCCTAAACAGAATCGATAATTTTTTTGTTAAAGTGATCCGAAAACACATCACAAAGGCTATGACCAATGATATTAACTTTAATTCTGGGGCTTACTGTCTTAATTATAGATACCACGAGAACACACGCCGATCGGGCTTTATTCCTTCAGAAACAATTCTCCAGATAGATTCCGAAAGGTTAGTGTAAAATAGAGAAGGTATCTAGGTAATTTACCTCCGCCACCTGGGCACTAGGGACAAGCGGCTCATCCACGACGAAGAACTGAAGAAAATACATTTCCTTAGCTTAAGTTAGTTACAGAAATGTTAATTGTAAGTTTATAGGTAGTAGTCGAAAGACATAGGCTTAAGTTGTACTGTTTGTTTTAGAGTGTCCGCCTAGGGCCAGTAAGATATTTAAATTTGTAAGGATAGTTAAGCTAGTTCTAAGCATTTTTGTCTAGAATAAAGTAAATATAAGAACCTATCAATATAAATGGATTAAAAACTAAAAAAAAAATTAGCTCATCCGCGACGCGTACGTTACGTTGACTCATGAGCTCCTGCGTTGACAGCGAACTGGGATCTGCCGATTTTGTCGGGTAAATGCGCTCACCATTATTATTCCCCCTTTAGTTATACTAGGGTTAACCTGGGGATCATCTGAAGGGTGGGCACGTTATTATACTTAGAAGAACCGAGAAACCGGTGAGACCGCGGACAGGAAGAATGAGCGAGATGGCGGAGCCCACTCGTTGAAAGACGCAATCAGGATGATGACCACACGGAACGAAATACACGAGTTGTAGCAAACCTGATTATATTTAAGACTAGAATTAAGTAGCTTAGGCTTCAGGATAAGAGAAAAATTAATCTATAATAGATTTTCAATAAACTTTTCCTACTCAAATTGTAAACTGTTGTCATATGAAATAGATAGGTTCAGGAACTAAGAAATATAGTTCGATTTAGAATGCCCGCACATGGCCAGTAAGACACATTAAATATTTTTAGGAGAGATTTAATCATTTTTTTCAAGTAAATAAGGATAGAATAAGCACAATAAAAATGAATCAAGAAAAAAAGGAAAAATGACGTAAATAGTGAGGGTGAGTAACTTAACAAAAACTTTTCGTTCGAAGAAGGAGCGGTCCCTTCCCTCACACTCTTATGTTCCTGTAATCTCTATAATAGCACAAAGCACTTCCATTTTCAATTAACAAAATTATTTCATTTACGCCCGGCCAAGATGTCCACCGATATAAAGAATGCATTAAACAAATATTATGGAATAGCAATAGTCCCCTCCAGCCCAAAATCCTGACTTGTGCCGAAGTATTGCAGATTGATTTATGATGAGCAACACAAAGCAGACCCTTATTCGTATTCAAAGACCCTCCTTAGTAAAGAAATTCAACTCTGACCCAATACATTTATGAACAAGAAAATAACACAATCGACCGGTAACGTCAATTATGCTACTTATTAAGAGCTTTTTAAGACTTAGCTTTATGAAAAAATATTCAGCCTCTAAAGGCAAAAATCCAGCGTGATATTGGTCAGATAGCACACCAACCCTGAAAGGGTAGCCGATTAGAACAGATAGGATGCTCCCTATAATTACTTTTTTTAATCATATACGAGTACAAAACAGAATGTCATTAGTCATTTTTGAAAACAATTGCATAGTTTAAATTCCATTTGTTTTTGGTAAAAAAAAATTCTAAAACAAAATTCCACGGAATCTGTCATAAGCTTCCTTTCAGTCTACCGCCGATATCTTCCTAGCCAAGTCTTCGCCCATTCCAAAAAAGCCTCGCTTACGAATCCTATCCATTCTTCCAAAGCTCTGCACATGCAAGGTGTGTTCCAAAAGTTAACGGAACTATGTTGTTTCACAGAATATCTGTTTGGTTCCATTGATTTCTTCTGTTACTTTGGGAAACATGGCAGAATAGCTAATTTCATTGTTGGCCAAACTACAATGTAACTCTACTGTCAGATGACAAAAAGGTTGTTTACTAAATAGTCTGAGGATTTGCATTCAATTTTTTTTATAAAAATAGAATAAAATTTAGCGAACTTTTGGAAATATTAATTAAAAGTCGCCTGAGTTGAGTTTATCGATTTCGGTCAGGAAATTGTTCTTCAGCTATAGAATTATTATCGGCATATACACACAGATATCTCGTTTCAAAAAACATATATTGCTGGGGAACTGCCGGCACGAATTTTACGATATATGTATATTTTTCAAAGTCGATAATTTTCATAACAAGCAGAAGATGGCAGAAAAAGTTATTGAGAATTAACATCTAGGCGCGACTTTTGAAATACACTTTATAATAATCGCAATTACCGGAAATGTGAGAGAAACTTTCGTCAAAAGAAGAACTGTTTATAGAAAATAAATATTAAACAGATTTTGTGCCTTGGGATATCATAAAAATATAAGCACTTTCCGTAAAAATGTTGCATTTTTCTAGTGATTAAGAATGACACCTCTTGTTGAATGATCCTTATTCACCTGTTTGATATATGTAAAAGAAGAAGGATCCTTACCTTTCAGCATTGTACTAGTTTATAGAACGTGAATACATTAACCTGTCGTTACAGCCCGTATAGAATTTTATTTCTTATAAAAGCAACAAGGATGTAAAAGGAAAGCTCCAAAATCGCCGTTTGGAGTCGGAAATAAATGGAAGGTACTTTCAAATTTGGGAGAAGTAAATCATATATTGTAGTATAAGTGACTGAGAGAATCTTGATCATTTATTCTCCATGTTCAGTCGTAAGTTCACAAAGTAACAGGAATTTAAGATTAATCATAGCTTGCATAAGCCCGATTTGTGTGATTTTTTCACTTTATGTTGCAAAACGCAAACATTGCTAGACGAACTTGTTGTTTAGTCCGTTGCCCCCGCTGTCCTCCACCACAAAATGCATTTAGAATGCATTGAACTTGCATTTAAAATTCCGCTCTTTGAAAGGTTTTCCTTGTATCTTGCAAAACGATTACGGCGAATTCAACTCTTCCACACATCTCATTCATAATTAAAACAACATCAGTCCCGATTCCATCTCCAATCCTCTCTACCTGTCTGCCATAGCCCCTATCCCGACGTCACTCGTTCACTTGTCAAAGCGACACCAAAAGGCACTTCAAAAATTGATGAGCCCATTAAATATAACCACGTGCAGATGATTGCTCATGTAAACCAGCGCATTGCCCCATCTCCTTCCAACAGAGTTCAACAAAACAAATACAATTGTGCTCGTCCTAAAGGGCTACACATTGTTACATTGTTTGTTGTCTTTGTTCGCTTAGAGTACCAGCTCTTGCCCTCTTGCCACCCCGCTTCAGTGCAACATAATCACACCATTTATACAATTTACGCGGATGTAGATATGGGTCAACCTAACGGTTGGCCATTTATCGGCTTGACTTAATGAAACGAGGACAAAAAAGAGTGTCCTGTTCGCCACTGTTCTCTATCAATCTCCGTCACGAAACCTAATGCCCATTCATGTTAAGTTCCATGTTGTTAAAAAGGATGTGCATGGACACACGGGAGCAAGGATCTAAATAACGGATTTGTGGTGTTTTACATGACTAAGTAATGAAGCTTGAACTGGAAACAGGTCAGTGGTATATGTTTACATTTCACTTTTACGGAAACAGTCATTCATTAAACCTATGTACAAACGCCGCACATACAGTAAAACATATCCGTCTAGGACTAACAAGGATAAACAAAAAAATATACTTATAAACAAGGAGTTGAAAATAGCACGAGAGTACAAAACCCTACTCAGGTGTCAACTGACGTGCTAATGTGCGACGGATGTCAAACGCTCAAGCTCATCTCATGTGCCTCCACCTCGTCCGCTTAGTCCTTACAATCCTATTTCCTTTGTTTTTCAGCTTCAAGTTTTTATCCTCTCTCTACTTGAGCTAGGTGTTTTCAACTGATGAATGCATCTGCATCAGAGCAATGAGCAGCAGGCAGAAGTATGGTGCCAACGAATGCGTATGCACTCGTAGACGTGATGAAGGAAGTCAGGATAATGGTGTGCATTGTGATTTAAATTGTTTTTCACCTGATGTAATGCGACTATGGGTTGGTGGCAGTGGTGATGGTGAATTTGTTTGTTGATGTACATTGACAAGCGACCCGAGCTGCTGCATTCGGATTAGGATTGCAGGTGTCCTACTAACAATACGAATAAGCTTCACTGCTACAACGTTCCGATAGAAGCAAGGGATTATGGCGCTCGAAATTCGGCTGACAAATTTCGCTTTTCTCTTGAATTTTAGATGTGATGTAAATGAAATAAATTTATTCCTCCCCGTCTCCCGCCTCACATGGGAAGGTGAGATCCACCCCTCAGGGCTGTTAATTTTAATGTCACCTCATAAAGGCTAACGAGTGACACAAGGAACATCCGTTTCTTTTCAATTTTGACTTAAATTAGTGAAAGATATTTGGAGAGAGTCACCACAGGAAGACGAGGGACGGATGATGGAAATGAGGGAACATTTTAGTTTGTCGAGTCCTTGGAATGTCTAAATGTTGACAAGGACTCATGTGGGTGTCAAGCACTTACTCAGAGGTGATTTCAGACAGCTGGGAGACTAGTTTATTTTTTCTGTTGTTTTATGTTCATTACTGCTAATTTTGATGGAAGTTGTTCGTGTTGGAGAATCAAGGACATTAAGTAAAGTTGTGGTTATCTCTATGTATAACGCCACAACCAAAAGTGGAACTTATGGGAGCTTTAAATTGTGTCGAAAATTATATATTTAAGGAGGCTTTAGTGGCTGAAAATATTACCTTTTATCAAGCAAGTTTTAGTCAAAAAACAACTTTGATTAAGATCCCGAAGAAGGCTAAAACGAACTATCCATACAAAGTTCGAGAGAAAAATCAGACTTTGGCAAAGTTGAAACAGGAGAACATGCAAGCTAGGCTGTGTAGTGAATTTTAAGCCCTTGTTTATACTCGATTCCATTGTAGAGCTCTATGGATGAGTGGGTTTGATGTAATTAATTGTTATTAAATTTTCGGAGCAAATAATGGAACTGACAGTTCAAAAGCTTTCCCTTTTCAATACTAGTTTAAGCTCAAGTTTTCGTATAGCTATTTTTTTAGTTCACCAGATTTTCGGTAGGCAGAATAAGCATATGAAACCCCTGATACTTATTTTAAGTTTTTGGGAAGGGCGAAACTGGGATCAACAATTGGCTAAGGAAAAGTCGAAAGTTAGTCTTTTTAAAGCCTATAAAGCACACTGAACTTGTTGATGTCGCAACTAGTGGTGGTGAGATTAGAAGAAGTTCCAGAATACCTCAACAACAGGTTTTCAGAGATGAAATCAAGTGTGTAAATTGGCTGAACAATAAGCTCATAAGATGACTTAGACGAGGTCAGTCAAAAATTGAACGAACGAAATGGTCTGGAAACCAGAATTTGACCCAAAGAAAATTAGCTTCATAGAAGGAGTCGATTTAGATGAAGTTTCAAGCACAATCGGGACCTATTTAGTCAATAAAATTCAAGTAGGACGCTGAGGGTGACGGATCACAATCATGTATGAGAGAAGTCCTTTTGATATTCAAGTATTGCAATAAGACAACAATCTTGCATTGGATAGAATCCGGTTGGATATGTCCATGGTATTGATAAAGAGAAAATGTTGCCTCTCTCTCGGGGAAAATAATATAATATTTGAGAACTCGGGAGAATTTCTTGATACAACAGGAAATTTCGACTTTTAAAAACACTGCAAAGGTATTCGCTTTTATAAACAGGGTCTTCCGCAAGTCGAATCTGTCATAGATAGTTTTTTTTGTGTTGTCGGTGTTCACAAAAATGCACCCTTTTGTGTGATTTTTGGACTGGTGATTGACTGGTTACTAACGTAAGAAAGTGCTATAAGCAAATATTGAATAACTATGACTTTTTTTATGGCCTCAACTTGAACACATAAATACAGTGTCACAAAACATATCAAAAGATGCAGTCAAGATATACGGTCTAAGCTTCACATAATAGTGACAAAAAAATTGCCAACTAAATCAGGTGCTATAAAACAATTAGAATATTTTCTTTGGTTTTTTTCTGTTTTTAAGAGTAAAATCTACAGTATGGCCAAGAAGACTTATTAGTTACCTTGTTAACTGCGAACGACAGCAATTTTGCCGAACGACAGTTATGTTCATTCATAAGCGCCGTTGATATTTTGTGGTCTCAAAACAACAGCAACACCGTAAAAAGTGGTTCGAAGTGTGAAGGCCAAAATAAAGCGGAATCTTCAGCGTAACGGAAGAACAATAGTTTCTGAGCTAAGTCTAACCGGAGAAGGAATGCATCAGATTTTCAAAAAATTATCTTTGACTTAAGGCCTTAAAGTTGAAAAAAGCTCATACCTGGGCAAAAAAATTTTAACAGGAAAAATAATTGCCATTGATCAAACTATAAATAATACCAACCACAGAATGGCCACCAGAAAGCAAGTGTTACAATTTTTGATAGTTTGAGCAGCAGTGACTGCCCAATATCGGTCTCCGCTTGAATTTTTGGACCACGGCGTTAATGTAAACCCGACTGTTTATAATGTAACTGTTTTGGAAGCTGTGTTGAAGCCGTATGCAAAAAAATATCGTTCAAGGATCATCCACAATCGAGTAGGACTTTGCATCTTCCTATAAAGCCCGAGGAAATGAGGAGTAGCTGCAAATAAATGTTCCGCACTTCATTTTCTCGGCACATTCTCCGGGGCATTTGAAGGTTTTCACTTAAAAATATCAAACAATTGACGCGCAAATAAGCTCTTCGCAGGGAATAAAAGCGCATATCATAGACCCCCTTATGTGCAGCGCGCATTCGATTTATGGCTGGCTCAAGAAAATTGTTCGAGCTAAGGGTGGCAATATCGACATATTTTATTGCATCCTTGAATTTGAATTTGGTTCATGTCAGCCCAGTTGAAAACAAAATTCGGTCCAAAATTGATGAATTTAATTCAGTAATGTGTGAGTGAGTTCTTGAAAATACTGATTTTTATATGGAAGCCTATGGTGTTAGTCAACATTAATCATTTTGTCAATAACGATATTCTTTAGAAAAAATTATAGAATATAGGTTTCGAAAAAAATCTAGACGCGACATTTGAAAGAACTTAAATTATACGAATATCGAATACCAGTTTAGATATTTTCCTTATATGCACGATTCTTTGTTCGAACATTTGGCCAATCCTAGGGCCATTATCAAAAACAGTGCCAGCCGGCTTATCGTCCCTCCTGATTTTGATGTCATCGCGCTTTCTCGCGAGGCATTTTTTGGCATACCGTCATGTAAAACAGAGTCCCTCCGGCTAGGGCCCCTATGTCGGGAAACGCGACACTTGTCTAATTGTATGGTACATACATCGACTAATGCTAAGTCCCAGTATAGATCCGAATGAAAAGTTCACAATGGAAGGCTATAATGGAAATGTGGGTGAATTCGAGCGAAATTCCAGACCCATGCAGAAAGCCATGTCAAATTTGTGACATGATTGTGCAATGATAGGTCAACGAATAAACTCTGGGCACATGGTTTTCGGTGGCTTGTATAACAAATCCTTTCGTTCGTTGCCGCACGATATTTTCACAATTCTTCATTACCTGCTTAGGGCTATCCGAACACCTGATTCGTAGTAAGGGCTTCGATTCTTTATGAGACTCTTCGGGTTATTGCTGCTGCTATGGTAGTGACTGCGACCCTGAACGTGACTATGTCAATGACTTGATGATGCTGAATTGCTTCCCAAAAAAAATTATATATAAACTGGTCGATAAAATAAACAATAAATAACTCAACAGAGGTATAATTTAGCGTTGCTGGGCATCTTTCTCCGGACATCGGGAATCATATACACTAGAGCTGTGTCCAGAAGCACAACAACCGGGAGGTAGATAAAAGAAGCCATTTCGTTTCGTAGTAGCAATGGTATAAGAGAAGCACCCAATCCTAGTCAATTCCATCTCACTGGAATTTATGGTCTTTCAACGAAATTATTTTAAAGGCAAAGGTTTAGAAATACATTACCCTGTCGCGGGATGTTCGGTTTATTGTTTAGATGGAACTCAGACTGATGATTGGATAAATGGATGCTGTATTTCGATCCGAGTGACAAGGATTTGCACAATTGCGGGAAATTTAGTTGAACTAAAAGGGACGACTAAAAGCGGCCTCTAAGAATATGTCTGTAATACGAGTTTATAAAAAATCATGAACTTATTTACTCATTTTCAGCACCCAATCAGGCTTTATATTGGCTTTAGTTATTATTTTACTTCCACCGTATGGACATGAAGTCCAAGATATTTATGCAAATGCGGTTGAAATTTATTGCAGATCAACCTAATATCTGGATTGTCTTGAAATAGACACCACTCTCAGCTACTGATTGACTGAACCAACACGAATAGGAATCATAAAAAAGGTTAACATTTATAAACGAAATTCAGTATTATTGTATGAGAAGAATACCAAAAATAGTAACATACGAGTACACCTTTACTACTTTATGAAGAACTTCTATTATTTGATCTTAGCACATTATGTAAGTGCGTATCAATCCATTTGATAATCTTTCATAATTTATCACAGTAGTTGAATACACAATAGTTGAATGTGGAAAGCCCCGTGTCGCAGTGGGTAGTGTGTCGGCCGCTGACGGGCGATGAGCGAGTTCGGAACCGGATAACACCAACGCCATCGAATGTTAATTTCGCGGCTGCTCTCTCCGGCGGTACACCCACCTTGAAAAAGCTTCTCGGCTCTCGCTGTTCGTCATTAAACTGTAGATGCCCTTCACTAGTGTGGAAAAACAAATTGCACACAACATAAGTGAATGAGACAAGCTTGGCTCTGGCTGTAACGCCAACTAAGAAGAAGAGCATAGTTGAATGGACAGTTCAGCAACGGAGGGAAATTTAAAATGACACCTCTTGTTGGATAGTCTCTAACAAACGTTGTTGGGGAAATAGGTCATTTCCTTATTCACAATCAAAAACGATATTAGCTAGGGTAAGAAACATCCATTTTTTTATAATAAATTAATAATATAAATTATTGAGTATTGGGAAGATAAACGTCTGATGAAAGCCGACGTGAGATGTACGATCTGACAAGCTTCAAAAGTTGACTTACTCACCAAGAATTCCTGCATAAAATCAATAACATCAAAATCACTGCTTAAAGTCTGAGCTTAAAAACCTTAAATTCGTTACAAACATAGTTGTACACATCAGATCTAATCCATTCCTTCTTTCCTCACTTGAAGCCACAGGATAGATAACCGAGGAAGTTTAGGAATTAAGACATGCAAGCCGCGTTGAAAACTCTAGGCATCCCAGATATATTGTTAGATTCAAATTTCCTCCGCTTTTTCAGACTCCTTTCGCAAGGCCTCCGTTTCCATTACGCTTGATATATCGTAACCATAACGGCGATTCTTCTGGAATTCTTTTTTTTTTCACATCAGAAGAGGGAGATTAATTTTCATACATTAATTTCCGTGAATATTCTCGAAGCACACATTTCATCGGCGCAGGGATTCCCATCCGATCAAGCACAAACAAGCACCTGTCAGCATCC
Source organism: Merodon equestris (assembly GCA_958301585.1). Lineage (NCBI taxonomy): Eukaryota > Metazoa > Arthropoda > Insecta > Diptera > Syrphidae > Merodon > Merodon equestris. The sequence goes on along the minus strand of OY284416.1, from coordinate 17,085,268 downwards.
TTCTAGTTTCGGTATGAAAATCGCAATGAATTTTTCCAAGGGGTTTTCATCTCCCACTTCCACCTGGATGCCAACAGGAAAAGCAAAAAAAAACCAAATGAGCACACGACTCTGTCTGTCAGATGGTTGTTTTTCTCTTTTGGTCCTTTTTGTCCACAGCGATACATCATTCGGTGAATAGGAGTAACAAGGACGAGGCGCTAGCCGCCGTCGACGTCAGTGACGAACGAGAGTATGAACGTAGGTGTCCCGACAGACTACTAATGTGCGGCGTCGTTGGGGCGCTCCTCCTTAACATTGCATTGTTTATTGCAGTCATTAATTCCGAACAGAGAGGGCGCCGCTTACTCCTCTCCTATTTCCACTGCCACTGCCGCATCCTTTTGCACTAGCACGTTGTCCCCGCCCGCGCTGTAGGACCGATAATTCATGTCGACTTGAACAAATTATCCGTTCGTGTTAATTGCTTTCCTCCGAAGGATAATTTTCATTTCAACTCTGAAAAGGATCGTGCAATTCCTGTGCCTCCACTGAGACCCACTCAGGCGGAGAATAACTAGCTAGGCAATGCATCTCTTCGATTTGCAGCAAGTGGCTGAGCTGAAGGTGTCACTGGCAGTTATCGTTCGTCCAACCCTCGCTCCGAAAAACAAAACAAACAGGAAACGAGCGTGAAATGAATTCTCTGGCAAGATGCGAAGGAGACGCCACCCCGGCAGTCAGCTAGCTAGTCAGCCTGTAAAGCATTCAAAATGCACTTCACACGTTCACATAAAACACTTAACCAAAGGGGTTGACTCTGCACTCCCTCATCTTGCCACTAAATTCACAAGAGCAATTGGGGTAAATGCGAATTGCGAATAAGGGATTCGTATGGGAATGGGTCTGAGTATAGCTACATACATATATGGGAATGAGCAACCGTAAGTAAGTGATGCATAAATTTTTAAGTGACATTCATGAGTTTCTATTAAGTCATTCAGTTGATGATTGTGATGCGACACATTTCCTCGTCGTGCATCTCGGGTAACATCTGGAGCGAGAGTAATTTATGGCTACGAAATAAATGACTTCCGTTCTGTAGGTTGGAATAGCTTTATGGTCCAAGGACATGCGGCACAGTGGTTGTTGCTTGGGTGTGAGGTTTTTTTCTCATTCACTCTTGGGAAATGGGTGAAGTCGTTAAACAAAGTAGTTCTTCCGGTATGGGATTTTGGAGGGACGGGAGGGGATGGTAAGATGGTTAAATGAGACGATGCCCTCATTTTCTGGGGTGTCATTATGTCAGGTGAAATTGATTTCGAAATTGCTTTACAATTACTTTGTCCGATGGGAATCGTTCGAGAATTGTTTTGTGATGGAAACTATTTTAGTTTTTGGTCAATAGGCATTGGATGGCAATATTAGAGAAGCGATATGGATGAGAAACTGGATACGTTTAATTGGCATTTGTTAGAGCTACAACTTCGGTCATGTGGATCACAAAGTGAATAAAATATTGATCGAAGGTATAAGCTTCTGGGAATATCGACTAGCACGCCATTAGTTACCGAGATAACTCATTTCTTTTGCATCTGACGTTCAGTTAGAGATTACAGTAGTACCTAGATTGCCTGACCTGTGCGGAGTATGCTGAATTTGCCGGAATGGTTTATTCATGGGATTACATCCCATCATATGATCGATATGGGCCAATATTTTTGGCCATTGTTCTAGTGGAGGAACGAAACTGTTCGGCTAAGATACTGGGTATTTTAGCTTATTAACAACGGTTAAGTGAATTGCTTCCTTACGTTTATAGATGGCACCCCAGTCGGGATGAATCTCTGCCCCATAAAAAAGTATATCTTACCAAATATTTTCTGGAATCAGTCGACTTTGGTTAAGTTAATTTTTAACTTTGTCACAATACTGTAAAACTGATTGTTATCTACCGCTTCTGTCCACGGGGTTGCAGTAGGTCAATGCTGCTCTAAAGCCCGTACCATAACTGAAGCTCCTTTTTTTTCCTAGAAAAAACGACAACGTATTTGCCTAATAAATAATCTTTACTAAAGTAGTCGCGGTTGTAACCTGTTGTTTGCGTATATAATAATTTTATACCGTAATACGAACGCCACCAAATTCTGAGCCAGTGTCACTAAAAGCAATTACTCTAATTTTCAGTAGCAATAATCGTCCCACACAGACTATGCAAAGATCCTGCGCTACCCCCTTACTCCCCTAGATCAAATTAACTAAAAACTGAAGTATTTTAATCATTTGGGGAAATTTTATCCAAAAATCTTCAGCTATTTTTACTTTTTTGGCTATATCAGAAGGTTAGCCAAAATAAGCATTATTAGGCAGCAATAATACCGATGTGTTCATGAGTGCCCATTACATTTATAAAATGTTGCCATGTGGTATCGGAGCTCCGATTGGACCGAAATTTAAATTTCGTTACACATTTCATACTCAAACCATCCTGGCATGAGCCAATTGATATGTTAGCATCTTTGGCAACTACTCTACGTCTTCATGGCCTTCTTAGCTACTCTTATACAATTCATAATTCCGTTTACATATTGCTCATAACAGCCTTACCCAAAGCTATATTTCGAAATATTTTTGCTATTGTATTTACAAAATATGATGCAAATTTTCTGATGCATTTTGTGAAAAAAGCTTTGAACAGGGTCGATTTTTATACGGAAAAATTGTGCAACAACATCAGCTGTGAGTGAGAGATGATTAAAAATGCTGACGAAGGCATAACACTTGCAGCATAAGATCACTTCAAAATTCATACTCTGTCTGTGCATTTCCAATATAACACCTTAATCACATGGAAACCAAAGAGGCACTGAGAAATTCAGTCGAATCTCTCAAATCCTATCTAGAACAGCCACCCCCGGAGAGTAGTGAACGAATATCTTCGATACAAACCATATGCACCCCGTCCAGGTTGTGTGACAAACATCATAAAAGCATACACTTTTGAACCTGTACGAACCCTATAAAACAAAACAAAAATAAATAAATAAATAAATGAATTTGTGTTATAATGATCCAGAATTGCAAGAGCCGAAATTGAACGATTTTAAAACGGCTAAAATATATCCTCCAAGGGGGCACAGTTCTAAAGGGTGATTTTCTAGCTGCTTTTCAGTGTTCTATTTTTAAAGTTCAAGCCTGACTTATGATATGTGTTAAAATCGGGCACACTCAGTTCGTATTGCCATCCTATAATAAAAAGACCTACATCTGAATGGCACATATAAATATATAAATTACAGAATTTTATTATCAAAAATCGTGTTAAATGGAAAATGTTTGTCTCGCCCTTCGAAATTTTACGGCCGTCATAATCGGCGCAAGCAATTCAAGCCATAATGATTAAATTTCACAAATTTCACGCTACTGAACACCAAGCCTTCTACCAATATGTGTATAGTGCGTACAGAAAGAAATTATGTTGTTCTATCCGCCAGTATTAATGAAGATCGTGATTTGTACTCGTATATTCTTCGCCATTCGCAGCAATTGGGTTGGCGTTGCTCGACTTCGTGGAAGGTTTTACGCATGTTTGACCCGAAACCCTTAGAAAATACACTTCGTTAAAATACTGAAGCTGGACAACTTGCCACAACGTCGAGCTTAAGTGGGTCTTAGAAAAGCTGAAAAAGATCCACTTGTCTTCAATTCCCAAAACTGTCTTCAGCGATGAAACTCATTTCTCGTTCACTCAGAATATTAATAAACACAATTGCCATACTTGAGCCGATGAGTAACATCAGACAACACAAGATCTGCCAATGCACCTGGAGAAATGCACAGGTTTGTTGTGGTTTAAGTTCTGGCAGAATCATTGTATTTTTTTAAAGACGACCGTAAGAACATTTTTTATATATTTGTATTTTTTGTTCCAAATTACACGAGTCGAACCTGATCGACATGGAGTTCTAGCAAGACCACGCCACATGCCAAACAGCACACGAATTATCAATTAAAAAATTAATTCGGTGATGAATCTTTGTTTTGGATCGGTGAATATGCCGGCTTTGCGAGGCGTGCGATTTTGCCCCATTAGAATTCTTTTTATGGAGATAAGTAAAGTCACTTGCATGAGCAGATAAGTCAGTGTCAATTGCGGCCATGGAAGACAATATTACAAGTGATGTTAATGAGATACCATCAAATATGCTCGAAATAGGAACACTAAATTTGAGTCTCGGTAACGACCACTTAAAACGCAGTCGCGCTAAAGATGTACATAAAATAATTTTTAAAGCCAAAAAGGCCAGTATTGACTTATCAACTCAAGTAAAGATCCTGTGTTTCGTTCACATATAAAAACCAAATGCTTAAAAAATCAAATTTTATTATATAGTACCCAAAACGGCTCTTTGCAAGTGTCGGGAGCATTTTACATACATACATATCTGCTTTTACTATTCTTGATAATGACCCAGTGCTAGGTAACATATAATAACTTATTATAAATAAAATAAATGAGGTTCTGCTGTTTTTTTTTTTTTTTTTTTAATAAGGAGCTTTATTTTGGAAAAATTGCGAAAGTATTATCCATCGTCAGCTAAAACTTTTTTTCTCGAGAATACGTCGGATGGGACACGAAAAAAAATCCATGTGGCCGATTTCCTTCAATGTTCAGCTCAAATTTATGATATGCCACCCAATATCCCTTCGTTTGGACTATTTCCAGGGCTTTCAAACGCTGCAAAAAGACTTGTTGAGTTAATGAAAATGAATTTGCAGGTGTTAAGTGTGTTCGACACGGATATTGATTCAGTAACGCCTCGAATTCTGCACCTTTTAACTTTTTCACAATTTGTAGGCTTCTTGCTTTCCACATCGAAAGCTTAAGTTTTATAGCGTTGAAACCTTTTTACGATAATTTTTTTTTTATAAAATTAATGCAAGGTTTTGATAAAAAAATTAGAGTAAAACTCAAACAGGAGAAAAAACGTTATCCTTATTGGCGAACAATACTAAATCGAATGTGGCTCAAAGTACTCCTTTAGGGCCGGTTCTATTTCGTATATTCATCAATGAAACTTGCGACCATTAAGCCATCACACCTTGCTGCACCATTCCAAATGATTTTAAAGCAAAATTTAAAAACGTTTGCGGGAATCATCAGCATTCGAAGCTGTGAGTGGTCACTAACAAATCGCTAATCGAACTAAAACAAGTTGTAGACTTATTTAACTCCCACTACCATTTGAACATACTTCGTGTCCATAGAGGATATTGAACGTTTCAAGAGCTACTTCATTTTGATAGATGAGGAATCGAATCTATGGCATATTGAGACAGCTTCGACCACATTGAGGTAATGGACACCATCGAATGCCACCTTCAAGCCACGAAACAAGAGAGGAGAACTGTCCCACGTTGCAATCAAGGATCCTGATCACTAATGGGGTTTATTCATTCAAGTCAAAATCCATAAGACAAAGCCTTTTTGCTTTTCAAGCTACAGCCTATTATATGTTGATGGAAAGAGACCGAGATTTTAGTCATGGTTACAGGTCACGAAGAACCAGGGCTGTAGCTTAATTCCAGTTCCTGTGTAACTGATTTCCTGTCAACTCTAGACAAATGTACTCTAGGGGATTTTACCAGTTACCCCACTAAGGAGAAAAACCACGAAATACAGACAAACTTCGGAGTCATGGTGTCCTGAGACCAAATAAAGCACTGAAAGAATTATGAGGAAGTTTTTCAATATTTAAGATATATTATAAAACCTCACTCCTGTCTCAAGGAAATTTTAAAAGAATATGCTAACCTGAGATGCATGATGATGCGAATTTCGAAACCTTGTCTTCGATTTCTGCTTATCACGTCTCTCAAGTCTGATTCAAGCAAGGAAACTTTATGTTGTTTACTCTTATTTTTTTTGTGAACATTTTCTTCAGAAGATAAACTGCCTACCTTAGATGATTCAGCTCCTAATGCTTCTTCGAGCCGATTGAATAGGTAAGAGACCCATTGAATACAGAATACAACATATCAACGTAGTTAGGGGTAAAAAGCAAATGTGCTTAAATGCATTTAACTATCCTCATTTACTCGTTGCTCTTATAATCCAGCTATCTTTAATAAACAACAGTTTCGAATTGGTCCTTGAATTTCCGAACGGAAGAAACGAATACGATAGCCTACTTGTCCCAGATTCTTCGAATTTGCCACTTTGGTTCTCTGCTTGCACGATACCTTCCACAGAAGGGTCGTAAAACGTTAAACCGAAAATCAAAATTGGCTTTCAGATTTTACCGACATCGATACTTTATCCGTCAAAAATACCTCCCATACACAACCCCATATCTTGATATTCAAGTATCGAATCCTTACCGTAAGCTATATCCAATCGAGTAACAAAGTAACACTCCACCACTTGCCCTCAAGTGATCTCTCGTCAGGTCCCCTGAAAACCGGTACTCTCTATGCAAATATCTTCCCAACCATCGTAACCCTCCTGTGCTATTTATAATCCAAACCCGACCGGTCATCAAAACACGCAGAACAATGTCATGGCTCATAAAAATTCGGAACCAAATATAAACACTTGCGATAGATAGTACATCATTCCCAAATGCCGAAGGCTATGGGAAAGGAAAACAAATACCATGAACTGTCCGCAAAAAAGGACACTACCCAAGCAACGTCACAAGTCCGAAAAGCTACGAGTAGTGTCCAGGACAAGAGACATGGAGAGACCGATAAAAAACAACCCAAGTGGTGAATCCTTTCATCCAAAATCATTTGCCCATCAGTATTTTGTTATGCAAACCGTCCTTAAGTATTTACCCGTGAAATGCCATCGTAAACGATGTTGACGGCGACACCGCTATTGTGGAATCCCTTGGAGAAAGGTTTCTCCGAGCAATTCCTTCGTTATCTTTCGTTATCTTTCGCCTTCCTTTCATAGGCACATTTCCACTCGTTCGCTAACTCAGACGAACAGTTTGACTTTTGAACGATCTCTGCCTACTCACGCCTTACGTCTGCTTCAAGGATTCAAGGATACTTCCGTATTTTTGTTTTTAATGCCCATTTTTATACCGTACACCGTCACGGCTCAGTGACATATTTTATTTATATTTTATTCATCCCCTCCGTGGATGGTGTGGTGATGCGAGGATATCATAGCGCAGCATGCGGTTGTATTTTTATATTTACATATAATTTAAGGACATTTTACTATTCCTGTCGCAATACTACCGCCGAGTGTCCTATCCTTTCCGACTCTTGTTTTATTTCGCACTCATACAGATCATGGTTACATTGGGGAGATGACACATCTAGAAGATCCTGCCACAGGAACCGTGACGGCGAAATTCGCATAAATTTTCAAATTTAGACATTATGAATTATTCAAGTATCCTTTATGAATCCCATCCAACAGTGTAGCGTATCTTCTGGATATGGATGTATGAGAAGGATATTTCGATGGCGATTTTTTTCCGTTTTTTTATTTCATCGTCCCTGGAGGTGTGTACCGAGGGGCGTGGTGCTCCTTCAAGGACAAACAAAAATGAGGCAGAAGAGCAGAATATAAGTATGTCCTGCTGTGAGTTTCTTAGCCGTAGAGTAAACTTCAATAATGAAAAGGTGTATTAAGTACGTTCTACAGTGCGCTTCCTTAGAGTCCTTTTTTTCGTTTTTTTTGTTGACACGACCAAAAGAGATTTGCTTCTCATAAAAGTCGCTTTTCTTCTCGCACAATCGCAGAGTACGGAGGACGGGGCAGGTTGACTCTAATGAATGAATCCTTGTCGTGCTGTTTTATTTTTTTCTGAATTCTGTTTTGTTTGTTTAGATGAATTACATTCAAACGCATGCCTTGCACGGAAGCACTTTGCTGGCGTCACCATACGAGTGTTGCTGCGCATCAGAAACGGGATCTGCTCCGTACTAGCATCGTAGGCGCAATATTGGCATCGTCCTTCGGTTTTTTTTTGTCCATCTCTATCCGTCAATTCCCTTCTGTTGCTTATGTATGTTTACAGGATAAAAGCCTTTCAACGAATATAAACAAGGAATTCACCCACATCTCACCACCCGGTCTATGTACGTGTGTGTGCAGCAGTCTTCGTCCAAGACCAAGAAAACACGGAAAAGTGAAGAAAAATCAAAATGAACGCATAATGAAGTGCGATTCGGTGTCATAAACTTCCTTTTGAAGGCGAAATTGTGTGAAGCAAGTGAATGCCTAAGTGAGCGAGTGAATTAATGTCGATTCGGAGGTGGAGCTGCTATCCGAGGGTATTTGCTTGAGTGTAAATATTTAATTTGCAGTTGCCTGCTCGTCCGCATCGTCCTTATTTCGGTTCATTTTTGTTTCTTTCGTGCTTTATCCTTTGGGAAGTATCGCATCTTGTTTAGAGTAGCATAGGTTTAGGGAAATATATTTTGTGTTAAATTATTTTTTCATTGTGCAAATTGAGTGGAAGGAGGTCAGGTTGGGATGGTTGAGTGAATTTATGGTGCGTGATTACACGTCGAACATCAGGACGTACATATATACATATCTATAGATGCCAATGGATGCTCCGAGGGGAATTTGTTAAATTCCTCGGGTCGTTTGGCTATTCGCCCGGTATTTCAAAGCTTGTGGGGTATCTACTTAATACCCGGCAGTGCTGAGTATACATATGTATGTGCTGCGTGTTTGAATACATAGATGGAAGAAGCTTTACGACCATCACGAGAATAATGATAAACTCCCTGCAATGGAGTCAGGTGGATGTTTTGCCTCGAATTAACTATTTAAACGATCTGCGCGTGGACATGGAGTACTCGCCGTGCCTGATGTGCTTAGTTGTTCCTCGACGTGCTCTGGTGTGCATGGTGTACTTACCGTTGACGCGCGGTCGACTTGAAGGACCCTTGAGACGATGTTAATGCTGCCTGTTTTGTGGTTTAATTAAGGCTTGTGCGAATTGAATCTGAGGAGATACCGCTGTTACATGCATACTGGTTGCTTAGAAAACACATAGACTTTAAGGTGTGGCGAGATTAAATTGCCCATTTTTGTTTAACTTTACAAGGTGGCTTAATGGGCTGCAAGGGATTTTGGCCACGAAAAATATGATAATGCACGAATCGTGCGGCAATTAAATCTACATAATTTTGATTGATGGGGCACGAGGACATAGCATAATTCCAAAGTTTTCTGATTAAAGGACGAGAATGAGTTGGATTTACTAGGTATGTATATGCATTAGGGGTTGGAATAAAATTATTAAATTATAAATATGCAAGGAATTTAAGCATTTTCAGGAAGCTGTCATTCAGTCAAAACAACTGATTTCGACCAGACTCATCCATTTGGAACTCTATTAAAAGCAAGAACGACAACATGGCAAAGCCCTACTGATATTGATCCAAATATGTACTAAGATTCGGTGCCCTTCAAAAGATGATAAAAATGAACGAATGAAAGCTATTGATCAATACTCCGCTCATTGTCTGATCACTTGTCATGTTGTAATTGTCTGAAATGCGGCTTAAGAGGGCTCCCATCCAATTCTGAGCCCAGCGTTGCACTTATAGCTATCGAGAATTCTGGACCAATAGCACGATCAATTTATTTTCACTAAGTCCCAAAGCGAAACGTCACTGAATGCTTTGATTGTACCAGCCCAGTCAAAAATCCTTCCCATACTTCATGGTTCATGGTTTAGAAAGCAGCGAAAACTAAGCCACGAATTTTTCCATTTTAAGACAGCCGGTCGAAAGAACTTTTCCACGAATCGACTAATTTCTTGAAATAATCGTAAAAATTAAGCTTCTACTCTGAGACTTCTACTAAGAGACATCGGATAAAGTAAATCAAAAGAAGTAATTGTGGTGAGATTACTTTTCATGACACACCCTCTTATGAGTGTGTTCCTTCCATGTTTCAATATTCTGTCCCATCTCTTCTAGATCCGTCTTTATACAGGGTGTCCCACGAGCAGTGTGCCAAAAAGCTAGAGCGTGTAGTTCTGGTCAAGAAAAAAATCGTATGGGAGGGAAGGGGGGGGGGGGGGGGTCTATTCCCCCCCGTTTAGCCGGAAAGGGCCATTTTCTAAAAAAAATTGACTTAATTTGGAAAAAATATTATTAAAAATCAACAGTTACATCCACAATGCCGTGATATACTTTTTTGTAAAGCCAGAAACCTCTTCTTTCATCTTGTTTTTAAACAAAGCTGTTTCAAAGGATAGTTTTTGGAAATTAATTTTCAAACTCAAAATTTTAAAAAAAAAAAATTTTTGAACTTTTTTTTTTAAAATTGTACATACATATGTAATTAAGTACTAATTTTTTTTCAAAAATTCAATTCTCTTATTAGTTTTTAGTTGAAAACAGAAAACCGGATGCAAAAATGTCTTGTAGTTTTTGAGAAATTAAAAAAAAACCCGAAACATTTTTTTCTTAGAAAAACTTTTTTTTTTTGTTTTTAAGCGGCTGGACTTGTAGGCAAATTAATGTATGAAACATTGACCTCTTTTTTATTATTTTTAAAAAATTCGGAGTTTCATTATGATAAATTTTCAATATGATCCTTATTTTTTAGAAGGCAAAGATTATATCTCCTTCTAATGGTTGCACATAAGTCTATGCTTGACAAATTTTCCTGCAATTTGACTCCAGCGATTTCAATCCGTTCTTTCAGTTGTTCCAAAGATACTATTTCCACTTCGTAAATATAATTCTTCATGAATCCCCACACATTCAAATCTAGAGGAGTTAAATCTGGTGATTTAGGTGGCCATTCCGTGGGGCCCCGTCTTCCGATCCAACGGTCGCTAAAATGATCATCCAGCCAGTTTCTAACCCGTAAGCTGTAGTGTGCTGGTGCTCCATCTTGCTGGTAGATTAAATTATCTGCTATGGCCAAAGGAACGTTTCCATCAAATCGGGCAAAAGGTCTCGTAGGAACTGCATTCTCCATTAATAATATCATTCAAAAACCGGGGCCCGATTACAGTTTGTCCAATAATACCAAGCCAAACATTACAGCTAAAGCGGTGTTGTAATTTATTTAGTTTTTTGTTGTGTGGATTGGTGCTACTCTAATGATGCAAATTGTGGAAGTTAGTAACCCCATCTCTGGTAAACTGTGCTTCATCCGTCCAGAAAATCCTTGCAAAATAGTTTCGTTCAGTTTCATCTCGAAATAGTAATGACCGACAAAATTCTGCTCTCAAAAACTTGTCGTTTGATGTGAGTTCCGGAACTGGCCTAAAATGGTACGAGTGTAAGTTGTCGGTATGAAGCACTCTCCATACTCTCGATTTGGGCACTCCAAGCAAAATAGCTATCCTCCTTGTTCTAAGGGAGGGATTACGTCGGACCAAATCCAAAATTCTCTCATCTAAGTTTCCTGATCCATCTGTAACTGATCTTTCGCTTCTTCGATGCTCTAACACTCCGTGCTCTCGGAGACGTCGGTGGATTCTTGAGAACATGCTACGACTGGGACACCTCCGATTGGGATATCTTTCAGCGTAGAGTCTTTCGGCTTCACGATCTCGACCATTAGCTAAATCGTGGCAGAAGTGCATGTCCGTTAATTCTTCTCGAGAGTATGAGTTTGACATCGTAATGTGTTGATGAGTTAACATCCAATTTGGAAATGTTTTTTTATTAAAAATGCTATGCCTTTTATTTACATTTGGGTTGCAAATATTTTGTTTTTCAATAAAGAAAAATTGCGGTTTTATTGTCTTAAGGTCCTAGCGGGTAGAACCCATCGACGGCGGGCGGACCCAGACGAAATTGGCAGGTCAGTTTTCAGGCGTTATCAATGAAAAAAGGGGATTAGTCCAGGGTTATTCCAATACTGTGTCACTTTATTGTATCCGAATTTTTTAAAAATAAGAGGTCAATGTTTCATACATTAATTTGCCTACAAGTCCAGCCGCTTAAAAACGAAAAAAAAGGTTTTTCTAAGAAAAAAATGGTTCGGGTTTTTTTTTAATTTCTCAAAAACTACAAGACATTTTTGCATCCGGTTTTCTGTTTTCAACTAAAAACTAATAAGAGAATTGAATTTTTGAAAAAAAAATTAGTACTTAATTACATATGTATGTACAATTTTAAAAAAAAAAAGTTCAAAAATTTTTTTTTTCAAAATTTTGAGTTTGAAAATTAATTTCCAAAAACTATCCCTTGAAACAGCTTCGATTAAAAACAAGATGATTCTGGCTTTACAAAAAAGTATATCACGGCATTGTGGATGTAACTGTTGATTTTTAATAATCTTTTTTCCAAATTAAGTCAATTTTTTAGAAAATTGTCCCTCCCGGCTAAACGGGGGGGAATAGACCCCCCCTCCCATACGATTTTTTTCTTGTCTTGACCAGACCTACACGCTCTAGTTTTTTTGGCACACTGCTCGTGGGACACCCTGTATTATCATCCCATCTACCGACCTTTCTGGTGGGTTTTTCACTCATTATACTCATTATACTATATTCGATTGTTCATTCACGGTCCACTCGTTCTACGTATCTTGACCATCTGAGCCTATGCGGTTTAATTAACAGGACAACGTGAAAAATAAATAAATAAAAGCTAAACTAGTAAGCTGATGCTAAGTTTCTTTAAAAAAAATATATTTCTTGTTGACTTAATTTAAATATTACAAGTTAATCATTACTTTCCCGTCCAATGGGAAACGGCGTTGATTGAACGTATTGCGAACCTGGAAATCCCAAAAATAAATCTGAGAAATCTAGATTTTTTTTGGAAATATTATAAAGTAGGGATGAAACAAAAATTTAGTTAGTTTTATTTTTTTACACTGCAGACTGCTCTTTGAAGACGGACTTGTGCCTTCATCCGTACTATCGTCACCACGTAAGAGTATGCCACCAACAGCTCGCGCCCTAAAAAAATAAAAGTAAATATAAGATAGCACCGTTGATCAGCGCGTGGCATGATCCATCGTGCGATTTGTAACTATGAATATTACCTTGCACTGGCGGTTACGGTCTTCGCTGCTGTACTCTTACGTGGTGACATTGTCATGAAGTATATTGATACATAAATACAATAAAGTAGATAATACATACTTATATTACTAAGTAAGGAAAATGAAATAAGCGTACAGTATCAGCAATAAGAATGGTGTCAGTTCAATTAACAATAAATTATTTATGAATACATTACAGAACAAACAGATAATATTATAACTGACAAAAACATTTAACCAAACCTACTATTCGCTTTCAGAAAACGGCCCTATACTAACCTCCAAATAATCCGAATTCGGAAATATGTGGGTGAAAAAGTCTACAGCACTTGTTTTACTAGGCATAGAAAAGACGTTTGATACATTTTGGCAAGACGACCTGATTCAAAAGCTCCTTAACTCTTTACTCTTAAACAAAATTTTCTAAATAGTAGAAAGTCCATAATTAATGTAAAATCATAAATTAGCGGAAACTGCATTCAGCATAGTATGCTCCAAGGATCTGTTCTTGGCCCAACTCTATTTAGCATTTATTTATCAGTCTGATAAATGAGTTTGATACATTTTGGCAAGACGACCTGATTCACAAGCTCCTTAACTCTTTACTCTTAAACAAACTTTTCTAAATAGTAGAAAGCCCATAATTAAAATGTAAAATCATAAATTAGCGGAAACTGCATTCAGCATAGTATGCTCCAAGGATCTGTTCTTGGCCCAACTCTATTTAGCATTTATTTATCAGTCTGATAAATGAGTTTGATACATTTTGGCAAGACGACCTGATTCACAAGCTCCTTAACTCTTTACTCTTAAACAAAATTTTCTAAATAGTAGAAAGTCCATAATTAAAATGTAAAATCATAAATTAGCGGAAACTGCATTCAGCATAGTATGCCCCAAGGATCTGTTCTTGGCCCAACTCTATTTAGCATTTATTTATCAGTCTGATAAATGAGTTTGATACATTTTGTCACAACGACCTGATTCACAAGCTCTTTAACTCTTAACTCTTAAACCAAATTTTAACAGTAGAAAGTTCATAATTAAAATATAAAATAATAAATCAGCGGAAAATGCATTCAGCATAGTATGCCCCAAGGATCTGTTCTTGGCCCAACTCTATTTAGCATTTATTTATCAGTCTTCGCAACTATATTTTGTAATTTTTGCAGGTAATACTGCTATTTTTGCATAGGTTATCTTATTTCTTTTTCTTAGATGGCGGTACAGTGCTTGAAGAGCCAGCACCAAACTTCAATTATGTTGTGTGCGATTTAATTTAAACACAAGTGAACGGGACCTACAGTTTAATGCCGATTCCGAACAGCCGATAAGTTTTTTTTCAAGACAAATGTAATAGAGGAGTTTGCCAGTACCCCGCCGAGGAGAGAAGCAGCGAAATAAACATTCGATGGCGTGGGTGTTATCAGGATCCGAACTCGCTCATCGCGCGACTTACGTTTTCTACCTTCTTTTCTGTTTTTCAAAATAAAACCTCTGGACTTGTACCTGCACTCATCATATAGACACATAATTCTGTGGCAGATTCACAGTGCCACCTGATTCTTATGCATTCCGTCATTTACCTCACAATGAACCCTCACAAAAAGATGCATTGTAGCACATTTCCTTCGGAGTCAGCATCATGCTCGTAGGAATGGTATGTAACTCATGTTTTAAGCTTTTTTGTCTTGCGTAAGATTGCAAAAAATGAATTTAGAAAAAAAACAAAAGTAAGAGAGCCTGGAGAATTAAGCGTTTCCAAGTTTGATTTGATCGATCTTCGTGTCTTAAGCAGTATTTCGGCTATTTTTTTGTTTAATGCACGGCCTTAGCGCATTACTTGTAGTCAGTAACGTATCACCTGGAGTGATGATTTTATTGGGTTTGAGCAGCGCATAAAATACCACATTTTTCTGGTCCCACCAAACACAGAACATGCATTTCGATCCAAGGGCAATGGCTTCATTGCAGATGCCAATGATCCGCCGGGCTCTATCCACGACTTCCGGCTTTTGTTATTATCGTAATGGATTCATCTTTCAACGACAACAACAATTCGATGCGAAAACCCTTTCTTATTCTGCGATTGGTGCAACTGTTCCCAGTATCGGCTTTCAATGTCCCTTGGTTTCAATTCATGGGAACTCACTTCCCTTGGTTCTGTATATTTTGCAGTGCTATAAGCCGTTTTCTTGCCATCGACAAATGAATACTCAATGATTAAGATACTTTTTGAGGAGCTTGACATTGGTCCTTATCAAGTAGTTCCTTCAATTTTTAATCTTTGAAATTTTGCGGTTGTCTGTAACAAGTCTCAATCACCACTTTAAAAACATACAAACCCCCTTGGATACGTTTGCTCTGTTAGAGCAGGGTTACCATGAACTTTCACTGAAATTCGATGAGTTTCAGTAGCACCTTTTGAAATACAAGGAATTAAGTAGAACTTCTCGTTAAAACTATTTACCCAGAATAAAGTTCGACCCATTTCGTAAACTACGAAGTTTTGTTAATACCATCCAGGCAAATGACATATAGTAAGATGGATGCATGTTAACAGCTGTTTTACGGCGAATATTTGACATACATAAACAAAAGATGGAAAATTTACTGCCATCTCTGGTAAGAAACCACCCCATAATTCCCACCCCCAATAGAAGCCCGTGAGGAACGTTAAAAAAGTAAAGGGAACTTTGTATTTTGCGGTTTTTTTTTGACAGATTCATGCATATTTTTGTTATTTTATTGATAAACATGTCTGATAAATTGCACAAAATTTTGCTAAAGAAATGAAACAAATTGTAGTATATTTTTAAAACTAAGGTTTAAGGTTTATCTGATTGAAAAAATGTATGTTTAATCGATGTGGACGGAAAAGTTGTCCTTTTTAAAAACCGAAAATGCTTGTTCTTCTACACGCTAAGTACAGGGCTTTCCAACAAAAGGTGCTATCCAAAATTGTTAGAAAATTTCAACTTTTTCAATACAAATGGAAATCTTCTTATCTATTTTTAAAGTTTAAGCCCTGAGATTAGTAATGAAATATAATATCTAGAAAAATCTTTAAAGCCTTTGCGAATACTTCCCCTTAAACCAAGGCTCAAATAAAAAATCGAATGGTGTTAAAATGCATCAATTCAACATCCAACGACACCATGGGTGGTGTGCTGGCTTAAATTCCCATGTCAACTGGACATTTTCAGTAGTCAAATTTTTGTATAAAGTGGTTGCGGAGAGGTCCAATTCTGGACATCACCTCGAAATGAATACGCCTACGTCTTCACTTATACATTCGACGACGGCGGCGATATTTTACTATAACTGTGCGAAAGAAAACTTCTTTAAGAGTTTATGCGACTACTCTATAATCTACATATCAAAAGCCGTTATAACGATAATTGAGCGCTGACAGTTCAATATTGGCGCGAAACCCAAAATGACACCTATCGTTGGATGACCGTTTACTTGCTAAAGATACAATTCTTTCAACGAAGATGATGCAATACTGCGTCCGTGTAACGTTGGTTGCCCTGCCTTCCGTTTCACCATGAGGAGAACAGAGTAGGATTTAAACTATAAAAGCTGAGGTCAATTGTTAAGGTGTTGAGATAAAATTGAGAATCCACTTTTTAGTGTGGGTTTAATAACTTTGAGAAAGCCTTTGCTATGGACACGTAATGATGCTATGCTTTACTGGAAAGCACTTGTAAGGCTATAGTTATCACGATCACCCGCTGGCACCTTTCATTTGGGAGGCACTCAACGAGTTCTCGTTCGTTGGCTTACGTTAGCCTAACAGGGTGCCCTCGTTGTTTTACTGTTCAAATGTCTGTTGATCATACCGTTATATGGAATGGGTCACGAAGGAGAATAATATTATATTTGATCCATCCCAATAATATCCATGCAACTCATAACTCTTCACTTCTAAAACCACAATATTAATTCCTTTAATCCAAGGACATGGTTCACCTGCTAACCTATCCATGAACACCCTAACGGAATCGCTGTACTGATGAACAGAAATACTCGAAACAGATTTATGAATTTTATTGTACGCTTCAGAGAATCTGTCCATTTTGCAAATTATTTCCCCCTAACCAGCTCACACAGCGAACAAGAGAAGGAGCAAAGCACCACCGCGCGAGCGTGCTGCGTTAGCAAAACAAATGATATTCGTCCAAGCACAAGTGCAATGCATATGGAATGCAACATTTGTTACACGCGGCATGCGGGCGGTATGGCTGTGAATCTACACCGTGCATACGCCCGCAATCTACCCACAAAACAATTGTACGTATTTCGTATCTAAAAATGGAAAATGTCCCATTGAGTTATGCATGGACGAAAATTGGAACAGTGCAACAGTGAAAGCGCCGCAAACATAGCCATTACCATCGACATGAAAGAAGGAATGAATGAGCGAGCGACGGTGTCACCGGGATCCCTACGGCACGGTGTAATGTGGCGTACCGGCTAAGTGAGAGAAGCGAGCGACCACAACGGACGGGTGAGTGTCAAAGAGGAGAACCAGTCGCGCATTGTAATATCAAGCGCTACGTGGTATGCATACCACTCTAAACTGAGGAGTAGAGGGAACGAAGGTACAGGATGTGGACAATGGATCCATTTGGATCCTTAAAATTGAGTTTCTTTTTTGTGTGTACCCTGCATGTATCAAAAGTGGGACATGCAAAAAGGACGTTGTGCTGCAAGGAACTGTATTACATTCTTATCCTAAGCATCATCTCAGAAGTCAACTACATCATTGCCAGCTTCCATATGCTTCGTGTTCTATGTTGACACCAGGAGTTCAAACAATTCCACCTTTTGATGAATTAGATCCTTCCTGGAGGAACACTTGTACATGGATAAGGGCCTGAAACAATGTCACGGACGATGTAGATGATGCATTGTACTGAAACAGATACAATCCGTGACCGAATTAAAGCAAAGAAAAAATGGATGAAAGGATGTAACTTCCAATCTTTGTTCCCCGAATCGAAGGACAACACAAAACCTTTCGATCGCAATCCGATTAATCCTCCGGGAAATAATGGAGGAACGTTGAGATACGGATCTCCCCCAACTTGCTAAGAACTCCATCCTCATAATCGCACACAAGCCGTTGTGCATCATCAGATAGTGTACTGTGCTTGATGTCAGGGAGCGCGGACAGAAAAACGGATTACGAAACTGTCCCGGAAAGAATGTGAATCAACGAATCGAAAACCGTTCGTTTTAAATCGGATGGAATGCATTCCCCCGTAATGTATTTAAAACTGGGTGATGCGGAAAAGTGAGAGAAACGGACAAGTCCTTCGGCAGCGGAGACAGTGTGAGACTAGATAGTAGAGAAATGGTGATTGAAGTAATTGCCAAGTTGAATGACAACCCGGAAGGATGTTAGAAAACGTAAAATGAAAGCGTCATCTGTTGACAGATACGAACAGTTGTCGTTTTCTCATTTCCACCTCTTGCATCCTTGGTGCTCTTCACTTGTTCAGCTATTTTCATCATATTCAGATTTGACAGGATTTATAATTGGAAAATATTTTTTTTCTTTCTTCTTTTAACATCTCTTTTAATCCATTTGACTTCTGCTCTGTCCTTAAACTTTGCCTTAGTCCTTCGTCGTCATTCGCTGGCTGTTATTGCCAATATTCCACTTACTCCCTTTATCCTTTGGCTAATTTTCCTTTTCCAAGAAGGATATTCAAAACTTTATCGAAGAAAGAAACTTTTACAACCGCCAGCCATAGCCCTTCCATCTTATACTTTGAGTCGACCAGGATTGAAGACAAAAAAAGTGCTAAGACCGGTTTTCAAAGTTCAACATCGACGTATCAAGCAACAGCCACTTCAAAGTTCGATGAAGCACAAGTTAATGCAATTAATGGCGCGTAATTCGAATACCACCCGTCCGAAGGGCAGACATTATATTTTGCCGCCTTAAAAAAATTAAATCAAACATCATCCGCGCTACAGATACATGTAGGATATAAATTAACTTTTTTTTTTGTAATAATTTAATTAAATCTCGTTTAATCGATTTTTCGATTTCGGCATGAGTCGATACAGTTCAGGACCACGAGAGTGTGATGTCGCACGTATGAGTATCAGGTAGCGAATGAGTTATGACGGACAGTCTATGGGGGTGAATACATCTTTTGGGGGAGTCTGCGGGCATCTGATAAGGGCATCGCGATTGAATGATTTTAATTAACCGTTATTTGCATATATTTCATCCCCTCACCCATCGACGTGGAAGTGTTTGTCTCCCATATTGATATGAAAACTGATTGATAGTTCATTCGGATAGTCCTTGAAGGCAGCTCATTATGCGAATCTATATTATAAAAAAACACGTAATTTTTATTTAATAATGATGGGCTTTGCGGCAGGTTAAGTCCTTAGGGTCTGTGGTATTTTATTTATTTTTCGTTAATTTTTTTTTTTTATGGTGGAATGAATGAGGTTTAAACCTTGGTGAGCACTGATTACTCTTCTTTAAATGCGGCAAACCTCCATTTGTGAATTGATTTATATTTTCATGTCTATGTTGAGCTTTAAGAAGTTTTTGAAAAGATCCGATACTTTAAGTCGAATTCCATTCCAGGGCTAAGCCAAGCTTGAAATGTTTTTCTAAAGTATCAATAAATACTAATAACGCCACCATTTCTAACATATTTTTTGTACATAATTATTGCTCTCAACAAGAGATAAGGACCTCTTACCCATCTCAAGAATCGATTCTACGATAGCCCTATTATCCTGGGGCAAACCACATAGTCTTCTTTACTCTCAAAATTGTTTTTCAGTTCCATGAAGAAGACTACTGATTTCATATTCCGCGACCCAGAGGAGGATCAACATCCCTGATTATCTATTTGGGTAATGTAAGAATAATATATGTATGTAATCCCCTTCAACCGAGACGATTTTTTTCTGATAGCTACTAAATCCATTGAGTTCGATATACACATCTCTCCCAGTCTATCCCATATTGTTGAAGATGTAAATTCATTCAAAATTAATCCGGCGCCTATGTCCTACCAAATTCCTTTATACGGCGATACCAGTAAGCAACTTGCCTAGTTTATGGTTAAGAATTCTTTCATAGTTCCTGTTAATAAAATAAGAATTAAATACCACATTGACCGTATTTATTTCTCAAAATGACTTGAAGTCAATTACTATCAAATGGAGATCTTATCATTGATCGATATGGGTCATAAAAATGTACATAACCTGGCTTACCACGTTGTTAGCAATTATGAAAGGCAAGGAACTTTCCTGTTTAGTCCTTCCAATTTTCCGATAAGCCTTCCCTACTTTTACGGGCTTTTGCTTGGACTTTCTATGGATAGGCTAGACTTTCATGTTTCAAAATATTTTAAATGCTGAACTCACGGCTTCTGTTCAAAAAGTAGCGGGAAGACCACATTTTCACGTCTGATTTGCTTAATTTTGTCTTTGTTCACTGCTACATGCCCATAGTATTTTTAAAACGTATTGCTTGACAAGTTGGATGTTAAGCCGGCTGATTTGGGGCCTTTGGAGATCGAATGGCGGGAAGGAAGTAGGCTTCGAATTAAATGAAGAGACAACCAAATATATTGCCACTGACTTCGACTAGGATCGATCCAAACCTCGCACCTGACTGCGCCCGATAAAGGCCTTGTGAAAATGTACGTGTTCATCTGGAAAACTTATTGATATTAATAAAAGGCTGCTTATGCGCAACGCATGCTTTTTCGCGATGAAGGAACTATTCAAAATAACTCCTTTACCCCACAATGTCAAGATCCATATTTACCAAGCTATATGGTATTAACCAGTGACATTTTACGGACGTCAAACTTGGTCTCTGACTTTTTAGTCAGAGGAGGAGAATCGATCTTACGGAGAATCTATTGTAGAAAACAGAACGAAGAAACAGGCGAGTGGAGAAAACTACACAACAAGAACTCATAGAAATTTATTCAGCCCCAAGAATTGTCTTAATAATAAAATCATGAACATTATGTAAGATGGGCAAGGCAAGTAAAACAAAAGGACAGTGGACGAAAGGCTAAAATAATAATGAGTGGAAAACTTGTAGGAAAAAGAACCCCAAGAAAGGCGTGTCGTGGATGGGAGCACAGTATAAAGATTAACCTAGAAGAGATGGAACAAAAAAGCTATACATGGAAGGAACGTACTCATAACAGGGAGGCTTAGCGAATGGTTGCTAAAAGGTTTCAAATGGCCGGTAATAAAAATACCAATGGTAGAGACTGGAGCGAATCGAGAGCAGATAAAAGGGTCCGCAGGTTGGGCTGTTTCAGTCAACATTGCTATCTTCGGGATGAGGTCCTTCCAAATTTACTACCGCTACTACAACCCTGTTATGGATAAGGATTCGTATTACTTTTAAACACCCAGTACATTAAAGGATAAAATGTGAGCAGTAGCATATGGGAAATGATCATTGAACAGTTGCATCTAAAAATATATAAAAAAAACTGAATCTAGCATTTCAAAACCGGTTTTTCTTTTTAAAGTCCAATCTTGGTGGCTTAGTTTTTTACAGACTTTTGCCACCCGTTGAAGTCCTCAGATATATTATAATTACTGATAAATTAAAGTTTCTGTCCGACAACCTTCCGTTATCCTTTTTAACATTTTAGCTAAAGTTGTGTATAATAGAATAAAATTATACGGGATAAACCTAGTCGCCCTAAAACATGCGCCACATAGAACCATCAAAAGTGAGACAGTCATACAGGAAGTTGACACATCGTCGACGGTTGACATATCGTCCTCTTCACCACATGTAGGGCAGCTGCTCGTCTCAGTCCATAAGAAAAGCAACATACATTTTGCTAACACTATAAGTACATAGCTTATACATACGCCTGCACCAAGGATGATCTGGGATCATGTGTCTAAAAGACCCAATCAATGATGGAGGAACCATACTAAATCAGTATTTTGTAAGTGATGGCAAGCTTTAGCACAACTTTTAGGGCCGAAAATATTTCTTCCCGGATTTGTATCTAATGGCATGTTTATAAGGCTGGTTCCATCTATTGAGATGAGGTATGGCTTTCAGTGCAAACCTCATAATTAAAATATAGAGGGAATAAAGACACAGACAGGTAATATCTAAAGGGGAGCTACCACTACAGATGATTTATTGGATGTATGTGGTTACTTTCGGCACCGGATGTATTACCTTACTTATTTCTATATGCAGGTCCTTTCTGGGTAATAAGCCCCATGTCTTCAAAGCGGATCAGCGTTGCCAGAAATCAGGCAACACTTGCACCGTTTTTGACCAAAATATAATATTTAGAAGATCTCCGTGGGTTATTATTTAGGATTTTTGGCTTTTTAGACTTGGCTTCTTCAGAGATCGAAATTTCGATGTCTTTTAGAATCAGCTTTTAGTAAAAAGTCATTCATAAAAGTCAGCGCTGCCTGAGCTTTAAGACAGACTTTGAAGCAATTTAAAATACTGATCCTAGAATCGACTCCCTAGCTCTCGATAAAAAAAACAACAAGACTATCCAAATGGCTTGAAATTCAAGGAAAGTTGTTTGACTGGCTAGTAGGCTTGATGTATGTAGCGGTAAGAAGTTTACTATTGTAACAAAGCATTCAGAGTTTAGTACGGAGTACCACGGGGGTCGAAGTAAAGTCCTTTATTTTTTATACTGCATCAAAACTACGTAGACGATGTGAAGATCTTTTCCCACTTACCCTTGCATGCTTAAAGTTTATTTAACCATTTTTTTTCGACCTGCTGTGCTTGAGCTCGTCGTCATTAAGTGACCAGCCACTTCATATTCCCATTAGTCTATTGCTTTAAGAGACTAAGTGGAATTTTCTGTAGGGAATTCGATAACTCACAATATTCATTACACCAAAACACATTAGGCAGGTGATCCTCTAAAAGTACCTTTTCAAATTGATTTGTTTTGTTATTGTTTTTCAGTTTACCAAAAAGGAATTTTACTGCGTTATATTGACAAAAAACTCCATCAAACTTTTAGCCAAATACTCTGAAAGCTTCTATACTTAAGCGCCGATAACCATCACAGCAAACTGCCTAAAGCATCAATCCAAGTCAATGTGTCGATATGTCTTCCGCAAAATTGCATTAGTCACCAGTTTGTTTTTTTAACTCTGCAACTTCAGCCTATCGCTACGACACGTAGCATATCTCCATCCATCGTCCTCGCCATCGATATACATTCACATTCAATGCACTCGGCTAGAAAGCGAATACAAGCGAGCACGACGAATACTTTCACATTTATTTAGACTTCCGCATCTACGCATACGTGCTCGATGGTATTGCATTTCGTTTCATTCTCTGATGCGCGTCGTACTGCCGCTATGACCGTTCGTCATTCAACCAAACTCCATTCAATGTTCAAATGACACATTCACCGCACCGACCAATATATGCTTGGCAATTCTAGAATGCCTAGCGCACGCCATTCTGTTGGGCTATTCTGAAATTGCAGCCGCAATTTGCGAGCCTTTCATCAAAAGATATGCTCGTAGCTCATGCTCAGTGTTCGGTCAGTGGCTGGATACAAAGGAGCTTGCAAATTGCGTCCCATGGAGGCTAGTCATGGTCGTCGTTGTTCCATACTGTGGTGCGGGCGGTTTGTGTTTCTTTTGTTTTTTTTTTTTTTTTCTCTTTAGTTTTGTTAGCTCCTTGCTTCACACCTGAACGGATTGCTTGCGTTGCGTTTCGGTGCGTTGTCCTATTCTGTTTCCTAATCAATTTTGGCACGCCGACGATTGACTTCACGGTCTGTTTGTAACACTGGGGATTAATACTGAATACATATGTATGTACCTGAATACAAAGAAGACCCTGTGTGTGAGTTCAAGTTACCGCTAATTGTCGCGGATAAAAACTGAAACGATAGATGGACAGATAGTCAATTCGGATCAATTGCTTACACGTCATTAATGGAAATTTCGTGGTTTAACCTCACGGGCTTATTCAGTGGAACGTCACTTTTAGTTCATTTCCGACTCGACGGTGGTTCAATGGGCCCATTTAAGGACCAAATTATACATGTCAGATTATAGACGTACGATGGCGATGCGGGTGTTGTGACACGGGCATACGCAGAAGAGGAAATCGAATAAGGACACAGGATACCAAAAAAAAGGGAAACTGGAAAACCCTTCACCGATGGCTGTCACAGTCACTTAGATATCAGAACGAAGCGGGCAGATAGAAATGAAGAACCAAAGACAGCAATGAGGGATTATTGTATCCAGCGTTAGTAAATCGCATTGCAAACAAAATTCATCCCGTTTGCCAATCCTTGGCTTGTCGACGGTTTCATTAACTGATTGAATTTGTTTAGCGCCCAGCTTACCTCTCCGTTTTTCGACACATACCAGTAGCGTAGACGGCGAGTCGAAAGGACAGAACTGACGAACGAGCGAGTGAATGATATTTACATCGTATTTGTGGAGCTCCCACCGCGCTGCGATGGTATCAGAGTTATCACTGACAAACGAACCCGTCAATGACAAGGGACAAGGACGGCGACAGCGACGACGTCGCTGATAATGATGACGATGATGAAGATGGGGAACGACGGGGTGCTGATAGCCGGGACTTAAATGATAGCTACTGCTTTCGTTTATAATTGTTATTTACACACTGCGGATTCGGGATTTAATTACGGCGACAATCAAAACGAAGGATTTGTTTGAACAGCGGTTAATTGAGTTTCGGTTACGCGAGCGATGCGCTTAGAGCTCCTCGAGGTTTTTGTTTTCATCCGAAATTTTAGGAAGCCTCATCGATGGATGACGATGAATTGGGGAAAGATGAAGTGGACGAAGGCGGCGAAGATAGAGGCGTACTGATAGAAAAGGAATAAAGGATTAGGGTTAAGAGTTTTCGGATGAAATTGAAATGGTTATCGGAACTGGAGTGGAATAATGGGTTTTTCCCGACGAATAATTAAACTGCCAGTAGTGAGGAATGATATCCTTCCGTTTTTCTTCCTCGTCCTTCTTTTGCTCTCGGGTTCTGGTGATTGTCCTTTGTTCGCAGTGTACATCTGTAGGGCTTGATGTACTACAAGTACATTGTTCATCTGTTTGTTTTGCCTTTAATTTTCATGGAAATAAGGATGAGGCGTGAGCACTTTTTTCGTTCTCCGTTTTCATTTACGTCCAGTAATGATAAAAGGAGAGGGAAGAAAGGACATTGACATTAACAGCTGCTAGTTAATTACTTTTCCATGGAAATTATATGTTGTCAGTGCGAGACATCTCTGAAAAGCTTGTCATTCAAGGAAACTAAATAAAAGAACCTTCAGCTACACTAGGCGCCATAAGTCTACGCTCCTTTCAAAATGTTTTTCATTTAAATGTTTATCAATTAAAATTTAAGGACTCATCGGCAAAATAATTCTCAGAATTCTTATATTATGTATTTCCTGTACCAATATAAAATGCCTGCGCCAAAATTCCTGGAAGGGACTCGGCCGCAAGCAGAAATAACGGCATTCTTAACCGGTGGGACCCAAAATTGCAGACGTCAAAAGTGTACGCTCATTATTCGATTTCAGTTTTTCTTCTGCTGCGTACGTTACAATATACTTGAATCTCAACTGTGCATTTTGTGAAAATAGAAAATATAGCATTTTGTTTCGTTTTCCTATCACTTGCACTGGTGGGTTTTTTTTTATTAACAATGCCGTCACAAAGAAAGGAAATAGGCGTAGGCGAAAGAAAAGTTATTATAAAACTTCATCAAGGTCAAAATTACCGCCAAATAGCTAAAACCGTTGGAAGAGCGTGGACATCAGTACGGACAGTTGTTAATAATTTTGAAAGAACAGGAGTCATAACTTCCAAACTAAGATCCGGCCGACCACCCAAGTTAACCCAAAGGGAAACATGAAGTATTGTGTCGCAAGTTAAGAAAAATCCTAAAATAACTGCGTTCCAAATAACTCAGAATATTCAACAAATGTTCGAAAAGAAAATAAGTGTTTCCACAGCCCGAAGAATTTAAAAAAAAGAGGCTATCATGGTCGAGTAGTTCGAAAAAACCTTTTATTTCTCTGATAAACCGTCGCAAACCCATTGCATTCGCAAATCAATACGTGAACATGCCTCCAGAGTTTTGGCAGAAAATTTTATTTTCTGACGAAACGAAGTTCTGCGTACTCGTATTTGGCATCAAAGGACGGAAAATTGTATAGAGAAAATGCGGTACAGCAATAGACAAAGAGAATCTCTTACCTACAGTTAAACATGGTGGTGGAGGAATAATGATGTGGGGATGTATGGCAGCTGGTGGGGTAGGAAATTTTGAATTTGTCGAATCTACTATGGACAGGTTCGCATATTTAGACATTTTAAAACGCAATCTACGACAAAGTGTTGAAAATCTGGGGCTGCAAAATGAGTATTACTTTCAACAAGACAACGACCCCAGACATACGGCCGAAGTCGTCAGATTGTGGCTTCTTTATAATGTTGCTAGACAGTTGCCAACAACGCCACAATCACCGGATTCGAATGCAATCGAGCACCTTTGGGCATTATTGGAGCGTAATATACGGAAACACACGATTAAGAGTAAAACAATGTTGAAAAGAGTCTTCAGAGAAGAGTGGAATAAAATTACTGTTGAAGACATTGCTAAACTAGTTAATTCCATGTCAAAACGACTCAGAGAAGTTCTTTAACTTCGTGGATATTCAACAAGTTACTAATATATTTTTCTTGTAATTATTATTTATATAACTTTGTTGTTTAAATTACTTTGAGTGTATGAGCGTAGACTTTTGACACGTACATTTCTGAAGTATGTACATGTTGTTGAAGTACCTTACTAGCCTTTAATAAAAGAGAAAAACTGAATAAATAAGTTTCTCATTTAAACGTTTTTATATACCACACATACAGGAGCGTAGATCGGATGGTCATTCTCATCATGCTCGCCACCATATTTTTTTAGAAAACCGAGTTTTATTCAGAAAAATGTTACATATGTATGTAAAAAAAAGAGAAGTCCGATCGTCAACGAGGTAGTCGTGGGACGTGCCTTATTTCGAATTTGGATTTTGTCCCAAACTTTTCCTTCCAACTCAATATTACAATTTTGTTTTGTGTTCTGTAGGCAATTATTTAATTATGCAAATAAATCATAGTGTAATCGCACTTGTAAAGGACACTGTCTACTAAATGGTCGAAACAATATGTATCCATGTACTTTCCAGTCACTATTTTTTTTATCTATGTACTTTCTGTTACTAAATAGATCGGATGATCCTCCCGTTGACATATGTAAATCGCTCTCTAATAAATAGAGCCGTGAAATACTTTTAGGCGCTCATTCCGTTGTTACCAATAAACTGTCGCGAACCAATTTCTTTGTGTTTAATTTTTTTAGTGCACCTACAGTTCCATATCCAGGCTTTAGAACCAGCTGAGCTATCATTTTGACGCTTTCCAGTAAAAAATTTAAAATTACCTGTTTGACCAAGTCTTAAATTTTTGTTGACTTTGGTTTTTCGCTCCATGATCCGTGAAGCCCTAACCAACTAAGTTCACATTTGGATCAATTATGAAATATTGACTCCCTCTGATAAAAAAGAAAAAAAAGAACCCATTTACATTTTATTTTTTTCCAGGAAAAGCCTCGAATTTTTGTAGTTTGACCTGACACCAAATTTAATTCATATTAGAATTAGTACGAAATTTTTAATTTATGCCCAATTCAACTGAAGGGCGGAAGTTTTCATTTCTGATCCATGAAAAGGCACAGGAATGTCACTCGCATATGACACACCTAAGAAATATTTTATCTTTTTCGATTATAAAAATCTAAAAATCTTTCCTTTTTTGACTTACAACGAAGTCATGGGACCCTATTTTGGACGAAATCCTTCAATTTTCTAATGTTGGGTATCAGAATTTTTTAATTTTTTTTTTCAAAAAAGCCTTTGAATTTTTTTTTGTGAGAAGTTTTCAATTTATGCCATATTCAACCAGAATGTGAAAGTTTACTTTCCTGACCCATGAAAAGGCTCTGGAACGATAGTCGCATTTGAGTCACCTAAGAAATCTTTTATTTTTTCGTTTTTTTCGCCCTCAGCGAGTTCATTCGGCAAAATTCTAAGACAACAGCATGGAATCTACTTGACCCACATTTGGGTCACCTATAGAATATTGACTTTTTCTGATAAAAAATTGAAACGTCTCCCATAGCGAATTTTAATAATTTTCCAGGAAAAATGTTGTATACTTATATTTTGGCCTAGTATGAGGTATATTTTTTTTTGGATATTTGAAATTTTTGCAAATTTTAGTTAGATATAAATATTTTCTTTGCTGAACCATGAAAAGGAATTGGAATATCTCTAAAATGATCCGGGTAGATGTCAAAATTTAATTTTTGTTGTCCAATGAAGAGGCTCTGGAACCAGCTAATCTAACAACAGTTTCACCTATGATCATCACCTGGATCATCATCATCTGGATCATCATCATCATGGATCATCTACCAAATGTATTTTTTTCACGAAAAATCAAAAAAATTGTATTTTAATCTATGGTACCAGACATTTAAATTTGAAATTTTTCTTTTTCATTTGAATATCAAAATTAGATTCCTTGACCTATAGAGATGTCCTGGGATCGAACTAAGCTTTAGGATCTTGTTTGGAGCTTCCGGTTTCCCTCCGCATACTTGAGTCTACGAATTTGTTCAAATTTGGATTTTGTACTAAATTTTAAAATTTTTCAATTAAAAATCTGAATTTTGTTTTTAGACCCATAGGGAGGCGCAAGACCAGTTTTAGCTCAGATGGGGATCACTTTTGAAATAATTTTTTTTTTTTTTCGATAAGAAGTCCAGAAACTAAATTAAAAAAGAATGTTGGCTTATAACTAGGTCCAAGGAACAGACTATATTCAAGTTGGAGTCATTTTGAAAATTTAAAATTCTTCCAGTTAAAATCTGAAAGTTTGTATTTTGGTCAATGAAGGTATTTTGAGACGAAATTTAGTTCAAATTTAATGTTTTGGCCAAATTTGGAATTCTTCAATCATATTCTAAAATCTTGTGTTTGGTCTGATAAAAGGGTCTTTGGTTCAAATTTGAATCTCGTACCAAATATCCGAAAAAAATGTTAGTCCATGACAGAATTTAAGGCCATACTGAGTTCACTATTTAGAATAAGACCGACTTAGGAAAGCGTTTTTGGATTACGGCATAATATAATTAAATATTTTATAGAGATTAGGTAGCAAAGGGAAACGCGACTTAAAGCGGCGCTAAGCGCAGTTGACTAAAAAATTGCTTACTAATCATAATAATTGGTTGGGGCCAACATTTTTCAGCGTCGACTCTAATGATAGTTGCCCGCCCTCATATGAACGTTTATTTGGAAGACTGGGTGAAGTTTTGACTTTATCTTTTTAAAAAATTTAGGAAAGTACTCTTCATATTCATATATTTATTCGTATAGACTTATACAATAAGATCCAATATCTTCTTAGATAGTATAAGCTTAATTATTTAACCTACATGATGTGGTATAAGTTACACCAAAAGATAACAATATGAAAGCAAATTAAGAAAGAAAGAGTAAAAAAAAAGAATGTAAATACAGGGTGTCCCACGAGCAGTGTACCAAAAAGCTAGAGCGTGTCGGCCTGGTCAAGGCAAGAAAAAAATTGTATGGGAGGGGGGGTCTATTCCCCCCGTTTAGCCGGGAGGGGCAATTTTCTAAAAAAAATTGACTTATAATAATAATAACAATAATTTTTTTTTCAAAATTTTGAGTTTGAAAATTAATTTCTCAAAAACTATTCCTTAAAAGCTTCGTTTAAAAACAAGATGAAAGAAGAGGTTTCTGGCTTTACAGAAACGTATATCACGGCGTTGTGGATGTAACTGTTGATTTTTAAATTTTTTTTTCTAAATTAAGTCAATTTTTTAGAAAATTGCCCCTCCCGCCTAAACAGGGGGGGGGGGGTGTTTTGGCCAAGATAATGCGCGTTTTTAAGGCTGTTATTTTATGATTGCTCCACAGTAGACGAAGCCCTCCATAAACCCTCCCGATTGTCAATCTGATGTGGTAATTCCAAGAAAGCGTCTTTATAAAGATTATACATAAGTTTTTAACTGATTCGACAAATTCAATTTACTTATTATTTAAGTATATTTTGGGGAAGTCTGACGTGTAAATGGAGTTTCTTGAAATTACCAAGCATTTATATTTGAGTGGGTTTACGCAGAGTCCATTTTTCTGTGACCAACTATGAACATTAATTAAATCCTCATTTACTTCAACTGCTGCATTTTCAACCAGACCAAGGGGAAAGCTTTTCCGTATCTGAACATCGTCAGCATACATATCTACCTGACAGTTTTGGGGGATCATTAATATACATGGGGAACAATAACGTACCCGGTATAGAACCCTGTGGAACCCCTCTGCTCAACATGAGAAATGTCTTTGCATTTCAAAAATCTTTTAGATTCTGTGAAGTAGATACGAATTAGGAAATATACCAAACCTATGTATGTTGTGGATGATATGAACATTTTTCACCATTGGAATGTCTATATTATTTCCTCCCTTTTAAATGTCTTTGTCCATTTTACATTTTGCGAAAGTAATTTTCAAAGACACGTTTTTTGGGGTACCAACTATTTTTCGAAATGTCTTAAAGTTCTTTGGTATTAAGCCAAGCATCCACTCGGGACGAATAGTCATTCACGTGTCCCATGCTCAGACATAAAACTAAAACATTACGAGACATTTTTCTCCTCCAGATTGTACGTCCTTATACACCATATATTCCTCCCTCCCTGTCCCGATTGTCACATCCTCAATTGCGTTCATAGTTCTCAAATTGCTCGACAGACTATTTACAAAAGAAATTCAAGCAAGCATAAAATTTTCCAGAAAACACACTCGTAACCACCAGCTCCGGCTTAACAGTAAACAAATACCATCTCTAGCACTATCACCCACTTCCAACTACATGGTGTACACGCTTCAACACCAGATAATCCCCTGAGCAAACGAGCTCCTCGTCCTTATCGTCTTCGTATTCCCTTGGTTTCGGATTCCCCTGATTCCTATCCCACTGGCTCATGTTTTCTACTGGTTATTGTGTAGTTACAAGCGTTATTGCATTTTATTACCGTTACCTTGCCAAATTCCTAATAACAATAAAAACCAAACCCATCGTTAACCGGCACGGAAAAAAGCTGAGTCGCAGCGAAGAAACAATGGAACGCGAATGCAATTGCGATGACCTCGTAACCACCCACTTGGCTCATTGAAAATAAACACACCCACACTTTATTCCTGGAAGTTGGTTGTTGCCGGTATTTCAAGCGGCTAACTAAACTTACCAGGAAAGAAACGAGCGTCCTTGTTATGCTGGATTGTGTTGTTATTATGTGTCAACACGCGACCAGCAGGGGACCATTCGCATGGATTAAAAAGAAAAACAAAAAAGCAAAGGAGAAAAACGAGAACCGGAAAGGGCGGATGTGCTGACGACGATGAGGACGAACGGGACCAACCGAATGACCAGTAGGACTAAAGAACGTCAAGAGGACGTGAGCGATGACGATGAATGACTGCTGCGATATGAGGGTAGGCTTACTTCATCCATCAGGACGTTTTGTTTGTTAATCTTCGATAAAGAGATCTAGAAATGGCCATGTGGGTGGTTGCATAATCCCCACCCGTTCCAGGAATACGACGTGTGTAATAGGCTGATCTAGTGTGCAATTGGCAGATTTAATTTTCCGAGTGCATTTCCCCTCGACGTGGTGTTTGTCGCGATAGCTTCTCGTGGTGACATGAGGTTTGCTGCTAACGAGTAATCACCAGTCGGTGACTACACTCGAATGGGTATGACTTGAGGGACAGGTAATACACGAAAGAAAGTCGGCAAAACCGACAGAAAATATGCTCCTCTAAGCTGTGGCAACAAAAACCGTCGTATGCTTCTGGCGCGGTGGGGATACACCGCATACCGCAACCCACCACCTGGAATTGATGAATAATTGCCGAGAAGCATTGTATGGTATGTGCGCATTGAGTAAAGCTAAAAGTGCGGAAAACCTAAAAAGGATACGACAAAAAGAGAAGGAACGAACAAAAAAACAAGGAAAAATGCAAAATTCTATTTGCATATCATCCCGCACGACACAAGAACACTCCGCCCGCCACCAGCCCTTGACAAGGGAGACGAATGGTGGATGAGGTGTGGGCAAGCAAAGAACTTGAATGAAAAACCTTCAACCGAGGAAGTCAAAGCCAGAAGGACGACAACGACAACTACGATGGTGAGGGCGATGACGACAAAAAGCCAACTTTCATTCTTTCGTGTAATTCTCGTTTTATCACTTCGTTTTCTGCCTCTTTTCCTATTCACTTTTCCCCGTGGTGCTACAAGTCCTGCTCCAGTTCCGATTCCATCTCCAACTATAGTCTCTCCGTGCTTCTTGGTGCTGTTGATGGCAGCGAAAGCGTGCTGTTATGTTGCGGTTATCGACACGCAAAGTCTAAATGCTGCCATAAATACTGCAAGTGAGCCTGCCACATCGAGCGAGGCTTCTCTCCTGCTGGTAGAGTATCTATTAAAGGATAATGAAGTTCTACCCAGCCAGTTGCCGGAGGTGAAATCCAATTCAGGATAATGCGTTGTACACATATGACAGAATGACATGCTGATGGCATTCGATTGAGGCAGCCAGTAGACTATGTGGTTTCCATTCCGAGGGCATGGTGATGCCGGTAATAGTGCAATCGCCCCTCCCACAATCCCTACCATACACTGCTGACTTCGTAGAGGTAACTCAACGCTTGGTTGGTTTCGATTTGTTTCTTGTTGACTTTTTATGTCCGGTTTAATACTTTTGAGTGGAAAACTTGTCAATGGGTAATGCATGTGAATTGTGGTCCTTTTTTTTATAAAATAAAAGTTTGACGACTTTACCGACTGACATATAGATAACATTCATGCTTGATCCTCGGTCGATTTTCCCCTGTTTCTACTTCGTTCCGTTTTATGGAATTGGTCCTTAAAAGTAATTTTATAAACGCGATTTCATCAGGATGCACTGCGTATTAACCATACGGGCGTGAAACGAAATACTTATCGACAGTTGTTTCAAGCAAGACCGGTCACTGCTGATGCAAGTCATCATCAAAGGTTAAAGCTATTTTTATAATGATCACTCTAGCGAGGGGCATTTTTATGCAATTTTATTGGAAAGGAAGCGGTAAATTACCATGTCGCATGGGTCACTGCATGACGATCAATATTTTTTTTTTGCTTGGACTAACTAATAGGAGTTGTTGTGGATGTAGTCCAGTCATATTAGGAAAATGTCTACACATCTAATTGAGGTGATGGCTGAAAGTTACATTCCTCTTCATGAAATCGATTATACCTATAATCGTAAATTGTATGACCTTCATACTCAAACACCCGACTGTTTAAAATTCATTCCGCAAGTGTCGCATTTAAAACAAAAACGATGGGCAATAAGAACGTATCAAGCTATATAATCAACCATGGAATAACAAACGGTGGCAGGGCCTTACACCCGACCTATTTAACTATCTGAGATCTTAATAGTTTCCAACTTTTCAGCTCATTTCTTCAGCTAATCGTTCACCAACCTGGTCCATTAAATATTGATTATATATCTCCCGCTTTAGTCATCGACAAAATATGAAAATATTTCGGTCCCAACTGTCTGCGTACAATAGTTATAAAAATGCCCGAGCAATCTGTTCCTACCTCTGTTGTATTTAATAGAGACTTTTTCTTCAGCTTTCAAAAAATCACCATCCTTATGCACAAAAAGGACAAAGAATAAGATATGCAACTATCGCCCCATTGCTAAACCCTCACACATACCCAAATTTTAAAGAGTATGGTCTACTAGTCTCGTACGATAAACTATTCGTCTCCTGCAAACTCATCTTTCCTTAAATCAAAGTGGATTTATAAGCGGTCGATCGACAACCATTTACCTGATTAATTTTGTCTCAGAAACCCTATGTGAATTTGAAGATGACAATGAAGGTCATCGTTCATCGTTCAGCATGTCTTTCGACAATATTTTGCATCAAATTATACATTTTAAATTCACTGCCCTAGGATCTTCTATTTCTAATCCAATTAATGCTAACTCTAGAGTCCCTCAAGATACCCATCTCGGTCCAATGATATTTACTGTAACCAAAAATGATATAGGCTGATGATACGAAAATATGTTGATTCCTGATCCCTTCCATCCGACATAAACAGGTTCACTACTTGGTGGCATAAAAAAACGTCTCATGCAATGGTTAAGCTATCACCTACTCACATGAGCGATTCCCTTAATTCCCCAGAATTTAATCTGTCCTAAAATTGTTTCCGCCCGTTTGACTTATGTAGGTGCTTAGGTGTTAACTGTGGCCGGAACCTAAATTTTGCCTTCACGGCGGCAAAATGTGCTGGTCAAGTTTGAACCCCCTCTTATGGGATTCGCATTGCACATATTTAGGTCATTCAATATAGGTTTATTCCCTTTGTACTCAGTGGTCTTCCTGGGCTGATGCCTCGCTTAAAACTTACCAGCCATCCACGCGGTGCTGCAGACATTATTTTAAATCATGACCTACTTAGCGGTAATATTGACTGCCCTATATTTGTACATATGACTCGCGGTCTATGCTCTTCTTCTGTATAAAGCCTCATCGAACGAAATATGGCTGCCAGGAATCAAAATTCGGAATGCTGCATGAAGCGACCTCCACCCTTTTCGAACTACCCCTCAATAAGCCCAGTCCTGGTTTAAATTATAATAAATATTATAATAAGTAATAAAAATAATTATAATTGTATCAAGCTAATAAAGCGCCTCCATGCGGGCACCAAACTGATCAAACCAATGGACGCATTTTGAATAGCCAAGGAGTGAAAAAGCTCAATAAGGGCGGTTGAATGTTGAAATCATGCCCATTAGTGCTTTTCGATTAGGGGGGCCATAGCTCCATTAGGACCATACAGAAAAACAATCAATATCCTATATATAAGTCCAATAGCCATTTGAATGAAGCAATCCGACAAAACGGTCAGACCTGTGGTTGTGCTCCTATCCACACTTCATAACTTGCTCGGAAAACGACGCCCCAGGCTCCATATGATTTGTTTTCCTGTTCCCAAAGGTCATCATTGAGCGAGCTTAGATGAGATCAATGACGCGTTTCTTTGGAAGCTTAATGCTGTCCCAAAAATTAAGTTCGAATTTTTTTTTGTTTTATCGGAATGTCGAAGAACTGCTGTCATAAGTGTATAATATCTATATAATGTATAACGACAACATCTAAGTAGACGAATGGTTTACTTTATTCATAAAAACCGACAATTCCTCTTACTTTTTTGAACAATTCTCGCCTGTTTGAGGAGAAAAGTCTGCGCGAGCTAGGAGTGCGATGGAAAGTGACTAATTTATTGGCGGATTGATTTGATTTGATGATAAGTATTTCCAAAGCCACGCGTTTGACCATCACCACAAAGCCTTTCTTGGTCTTGAGGCAACGTTTAACTCTAAAACACTTTAAGGACGTGTAAATGGCATAAGATCGATTTTAGACCCATAAATGAAATTAATTATTCTTATTATACATTAAACACGGATTTTCTTCATAATGCTTCTTAAGCCATTCTTGACCTAAGAGCTATAGAAGTTGCGAAATATCTTGCAGTAGAGAGCACCTATGAAGACGGACAGCAATAACCATCTGCATGAGTTACAGTGAATTAAAGGGGTTTTTTGCCACCGCTGATCTTGATATTGTTCAAGGACCTTTCTGCTCAAAGTTGCTTTCCGAAACTTCGCTTTTCCCACTGTTCTACATTTTACATAGCCATGTTGTGAGCTATTAATTCGCCCTTCTCCCAGAAATATTATTGTATTAGGTGTGAAAGCAACCCTGCCCCCGTTTATGTCCGAAGCCTGTCTTGAAAATAAATCGGTTCATTTACCGCAATTTCTGCTTCAAAAATCTGGCATAAACCTGGTTTTCCCATCAAGCCCGAGGATACAACCCATACCAGTGGTCGTTAGAGATGCTATCCCTGATTCCCATGCGAAATTCTTTAGCTCTGTTTAAAGTATTAGGACATGCGAAAAGCTGTCGCTCGCCATACCTGCATGGCACATTTAATATATACACATCTCGTCCCTGCGTTGGTCATCAACTTTTGTTTAACTCCCTTATTCCTGACCGCCCAAGAGAACGAAAAAAGGTTTCACAAGTATCCTTATCCCTTCTCATAGTCGTATCTAAATTATATCTTCCCGTAGAACTCGGAACAGAGATAAGGACGAATTCTCCAAATACCATTTATCCTGCAGCAGTTCTCCTTCTCCTCCACCCCGCCTCTGTCGTCCTCTTTACGTAGAAGATACCATCAATAAACCCCATAGATCTCGCAACAAACAGAATAAATCCCCGAATGGAGGAAAAAATAAATCTCAGGTAAAATCAGTACACCGACCACGGCCATTAACAAACTGAAGCTGAACGTGTATGTTGGATGGAATGTATCGCAAAAAATAAAATGAAAACCCCACCAAACTCGAAAAGAATCTTGAACCCACAATTTCGTCGTTCCGCCAACAAGCCCGGAATGACTTTTCAAATTACCTTCTCTCGTATATCCCGCATGTGGAGAGCCATCCCCAGGCACTCACTCAGCTATCCAACAATTCGGCCGTTCGTCTACTCGTTTATTTGCCTTCTTGTTATTCTCCATTTTAATGGTCATGCCAAAACGATTTAAAAGTTTCCTTTTGTAAAAGGTCACTATCACACAACACCAGCGACCATTCGACCAAGCCAACTAACAGACCGACCAACCGACCAATCAGCCCACCGACCAGTCGACAGGAGAGCTCGACTCCAAAGCGAACATACCTCCAAGTGGTGGCTATGTATAATTCAGTAGTTTATTTCTGTTCCTCTTTAAGCCACCATTGAATTTATATTCTTTTTCAAGACAAGGGGCCATCCAAAGTTCGGCCTTTTTCATGCCACCCAGAGGGTGGTGGAAACGGATACATTTTATTTCGAGAGATAAATTTAATTACACCGAAACACGTGTGTCCTTAAGCGTTAACGTTTACTTACTCAAGCGACGGCCACCAGATTGGATAGTTAAGGCGACCAAGCCAGCAGGAGGTGCTTTTTAATCAGCCGTAAAACATGAATGGGGGTCATGGCGGTTTTGTTTTTAAAGCGTTCGCTGTGATTTGATTTACTCAGAGGGGATATGAAACTATCAAATACTGGATACCGAGTTCGACTAATCGACATTTCTCGTGCAAGCACTACGGTGTGGGAAAGAGCGTGTGGTTGGGAGGGGCTGATGCTTAACATCTGACATTTAAAGAGACTTTAAAGTGGGCCAAATGTTAAACGTGATGCTTGATTATAGCTGAAGTTTTCAAAGACCTTTTTTCATGATATAGGATGAGTCCGTTTACGTTAGGGGACTTAAGAATCATACAAGATATGATAAGCAAAACTCTTTGAGAAAAAAATCCAAAGCTCCGTCTTAGTTGAAGGAGATCAAGGCCTTGCACGAGTATATATGTCTACCATTCAGAACTCATCTTCATTTGTCTTAATTGA
Source organism: Merodon equestris (assembly GCA_958301585.1). Lineage (NCBI taxonomy): Eukaryota > Metazoa > Arthropoda > Insecta > Diptera > Syrphidae > Merodon > Merodon equestris. The sequence continues at coordinate 17,047,573 of OY284416.1, read as the reverse complement.
ATAAAACATTAGAGAAAGCTGAGGGTAACTGGGTCGGCCGCAGTTCTGGTAAAAAAGGTTTGGGAACTTATTTTGAAGTGAACTCTTGAGACGAAATGAAACAAACCAAAGGAATCGTGATGGTGTTATTTGCCACAATTCGGAACTTGCTTGGAAAGGTCTCTTTTCTAGGAAGACTTTACCCGAAAGAATTTAATTGAAAGCATGAAAGTAGTCATTAATGTTATTAATACATGCTTAATCGAATGGAGTATTCTTGAGATGAATTGCCTACTCGAATGCTTGTAGACATACCACGTGATATACTGTTCATTGAAAAAGTCCTTAAAGACCCTTCTATTCGGATTATTAAAGGGGAAATTGTTATCTGAAAAAAAGTGAGGGTTCGAATGGAATGAAATCCTCGACGAAATGTTAGGAAAATAGCTGTTAAGTTAAAAATGATAAAGACCATGCGGAACTCAAACTAAGGCCGTATAATTAACAAAAATACAAAATCTTAGTGATTCTCAAAAAAGTGGTAGGGCAAAGGAGATATTGCGTTTGCATGAATGTGGCCAAGCACAAATCCTTGTGCTTATTTAACCGAAAAGTCATACGAACATTTGAACCTCAATTGGCCAACAAAGGCTAAATGGCTCCGTTTATAATGGACTACGTGGCTGCACCGTCGGATCAGTGTTGTGTTTTGAACTGTACTATCAGTGTGGATAGGAATATGTACCGGAAAAATATATCAGAAGGTGCTTTAAAGCTTTGGACAATCAAGTATTTCGATGAGAAAGAGAGGTTGATTCAACAAGATTCTGCATCAGCTGACTTAGTCCGCATGAACCAAGAATGGATAAAAAGTTTCCTTAATTTTGTGGATGCCTCCATAATCACCAGATGCAAAACGACTTGACATTTCCATACGAAGCGTTGTACAGACCAAGATCAGCCTTAAAAAACATCAAAGTCTGGATGCGTTTAAGAAAGTTTTTCTTTGAGAATAGACGAAGATTCCGTAGACTCACGTTCGTGCAATCTGCAACTGTGTCGACCGACTTAACTCCATAACGCTCGTTAGAGGTGGGGATTTCAAAAACTCAAAAACATGAGTATTTTACAAGACGCTTACATCTTCTTCAATAAAATTTGTCTTCAAATAAAAAAAAAACACATTGTATATATGATAGAAGGTTGTTCAAAAAGTAACAGGAATTCTGGGAATTCTGTAGTTTCTTGGGCTAATTCGCTTGGATAATGCGACAAAGATTGACCAAACTCTGTGACAAGTTCGGTTGAATATGAAGTTGAAGTTCAAGTTTACTTTGCTTTTGCAACAAGGATAAGCCGTTTGCGTAAATCCGAAAAAAAATATCCTGGCTTGTGACGAATTAATTTATAGCCTTTCAACTGTTTACCTGAATTCCTGTTTGTTAACGTCTGAAAAAAATTAAATCTTTAAGGATGTGCTAGTCTACCGATATAGTGCGTGATTACCTGTTCCGAAAAATTAAGAGAACCTCAGGGGGTCGAACTTACGCATAATTAAAAACGTTGCCATCATTCATTAGTATTTGCGTTTGAATACAAGTCGTATAGAAACAAATCACGGTTTGATTGTCTACTATTATCACTATGTCTACCTGCCATTCGGAACTCAGAACTTCGGAGCCTTATTGACAAACTTTTACCAAGCCTCCCTGTTATGAGTGTGCGCTTTCCATGTCTTGCTGTTCTGTTCCATCACTTCTAGGTTCATCCGGCTTTCCATATATCGTGGTCTTTTTCGCTTGGGTTTTCCAATTTTGACTGTTTATTAACGTCCACTGTCCATTCGTTCTATGAGTCCTGCCCACTTTGGTGTTCGCGATTTTATTATTCGAATTATGCTTGGGGGTGAATAAAATTCGTCGAATTCTTAATTTTGTAGTTTACTCGCTCTCCGTGTTTTAATCCCCCCTATATCACTCTCCTCGTGGGCAAGACAGAACGGTCTGAGAATAAACCCCCGAGCTGGTCTTGTTCACCAGGAAAAGGAAAATTCCGATATTTGCTCCCCCAAAGTTAGAGAGTACTCCACTCAAACTCAAAGCGGAATCCAAATATCTAGACATCATTCTTGACTCCAAACTCTCCTGGAAAAGGAACCTGGAGGAAAGGATGGAAAAAGGATTGAATGCTTTTTATGCATGCAAAAAGACCTGAGCGCTCTCAGACTAAGGGAGTCCTCTCTGTGGAAGCAAGCCAACTATGGACATGCGGCCATACTGAGAATAATAGACGACCTGGGAAAGAAACATGGTTTTAGTAGCCTCGCAGCTACGACCGACTATATTTCCCCCCAAAATAACTTCTCTCTGAGAATACCAATCCTTTTCCCCGAAAGAGAAGAGTGGCTATCAAACACTGTAATCAACGACCACGAGATCACTCTCTTCACCGACGGATGGAAAATGGACACAGTCACTGGGGCCGGGTTCTACTCTGATACCCTCCACAAACAGGATTCATTCAGACTCCCTGATCTGTGCAGCGTTTTTCAAGCAGAAATCCTGGCAATAGAGAAAGCAGCCAAACACCTACAGGTAATCGATATCCCACCATCGGATATCACTATCTTCGTAGACAGCCAGGTTGCACTGAAGTCAATAGAATCCTGTATAACGAGATCAAAGGCTGTCATGAAATGTCGCGACTCACTGAAGTCCATCAGACACCACAAAGTCAAACTCTGCTGGTTCCCGGGTCACAGCTCAATCGCAGGGAACGAAAGAGCAGACGAATTGGCCAGGCAAGGGTCTGAACTGGACATCAGCGAAGCGAACACGTCATTGCAACCACCGATCAGCGCATTATACCGGATCATAAATGACACAATCAACAAAGAAGCCAACTCGTCTTAGCTTTCAAGAAACGACAGCTACACGACAAGATCATCGTGGCCAGAGCTCAATATCGGAAAAACAAAGCTCTTGGCGCTGGAGCGTAACTCGATCCGTATGCTCGTCGGAATGATCACTGTCCCATTGGAGCAATGCTCCGGAAATGGGACTCGGGATCCAGCGATCTCTGCCGGAGCTGCGGCGATGAGGAAGAAACTGAGATCCAACATCTGATTTGCCACTGCCCAGCTCTCCAGAATCGACGCCTATCGACGCCTAGCATCGCTGGGCCAAAGATTCCTTACAGAGATTGCGGATGTGGCAAATGCAGATATATTGGATCTTCTAAAATTCATAAAGAGCACGGGGTGGTTTCAGTCACCACGTGATAGGACAGGTTAATTATATGTGTACCCCCACAAATGAAGGGAATCACAATGGGCCTTTTGGCCTCCGAGTGGAAGTGATGCTGGAAGTGATGCTTAACCATCACACTCCTCTTCTTTAACCTAACCAAACCTAAGCTATGTATATCACGAATGTTTAAGATAAGGCATCTCGTACTTCACCTCGTTCGCTTAAAGAGTCATAAGTCTTTTTAAAACCTACAAATAGTTGAATGAATGTTTTATGGAATTCCCATTTCTATTCTAAAAGCTGCCGTGCAGTACAAATTTACTCGACGGTAAATCCTTTATTAATGAACTGTATTCTTCCTTGCATAAGAGAATAGTGCCAAGTTTTTAAATTCCTCGAGGGCAGTTTCATAATTGCATATAGTTCTGATACGCTCATGCAGCTTCTCCCCATTATTGTTGCCTGTAAATCCTGATCTGGCTTGGTATCCTTTCGTACAGCGTTTATCCCTGCATACGTTAGTCTCGTGTTTTTCACGGAACATTCTTCATGGATTTGAAGAAACTCTTACCCTTGTCAATTTCGTTTTTTGTCCCGAAGGAAACGGCTGACTTCCCTCGATAGGACCTGTTATCTTGTCCAAGTGATCTCTTTACTATTTTCCAGGGATTGTAGTTTTAGAATATTACAGGCTTTTACTTTTTTCGCATTCCTTATTGAACCAAAGCTTGCCTTTGAAAGATTTGCAATAGCCTACTTTGTTTCCGCTTTCTTCACAATACTTTTTATTGTTGACAATACTGCTTTCACCTGTCTTGCTTTGTCGTTAGTTTCCATGACAGCTAGTGGGGCAAACCATTGAACTTCGCCCTGATATGAGCCTGCTCAGGGCTGGAGAATCCTTTAACTAAAATTTTTTAAATGTCAAGCACGATTATGGACCTTTCGAATATAGTAAGGAACACAAGAATCTATTGAATCACCAGCAGTTTCATGTGTAATTTTGACATGATTTGAGACCTATAACGCATTTTGTGGAAGCCTGATCAAAATTATTAATAATTTAATTAGAAAGTTGCTGACTTTCCTCAGACTGTATCAAACTATCTCATTGGACAAGTGGAAGGCAAACCCTCGAGTACCTCTTGATTTCATCTTTTAAAAACCGTAGATTCCTTTCACTTATAAAATCACAGACTTACGCGAAAAATTAAAAAAAAAATTGTCAATAATAATGCAGCACATTTGGATCAGATAAATGATGCGTTCGGTCTACGTAACAAAGCGATAATTAATATATTTTTTAATAGGAAATACTGTGATAAAGCTTACGGCAATGAAGAAGAAATATCGTCAGCTAAAATGAGAGACTGTTGAGCCAAGCACCAGCAATTTTCAAGGAAGTTCATAATGGCCCCAAACTTCCACGTTCATCAACTTAATAGCTTCAAAACTGGGTTTACCCTTGATTGCCAAAACCTTCTTTGGATGAAAGGGGTGGTAACAAAAATGCCTCATCTTCAGTCCCCAACTACTATGGAAATAGGTTCTTTAATGTTTTAATTGATGTGGCTTCCATTATCGACCGTTTATTTGGTTTCAAATTATCCTTAGAGGGCAGACCTTTAGGAGCTTTGATTGTATTGTATTCAACAGAGAATAAATTTCATCAGAAGTTTGGGATGGAAAACTGGGACATTTGTCAACTTTGGAAGTAGATACCTCTTTCCTAATCTATCGGGTCACCTTGAATACTTTTGCCAGCCATTTTTTATATTTTGAAGACTAATTAACGGGGATCTAGTCAGCAAAAAACTACAAAACCGCAGGCTCACGTACATTTAAACATGATACTACGAAAAGACTATTAAACATACACACACATACGGACCATTCTGATTAAAGTGCAGGGTTTGAAAATGATAATGCTCGAAAGGGATATTCCTTCTCTGAGCTTTGAGGAACTTTCTTCTCGGGAAATTCTTGGGAGCGCCACGAATGAATCATGCCACGACCAAATGAAGGACGCTTCAGCTTCGACTATACAAAAATTAAAAATATTTATTTTAATAATAATTTCGTTTCTAACGAACTGTCTGTGTAGGTGTTCGTATGGTAAAAAACAAGGTAGAAAGATTTTTTCGTCTCGCATATCCCGTAAACAGATAATAACATTGACTGCGGACCAATCTCATTCGACACATGATTGCATAATGAGCACCTGATACGGCTACGAATTTATGATTTGTTTTATATATTCCTCGTCTTACATACCTCGAGAGTAAAAGATGGGAAATTGGTAGATTGCGTAGAGCGGTCGAACACATGTACATACATATGTACTAGTTTTTCGGTTTGAAATTTGATTGGGGTGAGTAGTGCCATCAACGCCTTACGAATGAAAGTGGGAGAGTGTGTGCGGAGAGGGTACCATCGAAATCAATTTTTTTTTTTTTGCAATTGCAATTACAAACAATTTTATGGAGCTGATTGTAATGAATGGCCATAAACTGCAGATGACAAGTAAGTTAGAATAGTAAGGGTTCTTATAGTGTGGGACAGAGGCAAGTACCATTTTGTATTGGTTTTTACAGGACATGTGTTATGCTTCGACTTTCTATGAACAGAAAATTATTTTTCAAAAATGATTTCTGTAGACTGGAATCACGCTTTGCCTTATTGCCTGAGACTTGTCCAGACAACTTCTGCCGGTGTGTTCAAAAAGTAGCGCAAATTGTATAATTTCGCAAGTTGTTTTTGTCTGATTTAATTAATAAAGAGAAGACTTATCTAAAGGCTTTCCTATCAGTCCGTCCGTCCGAATGTATATATCAAACAAAACTTGTCGAGTAGCTATGAGTCTGAAAGTTGACTGTGTTATAGAGAACATAATTCTGAACTCAGAGCGACCACTTTTAGAGTCCTAGCCTGGTTAAAGTTTGCATAATTCAAGACAAAAGACCTGGAATTGTAGCTTGCCCCCCGGCGAGCTGATCCCAACTTGTTTTTGTTTGGCTGGTGAACAAGTTGATAGATATGTCTGAAACATGCTCGGAAATATGCTTACGATATTCTAGTAAACATGTTTAAAATATGTTTCCAGATTTTTCTGACACATGCTGGTAAACATGTTTCACTCGAATACGTTACATGTGTCTTGGTATGAGCAACCAATTTTTTGTTGATAGTGATATACACGTATCATATTTTAGGGTTCGAGACCGACTCTTTGATCTTGTTGTTTTAATTTGCCTCCAATTAGTATTCCATAACCTAACTTCTACCATTCCTTTCCCATAGCAATAACCCCAACCGGCTAAAGCTTTAAATATTTGGCTTAATGCATCAGTTAGAATCAATTCAAAACCTTTAGGACAGGCAAAGAGCAGAATTTCTAGCATTGTCACAAGTACCTAACGAGTTCTAGAGTGACTCATTTTCTGCACCCTATCTGTCATTGAAGATACAACACACAGCTCACGTACATACATGTACATGTATGTCCCACAACCTAAAAACCAACATGAGTGCATGCACTCATACCTTTGCTGGAAGCGACACATATCTATGGAAGCCGAAGGGTTTCAACAACTGTGAAATATATTTTCTTCCCTACCATCTGTTCACATCGTTAGTTGACGGATAACAGCGCAACAAGGAATACACGAATAAACAACCACACAAGTACCTACATATGTATATGTCTCCCAATCCTTCATGCTTTAACGCTGATACGAGTATAAACGGATCGTTCACCTTGCAACGAGCCATCAACCTGAACAATGAAAAAAAGTGAGACGAACAAGGAAATCCAACAATACTGCTAATATGAATCTCATTCTCCACTATGAATGATGTCTCCACGGATTCAACGATGAACAAGGCATTCCAGCATACCACTTAAAGCTTGACTCAACGACATGAAACTAGTTGGAAATCGTTGATACGCACACGTATAGTCCGTACTATAGTAGTACAGAATAAGGAATAGAAGAGGAATGGGTAAAGGACAAAAGGACGGACGGAAGAAAAAGATAAATTACCGCGAGGGAAATAACTTGAGATGCACGTTAGAGATAGCTGCAATTAGGTTCCTTATTGCCATTAAGCACACATACACATAGTATCATAGCGGCCACGGACCGATAAAATACTTCAAAAGACATAGTGGGCAACACCACAGGACATGCCAGGCATGAGAAGATAATAATAAACATCATTTCGCCAACAAAGAGAAGGGAACGGGGTGAGTCAAAGAAACGCTTGGATGTATGATAAAAGAAGCAATTATATTCTCACAAAGGATCTCATTTCAGATGTTATACTACTGCACCGGATCCGCGGAAATACGGGAGACTATTTACTGGATATGAACGATGGGCAAACAATTTCATTTTAAGGATGAGCGATGGTAAAGGATCGACGTTGATTGTTGGGAAACACAACTACCAGCGAGGATAAGTAGTTTCAAGGACACTCAAAGCAAGTTTGAGGGCAATTTAGCGAATATTCCCACTTGATGAATATCCCGAGTTAAAAGCGAGAAAATACCAAATTATTAAATCGTGTTCAGTAGCGCAAAGACAAAAGAATTTAAATAGACTCGGATCACGATTGGTAACTAGGTTCTGTTCCATTCCTGCTCCTCCCTTAATATGATTACAAGTCGAAGATTCCTACTTTTTAAGGACACATCCATTGTTTCTCCATCCGCTTCGTGAAGTGGAAACAAGGAAAATAGAAAATAAATAAAACAAAAGCAGGGAATTTCAGATTGTGATTGGTTTGGCCTTGGACTCGAGGCTCGGCTCCATTCTTCTCTCGTTGTATGTGATTGTTGTGCATCAGGAAAGAAGCCGCGGGAGGACCATGACATCCCCCATCTCGTTTCATTTTATCAGGAAGATATAATGAGAAATGTTTCACTTGCAAGGACTCTTTAATTTTACTCGCCTCTATGGACTCTTTTTCTTTTTTTTTTTGTGTTTCTACGTTCGTGTTGTTGTTCTGCTGTGACAGCATGAAGATATTTTCGTAGCTACATCGGGTACTGAATACTGAATACTGGATACCAGGGTAAGTGAGATGGTGTCGGGTAGTGGTTGTAGCCAAATTGAGGTCGAAAGCCGCCACTCGAATTGGTAGGCAATGCATTTGCTGCGGAAGAAGGGGTGGGGACTACCTAGTTGGTTGTGATTTGATACAAAGGACATTGTTGAGTAAAAAAGGGGCAAGTGACTCAGAGAATGGGCGAAAGAAGGGGGAAAGAAACTGGCATGCGACGGACAAGAGTAGAACGAAACGAAACGGGGTCACTTGACTTGTATTTTTTTTTCCTTTTTTCCATCTTCTTTAATTCTCTTCCAATGCACCACCAATGCCAGGCATCTACTGGAGCGTCGCTTTGATTATGTGGTAGGGGTCGCAAGGATAATAAATCGTATTAAAGATCTAGGCCATTCAGTAATAGTTGACCCACTTTATGAATATCGCATTATATTACGTTTGGGGAATTCGAAATCACGCTGTCACGAGCCCATTTCAGAGGACGAATTGGAATCACCGCGGAAATATGGTCGAATCCCTTGAACCTTGCAATATTTGCAAAACGAGTTACGGCCGAGAAAACTCCACTAAGCTCAAAAGTCAATGTCAAAGCGTTGCGAAAGGGAAACTCTCTTATAAAATAAAACCTCTAAGGTCATTTAAGCCCTCATCATTCGCACCAGCCCTGCTTGAAAGGAATGCCAGAACGCCGAAAAAAAATCCGTTCCCCTACACGCTTTCTTTAAAACCAAAGCCTTTTTTCCCTTCCATCCCCCGTCCTCTTGAATCCGCAGCCAAAGGAAACCAAAGCAGCGCGAGAGAGAAGAGTCAGCAAAAAACAGAAAGAAAAAACTACTAAACGCAGTCAAGCTTTTTACTTTTAACTAGATTGATCTTCACCTCTGCACCAAGCCGCATAGACAGATGGACACTGCAGCTGCCAACTTTAATTTCAACTTTCACCTCAACCATTATCAGATAGTATCTCGGCGGGAATAAAAAAATGTTGCTGCAATGCAAGTATCTCCTCTTAATTCTCACATCGTCCAGTCGTTCCATTCATCACTTTGCTTCAGTTTACTGCACTTCACCGCGCTGCTCGTCAAGCACGGTGGGATGCCCGGACGAGTGAGAATAAAAAAATTAATGAAAGGACAGAAAAAAAGGAATTAGTATCTAAAGAGGGAGAAGGATACAGATGGTGAGTAAACGGTTAACCTCAAAACTGCACCCTGTACATTCACCTATTTCAAGTTCGTTGCAAAAGTATTAATTTGCACAGTTCTTTGGTGTTGCTCTTTCCTATTTTTTTTACAGTGGTTTACTGTATCTTTGTTTGTACACGTTGCAGTGCACTGCAGATTTAAGGCTGCTGATATTTCACATCGTCAGTGGAGTTCTTTGACAGTTCCATAGTAATTAACATGATTGCATTAGGAAACTAGGCGGTGGCGGCATGGTACATACATATATCTGTCACAATGTGTCAGTTGGATGAAAAGTGGTTTTGGACAATTTAAAAAAAAATTGTGAACCAAGTACCATGCCGCTAGAAATAAACTTTTTGCGGAATTTTACAAAGAGTGTTTCGATTTTTCGTCCTTTTCCTAACTATGGAAAAAGTGCTCTTTACAAACAAAATGCTTTTAACAAGCTAAAAGGTATACACGGGTTCACAAAAGTTCAAACTTGTGTAGGAGGCCCAAAGACAAGGATTTCAGTTAAGTTTCAATGGAAATTTAAAACTAGCAAGGACCTAAGCTGTTTGAACTTAGAGTTAATTTCAGTGAGATTGTTGCGAAATTCATACCTCGCCGAGGCAATAAAGTGAATGTTTTTGACATAAGTCTATAAGCTTAAAGCTAATTCTGAAAAAAAATATTTAATTTTGTAATTTGCCCACTTACAGAATAGTCGGAAGCTTCCAGTTGGGCTTGAGGAGATAACGCTCGCTTAAAAAAATAAATGAGAGTACGTCGACTAAGAAACCATTCATCAACTATTCGTAGATTTAAAAAAGGCATTTGACCTTATTAACGCATCGGATGTCCTTGTTGGATTGGGAATAAGTTGATGAAACTGATACAAGTATAGCTCAGGAAAGCACACGAGTGAAGGAATGAAACGCCTTACGTGCAACATTCGAAATACTTGAAAAAAAAGGAGGGCCCGTGTCCTACTTCGTTTAATTGAGGGCTAGACTTCGTAATGAGATCATTTTAGGAAAATTATAGGGGAATAGCTCTTGATGAAATCATGCCTGCTCTAGCTTACGCTGAGTATCTAGAAGTTCAGTGAGATACTGAAAAAAAACAGTTAAGAGAAAACCCAGAAAGTTTAGTAAGCTTATAAGTAAATGAAGACAAAATCAAATATTTGTTATGGTCACTCACTGACTTGGATCGGTTCAACACCTCACTATACTTGATAAATGCTTTCAGAAAGTAGACACGGCAAAAATCTGGGCACGGTATTGACTACTAAGAAATGATATAAAGATCTGAATAAGGATACTCTTGAGAACAGGACGTAGAAACAGACGAATTGAGAGTACTACACAATCAAAAACTCGAGAAACTTTTTTCAACAACAATACGAACAATAACATAGCGAAAGCTAACAAGAGCCGGATAAGTAGAACAAGTGAACAGTAGCCGAAAAGTCAGAAAAATATTATAAGTGGGAAACCCGAGGGAAAAAAACTACCAGGAAAGCCGCTCTGTAAATGGGGGACAATATAAGGATAGACTCAGAAGAGATGGGACAAAACTATGAAAAAAGGAAGGAACACCTTCATGACAGGATGTTTTCGCCAGATTTTAAATTTTGTTTTGATTTTTGATTCCCATATGATTTTAGATTTGGAAATAACACAGAGAGGTTTACCGTCTATGAATTTTTTCAGGAGAGCCATTTCCATTTGCTAATTCAACAATTTCGTTGTCACTGATGCCTTTGAGCATAGTGGCAGTCCTTTATGGATATTAAGTTCGTACTATCTGAGCTTAGCACATATATACATACACATATATTGATGGTATATATATACATCACCAACATTTTGGTGGGTCAACACTTGGTTCCACCTTCGATCTGCATACCATCTAAGACTTTGAGGTTTTCAAATAACCACCACTCTCCCAGATTAAAACACTTGGAATCAATATCTAACTTTCTGAGTTCAAAGATGTTTATTTATTTTAGTGTATCCAGTATCGTCTTCAAAAACCACCAATGAGACGTACCACTTAAAATGGAGCCGACGTTTGTCTGCAAGCTGTGGCGAGCACGTGGACACCCGGGGTTTTGTCAAAATTGTGTCAACATCACGCACATTGTTATGAATCCAAAGGTGTGGGGGGGGGGGGGGGGGGGGGGCGAACACTTCGGTAAAATGGAATGAGCTCAGACGTATTCATATTGTTGCTACGAACCTGGACTTCTTTCAAAATTTCAGGGTATCGCAGGGCCGGACGTACATACGTCTCGTTCTGGTTTCTGATCGTGCTTAATGATATGAGCTTGAAAGAAGAAGTGACTTGTGATGCCATGGTCTGAAGGAGACTTTTGCATCGTGCATAGCTACTTTTTTGATATGTATATGGAATGGAATGATCCTCGTGCAGGGACGGGTTAAGAATATCCCTGCAGCGATACCTATCGCTTGTCGTAAAAGGCGACTAAACAAAGGTAAACAAAACTCACATCTAGGCAATTTAGAAAACACCAAGGTGAGCCTAGGGACACATATACCACCATTAAACTGCCCCACAAGTGTGCATGCAAATCAGTGGGTTGACACGACTGGAGATCACCGGTGTTGTAAGAGTAAGATCAATCAAAAAAAAAATAAAAAATCTGGAGCATGCCCGTGTCAAAAAGGAAGGGAAGAATGAAAACGGTCAAACCGTAGCATTATGGAAAAGAACGCTAAAAGGAAAAGCACTACCCCGCCAGGCACTACTAATGGTCGTGATCCTGGGACGAGCAGAAATGCTCGGGTCAGAGCTATAGGATTTCCGGGGGATAGCAAAGTAATGCAACGGCGTAAGCCACATTTAAGAGTCGCGAGTTGGAACGTTGGAAGCATGAGTGGGCGCAGCTATGAGCTTGAAGAAATGATGGTTAGAAGGCGAGTAGACATCCTGTGCGTACAAGAGACGAAATGGCGAAACACCGGTAATCGGGCACGTTTCTTGGACGTTAAAACAAAAGCCTACAAGATGTTTTACTATGGATTGGAACAAGGAAAAAACGGAATCGCCATCATCCTTGCGGCAGAGTTACTTGGCAACGTCTTAACCATTTCAAAGTCCAGTGACCGTTTGATGGCTCTCAAATTGGTGATGCATGGTGAGGTGTGGAACATCGTAAGCGCATATGCCCCTCAAGTAGGATGCGAACAAAAAGAAAAAGATGCATTCTGGCTAGATTTCCACAACCTTGTCAAAATCATCCCAAAGGAAGAGCTTTTGTTTGTTGGGGGAGATTTAAACGGACATGTCGGGAAGACAAGCGAAGACTATGAAGGCTACCACGGAGGGCTGGGATACGGCACCAGGAACTCTTCAGGTGAAGATATCCTAAACATGTGCAAGTCGTACGGTCTTATAGTGCTAAATACCATGTTCGTCAAACAAAGCCGGCACCTGATCACTTATAGCAGCGGCGGAAATGAAACTCAAATAGACTATCATTTGGTATCCAGTTTCATGAAGCCACGAGCTAAAGATTGCAAAGTGATCCTGGGAGACGCGATCGCCCCTCAACACCGTCTCCTCCTGACTGAATTTTTTCTGGATGCGAGAAAGAAGTCAAAGCAGCAAACGAAGGTGTCTGAGAGAATCAAGTGGTATAAGCTGGATAAAGGAAAAGGCGAAGCTTTTATTACCATCATGGAAAACTACCTCTCTTCCATTATCGATGAGGTCGGTAATGAGGAGTGCAGAGCACAAGACATGTGGGATTCCCTACAACAATCTGGCCTGGAGAAAGCCAAATCACTGCTCGGAACATCTAAAGGCCCCTGCCAACACGCAAAAGAAACCTGGTGGTGGACAGACGAAGCCAAAGCAGTGATACACGAAAAGAAAATGGCTTTCCAAGCTTGGTCAAAGTGCTCTTCTACTAATAGAGAGGAAAAAGCTCGCCGTGAAAAGGTATATAGATGTTGCAAAGGTATCGCGAAGAAAAAATGCGCCGAATTCAAAGCGAAAAGCATGGAAGGCCTCTATCAGGAGTTGGAAGAAATATCGTCTTCCGCGTCTGACAGGAACCAGGCTACCCAGGAGCTTCGACAAAACAATTTGAACAAAGGAGCAAATATCTTTAAGATAGCCGCCCAGAGAAGAAGAAATGCTCAGGAGATTCGTTTCCCAAAGTTTATTAACAATGCTGAAGGCCAACTCCTTGTGGAAGACGAAAAAATTCTCCACAGATGGCGACAGTATTACGAGGAACTTCTGAACGAACAGTTTCCCCGAGTGTACTTTCCAAGAGCCGCCCCGAATCATGCCGAAATACCCGACATCACAGTCGAAGAAGTTCGGTACGCGGTTAAAAACTCCAAGAAAAGAAAAGCTGTTGGGCCGGACGGGATACCCTCTGAGTTCTGGAAAAAGATGGGAGACATCGGGTCTAGATGGCTCATGGTTCTTATCTCCAAACTTATGAGAGGCGACACTATGCCTAATCAATGGAGGGAAAGCTATCTTCTTCCATTGCACAAAGGAAAGGGTGATACGCGAAATTGTGATAACTACCGTTCTGTCAAGCTGATGTCGCACACCATGAAGATCGTTGAACGGGTATTAGATAGCCGACTGCGGAAAATAATACGACTATCTGATGACCAGTGCGGGTTTGTCTCGGGTAAATCAACAACAGATGCAATCCAAAGTATAAGGATCATGATGGAAAAGCATCGTGATTCTTCAAAGGACTTGCATATGGTGTTGGTTGATTTCGAGAAGGCATTTGACCGGCAACCAAGAGATCTTTTATGGGTAGCGCTAAGACAAAAAGGAGTTCCAGAAACCTACGTGCGAGTGATTATGGACATGTACGAGAGAGCAACGACAAGAGTAAGATGCACCGCAGGAGTCACCGAAGAGTTCGCAATCAAAGTCGGTGTACACCAAGGGAGCGTCCTCAGCCCACTGCTTTTTATAGCAGTCCTTGATTGCTTGCTTGAAGGAAAAGTGACGGACCCCAATGTGCACCAGCTATTCTTTGCTGACGATGGGGCCATTATAAGTGATGATCAGGCGTCCCTACAACGAGCACTTGATGTGTGGGTGGACATTTTTGAGGGACACGGGTATCGTATTAGTTCAAAGAAGACAGAGTATCTGTGCTGCCCGTTCTCTGACCCTCATCAGCCTATTCCAGACATTTACTTGAATGGAAGAGTGCTTCCCAAGTGTGAAAAGTTTAAATATCTGGGATCTATGATTAATAGAGAAGCAACTTGTGATGACGACATCAAACATCGCGTAAGCGTAGGGTGGATGAAGTGGCGGGAAAACTCCGCCATCTTCTGTGATCGAAAAATGCCCCCTAAGCTGAAAGGAAGGCTCTACACTTCAGTTGTACGTCCGGCGCTCACATACGGTTCACAATGCTGGACAATGCACAAAAAGTATGAGAGCAAATTAACGGCAACTGAGATGAAGATGCTTCGCATGACAGCGGGAGTAACAAAGCGTGACAGAATTAGAAGTTCAAAGATCCGAGGAAGCCTCCACGTAAAAGAAACCATCACAAGAAAGATAGAGCGCGACCGACTCAGTTGGTATTGCCATGTTCAAAGGAGAGATCCTTTGAACCCCGTCCAAAAGGCGTTATCAATCAACATTCCAATTTCAACACGCAAAAAAGGCAGGCCGAAAAACAATTGGTGCAAACAAATGCAAAACCACCAGCATTTGATTGGCCTCAGCGATGAAGTAATCCCAAACCGGGAAGCCTGCCGCTACTTTCTGAGGTCAAACCGGCGGACCCCACAAGCGGACCAGTAGGAATGCAGTTAAGTGGGAAGGTTATGGTCCTACACTTCTGACCATAACGACGCCGGGATAAAAAGGAAAAGAAGAAGATATGGAATGGAATGAAAGTAATCACTTTCCCTTGGTTTGTCGTTGGACAAGTTTGAAGATTTGGAGACGTTATAATTGGGGGTAATAGTTGTTTGCTCGGTCTTTTCCATCATACTACAAAAGCATAGGTGAAGAAAAGGCCAACCAGCGCGGTATATAACCAGAAGATTATTAGATATTTCAAGCTCCAGATTTTACCGTAACTGCGGTGGTACCTCCATCGTGCGTTTGTTGTCGCATTTGTTAATTTGTTGCTTATATTGAAGCTCTAGGTCCGTTTATGACCAGATAAATACCTTATAATTTAACTTCATATGAGAATTCAATTTGGACCATCTGGGGTGCAATTTTTTCTTCCCAGCCAAGACTAAGGCTAAATCGGGTCGATGCGTAACCTCTCTCTACCCAACAGAGAGGGTAGCTTGAATGCACTCGCAAGCTCTTATTTTAGATTTGCCAGTGCCATAAAGCACAAGGTCGTCGGCATATCCGATGACTTCACAATCCCTATCGGTTAGCATGCGACCGTTTCTGCACGGTTTCGACAAGTTTTTGCAGTTTTGTCACATATTTGTTACCAACTCCTGCGCTATTTCTATAGTTCTGTAATTTCGTTTAAATTTTAAAAATTTTGGGACAAATTTTTATTGCTACTCGACATTAAGGAAAATTGCATGACATGAGCCTATTGATATGCTAACACTTTCAGCGACTTTACTGATTGAGATTCGTATACATTTCACTTACTTTTTCGACATTTTCATAGGTTGTTGATCGACGTGGGCACGTTCAAAACGCTCGTCATTTTCTGCTAAGCTACTGGGACCTTAGGTGGCATCTATGAGAAGGTATTGTACTCGTATATATGTAGTTTTAAAGATATCAAGTTTCGTGTCAAGAAAGAAGTAGTCGAGAATAATTTTATGGACTTACGGTGAGCATGCTCTGTCAGAAACGACATGCTGTTGGAAGTCAACTTTTGAAAAATAATTATTTTCCTGCCGCAAAAAGAAATTTGAAAATGATGTATTTGAACAATGACTCATGTCTTCGATTTGCAAGATTCTGAACTTGCAAAATCGCAAAATCACTGCAAGTGGATAACACAACAGATTCGGAACGTTTGAAAGCATTAGAAATGACATTGGGTGCCGAACGAGTTAAAGCCGAGAGACTTCGAATGTCATTTTTTGGCGTATGAGAAGCTGCTTCAACGGCAGAAAAAGAAAGGTTTTTTTGCCACTTTTCTGCGTTCGATAGCATATGGCCTAGCTGAGCAATACTTCCATTCTCATGACGATACCAAGAATGGCCTTAAATAACGCTTTTGTTTTCCAACATTGAATTTATTTTCCACCAGAAAGACGGGGGAGAAATCAGTGGCTAGCGATGGCCAATACTCTGATCGACAGCTTTTTACGACTTATTTAAAAAAAAAAAGAATTATAAATTAAAGAAATTAATTTAAAATTATTCTGAACTTTACTCAATTTTAATATAGTAACGTCTTAAACATTAAAGGGTTGTTCAAACATAAAGTGAAAATATAATTAAATACTCCAATGTACTTGAAATATTGACTGTGGCAAAATAAAAGTTTATATGTACATTATATGTATGTGGTGCAAGCTTTTCATAGAAGGCCGAGAAAGAAAAAGGCTCAAGAAAGGATGAAAGCGTTCAAGCAGTAAATAAAATTATTATGGAGAATCGTCAAATCATTAAGAAGTTGCTGAGGGTATTGGGGCATCAGTTGGCTCAAGCCATAATTTTTTTTTCAGGACATGAAACGTGTGTCAGCGAAATTTGTTCCGAAACAACAGATCAATTAGGAACGAATCGGACTAATGCAATCAATGGAATGACCAAATTCCTTTTACTTTTCGATCACATTTTGTATGCAAATAGTGCAGTGGATTCAAATATTATGTTCAATCTGTGCGACAATTTTGTGCAGGGCTTCAGAGGATACACGAGTGGCGTGTATACTATTATTGGACAACGCGGACAGTCGTTATTAACAGAAACCATTAACAGAAATTCGTTCTGAGAACGAAATTTTCAATTTGACGTAGGAATGATGTTCATATTATGCATGGCCCTGGTAGTTTTAACGTTTGGTCGTTCTGCTTCAATTCGTTTCAAGTCTAAATATTAAATATCATTTTGGGTGTTCCAAACAGAGCAGAATCTACCAATATACATTATGAAAAAGGGTCTATCACTGAACACTGCTATCGGGGCGAACCAAGTGCATGACTATCGATTGTTACCATTGCCATTCACTTGGTATACCAGTAATAAATAAATCAACGAATCTATGCCCAAAAAGGAACATCTCCCTGTTTCCTTTCCAGACTTGTGTCTTTTCAGATGCACACCCAAATTTTGGACAATAATACGAGTATAAACCTAAATATAGACGCGTATCAGAGCTTTCAAGTATAGTAAGAAGTAACAGATAAAGTAGACATAAATGTTTATTTAAGTCGGGTCACAACCTCATATCCAAAAATGAATTCAAGCAACTTAATTCTATGCTTTATGCATAATACATTTCAATGTCTACAATGCGTCCCTGAATCCAAAACATTAATAGAAGTCAATAAGCTATTCTCTTTGGATAAACGGAGACCTACATTAATGATCTTAAAGGTTACTTTTAGAAACTCAACTTCAATATTCCAAGAATCATGTTAAAATATATTTCTATATATTTTCCTTATCGCCTTTTCATTCAGAAAATAGATACCCAACCCCAAAGCTCACGGTATTACTTTAGCGCAGGAACCCGTACCATGCTTGCGGCAGTGAAAAATCTCACGAAACCCCCAATCCATGCCCCTTTCAAACACCAATTATATGCAAAAGTAAGTTTAAACAATATATTATCGCTGTCAGACTAACTAATTTAACCGCACACAATCTGCTTTGCATGTGGTTACCCCAGCAACTAAGACCATACACCAGCCCAGCCATTAGCAGGTACCTGAAAGTACCACAACAAGCTCACGAGTCCAGAGTCTCCCGCCCAGGGATTGTGCGAAGCCCAAAATATACACAAAATTTTTCGAATTTCCAGCTTAAGAGGAAACCTCACCGACCGCAATTTGTGTCGTCAACGTAACCCATTGTACGCCGTCGGCCATACTTTGCTCTCTTAAAGAACCGAGTGTTGCTGAATATTTTTAAAGGATTAGGGAACCACAACCACCCGAAGCTAGAAATTTTAATCAAATATTTTGCCTCCCTTTAGCAACAGCAATCCGCCTTCTAAAATGTGACGAAAAAGGGATGAAGGCGAGAGGAGAAAAAACGGAAACAGGATATTTACTTCTTCATCACATTGTAGTCGCCTCAGGACATTTAATAACACATGTTGAATCCTAACCGCACTTCCTTTCTGGCTCCTTGTGTGTTGTCACAACTTTTCGTCACATTTTTCGGGCCGCCATCGCTCTAGTCCACACTCGGAGATTAGTGCGAATGGGTACAACAAAAAAAAAATAATGGCAGAAAACGAAAACGATTATCCTAGCAGATTGAGGAAAAAATAGGGACGAGACGCAGGCTAGCAAGCGACCCGACTAAGGGTGGAGATTTTCCCGATGAGTAGACCCATCAAGACGTTTTCAATTTGCAAATTCTCCACCAATAAAAGCAAATCTTCTACAGAACAATAGAGCGGGAAGTAAGGCGGAGCAGTGCTTCGGAGAAAGGAGGCAGAGTCACAGTACCAAGGCGTCTCACCCCTCAACGTTCACCGTTTGAACCTCTCATCGTCGGATGGGAACTTTAAACTTCCCCTTTGCCATCTTTATAAGAACGTAGATGAGTTTTTTGCTTTGTAGATCGGGTCCTTCATCACTGCCATAAGAAGGAATACAACGGGAGCAAAAGCACGAGCAGTATTGTCAGAGGAACATCAACGTCAGTCGTTTGTGTTCGTTTATGATAATCTTCGTAATCCGACACGATGCTAGTACGACAAGGACTACTTCATTCAAGCAAAAGGGACCACTAAGCAGGAAAGCACAGAAGACACCAGTAAAAAATAAAACAAATAGACCAACAACAACATGAACATAAGGAACATGAGAAGAATAGAAGACGCTCTTGTTCAGGCTTTGTGTTGTTTATACAAAACAGAGCAGAAAAGAAGGATAAACAAAGAGCATGAACAGAGCTTCGAAGGGTTCCAGATTTGGGCTGGCTAAGGTGGGTATAGTGGGTTCTGAGTGAGTACACCCTTAGAAACGAAGGCTTTCTGTTTCCTTATGAGCCTTTTTGCTTTTATCTTTTTTTTTTTTGATAACGTTCATCATTTATTTTCGCGTGCATGGTGGCAAATGGCGGAATTTTCAATCTTCTTCAGCACAAGTCCTTGAAGAACTGCTACTGCTAGTAGTATTAGTGGGGCTGACGCTCTTCCCAGCGGTGGTGAGTGTTGAGTAAGACAAAGCGGCTTACGTTTTAATCTTTATTGGTTTATTTAGAAACGTCCTTAGGGTTTGAGGCTTTGGTTGATTGACGGGCAATGCGATTTTATTGAGAATTGCAAATGGATTTAGATGACAGTATGTTTTTACCCCGCCCTTGTTGTACTTTACTTTGCTTCCGAGAAAGAAGATTTGGAAAAACATGCTTTGCTTACTTTTCTGGAAATGTGCAAGGACCTACCATTACAGTTTTATGAAAGCTTTAAAAATAGTTGATAAGTCGCTAAATTCGAGTTTATTTTGATTTTCGTCAAAATCTATTGTCAAATCCCCCTTCTAAACTGCTCTTCAGCACCGTAAGCCGAAAAATAGTGTGAAATGTTCACTATAGGACAACAACTTTGCAAAATTAGGTTTCAGATGATACTGATGCTGTGGTCATGAAGCCAAAACGATGTTAGAGAAGATGAATTTCGGACAACATTGCTACAGAACGCAACTGGACAGAAGTTATGATGTCATAAATGTAAGACTGCAAGATACTGATAAGATACTGACATGAACATAGCTCACTCGGTGTGATCAGCCAGCTTGGAGCTTTATTTCGGACAAATGGTTACAGAACAGTCAATGGTCGAAGATATTGTCTATAACCAGCTCCGGTTTTTGCTCATCTCTAGACAGAACACGAATTACGAGTGGAAAACTGGAAGCCTTTTAAGGCGAACCACCAATCGGCCCACTCTTCGGCTTCTTAATTACATATGTTCGGTAGCGAGTTCCTCTGATAGTTTCATCCAGTTGCAACAATTTATAAAACACCACGTCAAGTTTCCTCTAAATATACAGCATGAACTTTGATTCATGTTTGTTTGGCTTGACCATCGATATTTAAACATGGCTGCGATATACCCAAGATTTTTTTCATTTTCCATTATTGTAATTGATCTACTTTTCATCACCACTTTTGTAGTGTTGAAACTTCAGGGTAAATTTCTATAATCATTCGAAACGCCTTAACTGCAGTTTTTTTTTTTTTTGTTCATATTTTGGGCATATGCGAAGTTTCTGATCAGACATTTTTGAACAGCATGCTCCACTAGCGCCATATATTGAAAAACATCTTTTTTTTTAAACTACACGTAATTGAATTTGAATTCTAAATCTTATCAAAAATCTGTTGCTCCATAATGGACTAAGTTAAGCAGACAAGACAGTACGACAGTAAACCTGAAAAAAATACAATTTGTTCAAAAATGTGAAGCCGGAACACCGGTCCCAAGACAGCGGCACAAGATCAACAATAGACCACAAATACACATACGTATTCCTCTAACATTACCATAATGTAACATCGAATAGCTTGGACGACTGTGAATTATAAACCATACATAAAGAACATTTTTGTTCATCTCTTTTACATTAAATGACAATTCATCATATGAGAACACGTTGTCCACTGAGTAGTGTGTTTGTCTCTTGCCCCGATGACACGGGGATTAAGTCCCGTCAACAAATAATATAAAGTTTAAGTTCTGAGTTTGGTAACAAATGGAATATTTGCCAAATTGCCGTGTCGGCTCCATGTACAGGGTGAGCCAGCAGGGGGTGTGGATATTTTTTTTCCATTAAATACACATTTTTATAAAATCAATTTTTGAACTAAATGAAGTTTTATTTTGATATTTAGCGAAAAATGTATTATATAAAGGATTAAATGAGCGGTTATTCTCTTGAAAATAGTGATCGCCCAGACCCAATTCCTTTAGTTTTGAAATAGAGTAATCGATTAAAATGTTGCGATACGTTTCCCATGCGCTATACGAGTAACTCTCTCTCTCTAGCCTCATCTAAAAAAAAAGCACGACTAATGCTTTTTCGTGACCGTTGCCGGGTTTTCATGAGTCTTGAAATTGGCATCGTCACAGTTGGATTGAAATCTTCAATTATTGTAAAATTTGAAATTTATTGGCGTGTAAATAGAGATCAAACTAAATTTCACCGTACGGTGCCATAAGTGAGGCCCTATGGTTGACTTCGGTCACGAATTTAGGCTCCTGACATCATAGCAGTGATGTTTTGGCGTGTCCGATCAGGTTGATATGGATTTCCTACCAATACCGAACAAGTTTCATCAAATTCTTCACTATTATAAGAATTCGGTATTCACTAGGGATTTTTGAATTCAGTAAATACTAGTAATTGACATCCAACATACAACTTTAACAACAATAAACGTCGTCCACATCATCTTTAACAAATATTTCAGGCTCTCCATATATCAGTATGGCACTCGAGAAGTAATAAATAGAGCTCGGATTCAGAACAGGAATATGATTCCGGATAACCATTTCGGTTTAACACCGGGGCACGATACCATAAATGCTACATCTAGGCCCGTTTAGCGTACCCAATTGAAAAATCGCAAAAAGCTGCTTTTTTGATTAACTATAGAAGGACCTTTATATCATATAAATTGGGTAGGCTAAGCATAACCAAACCAATAATGCACATGCTTTGTCACATTCTGCCTGGATGCCGGTTCACTGTCCAAAATTGCAATGAAACTTCCATACATCTAGTGTATACTCTCAGTATCGCTTTACTCAACAGATATTTGTTGCGCGACTAAGAATCATCTACCGATTTTTCGTCTCATAGATTACTCAGAAAAACAATATTACTAATTTAAAATCAGTGAAAGAACACATTTTTTGAATTCCAATTGAGTTAATCTGAAATCAATTTCGTTGCAAAGCTCATTGAATGTTTTTATGCACCTAGTAATTGGCTCATTGCAACCATAATTTGTTCTTTGCCTTCTGTCGTAAAGTACATTTCTCACCCGAAGAGATCTTTGGGGAGCATAAAAGTATGTTTATAAGAAAAACTAATTCCGGTGAAATAATATGATAATTAATTATGTCGCGAATAAACATGACTGAAGATGCCTTCCACCTAAAACTCAAGGTTTGCAAGCCACTTAAATTACCTCTTACGTCATAAGGAGGAAGTTCGTCAAACATGTTTAATTTGCGGATATCATATCTGGTGAAATTCTTTTGAACTCTTTCTAATCTAAGCTCTTGAGCATTATATGGCGAATCCCAAATAATCGAAGAATATTCTAAATAAGATCTGACCAACGAGATGAATAAAGTCTTAAGGCTTCGACTTCGACATGATTCAGCTGTATTGCGCTCAAACATTTTCTCTAGGACGCCTGTAGGGCCTTGGGGAAAATTCCACGTTGTTGAGTTTCTCTCAGGTACAGGTTAA
The DNA here is from genome assembly GCA_958301585.1 of Merodon equestris. Taxonomy (NCBI): domain Eukaryota; kingdom Metazoa; phylum Arthropoda; class Insecta; order Diptera; family Syrphidae; genus Merodon; species Merodon equestris. The sequence continues at coordinate 17,024,485 of OY284416.1, read as the reverse complement.
ATGGGCAATTCCGCTATTATACCTATACGTAATTTTTAAGCGTTTGGTTTTTAATTCTCCATGAAAATATAAAGAAATTAAAACAGTGCATGCATTTTTTATTTGAGTTCATAAAACAATACTTGGCATTTTCTTTCAAGGATTATACTATATAAATATTGACCACGATTATGCTTCAAAGTTATCCATACCAGGAGTCTAATTTAGAGACAATTTTTCTAGCATATTAGCTGGTTTTTGGTTAATAAGACTTGTAATTTTGTCTTTTATGGCTACAATTAACATAAAAAATAGTACAGACTTCGCTGAAACGTCACCAAAGATGCTATTAATGTCGTCAAAACGGTCGAACTGGCTCGATCGCCTTTCGCCGATCTGAAATGGGAGATAAAATGTTCACCGAACCCATTCCTCAATTATGTATTCCGTCAATTCATTTACATGCACTGTGGCATGTAGCGCCATCATGTTACATGTTGCATTAAGTTCAAAATTATTAAACAATAGCGGTGGGCGTCATTGACAGTAATGTTGCTCTCACGGTGATCTTTGAAAAATACGGATCAATGATTCCGCCGGACTATAAATCCCACCCAAACAGGTGCGTCAGCAGCGCTTGTATTACCTGAGGCTACTTACTGAATCAAAGACTGTATTCAACTCATTCAACAAGAAATAAGCTTCGTTGTTGAGATCGATTATTCCACAAAAAAGCAGATCTACCTCAAGCTTTTTCTAAGGGCCAATCCACTAAAAGCTCAACGCTGTAGCAGGTTTCGTAATGTTTTAGACTAGGATCCCTGCATTAGGTTTTCGACATAGTAGCAAACCAACCGCTGCAAACAACAACGAATCCGACACCTTTTAGTTCAAACTTTTATATGAGTTTTCGAGAATTCGAATGTATATCGATCTACACCTAATAAGCTCCCAATTCGAACTTATCAACAGTTAACACAATGACACTTGAATTTTGGCATTTTTACAATGGTTGGAATTTTAAAATGACCCCTGTATAATCCAAAAGGGCATGATGACTTTAAAGATGTCGCCCCCTGGATGCTCCATGAAGGAAATTATCACAATCACAAATTACCATTTAATTTTTCTTTTTTTTTTACAAGAGAAATCAAAAATATCGTCTCAGTAATTTTCATATCAACTAGAGGCATGGTGCAAAATCTGTGTTGAATTTCGAATAAAACAATGAGAGAAGGAGGTTCATTAATAGTCGCTAAGTGAGGTTAATAACAGTGCAGAGCTACTACAAGGTGTCAGAAAACGTAAGGACTATGCGTAGGCGACGTCGAAACTAATGTTCAATTGTCTCATTCGAGGCCTACCCGCTTCTAATCCAATAGTGAGACTAATTCGTAGTTTCTGACTCTTGGGCTCGTTTTGATTCCACTTAAACGAAATTGATACTCAGAGTTATACCCGAGTAATGCATTTGACGTTTGCGTATTCATATCGATTCTTTGATCAATAAAACCTATACCAACTGCTGCTTGTGCTTTACTAAGCATATTGAGCATTCATTATGGTAAGTAGTCATATTTAATATACGTTAATGCTGAGACGCAATTGCCACCGTGACTTTTACAATGGAATCGTTTTATAATCCAGAGTAAGGTAATGTTTCGTGCGACCACCATGACCATCACCAGTAGAATAAACCAGTTAGATCAAGGACATGCTATTATATGCACATAAATCCAATTTATGCCAGTTCCATTCACAAAATCGTGACATACAGGCATGGCCTTTACGGCCCAAATGGCTTTAACGTTAAATCTATATGATAATGAGAGCCAGCCAGCTTCCAGCGAAAAATGAACTCTAAAAGCTTCTTAGTTCTAAAAATAGACGCAACCGAAGTATTTCAACACCAAGTAGCGTCCCTTTCTTTTGGTTGAATTATTTATCAATTCGTATTTTTAGTTTGAACCGTTGTCAAAATGAAAGGATCATTTTTTTTCTCTACGAATCGGTAAAGCCTTTCTCCCTTCTACCTAACAAAAGCATTATAAGTAATGACTTAGTTTAAGCGAAAGGTAGTTAAGTCCTTCTTGCCGTCTACATATTAATAAGGCAATAATGTCCTGTCGTCCACCGACTTGACTGAATATCGAATAAAGCTATTTGCGGAAGCGTCTTCATTTCGATGAAAGACGCAAGAACAAAAAGAAAACAAAAAAGACACCATCCCTTTAAGGACCCTCCGGCTAAATAATAAGAATAGCGCCAAAGGATTATGAACCGACTCCGACCACTTGAAAATTATAGAAAGGGACAGCAAGGATGTATGTGTTCGATACAAAAAAGAAAAAAAGGACTATCAAGCAGCGATACTAGTTCGTCTTGTTCGCCAGGCTCATTTATCCTGCAGCTAGTACACTTTACACGCCGTCAACCGATTTTAATCTCAGAAATTTATTCCTTAAACTGAACGTTTGTCATTTTTGGTCGACGATAATTTATACGACAGTGAACGAGGAGTAAAACCACGAAAGGACTCGACCACAAGCCGCAGAGGACATGATGAAAATTGAGATGGAGATGAGGAGTGCCGAGTGTCGAGTGTCAAGCGTGAGATGTGTATTCGAGCACCATACAGAGAGATAGTGCGATAGTGAAACAGTGGCACGACAATATAAAGCAAACAAGAAGGGGCGAATCGTCCTCGTCTTTTCGTCGGTTTCCACTATCACTCCTATTATGCGGAATATGGTATGGCGAGGCTCTGATGGATTTCCATACAAAACCGCATCCAATCAAGAGCAAGGGGACTTGGGATGACATACGTTACGAAGAACGAGGAAAGGCGTTGCTGCTGACGTTGATGCTGATTATAGCGCTGGTACAGCTACTGAGCGTTACTGCTATAGATAAACAGCGCGCCACTACGTTCGTTGAAGGATGAACAAATGGGTATTTACACAAAATGAGCGAGCACAAGTAGCTCGGCGAGCCACCTTATTTATTTAGAGGAATTTATTTAAGGTCGTGATTTATATCAAAGGATTAACTGTAGCACAAGAGAACTTAACACCGAATGTTGCCACGCGCTTGTTAGCGTTACGAATTGGGTGACATGGGTGACAGTTGCCAGCGAGATGTAATAGTAGTGATGTGAGGAATAAAGGAATGATTTCTGATCCGTGAAACATACACACTCATACGGGGGAGGAGAAAGGACGGGAAGGTCTTTGGCAAACAATATAAATTAATTAATTTGCATTCAAGGATATTCTGCAATCTCAGTTTACACGCTCGGTGATTACTGGAAAAATATTCATGCTCCTAAGGTGGGGTGGACTGTTGACATTGTGTCCATAGGAACATGTAGTGGACATACATTCAGGCTCTTAAGGGTAGAATGTGTAAATACATAACTATTCAAGGAGATGAGACGGCTTAGGCATTGACAGGATGCTTGTTGACGTAACTCAATGTAATCGAAGTATTCCGGTTAAGTCAGCGACCTGCAAATATTAGATAAAATAGTCTTAACCCATTAATGACCGCTGTACTCTATTGAGTACACACCCATGAAGCCCCGTTACGCGAACAATAATTGACATAACTGAAAAAAATTTGAATATCTCAAAAACTTAGTATACCTTGCCTAGGTATCAGTCTTAAATTAGCGGATTTTTTCAGCCGTGTGTGACATTGTGCATTATTTATAGTGCGGTTCTAAGGTTGCGAATTTTTTAATCCTTATAATGCTGATATGTGTTTTTTGTGTTATTTAATCGTTTTGTTGCGATTTTTAGTAAAACTATTAACCATTTCAAAGTTTTGAAGTGATAAATGTAAAATTGTTTAGTTCCGTCGCCAATTATGCCCAGTTTTGTTTACATGTACTCATTTGAGTACAGTGGAAATATAACTATACAAATTATCTGTTTATACTTTTCAGCAAAAGATGAGTGAACTAGTTTTCATGTTTTCGAAAAATTACAATGGACTGGAAGAAGCAGTAGCTTCCATTTTGGAGGATGAAGACAATGCGGAATATGATATGGTACTAATCCCACCAGAGCCGAATAATCTAACAGATGATGAAGAAGGTGTCGATGACGATATCGAAACAACAAACCTGTTCCAGGGACAGTAGACAGTTTTACACATTCGCGAGCCTCCAGAAAAAATAATTGGGAAAGCAGTGATGAATAGGCACTCTCCTTTAAAAGACGTAAGATAGCGGGAAGCAGTCAATGTCGTCTAAGTTGCAAAAAGTGTTCTCCACCATATACAGCTAGTTTTCCCAACTCAAAAGGAGTTCAGTCAAGAAGGGATCATTTGGCAAATGAGTTTAACAACTTAGCTCCCGTACAACTATTTGAAAAACTGTTTGTTGAAGAAATTGTGGACATTATAATTATTACAATTATATTAACAGACTCGCGCAACACTCAACACGTCTACCTTAAAGGCAGATCAATGGAAAGTGCTCTGCATATCGTTGTCGGTGAAATTGAAAGCTCGTTGAACCTAAAAGAGTTTACAGTGGCAGCCTTCCTGGATATACCACTCTATATCGAGGAAGGCTGCCATTGCCTTCAACAATGTAAACGCAGAGGCCATAATAACAGCTCTAGAGGACATAAAAGTAGACAAATCCATTGTAATCTGGATTGAACATTTGTTGAAGAACAGAATTATCAATGCAGACATTGGACACAGCTCTATAAGGAAAGTGATAAATAGAGGCACACCACAGGGAGGAGTTCTCTCCTTCCTACTGTAGCTTCTTACAGTTAACAAAATTCTTTATGGAGAAAGACACAAAGACAATAGCGTACACGGATGACCTAGTTATCTTGATAAAAGGTAAAATTCTACCAACTATCAGTGAACTAATGGAATCTGCGTTGAGGGAACTCTCCTCGTGGGCAAGACAGAACGGTCTGAGAATAAACCCCCAGAAAACCGAGCTGGTCTTGTTCGCAAGGAAAAGGAAAATTCCGATATTTGCTCCCCCAAAGTTAGAGGATACTCCACTCAAACTCAAAGCGGAAGCCAAATATCTAGGCATCATTCTGGACTCCAAACTCTCTGGAAAACGCACCTGTAGGGAAAAAAAGGATTGAATGCTTTTATGCATGCAAAAAGACCTTCGGCAAAAGATGGGGCTTGCAACCGTACATCATTCATTTGATGAACACAGCAATCATCAGACCCATTTTAACTTATGGGGCCCTAGTCTGGTGGACTGCTAGTAGCACGAAAAACTATATGAACATGCTCAACAAAGTACAAAGGTCAGCCGCTGTTTGTACAACAGGAGCCACGGGAAGCACGCCGCAAGCAGGGTTGGACATGATACTTCATCTCCTCCCCCTGGATCTATTCATAAAAGGCTGCGCTGCAAAGAGCGCTCTCAGACTAAGGGAGTCCTCTCTGTGGAAGCAAGCCAACTATGGACATACGGCCATACTTAGAATAATAGACGACCTGGGAAAGAAACATGGTTTTAGTAGCCTCGCAGCTACGACCGACTATATTTCCCCCCAAAATGACTTCTCTCTCAGAATACCAATCCTTTTTCCCGACAGAGAAGAATGGCTATCAAACGCTGTGATCAACAACCACGAGATCACTCTCTTCACCGACGGATCGAAAATGGACACTGGCACTGGGGCCGGGTTCTACTCTGATACCCTCCACAAATAGGAATCATTCAGACACCCTGATCTATGCAGCGTTTTTCAAGCAGAAATCCTGGCAATAAAGAAAGCAGCCAAACACCTACAGGTAATCGATATCCCACCATCGGATATCACTGTCTTTGTAGACAGCCAGGCTGCACTGAAGTTAATAGAATCCTTTATAACGAGATCAAAAGCTGTCATGAAATGTCGCGACTCACTGAAATCCATCAGACACCAAAAAGTTCTGCTGGGTCCCGGGTCATAGGTCAATCGCAGGGAACGAAAGAGCGGACGAATTGGCCAGGCATGGGTCTAAACCGGACATGTGCGAAGCGGACACGTCACTGCAACCACCGATCAGCGCATTATACCGGATCATAAATGACACAAAGAAGCCAACTCGTCTTGGCTTACAAGAAATGAAAGCTACACGACAAGATCATCGTGGCCAGAGCTCAATGGCGCTTGACCGAAACTCAATCCGTATGCTCGTCGGAGTGATCACAGGACACTGTCCCATTGGAGCAATGCTCCGGAAAGGGGACTCGGGATCCAGCGAGGAAGAAACTGAGACGATCCAACATCTGCTTTGCCACTGCCCAGCTCTTCAGAATCGACGCCTAGCGTCGCTGGGCCAAAGATTTTTTCAGAGATTGCAGATGTGGCAAATGCAGATATATCGGATGGTGTCAGCCACCGATAGTGATAGGACAGGTTAATTATATGTGTACCCCACAAATGAAGGGAATCACAATGGGCCTTTTGGCCTCCGAGTGGTGATACTTAACCATCACACTCCCCTTCTTTAACCTAACTTAACCTAGGTAATAATGAAGCGAAAACTTTGAATGACAAAATGTTCAAAGTTAGGCCCTTGGCTAATCTTCTTATCAAAAAATGTTCCCAGTGGAATGTTTTTCATACCGATTTGTCGATAGATGAGTCAATGATAAAATACTTTGGCCACCACCCATCTAAGCAATTTATAAATGGTAAACCTGTTCGCTTCGGATACAAAAAAAAATGGGCGCTAACAAGTTCCACAATACAATTTTGATGTTTACTGCGGCAAGGTGATTGGATCGAACATAAAAGAGCCGTTAGGTTCAAGAGCAAATCTAGCCGAATATATTGTTTATTTCTACAATTTTTTCACCAGCCACCAACTGTTAAAGGATTTGCGTGATTTAGGATATCGAGCTACGGGTACTGTTCTTGAAAGCCGTACCAAAAAGTGTCCTTTACCCACAGTCAATGATATGAAAAGAAAAAACAGAGCCGAGTAGGACTATAAATTTGACAGTGGCAATGAAGTTCTTTTCGTTCGATGGAAAGACAATAGTGTTTGCACAATTTAAACACATTTCGACAGCGTTGAACCACTCGGCAAGGTAAAGCGATGGTGTTACGAAAAGAAAGAAAAGATTGAGCTGAATATTCCAAAAATATTGAATATGTCCAAAAATCAATACTATAGGGTCCGCCAAATAACTTTTTTTTTTTTTGAAAATGCTATAAAAAAGACTACTGAATATTTTCTCAAATTTCTTTTTTTATTTGAAAGTACAATCCTTCCGGTTAATAATGGAAAATAATTTCATTCAAATGGCTGCCTCGGCTGGCCATGCAGTAGCCTACACGATCGGTCCAATTTTTAAGCACATTATCGATTGTGTGCAGCTGTATTTCACCAATGGCTTCACGAATATTGTCCTTTAAAGCGTCAATTGTCTCTGGCTTGTCGGCGTAACACTTATCTTTGACGGCACCCCACAAATAATAGTCCAACGGTGTCAAATCGCAGCTCCGAGGTGGCCAAACGACATCAGCTCTGCGGCTGATAATGCGATCTTCAAAAACAGGGCGCAAAACATCGAGTGTAGCTTCGGCTGTGTGGCACGTAGCGCCTTCCTGTTGAAACCAAATGTTGCCAATATCCTCCTCTTCAATTTTTGTGAACAAAAATTCGTTCAACATGGCCCGATAACGATCGCCATTGACTGTAACGGCCACTCCTTGCTCATTTTCGAAGAAAAATGGCCCAATTATGCCTCTGGGCCAAAATCCGCACCAAACAGTGGCTCGTTTTGGGTGCACCGGCTTTTCAATGTATGCGTGCGGGTTTTCTGTGCCCCAAATGCGAAAATTTTGCTTGTTTACATACCCGCCAAGATCAAAATGAGCTTCATCTGAAAAGATTATTTTTTTGGCAATATCGGCATCTTCTGTAAGTCAATCGCAGGCCCACTTAGCGAAGCGTTGTTCAAGCGTATACATAACCATATTCGTTCAGCGGAAGGATAAAACTAATTATCTGTCAAATCAGACATGAGCCAAGTGTTACCATTCACGAAATAAGCACTACTTGAAAAAAAAAACGTTAGATGGCGGACCCTTTATAACAGAGGAATGGGCGGAGTAGACGAAATGGATCAGTCTATATCTTTGTACGGGATTGCCGTACGAAAAAAAAAATTGTGGTGGACCATATTTACTTATATGTTGGATTTGACAGTCTCTAATGTATGAAGGATGCATGTCATATCATCAGATTTGATAGATTTGATAGATTCTTACTTCGTCAATGCCAAAAAGAAACTGTTCCTCGCAGACCACCATCATCAGCAATACTTGGCTTGTCAGCAGACAGCATTGGGGATTTTCCGAAAAAAATATCTAAGCAGCTCAGGTGTAATTTGCCATGCAAGAATACGTTGGGCGTGCCAGAAGTGTGATAAAACACTTTACATCGAATGGCCTTGTTTCGAAAAATACCATATTAAGGTGCCCATTGCGCTCAATCGAGTACACTCCTAAAATTCATGAATTGTATTAATTTTCTTTTATTGTTTTTTTTCTTACTTGCATAAAAGGTTGTATATAGACTGGAAAATAAAGCTTTCCAATCAATGGGTTAACCTCAATCTAAACACGTATACTCTTACTTACCGTCAGCCCAATTTGCGCATAAATCTAAGATTAAGAATAAAGCGACCAATCAGGGAATATATTCATTCGACATATAATAACGGACAGGCTCGAAAATCAATTTCCTAAGCCCCGTAGAATAAAGACTATTGACAAGGCTTTGTAGAAAGCTTGAAACGCTGAGTCAATGATCACGCCAACTTTTGATGGCTTTGGACAGTTTGGGGTGACTATGATATTGTGACTCATGGTCGTGACTTGATCATGAATCTTGAGACATTCCTTGTACCTGTCAGATGAAAATTGAAATCATTTGCTTAGCTTTTTAAGACCTACTTTTAAATTCCGCTGGATTTAGGTAAGACTTGTCATCCTCGGCTCGGTATGCTCACCAACAAGACGGTTTGGTCTCATAACTCTATGGAACGATTTGAAAATTTAATAGCCTCCTTTGCAGAATGTCAGCTTAGCCAATATGAGCGGGCTTGGTATTTAATGTTCATAAGAGTCTTCATATCGTCCCACTGAGTTGTCCCAACTGAGTTGTAGCCATCCTTCCCGATTAGACCACATCAGCAGCTTTCATCACTTACCATAGGGTCTGGTTGACTGAGTAAGAAATCATTAAATTCAGTACGAATGATAATTAATGATAAGAAGGTTGGCTATGATAAAGAAAATTTATATCTCTTAAGGAAAATCTATGGTGAAAAACAGGCGAATGGAGAAAACTACGCAATTAACAAATCGAGGAACTCTATTTAGGCCAAAGTATTGTCCGAGTAATTAAATCGTAAGAAGGGCCCTGGCAGATATTTGGTACGTTTTATACAATGTGTCCCAAAATGTATTTATAACTTTGTTGCTATGGCTTGCAAATGGCGAACACTTTTAGTCCTGTTATTTGTGGAGTAACAATACACAGAATATGCGTCTGCAAGGAATAGAACGCTCGACTCCTCAAGATCGCAAAATATTCGTGATCGGAATAAGTCGTCAGCAATTTTAGCGTAGATTTCCCGACCTTTCTACCCCAATTGGTTAAACACTAAGACATTAAGCCGCTGGCCTTGAAGGGACTGAAGTTTTACGTAAAGAAAGAGGAGTCGAAATGCCTCGTATTGCTCGTTGTGACGAGAATATCACATCTGTGAATGCGCCCTCCACGATGATCATACGATATAGCACGAAACTGCCCATTATACAAACGTTCCTATAACGTTACTTAATGTGAAAGATCTACAGACGTTCTCATTCAAAAGACAGATAATCCATGAGCTAATAATAACCATCAAGCCCTCCTAAACCTCAACGACGAAGTGAACGATTTTCTAAATTCATCCTAGGCGACGAGGCCCACTTCCATCTAAATGGATATTTCAACCCACATAATTCGCCCTTCTTGGACACTGGTCTAGTCATTACGTTCACTGAGTATGGTTACATGGTGCGCCAGAGAAATCACAAAATATTTAGGCTCTCAACAAGACTTGGAGAAGGTATCACCCGAAGTTCTGGCTGAAAGGATTTAAAATTCCGAAAAAAGAGACCAAATGGCCATCAATTTATATGATCTTCAAAAATTAATGACAGAAAAGAATTGAAAAACATCTAATTATGTCGTTTCATTAAAAAAATACAGCAAATGAACATCGGGTAAGTGTTATTGAGCCACCCTGTATTCCGGTATTAACTTATGTTGTAGGGTAAAATAAAAATATTACAATTTTTAATAAAATATTTTATTTTTTTATTCCCTTAAAATGACACCTCTTGTTGGATGATATTTTACGACGGAAAAGTGTTGTGTGGTTTACAAGTGGCTCTTTGGAAACAAGTAACAAAGGATATTTTTGTCGCTGTTTGGTTTTTTAGTTTCTATTTTTAATAACTCACGCACGAGTCGTGACATAGCATTGCCATTTAATGGTTAAGGACAGACTTGAAAAATGCTTACAAATTATTCAATCTTATTATCAAAAGCGTGCTTTCTGACCTGCCACAGTATCGAATTTTTGATGAATGAGCCTTAGGAAATCTGGAGGAAGATCCACTTTTTATCGAAAAATTGTCTTCAGCTACGAAGCTCATTTCTGGTTGAATGAGTACGTTTATGAACAAAAATGCCGTATTCCGACCGATGAGCAACCATAGGCATTACTGCTAATGCATCGAGAAAAATGAATCTTGGCCCGTATTTTTTAAAAACATTACCGTGAGAATAACGTTATCGTTAATAACGCCCGCTATCGTCCAATGATTTTGATTATTTTTTACCCAAACTACACGAGTTGAACCTGGTCGACATATACATAGTTCCAGCAAGACGGCGCGGCGCTAAATGCAACACAGCACGCGAATCACTGGACCAATTGAGAAATAAGTTCTCTCGTTTTGCGCCGGTGAATCGGTAGATATATCGCGCGATTTACACCCTTAAACTATTTTTGAAATACGTCAAATCACACATCTATGCCAATAAGCTAGCGTCAATCGCAGCCTTGCTAGTATGTTAAAAAAGTGACTCAGATTTCGACTCCCCATATGATCAACATTTAGACAAAATAATCCTGAATAACTAAATGGCAAGCATCCGTTTATTAACTTAATTAAGAACTTTCTAAATTTTTACAATTTTACTGTACCTTTTTTGACAGTTAAAAATAAAACGCTTAAAAAACCACATTAGTATTATATGTTACATAAATACAGTAAATACTGGAGAAAATACATTTATTAAAGTTGCCGATAAAAGCTACAGATGCATATGTTGCCGATCACAGCAATATGTCTCCATAGTTGTCATGCATATCCTAACTAACTTGAAACCTAAACACATAACAACGAATAAAAAAATCTGGATAGCTCCCTGTGTTACGCCTAAATCACTGGGATATATGTATGTATGTTAACGTGAAATGGGTTTCGTCCCATGATCAGCAACAAACAACATGCTACGTGACGGAATCTGCCTAATCAGCGTTGTACTCGTATGAACCAGCCATCCTTCCGAGGTTGCACTTTGCCACTTGAGCCACACACTTAAGACAAAAACATCTCGTTCGAGCATGGAACCGTCATCGACACCTGAGCCGCGCATTTCCCACGTCTGGTGAAATCCACCGTTGCCGACATCTGATCCAGCACGCCGACGCTACAGCAGGGTACAGAAAATAGTACCATATTTAAGGTAGTTGTTAGAAATATGTAGATTAGAATTAAGTTGATGCTGTAAGGGGGCATGCTGCACAATCGCAAAAATAATAATAATTTGTTATTTAAATTTAATAAACTAGTATTTAGTTAATTTATACTCCATTTCGTTTAACCCACTCACGGAATCCGTTGATCGCTTATTGTATACTATGCCGCAGTATAGAACAGATAATTTCATCTGTTTTGTTTCACGTATTAATATATTCGTATGTATAAAGGATCTTCCGTCAACCTTCATTGACGGCATTACCTTTAGCTTTTCAAATTTATTTCAGCACATAGATCTACTTTCTTCCATCTTAGAAATGAAACAATAGCACATTAAATTCCAACCACACCATCATCATTAATTAGGTTTTAGGGCGAAACCGGTATTAAATGCTTCTGCTGCTAACTCAAGCCCACGTTCTGCCATTAAATCTTGATATTTAAATGAAACCCTTTGTGAGTTTGTGATTTGAATGACGACAAGTACAGAAGAATATTAAGTCTTCCTCAATAAATATCTCTATCTCCCTTCTTCAGAAGCAAGAGTTGATCGCATACCACTTTCTTAAATATGGTAGGCTGCTTCCATCAAAAGCGTAGCTTAACTTTTACGATAGACAAAGCCTCTGCTATCAATATCATTACTCATTGACCATTGTTGATAGATATCGAAATTAGGAATAGCAGGTTGACTCTGTTAGCCTTGACATTGCGCCAAAAGGAGATCGAAAATCTGGTGTTTTATGATGACGATCTGAGGCCACATCTATAGTCGGAGAGTCATTAGTGATTTCTCTAATGAAATATCAATTTTAACAGTATTGAGAGTCTTATATGGTCCAATAGGTATAATTGCGAAATCATATTAATAATCATGCATCATATTTCAACACATAATCACTCACCGCGAAAGCGTCCATATATGCTTGTCAATTACTCAATTACGTCAATGATTCAGGTTAAACCGACATCCAATCGTTGAAGGTCAACCCGTCACATACATCCATTCATTATTCATTGATCATCAAATTCCAGATAAACCATACAGAGTTTTACCATCCCCAGATAGAGTGTCTCCTTTAAATCCATTGCAGATGAATATCACTCACTGCTTTAAAACGACAGCAAATATGCTTTAAATGATTATCAATTACTCAATTGAGGTCAGCCAGTCATTTATGGCAAAAGTACTGTCAAAATTGATTGACAGCTAATAAATGTGCAGTTTGCAACTGTATTTAACAGTTCCCGATTCCTGAATCAACTACGAGTACTACATCATACCCATAATGTTTTTGCACTAATTACGATTCAATATCAATAACACAAACTATGTTTGCTCGGTAAATGAAACATGACAACAAAGGACCCCATAGACACATCAACTCAACCACATTCGTCTGATATTTAATTTCAGTCCTAAAACGAATACAAAAAGAACAAAATCAAAATCGAAAAATTAATAATTTATATGTCCGGAGGCAGACACGTTCCGGAAAGCTGGAATTGGTTTACAAAAAGTCATATCGTTGCACATGTCTGTCGTCCAACTCGTCTTGCTCATGGTCAACAAATAACAACGCTGCTATACTATATATAGAAAATGCCACAGGAGAACAACTCTACGGAACGCATTGTCCCCTAGAGCAACGTATAAAGCTAATCCGAACATACTCCCCCAATCCTGTCGCAAACGTCATCCAACCAGCCGGATTCAGTCTATAGTCAGATACCTGATCGACAAGAACAAAATAATACAATTACGAAGTAAAATGTATTTTCCTGTTAACTTTCTCATTCCCCATCCTGGTGCATGTTGTTAATTCTTTATTCTCCATTTCGTCTGATTGATTTTGGATTGAAGATAAAACATGGTTACGAGAGTTAAATGAAAGTGGTTTGCAACAATAAGGGCCCACATACGAGTATTCATCCTTGTTTGGTTTCCTTTTTACAATTCCTCTTCTACATTTTATTCGTTGCATCGAGAAAACCGAGCAGCAAAACCAAGGATAATGGGTGCATGGAAATTCTGAAGGGAAGTGAAACTGTCGAGAGCTCTAGAAACATCTTCTCAATATGATGGATTGGGGAATGGGGTGGTTTGCAAATCTACTGCAAAAGTAGACAAATGATTATCTAAGTTCCTTCTATACTTTAATGTGTGGGGGAATGATCCGCCCTACATATTACACATATGTAGACAAGCCAATAGCGAACAGTGGGGCCCAAGAGAAGGGGCTAGTTTTTTTTTGGGTATTGAAAAGGTACAAATAAAGAAAAACAGATTTTCACCATGGAGATGTGTGTCAATAAAATGTCCTTACAAATAGTAGATAGGGGATTTAAGGATAAGTGTCTCTTGAGTTCTGCATTCCTCTCGTGTTAAGGGGAATATAATTGACGGCATACGCCTTGCCAGTTTTTAGTTAATTGACTTCAGAGTATTTGCCTTTTATGAAAAGAAAAGCGTTTTTTTCCTATTCAAATTTTGTAGTTGTTTATAGGATGTCATATCTTTTGACAAAAAAAAAAGAAGACGACAGGCCCTTAAATAGATCTCAGAAAGGGTGCTTATTTCAAAGCTCAATGACCATTTAGCATTTAAGTTTAAGCATTTTAAGAGCCATTATTTAATGTGTTTTAGTCAATGGGTTCACCTATTATAGTTGAAAAGTTAAGTGATTATCTTCTAGTGCAGTTTTGAAATGAAATTAATATCGAATAGTCGGATTTCATTGGGCTTATCGCTATAAATCCCATCCGTGAGTCTTTTCTGTTAATACTACTTGCTTAACATAGCTTTTTTCCGAACATACAAAACCTATTTCACGCCGCTAACGGAATGAGTTCTTTATTTCAATATTACACTCATACCTATGTTAGTCTGGCGTTCATAAGTTCTCTCTGCCTGCTGTAAAATAATATATCTAAGCGGGCGATAACATTCCACTTCGTTTGTTGTTTTAATTTTATATTATTTTCTTTTTAGTAAGCTGTGCTTAAGGAAACTAGACAGACGGTCCAAGAATTAAGAGCCATAATCTCTATTGTTCATGCTTATGACCCGAAGCTAAAAAGGTCATCAAAACTCTTCTTTTCAGTATTAATACCAGCGGCGGGCAGTAGTCCAACAAACTCTAGCCCATGTAACACTAGTATACGATAGCACGCAGAATTTTATTATGTATAATGTGGCTTAAGTGCTCCAGATTTACAGAAAATATCAACGGCGTAGATTGCCAGTTAAGAATTTCTTGATAGGAAAGGGACTCTGACAATCACACCATTTAACTTGCATTCGCAATTTTGAATTTCATGAAGAAGGCGCAATCTCAACCACAATTTCGCTCCTCTGTTACCAGGTGTATAAGTTCTAGTCTCCTGTTTCCTCATATATGACCTTGGTGAGTGTACTAAACTACCATAGACACGGCATACATTTATTCCGTGCAGGGACGGGTTAAGAATATCCCTGCAGCGATACCTCTCGCTTGTCGTAAAAGGCGACTAAAACAAAGGTAAACAAAAATCACATCTAGGCAATTTAGAAAACACCAAGGTGAGCCTAGGGACACATATACCACCATTAAACTGCCCCACAAGTGTACATGCAAATCAGTGGGTTGACACGACTGGAGATCACCGGTGTTGTAAGAGTAAGATCAAACAAAAAAATCTGGAGCATGCCCGTATCACAAAAAAAAAAAAGGCAGGCCGAAAAACAATTGGTGCAAACAAATGCAAAAACACCAGCATTTGATTGATCTCAGCAATAAAGTAATCCCAAACCGGGAAGCCTGCCGCTACTTTCTGAGGCCAAACCGGCGGACCCCACAAGCGGACCAGGAGGAATGCAGTTAAGTGGGAAGGTTATGGTCCTACACTTCTGACCATAACAACGCCGGAAAAAGGAAAAGAAGAAGAAGAAGAAGACACGGCATACATTTGTTTGCACGTCATCAACTTTTCCGTTCGATAACATACATTTTTTGTTTGTGCTCTTTTAAACGAAGACGCTATCCCATCGCAAAAAAAATCTATCTCGAGCCATAAGGTATTTCTCAACCAGCCATAGATGAAAAACAAGGGCAAAGTCTTAGTCAGCAGACAAAAAAAAGAATGTCGTTCCTGTCGGACTTAAACAGACCATGGAAAGTGCTTATATTTCGACGCCAGAACTCGTGGGTTGATCCCAGCCACGTCTTTGCTAAAACCAAACCGCATAGGACTTAAAACAATGTGTGGGTTTGGTGGTATCGGCAGTGTATGGTTTACTATAATCTATTGCAAACTCCTAAAGTGTTGGCGCCACAATTACTCAATTAATCGGAAATATGCAGAAACGATCTGCCAGCTGCACTAAACTACATACTAGTATATCAATTTATTTGGGGGGAATGAAATGTCAAAATATACGTTTCATCTGGCGCATGCGCTTTCCTCGAATATAGAATTTTTCAAAAATCCATGTTTCTTTTATCTTTTCTCATGATTTCAACTACCACCATATCCATAATGTTTTGCTTTTTAAGAAACATCCCACTCCAAGTATGCCTTGTACTTTTCGATCGGCTCCACTGTGCAAATTTATTTAGTTCGATTTTTTCTGGAAACATATCCATATCCAATGTGACCTATTCGTTGTTGCGGTATGGATATCTGTCGGTTAAAAAACACACTCCATGCGTCATGCCCAACTACATGTACATACATACTCGTACAAGTGTGTCGCCCCACGAACTTAGCATGTCCTACTCTACTGCTTCAGGGAAATTGTATCGTTTTCATGAGACTGACACTCTCCAGGTCGTCGCACTCGTTCCCATTTCACATCACTCAATGACGTCTACTCCTGTCGATGGCTTTGAGAGGAAAAATTGATTTCTTGGATTCTTTTCCCATAAATCGTTTCATAGTCATGTCCTTGACAAAACAAAAAAAAACACGAGAAGCACTTCAATCCATCTGTCTCAGACCGGGCAGCATATGCTCTATTTCGAGAATGGTTTGTTCCTCGGTTCTATAACCAGATACGGAGGAGCTCCTGTTAACCCAAGGCTTCTCCTTTTCTTCTTAGCTTTGGCATACCGTTATTGATTGACCCGCATGCGGAGTGTGCTCGAATGCCAGGTTGCAGAAAGGTACATGAAACATCTTCCTTGTTTGTATGACAGGAGAATCTTTTTTTTTTTTGGCATATCATTGCACCTTACACTGCTCAATTGCTGAATTCGTGAGTCATTGAATTGCCGAATTACCGCACAGTCGGTTTGCTAACTCGTACATGGTGAAGATGCAGTATCATGCTGTTCGATGATTCGACATATTTTTCTGAAGTTGAAAAGCTTCGAGAACCGGTTAGGATCGATTAGAAGTCTTTTTGTGATGTAGTTAAACGATAACGAGATTTTTACTCGCACTCCTACTAATAGACTCGTAAAGACCTCTGCAGAGAAAATCACTCAATCTTCAGGGAGTTGTCACCACGAAATGGGATTTTCCTATCAAACCATGCAATTAGTCATAGTCCCAAGTGGGATAAGCGCCACACCTCTTGGATTTCTTTGCCTAAGCGAAAGAATTTAGCAACTCAGCGTCAATTAATTAAAGTTCACAGAAATAATCAATAATAAAATCCCTTGATGGAGAACGGCTACTATTACCCCCCGTTGTGCCAAGGGAGCTGCTTGAATCGCTGCCACCCGCCGATTCGGCCCTTTTGTTCGTAAACACCTAATAAATGGAGCCTTGACGTTCATATTTCGTTCTCCAGTTCTTATTCATAATAAATGTGTGCTCGTTGGTTGGGAATTTGCAGAACGAGACGACATGTCCTAGGTTGTGTTTTTCTTATTTGTATTTAAGCCGGTGCGTTGATCGCTGGGTGATACTATCGCAACCCTATGAGTTGGCATATTAATCTTGAGTTGACGAATGAAACGAGTATAAATGCTGTTTACTCGAGGTGCAGACAATGGGGAACTTGTGGGTATAGTTCGAATTCGATAGAAAATGTCCTTTTGAGAATTATGGCGAGGGATAAAAAATTCTGAAACTTAATTAAAGGACATTAATAATTTAAATTAATTTCGCTCTTCAATCTTCTTCTTTTCCTTTTTATCCCGGCGTCGTTATGGTCAGAAGTGTAGGACCATAACCTTCCCACTTAACTGCATTCCTACTGGTCCGCTTGTGGGGTCCGCCAGTTTGACCTCAGAAAGTAGCGGCAGGCTTCCCGGTTTGGGATTACTTCATCGCTGAGGCCAATCAAATGCTGGTGTTTTTGCATTTGTTTGCACCAATTGTTTTTCGGCCTGCCTTTTTTGCGTGTTGAAATTGGAATGTTGATTGATAACGCCTTTTGGACGGGGTTCAAAGGATCTCTCCTTTGAACATGGCAATACCAACTGAGTCGGTCGCGCTCTATATTTCTTGTGATGGTTTCTTTTACGTGGAGGCTTCCTCGGATCTTTGAACTTCTAATTCTGTCACGCTTTGTTACTCCCGCTGTCATGCGAAGCATCTTCATCTCAGTTGCCGTTAATTTGCTCTCATACTTTTTGTGCATTGTCCAGCATTGTGAACCGTATGTGAGCGCCGGACGTACAACTGAAGTGTAGAGCCTTCCTTTCAGCTTAGGGGGCATTTTTCGATCACAGAAGATGGCGGAGTTTTCCCGCCACTTCATCCACCCTACGCTTACGCGATGTTTGATGTCGTCATCACAAGTTGCTTCTCTATTAATCATAGATCCCAGATATTTAAACTTTTCACACTTGGGAAGCACTCTTCCATTCAAGTAAATGTCTGGAATAGGCTGATGAGGGTCAGAGAACGGGCAGCACAGATACTCTGTCTTCTTTGAACTAATACGATACCCGTGTCCCTCAAAAATGTCCACCCACACATCAAGTGCTCGTTGTAGGGACGCCTGATCATCACTTATAATGGCCCCATCGTCAGCAAAGAATAGCTGGTGCACATTGGGGTCCGTCACTTTTCCTTCACGCAAGCAATCAAGGACTGCTATAAAAAGCAGTGGGCTGAGGACGCTCCCTTGGTGTACACCGACTTTGATTGCGAACTCTTCGGTGACTCCTGCGGTGCATCTTACTCTTGTCGTTGCTCTCTCGTACATGTCCATAATCACTCGCACGTAGGTTTCTGGAACTCCTTTTTGTCTTAGCGCTACCCATAAAAGATCTCTTGGTTGCCGGTCAAAGGCCTTCTCGAAATCAACCAACACCATATGCAAGTCCTTTGAAGAATCACGATGCTTTTCCATCATGATCCTTATACTTTGGATTGCATCTGTTGTTGATTTACCCGAGACAAACCCGCACTGGTCATCAGATAGTCGTATTATTTTCCGTAAGTGATCTAAGAATCGATTAAATTGTTGGCTCCTTTGCAGGATCATATGTAAGTGCTGCTCAGCTAAGCCATATGTCAACGCTCCTAACAGGTGGAAATCATAATTTCAGTGTTTCGAGAAAGGCTTTAACCACTTGAGCAATATGTGGCCGACCGATTCTATGTTGCAAAATTACCTTGCCATTTCTTTATTCGTATAGTAGTCAGCTTAAATATATGAAATGCAGTCGAGAGCGATCTTCCGTGATGATTCCGTTCAGTTTAGGCAACTCATAGCAAACTCCTGATCACAATAAATGCAGAACAGAACCTTCGAACCATAATTATTTGCCTTTGTCGACGATATTGATGCATGCCTCCAAGACCTTTTAAGCTTAGTCGCTATACGATGCAAAAAGCCGTTGAAGCAGTAGTTCCGACAGAACATTCGTACGTTTTTCCCGCAAATACCTTTTTTTGGGTATGAAGCTCGACATGCTTAAAAAAGTTTATTAACACTTCGACGAACTGATGCATTACTGATAAATTACATGCGCTATTAACGTCATATATTGAGAAACACCGAGAATTTACTCAAAGCCCCAAAATTATTATTATAACTGGGGTTACTGCAGCTGAGGATTCTCTTATTCACCCATATCGTGTGTTATTCATTGCTTCATATACGATGAATCTTAAGAAGATTTTTCCTGACGAAAGGGGTTTTTGACAGCACGCCACTTAAGAGAAACGCCACAATTTCGAAGACTTGGCTAATGGGGGTTCAAAATTTGTGTTATCGGCGTCAGAAACTAACCCTACAACCTCTGTAACGTGAGGCCTTTGATTCCATATTATCTACTGCTTGATGTGTTGATAAACAAATGTTAACAGCAGCACTGATGAAAATACCGAAGAAGCTAATGAAACAGAAAAAATGGTCACCAAAAATCAGTAAAATCACTGTTGATGTAAACATATCATAACGTAAAATTTTCACGAATTTCAAATAATAGCAGGGATGACCAGCAACTTTCCAGGAATCCCTAAATGGATTCAATAACCACGCAGAATTATTGTACCATGTCATAACAGATGGCGAAGACCTGAACAAATATTGAACAAACTTTGTAACAGAACTCATAATAGCGCCTTAGCGAAAGGTTGATGATAAAATTTTGAACACACATTATATATTTGGACCATTTTTGGACGGTCGGAAAGAATGTATTTTAACGGAGATTTTTGTTATATTTACTGAGATTGTTGTGGATAACGAACGTATGGCAAATAACATAGGCTTTAAGCCAAATTATTCCGAAGCTGGTGAGAAGTGTTAGGTATATTTTTACGATAATCCTTTTTTTTCAAAATTTCATACGATAATTACTTAAAATAACCTGCAACGTTTATATTCCTGCTTTATTCTTTATGATAAGGCCAATATGAAAAACGAATTTTATTATACGAAGCTGTTCCAAAAATAAGGTGACTTTTCTAATTTCACGAGTTAGGTACATTCAATATTGGATTTTTTCTTTCCATTATTTTGGTATTATTTTGGTACACATGTTCTTTACAAAATTTTGACATTACCGGCTATGTTGGATACTTAGTTTGTTTTTCACAGATATAAAGGTTAGACGTGCTTTGGGAGTTTGCTCCTTTTAGAAAAAATAGATCAAAGAATCTGTATTAAATTTTGTATGTAAAACAAACTAAATTTTGACCAAAAAAAAAAACGCGTCGAATGAGCATAACTCATGAGCTGTTGAAGCTGGAAAAGATGAGGAAACATGGCCACATGGTTATAACGTTTGCGTGAAGCCATACGACGTGATGGCTGCTACATCACATCAATACACCTACTCACTCATTGTTGCTTGGGGGTGAACTTTCGACCCAAATTAATATCGGTATCACTCACCCTATTCACCGAATGAAGATTTACAACGATTAAGAAGATAAAGACGAAATCGTCGGAAAAGCTCAATTTCATATAAAAAAACGCATATCAGAAATTCTACGAGGAATGGCGCAAGTGTATTATATCTGAGGGGATCTACTTTGGAGGGAACTAAATAGGTATTGATGAATAAACAAATATTTTTCGAAAAAAGATGAAAAGTCACCTTATTTTTTGAACAAACTCATATTTTTTTTTTAAGGTCAAGTTTCCATATAAAATGAAGCCAACAAATTGCTGTGCCGACCCAATTCTAATTTCAATGCCCATTTCCAAATCGTTACTAAATGGAAATTGAAAATAATTCTATTCCAAAAATTAGTAAAATGCTACAGAACCATCCAAGGGAAGCAGAAAGTACTTCCAATCAATCACTAACTTCCTCGTTTGCCCAAAGAATCCTCAGTGGAACAAAACTAATACTTCTTTCTATTACCAGAATTAATACCCAACACCCTTCTCCCTCATTAGAACTTATGAACGTACTTAGGTCCTTATACGACGACTACCAAACTGAAAGTTTGCGGAAAAATATGATACTAATTGAAAGCGTACATCCAGTTACGTTCTCTTATAGACTAACGAACTTTCTCTCCCCCAGACTCATAGAACAGAAGTATCGCACTAAATAAATACTTCCACCCCCGGCAGTACATATCCATTTCCAAAGAAAAACAAACAAGTGTCTCATTGTACACTCTACCCTGTGTCCGTCGTCATTCGTCCCCCACGTTAACGTTTACGTCTACGTCCACTTGAGCCATTAAAAGGAATTCCAACAACACAGATATCTAATAGACCAAATGTAAGCAACTTACCAAGCACCGACAACAAAATCCCAATAATCATCCATTTAATCGCGTCCATTTCTCAGCTTTCGTTCTTCACCCCACCCTCGTCGTCCTTTCTGCTCTCAAATTATGTGTCTGTTTTTGTCTGCTTCGGCTTGTAGCTCCTGTTTCTACTTCCACTTTATTGCTACTGGTGGTTGTGAATGACGGTAAGTTTGCGCCCACGACGACGTCGACGACGACAACGATGACGACAATGTAATCGCAACGACTATATTTGTTGATGTCAGACCACCGGACCGACGTACATCCAGCCGGTCTGGGATTAGAACACAGGGACGAAACGTGTGTCGACCAACGTCTTGACGGCAATTAATTGAAAAAGCGACCACGACCGGGAAAAAGATAGAAATTCTCCTTTTTTCTTTACCCACACATTCACCTCATAGTACGCGCGCACGATCGCAGGACGATTCCGGAAGCCGGCGACGACGAGGGGTTTCGAAGAATTTTTCTACTCTATTTCACGTCTGTTTCTTTCGAAAAACAACTTTTTCAGTGACAGGTGGTTTATCTTGGTGAAACTGTGACTGGAAATCTAGACATTGAAACCAGCACGACCACTGTGGGCTACTTAACTTGACGACGTCTCCGCACAATTTAGTTACTCACTTTATTTACGCAAATGAGCTCAGGATATGGGCCCTTGAATTGACGCCTGAGGCATGAAGAAAGCCCAAGTAAAAATACACAAAACACCGAAACCAAAAATAATGCTTCACAACCGCACACGCAACGCAACGGGCATTCGACCACTCGTGTGTGTATTTTATTTACAAGGATACTGAGCGAATTTCCTTATTCGAATTATTTTTTACGTTGGCTAATTCGGCACACAGGGAAAAGTAATTTAATTTATTACAATCACATTTTCATTTCGTTTGTTGTCCCCAAATGTTCGCTCACTCGCGAGTGGTAAGTAATATTGTGCATCCGCGATAATAACGAGGGCAACAAGGGGCTGTAATGGAACAAAATCAATTCCAGCACACAGGAATAGATTAATCCTTTACTGTTTTACTCAATAGTCAATTTTATTCCTTTTTCATTGGTTAATTCGAGTGTCCTTCGGGTTCGAGAGGTTAAACAACTCGCGTTAGCCAAGGTCAGTTCAGTGCCTAATTGAAGTTGAAGAAAGAAAAACCGATAAACCGAAGAATTTTGAATGAAGGACGAAATAAATCGTAAATGAAAGGAAAACTTTTCGCAACAAAAACACAATTTTCTCCCTCAATGAAGCAGAAATTCGTAACTGACAAGGATATTGTAATCCATCACTGACTCTCTTCCTCGCTCCCATGGTTCGTGGCTGCTTGGCATTGCAATCCTAGATCACTCATATACTAATATCCTTGAGTGAAAAAAATATTTTTTTTTCTTTAAAATTCTTTTTGTTGTTTTTGATTACCACCAACACCACAATCGAGAGGGAATATCCTTTTGCATAATTGAAATTCTAAGGACACTCGCTATACAATGGATCGCTTTTGTAAAGAATACCGCACAGGACAAATAACTGTATTCGACTAAAAGCTCTCCCGCATCGTATACCTGGTTATACAGATGGGGTTTGAGGCGTTTTATCTTGTGTAAGGACGAGTTGGGAAATTTCAGCTAGATTCGGGGGAAATTTCAATAAGGCTCCAAATCGACTTGTTCTCTTATAGCCCCACTCTCCCTGTCTCTCAATTTCTCTCACTCTCACTCTCCTTAAAAATTATTCAGAAGGACATCATGGATAATGTATTCCATTGGGGCTGCGAGAATACTACGCACTACAGTAGAAAGCTGACTTGACGGGTGAAAATTAAGTTCTCCTAGACCAGGATAATTTCCCTCGAGAGATACAATAGAAACGCGAGAAAAGAGAAAGTTTTGCTAAACTTTCACCGATGAACCGCTCTCTCCATCTCTCAGAGAAACCACCATTCCGATGAACAACTTCGTCAAGTCGACTGGTAACAGTTTTAATTCTCAATTCAAATTGTACTAGATCAGGAGTTTTTCTACGAAAACCATTTCCGCTCCATACATGTTCGAGGGGAATTCGGGACATCTCACATTCCAAACAACGAAGAAAAGAACAAGAGAGAACAGATTTTTCGCATAATTTCCCTCAAAAAGATTGAATAACATTCTATTCCCCAGTGACATAGATACTGCACCGAAGGGTAGTTGGAGATATAAGAAAGCTGGGCTTGTTCCATGTCGTTGGCCTTGTCATAGATAGGCAAATAAATAAATCGATGGCAAAAGGTTTTCGAAGAAAATTTTCTTATAAATTCCAAAATGTGGAGAAATAAATCTGTGCACTTGAAGTCGACGTGGTGGTTTCATGATTCCGGGAATGGATTGGAAGATTTATATATTCAGCAAATATTTTTTTTATAATGACTTATTATGTACATACATAAGTCTATTGAGGTAGATATGAAAGCATAAACCATAACAACACATTTTAAGCTCTAGCTGACGGAATTTTGACAAAGATTCTATTTGTGGAATTCCTGGTATAGTCCACGGGGCATGATGCTCCGGGAGATTTTCGCCGTAGGCATCTCACATTATAAAGTTTCAGATCGCTTGAGGGACGATACATTCTTTGAATAGAATTTTTCCAAAATACCAAAAGATGTGATAGGATGTAGGATTTCGAGCTTAAAAAATTAATAAGTGGCTTTGGTTCCTGAAAAACGAATATAAAAGAAAACATGATATGAATCCATGGGAGTGGAACCTCTTCACTGCTTATATGATAATGCTCATATGTCTAATGTGAATATACGAGTATTAGCAAAGTCCAATAATCATCAGCTATTCTTTGATTTAGCCCTGCCGCAAAAATATTTTACAGCTCTGATACGAAAACATGTGAAATTAATCTTTTTACCGATGTTCTCCTACAGGCTCTAGTTAAGAGCCTGGAGATTTTAGATTAATTCACTTTTCGGTTAATTAAACCGATCGGCGCTGAATCAGTTTTCCAAATAGAACATTTTAATATAACTCAACATTTGAACTCGAATTCTTTGTTAATAAATGTATGCATGTGCTTTTGTATGTATGTATGTTCGTATGTTCACAAAGGTTTTTTTCGTCTCCTTTATCTTCCGAACAAACTATGATATCAACCCCGGACCGACTATATCTTATAGATTTTGAGGTTGTAGATATTTGATGAAACTAAGAAAACATTTGAGACGGCGCGGCGGCTTATTTGTTGTAAGGAAAAACTAAGTTAAGTAAATGTGTTGTAAAAAAAATGAGCCTTGCCTCGCATATGTATCTCGGGGACAAAAAATATTGAAGCTGGTTGTGGGGGTAGATCAGTCCCAACCATTGTTCTATTTCTTCGGTTTGAAATAACAGAAGGTTAACATTAATATCGATTGGAGCAATAACTGGGACCAAAAGCGACAAACTGATCGCAAGCTTTTGAATGTTGTCTTACATTCCGCTACACTGAATGTAACCTTACCTGTGGGGCTAAAACAATTTTATAAAAGAAAGTGCAGATCATGCTAATAGATGGTCATTTATTGCCGATGGCACAAGGCTTTGAGGGAACAAAGTTGACAAAATTAGCGGTAGAGACAAGAACAAGTTTGTTCTTTCCGAGGTTTGTGCCGGCTTTCTATAAATAAGAAAGGAATTTACTCTGCCTTTTACTGAGGGCTGATTGCTTTATGTTCAAAAAATATCAGGCATTACATAACTCAGGGATTTTATTAATACAATTCACTCAATTTTTTTCCTTGTAATGTTAGTGAATATATTTGAAACATGTTTGGAAACACGTATCCGCACAAGAGCGCCGTGGCACAGCATCCCGATAACACCAACGCCATCGAATGTTTATTTCGAGGCTTTTCTCCTCGGCGGAGTACTAGCAAACCTCCCCGTAGTACATTTGCCTCCTCGAATGCCCAGCACTTATTTAGTATGCTTTCAGTTCTCAAAGAGGTTACATTTGGTTTGATATAATCGTCGATTTTTCGAATTATAATGCTAAACATAACTTCACGTTTTACCTGTGTGTACGTTCGTACGTTAATTAACTTTTCTTAATGGCGCAAATCTTGGGTAAGAATTAAGACATTAACCCTGAAAGTGTTTTATTTGACGCATCATAAAGAGCTAAACAACTTTATATTATTTTATGACAAGAAAAAATAAAAGTAAAGCTGTCGGGGCATTCTAGCTACAGTGGTTTTGATTAGTTTTTAGTTCGACTAGACCAAACGCGGCCAAAAACTAATTTTTATAAACCATTTCGGGAAGTCGTTAACTTTTTTTTTTTTTTTTTTTTATAATTCGTGCAGGTTCAAGAGTTACGCTCTTTTGATGTTTGTCACACAACCTGGACGGGGTGCAGATGGTTTGTGTCGAAGATGTTCGTTCACTACTCTCCGGGGGTGGTTGGCTTGGTATTCGAGAGATTCGACTGAATTTGTCGCGTTGATTGTAGTTTTTACAGTAACTTTATTCCATGCCATTAAGATCTTATATTGGAAATGCACACGCAGAGTATGAATTTTGAAGTGATCTTATACTGCGAGTGTTATGCCTTCGTCAGCATTTTTTGATCATCTCTCATTCACAACTGGTGTTGTTGCATGGGCTTTTTCCGTATAGGAATTTTTCTTGGCTATGGTCAGACTTGAACTACAGACCTTCCGCTTAACAGTCGGTGATGATTACCATTGCACCACTACCACCCCAAACTTAAATGCATAATCCTGGAGAATAATGTCCTTATTTATGTTTATCGTTATCCACTTCGCCACGAAGATGTTTTTTTAAGTAATTCTACTCATTTGAAGTCACTCATTCACCGCATGTGCCTTGATGGCAGTAACCACATACCGTATCCTTCGTTCGGAGTAGTAAGCAGCCGGAAACTACTACGTAGAGATGATATTATAAATTAAGTTGGACAGAAGATAATGTGTAACTTCTTAAAGGATTGCCCATGTCGAATAAAAACTTATCCCATCGAACTCACTGTCCAACTCAAGAGGCACGGTCTATTTTAAATCTGTAATTTTGTGTACTTAGATCATATTGACGGAATTTGACAAACACAACGAAAAGTCAATAAGGTGGCATTAGCCCAGAGGCGGCTAAAACGTGTCTTACGAAAAGCATGTAATCTTCCTTGTTTCATTCATAATAAATGAAATCAACATTAGTACTGAGATCAAACACAAAATAAATTCATTTCCAATTTTAATTTTTTTTCCCGTGTAATTAAAAGAGCTTATGAGACCAATATTTTGCCGATTGCAAGCGATAATTTTTAAGATCATTTATTGATAAATATCTAAAAATACTTTTAGTAACACGAAGAGCCACGACCATTCCAAGCAGCACTACTTTATTGACGTGATTCGGTTTCACATCATCGTCGCTAGAAGTCCAAAATATGGCCCACAATGCACGTTATATTTTGGTGAATTTGACTGCTTTCTTTACCTTAATAGGTTGGGCATTGTTATGATAGCAAACTATATCCCACATTTTCTGCCAAGGTTGCTTCGACAATAAGCATCCTCGGTGAACTTTTACTTACAAATTATAAGGAAATCGCAAAGGGGATTTTGGATCAACCCTAAACGCTATCTATCTCCCCCTTACTCGTTTAATTGGTCATAATAATGGTTTTATTTTAATATTACAGAGAGTCAAAAACACTCACTTTATTGGTCAGGAATTAAACCAAGAAGTCAATTAAGTGAAGGGACAACCACCATAGTTGAACAAAGGACGATTCAACACTTTTGTATCCGTATAATACAAATAAACGTTTAAGTTCAAGCCAAGCGCACACCACTTTAAAGTCCTCACATACTTAATTTGTTCAGTATCTATACACTATTGAAAACAAAGCATCGTTATCTGGTCTTTGAACCTTAACCTCCGCCATAACAACTCATACAAAATTACAAATTCGAAATGATCAAAATGCAATAAAAACCGCATTAAAAGCATTTCAATTTGAGATGAAAGTGTGCAGCATTTATCCAACCAAGTCTGATGGAAAATAAATTTTCCAACAATCGCGGAATAATAACAACATTTGATTGCATTTTAATATTTCTAGACCGATTAAAGCCCATTAACCATTATTCGTTTTTTATCTTCATCTGATGATAAAGGTATCCTTTCAATTATTTACCTAATAAAAAAAAATCACATCTCTATTTATATCAAAAGATATAAATAAACATATGTATATGTATTATGTTATTTATTCCATGCCAAACACAAATTCTGTTTTTTATTCGGTTTTTTTTGCCATTTTTAAGCGATTGCTGCTCCTTTTTTCACTGAGTGATTTTAGAAGGAAAAAAGTATTTTTTATGCAATTTTGGGTGGGTAATTAATCATAAATATCCTATTTTCGTTTGTAAATGCAGTCGATGACATGCCGGGCATACACGTATATTTCGCTGTTTTCACCGCAATTATAAACACACCTATTGGGATATTTACAGTTGAAAATGATTTTTTAAATCAAACCGCAAATTATTAATCTAACGTGTTTTTTAATATTTCGATTAGCATCTTGTTACTATGTATGTGTTTGGCTTTTTTTGTCTTTGGTTTTGTGCAATTTTGCGCTTTTTCCAATTCAGTGAAATCAAAAGTAATTTGATAAGGAGATTCGAGTAGGATGGTTAGTGTGGGAGTAAATTTATTGAAATGGTATTGTGATGCAATGGAATGCTTGAAATTTGGCAGGCTTTAAATATGAGTATTTAATCATTTTACTATAGTTTTGAGTTGTTCACCTAGAAGGCATGGTTCCTGTAAAAGGCAAGAACATACGAGCTCGCGCTCGTATAGCGTCCCTCGCCCCAAGAAGAGATGTTATTTTAAATTAATAAAAAAAAAGCAACATTTTTATGATAAGTGACGAGATTTTAATTAGTATCAAGTTTAAATTTCTAGATCAGTTGTGGAATATAATAACTGTTTAATGCCTGCACAGTCTAATGCCTACAAAAATCATTCTTTTGATCTTTTGTTTTTGATCATGTTTTCCCATAAAGGCGGCTGTATCTCGTAAATTACAGCTCTTTACTTTTCTTTAGTACATTAATCATGGAAAGGCAATAACGTGTATGTGTTCTTTAACAAGGCATAAAAGAAAGAAATCAAGATTGGTTTAGTAGCAAAATTTGGCGGACAGCTAAAAATAAATGGCGTGTACGTCCAAGAAAAGTGAATCAATATCGAATAGTATCACAATCCATTCATCGGAACGGTCACATCGTTATTAAACCTGTAATCGAAAAGATACAGAACAAATACTCAAGCAGCCCAAAAACTAAGCTCAAGTTTTAAAGACTTTTCCCCTATTTCTCAAGAGTTTTCGGAGCCAAACAAATTAAATTAAGACTCATCAGCTTCAGTGCCTGGTCCTCTGATAAATTCTTGTATGAACCGGCCCTTATGTAGGCCAAGATCTTTATACCACTGCGGGGCATATTGGTTGGAGATTCTTAAGTTGTCAGACAAACTATCAGCGACGGCGGCGGGGTATCACGAGCTAGAATCTTCATAGAACTGAACTGCCCGAGACCTTTGAATTTTGTTCGATTAAAGTCACTATAGCTGTGCAAGAAGGCGCTTGAAGACGATGCCTTTACGAAAGGTTTTAAGGATAATTAAAGGTTTTCTTGCGAATTTTCATAATATATACTTATAACCGGTTAGTTGTTATTTTTGAAATGAATGTTGCAGTAACAGTTAAACTGACAGTTAAACGATGGCGCGAAATAATAATAAATAATAAAAAAAAATAAAACCTCTTATTAAATGACGCTCTAATACTGCCTGAACAAAGAAATTTCTTACTTTTAAGTAGTACGTTACATATAATATGTTTGATGGCGGAACTCCTTAATTTTACTAACCTTCATCCCTCACATTTACATGCCAAAATAAAATTCTACAAATTCTATTGGAACAGGGAGGGATCATACTCTTGTATCTAGTTTTAGTGATTCTTCTTCATCTATGATGGTACATTTACCAATGGGTATGATGTAATCTGTACTTTAACAACAATATTCGGACTGTAAAATCCAATCCAACCCGAACCTGTTCCCGCAGAAATAACCATAATGTGCTTCTGTGTCTTACGACATCCACCTATTGGTAAAGCAGGTATAGATGGAAGTAAGGCGGTAGTGAATTGAAACTTTTTCGTATACGAAGATACACAGAAAATAGTTAAAGTAATAGACACTACTTTCTAGGAGGTATAGGTCAATGAAAGCTACGTGGAAGGCAAGGTTATAAAGGGTGACTCATTTCGACTTGTGTTTTTTTTTTTTTTCAGATCACGCGTATCTGATATCATGGTATCGTCTTATTCTTATTCAGTGTACGTTGTTGGATAATTCACGATCGCATAGACCACATCCAGCCCGTAGTGAAGAGAATAATGCGGCTGTGGCGGCGAATGTGGCTAAAGACCGTGAGCAATCGACTCGACGCTGATCTCAACATAAGGACTTATCGTATTCAACAACTTGGCGAATTTTAAAAGAGGATCTTGGTTTAAAAGTTTCCAAATTCCAAATCGTTCACGAATTGAAGCCACCAGACTTTTTACGCTTAAATTTCAGTGAATGGACTCTTCAAGAGCTCAATGAAGATCCGCGGTTTTCGCATTGAATTTTGTTCAATGTTGGGGCCAATTTCAGACTCAACGGTTATGTAATAAATACAATTGCTGCATTTGGGCAGACGAGCTGATACAATCCGAAGAGTATGTCAAACTATCGCTACATCCACTAAAATGCAGTCTTTGTTTATTTCTTTAAAAATGAGACTGGACAGTAACCATCATGGCAAACAAGCCCATGATATCGGTAAAATTTGGTTCAAGCAAGGCGGGACTACGGCATAATGGCTTTATTGAGAAACAACTTTGGCGGACAGCTAATCTCACGTTTCGGACCTGTAAATTAGCCACCTAGATGGAGTTCTTGCCACCTTTAGACTTTTTTCTTTTAGGTTAAGTAAAGTCAAACGTCTACGTCGATAAGCCAGCTACAATTCAGGATTTGGAGGCCAACATTACTCGCGTAATTCGGCAAATACCCGTCGCAACGCTAGAAGCAGTGATCCAAAATTGGACCTTCAGAATGGACCCCGTACGTGGACACCATGCTTAAAAATTAAATTAAAAATTAAATTAAAAATTAAATTAAAAATTAAATTAAAAATTAAATTAAAAATTAAATTAAAAATTAAATTAAAAATTAAATTAAAAATTAAATTAAAAATTAAATTAAAAATTAAATTAAAAATTAAATTAAAAATTAAATTAAAAATTAAATTAAAAATTAAATTAAAAATTAAATGTCAGACACTATTTATTATATTTATTATACTTTCAGGCCATAATAAAGTTTCTTCCATCAAAATTCATTTTATGTGGTTTATTTAAAATTAAAAAAAAAAAACCGTGCAGGAACGGGTTAAGAATATCCCTGCAGCGCTACCTCTCGCTTGTCGTAAAAGGCGACTAAAACAAAGGTAAGCAAAAATCACATCTAGGCAATTTAGAAAACACCAATGTGAGCCTAGGGACACATATACCACCATTAAACTGCCCCACAAGTGTACATGCAAATCAGTGGGTTGACACGACTGCAGATCACCGGTGTTGTAAGAGTAAGATCAAACAAAAAAATCTGGAGCATGCCTGTGTCACAAAAAAAAAAAAAAAAAAGGCAGGCCGAAAAACAATTGGTGCAAACAAATGCAAAAACACCAGCATTTGATTGGCCTCAGCGATGAAGTAATCCCAAACCGGCAAGCCTTCCGCTACTTTCTGAGGTCAAACCGGCGGACCCCACAAGCGGACCAGTAGGAATGCAGTTAAGTGGGAAAGTTATGGTCCTACACTTCTGACCATAACAACGCCGGAAAAAGGAAAAGAAGAAGAAGAAGAAGAATTTAAAATTAAAAAAAAATCCCTGCGCGAAAGAAGAATCAGGTTGGCAATCTGAAAGCATTAGTTTTACCGAATTCTTTAACGTCAACATGGCAAATATTGTATTCTAAGTTCGGTCTTCCAGCACACATTCCAGTTGAAGCTGTAGAGATTTCACCCGAATAATGCACATCGGAAAGTAGCGGTAGTGAAACCAATCCCAAAAAGGGCAAATCTAAGTCTGATCCAGCCAATCTCCGATCTAAAAGTTTTTTTTACGAATATGAGCAAGGTTTCCTAGAAAATAATAAATAAACTTCTGATTATGCGGGTGGATGGCAAAAATATAATCCCGGATAATCAAATTTAGAGCGGGGCATGATAGCATACTCGTACATACTACGTCTCGTTTCCAATATCAAATGAAACAAAAGTAAAAACCAATGGTCGGCTGCTTGTCTAACTAGAGGGACTTTCTATAAGTCGAGTAAGTTAAGGATTACCCAACTGTTGACATGCTGCCTGATGTTCATGGTTGATTGTCAAAAATCGCAATGGAACTTCTTCTCAGGTATTTGATACTAAAAATGGTTTGCAACAAGGATCAATCAATTCCTCGATCATATTTAATATTTAACAAGCGGTCCAGTAGGCCCTCTTGCGGACACAGACGGCTTGTTCTATACAGATCAGGTCTAAAAATTTAGACCAATACAAGTGAATGCCAGTGCGACTTTGACACAATTTAACAGTATTGCAGCGACTGGAAATTAAAAATGAATGTTCAGAAGTCGGCACCTATTCTAGGGACTATAGGGGCAGTAGAGAAATTCCAAGTTGTTGAATTACACGGACAGCCACTAGAATGCAAAAATGAAGTTAAATATTAATAGTTTAAATGCTTGTGGTTGGATAAGTTTATATATTTTAATAAAAATATGGAAGTTACTCTAACCCGGTCTTAAACTGCTTCGCCCTAACAGAGAATTGTTTTACAACAATCAACTACATTCAAGGGTGGAGGTTGACTGTTATACGGCCCTCTTACAACCAATGGTTATTAATGGTTGTCCGGTGTGGATCAACAAAGGGCAAGCCGGATGAAGACAACATTTATGAGGTCTTGTCTCATATTGCATTTTATGGTAAAGTATTGAGGTTTTATGCAATATATTCAATTTAAATAGAGTGGATAATTTTGTGTTAAGTTAATTGGGGGCAATGTTGCGAGAGCAATGAGTTTAAAGAACAGTTTAATCCCTGGTGCCTTCTTCCTCAATTCTCAATATCAAGAGAACGTACGCTTTAACGGCTCTATCCTCCTGGAGACATTCTTACCTCTCGATCGGCTCGCCGATTCGGCTAATTTACCGTTCCCCTTTTAACCGGCGACTAAATTAGGATCAAGACATCGGACCAACTCTAACCATGGTGGATAGCCTTAATTATTATAGAACAGTAGCTTCCTATGGTATTCTAGATCATTAGGGTTATTGCCAGACCTTTTTGCGAACATGACCCCGTCGTCGTCCCCTTGCGACCCTGGATTACTTAGCCTATATAATAAAATGATACAATACTGTGAAATATTTTATCAGGCTTTTAATGATTAAAACTGGTATGAACATTTCCAATAATTCCATGGCGGAATTAAATAAAAAAAATAGAATTGATGTTGACTGAGAAAGTAAATCTTTAAAAAAAAAAAAAAAATCCCATTATTTCCCATTATTTTTTGAACACATTTCACATCTTAAGACAGCAGTAGGGCATCTAAATTCGTTTCCACCAAATGTTCTGATAGGAAGTGTGTATTAAACGATCAGTGATCAGAGTTTATTTCCGGATCAATCATGGTTTTCATACTCTTCAAAGTGATAAATCATTAGCTTCATAGCTCATAGAGTTCATTGTTCATTTCTTGAAAAGCTTTTCAGTTACTTAAGAACCACCTTAAATTAAACTTTTTGTTGACACTTTCAAGTATTTTAATTTTAAATGTACTATACGTTCTTGGGATAATAAAATGTTAACACCAAACTGCGCCATTCATAGCTAACCAAAAAAGTTTTCCCCAAGTGGGATGTCCATCATCTTATCTTGATGTAAGGTACACCATCAATAATCTGCTACGTCGCAATAAGTGACCCTCACAGCCCATCAACCTAAAATATACGAGACAAAGCGAAATGTCCTACCCGACCAGTAACTTTTACTACAACCAAACTCTCCACGGCGTGCTTAATGGACATCGAAAACTATTACAAACCGTCACTGTTTCATTGACTCCTGCCATCACTCTAATCTCTGTCATTGATCTAAAGTGTTTCACCATCGCCATCGCCATCACCTTGAATGCATTACACATCACTGAATTTAATTAGCTCCCTACTCAAAGCAGATGTTAAGAGCCGACTCGATTCCCATACAGATTCTAATCTCCATTATTTCTGCACCGGCTGTTACCGGAATACCATCTATTCCGTCATTCATAGCCTCTCTCAAAATATCTCTATTTTTACCCAGATCACATTGTCTCTCCACCGGAGAGGTGGGACTTAGGTAATAGAACCACTCCGACTCACATCCATTGGGCTGTGTTCACATCATTCACATGAAATAATTAATATCGAACATCAACTGAATACCAAAACACCATAACAGCATAACGGTATGGCAAGCACATTGCCGCCTGGGCAACCACATGCTCGACACAACGTCCGCATCAGCAAAACAGGAAGACAACTAAACACATCGGTCATATTGAGATACCAAGATATACTTGTACGGATGATTCTATAGAATTTAACACCCACCACCGTCATCTGATTAGAGGCAGATACCACCTACGACCTAAAACCTGCCGCAGCGTCAACAAACATGCTAGGGGAGTGAAACGGGCCGGGTGGAAGACACGGGCTAGTGTCGTCCTGGAACCCAAAAAACATGTAAACTCATTAAGGTGATAAAAATCTTTGGATTTTCTTGTTCACCTGGATCCTGTGATTTTGTTTTTTATTCCGTGTCACTGCTGCTTCCACCCAACACACGGTGCTGCAGCTATATGATGTTCTGAAACAGCAGCTTTTGGTGGCATCACTGCGCCAACCACTTTTCATCTGCCTGACCACCACGGCCACCACCACCACTACCGACGACGACGACGAGATAAATTGTATACCTTCCTTGGCAGCTTGGCATTACTGACGGTTGGCTGCTGGTAGTGGTGGAGATACTGTAGCAGAAACCCAAACAACTCATCTGATTAAGATACCCATGCCCATAACGAGTACACATGGATCGTCATGTAATGTAGGTGAGTGGGTGGTGTGCAGGTAGATATATAATGTGGGGATTTTTTCCTCTTCCACATCAACGGGCAGCGATCAACCTTTGTAAGGACCTGCATAAGGATATGAGAAAATGTTCTGCTTTTCCTCTGTTCTTCTTTTGCCGCCACCTCGGCTCTGGGTTTATAGTTGTAGTTAAGAGATTTTTATTGCTAATACCAAGGATAATGCGGGCGAAACTTTAAGTAGGCCACAATGGCGAACAGCGAATGGTAAATGGTAAATGGTGAATGGTGGCTGAGTGAATGACGGCCGGACGGGAGTACATGAACGTATGTACATACACCACATTTGTATTCCTTACGTCTTACCCATATACCTCTTCGCTTTGTTTATTTCAAAGCCGCCCTTTGGTGTATGGCGTTTGTGCATGCTGCCAGTCGCCGTTGTGATGCAATAAAATGTTCGTGTTCCTAACCAAAGAGAGTCCCGGTGTTGACTTTGTTTTTGTTTTGCTTTCATTCCTGCTTTTTCCATTCATTGTTCTCATTCTATATGCAATAACAACAGCAACAAACAGGATAGCTTAACAGGTCAGAGGAGCTGAAACGTTGCGAAGCAAAAACAAAGAGCAGGCAAAAAAGTTTCGTTTTGATTAAGGCCACAGGGCCATGGAAAACAGGACGACAATCTCATCGAAATAAAAAGCAACTCAAAAAACAAAGAAAAACGAGGCAAAAATCGCCGGACTCCAATGCGTATACGTAACTTTTTTCCATTTTGTCTCCACTCTTCAGTTATTTTTTGTTTGCTTCTCCGTTTGTCTGTCACATATTTTCATATAAACTTTCACGAGATATCGGAAAAGGAAAAGTTTGGTTTTTTCCCGCTTTTTATTTTCTTAGTTTTTTTTTTTATTTTTCTTTCATTTTGATTTTTTGGAACTTGTAAATTCATTGCTTTTAGGAATTTTCCAGGTCAACTGTTGACTTCTAAAAGTCAAAAAGTAACACTCGTTCGTGGGCAATTTAGGTGTTGAAAGTTTCCGGGAGCCTTATCGCTGGATCTGTGTCGCAATGTTATCCAATTTTTTTGTTTTTGTTTTTTTTTTTTTTTGGTTTAAGGCAAGGTGATGGGAAATTATGTTGTAATTCAGAGAAAATTAGTTTTTCGTATTCGAGCGACACATGGATCATGAAAATGGATACCGGTAAGTTCTTTGATGGCATCATGTGAGGTGACCTTTTTGCGGTTAGGTGTTTTCGTTATTAGCATTTTTATTGAGGTTATATTTTATGGGATTTCCAGCGACAGGAAGAACTGGAGGGAGCGAATTTGCAAATTGAGCTTAACTGGATCGGAGGGAAGGATAAAGCAATGTATTAAAATTGTTTAATACCGACATCGGCTGTTGTTTATACATACATACAATGCAGTACTTAAGATAGTAAAAGTCACAGTAGTTGACTGAAATGTAGTCAGCAAAACCAAGTAAATAATTAAAATGTCGTTAATAAGGCAAACCAAAGAAATACAATGAATCCACTAAATTCACATTCCATTTGCCCTTCTTAATTAGGAGTTGAAAATAATGAAGGCTTGTGCAAAAGGAAGTATGCAGGAAGTCCATGCTATATTACGAACATATACATATGTATATGTATAACCACTCAATTATAAAACACGATTTTTTCATCAGATTCCACTCATACAACAATCGAATAATGAACAAAAATAAAGCAGCAGAGTTTGGCTAACGACTAGGAAAGTCAATTTTGAAGTACATAGTAACTTTCTAGAGTGTAATAGCATTCAACTTCTTAGATGTGATCTATCTTTCCCGGCCTATCCTTTTACTATTTCCTCATTTGAGACCGATAAAGGTCAATGTATTGTACTGAGCATAATTTTGCCATTATTTTGTCGTAAAAAATGTACAGTTAAAGTAGTGCAAGATTATTAAGCTCTCAAATGTTTCACAAATATTACCAAAGATTTATTATCCAATTCTCAACATATCGATAGAAGCCCATGCAAATAACAAGAACACAAAGCATCTAATTAAGGATGATGAATTCGACCGACATCAATAATTTTGATTCGAAAAATTGTGTCACGCCGGTGTCATCATCACACTATCATCGCTAACTTCACTGTTACCATAATAATTATCTGAGACACGTTCACCATCAATTTAACCATCACCATCAGAGTCATCACCATCATCACCATCATCACCATCATCACCATCATCATCGTCATCACCATCATCACCATCATCACCATCATCACCATCATCACCATCATCACCATCATCACCATCATCACCATCATCACCATCATCACCATCATCACCATCATCACCATCATCACCATCATCACCATCATCATCACCATCACCATCATCACCATCATCACCATCATCACCATCATCACCATCATCACCATCATCACCATCATCACCATCATCACCATCATCACCATCATCGCCATCATCAAAATCTTCACCATCATCACCATCATCACCATCATCACCATCATCACCATTATCACCATTATCACCATCATCACCATCATCACCATCATCACCATCAACACCATCATCACCATCATCACCATCATCACAATCATCACCATCATCACCATCATCACCATCATCACCATCATCACCATCATCACCATCATCACCATCATCACCATCATCACCATCATCACCATCATCACCATCATCACCATCATCACCATCATCACCATCATCACCATCATCACCATCATCACCACTGTCATCATCATCACCACTATCATCATCATCACCATCATCACCATCGCCACCATCATCACCATCGCCACCATCGCCACCATCATCACCATCGCCACCATCATCACCATCATCACCATCATCACCATCATCACCATCATCACCATTATCACCATCATCACCATCATCACCATCATCAAAATCTTCACCATCATCACCATCATCACCATCATCACCATCATCACCATCATCACCATCATCACCATCATCACCATCATCACCATCATCACCATCATCACCATCATCACCATCATCACCATCATCACCATCATCACCACTATCATCATCATCATCATCATCACCATCGCCACCATCATCACCATCGCCACCATCATCAATATCGCCACCATCATCACCATCGCCACCATCATCACCATCATCACCATCATCACCATCATCACCATCATCACCATCATCACCATCATCACCATCAGCACCATCATCACCATTATCACCATCATCACCATCATCACCATCATCACCGCACTCATCACCATCATCACCATCATCACCATCATCACCATCATCACCATCATCACCATTATCACCAACATCACCATCATCACCATCATCACCATCATCACCATCATCACCATCATCACCATCATCACCATCATCACCATCATCACCATCATCACCAACATCACCATCATCACCATCATCACCATCATCACCATCATCACCATCATCACCATCATCACCATCATCACCATCATCACCATCATCACCATCATCACCATCATCACCATCATCACCATCATCACCATCATCACCATCATCACCATCATCACCATCACCACCCTCACCACCATCATCACCATCATCGCCATCATCAAAATCTTCACCTTCATCACTATCATCACCATCATCACCATCATCACCATCATCACCATCATCACCATCATCACCATCAGCACCATCATCACCATCATCACCATCATCACCATCACCACCGCACTCATCACCATCATCACCATCATCACCATCATCACCATCATCACCATCATCACCATCATCACCATCATCACCATCACCACCATCATCACCATCATCACCATCACCACCATCACCACCATCATCACCATCATCACCATCACCACCGCACTCATCACCATCATCACCATCATCACCATCATCACCATCATCACCATCATCACCATCACCACCCTCACCACCATCATCACCATCATCGCCATCATCAAAATCTTCACCTTCATCACCATCATCACCATCATCACCATCATCACCATCATCACCATCATCACCATCATCACCATCAGCACCATCATCACCATTATCACCATCATCACCATCATCACCATCATCACCATCATCACCATCAACACCATCATCCGCATTATCACCATTATCACCAACATCACCATCATCACCATCATCACCATCATCACCATCATCACCATCATCACCATCATCACCATCATCACCATCATCACCATCATCACCATCATCACCATCATCACCATCATCACCATCGCCACCATCATCACCATCGCCACCATCATCACCATCATCACCATCATCACCATCATCACCATTATCACCATCATCACCACCATCACCATCATCACCATCATCACCATCATCACCATCATCGCCATCATCAAAATCTTCACCTTCATCACCATCATCACCATCACCACCGCACTCATCACCATCATCACCATCATCACCATCATCACCATCATCACCATCATCACCATCACCACCATCATCACCATCATCACCATCATCACCATCATCACCATCATCACCATCATCACCATCATCACCATCATCACCATCATCACCATCATCACCATCATCACCATCATCACCATCATCACCATCATCACCATCATCACCATCATCACCATCATCACCATCATCACCATCATCACCATCATTACAATCATCACCATCATCACCATCACCACCATCACCACCATCATCACCACCATCACCATCATCACCATCATCACCATCATCACCATCATCACCATCATCTCCCTCACCACCATCATCACCATCATCACCATCATCACCATCATCACCATCATCACCATCATCACCATCATCACCATCATCACCATCATCACCATCATCACCATCATCACCATCATCACCATCATCACCATCATCACCATCATCAAAATCTTCACCATCATCACCATCACCACCCTCACCACCCTCACCACCATCATCACCATCATCGCCATCATCAAAATCTTCACCTTCATCACCATCATCACCATCATCACCATCATCACCATCATCACCATCATCACCATCATCACCATCATCACCATCATCACCATCATCGCCATCATCAAAATCTTCACCATCATCACCATCATCACCATCATCACCATCATCACCATCATCACCATCATCACCATCATCACCATCATCACCATCATCACCATCATCACCATCATCACCATCATCACCATCATCACCATCATCACCATCATCACCATCATCACCATCATCACCATCATCACCATCATCAC
Source organism: Merodon equestris (assembly GCA_958301585.1). NCBI lineage: Eukaryota > Metazoa > Arthropoda > Insecta > Diptera > Syrphidae > Merodon > Merodon equestris. The sequence continues at coordinate 16,983,947 of OY284416.1, read as the reverse complement.
CATCATCACCATCATCACCATCATCACCATCATCACCATCATCACCATCATCACCATCATCACCATCATCACCGTCATCACCATCATCACCATCATCACCATCATCACCATCATCACCATCATCACCATCATCACCATCATCACCATCATCACCATCATCACCACTGTCATCATCATCACCACTATCATCATCATCACCATCATCACCATCGCCACCATCATCACCATCGCCACCATCGCCACCATCATCACCATCGCCACCATCATCACCATCATCACCATCATCACCATCATCACCATCATCACCATTATCACCATCATCACCATCATCACCATCATCAAAATCTTCACCATCATCACCATCATCACCATCATCACCATCATCACCATCATCACCATCATCACCATCATCACCATCATCACCATCATCACCATCATCACCATCATCACCATCATCACCATCATCACCACTATCATCATCATCATCATCATCACCATCGCCACCATCATCACCATCGCCACCATCATCAATATCGCCACCATCATCACCATCGCCACCATCATCACCATCATCACCATCATCACCATCATCACCATCATCACCATCATCACCATCATCACCATCAGCACCATCATCACCATTATCACCATCATCACCATCATCACCATCATCACCATCATCACCATCAACACCATCATCACCATTATCACCAACATCACCATCATCACCATTATCACCAACATCACCATCATCACCATCATCACCATCATCACCATCATCACCATCATCACCATCATCACCATCATCACCATCATCACCATCATCACCAACATCACCATCATCACCATCATCACCATCATCACCATCATCACCATCATCACCATCATCACCATCATCACCATCATCACCATCATCACCATCATCACCATCATCACCATCATCACCATCATCACCATCATCACCATCATCACCATCATCACCATCATCACCATCACCACCCTCACCACCATCATCACCATCATCGCCATCATCAAAATCTTCACCTTCATCACTATCATCACCATCATCACCATCATCACCATCATCACCATCATCACCATCATCACCATCAGCACCATCATCACCATCATCACCATCATCACCATCACCACCGCACTCATCACCATCATCACCATCATCACCATCATCACCATCATCACCATCATCACCATCATCACCATCATCACCATCACCACCATCATCACCATCATCACCATCACCACCATCACCACCATCATCACCATCATCACCATCACCACCGCACTCATCACCATCATCACCATCATCACCATCATCACCATCATCACCATCATCACCATCACCACCCTCACCACCATCATCACCATCATCGCCATCATCAAAATCTTCACCTTCATCACCATCATCACCATCATCACCATCATCACCATCATCACCATCATCACCATCATCACCATCAGCACCATCATCACCATTATCACCATCATCACCATCATCACCATCATCACCATCATCACCATCAACACCATCATCCCCATTATCACCATTATCACCAACATCACCATCATCACCATCATCACCATCATCACCATCATCACCATCATCACCATCATCACCATCATCACCATCATCACCATCATCACCATCATCACCATCATCACCATCATCACCATCGCCACCATCATCACCATCGCCACCATCATCACCATCATCACCATCATCACCATCATCACCATTATCACCATCATCACCACCATCACCATCATCACCATCATCACCATCATCACCATCATCGCCATCATCAAAATCTTCACCTTCATCACCATCATCACCATCACCACCGCACTCATCACCATCATCACCATCATCACCATCATCACCATCATCACCATCATCACCATCACCACCATCATCACCATCATCACCATCATCACCATCATCACCATCATCACCATCATCACCATCATCACCATCATCACCATCATCACCATCATCACCATCATCACCATCATCACCATCATCACCATCATCACCATCATCACCATCATCACCATCATCACCATCATCACCATCATTACAATCATCACCATCATCACCATCACCACCATCACCACCATCATCACCACCATCACCATCATCACCATCATCACCATCATCACCATCATCACCATCATCTCCCTCACCACCATCATCACCATCATCACCATCATTACCATCATCACCATCATCACCATCATCACCATCATCACCATCATCACCATCATCACCATCATCACCATCATCACCATCATCACCATCATCACCATCATCACCATCATCACCATCATCAAAATCTTCACCATCATCACCATCACCACCCTCACCACCCTCACCACCATCATCACCATCATCGCCATCATCAAAATCTTCACCTTCATCACCATCATCACCATCATCACCATCATCACCATCATCACCATCATCACCATCATCACCATCATCACCATCATCACCATCATCGCCATCATCAAAATCTTCACCATCATCACCATCATCACCATCATCACCATCATCACCATCATCACCATCATCACCATCATCACCATCATCACCATCATCACCATCATCACCATCATCACCATCACCACCATCATCACCATCATCACCATCATCACCATCATCACCATCATCACCATCATCACCATCATCACCATCATCACCATCATCACCATCATCACCATCATCACCATCATCACCATCATCACCATCATCACCATCATCACCATCATCACCATCATCACCATCATCACCATCATCACCATCATCACCATCATTACAATCATCACCATCATCACCATCACCACCATCACCACCATCATCACCACCATCACCATCATCACCATCATCACCATCATCACCATCATCACCATCATCTCCCTCACCACCATCATCACCATCATCACCATCATCACCATCATCACCATCATCACCATCATCACCATCATCACCATCATCACCATCATCACCATCATCACCATCATCACCATCATCACCATCATCACCATCATCACCATCATCAAAATCTTCACCATCATCACCATCACCACCCTCACCACCCTCACCACCATCATCACCATCATCGCCATCATCAAAATCTTCACCTTCATCACCATCATCACCATCATCACCATCATCACCATCATCACCATCATCACCATCATCACCATCATCACCATCATCACCATCATCACCATCATCACCATCATCACCATCATCACCATCATCACCATCATCACCATCATCACCATCATCACCATCATCACCATCATCACCATCATCACCATCATCACCATCATCACCATCATCACCGTCATCACCATCATCACCATCATCACCATCATCACCATCATCACCATCATCACCATCATCACCATTATCATCATTATCACCATCATCACCATCATCACCATCATCACCATCATCACCATCATCACCATGACCTTGATGAGGTCAATGACCCTGATGAGGTCAATGACCTTGATGAGGTCAATGACCTTGATGAGGTCAATGACCTTGATGAGGTCAATGACCTTGATGGGGTCAATGACCTTGATGATGGTGATGATGGTGATGATGGTGATGATGGTGATGATGGTGATGATGGTGATGATGGTGATGATGGTGATGATGGTGATGATGGTGATGATGGTGATGATGGTGATGATGGTGATGATGGTGATGATGGTGATGATGGTGATGATGGTGATGATGGTGATGATGGTGATGATGGTGATGATGGTGATGATGGTGATGATGGTGATGATGGTGATGATGGTGATGATGGTGATGATGGTGATGATGGTGATGATGGTGATGAGTGCGGTGGTGATGGTGGTGATGGTGGTGATGGTGGTGATGGTGATGATGGTGATGATGGTGATGATGGTGATGATGGTGATGATGGTGATGATGGTGATGATGGTGATGATGGTGATGATGGTGATGATGGTGATGATGGTGATGATGGTGATGATGGTGAGGGTGGTGAGGGTGGTGATGTTGGTGATGGTGGTGATGGTGGTGATGGTGATGATGGTGATGATGGTGATGATGGTGATGATGGTGATGATGGTGATGATGGTGATGATGGTAATGATGGTGATGATGGTGATGATGGTGATGATGGTGATGATGGTGATAATGGTGATGATGGTGATGATGGTGATGATGGTGATGATGGTGATGATGGTGATGATGGTGATGATGGTGATGATGGTGATGATGGTGATGATGGTGATGATGGTGATGATGGTGATGATGGTGATGATGGTGATGATGGTGATGATGGTGATGATGGTGATGATGGTGATGATGGTGATGATGGTGGTGATGGTGGTGATGGTGATGATGGTGATGATGGTGATGATGGTGATGATGGTGATGATGGTGATGATGGTGATGATGGTGATGATGGTGATGATGGTGATGATGGTGATGATGGTGATGATGGTGATGATGGTGATGATGGTAATAATGGTGATGAAGGTGATGAAGGTGATGATGGTGATGATGGTGATGATGGTGATGATGGTGATGATGGTGATGATGGTGATGATGGTGATGATGGTGAGAACTTTGGTGATGGTAATGATGGTGTAGGCTAATAATCCCATGGCGGCTTCAATTTTTGACACCTCTGTATTTTATGCCCAATCCGTAAAGAAACCCGTTTTTGTATATCGAACGATCAAGGCGAAACTCTACACTAGCGCAAAGTCTATCATCCAATCTAGCTTTGCTAAAGTCGAACGTTAGTTGTCTTTTTTACAGCAAAAGAGAGCAAAAGCCGAAGGAACATTGGATGAATATAAACACAAAGCAGCTTTACCTGAAATTGTACTGGAGGCAATAAAACCCATCTACGAATCATTGAGTGGCGAACAATTACTTGAGAAGTGCTTAGGTGGATTTACGCAGAATGTTAATGAGTGTCTAAATTCAAAAATTTGGAAGATCGCACCCAAATGTACTCCAGGTAGTCGGAGAATAGTTGAAATTGCTACTAATGTTGCAGTATGTGCCTTTAATGGCGGGGCAGAGAGTATCTTAAGAATAGAAAGATTGCTTGGGATAACATTTGGATATGTGGGGTACGAATATTGTCTCGGAGAAAATGCGAACCGACTGAAGCACGCAAGAATCAATGCTACTAAAGCAACAAAAGAGGCCAGAACAGCTCGTCGACTGGAAAAAAATAAACAAAAACAATTAATTACCGACAAGGAAGGCATACAATACGAAGCCGGAATGGGGGATTAAAAGTAAGTTTACAGAATAAATAAAAAATTCATAAAGTTCTTGCTTCAGCTGGGCGCGACGTCGAGCAAAACATATTTGAAACTTTAAACGCGGTTTTCTCGAAACTAATTTTTCCGCTATGGTCGGCGTGATAACTCGTACAGTTTTCAATATTTTTAGATGCAATTTTTTTTTAGGTATTCGAAATCGTTTTCTCTATAGTATGTCGAGCTGTATTTTTTATATTTTTATTCAAAAATTTTATAAAAATAATTAAAGTGTAAAATTTATGACGTAAAACACATACTTTTTTTTAAACTGCCATAAATTGCTCAATTTTTCGAAATTCGAAATTCCGGCTCGACATACTATAACTACAACTTTATTTTGCAAAATTTTTTTTCAATTTTGCAGATCGATCAACATTTGCTGGAGATATGATGCAGACCGTGGAGCAACTTTTTTTTCTTAGTGTTGGGGATCACATGATTTTTTATATAGTAATTTTTGTAAAAATAGAGTAAAATAAAAGTTTTTGTAAAGTTTAAGCATCAGTAAACAATGTGTACTATTTATTTTTATAAATTTTTTTTGTTATCCCCACTAAAAAAATTTTTTCTTCTAGCGCATTTTTGGCGCTGCTGGACGTATGTAAGGCCTTAAAGTTGCAAACCGGTGGAAGCAAAGCGGAACTGAAAAACCGGATTCAGGAAGTAGTGGCAGAATTCACTGAAGATAAACTCCTCAAATTAGTGCGAGAGGATTCTTCAACCACGGAAAAATTTCTTCAGGTAGGCGATAATACGGCTGAAAATGAATTACACGATGAGGTGGAGGATCAACTCGATGAGGAATTAGATAGACTTCGCAGAATCTGCAGAAAGAAGGAGGAAATAGCAAAACTCAAACAACAACTTCGACAATTACAGCTAGAAGAGGAAGGTTCTGGTACAGCATCATCCCTTTCGTGTAACTTCAAGGACGTCGAAGATTCCATTCCAAGATTTAGTGGAGACGACCATTTCTCTATTCAACGTTGGATCGAACAATTTGAAGACTATTCGGATATCGTTCATCTTGATGACAAGGCGAAGCTTATTTGTGGAAAAAGATTCCTTCGAGGCACAGCGAAGCTGTTTGCCAGGACAATTTGCCCTAGGAATTGGATCGAGCTAAAGACATCACTCAAGAATGAATTCGAAAAAACCGTAACTAAAGCTGATATTTATGATGAACTTCGTCATAGAAAGAAGTTACGGGAAGAAACTATGCAGCAATATGTTTTGAATATGCAAGAAATTGCATCTCATAGCAGAATCGAGGAGGAAGATTTAATACAGTTCATAATCAGAGGCATTTTTGATACCGAAATGAATAAATCAATCTTATACAGTGCGAACAATATGATTGAACGCTAAGGAAATACGAGAAAATAAAAAAACAACAGCCGATATAATTGTGCTGACAAAGTAGTGAAAAGTGGGTCCTCGAAAACACAACGTAACAACACATTTAATATGGATGAGAGTGCGGGTGGCCATACGAGACCAACAAACAGTCGCAACAACATTGTACGTGAAAATGAACAAATAAAGAAGGATAAAGTAACTTGCTACAAGTGTGTCGAACAAGGTCATATTTCCACCAGCTGTTCAAAAAAGAAGCCCGTGATGACGCTACAAGGGAATAATCTACAAAATAGCGAAACAACTTCACAGCAAGAAATCAAACAATTTCCAGTGGACAAAACGGTGAACGATTCATCGACCAATGGGTTTGAACGACACATACATTACCAATTTATGAGCGAGGACATGGGGACTTCGGTTAAGCTTTTGACGTTGCTGGACTCTGGAAGCCCAATAAGCTTTGTACAGGAACAATTCGTACCATAATTTATGCTTACCAAGCCAGGCCCGGAAAATTCGTCTTACTGTGGGGTCAATAATAGCCCTCTGGATGTCTTGGGAAGTATAAGTAGTAAAATTATGTTTGAAAATATGTTTATAAATTTGCACATATTGGTTGTTAGAAAATATTCAATCATTTTAGGTAGAGATTTCCTAGCAAGAATTGGTTTGGTGTTTCAAAAACAGTCCAAGAACAACTCAGATGTAAACAATCAAGACTCTTCTAATAAAGACTATCCAGTTTCAAGGCTCCACAATACCGATGATGACGTAAGCGATGTTGATGACTTTACCCATCAAATTTTGAATATTGACACAGACTATGAAGAATGTAAGTTACAAATCAACATTAATAATGAAATAACTAATATTGTTAAGGATAAGATGTTAGAGATAATGCGACCAGTATATCTGCATGTTAATCGGGGTACATTTAACCCATCCAGTGAGTTTAAAATGCGAATTGCTTTGTCGAAGCAAATACCGTTTCATTTCCTCCCGAGAAGATTACCCTATTTCCACAAGGTTGAACTTCGAAAGATTTTGAGTGACCTTTTATCTAAGGGTATAATTCGTTAGTAGTGTTCTGAATACGCATCTCCAATAGTTCTCGTTCAAGAATTAAGACTTTGTGTCGATTTTCGCGAACTGAATAAAATAACTACACGCGATAACTATCCCCTACCTCTAATAGAAGACCAATTAGATTGTCTTAAGGATAAAATATATTTCTCAACCTTAGATCTCAAGAATGGTTTCCACCATGTAGCGTTAGATGAAGAATCTATCAAATACACTTCCATAACGCCCTTAAGGCAATATGAATATGTCAGAATGCCATTTGGGCTTAAAAATGCCCCATCCGTATTTGAAAGGTACATGAAGTATATTTTTAAGAAATTGATTTCAGAAGCTAAGATAATAACCTATTTAGATGACATCCTTATAGCAACAGAAACGATAGAAGAACATCTACAAATCCTCAAAGAAGTAGTAGATATGTATCATAATATACATGGACTGCATCTAAGATTTGACAAGTGTTCAATTTTGCAAATTATCTATTATAATTATTTGTAAAGTAAATGAAAAGGGTATACTCCCTAATGATAGTAATTTGAATGCTATTGATCAATTTCCGACACCATGCAACATAAAGGATGTTCAAAGTTTCATTGGTTTATGTTCGTATTTCAGAAAATTTGCAAATATTGCAAAACCTTTATATGATCTTATTAAAAAGGATGCACCATTCATATTTGGCATCACTGAACTCGAAACTTTTAAGGCATTAAAAAAGAAACTCATAGAAGCTCCAGTATTGTCAATTTATAGCCCTCTTAGCGCCACAGAATTGCTGTCAGGCTTTAACTTTGACCCTGCAGAAGAAGGTTTTGAATCCACGTTTCCCGTTGGGCCTTAGAGAGCTGCAATCTTTTGACTTTAGTATCGAACACAGACATGGGAGTCGAATGACGCACGTAGACGCTTTAAGTAGATATTTTAACATCCTTTATGTCACTGATGAGTCTTTCGAGTTTGTTCTGGCAGCTGCGCAAAGACAAGATCCTAAAGTTGTTGCTATTGCATCCGAGTTAGAAAAAGCAGAAAGCCCACTTTTTGAAATAATTTATGGTTTAGTCTATCGTAAAGCTAAAAATAAAGTCCTTTTCTACGTACCATCCCATATGGTAAATCAGGTAATACATACACACCATGAAGCTTTGTGTCATGTGGGCTTAGAAAAGTGTTTTGAATACATATCAGGAATCTATTGGTTTACGAAAATGAAGGAGAAAAACGGTGCATCAAAAGTTGCCTCAAGTGTATCTATTTTTCGCCTGAGTCTGGAAAACTTCAAGGTAATCTCCACTCAATACCTAAGCGAAATATTCCTTTTGATACCCTACACGTTGACCACATTGGCCCTTTGGCGAATTCACGTTCCCAGAAAAAGTATATTTTCTTGGTTATCGATGGTTTTACGAAGTTTATTAAACTGTACCCAGTTAAGACAACTCAGAGTAAAGAGGTGATAGCTTGTCTAAATTGTCTAAATTTATATTTTGAAAACTATTCCAGGCCAAATAGAATAGTTTCGGATCGTGGATCATCCTTTACATCTAAAGAATTTTCCGAATTTCTAAGCAAAAGTAATGTTGAACATATAAAAGTTGCAACACATTCTCCCCAGTCGAATGGGCAAGTCGAGCGGATCAACCGAATTCTTGTTCCTATGTTGGCGAAAGAATGCGACGCTCAGTCAACTGTCGAATGGGACAAGCATATAGCCAAGTATACTCTTAATAATACTTTGAGTAGGAGTACAGGTTTTTTAAGATTATGGAGTTTTTAACTAACACAATAGAAGATAAAAGAGCGGACATATATTAGATAGCATAAGAGCCGAAGCCGTAAGAAATATCGAAAAGAATCAGGCTTATAACAAGGTATACTACAAGGTATGCCGTATAAACGGCATAAGCAACCACGAACTTATAAAAAGGGTGATTATGTTATGATAAAAAATGTCATAACAACTCCTGGTGTTAACACAAAACTATTCGCGAAATATAGAGCCTTATGAGGTAAAAGAAGTCCTTCCTAATGATCGTTACGTCATCGCCGATATCGATGGTCTACAATTGACGCGAATGCCACATAAAGGTGTATCATCGCCAGCTAATTTGAGGCCATATAGGTGTGAAGTAGACTTTGAGCTTGATACAAATCAAGGTGGCGATCCTCATAACAATACAAATATATAATGCAAATTTAAATTTTCTATTTTCATATTTTCATTTTGTGGACTTAAACCCAAACCATTTTTGTGAAGGATAATCGGAAATAAACGGAGAAGCTTACCATGTATAAGTATACTAATATTCAGTTTCTGAATTCTTGATACTACTAAAATATAATTCTATTTTTTTCACTACATATGTATATATGTATATTACGTAAGATAATCCCACATTGTTCGATACGATTTTATAAACAAACATTTATCTGTATGAATTGTACAAATAATGAATTAAAACTTAAATTTATTATATGTATCCATATTTTATTATAATTGTATTAGAACTAATTAAAATAGTACATCCGTGCAGGGACGGGTTAAGAATATCCCTGCAGCGATACCTCTCGCTTGTCGTAAAAGGCGACTAAAACAAAGGTACACAAAAATCACATCTAGGCAATTTAGAAAACACCAAGGTGAGCCTAGGGACACATACATATACCACCATTAAACTGCCCCACAAGTGTACATGCAAATCAGTGGGTTGACACGACTGGAGATCACCGATGTTGTAAGACTAAGATCAAACAAAAAATCTTGAGCATGCCCGTGTCACAAAAAAAAAAAAAAAAAAAGGCAGGCCGAAAAACAATTGGTGCAAACAAATGCAAAAACACCAGCATTTGATTGGCCTCGGCGATATGAAGTTTTCCCAAACCGGGAAGCCTGCCGCTACTTTCTGAGGTCAAACCGGCGGACCCCACAAGCGGACCAGTACGAATGTAGTTAAGTGGGAAGGTTATGGTCCTACACTTCTGACCATAACAACGCCAACAACAAGGAAAAGAAGAAGAACTAATTAAAATAGTACGGATGTTTAACGTAAAGTTTTCACTAATTGATAATCGGGTCGATTACCTGGTCAGGTTGGCGAGTTGTAGGCTAATAATCACATCGCGGCCTCACTTTTTGACACCACTCTATTTTATGCCCAATCCGTAAAGAAATCCGTTTTTGTATATCGAACGATCAAGGCGAAACTCTACACTAGCGCAAAGTCGATCATCCCATCTTCTATAATATAAATGTTAAGCGAATGTCATAAAGAGTTGAGTTGTAAAATATACGCGAAACTGTACTGAGATATCGTTTGTTTTTTTTTCTCTTGCCCGGCTCTTTTTCTTACAGAGTAATGGGTTAATGTGTCATCATTACAATGTACCTTATAAAAAAGTTAATTTTATTGCGCTGCTACAGATCCACATAGCGTTCTGAATCGTTGACGCGTCGTTGGTTTACATCGACTCCTAGCAAACCTGGTACCCAATTTGAACAGACATATCTTATAGTTAAGAATTCATTGCAAATAGCGAATATATAACTACGCAACCGCAATTCATTATCGGCTAATTTTTATAACCGTTGTTTTTGTTTTCTCGGACAACAGAATGTTTTGAGCGAGTTTAAAATCAGCAAGTCACTTCACTATCATTCGGCTCGGTGGAGCAGAATCCGAAAAACACTTGCTAACACTAGTTCACATGAACAGTATTTTTTTCATTCGAATGATTTCATTTTAAACATACGAAATTCAGATTTGTCCATTGATTTGAAATATACCAAGTTAGCGTTAATAACACCACTGAGACGTGTAAACTAAACTTCGGAATGTGATACAATTTTGGTACGCACCATACGAAGCTTGGATTTCATGCGGATTTATCAATAGTGGCGCATTTCTACGCCATCCTATGAACTCAATTCCTGTTTTCTCTATATTGGTAAATATATGAACGATGTTGTGTAGTCACCAATGTACACACCGAAAATAAAAAGCCTTTCCCGGTTTGACCTTATGTCATCGACTTTATTTCACAGACTCAAATACAAATTTCAAATGTACTGCTTTGTATTTAGAATAGAATATTTGTATTTAGAATATTTAATAAAGATTACAATAAATTTATAATTGCTTAAGAATACGAAAGTTTGTGACATTCTGTATTTTGATTACAAGTAATTAAAATTAGTGTCGAATGCCACTTCATGGTATTTAAAACTTAGAGATATTTTAACATGTGGGGTAACATTTAAAAGATTACAAAATATGGGTATATTATAAAATTGAACTATCATAAATTTAAAACTAGAGCTTACATCAAATGAATTGGTTTAATGAAAAAGTAACAAATGTCTTAGAATGTTGTAGCTACACGGTTAAATTATAATACAAGCCAGATAATATAATAATAATAATAATAATATAAGCCAGATAAGAAAATTTACAATATATGGAATAAATTCGAGAATAAGCAACAAATTATAAATTTTGACAAAATAGAACGATTTATATTTATACCAAAGGTTTTCTCATAGGTCGTCAATAGCTAAGTTTAAAGAAGTGTATATGTCATTAGAGATTCTAGCCTAGTATAGTCAAAGTTAAATAGCCAAAATTTTACTTTTTTTAAAAACAAACCAGATATTGAAATTGTCCTGAGTGACTGAGGGAGTTTATTAAATAACCGATAAGATGTGATGCTATAAAAATTACGATAACCAGTGGTATGAAAAGTTGGTACAGATAACAAATATGTGTAATTTCCACGTAAATTATAAGCCGAAATTAAACGGTAGTTACGATTTCCCGACCTCATATAGAAGGTTTTTAAGACCTTAAAGCAATATAGATGATGAACAGGAAGAATTTTTGATTCACAAAACAATGGATAACTAGGATATCTACTGGGTTTCCGACATATTTTTCTTAATACATTTTTTGCAAATATAATAGTGGCTGAATTCTATGAAGATAGACACCTCCCCAGCACGCGATACCGTATTGTAGCTTAGAATTGAAGATCCCATAGTATATTGTTCTAAGGAGTTGTTTAAAGCAGATCTTGCTAAGGTAAAAGAAGTATCTGAGAGTGTTTCGGAGATACTTTCTTAGGGAATCTACATGATTGACAAAACTCATTCTTTGGTCAATAATAATCCCCAGATATTTAAACTCATCAACTCTCTCAATCAAGAAACAATTGTCGTTACAATTAGAGTTGATCCAAAAAGATGGGTGAGAATCAATACAGTTACACAGGGATAATTTATATCTTTGACACTCAGGCGCATGGAAATAAACATAGGGATCAAAATTATTTGCGGACAGACTGTAGAACATTATTTTAGTTTTCGAACTTATTATCTAATTATGATAAGCAAACCACTTTCGCAATAAGTCAAGGTCCCAATTTAGGTCAGAGACCAGATTTAACGGACTGTTGCAGCCATAAGAAAAACCGACATCGTCAGCAAAAGCAGTAAGCTTGCCTTTAAAATTGAGTGAAAACAGTGAGTTTATATAAATTAAAAACAAAATGGGACCCAGCACAGAACTTTGGGGTACTCCTAAATTGAGATATTTAATTTCACTCCTTATATCATCTAATTTGACTCTCTGGGATCTGTTTGCAAGATATGATTTAAACCATTCCAGCATAAATCCGCGAAAACCTGCTTTTTCTAATTTACTTAGCAATATATTATGGTTAACCATATCAAAGGCTTTGGTGATGTATATAAATAGACCTGCAGTACATTTTTTTTGATCAAGGTTAGATTATTACATGTGAACAAAATTGCAACAGTGCATCTTCTGTTGATCTACCTTTTTGAAATCCAAATTGGAAATGACTGAAGAACTTCGTAGAAGAGAGAAAGCTTAATATTCTATTTTTCATAAGTTTTTTAAAAACTTTGCTCAGAACTGGAAGAAGTGATATTGGCCTATAATATGATATTACGGTATTAACGCCTCTCTTAAGCAGTGGTATAACGTCTGCACATTTAAAAGCTTCCGGGAAGACCCCTTCATAAAAACAACAATTAAAAATATACGCCAACACATCCAAAACATAGCAAGCAATTTTTCTGACAACACGACTGGTAATACTATCTACACCACAAGAATTGGATTTTTTTAGAGTGCCAATCGTTTTAAGCACTTCTAAATGCGTTATAGGCTTGAAGAGAAAACTATTACTTTGTGACTGTTCAGGACAAAGGTACGAAGACTTGCACAGAATACAGGTTGTTAGAGTTGGATAAGGCAATAGACCACTCGCTATATTCGTAAAGTAAGAATTAAATTCATTCGCAATTACGACTTTATCAGATACTTCACATTGACCAATTTGTATAATAGAAGGTTTATTAATGCAAGAAGATTTATTAAGAATAGTATTTACCAAATGCCATTCATTTTTTAAATTACCCTTAGCTGCATTAAACTGATTACGGTAATAGACATTGCGACATAACGGAATTTCCTTTTTAAGTTCAGAACACAATTTATTATATTTCAACCTTAAACTAGTGTTATTAGGGAACCTTTTACATTTGAGTCTAAGTTTGTTTTTATATTTTACTTTCTTTAATATGTTCGTCGTGATCTATGGTTTAAGTCTTTTACATAATTTTTTTCTGGAATGTACAATTTTTACAGAGAATGTACAATTGGAGATATATTTTCTTAGAGAATCAATGAACATCGTACAGGCAGTAGATGCATCACCACAAGAAAAAACATTTTCCCAACATTCAAACGTTAAACATGTATTCAATTTCCCAAAGTTGATTTTCATTTTTTTAGTATTCGACCGAGTAATTTTATTAATTTGGGAATTTATTTCCTTTACTACAAGTCCTACCATTGAATGATCAGTAATCATTAGGTTTAGAATACAGTTTTCACAATTGTTCAAAGAGATATTTTTGAAACGAGCAAAAATATGGTCCAGGCATTTACCAGAAATAAGCCTAGTAGGTTCATTGATAAGGCTGGCTAAGCCGTGGGATGCTAACATGGCCAAGTAATTTGAAATGGAATCATTTATTTCCAAAATATTCAGATTAAAATCCCCTAGGATGATTAAGTTTTTGGATTTTTCTTTACAGAAAACAGACCAGCAAATTCTTTTAAAAACAATGAAACATTGAACATATGTAATCTATACACGCACAAAAAGACATATATTTCGCATTTAATACTGACTGCAATTTTTAACACGTCAGCACTTGAGAAATCGGGACATACAACATCGAGGACATTGTATATAAGTATTTTTCACGAAACAACCAACACCACCAGCAGCGTAATTTTCATTCGTGTTAGCAAAAAATCTATATCCAGGAATAATGTAATCGTTTTTTTCAAATTCATATATCCAAATCTCTGAGACAAAGACAATATCTGGGATGAAATCAAAAGAGTCAATATGGGTGACCAGGGCTGTGAAATTTTCTCTCAAACTCCTGATGTTTTGGTGAACAATACAAAATTTATCATGGTTATTTACAAATATATTTACGTCGTTAGTAGAACTACTCGTATAGTGGGAGTGGGAGGTAGAAGAATCATCCATTAAATAAGTTTTGTCATTCATACTTGAACACTACTATATATAATATATAATAAGTGCAAGGTCATTAAAAGATCGAATTGAAATGACTCTTCCACCTTCCACTTTCCTGACTAGAATTTTGTTATTGTTGTACCATACATATTTTGCCTTCTTTTGTTTAGCTGTCTCCTTCGCCTTCATGAAGAGAGCCTGCGTGTAGGCCATGAGAGAATCGTTTATGTAGATCTCACTGCTTTTGCGTGAGCTGTTGGCTCTGCCGTTGTTGCTGTTGTTATCGTCGACGGCACCCATCGTTACTGCGCTGAGGTTTTTTTTATAAATCCTTTTGGCGCTCATTATTCGTTGCTTCGTTGTAAGATCCGAAAATTGTACACAGATGATGGAACGCAATTTTGAAGATTTAGATTGCATCTTCTTCACGTAACAATTAGCGATTTTGTCATCGGTGACGTCAATGCACAAGGCGTTTTTAATAATTTGTTTTGCCTTGTTTGAAGCGTTGTCATTATTACCAATAGGAACACCAACAATATCAATAGAATTACTGAGAAGTTGTTGTTGCTGCCAGTTCAGTTTACTCTCCACAGTATTTAATTTTGATTTTAACTCGGCATTCTTAGTACGTAATTGATTTATTTCTTGAAGGAAGCGATTATTAGTATCCTCCAAAACCGACAATTTTAAATAAATCATTTCCAAAGTGCATTCACTACCGCTGTTTGCTGATTTCATGGTGGATTTTGATGTTGAGGATTGTGAGTTCGCAGAATTTCCTACTTTATTGTTATTGACGGTAGTTGACTGAGCTTTGATATTGTTTGCCGTATTGTTTGGGGAAGCCGCCAAATGAAGTGAACGGCGTCTTAGCATTCCGCATTTGTCACACCGGAATGGATTACCACAAGCTTTAAAGTATTCCGCATCTTGATCAGTGATATTGACACAGGAATAGTGAAAATAATGTTTACAATCACTACAATTAATTTTATTTGAGCAGTTTCGGTAAATTTTTTGCGCGCACACAGAACAATTCATTTTATAAGTTTTAATAATAAAGATTATGTTAGACAATGAAACTTGTTGGTTTAAATTTGAAAAAGGTCCCGGTATGTGTGTACCCCACAACGTCGTTAACAACTTTTAAAGACACTTCTTGCGGGAAGATCAAACGATCAGTTTGACAGAAAACGTTCAGACGATACTTGATTCAGCAACTACAGGACGACCAAAAATATAAAAATAATGAGTATTCACAATAATTTTTTTTTTTAACCACTACAGTTGTAGGCATAATCTAGCATGACGAAAGGAACAAAGATTGCTTTAACTCATTATTATGATCCCTCTGCAGTGAACCACATATTCTGCGGCATTTGTGACTCATTTTAATGGTGATGTTTCCGCCAATACTAATGTTGACAAAGATTCTGACGCTAATATTACTACAGGTATAGATGCTACTGCTGATATTGATAGTGATCGTGATGCAGCACCATCGCCACAGTTGACACTGAGATCATCATCGAAATTAGTAACAGAATTGTCACCTACATTGCTTTCGGCTTCATTGCCATCCATGTACAATCCCCATCCGCACCAGCTTCAGCGAAACCATCACCAGCACCACATAAGCATCAATAGAATCTATATCTATCGCCATCATTGTTGGCACTACCATAAGTGACAGCATCATTGCCAAAACCACTATCGTCACTTTCATTAATATCATCACCACTATTGCCCTCATCACCATCACCCTCACAATTACCGACACCGCCATAATTATCATCACCATCATCATCATAATCGCCATCATCACCATCATCAGCAACATCAGCATCATCACCATCACCATCAGCATCACCATCACCATTGTCAGCATCATCACCATCACGACCATCTTCACCATCTTCACTATCATCACCATCATCACCGTCATCACCATCATCACCATCATCACCATCATCACCATCATCACCATCATCACCATCATCACCATCATCACCATCATCACCATCATCACCATCATCACCATCATCACCATCATCATCATCATCACCATCATCACCATCATCACCATCATCACCATCATCACCATCATCACCATCATCACCATCATCACCATCATCACCATCATCACCATCATCACCATCATCACCATCATCACCATCATCACCATCATCACCATCATCACCATCATCACCATCATCACCATCATCACCATCATCACCATCATCACCATCATCACCATCATCACCATCATCACCATCATCACCATCATCACCATCATCACCATCATCACCATCATCACCATCATCACCATCATCACCATCATCACCATCATCACCATCATCACCATCATCACCATCATCACCATCATCACCATCATCACCATCATCACCGTGAGCACCATCATCACCATCATCGTCATTATCACCATCGATCACCATCATTCACCATCATCACCATCATCACCATCATCGTCATCATCACCATCATTGCTATCATCATCATCACGATTGTCACCATCATCGACATCATCACTACCATTAATATCAACACCATCATCGCCACCATCACCATCATTACATTATCACCATCATTACATTATCACCATCATTACATTATCACCATCATTACATTATCACCATCATTACATTATCACCATCATTACATTATCACCATCATTACATTATCACCATCATTACATTATCACCATCATTACATTATCACCATCATTACATTATCACCATCATCACCGTGAGCACCATCATCACCATCGCTACCATCATCGCCATCAGCACCATCATCACCAACACCATCATCGCCACATCACATCGCCATCATCACAATCACTGGATTTGTTACCAAGAAGGCACTTGATCAAAGGAACGTAGATAAAAACAAATAAAATTTTTTTCAATAATGACGGGTAGATGTTGGAATGGAATTAAGCAAGCTGCGTGTCAGGTATTAACAAAATTATTTTTTTGTTTTAAAGGCCCGTGTATGCTATTATATATGGAATGTGAAAACGTCCAAATACTTACCTTGGCTTCTTACAGCATCAGGGATCCGAGTGGTCCAATTATCAATGACCCTTCCTCATAAATCCGGTTGAATCTGAACGTTGAGCCGTGTTGTGTTGATCCTAAGAGCATCGGTCGATCGTGCTTTATTTGCAAAGACCTGCGATGGCAGGATACTCCACAAGAAAAAATCTAGCGGGGTCAAATCGTATGGCCTTGGTGGTCAATTCACGTCACCTCTGTGAGAGATAATATTATTGTTTGGCTGTTTGGCACGTAACGCCGTCCTGCTGGAATACTTGTGTTCTAGATCCATTAATTCAATTTGGGCCATAAGAAATTGGTTATAATCGTTCTGTAGTGCTCGCCATCCACACCAAACAGTAACTTATTATATTGAAGATGACTTGTCACTTAATGAACCTGGTTGGCGTCGTCTCATGTATGATCATTTTGCTTGTTAACACAGCCATTCATCCAAAAGTGCCCTTCATCCCTAAAGGTGATTTTTCGGCTATTGGGCTCCTTTTCCAAGTACTCCGAAGCTCAGTTAGCGAACAAACGGTGTTGTCTTTGTTCATGAACTTCGAGTTCATGGGTTAGTTGGATTTTCTACGACAGTAGGCCCAAGTTTCGACGCGAAATTCGCCAAGTTGAAGACTGCAAAAGGCCGAGTTCTTGCGCACAGCGAGGAATCGACTGCCTCAGGTTCTGCGGAGGTTCTCAAACGTGCCACTTGCTATGGTGATTTCGCATCAGTAACTGAATAATAAACAATGAATTTGACAGATGGCCGCCAAAATCTTCCCGCGCCAATTGGGTGTGAGTTGGAGGAAGGGACGGCTAAGCAACAAGCCTGCAGTACGCCTATTTTGCTTCAAGCTATTGTAGCTGTTGGTCTTGATACAATTTCGTGTAAGCACATGGGCATGAAGATTGGATTGCGATCGAAATAAATTCAGAAACAGGCAGAAGATGGCCGCCAAAATCTTCCCGCGCCAATTGAAAAACCCTTTATAATCAGAAAACAGTCGCAGAGCTAAACTGAATGTTCTGGCTTACTTACCACCCAACATGTGTCAATTTGCTTAATTGGCGAATCCTTAAACAAGACTATAAAGAAATATTTGCTGAGCCAACAGTGAGTATGGTAAAAAATGTATGGTTAACCACCATGACTTAATTTAAAGGGATCTAAGAGACCCTACGATTCCTTCACATCTCGTTTTCATAACTTGTCAATCATTTGGTTACTATCCAGTTATTGTCATGTTTGACCGTAAGTCTGTAAGACTGCCAATTTGGAGTTCCAGGAAATCGATTACACCTCCCTATTTATTACATCAAATTTTGATGTCTTTATTTGGAGCATTAGAACCATCCACCTATCTGATTCTGACAGTTTTCTTCAAGTCAATGTGTCCACTATACTCGTACGTGTGTATGTCACTTCGATTTAAATTCACAATGCATTTCATCTAATATATACCATCTTCCCCAAATGCCACTGAATTTCAAGATCAGATATTCCTCCTGCGTCGTCACTCAGCTTCGAACAAGGTACACAGGCCAACCAAGAGTGAAGAGGTGCCTTTTCAAATGCAAATACCCGGTTACGTAGCCACAATCGACAAATATGAAAACGCCTCCCAGGTACGATACCACCAGACCAATTTCATCTCCTTCGACCAGACGTTTACAATTCCAAACAAGCAAACAACAATCCAGAGCAACTGAACAACCCAAACCCCTCCAGGAACTCTCACCGAACGTAAAGCTTCCGTTCAAAAGCCATTCAAAGTCGCGCAAAGGTCAAAAATCCATTAACATAAAAAACCGCAATTTATTTGTAACAACTTATCGAATGTTATGGTTCCTGCCCGACCAGCACCCCAAGCCGACACGACAGCAAGACATACACTAAGCGCCTCCGGAGAGCTCCTCGTTTCACTCTTAAGCAATGCCATCAAGACCAAGACTGACGCAACCGGGAGCAACACCAGCGACCACCCATCGACCAACCGATCTTACTCACAGCTATCCGTCGCCGACGAAGCAGCATGCGGGCGGTGCAAGGACGACCGGGTACAGGCGATGGAAATGTAATCGAAAACGTGACTATAATTTTATTGAGGAAATTTCTCTCAAACCCCAAAACGTATTGGTTGTGGTTTCTTATTATTTCGCTTTCCTTTCTTCTGCTCCTTCCTCTTTGTTGTTGTATTATTTTTTAGTTAAGGTTGTGAATGTGAGTCCCTACTGTTGCTGCTCCTGCGAAGAATCCATTCACAGTGGGCGTTTTTTCCTCCTTTTTCCGAGGATAAAGGAAAAAATCGGTGAAAGAAAATGTGAAAGCAAAACAAGGAAGTCAAAGTCACCGTTTCTCTTTGAAATTGGAGTCAGGATGACAAAGGGTGGGGGTGAGGGGTGTTGACTTGGCTTACCACCACCATGGACGCCGAGATCCGATGGTGAGGGTGAAAATTTCCTTTCTATTTATCTGCAAATGCGATTGTGCTGTTTCCTCAGCACCTTCAATCGTTCGTTTGTGCTTTTGATTCTGGAGTGGCTTTTGATTTTTGCTTTTTTGTTTTCAGTCTTCTTTGTCTTCTCTGTTTCAAAACGTATGTTTGTTTGTACAATAGAGTGCCTTAATAGGCATACAAAATAGATGAAGGGTGTGAGTTGGGGGAAGGGACGGTTAAGCAACAAGCCTGCAGTACGCCTATTTTGCTTCAAGCTATTGTAGCTGTTCGTCTTGATAGAATTTCGTGGAAGCACATGGGCATGAAGATTGGATTGCGATCGAAATAAATTCAGAAACAGGCAACCCGATAAGCTTTCATCGGAGATTTATCAACCTTTGTCATGACAGTGCCCCCAGCTGAAACCCCCACTTCAAAGGAGAGAAGAAACGAAAACGAAACCGAGATGTACCAGATGTACCGCGTATTTAGGCGTCGCGTTTGCCTGCCTTGTTGTCCTTGGCGAATAAGTGAGAGAGACGCTAAAGACGAACCAAATTGACACAAATTTTGTTTCCTTGCCCTAATTTCTTACACTTACCCCCATTTGCCCGTCCAATTCTCCCGTCACCCCACGAACTGCGAAAGTTTAAATAAAAGCTCACGAGTTTGTTACCAGGTCATGCCAAACCCAAATAGACTGAGTGAGCTCAAACCTTGATTCATGTGCTGCCGACCCATAAAAACAGGATCCACACAGCAGAAAATGTGGACTTGATAGGGGATATAAGAGAAGGCCAATTCGAAACTAATGAAAAATAAAAAAAATTATTTTCACGTCTCAACTGAGAAATGTACAAACGCAACAATGCCGAATTGCACTCTGTTTTTTTAGCCAGCTTCCCTGTCCTTTTCTGTTCTAGGTATGAAAAAAGCCTACCTCGATTAGTGCCGACATCAGTTTAGCATGTCGATGTTGTTATTCCATATATCCGGTCAGGTGAAACGCGTCAGCTGGCATAGTCACTGGTGTGATTGCGACATGATACTGATTTAACTTTTTCAATTTGAAAATCGTTTGTTGTTTTATTGATGGGAACCGCTTTGTCATTGCGATTTGATGAATATTGCTTTTTTCACATTTGTACTTTACCTTTTTCGGTCAGTATTAATGGAAATATTTTGAAAACAAACGCGGTTGTGGTAATAACCATTGAGCACATTTTTAAACTGATGAAATTTCGAAATAGAAATATACAAAGCAAAAACAAAAATCAGTTGCTCTTTGCCATGGGAACAAGCATGAATAAATGAATAAACGGTTATGAGAAAAAAATTATTTTTTTGGACTAGCCAAATTGCATTGGTTTTAGCGGCATTTCCTCTTTCAATCAGCAGTTGATTAAGGCAATGATGACTAAAAAATTCTTTAGCGAAACAATACTGGGCAATGGGTTGTGGAAGATTTAGAGCTTTTTAAAATTTCATAGTTTGTTTAATGAATATAAATACTTTGCTTTAGATAGAAAAGAAAAATACTTAATTCCTTAAAAAAATAATATTTAGGTCGCTTGCAATTAACAAAGTCAAAAAGATAAACATTTTTCTTAGTATGTGGTCGATGATGCTAAACTCTTAAATGGACCTCAAGCCCAACTCAAGAATATTGTTCTTTCTCGGAGCCAATTAGCGGATGAAATATCCAAAAACTTCAAGGAATAAATCACATGTCTTCTGAACACTTACTATATCCCTTTGTAACTTCATTGCATCCACCACAAGAGTGCAGAGTCGTTCATTAATGAGATAACTTTTATAGACAGATTACAACAAGCCGATAATCTTTAGGTTTGTAGTTACCAAATAGCTCTCCCGGATCTACAGTGTTGAAGGAATCTTTCCGACAATTTGGAACTTTACTTTCGATCGAAGATTTATAAAATAGGATGGTCTAGCCCTTAACTAGGCTAATTAAAAACTATTCGAGAAAAATGTTTGTATAACCAGGATGGCAGAAGTCGGAAAGAATATCATCCTCAGTCAGTAATAGCAGTACTAAACATATAACTGCTCTTGTGACAAAACTTGCAGAATGGTAAATAATCATCTTAACTCCTCAGCTCCATGTTTGCATATGGTTAGTATCGAAAGCATCGTTCATCGCGTTCAAGCTTTGCCTATCTTCCTTGGAAAATACGTATTCCACTTTGGAAAATCTGCACTTCTTTTAGGGCCATCGATCAAACGCCAATTTTTCTTCAACCATCACGAGCGTCTGTGATAGTTTGAACTCATAATTTGGCAATCTTAGCTGGACCAATTAAATACATAGCATGTGTTTCGATCCATGGGTGTTTGACTGCTCCCATCCCATTGACAATACGAAACAGAAAACCCTGCCTCTCCTGTTTTTCTTGGCCTCTTATTTCTTGCAATAAACTCAAAAAAAACGCATTTCTCTGAAACTTGGCTTCAACTCATAAGGCCCCAATTTTTTTGCAATTTTTGGCTACTGCCAATGAATCTGCAAATTGTGTTTGGTATTAATCTTGATCCGATAATGAATTCAATTCTACGTTATCAAACTTTTAACCTGTCCGCGACCCTTCTTATCACTCTCATCGACATCACTACTTTTGTAGCGTTGAAACGTTTTTTCACTAAGCTTTACTGTATTTCCTATGTAATCGTAAGATTATAATCAGACGCATATTTTTTTTCGAATTCAAGGCGATAAACAAAAATCGCTGCACATGATGCTTATTTGACTTGAACGGTGACCTTTGACGGGGTGCAGATGGTTTGTGTCGGAGATGTTCGTTCACTACTCTCCGGGGGTGGTTATCCTAGATAGGATTCGAGAGATTCGACTGAATTTGTCGCGTTGGTTGTAGTTCGCAGTAACCTGTTTTTGTTTCCATGTCATTAAGATGTTATTTTGGAAACACACACACAGAGTATGAATTTTACACTGCGAATATTATGCTTTCGTCAGCATTTTTGATCATCTCTCATTCACAACTGATGTTGTTGGACAGTTTTTCCGTATAGGAATTGTTCTTGGCTATGGACAGTCTTGAACTACAGACCTTCCACTCGACAGTCGGTGATGATAACCTTTGCACCACGACCACTCCCAAATGTTCTGACCCGCTTGTACAAGTACAGCCAGCGACATCTACTGGGAAACTGATTTAAGTTCATTGCTGTTGGAAAGAGAATTTTGGTGAGAGAGCCTTGCAGGGAATTAAAGACAGCAGAAAAGTAAACGACAGAGACAAGGACACCAGTATCATCAGAATAGGTCACAAGCTTAAAATGCCAAATAACATGCGCTCTCAGCCGTCAAAGTAGTTAAGTTCGTATTAAATTTTTCCTGAAGAATACGATGAAGTGTTAG
The DNA here is from genome assembly GCA_958301585.1 of Merodon equestris. Lineage (NCBI taxonomy): Eukaryota > Metazoa > Arthropoda > Insecta > Diptera > Syrphidae > Merodon > Merodon equestris. The sequence goes on along the minus strand of OY284416.1, from coordinate 16,959,681 downwards.
AAAGTTTTAAGCAATAAATATTATTGAAGAGAGTTGCTATGATGGAAACTAGAGTTTACAAATGAAGAGGTTGAAAACATAAAATGTGACGAACATGCTACACATCAATCTCCTATGAAAACTGAGTGAAATAATTGTAAGCAAAAGCCCATCAGCCAAATAAAATTTAATGATGCCCTCGGTTTCTTGATTTCTTAAACGGATCTTAATGTAAGCTCGAGAGTTTTATATTTGTATTGAGCCAGAATATCCAAAAAAACTTCCACCCATTCCCCATTCAGTCATAGCAGCCATAAGCGATTCTCTGAACTTTCTTTGAATAAATATACGAAACGCCTGTGTTCGAAAAAATAGTGGCAATAACGACTGTTCAAATCAGTTTTGGTTTTTGGTTCGATCGTTGGTAGAACATTGGGGTCGAGATAAACACAACCCCAAAAGAAAGTGATAATATTGTCAAATCATACAACCTTGGCGCCCAACTAAAGACTCAATTTAGAAACATCACACTTGATGAAATTCGATCATAATGAGATTTTGGAAACGATGTTTCAGCAACTACATATGTGGCAAGTGACGTGGTTCAGCAAAAAGTAGAATTCCATCAACATCGCTCGGTAACGCAATCCCAATCACTAAAACAGGTACATCAATTTAAAAAAAAAAACTTCGCATATTCCTCTTAGGGTTTCGTAAAAAACTCATTTCTGCACTATAACTATGTTCAAAAAGTAACGGAAATTCGGAAATTTTAGATTTCTCTCCTCTTTTTAAATCAATCTTTAATTAAATTACCAATGCAAGGGAATGAACTTGTTTCGAGTCTTGTTTTCTCATATACAAACGACTTCTACGGGCTTGGGTGAACGTCGCAAAACATCAACAAAGCTCATGTGGCAATTGAAGAAGGAGCTGGTAAAAAAAAAACATTGGAAAAATAAGGAAAACCTAGGTAATCGTATATGCTGGCGTCAAAAAAGTACGCACATTAATGATATTGTGATATTTGACTTTGTGATAGTAAGCAAGTAAATATATCTACCTCGAAACCACAATCAGCAGTTGTGACCATATCAGCGAAGAATTATCAGATGAAGAATTATTTTTATCAATCGCTGCTACCTCTGGCTCTGGGGAAAATGGAGCAAAAGAGCCACTTTTTGGCGGAGAATGGGGGAAAGATCAGATAAGGCTTAGGAATATTTAAAAATGTTGAGCGATGCGTCCTCATGAAACGCAAGTCCTGTAGAAAAATGTAATAAAAAAAACACACGCTTCAGGAAAATGATTATGATTGAAATTGTGTTGAAAAATGTTATTGGTAAGGTTCCGGTACACTACGGACTTATCCACTTGTACATCCTTGGTATTTCCATTCCATCTAGACTCATTAGGTTTGCATACAGGCAAGTCCACATCATATAGAAGGATTCAAAAGCCATACTTTCATCTTTTTTTATTATACTTTGATACTTGAATCCACCCTCTTTTAGGAACCAGTCCACCAAATTCTAAAAAGCAAACCAACAACGGAAAAAATGGCAACTTATCTTAAGCATTTTAACCAAAGTCAATCATTTGTCTGTCAGCCAACTCCACGGCTCGAGCAAACAAACTTAAAATCCCATCTGGCCACTGCATTCCCTCGGAAATTAGATTACAATAGAATCAACAAACTTCCTTGCCCGCGCTACACTCAATTGAAATCCAAATTTGCCTTTTCCAAAATGAACCGGAAGGAGAACACCCCTAACCAAACAAGCACTCAGCAGCGCCATGATGCAGAAAACAGACTCAACCGCCAGATATCCTTCATAGCAATTATGAATCCATTAGCATCATTATGTTATGTTCGCCGCAAAAAATAAATAAAATAAAATTAGAATCCAGCTTTTGTGTGTTTACTTATTCGGTTTCCTCATTTTTATTCCTTCTACTCTCATCACTTTGTTCTCGTGAAGCGGGCGCCGCGCCGTATCGTCGTCTAATGCACAGGAGCACTGACGGGACTGTGTGTTGTTTTTGAGGTTATTATCTGGAAATTCTTCTTATTCGCCACAATGAAATCTGTTTCTAATGAAAAGGACTTGCACTAGACCGGAGAGGAATGTGTCGGAGCTCGGATGCACATACTGCATTTGCGTCATAAGACAGTTATTCCATCCATTCCTCAGTGGTCGACTTGGATGTTAAAATTTTTTTTTGTTTTTTGGGAATCAGCAAACACTGCTGAAAAGTTTCTTTCAGTATGGATAGAAGAGGGATCATATGGTTGAAAGAAGGAGGAGGATGAAGAAAATCAGTTAATATGCTTTTCATGGAAATTTTAATGGCGCCCGACAGCGGACTGCATAGATGTTGCATGATGGTGAAATGTGCTTTCTCGGAACATTAACTTAACTTAACGATTGCTTGGTAATGTAACTGTTCGAGGAATTGCATGTTATGGTTGGCGTTGGATATCGTCGGTTCTCGACCGAAATATTGTGGATTTTCGCAAGTGCAAGGTTGATAGCAATGAACGGAGGGGAACTGGCTCTTTGCCAACCATTCTTGCATAATTCAAAAAAAAAATGTTTGGAGTTTTTTTCTTCTTATATAATTTTCTGGTACACTTTAAGACATTTTACTATGTAGTTATGAAGGAACTAGTTGTGGTCGTTATATAATAAAGTCAATATGTTCGTGTCTTATATAAGGAATGCCCTCTGGAACCTGCTTAAAGTGTTCTAAACCCTTTGAATATTCTGTTTTCCATATCCTATTTTGCACAAATGCATTTATTGATGAAACAGCATCTTGTAAAGTAAGAGATAGGAGACGCACATCGTGACACGAAGCGTAATCGGTTCAAAAAGTAACAGGAATTTAGAATTTTCGAATAGTAAGGTGATTTTGTGAGTCCCGCGAGCTGCATAGATGACCGATTTCTTTTGTTGTGTCCATACACAGATCACTCTAACATATGTTGACGTTGTTAGCCATTTTAAACATTTGGTTTGTTTTTCACAGGATAGGTTGGATGTGTTTTGGTGTTTGGCGATTTTTGCTATTGAACATGAATCAAAGAATCTGTATGAAATTTTGTGTACAAAACAAAAACATTAAGTGCTACAACGTACTTGAAATACTGAGTGTAGCACTGGTCGAATCTACTCTGAGCAAAAAGTTTATAAGTGGTAGAAGCTCTGCACCAAGGCCGAACACTTGTTAATGATGATACTCGTCCCGGACGCCTCAACACGTCAATAACGTTTTAAAACGTTGAAGGAATGAAGGAAATTATTATGACGAATCACTGAATCTCTATCAGGTACATAAGTTGTTAAGGATATTGGCATATCGGTTGGCTCATACCATGACTTTTTTCCAGATATTTTGAACATAAAACGTTTGCTGGTAAAGTTTGTTTTGAAACTGCTAAATGTTGACCAAAAAACCGTCACATGAACATCGCTCAGGAGCTGTTAAATATAGAATCAGATCAAACCGCAATCCGCAATCCGCTCAAGTCTATACCAAAAACTCATACCAGAAGAACAATATCAATCAATTATTGAAAAAAAAAAGTGCTGACCAAATGTATTATACGAGTATAAGGGAGAATACTGTGAAGGGGAAAAAATTAATATTGATGAACAACTATTGTAAATATATTTTTTTTCATACAAATAATAAATCACCTTATTTTTTTAACATACATGTGTATCTTGTACAGCACTAACGCTGAGTCATCCGTCTGCGAACTCAGCTTATATCGAGTTGTCAGTGGATTTCTGTCGATTGACTCGGTTACAAGTTCAAAATGCAGCGAACGATTGAACAGCGTTGCACCATCAAATTTTATTATGGACTGGGAAAATCGGGTACCGAGAAGTTTGACATGATTGCCCAAATCTGCAAGCAGCGGGCGAGGAAAAGATCCGATGACAACACCTAACGTGCATGAAGTGGTGAATTCAAATCGCCGTGCCGGTTAAGTAGGCATAATCTCATAATGACAGAGCGCGTCATCATCCCTTAAAATTTCGCTTCACAACAAGAAGAAGAACTGTAAAGGCCGTGGATTCGCAAGCAACTATATGACTTGAAGTCCAATCGCTTATAGCACTAAAGACTAGAAGTTGTTCTTGGTATTAGGAGAAACGCTGGTATAAATGAATGACATCAAGCGCGGGAGTTGTTTTACGAACATATTTCTTATCTTTACTATCGTTCCTTAAATTCCTTAAATTCCTTATACACAAATACCGTGAACAATAAAAAGGCCATAAAACACAACTTTATGCATCGTTATTTTTAATATCAAGATCCGACACACAATGCTCATTCAAATCGTTCATTCTCCCACTTACACGTATACCCATGGTCTTGCCGGAGGTTCGCCTTAAAATTTTATCGCTACTCTAATGCCTCACGTCTCGGAAGTACTTTCCAAATTGTTTGCACAAACCAATGCCAACTTATGGTCACCATATTAGCCAGTGTCTTGAGGCTAACCAAATGACCTTATAAGAAAGAGAGAGGAAAAGAAATCAATAGCGACATATGGTGCACATTACCGCCACATTCACCACCCACTCGTTCGCATTTGGTTTGAAAGAATATTTCCAAAAATACTTTTTTTTATTGCTCGACTAGCCAGTAATGAGGCCTGAGGATTTCGGCCTTAAAAATGTTTATTGTCCCGGGGAGCAAATATACAATTTAAATTTTTTTTGTGGCATTAATTATTAGGCTATAAGCAATGCTCGTTAATTTATATTATTCAAATCACCTCGAGTAGCTGTAGGAGACGCTATCTCTTTACGAGGATTATGAAAACAATAATTTGTGCTAAGCTCTCAAGTATGTACATAGTTGCGTCTTCCATGTAAAACATTTTCGAATATAAATCTTGAAATTTGAAATTTGCACATCTGGCTCCCGGCCAAAGCATTTTATTCCATTTTAATTCCTCCATTATAGTCAGAATATGACCAATAACAACATGCCCGATATGAATCCGTATTATCCTCTACCCCGAATATGTTCCAAATCACAAATGACTCTCAGCAATCAATTTTACCGATTCGGGCGCGCATTTCAATTTCCACTCAATTAACGCGCTCGTAAATCCCTAAAGTTATGTTCTAATTGAAAATTAATGCCGGCATGCATTAAAACCATTTCCACATCAAATACCTACAACGCGCAATCCATGGGAGTGTATCTAAACAGTATACTACAGCATTATCAGTGCTGTCATACAACTGTCACTGTCACCGCTGTCAACGACGCTATATTCATCGCACTGATTTTTCGTCCATATGCGTGTACTCGTATGTCGCATATCAAATCCCGTTTTCATCACTCGTCGTTGCAACTCGGAAAGTCGGATCCATGGAGGTGTATAAGCGAATGTATCTGTGTTAAACAAACGTCAACCAGTTGACAATTGTCGTCAGTCAGTTGCTGCTATCGCGCGAGTAACTGGCATGTGGATAAAATTCGAATGTGATGCGCCGCTAATACGCTTCCTGTTACACTTAAAAAAAAAAAAGACATGAAACCAAACCTCCCCATCATGCCCGCGGTTCTTGGTATGTTTCGTCCTCATTCCAGGAGGAACAAAATCCTGTTGCTGCTACATTCGCCCGATGTTGTCATTACTATTGCTGATGCTGCAGTCGAATGACACATCAACTGAAAAATTATGTCAACTCGCATGACAAACAAAAACATCATCCCACACGCGTAGCATACATGAACACATATCCTTCCACAGGATGTACATACGTCGAAGCGTATGGCCCACTCGGCAGTCAGCAGAATCATACATTTTCATTTTATCAACGTCGTCATCCTTCTAGTCGTCGCTGCTACGACATATCGCCGCAACGCGTCGTGACAAAATATAATACGCGGAAAAATTCATTTGGATTTTGCAAGCCCTTCTACGAGTACCAATCCCAGGCATCACACGTTCATATCAATTCGAACGGAAGTTGGATGTTTTGGGGCGGCCCAAAATTTGTCGCGTTTCCCTTCTCGGGCATAATTTGTCACACACACACTGTACACAAATACTCGTTCTCCTTGGGATTTCCGCACCCAAAACGGAAATTGAAACGGTTGGCAAAAGTGAATCCGAAAACCAGGCTTCAATTGATGAAAGCAACATACGGCAAAAATTGGTATCTTCCCGCGATTGCTAGACTGGCGTCTGGTGGAAGATGGTTTAATCAGGAACAAAACAGGAGCATATGCGGGCTGTTCTCATTAATTTCCTCCAACGACGACGACGACGATGACTTTTCCTCCATCCCTCACTGTTCCCTAATTTTTGTTTGCTTCCCTTTTGTCATAGTTTGAAACGCACGCCGATGACGGTACTTCTTATTCCAACAGAGTGGATATGCGAAATCGAGAATCCCCATTACACGAAAGGCGAAATTCAAACGATGCGCCCCTGCCGTTTGAAATACCTGTTTACACAGTGCGGAAATACGTTTGTTGTTTACGAATCAAATGAATGAGGTTTGTGTTATGGGTAAGACAGCTGTCAAAGTTGACAGCTTATGAAATATACCCATGAGTCAAAGTGACAGAATTCCGGCATTGAATCATGAAGCGGAACTGCCGACGACGTGTAATGAATTACTTAGGATGGGTTCGGTTCGTGGGCCAATCGGGTGGCAACGCAGGAATAACAATTCGCGAGGCTGTGTGGGTGTGGAAGTAATCTGATGCAATGACAACAAAAACTGACGATTTGCGGTGAGTTCAGGTCATTGGCATTTCATCACAATATTATTGCAATGTGTATCGATGCCACCTGCGGCTATAGGTAATATGGAAATCTGACCATATGTAGCCGGGAAAAAGCAACAAGTCGAAAAAAATTGGGGAGAAAAGGATAAATATCCAGTTGCAGAAGTGAACTTTCCTGGTGGTTGGCAGTTTTTCGCACTATTGCTCGGTTGGGGCGGAAAGGGATATGAGATGTCGGTGGTGGATACGTCGTATTCGTACGTATGACTGATGGTTGAAAGGATATTAAAGTAGTTCGAGTTCATTCGCGTCATTGTCGGATGGGAGTGGTCCTTCCTGTTAATGTACCTTTCATTCTGATATTGACGATTTGTTTGATAGGCCATTGCAAGAAAATAGGTCACTAAGGATTCCACATTGACAGGCGGGATCAAGTTTATTTCAACGGAGGTATATCCACGAAGTCGCAGTTATACAAGGTACAGAGGACTAAAAATGAACGCTACGACTGGTGAAGATATCTATTGTAAATTTCGTCTATCGTCTGCTGGTCTCAAAAGGGACATATGGACAGTTTCACTTTAATTAATAGTGATGATGAAACAAGGCAACTAGAGGTGATTTCATTGGTGAGTTCGGTTTGGCTCAAAAAATATATCGGCTTGGTCAGACTGTGAAGCTATCTAAAAAATCCATTTTGAAGGAAATTCCTAAATTCTATTTAGATAGGGCCAAAGTCCTTGGTTAACCCCATCCCACCATCCAAATAATAGTTTTGCTTTTCTGAATTTAAAACTTGGGCCTCTTAACGTTGCAAGCTCCCTTAAATGCGAATTCACTTAAAGAGAAATATCCGTGTAAATCCTCTGTAATACCCGTGTGTAAAAACGCACGGCTACTTTCAGTCGGCGTCAAAAATTAATGTACAGTCATTAACTGACAGTTTGTCCTATAAATGAAAATTGATCGACATGACCAAACCTCAAATTAAAGCTCTGAATTCATACTCCAAATGATTTCGTACTTTATTTTCTTCTCCAGAAATAGCTTAAAAATCGAAAGTGCAAGTACGGTTGGCTGCATATTGCGTACAAGCAGCCTTCATGAGAATGCCCCGAAAGAAGCAAAAAACAAACAAAAATGCAGAAAAAGAGCGAACATCTGCATTATTTTGAAAACATTTCACTTGGCCACGAAGCTAGAAGTTGAACTTTTTGGATCAAAAAGAAATGAGAAAATGTGGGAGATAAATAAATAAAAAGCTGGATTCTCACGATTTTTACAAACAGCGGAACATAGCAGAGAATTGAGAATTTGCTGACACTCTCCCAAGAATGTGAATCTTTTAACATGACAATGACCCTAAACTCACATCGTACCTGGTTCGAAAATAGTAATTGTGATCATCCTACTCAATCACCGGTACACTTAGAGCGGCAGATGAGAAAACACCAATTACGGGAAGCCTTAGAAAGAGAATCAGCTGAATTTCCAGAAGCAGTTGCAAAAAAACTCGTTGAATCCATGCCCCGAAGACTAGGAGCATACTAAGTATTCACTTCTTTTCTGCAGTAAGTTAAGCCTGTTAAATTTAAGTGTGCCCTCACGTTGACGCTTTTTACCCTTTTTAGTCTTCAACCTTGCAAAGCTGGGGTAGGGAAGGCTTGAGCAAAAGCTTTCCTGTCTGTCTGTCTGTATGCACATTTCAAACCAAACTTGCCGAGTACCTATGAGTCTGAAACTTGGCTGATTCTGCGCCCGTAGCGACTGATTTAAGAACCCTAGCTACTGTGGTTCCTGAGATCCAGGTTAGTTTGCAAATTTGAAGTTAAATTATTTGCTTTACGTTGACTATTAGATTAAATAATGTTTCGTGCATTTTGAAGTATGATTTCAGAACTCTATGTTGAGGAACTATGTCTGGCGTAGATCAATTCGATCAATTTTAATTTATAGGAAAATTGCCTGAGACCATTACATAAGGCATTTATGGACATATTGACAAATTGCCTGAGACCATTAAGTCAAAGACACCAAAGACATGGTGTATGGCTATGGCTGCCGTCACCCGTGACAGATCCCGTAAACAGGGGACCAAAAGGGCGCCGTTCACATCGCCGTTCGGCCTAACCCAATAAGAAGCCGAGGCATTTATTAGAAGAGCAAGTAGTGACCCCCAAGAACGAGTAGCAAACGACAAAGAGAAGAACAAAGACCATAGAACAAAGAAGGAAGTCAAATAAATCGAACGACCTGCCGAAGCTACATCAAGGGCAGAACCACAACAACAACTACCACACGACGCAGTGTTGATGCTAAGGTGGCATCACATTACGCAAAAATAAATAAATAAACTTCGTCCGGCAGTGTCACAAATAAATTTATATGACAGATCCTGAGCCCGTGAGTATACCCCGGGTCAGTAATCTCTTTAAATTACAATGTTGCTTTTTTGATCTGACATCTCCGACCAACATGCGCCCTAGCGCCTGCTATTGAAAGACAGTGGATTTCAATTTGTACACCTAATATGTACACTGGTCTCTTATCTTCAAATATAGCAAATAGGTAACGTGGGAAGACCAGACGCACCCAATAATCCACTTTTATGTTTAGAGGACCCCGTCGATGCCAAAAGCCTAGTTGTTCTTAAGAATCGATCGTGAAAATTGGGACATGTAAACCACATGTACTGCAAGGCTTCAATGGAAAGAACTTTTCTCAGGTGACATGATAAAGTGAAACATTCAGCTTTGTTTAGGAAGATGACGAAATTTGTTTGAGTCAAAGTCTAGTAGTAATGCCCTCGACAAAACCATCCTCTAACTATTGGGCTAATCTTCAATTTTATTTCGGAATTTTCTTTCTCTAAACATCTTGGTTACAGGTTAAATGATCTTGCTGCCTTCAAATCGTGCCACTAAGTTCTCTGATCCATTCTCAAAGGTGTGATATTATAGCTATCCAACAAGAGGTGTCATATTAAACCAATAGAAAAACAACATGTTTTTTTGAAAAGTGGTGACATTTCTATTTTAATCTAAAGGACAAGCTCTGAATTTAATATAAATATATCTGCCAAATACCTGCCTTGCCCCTGCCTTTAAGTAGACATTTTTGATTAAGTTTTTAATTAGGTTTAGCATATAGGCGAATATATTTCATAAATAATAATTCCGGTATTTGGCTGAACCGAATAACCATATAATCTTCTAGTTTTTACTTATCAAATGTCGTAGAATCTATAATTGGTTGGTGAATATCCAAGCATGAAACGAAATTCAAAATGACACTCTTGTTGAATTTACCTTATGATCGCGCCCTTTTTCGAGCATTCTATACTTAAGAAAACTTCCAAATCGTCGACTCTCAGCATAGTGTTATACATTGGCTTGATTTTGATGAACAAATCAAGTTGTTAGCCATCGGTTTATAAAATCAATGATAACAAATACACATAAACCAACTGCTGATTGGTCAATTTTATTGAAAGTAGCCTAATACTTATAGAAAGTGTGCTGTCACGCTTACTAATCCAGAAAGCAAGTTCAAATAAGCCCATAACTTGTAAGTGAATACAATATTTTCGCGCCACATCCTGACTGCTTATATTTCATGAAAACCTTGCGTCTTGCTTCACATCTTTGTGTTACCTCCTGGATAAGATTAACAAAGACGAAAGAAGAAAAAAGAAGAGTAACAATGCTAACTTGGTTAATTCAATCAATTCGCTTCTAATCAGCTACGTCGTTACTCCTTAAGCACACCTATCCCCATCGCCGCCTTAAGGAACTTCCTCTCATCCTGTCCCGTACCCCCTTCTCAAAGCTAAATTCTATAATAAAATTTACTCAACAATCCTCCAGTATTGAGGGTGTAAACGAGCGCGTTGAATAGCTGAAAAACAAAAAACTCCCCATCCAACCGGGTACCGGGAATAATAAGGACAATAGAAACCAGAAGCGAACAGCACGAGTGGGTGCAAAAAAAAATTTAAAATAAAAGGGAAGCAAAATCGTAAGGACTACCAACACCATCAGTAGCAAAACAGTAAATAGGATTCGAGCACAAAACGACTCAAAAAACAAAAAGAACTTGCAAAAACAAGAAGAATAAGAAAATAGAAAATAAGCACAGCGCAGCGAGAAAAGCGAAGAGGAGCGACAAAATCAAGTTAAGTAAGTGTGACAAAATTAAAATAAAAGTTTTATCTACTTTAAGGATTGTGCATTCGAATGTTTGTCGCTATTTCTGCTGCTGCGTCCTTTTGATCCTCCCCGACTACTTCTTACTCTTGGTTGGTGTTGCGACTTGCCGACAGAGCATCGGTGGCAGGAGTGACAACACGAGTGTAGTGATGACAGCCGGCTGCTTGTCCGGCTGGGCGTGGATCCTTTCAACTCGCTCGCATAGAACTTTGACACCCACTCTCGCACGCCCGTTCCGTTTCATGTGCATTCGAAATACGACAACAGGAAATTCCGTCACGGACTTTAAATAACAGGATAATCGTGAGCAGAGCGACAACTTTTCACAGAGCTGAAATAAAATTAACAAAAAAGAAACAAAAAAAAAACACCAAACAAGCGAGAGGAAAGGAAAAATCCGGGAAGAAGGACGTCGATGAACTGCGGGGCGCGGAAAAAATAGCAAACAACTAAAAGCATCAGCATGCAATGTTGCAAGACACTATAGTTTCGCCTTCCGGGTTTCGTAAAACAAAATATATTAGAGTCCACCCTAGCCTCCAGCTTTAGTTCCGCCATCATCACCGCCATCAGCGCTAGCTATCCCCATTACCCGCTTTCCACGCCGATGTCGTCTTTACGAGGATTAAATCAAATCAACTTTTATCCCGAACAACATAGAACGACCAGTAGCAATGGGATCGCCGGGTTAGTGGCCATTTCGTTCGTTCCACAATAATGGACGGACGAACGGGCATGGACATTGGATGGTCTGTTGTTTAAGTTACCAGAGCGGATGTAAGGGTAGACACATCTTAACGAGAGACCGGCTACTAAGGATTCCTAAGAGAAACGACACAGTGGCGGCTAGCTCCGGGTGGCTGTGCAGAAAATTTGCTTAAATAAGTTTCTCCAATTTGTTGAGCCGTCTAAAACAATTCCTATCGCAATTCGTACAGAGAAGAAATAGAGGAACTCAAGTTGGAGTCGTCAATTTCAGAGCGGAATGGAGTGATCCTACACCGAGGGGATTTAAAATTGAGTTAGAGGTAATGGAAGATTGGAGAAGTTTCAGTGGAAGCCATTTGTCGGTGAGAAGTTTCCATTTTTTTCTATTTTTGCCTTTTCGATAAGGATAGTTTCCCAAATAAGGAGTGCAGCTTGACAGGTCATCTGTATGCTTCCTCTCCTTCGGATCGTGCTGCTTCCTCCAGCATCACACGAAACAATGTCTCATCATTCATTGTATCCATGTTCATCTTCATGTTCTGGCATGCATGGATTTCCCACCATTGTCCTTATTTTGATTATTCCTGTTCGTCAACTTCCTGCTCTTGGACACGAACCCTAAAGTGTCAGGTTGTAAACGTTAACACTTCCAGTTGTTGTTGCTCACAATCATCATTCCTTTCCTTTCCTTGCATTGCACCCAGTGCATTGCTCCTGCCACGTTTTGTCAGTTATTTAGCCAAGTATCCACGGTAGCGTAGCCATATTTCATCCGGCGGATGCCCCTTCCCACCCAGCACATATCGTCAAAGAAGCAATTCATTGTGACACGAAAACTCCATGTAGGCTTTTTCACACATAAGGCTGGCAGTTACTTGTCAACCAACGCAAAAGGATACTATATCCTCAAGGTACATGCGTGTGTACATTCGTGTGGAACTGCTACGACCATCGACTATCACAAAACAAGAGCGTAAATGAAAATCCCGCACGTGTGCGAAGGGCAATATTTAACCAAATGGAGAACCTGTTCGTTTGATTATGGAAATGCTTGTGGAGAGAAAAAAGAATGTTGTCTGCTCTCTCTATCTGGCCCTCTTTCCTGTGTGTGTCTCCGGGAAAGGATGTCATTTGATATGCATACTGTTTAATATGCATACATCAAGGTTTTGTGATTGCAAAGAAGTAATATATCGAATATCGACGTAAGGACGTGATTTTATTGCGGTAGAACGCAACCAGTGGGGATCCGACACTTTGAATAAACATAACAGAGAATGCAAAGACTCATAACCTTAATTACGGGGTCATGAGCTTCACACTGGATGTTTGGTTTTCATGCAAATTTAAGTGAGTCTACGAAATCTCACAATATTTGTTCACAGTTCTCAGTTCGTGTTTTGTAATATCCTTTTAACTTTGGGAAAAGCTTTATTTAAAATGAGGAGCACGTTTATTATGTTTATTATGTTAGTGTGTCCACTTAAGGCAATTTCAGCACATTCACCCGATTAAAAAGCTATATTAAGCCTTTCTATTGGTATCTACATATACATATGTACATATATGTATGTATATACATAAAAACAGTAATTTTCAATATTTGAAAACGTTCAATTTGTCCGGCTACTTCGATATCATCTCTTTCAAATTCTAGTTAGATTCTAGTTAGACAGCGCTTCTTCCAACCCCTAAAAGCCTTTTCCAGTGATGCCATTCAAAACTTATTATTGCTTGGGCAACGTCTGCCCGTTAAAATTTGCTTTATTAACACTCTTCTCATACGAAGAAAATATGACAGTCCGATGATCGATTCAACTGAAGGAACATGCACTAACGAACTTGATCAACAACGAAATTCCCTAATTACTTTGGGATAATAACAAAAGGTGATGTGACACATATGTCAAAGTCAAACACGCTTAGTTTATATTGCCATTTTATTATGGCAATTATTATGGAAATTAAATTTTATTATCAAAATGATTCATGCTTTGCGAACATTTTTCGCGCACTTCGACCCCTTCGACCACTTCGCCTAATGAGCAAGCAAATAATTCAAGCCATAGTGACCAAAATTATCCACCACTTCTATGCATAGAGTGCGTACCCGGAAATATGCACTTTTATTAAAATTAACTAAAATGCTTATGTTCAATGGCCGTCATGGTTAACTTCAATGGCGCCCGCTGTCGTTCAATGGTTCCAATTTGTATTTTTCACAAATGCACGCGCCTAACCTGAAAGACATATGGTTCTATGCCACATGCCACACAGTTCACGAATTAATAGGACATTGAAAACTGAGTACGATTAGACGCCTTCAGACTATTTTTTTTTTTTTGGAGAAATGTCAAATCACCCATATTTGCCGATAAATCAGCATTGATTGCAGCTTTGGAAGATAAAATTATTACACCTGTTATTAGCGAGGCCAATATGCTAATAAGACTATCCGTATGGACCACTTTAAATATAGTCCAGGTCAAGGTTTACACAAATTGATCCTTAAAAAGCAAATGGCGAATATTGATGTATCAACTCAAATCTATCAATTGTACAGTTCTGTAATTTGTTCCTTTGTTTTTTTATTACAATTAAAAATCAAACGCTTAAAAAGTCGCTGCAAAAACTTATGGTAATTTGTGAAAAATATAAAGAATTCTGGATCGTCCTCAATCCCAACGCTCATTTACAATAACATCCCTGTCCACTGTCACTCAAACTAACCATCAATAGTCCGCCATTATCCTTGAATGACTCATGTATCGATGAAACCGAAACTTTCTATCCTTGGTATGTGTGTTAATAAAACTCTTAGTTGGAATGGCCACATATTCGAGGTCGCCAAGAACGCTGCAAAATGTCTAGGTCTACTCAAACCTCAAACGATGCAATATTTCACGCCCTCAGATCTGGCCGCAAGGCCCCAAGCCCCAAGCTTGAGTATAACGCTCATAACTGGTCTGGTGCTCCCAAGACCTTCTTCTATCTTCTTCTTTTCCTTTTTCCGGTTGTTATGGTCAGAAGTGTAGGACCATAACCTTCCCACTTAACTGCATTCCTACTGGTCCGCTTGTGGGGTCCGCCGGTTTGACCTCAGAAAGTAGCGGCAGGCTTCCCGGTTTGGGATTCCTTCATCGCTGAGGCCAATCAAATGCTGGTGTTTTTGCACTAATTGTTTTTCGGCCTGGCCTTTTTTTTTTTTTTTTTGTGACACGGGCATGCTCCAGATTTTTTTTGTTTGATCTTACTCTTACAACACTGGTGATCTCCAGTCGTGTCAACCCACTGATTTGCATGTACACTTGTGGGTCAGTTTAATGGTGGTATATGTATGTGTCCCTAGGCTCACCTTGGTGTTTTCTAAATTGCCTAGATGTGATTTTTGTGTACCTTTGTTTTAGTCGCCTTTTACGACAAGCGAGAGGTATCGCTGCAGGGATATTCTTAACCCGTCCCTGCACGGAATCCAAGACTGTTCTGTACCTGCCGGATAGAATACAAAAACGAGCAATAAAGCTCATAGGAGACAATAATATCGCGAAGTCGATCGACTCGCTCGAACATCAACGCAACGTCTCCTCTCACTCTCTATTTTACCGTTGTTTTAACAAACAATGCTCAAGTGAGCTAGCTAATTGCATCCCTCGCTCCACCCTGTTTTCGAACGAACAGTCAAATTTAGAGACTCGTTTTTTAGCCGAGACGAATGTAGAATGCTCTTCCTAGTTCATCTATTTCCACTCATTACAATCCACAAACATTTACAACCAATGTGCACCGGTACCTCCTTTCCCTCGAGGAATATGGCATATTAAACGCCCATGCCATGAGAATATCCTAAATGTTTTAAGTATAAAACGCGTAACAGCAAAATTTGGACCTTGATCGGAATCCATGAAGAACTATCGAAAGATTCGCTACAGGTGATTAAGCACGGGTTTACGGATATGAAGTCGAAACTAAGGCCAAATCGACAATCGGGAGATTTCGCTGAGATTTATAGCTATACCTTGTTGGACCTTTTCGAATGGAATAAAGTATTTTCAAAAACCGAAAATTTGCTTTTCATGCTTATGACATAATGTTCGAATACGATGTTTATCCTTAGGGGGATATTGATAAAACCTGGGAAAAGCTCTTGAAATTCACCCTTCGAAGTAATCAGTAGGTCTCATTCATTTATATAAATAATATAAATTCTTTAATGCCGTAATCATACATACTTACATACTTATATCTCTCACTTGAAAACTTACTTTTCCTTCATTTCCTATCATCAAAATATACAAACCATAAGAAACCCAATTTTACAAGAAGTCTGCAATGGTTAGAGAATGGTTTGAAAATAATTTCATGTCGAAATATATATTGCATGTTGACCTTAATGATATGTCATAGTGACCAAAGTCACTACGAGCTTTGATATGCCTGCCTAAGCCAGTTAATAAAAGGCGCAGATTATTCCCTAAAGCTGCGTGAGCGAGGACAGAATAGAAATAATCAACTAAAAAAATGTCGCACTACGTAGTGTTTTGCCAAGGTATAGCCGTCAAACAGCAATTCAAGGAATTATCGGAAAATTCGGGAAAAGCGATTCGGTTGCTGATCGAACAGAGTGTGGCTGACAACTCAAACCCCTCGTTCTCCCTTTACACATAAGAAGTTGGCAAAATTTGCAAAAAGAAAAATTTTGCATCCATCTGTATAGAATCCAATTTACACTAAAGGACTATGCCTCAAATGTGTTTACATTCGTTGATATGGTACTGGAACAGTTGGAAATGCTTTAGCATTTTTGGCATCTTTAATGATAAAACATATTTTGAGTTAAACGACTTTAAAGAGGCAAAATTACCTCATTTGGGGAGAGAGTAATTTACGGCGGTATCAATAGAGACTATTGCTTCCGTAGAAACTTACTGTTTGTTTGTTTGACCAAAAAAAATTGCATTACAAAGATAGCTACTTGTAGGTAAAACCAAGAAATAATCAGTAAATATCGAACCTATTACTAATTTCAGAGCTTGTACTTTATATTTAAAGAAAGGTATTAAAACTTTCAAAAAAGTCTTTCCTTTTCCTTTTAATCTTGTTGCACAACCCCTTACTACGTATTTCAATTAAGCCAGATCAGGTTTTATCGCGAACAAATCCACATGAGAATCACTTTTTTTTAAGAAAATGGTTCAATAAATTTAGCCCCTTTCTTCGTTGTGATGTCTAATGTGAAGAACAAATGCTCTTTCGAAACCAGAATACATACTCTTATCTCAAGAAAAAAGCCATCGAGGTGGCTTTAGATGAGGTCATAAGCAGCGTTGGGAGATCTAACATTTAAATAGGGAAGGTGTTTTTAATAATTTTTTAAATTATTTATCGAGAAACCCTATCACAGTTTCACGAGTTGTCAAGCAAAGACATGGTTATCCTGATATCAGGACTCCCCTCTCTAAGAACTAAAATTATGAAAATGCAATCTGCGGACGTAAACCAAAATAAAACCGAATTGAAACTGTTTACCACCAAGACGAAGTAGCCTCCGGTTGATCTTCCATGGCTAAACAACTCGACTCTATATTCATCCTCCAGTGGCAATTACAGTACTTGGGTGTCATCCTAGACCAAAAAAATTGCCGAAAACCTAACACAGAAAACCGTGTTAGGAAAGCTAGGGCAGCTTGCGGCCGGGCCTGCAGCAAATTTTTCGGTAGAAGATGAGGTCTTGTTTAGACATTATTATTAGGCCCATCTTCACCCACAGCCCGCTTGCTTGTTGGCCTGCCTGCTGGACAAACTTTAAGTGGTTACGATAGAAAAAGATACCACAGGAAGTTAGGTATAATGGAAATTCACGGCAAATACACAGTATCCTGTGCTCCTATCAGACTTAACGAAGTGGGCTATTCGCCCACTCAGCAGGCCTCTGATACTCCTGTCGGCATCTCTAACAATGGCTCTAGCAGAATTCATAACCCCTACTATTTCAGCAACACATTGCACTGCCGCTTCCCATCCAGGGAAGAACCAAACGTCCGCATCCTGATTTCGGGTTAGCAGCTCCTGAATTACGTTGATAGTTGCAAGATGGGACTCTTCAGTGGATAAGGGGTCCTCTCGAACTAATTGAATATTTTCAATTCTAAGCGACTCGCTGAAATACTACCGATTAAGGAGCATGTGCTCAGCATGATCACAGCTACCTGCATTTATACTGTTTCGTCGAGCGCTATAACTGTACTGGAGGGCCCAGGACTACCCGTTCGCTATGTTCGCTATCAGTCAGGATCTGTACTCGATTTTAACGAATAGACTGACCAGGTTCTGTTAAAGAGTCTACGGGTGTCATGAAAATAAATGTATGTTACAGACGTGGACTCGGTAAGCATTCCCTGACCAAGAAAACTCGTTACAAATCTGCCATCGAAGTCCTATTCTCGGCATTCTCCTCCTCTAGGCTGGTAGAGCAGTTGCAAAAGTCAGCCATGTTAGTACTCTGATCATTATCACTGTTCATTGGGTTCCAGGCTACACGAACAAAGAGGAGAATGAGAAGTTCAATACGATCAACTTTCTCAGACCCTCGTGTTGGATTTAAACTTCCCTACAACTTTCTCCCAAATCAATACGTGATGTGATTTCAAAACGGCGTCCTAACTCTAATTGTACCTGCTCAGCAGCACATCACAAACGAATGGATCACCCTGTACACATTGAAATATGAGTTTGGCCGAATCTCACATGATTATATTGTACATATTATATATACATTCATCCTAAGCCCATCAGATACGAAATATCTGTGGAACGCATTCTTACCCTTCTCTACGTGACATCGATTCGAACGAATGGAAAGGACCTCACCACGAAATCTTCATGCATAGATCAATTCATCCAAATTTGACTAGTCGAAAAGCCTTAACTTTAACGGAAGTATTAAATAGAAATTCAAACAAAAATAAGACAACATTAAACCGAAAAACAAAAACTCTATGAAACGAACGTGCTTTTAGACGTATCTAAAACAAGAACCTCTTCGACCTTAAAAAAATAGAAAACACCACAAAAATAAAGTATTCAACAAGCGACTAGATAAAACAGACAAACGACTATTGCAGAAAAAACATTAGAACTATAAACATGAAACACCGAAACAAAAGCAAAACAAAAAAACTGCAAAACTGCAAGGACATGACTTTGAGTGGCATCGTCACCACTACCCAGGAGCACAACACTATCCTGGGAAGGAAAACAAAACAAAATCAGGAAGACTAATAGGAAGAGACTCAACTCGACTCGACTTTGTTGAAACTTCATCAACAGGCCTGTTCTCCACTAGCTTCACCTCCGGCCCGCCCCATAGCCATCCGTTCCAGTGTGATTATGGATTTGAAAAGCACTCAAACAACTGCTCCTTCACAAGAACAATAAAAAATTTGAAAAAAAAAAAAAAAAACCAAATCTAGTTCACGCTGATCGGGGAGGGTGGCTCGTGACTCCTTACTCTCGACAGTCCCACCATTTTACCAACGTTCCACTTTTGTGCAATTTCTCCATTTTGTTATTTTTATATTATTCACCGTTATTTAGTATAGCTTGTGTTCACTTTGTGTTATTGTTACTTTTATTGCGGTTGTTATTGTGATTGTCTAACCGGAGGGTTTGATCACGATAGGACCAGGCACCGCCGAGCATTAGGGGCTATGGGAATAAAAGGGACTCACGATATGTTTTATGTTGTGAATGGCCCTTATATGTTATGTCATTTGGCGGTAAGTGATGTGGCTTGGTGGTAAGCATTGGAAGGGCATTAGTGCGATAAAGTCCTTTCGGGTGTCGGTGTTGGGAGAGATGGTTAATTGCCGTGGGCAGACGACCTACCACGGTTGGTTTCACTTGCTTTTTTATTTTTTGTTAAGTTACTGATAAGTGTCACGCAATGTTTGCCCCGGACGTGGTGGAAATTAAATAAATTGGACAACAGAAAACCGAAGATAATTGCCTATAAGGATTCTGCTGTTAGAAGGGGGTAAGGGTTCCATGTCGATATTGAAGTAATCCATTTGTGTAATGAACCAGGAAATTATCCGCTCACGTGCATATCAAATCCAAGCCTCTACGACTCCTTTCGATCTCATCACACCGTGTAACACCTCGTCATAGTATAGTCACATTGCCGCACACTGTTCCCCCGTTCATTAGAACAGAGAATCCTTTCATCTGAATCCGTTTTCGAATGCAAATAAAAAATCCAATTAAGCTTCTATGCAACAATTACCCGTCCAATTCATTTCAGTCGGGACTCAGGTGCCGCACGGTAACTGTGTGTAGGAAAGGAGTAAAAAGACAACAATAATAACGAAGGCAGGAAATCGCATGATTCGCACCAGCAAAACACAAAGGAGCAAGCGAATTAATCAAACCAGTTACAGCGAGAAGAAAAAAAAACTGGATAGGACACCACACCCAGCAAGGAGTAGCATCAGCCCGATCCGCCCCCACATACCGCCAACACTCCACTGATGTCTGTGTGTTCTCCAGTGTCAAGCTCGTTACTTCTGGTATTCCCTTTTGGTTTTCACCTTTTTTTTTTTTCGTGCGTCCTCCTTTTCCTCTATTAAAAACTGAATAATTTATTTGAATGTTGGGAGACATTAATCATCTTAATTCGCACGCATACTCGTATATGCACAAAGGTGACTGCGCGTACATGCGGAACAGAACCCAGCGTGTGAAAAACGCCGCAGGAGGAAACAACCAAAACAAGAAAAACAAAAAAAAACCAAAAACATAACGCAGAAGTTCCTCGACAAAATAAATGTCCTTGCGTTAATAAAACAGGTCCTGAGTGGGCAACAAAACAATCCGCGCGCCAGTACGGTGAGTACCCTCCCAGGATCCGACCGTACCGCAAGCAAGGAACGCGGCTGCGACGCTTTCTTCCTCTATTTGTCATTCATTTCTGCACATGGATGTTAGATCGCGATATGAATCCTGCGGTTTACCATGACTGATGTTTGTGTATGTACGCCCGCTGCACGTACATACATATGTGCAAACATCAGCGCAAGGACATGTGTAAATTAAACAACATTGGACTCGGTAGTGGTGAGCGTTGGTCGTCTAATTACTGTGTCTACTCGCTTAATTTGAAATCGGTTTTCCGTTTTGTGTTTTGTATTTGTGCATTTTCCGGTCAGGTCCTTGCACTTCCGCGTGCAGTGGAGACAGTTCATTTAGAATAATCCGCGTCGTTTTGTAACTACAACTCTCACCAGGATTCTAGTTGGCGCCGTAAGGTCAGTGGTTTGGTCGTGAAGTCGACGCTAAGATTGGGTATTAAAATACCGCATATTAGGCGAAGGTACTGCAAACAATGCAAGCGTGATCGGATGCTTAAAGCCGAACTGGTTGGACTGATTGGGGCAGTGATTGTGGTTGAGCGATTGGGTGAAAGGGAATTGCTTGGGGTGAGGCGTTTTGTTTTTAATTAATTGTGAGGCGTACCTGGCGGTGCAGCTTGAGTGTTGCAATTAGTTAATTAAAGCATGCGACTTAGTTTTAGGCCAATGTAAATGACGAGGTATGCCCGAGGACAATTGATTAGGAAATTGCTTGTTGAACATACACAAAAGCACAACTACATTTGTACGTGTTTGTAAATACACTTTGAATTAATACGCTTAAAGCCCAATCAGACGTTCACTCATATTTCAAGTACTTGCCCAGGAATGCCACAATTATGGAAATCATACACTTTACATAGATCGCCTCATACAGGGGGATGTCCGATTAAACTACGATTTTTCTCTTGACTGTGGTGGTCATTGTGTCGTTGAAATGAAACATGGGACATCGTTTTTTGTAACTCTTGGTTCTTATTGGGCCCTCTATTGTTTCGTAGAGAAATGTTAGTAGCGAAAGCTGCCAAATCCGCCAGAATACCAAAAACTAGGTATTTTCTGCTTGAAATGACAAGGGGCTACGACAAGAACCGCAACCACCCCTTCATGCAGCTTGGTGTGACACTTCCTATCAGACGAATACGCCAGTTAGCTATGCCAGATATCCATCAGAAATCAGAAAAATGATAAAGAAAAACAGTCGGTTCGAAAAGGATGACAACAAAGTAATCCTATTTTGGAAAACTGACAAACGTTTAAGAAGGCAAGAAAAACGAGATCGAGTGGGAGAGGGGAGACAACAATTGGGCCGAAGACCTTTTACGTACTTCGAAGAAACTTTTAAGAAACTACGCATTAAGAATTTTAAAGTGTAATAACGACATTCTTCGTTAATTCGACATTCGTTAACGATATTCTTCGAAATTGTTAAAATGTTACCAAGACGCCAAAGCTAAAATTTTTGTATAAATTTATACTAAGACTACAACTTCTTTGAAACCGAGAGTACGTATGAGAACAATGTCCCCTCGATCATAAGCCATGGCGATCTACCTGAGTAACGAGCTCGGGGTGAATCAAGACAAAACTGAACAGCAAAGACCATAGTGTTGCTGTCGCAAATCGGCCTGCCTTCAACAATAAATAGAACATCGATGGTCGGTGTGTAAACAGACTGCTAGGGCCAAAAATCCTATTCGATAGACGAGGTCAGTCTATAGTCAGGTCAATACCAATATTCTTGATTCCATCCCTAATCGATTACGCGGATGGTAGCATGAAATATTTTATACAAGCTTGATGCTAGTATTAGTATTTTGGAAGTATGATTAACAGTTTGGCCCTTCTACTTGAAACAAGGGAATGACCCCACTTTAAGGCGATAAGGTCTAGGTTAGGGCAAGGGACTATTCTGTTCCACAAACAGAATAGTTGAGGAGTCCGAAAGGGACTCAATGTTCACGATTGTCTGCTGCTATGTGAAATTTTAATTTAGCTCTGCTGTATGTCTGATATGAAGTCATAACTCAATGAGAATGATCAGAGGACATTCTACACTTTGAAAGGTTTGAAAATTTAATGGATTTGTTAAAACACCACCAAGTTTCACAAAATAACTAAGAAGTAATAGGGTAAGAATTATAATCTACTAAGCGGTTTTGGACGCAGTGTTAGGTATGTAAATCCTGTCTTGTGGGAATTGTTTTCCTACCACCATATTTAATTCATAGCTGGGGGATTTAACATATTGGGTATATAACTTAATTCGTGCGATTTTTTTTCAAAATTTGAACGTTTATTTAAGAAAAACATGTACAATAGTATTATTCAAAGTATTGCCCATCTGAAGCTGGCAATTTGTGGATCCCATCCCAAAAGAACTGCGCCGGCTTGGCAGCCAAGAATGAATCAAGCCAATTTTTGATATTCTGCTCTGATGTGAACCGTATTTCAGTGAGGGCGTTCTGCATCGACCGGAACAAATGGTAGTCAGAAGGGGCAAGGTCTGGGCTATAAGGCGGGTGGGGTAAAACTTCCCATCCACTGTTTTTCATATAGTTCTTAACCGGAATAGCAACGTGGGGCCGAGCGTTGTCATAATGGAAAATTATTGCCTCGTGTCTGGTCGCATATTCCGGGCGTTTTTCGGCTACTGCTCGCTTCAAACGGATTAATTGTGTTCGGTAGCGTTGTCCATTGATGGTTTCACCCGGTTTTAGCAGCTCATAATACAGCACACCCTTTTGATCCCACCAAATACAGAACATTACCTTCGCGCCATGGATATTCGGCTTTGCCGTTGATTTGGTTGGTTGGCCGGGTTCACATATGTATGATTTTTTGCGCTTGGGGTTGTCGTAATGGATCCATTTTCCATCACCAGTAGCAATCCGATGCAAAAATGAATTCCTTTTGTGGCGTTCTAGCAGCATTTCGGACATGCAAAACCGCCTTTCGACGTCTCTCGGCTTGAGTTCATGTGGAACCCAATTTCCTTGCTTTTGAATATATCCAGCTGCTTTTAAACGTTTTGAAATGGCTGCTTAAGTGACACCCAAAGATTCTGCTCTTGTTCCATTCCATTTCTTCATCTTCAACCTTTTTTGGCTGCCCAGGACGTTAATCGTCTTCCAAGCCAAAATCACCACTTTTAAATCGTTCAACCACTTTTGGCACGTTCGCTCAGCACGCGTATGTTCACCATAAACTTCCACCAAAATACGATGACTTTCGGCAGCAATTTTCTTCATATTAAAGTAATGAAGGAGAACTCCCCGCAAAAACACTTTTTCAGGCACAAAGTTCGACATATTTGAGTGAAAAAAAATTATTGTTGTTTACGCTTCAAATGAATGACATATACTGAAATAACGTACAATGACAGAAGCTTTCCAACGCACGTTCCAATGGAATAATAACAATTGAATAATACAAGTTACGCCATCTCTTAGCAAACCGCACGAATTAAGTTATAGACGTTAGGATAAATCATTGCTCCCCGCTGTTCAATAAGTCGAACAGCAAATTTGCCTATTTAAAAAAAGAATACATTTTCCTTGAAGACTATAATTAACACTTCCATAATCAAACCAGTTCATTGAGAATATAATCAGCTTACAAAAATCATATAATACTCACTCCCCAGCTCGTCTAAAACCTTGAGACTTACGTTTGAACACTAAATAACTCATAATTAGAAAATATTTTTTCCAAAATTATTTTATTATTGTCGGAAGAGGACGGAATAGTCGATAATATAGAAGTGATGGTGGCTGATTTCGTTGGCCGTTTGTGAGTAAACCTAAGCTAAGGAGAACAAATAGGTAGTTTATCTATGGATTATATTGATTTTTTTTTATCCTGATATTTAGATATCCTGTCTACGACAGCTCCTTGATAAGTACTCTTTGTAATAACCGGACAAGAAGATGTTTGTTATCGATTTTTGAAAAAATGCAATGAGATCTGCAGTATGAACCGGGTTGCGCAGACTCCTTATCCTTAAATACACATTCAAAAGCCACGACAGGCACATCTATGTCCGAGGCTTTAAGCTATCACTGAACAAATAATTTTTTTCCGCGCGTTTGTTCATTTAGCCTACGCGAAACCAGGCTCTTATTTGAATATTCAAAACTGCAGGGCATCATCTTATGTTAGAACCTGCATTGAGGTCTCGAATGCATACTCTAATCTGTATATATAGGCCCAATCGCCATAAAGCAACTAGCATTAAGATCTAGGAATACGGAATAGAGTAGATATACACCAATAACCAAATTCGAGAAAATTCTACGTATACGCCCCGCAGTGCGAGTCGCTGACATCTTCTCTGGGCTTGTAGAGCTACTCTTCCGACTTGCTTACAGTGCAGGAAACTGGTGTGTATTCAGATCTAACCTCCTTAAAAACATTTGACTTGCTTTATTTAGGTAAACTTAGTTCACGTAGCCGATAATGGAGTAGGCACCAAAATTGGGAAAATATGTATATGGGCGAGTAGATGCTGAAATGAAATAAAATAATCTGTGTGTGAGATATTAACAAAATGTAAGCCATGTAAGCCATATATGGGTTATCGAAATCATTCAAATGCCCTCCTTACTTCTTACCGTGGCACAGATCCGAGCGGTCTAATTTTCAATTACTCTTCCGCATAGATCGGCTGAATTTGAGTGATTGCATAGACCTGCGATTCCAGAAAACCCCACAAGAAACAGCCTAATGGTGTCAAATTGCATGACCTTGGTAGCCAGTTCACGTCATCTCTGCGAGAGATAACCTTACCCTCCAATCCTTCATGTAGAATGTCGTATAGATCCATATGTTTTAATTTGGGCTATAAGAAATTGGTTATCATCGTTCTGCAGTGCTCGCCATAGACAGTGACCGCCTCACCCACGTCGTTTTGGAAAAAGTATGAGCCGATGATGCCACCAGCCCAAAATATACACCAAACGGCAACTTTTTGAGAACGCATTGTCATCTGGTGATCCTCGTGTGGGTTGGTGTCGTCCCATATTCGGCAATTTCTTTCATCCAAAAATACGCCTCGTCGCTAAAGATGATCTTTCGACCAAAATTGGGATCCTCTTCCAAACGCTCCGAAGCCCAGTCAGCGAACAAACGAAGTTGTCTATGGTCATGAACTTTAAGCACTTGGGTCAGTTGGATTTTGTAGGAGTGTAGACCCAAATTTCGATGCAAAATTCGCTAAGTCTGCGAAAGGCCGAACTCTTGTGCCTGGCGAGGAATCGACAGCCTCAGGTTCTGCTGTACACTTTCACAGACCGCGGCGATGTTCTCGGTTGATTTTGTTTTCCTTTAACGTACGAATGTTGGCTGATTGATTACCGGTCGTCCCAAATTTTACCACCAAACCTTGAAGAGTGAAATTGGTGCAACGCGCTCAACGTTTCCATTAACGAACACTCATTTTGATAATAAAGTTATATCATTTGGACATGCTGTTCAATCGTGTTACTTGCCAAGACGTTCTAGCATCAATAACTTAATAATAACTAACAAATCGACAGATGTCGATTATTCCCATAATAATATGGGAAAGATATACCTATACGCCCCGTAGTACGACAGCGTCTCCGGGTTTCCAGAACTTCTTTCCCAACTTGCGCATAATGCAGGAAGCTGGCGAGTATTAAGATTGAACCTCTCTAGCCAGCGAACCCCATTTTATCCCTATCAGACGCCATACATTGTTGAGGTGCCCACCAAAAATACGACACACTGCCGATATAATGTGTAATGTCAACATTTTTAGATTCACCTACGAGGCAGTCAAAGACGTCATTCACTCGTGTCGATCAGTCACAAGCTGCAAAACACTGTTTATTTATTTCAGGAATTCAAGCCTCTAAAAATGTTGTAGCCATTGTGGGAGGAGGTTCTAAAGTTGATATAGAAACTCAATTACGCCTAAGATCGTGCTTAACTAATGCAAATCAGAACTCTGACCAGAACAATCTTTGGCTACAGTCCCAAAATACGAAGATCACGGTTGGTAGACTTGATTATTTCGTACTACGAAATAATGGAACTGGGCCTCAACCCACCTGTCTCCCCATCGGCCGGTTTTGCACTAGCCATCTCCAATGTCGTACACCCGGTGGGTGCGCCTCCACCCTTGTACGTTTCCATAAACTCTTCGAATTGAAGCGCGGGTATCCACATATGTTTGTATGTACATATTTAATATGGCCCAGCCGTTGAATCCGTAACTGTCTTAATACGCTTGCGTTGCTGAAAAGTCCGGCCTTTCATAAGGCTCATATTTCTGCGCCATAAAGGACCGGGATGATAAGTGTTCTGCACAAAACCACCTTGGTTTATCTAAAAAGGGTTCAACTGCTCAATTGCCTCCTACGCCCGAAGCAATAGTGATTTTCAAGGATGATTCTGGGTTTCATTTTTCCACTGGACTAGCTGATGCATGATACCACGGAGACAAGGTGGACATAGTCTTTCACCTCCTCGAGGTTGGTTTTGTGAATCTGTTGAAGAAAAAATATTTCCGCAAACTCTTTGCTTCAAGGATTAGATCAAAAAATAATACAATACAAAAACCAAAGTTTTGTATGCACTTGTTGGATGTCGAAACAAATGTGTGCGTAATAGCCCTACTTGCCCAAGCGTAATAATGCCGCTCTTCCTTTGGTATCAACCC
Organism: Merodon equestris; assembly: GCA_958301585.1. Classification (NCBI taxonomy): domain Eukaryota; kingdom Metazoa; phylum Arthropoda; class Insecta; order Diptera; family Syrphidae; genus Merodon; species Merodon equestris. Next base: position 16,932,421 of record OY284416.1, on the reverse strand, counting down.
AGTTTTCCGCATTTCACTTTTACTACAATGCTATAATCAATATGGCACTCTATCGGCTCTTGGTTCCTCTTTTATCTCCGCTACCATACATCATGGTTTCAAATTTATTAAGAGTACAGTAGTTACCAAAAGTACATTTCGACTTACTATACGATGATGACAGGTAACCATTGCTATTATTAAATTATGAAGATTAGAAAAAGATTTACTGACCACTTAATTCCCTACTAGCCTATATCGATATTTTGTGTTAGGAATCCTTATTGATGACTGAGATAATGGAAAGAATTCGAAGAACCCTGACCCTGGACAAACCACATGGCACCCAGAAAAGGCAATAAAATCCAAACCATAACTCAAAATAATTGCCTTACATTGAAGGTCCATATCCACAACTCACGTGTCCCAACAACAGCACCTCTAGTTGTTCCGAGTCATGTAATTGCCGTACAAATTGATTTTACTCAACACCCTCAAGTGCTTAGCGTCCCCCAATACAGCCCATTCATCATATTAAGTGTCCAATTAAGTCACATTCACACTCAGTCAATCAAAAGCTCAACTCCAACGTTCGACGAACAACGAATAATATACTCGGCCGAGACGCCCAACATCCAGCCCGCGAGCCAAGGTCCTTATTCGACTCAATCCAACCATGGCGTCGTAATAAATTCCCTTTTCCACTTGCTGCGGTCAATGAGATAGAAATCGATTCCATTATATCAACCACACACACACCCACTCAATCATGTTCCTCGTCCTTTTTTTTTTTGACTCCCAGCACCCATTTATTAGTTGTTCTAAAACCCACAAAAGACCTCACCGAACTGGGACTTCGTGTATCCCAGGCCAGTGGAATGACATTTGAAAAAAAACAACAGAAAAAAAGGATAACTGCACATCGTCCTTCACTATGCCATTCGCATACGACTAGTCACTGCACTGGGCATTGCCAACACGCCAACAATACGACTTCAGTCGAGCGTGTTATTTCCATTTCCTGCAGCACCTACACTTTCCATTCACCTCACTTCTTGGCGGCGACTGGTACGGTGGCGTGGCGCGACAACGCTTGGCTAGTGTCCGTGCATCTATCGCCATACCATCGGCCATCATCTGCAGATGGAATATGATATATGACCGGAAGTATTTTTTTTTTTATTAAAACCAAATTAAATAGTTCATTGATTTGGAAGAAAAAGCAGGACGAGAAGGACGAGCAAGTAATTTTTTTTTTTTGAGTGTGTGCATGTCCATTCCACTTGCCCGGTGCCAAGTCCTGACTGACGACATCCTTAAGACGAGCAAGTTCAAGTCTTTGAAGTCGAAACCAGTCGTTGAGGTGCAAATGAAAGGTAGTCTTTACCACATTCACACCAAAGGACACGTAAAGAATAAAAAAAAGGATATGGATAAGGATGCGGATAAAGAAAGGGATTGAAAATCAAAATTCTAATATAAATCGAAGCCGAATACATAATTCAAGCCCGAGGATTTGTTAAATTGTGAATAAATTTCAAATTGCTTTCGGGTGAGAAGAAAAGGAAAACTATTCCCATCCTTCAGAAAGGGGGGTCGGGCCCACCTGGTGTGTGAGAAGAATGGAAAAGAAATAAATAAATCGCTATGTGGACCTTTGGTCCTGTAACCTTATATCGACAAATGGCAAGAAAAGTAATCCCGTTCTGCACCCGTCACCGATACGATCCGAGATCGGTCTTGTATCCTTTTTATCTGCCAATATTGCGGTTCAATATAGATTGAGATTTAGCGGGATTTATCGCGTGTGTATGTGTGCGTGTGGAGACGAAAAATCTTTTCTTTCCACTTATCCTTTTGTATTTTAAGGAGACATCTCCGACAGGAGGAAATTTGCGCCGAGATGTGGTAAGCTACCCTTCGTTTTCGTTTTCATCCCCCATCTTGCCAGTCAGCCGAGAGTAACCAATAGTATAAATGGCGGGAAGAGTAGCATGCAAGTAAAAATTATTTAAATCCTTTCCAAATACATTTACCAGAGACTGTCATCTAACTTTTCGTGCACTCCGAGTCGAACAGGAGTATGTATGAGTCCGGCGTATGGGTGTGGGCAAAAGTTCGGTTTCTCGGTTGGCGCTTTCAGGATATATTGTATTATATTGTATTGTGGTATCCTTTTGCTTGGGTGGACAGGCGGATGCCAGGCCAGATAATGTTTGTGCATAAAGATTTATGTGGTTAGTTTTGGTGAAGCAATTTACTTGGAATATGTCCGGCATTTTTGGTCACCAAAAATCTACGAGTAGTAAAATTTTCTGGACAGAAGGGTTCTGCTACGAAGCGTCAGGATGGGGCGGTTGTGGAAAATGAACGTAACCAGAACTGGACGGGGACAGTTTACTTACATAGGTTTCTTATAATTTTGAGCTTTAGTCTTGTGATAGATGAAATTTATATGGGGTCTTAGCGTGTACCGCAGAGTACCGGCATGTGCTGAGGAGTGAGTGCGAATGGCAAAAGTCAGGACGTAAGGACATTTAGTGGGGATCTGCACTATGTGATGCTGTGCGACAGATACAACTTATAGATAGGGGTAAATGTATGGAAATTAATTTCAAGACACAAGGAATTTTGCTGAGAATAATTCAATTTAGATGTAATGATGGTTGTCGAGTAGCTTGAGTACGTGCTGGACGGAGTGTTTCAGGACGAATAAGAGCAGAAGTTAGTTGTCAGTGTGGACAAACGATATGTCTACTGATTGTGTTGGAGTTGACGTGGAATTGTTTAATGGAAAAATCTGCAAAGTTTTTGGTATGACGACTGCTAAGAGGAAGCTGGTGTTCTAGTCTATATCCTTTTTCTTTCTTTGACAAATCAGTCTCCTTGAGATGTAAGAAAATACTTCGCTTTCGAATTTTCAAACCTTTACAATACTGAAATTGAGCTCAAAAAATGTAGTCCCTATAATATAAACAAGGAGATGATAAGGGTATAAAGTCGAAGTCGAAAAATACATAAACACAAAACTTACGCTGAATAAGACTTAAATTCAGAATTTTGCTGACATATACATACATACATATGTACATACATACATTATGTACATATACATATGTATTTTTTCCGGAAGATTTTTTTGCGACATTTTTTAAGGCAATGAGAACGCTTGAAACTACATAAGCGGAACTTGCCTAAGCGAAACACTTGATATCTGAGGTGTCTTCTACTCTCTACCAACAGTGTTTTGCGTATAACGATTTCGAAACTTTGTTTTCTAAGACAAAAAATTATGTTTTTCCTTCTGATTTTGAGGTGACTTTATCACGTTCTTAAGCCTCAAGTCATGCAATGTAAAAGAAAAGACTTCCTCTAAATCCATTCTGCAAGTTCATTGGGGATCGCTTAATGTAAACTTCCAAATATTTTTATGGAACTATTGTGTTCATGCACTATTTTGGAAATACTTAAAGCGTTAAGCACTATCCTGCACCCAATGACGCAAAAACATTTACAAAAATGCAGAAAGCCTTTGACAACGAGGCTCTATTGAAACAAAAAGTCTACAACAAAAACTATCGGCATTTAATAAATTAAAAATATCTTTACGTCGCGCGTCGTCACCGTTTCGATTCAAAAGAAATGGTTCAACGTGAATCAGTGCGGGAACTCAATGTCATTTCTGGGATCGGGCCTAAACAACTCTTACGAGTATATTTTGTTGGTCAGACGTTACCTTCGAAGAGACAAAATTGATTTGGAAGAATAAATAAAGATTGTGAAATTTATAAAGAAAGTTACCTTTCAAGTTGATCACAGTAGTACATTACTCTGCTACAAAGGCAGACGCATAGGTGCCCAACAAAGGTGTAGTCGAGACCACTACAATTTTTGGCTGCAAGTGTTTTGCCTAAAGTAGCCTTCTGAGAGGATTAACTTAGAGTTCATTACCCATACACTAATCATCTCATCGTGCTAGGCAAGCCATTATCGTTAATGGCAAATTAAACTGAGCCGTCAGGAAGAACGACCTTTTTATTGTTCTTATTCTATTCTGATTTACTAGAAAAAAATGTTTAAATCTAACTTAAAAACATCATTATTTTGCACTTACCTTTCGGAGTCAATATGGATAAATGCTTCCAATCAGGGTGTGGTCTCGTGGTATCTATAATTGGAGTAGTAAGCTCCGGAGATAAAATTATTGTCGTTAGTCGTGACCCTTGCGATATGCTTTCGAGTCATTTTAATAAGGAAATTGTTGATTTTATCTAGGCCTGCTTTATCGTACAGGACCTTGTTAGAGTAATTCGTAATTAACTGGGACTCTGGCGTTCTGTACATTTTAGGACAGACCATAAGTCACTGTCTCTCTTTAAGCCACACTGGACAACCATTGGCGATTATGGACTTTATTAGGGCTACGTAGTATATGATTTTAGCCCTGCAGCGAGTTGAACCCACTGAAACAGCTTACTTTTCATACCAATAGCTTCCTTAGCTCCAGCAGGGGAAATGTTATTATGTCTATTGATAAACGGCCCTCGATTAAAAGATATCCAACAGCGTTTCCCCACCGCTAATGGTTGTCAATGTTGCCCAATGATCGCGCATTTCCTCCAGTTCTTTCTGGTATTCCGCAAAATCGCAAAATCTCATAATATGATCGAAAACACATTGTGACATTGTCTCCTATGCGATATTGTCCAGCAATTTTGCACCGAGACAAAACTTGTCTCCTCTCTAGCGCATTCTTTTAATTACGATTTGACACTCGAGTTACATCGCTGATAAACGAGCCAATGAAGAACAAATTTGTGCACATGCATGTCCCGTAGTCTTTTTATTTTTTTAAGTACGAAAAAAGTAAAAGGTAAAGGGAATAAAAACAATATTATTCCCATTGTAAGTGAAGTTGTGTATACCTTTCGGAACATTCCACTGTCAGTTCCTGAAAAATTAAATATTTCGATCACTAAAAATCTCCTTCCATCTTCATAGCAACTATAGTGGCACGTTTATCATTATCGACCTATCTCCTATTTCAATGCCTCTATACCTCTTTCGAGCTCACAAGCCACTCACAAGAGTAAGGCCATGATAATGATATTAGATAATGATCGTGTATGCAGGCTTGATTCTTTTTTTTTTTTTTTTGTCTTTCTAGCATGAAGGTGGTTAGTTAAGTAAGAGCATGAGATCAAATGCTTGGGATAATACATGTATTTTCCGATCGTAACCCCAATCATTCGCTCCAAATAATATTTCCACCTCATCCTACATTCATTGCAATAAGTAGTCGGTCTAACCCATAAACGTTAGATCTCCATGTTTATTAATGATTTTCAGACCAATTACCAGTGTTATGCGAAATTCTCTCTACTCCCCTCCGAAATAGTAATCTAGTCCTTAACTTTTGCTGATTTCATAAACAAGTGCGTACATATGTACATTAAAGAAATCTCCTGGCGTTGAACTTTTGAAATATTTATACTTTAAACATCCTAAAAAAAAGTATGCATTTCTACAAGCTCTATTAAATGGCTGTATTAAATACGAATACTCTTCTGTAATATAAGAATCTATTGAGGTTCTCTCAATTTTGAAACATAAAAAAAGCTGCCATGCCTTGCAGCTACTGGATACGTTTATTTATCTCCTTAAGTAAATGCTTTGAGAAAATTATTAAAAATAACTTGTTTGCTCACATAAATGCGCATAATATCCTACTTACTAAACAACATGATATTAGGACTCATCATAATACAGTTCATCAGTTTCATCGCATCCCATATCATATTAATTTTAAAAAAGTGCAGGTGCACTACTTGAAGTCAAAAAGCGTTTGATGTAATATGGCATCATGGCTTACCTTTCATCTTTCCAATCCACCTAAACCAAATCATAAAATCATTTTTAGCTAAAAGAATGTTTACGGTCTCCGTAAACAGCTGGTCTAGACGCATAACTTAATCATCGGAGGTTTCCTTAAGGTAGGGCAATTGACATTTTACTTATACAGTTGACTTTCCACGACTCAATAATTATCAATGGGCTACATATATTCGCTGATGATGCAATTCAACATTGCATCCCATCTGCAAACTGCTCTGAATGATGTGATACGGTATCTCAATGACTGCAAGATTAAAATAAAGAAAAGCATGTTATCTACCAAGCAATAGACTTAGAACTGCGAACTTGCAAGGTAGCCCGTACTTTATCTCTGTAAATTGTACAATCTGGTTTTAAGAATAATGCAATAAAGATATGTATTGTACAATGAAAAGAATTCTGGTGTCTGGGCTTGACATAAGGGGCCATCCGATAACACTTGTCATTACTATGAAATTCACTTGTATGAAAAGTGTGGACTTTTAAAGTCAACGATATTAGGAAGGTAACAGGGTTCAATATCTCCAAAATGTTTGCCTTTCCTCTGCCTGCAAGAAGATATATTTTGATAACTTTTCGTGAATAACAGCTAAAATATTTTCATCTAGTGCATAATGGAGCAATGGAGCACATTTTATTTTAAACACCCCTAACAACCCTACTCTAGTGGTCAATTAAAGTTTCCATTTCGACAAATCACACCTCGAGCAAATTAGTTAAGCCATTAAAGCCATTGTTTCACCAGTGTGGCACATAGCGCCGCCATGCTTAAAATAAACGCCAACTTCATTTATAGCAACAATAAGGTCAATGAAACTGGTTCGGTAATGCAATTCATTTCCTGACACGATCGTGCAGAATTAAAAAAAATTCTTATGAATAAAATTAGTTGTCGAACAAAAAAATGTGACTCAATGACTTCATCAGCCAAAAAGCTGCACTAAACCGTCGCTCATCGTGGATGGAGAAGTTGTTTTCCCCATTCCTTTGAGACTTCGGAGTCGAACACATGGAAATGAGCTTCCAACAAACTACAAAAGTACGCTATATGAATGGTCTGTTGGCTTCAATTCTTAAATCGTGTGTCAACTGTAGGCGAAGACCCCTGTGCAAAATGGGATACAAAATGTAGCCCCAATTCCTGCGAATTTCCCGAAACGGTCACCTTCTGAGCTACTACGCACTATTTTCAACCAAGATGTTCAAATTTGTAATTTGATATTGCTATGGCTGCACGGAAAGGTTGCTGATGTTAATCATCATCATGCATGCAACTCAAATTTACAAAACATTTTCGAGATTGTGCGGTGAATTTTAGCTACTAGATCACGTCGTACATACCTATGTATGTTGATCCATATTTAACAACTTTTGGGTTTCTACTTATCAAAAGCGCCGCTAAAAGATAAGGTTTCAAAAATAGACCAAGTTCCAAAGTGACTCCTCTTATTGGACAGCCCCTTGTGTAACATAGCGGGGTTTTTTTTTTTTTTTTTTTTTCAATTCAATTCATTTTTATTTCATATTAACTTATATCTATCTTACCCTAGTCAAAAATGCTTAAAACTAGCTTAACTATCTTAACAAATGTAACTATCTTACTGGCCCTAAGCGGACACTCTAAAACAAACAGAACAATTGAAACATACTTATGTCTTTCGACGTCTACATGAATTTACTATTAACATTATTATAACTAACTTAAGCTAAGAAAAATGTTTTTTTTTTTATTAAAAAACTTAGCATATGATAATTTTTTTTTAAATATTTTATATAAAACCTAAACCTACCTTAAACTAATTAAACCTAACTAAACCTATCTTATTCTAACTTAACTAAAATATATATACACAAATATATACATTATATATATTTTATATATATATCTTTTTTTATGTTTTTATTTTTAATTTTTTTTTTGTTTTAAGTTTTATCCTTTTTTTGTGATTTTTCATTTTGTATTTTTTTTTTTTTTCGTTTTTGCCCTAGCCTACCCTAACCTACCCTACCCTACCTTACCCTACCCTAGCCTATGTAAGCCTGCCATTGGTGTTGGGCAGGCCTTGCCTTGAAGAGGCTGCTCCTATCAAGGTGTCCGTTGACGGAGCTCTCTCCAGCCACCAAAAGCGTTGATGCTGGCGGACTACGTCTCCTCGATCCCGGCGTGAGACCGATCTACAGAACCTGAGGCGCTCGGGCTCACGGAGGGCGACATCTGGTCCGTAGAGGAATCGCCGCTCCACGGAATTGCGACCCACGTGGAAGATTAACGGTAACGCCAATCTGTCCTGGATCAGCCCACATCTATCTAGATAGAGGAATGCTTCTGGCGGGACAAAGCCGTTAAGGCGCACTCTCTCATGATATAGATCATTGGGGTAGTAAGCCCCGAAGATCAGGCTATTGACCGAAGTCATTGCTCTTGCAACGTGGCTTTGAATCAGTTTGATCAGAAAATTATCTATCCGTACAATCCTGGCCCTATTGTATAGGACCTCGTTCGGGTAAAATTTCGTGTACTCAGATTCGGGAGTCCTATGTAGCCCGAGGCAAGTCCTAAGACATTGTCTCTCAAACATCCGAATCCTTTCCATTAAGCTGGCTCTCACATTGAACCAGACGGGACATCCATTGGCAACCATGGGCCTGATTAAGGCCATGTAGCAGATTACCTTCACTCTGGAATCAAGTTGGCTGCTATGAAACAGCCATCTTGTCAGAGCGAAAGCGCCCCGGGCCCTCGCCAGAGCAGCATCTACATCTTTGTCAAAATATAGATACTTGTCCAGCACGATCCCAAGGTATCTGACTACACTTTGTCTCGCCAGTGGACGCCCGTCCGGCCCAAAGATAGAGAACCTGCGCCATTTTTTTCTAGTGTCCGAGAGGCCACTGAACAGGCGTTCTGAACAATATAGATTCTGATTTCTGGAAGTTGATTTTCAACTTCCAGTCATCACAATACTGCTGAATTTTTTCGAAGTCACGCTGCAGAAGAGTAACAATGACGTCGATCGTTGGACCTGATCTGTACGCGATTAGATCATCTGCGTACGCTATTGAGTGGTGAAGAGAAACAAGTAGATCACTCAGGTAAATGCTGAAAAGGATCGGCGAATTTACCGTACCCTGTTGCAGTCCGTTTTTGATTTCAAATATTTGGGTAGAAGTTACATTGGCAATTTTCACAACGAACTTTCTACCGGTTAACATGTCAAAAATCATATATAGTAGTGGTTTACTTATGCCCAGCCGACAGAGCTTGTAATAAAGACCTTCTAACCATACGGTGTCGAAGGCTTTTTCCAAGTCAATCAGACAGGCACCCGTGCATTGGTTCTGGCATTTATTCCATTGGATATCCGACACAAGCTTCGACGCGGCATGAATAGTGTCATGTCCCGCTCTGAAACCGAATTGGTTATCCGGGATGATTTTATTGTCCTCAACCCATTTAGCCAGGGCCCTATGGATCACATTCTCGAAGACCTTGCTGATACTCGGAAGGAGACTTATCGACCGGAGATTTGCCGGGTTAAAGGTGTCTTTACCCTTCTTGGGGATTGGTCGCACCACCGCTGTCTTCCAATGCACTGGATAATATGCATTATTCAGTGCATTGTTGAACAGGATGGCGTACCTCTCTACAGCCATTGGTGGAAGGTGCCTAAGCACAACATTGGATATGCCGTCGATACCCGCGGATTTTTTCCTTTTCAATGACCGGAAGATCATCTGGAGATTTTCCGTCGAAATGAACAGGGTGTTAGCCCCCTCACTGGCGATGGCATTGCTTGCCATGAAATCTTCATTGAACCTGGTAAAACCAAGATTCTCAGATCGCCAATGATCGAAATCATTTCAAAGGTAAAAGTGATGAAGCAGGGCTCTGTTCTCCAGGTCATGGTTCGGGCGAATACTATCATTCACCTTGTACACTTCCTGGAAAACAGCTCCCACTGTCGCCACCTTCTCCTGAGGATCCTCAATCACGAAAAAGTCTTCATCCAGAATGGCGCTGTCTGGATCGATGCTAACTGTCCGTAGCAAACGTTCATTGTCTGACGTTCTCGGAAGTTTCAGATCCTGAATGTCATTCTGATCGTTTCTCCGAAATATTTTATTTATTTGCGGGAACATACTCGCGTTATTGGGTTTTACAGCACGAATTCTGTTGTTCCAATGCAAACTTACAGATATTCTGTAATTTTCTCTGATCAATTGTTGGAGATTTTTAATCAGTGACTTCAGTGTCCTGACCTCCGAGTTTTGTCTGTCGGTAAACCGCCTGTACAAGAGTTTGAGTCTTGTTAGGAGTCTACTTTTTTGTCTATGCAGTGCGTCGATTGTCGCGTTCGTGTCGTGGTATCGTACTGTTCATAGTCTGTTTAATGATATCGTCCATTTCTTTGAGATACCTGTCAATCTCTTGTTTTGACAGGTTCCTATTAGTTGGTGGGAAGGAGGCGCTCGAAGTGAGCGCTCTCGTCAGGGAATTGGCGAAGCGTGGCCAGCACATCCTACTGTAATCGTAGGGGTCCGTGTGGACGTACTCTGCCATTTCCGCGAACTCGTCAGGTACTGTGATCACGGCACATAGTCCGCAATGGTCACTGTCGTATACAATGGTCCGTAGACAGTTAATAGACCATTCGTTCGTGTCTGTCAGTCTCAGTCGAGAGTCTATCAGCATTAGATCCAGATAGGAGCCGCTCCTAGGATACGACGGACTGTCCGTTGCGAGCAACTTGACCCTATATTCAGTGTTGTGAAGAACCCGCCAATGGCTTAGTAGGCTCCCCCTAGTGTTGGGAATGTTATTTCCCCAATCACTATGTTTGGCATTTAAATCGCCGGCCAGAATGTAGCAGTTTTCTACCGAGTTCAAGCGCAGAGATCGAAAGAGTGTCTCGAGTTCTGCGATAAAAATATTGGGTTGAGGTGCTTCAGGTGCATAGGCTGATACAATGTACATTCTCTTTCCATTTCGGAGAGGAATGCACACAATACAGGCCTCCAGCACCTGGAACCTCCGCACTTCACTGCTATATATGACCTTACGTTTAAGATTATTTTTAATGAAGATCGCAACTCCCCCGCCTTGAGTAGCGTTGGGTCGGTCTCTTCTAATTATTTTATACGAACTGTGCTGGATTTTGTGCTTCTGGTTTAGCTTTGTTTCGCTAACCAAGAGTACATCGGGGCTTTCGTCCTGCAACAGGTTAAAAAGTACGGCTCGTCGCTCGATCCTTATCAGTGAATTTACATTCACCGACAGGATCCTCAAGTGCCTCTCTGCCAGCGTACCCATCATGACCTTAGGTGCGCTAGGCCCGACAGAAGCGAGCAGATACTATCTACTCGGGTCGCCGTTTCCAGGATCTGTTTTTGGAGCTGCCCAATCTGCCCTTGCATTGCGAGCAAGATCGAACAGACATCCACCTCGGCCCCCGGTGCCTTAGAGACAGGCAACGGAGCTTTATGAACAGCCACGGGCTTTTGTACCGTCTTTCCCGAACCTGAGGCCATTTGCGCGTAGGTCAACTGGGATGTGACGGCTGGTGTTTGGAAGCGACCCGAGGGACGCTTCTCCTCGACCTTCTGCTTACGGGCCAGGTTTTCTTTCTTGATGTCTTGGAACTTAGGACATCCCCGATAGTTTGCAGGGTGTCCTCGGTTCCGACACAAGACACACTCGAGCTGCTCTCTGTCCGCCACCTTGTCTTTCCCAAGGTCGCATTCCTCGTTCTTGTGATTCTTTGCACACTTAACGCATCGAGGCTGCATTTCGCAGTTCGACGCGGCGTGCCCGAATCTTTGGCAGCGGATACATTGCAAAATGTTTCCTTGCCTTTTTAATATTTCCCATGTTACACGCTGGGAAGCCAAGGAAGTAATGGACCTTAACCTCTCCAGCTTGCTGTTGGGTGTGAGCTGTACCACGAAGAAGGGAATCACTCGCTTCTCCCGTCGGGAGCTCACCGTGGAAAATGGCTTAACCGCCACGAATTTGAGGTCATCACTCTCGAACTCTTTGAGCTCTGAGAGCATTTCCTCGGGATCTGTGATAGATTCCACGCCTTTGAGGAGCATCGTCCGCAACCTCTCGGCCTTTGGAGTGAAGGAGAAAAACTCCGTCGTTGACTCCTTCAGTAGGCTTTTAATACACTTATGTTGCTCCAGTGTCTTGCACTGAATAGCATAGCGTTTCTGGCCCAAACATTTAAATTCAAAATTACCTACACCAATGGCATACTTACACAGATCGATGGTTTCTCGTAAGGCAGTGGTATAGGTGAGGATCGGTGGCACTTTCCCCTTTTTCGGGCGCTGTTGCTGCGGCTGATGTTGTTGCTGCTGCTTCTGCTGCTGTCGTTGTTGTTGCTGCTGTTGTTTCTGCTGCGGCTGTTGTTGTTGCTGCTGTTTCTGCTGCTGTGTTTGTTGTTGTCGCTGCTGCTTCTGTTGCTGCGGTTGTTGTTTCTGCTGTTGCTTCTGTTGCTGCGGTTGTTGTTGCTGCTGCTACTTCGGCTGCTGCGGTTGTTGTTGCTGCGGTTGTTGTTGCTGCTTCTGTTTCTGCTGCTTCTTCTGCGGCTGCTGTTGTTGTTGCTGCTTTATTTCTTCTGCGGTTGTTGCCTCCTCTCTCAGCTTCTGCAACGCCTTAATTTTTTCTACTACGGCCTGCAGCTGGGCGCGCAGGAAGCGTTCTTGCTCCTCCAGTGCACTACGCTCATCCTCCGTAGCCGAACTTAAGAGGGCCGCGAAGGGGTTGTTGTCGCCCATGTAGCGGCCTTCTCGACCATCGGAGAGGTATTCGACCTCTGCTTCTACGGGGATCATTTTCCTTGCTTGTTGCTGTTGTTGTCCGGCTGCTTTGGACGTCGATGGTGGTGATGATGGCGCCCCTTTCCTCGCTTCGACCTGCAGCTTTTCAGTCGAAGTGGTGAGGGAGGGGCGCTTAATTAAGTTGGGCCTCGAATTGACCCTTCTGCGCCTCTTCATTACGACGGCCGGCGTTGCGAAATCGGATAAATCATCCGATTCCGTCTGACGAACGGGTCCTCCCCCGCCGTCTCCCGACATGTCTTCTCACTACTGTTGCTACTACTGTTAGTAGTAGAAGAACACGAAAAAACGAAATTTTTTTTTTCCCGAATGGGGATTTCGGATTATGAGTCCGACACTCTACCACCGTGCTAACTTCATAGTTGCGAGATGTTCACTTAAGTCCGCACTTGTATTGTTTATTGTTTATTTTGCTTTGCTTTGTAAGTCAAGCCGAAACACTTCCTATCACTGCACTGGTCTGTGATCAACTGAACATAGCGGTGGTATTTTGTAGACGATGTGCAGGAGACTTATACGTTATTATTATTTTTATTGCCCTTCACGCATCCTCTAGAAGTTTTTACAATCTGCCTTAAGTCGTACATACTATATTTTGCCTAAATAAAGTAGTAAAGCACGTTTATTTTCGTGTATCTGCTAATTCACTCCACTGCCATACCATGTGGTGACTGCTTGACCCATATGGTAGAAGAATAAATAAACTTAACTGAATCCCTGCTTAGCAACCAGGCTCCAAAGGACAAGCGGCACCCATGTATATCTGCAGGGTCTCTTAATAATTTCTTTTCAACCATATCCTATTACACTTCTATCTCAGCATCTGCGGCAATACGGCTACGAAACTTTTTCATTTTCATGCGTAACCACTCAGCAGATGTAATTTATTCGACTCCATCCATCGTCTTGTTTATTCTTTGCCCGCATCACTACGACTTTGTAAATCACTCGAAAACAATATCGAAATCAATCGAGTACAAGACTCGAATTTACTCAATCTTTAAGGACCTCTCTGTCAGCCGTCAACTTAAAAGTAATTCACTTTCTTCAACATCCTTTACACAAAGTTGATCAGCAAAGCTAAAAGCGCGTGTAAATGAGTACTTTTCCATTTCCTCGCCTTCCCGTTACCCCCACTACATCGTCCATCCACTCAAGTACTCAATTTACACTCAACAATGGTATTTTTTCTCTGTAATCGTTTCGAAAAGCAAACGATATCGCAATGTCTGGATGGATTCCATAACAGCAGAAAAAAAAAATTTAAACCGAATTTACTTCTCAATTTTACCAAACAAACAGACGCAACCTCAAGTATCAACTCTCCACGGTTTATTGTTCTCAGTTTCTGATGAAAATCAAATCAAGCGAGTGTACTCGGAAAAAAATCCAAGCAAAGTGGGAACAAGCAAAAAGGTGGGTGAGATACAGAAGAGAAAAAAACTTTCTTTTCACCCGACTGAATGGAATCATCAAACGCCCAAGTGCCCCCCCCCCCCCCCCCCCCCCAGCCACAATCAACATACCATAGACCCGACAATCGTTGTCGTTGTAACCGTTGTCATCGTCGTCCTGCTCCTGTGGTTAAATTGTTGATCAATGTTTTAGTACAAATGGAAATCCTTTATTTGATTTAATCGAAACCGATAGAGCCGAGTCGGGTAGTACCTCAAGTGGGCCCGAAAAACTAAGCCATCACATCAGCAACGATGACACATGCAAAAAACTCCACCTCGAAAGCACCAACAAAAAGGTACAAATGATCGACAGGAAAGGAACAAAAAAAATCGCCATAAAATACTAGTCCTATCCTGGATTCGGATCTCCATAAAGGAGCACGAAAACATGAAAGAACGAGGTAGTCCTAGGAAAAAACCCACAAAAAAAAGCAAACAACGTCCTGTTAACAAAAAACCAACAACGTCCACCGTTGTCAGCAACTATTCAATAAGTGACAATCAACGGAACGACAATTTGAATGGTTGAATAATATGGGAGAGGCATTAACACGGGTTTTGTTTCTCCTTTTCTTTTTTTCTTTTCACTCATCCCTTGTCGTTTCCTCTCGTATCCTTTTCCTTTTATTCGTTTGGCAATGAGTCGATCCGCGCCGTGCATTCGGGCTTCATCAAAACTACCCCTACGTGATGCAATTCCATGGGATTTCTCGTCAGCAAACGAACCAATATCCTCGATTGAGGGCTTTGGTTTGTATTTTTATCCTTCAGTAATGTCTATCTACGTGTGTGTGATTATCCTCTTTTTCGGTTTCGGTGTTCAACACCCTCACTATTGGTATCGATAAGCGGCGAGTAGTTGGTAACAGGCAACGAAGGCCAGAGAAAACAAATAAAAAATGGATTTCTTCTACGTTTTGTATCCTTTTTTTTTTTGCTTTCGTGAGTCGTGTTTACATTCGCGCGAAACACCTTAGGTGGCGGCCGGGGGAAGTTGAATACTTGAGGTGTGACCGAACAAGGCTACAGGACGTGGTGCAGGACATGACGCTGACACTTTTCGAATCACGTACCTTTTTTTGTTTTTTCGTTTTCCATTTCTCGTTTTATTCAAAATTCATTTCAACAATGTCCTTGTTTTGGGGGTTTTCCCTCTTCCTTATTACTCCCTTTCTCTCTCGAACTAGAATTGCTTTTGTTGCATAGATGGTGCAAAGTGGGTTGGACACATGCAATACTACGAAATTGTTATTTCAGATAATAGTACTCGTAAGTGGCAAGAACACCGTTCGACGCTAAGCTATCGGATTGACGATTGAGGCGCGAATAGAAAGCGATTGTTTAGGTCTCGGTGAGGTGAAACAGAAACAAATTCGTTTTTGGAAATGAATCCCTAAATAAATCTCGTGCGATTTGATATTTTATCGTTCTTTGACACAATCGCGACATTTGTTTTCATTGTTGGCGCCATCAACTGAAGCACCAAATGGTAACCAAATGGTTGCTGTTAGGGGATAGATAGGGTATAACCCTCGGAGCTATGAAATGACAAACCACAAAGAAATTAGTCTTGAGTTTAAATACAATGGGAAAGGAATGCTTATTATACGGTTGGGGGATCTAACGAAGCCTTATTAGCGAGCTTCATATAAGTCATCAGCTCCTACATTGTTCGTGTTCAGAGTAATTCAACTGGTTTAAAGCTACAAACCGAACTGACTTTTTATAAATCTCTGTTCAGCCTAGTTATACTGCGCCGCAAGATTTTTTATCCCTGTTTAGGGTTCTAGACGAGGTTAAGCGATTTTCTTAAGCTAGACTTTTCATAACGCAGTACCCGGTACTCCAGTCCGATCTTTTTCATTCCTGGCTCAGTCATTCCTGGCTTCTCCGTAGTTTAGGCTAGATTCCTCGAAACTCCAGTTCAAGCTCGATTTCTTAAGACTAAACCTGCTTAAATTCGCTTGACAGCAGCTACGTCTGGTGAGGACCTGTTTTATGCAAAAGTCCATTTCTCCATGCTTCGGGTTCATCCCTTTATCTCGTCTTCTATTTGTGGACGGGTCCCATCTCTCTTGCCATGTTCTTATCATATTCTGTTTTTCTCTTTCACCTCCGAGTTTCCCAAATTTGTTATATCTCGTAAGCAGTGATATTCGCTCATCACCTGATCCAGCAACATAACAAGCCGTAGTTAGTTGATGGAGTTAATCGATTTTCCGAAGAACCTATTTGTCGATGCTGTGATTCATATTGGCGCACTACCTTCGATAGAACTAATCTCTTTTTGCCTCTTATATTCGGCATTATTCTTGATAAGGCAAGACTCATCTTTGCGGCCTTAACACAAAGTCTTTCAAGGAATTCCTGTGAGTAAGTATTATATAAATTATCACAAATCTGATGCCAGTTAGCTAAACTGTTACACATCACGGCCTAACTTCTCCAATTTATAGAAAAACTCTATTTCTTTTCGGTGTTTTATCTTCAACAGTTGTAAAATTATCGGCAAAGCCTTTTAGCTTCATTCAAAACTCCAACCCTCAGATCCCAATCATCCAACCCTGATCAAATTTGCCTTTTTTTGCCTTCAATTCAGGCAGCGATTCGCGTTTAGTCTCATTCACGAAGCAGCAAACACGCAGTGAGAGCGCCGCGGTGTAGTGGGTAGTGTGTCAGCCGCTGACGCATGATGAGCGAGTTCGGATCCCAATTACACTAACGCCATCAAAAGAAGATTATTTCGCAGCTTTTCTCCTCGGCGGGGTACTGGCAAAACCCCCGTTGTATACTTTACCTTGCAAAAAAAACAAAACGCTTCTCGGCTCTTGCCGTTCGGAATCCGCATTAAGCTTTAGGTTCCGTTCACTTCTGTGGAAAACAAACCGCACACAACATATGAGCGTGGTCTGATAAGTACTTAGCTTACAAAAGAAAAACAAACATTTTGGAGAAATGGCGATTTATTTTTCAATATAGTCTCCTTTTAGCTCAATACACTTGACCCGGCGTGCTCCAACTTCTTTAACCCGTCTGAAAAATACATTTTCTCGAGGTCTGCAAAGTGAGCCTCCGTGGCGGCGATGACTTCCTCATTCGACTGAAATTTCTGCCCGGCGAGTGACTTTTTCAAGTTTGGAAACAAAAAGAAATCGCACCGGGCCAAATCTGGAGAATACGGTGGATGGGGCAGCAATTCGTAGCCCAATTCGACCAATTTGGCCAGTGGATCCATGTTTCGTCGACTGTCACGAAACGACACAGAAACTTCTTCAAACACTGCTCTGAAGTGGTCTCACGGTTGCGCTTGTGGTCCGGAGTGAGCAAACGTGGCACCCATCGCGCCGACAGCTTTCTCATGCCAAAAATTTTATGCAGGATATGACCCACGCGATCTTTTGAAATGCCTACTGTCTCAGCTATCTCGCGCACCTTCAATCGGCGGTCTGCCAATACGAGATCGTGGATTTTTGTCACGTTATCCTCCGTGGTAGCCGTTTTCTGGGGCGTCTAGACGTGGCTCGTTGAAACTTGTTAAACCAATTTTTGATGGTCGCCATCGAAGGAGAAGAGTCACCGTACACAGCATCCAAACGCTCTTTGATTTTGCTGCTCGATTCCCCTTCCAAAAACAAGAATCGAATCACCGACCGATATTGTCCTTTTTCCATTTTTATAAAATCCGCGGACACTCCCGCTTCCACACGCGGTCAAAACAAAACTACGAGTCCGATCCGACAGTAGCCGTCTACTAATGCACCAGTATTTTTGTCTGGGTGCTCCAACAGATAGCAGAAGCATCCAAAGAAAGAAGAAGGAAGCACGGAGTGGATGAATAGTCAGAAGTCATACAGAGCACATGTCCAAGTCTCATCGCCACTTATGATGCGTGACCGCCACATCGTCAGAATTCATCCCTTTACCTTTGTTAATGCGATTCTGTTTTTGGATTCAAATGAGATAAGTTAACAGCCGAAACGGGTTTTCGAATTTGTTTGAATTGGTCCGTACGATATTCAAATCGTTTGTTTTTTTGAGAACTAAAAGTCCTAATCTACAGAGTCTTATCAACAGTTTGATAAAGAAATATACAAATTAGCCTGAACATATGAACTCAATAGCAAATACTCCATTCCAATGACCAAGCGAAGAAAAAACTCGTAAATCTACTCCTAAGTGGATTAAAAACTCATCTCGGTTTATCTCATCTTTTTCGACACAATTTTAAATCCAATATTTCCTTGGTGCCTTCTGTTTGGCTAGAACAAATGGCGATGAGTCATTTAAGGGTAAAAAAAAAAAATCAGGAAAGAATGGACAAAACTAAACAAAGGATTATAATTCGCCCTTTGATTTGATTTTAAAGTCAAACTCATCCATCACCCAACCCGGTCAACTAGGAAAGAAGACAACCCCATCATCCCATCCCGTGAACCAGTGAACTGACAAAGCGTTCAGATACCACTGATGTATTAATAATTAACTTTCCATTAGCCTCGCTTTTAGCAGCTTACACTCAAAGCATCATCCAAATCCTTCTTCGTCCAACTTGGCAGGCAACCTTTTCCTATTTACATTAAAGAGATTTTCCTGACAAACTTTCTGTGCATCAAAATATGGTATAATCTCCACTCTTTTCCTCCCTTACCACTGTCCTGTTGCTCAGTGTCTGTGTCCTTTTTTCTTATTGCTCCTGTTGCTTTCACCGGCGCTGGGTCGAGTATCTACAAAGGACATCGACTAATTACTTTATTCTTTGCGACACTAGTTTTATCAACTTTTTAAAACACCACACACATACACAGACGAGTATGGTATGGTAAAAAGGACACACGTCTATCCGTTTGAACACATTTTTCACAGCTGAACATCAAGATCCAAAGTCATAAGTGCATTACCGCATGCTGCTCTACTGCCGTTGCAATCGAATAACTGCCTTAGAGGGTAATTCCATTAGTCCCCATCCCGTCACTTCCTGAACGACTAGCTCACTTATCAGATACACCAGCTGGCTTACGACTAATAAAAGGACTTTTTTAAGGATATGAGAATGCAAACAACAAGAAAGGCAAAAAAGAAAACAAGAAAACAAATTTAATTCGGAATGAGTGCTCGCTGAATACGAGCCCCGGTGCTCGTTTGTTATCAGGACAACATCAGCACTTATGTACGGGCACGAGGACATGCTGCCATTCAGGACGACGTTCTTATTTTTCATTTTATTAGCCAATTTCACACTCGAGAGTGAGTGAGTTTTTTTTAGGTGAACACCTCCGTGACGCTTTGCGACACCATTCCATCAGGACATCCACCTCCTTTTCCACTTAAAGAGAATTATAATCGCCGGGTCTTTGTGCTCTATGACTTTGTGAAGCTTTCTTTCTGCAAAAGGTTGTCAATAATGCGAATCGTATTTACAATGGTTTGAGGGCAATGAACCCGGTTGTTGGCATGGCAAACACCTATGCAGTACCTCAGTCATGGGTTTTGATTTCTATGCTTTTCAAGATCAAAAAGTCACGTTGGTAATGTGTTATTCAACGAACGAATGCGTCCTTGTTAAAAGGTTTCTTCGCTACGAAGCGAAAATAAGTAACAAAGGGCAGATTCTTGACCTTTGCGAAGGAGGTTTTGAGGCGAATATCTTCACGGGCAGCGAACCGGATTTAAAGGTCAAAAGTAGCATGTCGTATGAGAGGCACCATGACTTATATTGATACGTATGACTAAACATCGCGTTAAATGCTGATTTTTAAGATTAAGTTTATGAGATGTAAAAGATATAGTGGAAGGTGAATACCTAAAATGAGTTTTGTGAATAATAACCGGTCAAGGGAAAAGGGGATAGAATCCCAAATGACCAATCATAGAGGATTAGGCGGTGGTTAGTAATTATAATGCCAGATACGACCAGGACGACACTACTTATCCGCCATCGCAAGACCGCTGCTCCTTCTGATTATCACCTGTTCCGACAGATGACTCAGAGCCTATCCGAACAGAAGCTAACTTCTTTGAGAGTAAGGATAGATCTGTTCGTGGAAGGCGTCGTTTTTTACTAATAGAATACCCAGACTAAAAATAGAAAGGTGCCATCGATGGCTAATTAGTTTGGAAGGAACTATGGAAACTCCAGGGCCTTGGCATACTGCAGGACTTGGGTTAAGCGTCAGCAATTAAACTCTACTTTTTTATCAAAAAACACTTTATTTCTTGATGGTTTGTTTAAGGCCTAAAAATTCGAATCAATCACTTAACCTTCGCTAAAACTATGGCATCAGCATTTCCCACTCGAGTTGCAGTCGCAGGCACAAAGGTATCAGCTGCACGTGCTGAATCCAGACGCTGTCTCAGCAAAAAGGATACGCGTCCAATGTCGGAGTTGGTGAATTTCGCGTGAATCGATTATTTATAATATACATATGACTGTTAACTGATATGAAGCACACTATGCTGTTAAAGGAAACTGTTAGCTTGCGTAACTATTTAGGGAGCGCCGTGGCGCAGTGGTTAGTGTGTCGGCCGCTGACGCATGATGAGCGAGTTCAGATCCTGATAACACCAACGCCATCGAATGATTAATTTGCGGCTTCTCTCCTCGGCGGGGTACTGGCAAAACCCCCCGTTGTACACTTGCCTTGTAAAAGCTACTCAGCTCTCGCCGATCAGAATCGGCATTAAACTTTAGGTTCCGTTCACTTGTGTGAAAAAACAAATCGCTCACAACATAAGTGAATAAAAAGAAGCTTGGCTCTGGCTCTTCATGAGCTATAACGCCATCTATGGTGTTTGTCTGGCAGTACAATGGACCAGTATTTTTGGCTGGGTGCTCCAGCAGATAGCAGAAGCCTACAACAAAAAAAAAACTATTGAGATCGCAAAAGAATGGGTACAATTTCCAGTGAGAGACTATTTCCAGAGTAGCATAATAAGCGAAAGACGCCATAAATACCACCTTTTAAGTTGGTGATCACTCCAAGGTTTTTAATAGCTTTATATAGTGGGGAATTACTTAAGACTTGGGTTGTACGATCTTTGACAATGGCTTGGCTTTTGTTGGGGTTGAGCATACGTTTGTTTTTACATGACCATCGTGTAACGATCTGGAGATCCTTGTTTAACAGCGGAGTAGCGTCTACCTTTAGGTGAAGTGGGCAGCTGATATACATATATTGGACGTCGTCTGCGTAAAGACAGAGTGGACGCCTGCAGGGATAACCATGGACAACTTGTAGTAGAGTCGCAGTCGATGCTGAGAATATAGAACGCCGCAGATAATTATATACTGCCGCACCGATGATAATCAAAATACTGCCGTCAGGGAGTCCGAACAAATCACAATGGACGATATGGCCGGAAGAAAGCATGCCCTTTGAATAGAATCTCAACATCATTTGCCCGGTCAATAAGAAAGGAACACCGACGTCTTGGTCAGAATGTCACCTTCGGCCACTATAATTTTGAAATAGTCAAGAACTTCGTCTACCTTGGCTCGATAGTGACAAGCAGCAATGACATCAGCGCTGAGATCAAACGCAGAGGAACTCTTGCCAATCGCTGCTTCTTTGGGCTCAAAAGACAATTGAGTAGTAGAGCCCTCTCACCAAAGTAACCATCGACGAAACCTTAATCATCCCGGTCGTCCTTTATGGCGTTGACATTATTAAAAGCGGCTGAAGAGGCTCTTGGGCGTTTCGAGAGAAAAGTTCTGCATGCCATCTTTGGTTCCGTTTGTGTAAATGGAGGGTGGAGAAGAAGATTCAACCAAAAACTCTACGGGCTGTTCTAGACGTCGGTCTAGACAGACGTCTACGGATCCAACGTTTAAGATGGCTGGGCCACAAAGAGCGAATGGACCCACCGCTCCAGTCTGAAGAGTTTTCGACTCCAAACCCGAGGGACAACGCAGCAGAGGACGACCGCATCTAAGGTGGCGCACAACGGTACACACAGGTACACAACTGGGCACGCGGCACTTTAAGCAGCCGGCCAAAGATCGTGCCGGCTGGAGAGGTTTGTTGATTGAGGCCTGGTTCATATGTACCTTACAGTGATTGAGAATGGCAGTAATGTCGTAATTAAAAAGAATGGGCCCCAAGATAGATCCTTGAGGGACTTCCGTTTTAGTTTTAAGAAAGGTGAAGAAGTTATTTCCAAGCGATCTCCAAGATAATTCCTAATGAGTCTTAGCGCTGAGCAATTCTAATTGAGCATTTCATGTGAGACTTACCATGTGAAACGTATGCTTTAGAGAAGTCTAATAGGATCAACGCTATCAATTTCGCAACGAAAGTCTTCAACAATCTGCAGTAGCGCGGAGGTGCAGTTGTGTTGTGGCCTGAAACCTGACTGAAACAGTGAAAGGAGCTTATGTTGATAACGTTAGCTATGAATGGTAATATAGAGATCAGACGATAAGGAATATCATTATTATTTCCATGTTTAGAAACAGGTATGATTTTAGAAGCCTCCAGGATGTAGGGTAGGCAGAGGTGGTAGGGATGCTATAACACATATGTATATGTGAGTGGTAATAAGACAATGTGGATGATTAGTTTTAAGAATTTGGGTTTCGTAAAATCCAAGTTAACGGCGTTAGATTTGATTGTACGGGTAGATATAAGCACATCCTCTTCATAAACTCTGGAAAAGACAAACCCTCAGTCAAGTTGGGTGTTGGTGCCACACTCGTTCGGATCTTAAGTGCCGTTGTCGGAAAGAGATGCAACTGAATTTCTTATTTAGCTTTTCGATATTGTGCCGCACCGATATGGCCGGAAGAAAGCATGCCCTTTGAATAGAATCTCAACATCATTTGCCCGGTCAATAAGAAAGGAACACCGACGTCTTGGTCAGAATGTCACCTTGGGCCACTATAATTTTGAAATAGTCAAGGACTTCGTCCACCTTGGCTCGATAGTGACAAGCAGCAACGACATCAGCGCTGAGATCAAACGCAGAGGAACTCTTGCCAATCGCTGCTTCTTTGGGCTGAAAAGACAATTGAGTAGTAGAGCCCTCTCTCGAAAAACCAAAGTAACCATCGACGAAACTTTAATCATCCCGGTCGTCCTTTATGGCGTTGATATTATTAAAAGCGGCTGAAGGGGCTCTTGGGCGTTTCGAGAGAAAAATTCTGCATGCCATCTTTGGTTCCGTTTGTGTAAATGGGGGGTGGAGAAGAAGATTCAACAAAAAACTCTACGGGCTGTTCTAGGCATTGGTCTAGACAGACGTCTACGGATCCAACGTTTAAGATGGCTGGGCCACAAAGAGCGAATGGACCCACCGCTCCAGTCTGAAGAGTTTTCGACTCCAAACCCGAGGGACAACGCAGCAGAGGACGACCGCATCTAAGGTGGCGCACAACGGTACACACAGGTACACAACTGGGCACGCGGCACTTTAAGCAGCCGGCCAAAGATCGTGCCGGCTAGAGAGGTTTGTTGATTGAGGCCTGGTTCTTATGTACCTTACAGTGATTGAGAATGGCAGTAATGTCGTAATTAAAAAGAATGGGCCCCAAGATAGATCCTTGAGGGACTTCCGTTTTAGTTTTAAGAAAGGTGAAGAAGTTATTTAAAAGCGATCTCCAAGATAATTCCTAATGAGTCTTAGCGCTGAGGAATCCTAATTGAGGATTTCATGTGAGACTTACCATGTGAAACATATGCTTTAGAGAAGTCTAATAGGATCAACGTTATCAATTTCGCAACGAAAGTCTTCAACGATCTGCAGTAGCGCGGAGGTGCAGTTGTGTTGTGGCCTGAAACCTGACTGAAACAGTGAAAGGAGCTTATGTTGATCTAAAAATCGGATCAATTGCGTGATCAAAAGCTCTTCGAAAACGTTAGCTATGAATGGTAATATAGAGATCAGACGATAAGGAATATCATTATTATTTCCATGTTTAGAAACAGGTATGATTTTAGAAGCCTCCAGGATGTAGGGGAGGCAGAGGTGGTAGGGATGCTATAACACGTATATGTGAGTGGTAATAAGACAATGTGAATGATTAGTTTTAAGAATTTGGGTTTCGTAAAATCCAAGTTAACGGCGTAAGATTTGATTGTACGGGTAGATATAAGCACATCCTCTTCATAAACTCTGGAAAAGGCAAACCCTTAGTCAAGTTGGGTGTACTACTAGGATCTATGGTGTCACACTTCGGATCTTAGGCGCCGTTGTCGGAAAGAGATGCAACTGAAGCGAATTTCTTATTAAGCTTTTCGATATTGATGTCATCTGAGGTCACAGCTTTGATTTTTTTACCCACACCTAACGTCTTAATGATCTTCCATGTTTGCTTAACATTTAAGCCGAATTTGAATTGTTTGGTTAGTTTAGTTTTCGATTTCCTTTGTAACAAGGTTCCTGAGGCCTACTTCTTGCATCTTTGTAGGCCTTGTCTCGATTTATATTGTAATTAAGTTTTCAATACGACTAGTTAACCATTCACATTTGGTATTGTGAATGGTGAGGTTTTTGGTTGGAACGTGATTCTAAAACAGGCTATTAATTGGGGATGTAAAAAACTTATATCCAGCAAAGGTTATGTCAATTAGAATTGAGACACTAATCAAGAGTAGCCATATTGGTAGATTTAAAGTAGCTGATTGTAGTCGGTGTGAATGATTTACTAAGACTGAGGTCATAGAAATCAGGAACATGAACTGGCTATACAAGTTAATGAAATCAGTCCTATTGACAACAAACAGATCGATGAGTGTAAGGTTTTTAGAGCTAAAGAGAATGGGTGTCGAGTTGTCGAATGCAGATAGGTTGTCGGAGTTTAAGAAGTCTTTGAAACGATTTACTTGTAAATCATTACGGCTTAGGAGATTAATGTTGAGATCACCAGCAAGTTCATAGCAAGTCCCGAAGCGTACGATGGTGTTAGAAACAATGTTGGTGTCTTTTAAGCTTGGGGGGTTGTAGATGACTCCAAGGAGGTACCCGATACCTGTAGGGTGAGGTTGCTTTCCAATGGCTGTCTTCCATGTATCAATAAACAATTACTGTCGATTGTTGTCTGCATGACGTCAATTAGATTTTTTCATTAGCCATTGACAACGCACTCTAGAAAGCTCCTCGAATCCCAAGCTCCTACTGAATCTAATTACGACCAAGCCATCCAATCTCCCCAATCCAATCCATAAGCATACTACAGCAAATTGCTTTTTAAACTCATACATATGCCATCCATTTCCATAGCTTAACACAATAAATCGCACTATGAACGAAATCAACTTCACTTCGCCGTCGAATGAGGTGGAGCTTGCCGCAACAAAGCGCACTCGACTGGCTCCATTCAGCCCGCCCTCCCCCACTTGCTGTATTTGCATTTTACGGAAGTGCGAGCATTCGAAACAACAAACGTTGATTTCAAATTGAATTTGAACATAATATTGTCACACGGTGCAACATGCAAATTGCAAACCGTAGCATTGGGGTGTTTGTGACTTGATAATAAACATTTTATTCTCTTGGTATCGAACGCGGGGATTCGCATAGTTGGTCTCTCCTCAAGGTACGGGTGTACACCAAACAAATGTCTTTTATTATTCATGTATTCATTCATTCGAAGGGTTTCGCTTCATTTGCACTATCCAGCACACCAGCTGTATGGTTCTAGCGACTACCCATCCATACGGATTGGCATGTACATTGCACAACAAATCGTTTCCTTCTTGATTTATCAATGAGCAACGAGCGATACTGTCGAAAACGGAATAAAAACATCACGAGACGAAGGAAGGAAAAATTGAATTGAAGGCGAAAATCAAATCGAAACGCAGCAGGAGCGTACCCACTGCATTTCATCTTTCAGTTCTTCGATCGGGATCCATCCTGTGCAAGACAGATAACGTTGTAAATTGATATTTCCATGCCGGAATGCAAGCAAATGGAATATCATTCTTCTATCGAGCGAATCGAAAGGGTGGAAAAGGATAAGGGCATCGCCTTCAAGCTATGAACGAGAGTAATGTCGAGTGTATCTGGCAGGAAATCAATTGAATACGTTTTTGTATGGACATCCGACGTCGAAAGTCGTCGACCCGGACAGAATGTCATTTCGTATACCAACCTCATACGAGCAACAAGTGCCCCGAAAATCCTGCGCAAAATCAATAACCGTATTAAACCCAATTCCATAGCTGAGACAACATAATTTCATTTCTTACTCAGACAGACATTTTTATTTCAGAAGTAAATACGAATAAAACACAATCAATGGACTTAATCTACGACCTCTTGGCGGGGCTTTGCGGTTATCTTCTGGATAAAACCAACCGACGAATGCGGATCGAAGAGGAAAACATTGTACAAGGGCGCCTCCTTCTTTGTAACCGCTTTAATTATCTCTTGAGCGAGAACGCCACCAACAATTGCGGCCGACGGAGAGATCTGATTGAACACATTCGAGAACCACGCATCGAGGCTCTTATCGTCACTGTATTCCTCCCGAAAGCGTTGTAGTTCTGCAATGTCTGCAGTGCGCGTTTTGTACCATGGATCACGTTTGAAATATTTCCTGAATCTATGCAATATCCGCATGATAGTGAACGCTGGCCCGGTGCGACGAATCTGCTTCAAATAGACTGGGTTTTTGCAATCGAAATCGAACACCTCTTGAATCGGGGGATAGTCTAGTTCCCGCTCGACGACCGTAACGTGTGGTTCCGCTTTATTCTTCGACGTTATCTTGTGTGTTACAACATTCCTGGGAAATGGATAGGATTTGTAATCTAACCGCTCAACTGTAATATGACAAACCAAACTCACTCTATGTACGTGTGCTTCTGTAAATCGAGACAGCAATAGCCGAACATCCCCCAGACATCTGCGCAGAAGAACTTGATATTCAATGACCTGCAAATGTTGTCAATGCGAATCAATTCGGGCTGTTGGGCTCCGAT
The DNA here is from genome assembly GCA_958301585.1 of Merodon equestris. Taxonomy (NCBI): domain Eukaryota; kingdom Metazoa; phylum Arthropoda; class Insecta; order Diptera; family Syrphidae; genus Merodon; species Merodon equestris. The sequence continues at coordinate 16,905,327 of OY284416.1, read as the reverse complement.
AATTATGACCACGTCGAAATCTTTGAAATATTCCTCGGTTTTGTTAGATAGCGGTTCGGGGTCGGCTGACACTTCCACCATCGGATTCAGTTGCTTTGCCCGTTCTACGGATGCCTCCGCGCGGTTCTGACTGGCTCGTTCACGTGGTATCAGGATTTGCGAGGCAAAATCTTCAATCCAAGCGATTTGGTAATCATTCATTGTGATCGAATGTATCCCAGCCAGTACCAAATTCTTTGTTATTTCTGCTCCCAAGCCACTCATTCCGGAAATGAATACCCTCGTCGTGCGAAGTCTGCATTATTTGTGAGTAAATTTCAGTGATTTTTTTCAGTTATTTGTTGCACTTACCGCTTTTGAGATTCCACTCCCCACAGACGAATTTGTCGGTCGTACAACTCGCTCTCATGTTCTGTCAATTCCACACTTGTTTCGGTTTCCATTGTAATGCACAACAAATTTAATTTCTACAAAAGCAAATTAAAAACGTTTACCCTTGCCGGCAAAAAAATCCCACTCGTTGACAGATGACAGCGACCAATGCGAGGAGAGTTCAAGTTTTCCACTGGAAGGCGTTTTCGTATAAACTGTCTTTCCAGTTATGATAGCTTTCTCCCTTACTCTTATGCGGGCTTACCGACGCGATAAACATGACTGGAATTGTGTACAAACGATTTCAGCTGGCGGGCTTTGTGTTGCTGGCGTCATTGGAATGTTGATGTTTCTAAATGTCAAACTGACTGACGTATGGATTGCTCTTTTAAATTAACCTACATATTTATGACAGAAAATTATTTCGAAATGAAACTAACAAAGCTTTGAAAAATTAACGTTCGTTCTCGGTGACTGTTTGTACAGTTTGTCAAGAAAGTTTTCTTAGTCAACGTATTCATGGACAATATATTTAACGATTTAGCAGTTCTCATGGCAATATTGCCCTCAAAATGGAAGGCAACAAATTTGAGATTTTGCCTTTTTGATGTTTCGGAATATGAAATTAAAGAGAAACATGGAACGAAGCTGACCCGAAATATCAGTGAACAGAAGATCATACGAGCGGCACTCAGCAATTTTGCATTTACACTTTAAAAGTAAATTGCTAGAGTGGAAATGCTTCACCTAATCGTAGATTGCTATGTATTGACATCGTTTTGCTACTGCCTCGAAAATCTCTAGTGGAGACATGGCGAGAGAAAAATGAAGGGTGGTTTCTTGATGTTTCGTTTTTCAGTGTTAAATTCTTGACAGCTTACGTGTAAGTCGTCACATTTGTTAAAGTCAAGGAGGCTCAGGTGGCATGACCATTTCATCAAGGAAAAACCTTCAACCGAAGATTTTAGATAAGGGTCTTTGTCTAAAACCTAATAAAATATGTGTAGCTTGTGCAAGAACTGAAACCGAATGACTAGCCACTGGAAGAAGGTGCCAAATCGAAATATCGTCTTCAGGTGCCGTATCTAGTAATAAGTAACCTCAAGCAATACAAGAGCTACCAATGATCTCCAAAAAATGCACTGTTTCGTGCGGTTTATGGTCCAGCGTCAACCGTCCATGGTTCCCCTTATCGTTCAATAATCTCGAATTTTTTTTCGCCAAAAACGCATGAGCTAGTGATTGTCCGACAAGGTCAGGTAGGTGAAAGCTTGGCCGTAGTTCCTAAATGCGTAACCAAAGAACCCGTCTAAAAACTTAAACTCTGTCAACTTAAACTTCCCTTATTTTCCTTACTAGAGCAACAACCGAAAATTAGAATTAGCCGCTACAATTTACAGTAATGATAATCTGTTATGTCCAACCACCATAAAAATCCAAGAAAACAAAAGTTGCTTGCTTATACGCACAAAAAAAAACACGAAATTAGAGCTGTCATCAAGTACTTGAGGAAATGGTCTGTCAAAAACAAACAGGTGAAAACACGGGGACACTCTGCTCCTTCATATTCCACTGTAGCACGCTAGGCCAAGGAGTTTAAGCTGAGCAGAACATCGAAAGAAAATTAACATCGTGGTGGACACCCATCTAAGTCTCTCACTGAAGATAACGGAGAAAAAGTCGAAAATTTTGTGTTGGCAGATCGAAGAGTGGCCATCATGCATATAACTAAAGCCATAACTGAATTAGGCTTGCATATAAAACAGGTCTGCGTGTTGTGTACCGAGAATGTTAACCGATGAGGAAAACAAGAGTCGACATTTCGATGGAGAATCCCGAGAAGTTCTAAGCAGGTCAGGATGTGTTTTTGTTACGTTTCGCGACCGTGGACGAGACATGGATTCACCATTTTGATCCTGAAACCAAACAACAATCGATGACTTGGAATTATCCCATACCGAAAAGTCTTAATCCTCTGATACTCTCTGTACAGAATCAAATGCGACACTGCAGCAACGTCTGCCGCATGATACCCGTTGCTTGTTAACGTAAAGTTGGCGCCAGCACATTTACTGCACGGAAATCCTGGCAATAATTGACTGATACCAATTCGATATCTTTTCTTTCAATATTTTACGAGAACATGTTGTTTGTTCGATCGATTTTATATCCGCGGCTCAACTCTCTTCGTCCAGGGATCCAGAGTACAGGCTCTTCCTCAAGTGCGCTTAAGCCGGAGTCCCTGTAGAATTATTATTATTTTTTCCTTCGGTTTGTTACTTGACTTTATACAAGAGTCGATTCCTTTACCATTCGCTCACTCGTACACTCGTTCGTCTATTCGTTTGTTCATCCACTCACTTTATGGCCGTACATGCGATGTAAAGATCGAAGACTGTCTGTGCGGACGTCGCTCCGCAACCACAACGCCCCATTCGTGTTCGTGCATCCGGTATCTCCGCATGGTAAATAAAAATTCATTTTTGTCACAAGGATACGGGGTACACGCGCTGACACACTTGCTCGGTAAAAACGGATTACACAATATTTCTGCATACAAGACATAACAAGGACGACAGCGATTACGACGGCACGACAACGGCTATATACACGACAATAACAATACGACAACACGACAACGTCAAGGATGAGGATGATGTTATTTGTTGTGCATGCACTACAACGCCGATATGAATATTTTAAAATGCAATTTAATAAACCCTGCATCGTCCACGACTCCACGAGCGATGACTGCTGCATGCATATGTAGACGGCGTACTCGATCCTTGTTTACGTTTGTCGAGTGGGTCTATGCCTCATCATCTGTTCGTCGTGGCTTCGTTTTACTTCTTCGATTCTTATTTTGTATCCGTATCCGATGCATTCGTGCCAAGTTGGATCGGTCCGCCACCTGTCATATAAACGTCTTTCGTAGCGCTGCATTCAGCTGATATGAATGTTGCAGGCTTTCGTCCTTTTTTTTGTTCTCATATTGATGCACCTCTTGCATTTCCATGCAAATATGAATACAACATGCAGTGGAGGGAGCATCATCATTTGTCAAAAGAAATTGGATGGTGAAGGGTGGGTGCGAGGCGGCTGGCCCAGGTTCAGGTTTAGCATTTTTGACAGTTCAAGTGGCTGGTGATTGGGACGGAATGAAGGCGCTGAAAGATGCTCGAGTGCCACAATATGAATTTTTCTACAATTCCTCTGTGACAGTCTTATGATGATCCTCAATTGAATTGTCCTCCTACGATATCCACCGCATCATCCGATATTTGTATCTAACTCCTTGCGCAAATAGGCACGAGTGATTGTGCTGTACATATGACGAACATACGAGATAATAATGTTAAATGGAGTGGCGTTCAGACGAAAGCGGATGAATAAGTTTCTTCCCATGCCATTCGACTTGTCTCACAATATTTCCATGTTGTTATCCAGGTCTTTCGGATCGCTGGTTATATGGCGTGGAATATGAGATATTTACGGTATTGATTTCGGATGGGAATTGATTTTGTTCGTACGCCTCGTCATCTATTTTCGTGGAAAATATTTTTTTCAAAAAAAAGGACGAAAAACGAGGTTAATATTATGCCGTGTCGAGGGGACGAGGTAGCGTAACAGTCGACGGATGTACATATGAGAGGATAATCGAAGAAAAGCCACTTCAGTGGGAAAGACAAAGCATTTGCGTGTCAATGAATATCAATTTGCCATTTGGCAGGATTTCGAAAGGCACAAGTAGTACTTATCAGGATTTGTGCAATTTTTATGCTTTTTTGGAGCTATTTCCGGCATCGCTGTTCATTTATATTTATTTCCATTTTGCTATGATATGATTTGTTACTTTTCGCTCTAGAGCTCGGGATTTTTTCGATGAACTCAGTGTATTTGAAGTGCTCTATCCTTTCGTCAAACACTAAATTTTAGGATTTGCATGACATGATGCGGCATCCTTGCACATTTGTTTGGTGCCAATTGAGAGGATGTGTAAGCCGGCGATTGATGATATGGGTTAAGTAGTATTTATTGATACAATGCATGTACAATTGTTGCCAAAATAGTAGTGATGAGTCAGTGATGACTAAACTAGATAAAACGAAATAAGTTGGAAAGCAAGTTTGTCAGTCATTGTGTTGAATTGTAGTGATTCCTTCGCAAATAAAAGATTAGCAGTAAGTGAAATGGAATATTTGTATATACTATGTCCGTGGTAAATAATTCCATAAGTTGTTTCTTGCTACGCGCCCTTCTCTATATGTGACGAAGTATGCCCATCTGCACAACCCTTAGCAGCCAGGAGCTTGTGGCCGATCTCCAGAAGAAAAAAAGGATCAAGATAACAACAGCTTCTTCTTAATTCCTAGGAACAATGCTGACAATCTCATCAGCATAGATTTTAGTCACATGAGTTTATAGACGAGTTTATAAGGAAATTGGGCTTATTTTAAAGATTTCCCTCTTTAGTCTTATTGTGAGCTTGTGACTATTGTCTCGATTGGTTGTATGCAAATGGCAATTATGAACATTGTCAGCACCTCGAACATAAACAATTTTCAGTTTCAGAAATTGACTTTAAAATTCTGTAATTTTTTACATTTCTATTTCGATAGATATAAAAATGTCACACAAGTTCGAAACGTTAAAGAATGCAGCTGAAAATTATTGACAGAGCCGATAGTCTTCTGCTGCTAGTGTTCTTAGCATTACTATTAATAATAGATTTTAATGTATTATTGAGGTGGGATAGAAGCAACGACTTGTGACACAGGCACTAACACAAAGCAACGACATACGACATAAACAATAGCACATAGCACAGACCAAACACCATACGACGCAGACGAGACAGAGACAATCCGCATACGCATTTGAGTGGCGACATATGTACACTTAAATTAGTATGCGGAGAGGAGCAACATATAGAAAACGAGAAAACGAGTGAGTCGTTAAGTGGACGTTGTAAGGAGAGGTAGAAATTAAGAAGTAGAAATAGTTAAGTTGAGTTGTGAGATTGACAAATAAATATTGAATAACCGAAATAGATTGTGTTTCCGTTTCCCCGAACACCACATTGATATGAAAATAAAAAAAATAAAAATTATGGACTATTATCCACGGAAGAGGTAATGACATAAACATTATCTGTCACTCGCAAACCATACACAATTAATGGTCTGATTACATTTTTCGAAAATCAGAATTTAGATATAATATATTTCAAAATCAAGGCTATAAATAGAAAATAATGTCAAAAGATTCACGGTCTCTGGTCATCTCCGCTTGGCGTAAGCTAAAATAATGGAACTGTATGAAACAAAACTTTAGGCAAACCTCCATGACGATCATAATCGCACAGTTTTCAAATTTCAAACGTCACATGACTGCGACAACTTCCTGACACATTCACGTACGAATAAGTGGATTTAGGAATGCATTCAACTTTTGATTGCAAAATACACGTACTTGCCTGAGTATAAACTCAGGTGGACTGGCATAAATTATTTTTGTTAGTTCTGTATGGATATACCAGCGTATGTATGTCATCACTTCGATATCATACAGACTGTTTCGTGTCATTCATGTTTGGCAGAATTTAAAGAATTTACAAATTGACACATTGACAGTGAGCGATGTTTTGATAGCTGTCTTCAGTGAAATACAAATGTTCGTCTTCCCACATATGTACATACACATATATACACATATGTACATATATAAAAAAAAACATAAAACTGATTTTCGATATCGCCAGAACCGTGGAAGTAAGTATAGGCTATATGGATGAAAATACTCCAGGTGGCACCCGCAATAGCGGAAATCCACCCGCGATCTCCCTGATCGCGGCCGGGGCAAGGATTCTGGAGGCCCCACCAGTCATTCTCAACTCTCCGGCAGCCCGGAACGACACCGACTCCTGCGGCTCATTGTCCGACCACTTGGTTGGACTGAGCGTGAGCGGTGCAACCGACAGAGGCGACACCGACGATGGTGCGGCACGGGAAACCGCCAAGGTTGAACGAGCCCCAGAATTGGGACGTGCTGTAGATTGCACTGCTAAGTGCCCAAAAAGAAGGAGGAAAAGGCGTGCCCGAAAATCGTGCAAAGAGGCTGGTACAGCCGAAGGCACGAAGATTGAGGGCGAACCTCTGGGAAAGGCAGGTAAGAGGATCAGATCGGCGGAGGTATCCCCTACCGAAGCCCATCCGACCCTCTCACCTGCAGATCCCGCACTTCTTGCCGGCGCGCAGCGCAGAAAACGTCGGCGGCTAGTAAAGGCTGCTGCTGGAGGCACAAGCATGCCAGCACTTTCGGCATGCGCCTCAAACACTCCTCCTCTTATTGGTGACGGTCAAACTCCCAATAAGAGCGTGCCAAGTTCCAAAACTGACGGAGCTGAAGATGTTCAGGGTCCTGTCATGGTCGGTGCCACCGCCGAAAAAGGTGATGATGCTGGCAGACTGACTCTGATCGCAGAAGGCGAAGCGGTCTTGGATCATAACAACCCTCAGGCTGGCAAAGCTGTTCGAAAGCGGCGTCGGAAGGGAGCAGGAGCTCGAACCGAAAAAGGTAAGAGCACTTGCAAGCGGAAGATGGCCGCCGGGGACAATCTTGCTGGGGAGAGAGAACGTGATGTCTCCTCCTCTGATATGGCGGCGGGAAATCGGAGTCCAAAGGCAGATGCGGCGATCAATAAAGATCAAAGCAAAAACCTGAAGACGGAGAGGACCAAAGGCTGCTCATCGGAGGCGGGCACTTCACACAAAAAAACCCCTTCCTCTGGAAAGGCAACACAAATGACCGTAAAGAGTCGAGACAAGCACCTCTCCTACAAAGAGGCAGCCATCTCCTCCGAAAAGGTCAGAATAGGGAAGGCTGGCAGTGATAGCAGAATGACCAGCGCAGATTGCCAACACTGCGAAGATCATCTACTGGAGCTAGCTTCAGCAACAGGCTTCTGTATTCAAGCGGAGAGGTCTGCTTTGATGAATGGTACCTTCGTGGTGAGCTGTTCCTCTCAGCAGACATCTGCCTGGATCAGGAGCATGGTGCCGAAAATCCCCCCCCTGGGAACTAGCACTTATCAAGTAGTTAGTCTCCCGAAACTAACGCGCGCCATCTGCTGGATTCCGGGAAAACCCGGAAACAAGCTGAAAGTGCTGACGCGAATACGTGCGCAGAACCCGGGACTCGACACGAGGGCCTGGACTGTCTATTCCTACAAGGAGAAAAAGAACTCTCTGAAAAAAGAGGGCTTCACTCTGGTAGTGGGAATGGACAATGGCTAGGGAAAGAGGATTACTCACTAGCCAAGAGTTTTAGACCAATAAGTCTAACATCATTCCTGCTGAAAAGCATGGAAAGACTAGTAGAGTTGCACGTGCGCAAAGATGCCCTTCGATTGCATCCTCTGTCGGACATGCAACATGCTTATCAGCGCGGAAAATCCTGCGAGACTGCGCTTCAAAACCTAGTTGGGAGAATTGAATGCGCTCTCGAAAGGAAAGAGTACGTACTAGGCATTTTCGTCGACATTGAGGGAGCTTTTGATAACGCTACCTTCGACAGCATGTGTAACGCTGCTAGACGGCATGGCGTAGATGAAGCACTGGTTTTGTGGATCAAAGCAATGCTTGTGCACAGGACATTGATCGCTGATACAGGCCTCGAACAATGTGTCAAGTCTGGAGTAAACAGGGGCTGCCCGCAAGGTGGCGTCTTGTCTCCGCTGCTATGGTGCATGGTGGTCGACTCTCTGCTAGATGCTCTCAATGCCTCTGGAATCTATGCCCAGGCCTATGCGGATGATGTTGCTGTTCTCTCTGTCGGCTCATGTTTAGCGAATGTCTGTCTCAAAGCGCAGGCGGCGCTAAACGTGATCGATGACTGGTGCACGAGAAATGGGCTGTCGGTTAATCCTCTTAAGACCGATGTCGTTCTCTTCACGAGAAGGAGGAAAACAACTGGCATTGCTCAGCTGGTGCTAAAAGGCATTCCCATCCCTATATCCAAGGAAGCTAAGTATCTAGGAGTCATTCTAGATAACAAACTTCTCTGGTCAAAACATGTTGAGTCCAAAACCACCAAAGCGCTGTCAGCTTTCTGGCAATGCAAAGGTGCCTTTGGCAAAACATGGGGCTTATCGCCGAAAAAGGTCCTTTGGATCTACACGGCAATGGTAAGACCGATAATCTCATATGCATCGGTTGTTTGGTGGAGCAGGCTGACACGAAAACACGTTGTGGCTTCACTCACCAAACTCCAAAGAGCGGTCTGCCTCAGTTGCACGGGGGCTTTCCCCAGCACACCGGGAGCTGCTTTGGATGCTATGATGAACCTTCCACCCCTTGACATATATATCAGAGGGTGTGCACTGAAAACTATTTCTCGCCTAAAGAGGAATGGTCTTTGGTACAACTCGCAGTGGAGTGAGGGTGTACTTGTGAGAGAAATATCCTACGATCACTGTCTCATGGATATGCCCTCTGACGCAATGACACCTGCCATCCTACTGCGCAGTAACTACACAGTCACATTTCCTTGGCGTCAGGACTGGCTTTGGCCAGACACTGAACCTGGAACAGAATGTCTTCGCATCTTCACAGATGGCTCCAGGACTGATCAGGGATCCGGCGCCGGAGTTTTCTTCGAGCGCGAAAACATTCGACTGCACTTCTCGTTAGGAAAATATGCGTCTGTCTTCCAGGCGGAGATTTACGCAATCCTAATGGCCATGCACTATGTTGTGAAACACAGATGGAGGGGAAAGAGCATATGTGTCTGCAGTGACAGCCAAGCTGCACTCAAAGCTGCATCCAATCCTCTGTCCAACTCCAAACTAGTGCATGAACTCAAGACCTTGTTGAACAAAGTCGGAAGACTTAATTCACTTAGGCTTGTATGGGTTCCAGGTCACTCTGGAATCCGAGGAAACGAGATCTCCGATGAACTCGCTAGAAAAGGCTCAGAGGAGAGTTTCTCAGGGCCTGAACCCGCCTTAGGTCTACCAGCTTCAACGGTTAAATCTGACATCAATGACTGGGTCTTTAACGTACACAGTCGTAGATGGAAGGAATATCCAGGATGCAGGATGACTAAGCGCGTACGCCCTGACGTCTGTAAAAAGTCCGCAACATTCTTCTTATCCTTAAGAAGAAATGACTGCAGAAGGCTAACGGGCGTCATTACGGGCCATTACACTTTTGCCAGGCATCTTTACGTGCTTGGCATCAGTGAGACGCCTACCTGTGCTGCTTGTTGCGAGGAGGACGACACAGCGGAACACTTTCTCTGCGACTGTCCCGCCTTCGCTCGTGCACGGTGGCGCACCCTTGGGGCCGACGTGGTGGGTGCCGAATCTCTTAGCTCAACATCACTGAAGCCCCTCCTCACTTTTCTCCGGACAACGGGGAAAATACAATAAAGACAAGGTGTCTGTCTGGTAGTACAATGGACCAGTATTTGTGTCTGAGTGCTCCAGCAGATTGTAGAAGCCTCCAACAAAAAAAAAAAAAAAAAAAAAAAAAAAAAGTATAGGCTAGACTAGGCATAGGCTTACCGCACTCAGTAAACACATCTTAATGACCTAATCAAGGTTGCTAACCTCACGCTTTTTAATATACTTTACATACGATTAATATGGTGATTTTTGAAGCGCCTAATTTTTAACTCTCACAAAAACAGAGGAAATTTGAAAATGTGTATGAATTTTTTTAAGTTAACGATGAATCAATACCTACCATTCACTTTTTAAAGATTATGTTATTCCTAGTAAATTTGAAACACGACTACGTTTTAAGCGGGACAGTCAAATTTTGAATCAGTTTTTCGAGAATATTGACTGGTATCTTGCAACTGATGTTGGTTTCTCGGTATAGACGTGTGATTACAGACATCTCATTAAAAAATAGTCTGAATGTAGCAAATCGCACTATCTAGCCGGCCAATTCACCGCTCTAAGACGAGACATAAATTGCTAACCGAACTCATTACTCAATTGGTCCATGGATTCATGTCCGGCTCGTGTATTCTGGGCAAAACAAGTTCGAAATCATTGAGCGATAGCGGGCACCATCCTGCAGGAGAGCAAGCCGCTTTAAACCTTGTATTTTTTCGAGTGAATTCACAGCTCTTGAATTGCCTTAGGTTGCCCATCCGACGGAATACGGTAGTTTTGTTTATAAACATTTCTACTTACCAATCTACAACTTCGACGTTGTGGCTGGTCATTCGGCTTAATTCTTGAATGATCTGTATTTTGTAAGGTCTTACCTAAGATCTCGCGCGTAGTCGAGTAACACGATTCCAGCTACTGCGAACGGCGACGAAAGGACAAATTACGGTTTTCATTAACACTGAAGTATACAGTGTTCTTCTACGCATTCAGTCAGGAGGCTTGATAATCAATAGCATGAAATTGGTGGGAAATTTGGTCCTTATGGCTTGATCATAGATCATCACACACTGAAAAAAATAAAATAGAATAGCAAAGACTAAGATGGACAAGACACAGAACGAATGGACAGTGGACAGTCAAAAGAACAATTAGTGGAAGAAAGAAAACTATCGCCAGGAAGACCATGCCTCTTATGGGAGGATTATATAAGTATGAACCTCGAATAGATGGAGCAGAACCGCGGAAAATTGAAGAACGCACTCAAGACGGGGAGGCTTGGCGAAGTGTTGTCAACGAGGCTCTAAGTTTCCGAATTCAAAATAACAATAATAATAATGTTCGTCTAGGTCATCAATGATCTCATATATAGTAATTTTTACTGTTTCCATTTCTCATTTAATAATAGTTATCACTAGATGCATTATACTTTTTTTCACATTATGTTTAACATAACGTTACAAGAACCCAAAATTATTATTAGCTACGCTTTTTGCTATTTCTAGCAGAGCAGCATATACTTCTGATGGTGGAATCCATCGCAATATGCTCAGGTATAGTATAGTTTACGACTCAAGAAGGGTCGAGGCTTAAGAAGCTCCCACTATGTTGTGTGTGATTTACCAATTTGGCTTAGAGCTCTGACAATGATTTGAAATGAGAGTTTGAACAAGTTCTCGCTGTTATTCAACTGATGTCTACACTCCAAAAATAATGATTTTTATATTGAAATTAAAGAACAGCGCACCTTCAGTAAAAGTTTGAAGACGAAGAATTTGACTAATTATTTCATTAAGACTCATGTCAGACGCTAGTTGAAACTGCAAAATCATTACATGACACAAGAGTTTGGGAACGTTTGAAAGTCTTATGAATGGTTCAGGGGTAAGGACACTGCTTGCCATTCGAGCTGAAGCTGAGGGACGTGGAACGGCGTTTTTTTGTTTTTTTTTTTCATTTCTAAACTGCTACTTAGACATAGAAAATAAAACGTTACTGATGTTGAAAAGTGGATACTGTACGATAACCCTTAACGTTAAAGATCGTGAGGTAATTCCGGCTATGAATCGTCGACAAAGGCAAATATCCATGGTCCAAAGGTTATGGTCTGCATTATGAGCTGCTTAAACCCAATGAAGCCATCACGGGGGATTGCTGTTGACTACAGCTGATGCGTTTAAGCCGAGCATTAAAGGAAAAACTTACAAGACAAGGTGATTTTACTACATGACAACCCTCGGACACAAGTAAATCACGTGTCCTACCCAACCTACTAGACATTGCTCATTCCGATTACCACTTGTTCAGTTCAATGGCACATGGCCTGGCTCACCAGCACCTCTATTCTTATCCAATAAAATGGATATATTCTTGGATAACATGGAAATTATATGCTTCTAGATGAGCAATATCTTGAGTGACATTAGGACTTACATAATATAAAGCCTTAATTTTCCAAAAAAAAAGAACTTTAGACTTTGCTCATTGGTGGCTTTCTCGTATTTCACACGACTGCGGTTAATTGCCAAGAAAAGCTCTTCCCTTAGTTTCGTTAGAGTCCGAGCTGAATTTGGTTATCGATTTATTAACTAAGAACTTTGGCTTATAAATAAAGTACAAAAACCAGATAAGAAATGATTGATGCCGGATATTCCTTCCAGGAGTCGACCACTTCCGTTGATTGATTTCTAATTGTGTTTCAAAGCTTTCTGCCACCGATAAAATGCGTTTTAATTATATCCTCTTCAAAACTTCCTTAATCACTTCTTTCTATCGCGTATACCCCATAGAGGCATATTTAATTCTTAAAATCTACAAAGTGATTTAAAACCAGTTTACCACAAAAGTCTTAAAAATACGTTCATCTGGTAGGAGATTCGCAGTCTGAGCACGTAATTGAATCGAAATTAAGGTCAAGCAAATGAATTAAAGGCAGAAAAAAAAACAATGAAAAGGGAAAAATTAAAAAAAAAAAAAAACAAAACAAAACGTAAAAGGAAAATTGGAAAAACAAACAAAGGACTACGGGAAAAAGAGAACGACGGATAAGAATTAAAAATAAAGGAGGAAAGGAAAAAGGAAGTAACACCTCTGGGTACATCGACACCGCAATTATCAACCGGATACACCTTCCTCGTTTAAAATCAAAAAAAAGGAAAAAAAAAAACAATTATGCCACCGACGAAAAGGATACAGCCACAGCCTCCTCTGTCGGCTCACTGTGCCGACGCGAGAAAGCCACGAGAGAAAACGGGAACGAGAAATGAAAGCGAGAAGAAAGAAATGCGTTACTACAGCAATTAACTATAAATTAAATTAATTGCAAGAATTTATAGCTCCCAAGGTGGTCGTTAAGCTTTTAATGCTTAAAATTGTTACTTCAGTTACGAGGGCGGGCAAAGCCGGATTCCAATCCGCCCGCTGCACTTGCATCCGTTCTTTGTCGCCGGAACGGTCGGAATTCTCGCCTCGCACGTTCGTGCGAACAAAGGATTAAACGTTTATCTCCAACATACGAGCATGCATATACGATGCAGTTTGCAGGCTTGTGCTGCATGTAGGATGCATTCTATGTGGACGCTTAATGATGTCACCGCAGAAGCAACAGCAGTAGTTGCATGCGGTGTCGGTAGTTCCGGTCCAAAGGTGTTGTGCATTGTGTCGAGAATCGAGTTGGATTACAAATTGTAACTTCACGGTGCCGACGACAACCGCCGGACACTCTTGCCTTTGTCCAACAATATCCGTTCGTATGCAGAGATATGTGGATTACATAGTTACAGATGAATCTCACCAGCAATGCGGTTGCACTTCAGTGTCTTAATCCGCCTCGATTTTGAGCCGATGATTTTTATAATATTCATGCTTACTGCTTGTAGAGGCATTAACTGCTTACTGACGTCACGAATCACTGAACACACGAATCAGCATGGGTTTCCTATTGGCAAATATCGTTTGAATTGCGGTTAGCTGGAAGCTCGGAACAGACTTTTAATGGTTACACTTTTCACGCACGCTTTCTGCCATTGCAAACATTTTTCTTCTTAATATGGGGCGCCGTAGGATAAGTGCCCGTTGAATAAGCGAACATCACACTGGCTCACCAACGTCACTCTAGAGTAGTTAACGGGCATTGCATGGCAATTTTTACAAGTGTAGAGTGCACCCAGTTGAGAATCATGACATTAGAACTATCCAACATCCACGCCATGCATGGCTACGTTAAATCTGCTGAAAACCAAAAGAGAGCAACGAAGTATGGAAGAAACCATTTCGAGTGAAAAGTTTGAGATTCTTTCATGCAATTTCGTCAGTTTTTTGCCTTAAGTCCTCTACGTTCACTTTATGGAAAGTTTAAAAAGTAAAACCTCGGGATGCATTCCCTTTGATCGGCGATTCTAAACTAAACAAATCCAAAAATCCTTTTCCCCAAAAGGATATTGCTTTGTTAGAGCGAAAAGAGTGAGCGATTTTCTCATTCAGTTTTATATTTCCATTCCAGACCCTGGCGTCACGTTAAAGCCCTTAAAGTATACAAATGAATATCCCGGTGGATCTAATTTCTCCGAACGATAGATACATATATTGTACAATAAAAATATTTGTGACTGGATAAGGCCATCCTCGATTGTGTCAATTTGGCATAACCGACAAACATACTCGTGTACCCGGTGCTGGTCATGTCGACCGTGTGACTTGATTTCCTTTGTTTTGTCGCTCGACTTTGTTATCCTGCTTTTGGTTGTTTGGTTTATGGGTTATCGTTATCCCTGCGGGTATAAGATCCGAATACCATCATTTCGCTGGTGGTGGAGTATGGATGCGGTGCCGTTGGCCAAGGACAGATGGGAAAAAAATCGTGCCAAACTTTTTTCTCGTTCTTATATCCCTTATGTATTTGTTTTTGAGTTTATTGCCTGTCATGGACACTGGATCGGATGCCGGATGCGTCTACTGCTTCCTTTTGATGTCAATTTGCCATGAAAAGTCGATGTTTCTGTTGCAATCCTTGTTGGTCGTCCTGGTAGAAATTTTTATGGACAAAGTAGTTAAAGAGGGATGAATTAGCGTTTTCCGAAAACTCAGGAGTTTAGCAATTTACTCTGTTTTAGTTGAGGCAATACGGATCATAGTGTTGACATAAAATTTCTGTCGATTTAAATAAGAGATGACCAAAAGTTAACAGCTTAAGCTATAGTTTAAAGCGACGGGTGGGAGCACTCATTTTGTGATGTCTCGTTTATCAGTTTACTATTTGGCCGTTAAACAGCTGTCACGGGCAAAATACTATGGTTAAGCTCAGACCCATAGCCAATTTACAGGGTAATAAAAGTGGGTTCGAAAATGTCATGTGTGTCGCTTGTCAGGTGTAGAACCAACGATTATTGGAAGATACTCGTGAATACGCATCAATACGTCAATAAGCCGTATAACGCTTCGAATATATTCGAATTATTTTTCGGTTGCAATCAAAAAACATGTGAACATGTCTCTCCCACAATTTGATCCATTTTATCCTTGGGTTCAAGCTTGTCTATTTTCTCTTAAAGATTAAAAATATCAGATGGTGATAATATGATTATTTTCCATTCATTGATGGCCAAAGAACATCGTAGAAGAAAATCAGTTCCATCGGGAACACCATAGTAAACTGTCGAGTCACAGCGATTCGAATTCCTGGAGACTAAGATAATTTTCACAAAACGTCAAAAATATTACCCAAAGTGAAACACAATCAGAAAAGCAACCACTGGGGGATAAACGCTCCTTGAGCTATGTTAAGTACGTAGAGCCTCAACTACTGAATTGAGTTAATAGGATTTAAAAGAAACGAAAATGAGTCATTGAAAGGTTGTCAAAGGATATTGTGTAGATACCGATAATTTGACAAACCTTGGAGGGAAGCCCTAACCATTTAGACCGGACATACACCTTAAATTGATGACTTCAAAACCACTTATGAAAGTGTTCATAATGACGAGCTTGTATAGAAAGTATACATTTTTTTCCCTGAAGACTGCATGTCGCAGCGCCTTCGCACTAAGCAGGTTTTGCACTAGGGGTCTGATTTACAAACTGCACCAAACATCATTCGTTTTGGAGCTCTTGTATGATTCGGTGCAAGTTCGAAATGCAGTTAACATAAAATTTTGTGTTGGATGTCAAAAAATTTAAGTTTATAAGCGGCTCTATAAGCTCTCCGAAGATAGCCGAGAGAAGTTGGATGACCGAGAGAAGCTGGATGTCGTGTCTATGTCCAGAAACGACGACAACGAGACGACAAGAAGACGGAAGAGAAGATACCACCTTATAATCCCCGCTATTTCCAGCTATGAAATTTTCTCTAAGAAAAATAAAACCGATGGCAAAAATGTGTCCGCGTTTAGAGATTGGAGATGTGCTTTGAAAAATTTTGAAATTTTGTAGCAAAATCTGAAATAAATCAAATTTTGAGGCCTTGAAGATATTGTGCAAAATTCATCATTACATGAGGCTCAGCTCTGTCAAGATTTTGCTATCGTTTTCAAATGCGGGCGACACTAACGTGATTAGATAACAGCAGCTAAGTGCCAATGAATGTCAATAATGGCAAAACCAAGCCGATCTATGTTTGAAGAGAAATTTTATTTTCCAATTTGTGGATTTTTTTTTGTTATTTTGTTAGTCGTTTCGCATGCGTAGATGTGTTGGTGGTCAAAGTTGCTGGCATGAGTATACTCGTATATCAATAAAGTGGATTCATATTGAAGCAGATGATATTGATATAGATGAATAAATAAAATTCTTTTCATAAACCATATGGTCCTGGCCATTGATAACCATTCCTCAAAACAGCAATCCAATAAACGGTGTGTAAATTTCGCGCTACACATAGCGCTATATGCGATAAGATTCGCAAAACGTGTTGAAATAGTGAAAATTAACTACAAAAGCAGTGAAAATAGCATGAAATCATTTTGTAAAATATTTAGTGCTTTTGGTCATCATCTAAAGTCGAACAAATATAGTGATTTTAGTCGATCAATTTGAACATCATTGATCCATTAGTGATGTTGACTAAAAGTCTGCTTAAGATTTCACTGTCGTAACTGAGAGTGGAATTGAAAACCCTGATGTGATCAACGCAATTCGCGTAAGGACCAAGGTCTACATGCTGAATGACGAAGCTCATTTTAATTTGTCTAGAGTTCATACATTTCAAGGCAAATAGTGTAACAACTCTTCATCCACAACATTTTGGTGTGGATTTTAGGCTGAAAATCATATTTTTTTCGAAAATGATGCTGATGAGACCATATCAGTGCAAGTGCTAGGGAAGTAAACGAAATTTATTTTCAGCTAATTGACGGTAGAGTTGCGAAATAATGACTCTATTAGTTGATAAATTACTCGGATATGTTAAAACTGGAAGTGGAGACCTTCGTGCTTTTTATCACTTTTTGATTTGTTTACTTCGGACTATATTAAGATGCGACCCAAATCAATGCTCCATCCGAAATACATCGGCAATTATGCGAAAACGTGATGAAAAATTTCACCAGAAGAACGATTATTTGTTGGCTAAGTCAAGGCAAGTATGTGGTACACTGATGCTACCATCAGAATTAATACTACAGATCAAGATGAAAATATTGTCATATTTCATAAAAACATTGAATTTTTTCATCGACCTAAAGTGACACCTCTTGTCGAATGACCCTTGATATTTCATACCTAATGTCTTTACCATTTTATGCACAGTGTAGATATTTTTTGCCGGCCATATTATGGCTCTGTGAATTTGTTTTCAACTCTCTAAGCTGATCATGCATAGTTGGCTTGAATAACGGGTCATGGTGATACATTGGTTTAAGCCGAGATCGGCACTTAAGGAGATTCATTTTCCGGAACTCGGAGATCACATAATAAATAGGTCCTCATTTTAAAGAGCTAGGACTCTAAAGGAAAACTAAAAAGCATTATCTGCTCTACTTGATTCTCATTTCTTACAGCTGTAAGCAGTAGTGGACGTCGATGATCATTGGTCGTAGTAAACGGTAAATAAAGAGTCTAATGATAAAACGACTCCTTTCTGTGGATCATGCCACCTCTTTTTGAAATCCAATAAATATAGCCCACCACATCCTTAACTCCCATTCATCATTCGTCATTATCATCCCCTTATATCAATATCGAGGCGTTAAAGCCTTTCGTAAATACGAGCAAATATTAATCAAGTGCGGCAGGATAAACGGCCATTCACTTGGATATCCACATTTAATCGACTTCATTCACAATTATCATATTTTCACCTCGAAATTCGACGTTCTATAATACATCCGGTCAGACACAAACTGTCGTAAAAAAAATCGAGCATGTAACGACTGCTGCACTTGCACATACATATGTATGTATGTATTTGGCACCAGATTTCATGGTTTCATGATTTTCAATACCAGACACTTTCGCCTTTGGTCACGTTCGCGGAATCATCAATTTCAGCGGTAATCCTGTGTCGCGAAGGTTTTCAGAAAACGACCAATGCCATCAAATAAAAACGAGGAGTTAAGGGCAATCAACCAAAAGAAGGGGGAAAAAAACTGAGAAGAGGGAAATGACAATGATGAAGGAAAAATGTTTTACGATCCAATTGGCAGGATATAAAATTTTGAAAAATAATAAATATCCTTGCTGAGATGGGGATCACAGATGGACCTGTGATGAAGGAGTCATGTAGGCATGTGTGACATGACCATAAACGAAGTATGTGGCCAGCTCCAATTGTCACTTTCTTTCCTCGTCGCTGGACTATGTTTCTCTGGTGGTGCTCCTACGTGCAGGATGAAAGAAAAGGAATTTGCTTCTATTTATGTCCGTGTCCCTTTCGTCGGATTTTCCAATTCCATTTTTATTTTTATTTTTAAACCACGTCCTTTGTGCATATATTTCGATTTCAAGACATTATAACACCACCAGCTCCATCCCTATCCATATGGTGTGACTGGCAGTGCCGATGACGATGATGATGCTGACAAGGATGATGATTATACAATACATGGAACGAGATGGATCCAAGTCCAAGGCGAAACCCCACGAGCCAGTGGGGGTTGGTGGTACACGAAGGGATGGCCTTACATACTGATAAATGAAAGACGGACAATGGAAGAAGGATGCGATGAAGAGCTCACATGTGAAAAATGTGATCTGATTATTTATTTACGGTCCTGAGGATGGTGTAAACTGTGCCTAAATGGCCAAGTATCCAATTTAAAAATTAATGCCGCTATGCGGACTGTTTTTGGTAGTGGGGCAGGAGTCTTTCGAACGAGCGAACTATAAATTATTATGGATTCCATGTCAAGATATGAGGTCGACATACAAATGAGCCGACGCCGATGTGGTGTATGTGGCTGGTCTTAAATGTGTTGTTATGCGAGGACGACGCTCTCATACCGTGCCCTGCTTGTTGAAACATGTGTTACATGGGTGTAACAGGGACGGGCAAGAGGCTTCCTTTTTAAATTATTAGTTTTACAGCCGATGAGCTGGAGGCGGTTGTGGGTAGCTGCTGGTCATTGCCGTGAAAATTTATTGAGGTGGACGAGCCCGGATGCCAATGGACAATGGGTGGTGGATCTTATACAGACGAAAGTAAAGTGGGCGAGTGGGTATAGTGTGGGTAATCGACAGACATTTTGTGAAAGTGTTTCATTGAATTTTAAGATGGACGATGGGGTTGAGTTATAACTTGTTTGTGGGAGATAACAATAATTTCACTTGTAAATGGGTTTGCAGCCTTCTAACAGAGCAGGGGCAGTAGAGGATGGTGTGGAATCTCATTAAATTGTTTTACATCTAAATGGAAAGGCGAAATAATTTATGCAATTATGATAAAAGTCACAGATTCAGGTTAAATAAAGGCGAATATTAGTTTTGCGAAAAGCCCCCTTGTAAAATAGCATGTTATAACTAAAAAAATATTTTAAAAGGGTTGAAAAAAGTTTATAAAACTCGGGGGCTATTAAGGCGCCTCTATCATATGACTTAAAAAACATGTTGGAATTGTTCTTCTTCTTCTTCTTCTTCTTTTCCTTTTTCCGGCGTTGTTATGGTCAGAAGTGTAGGACCATAACCTTCCCACTTAACTGCATTTCTACTGGTCCACTTGTGGGGTCCGCCGGTTTGACCTCAGAAAGTAGCGGCAGGCTTCCCGGTTTGGGATTACTTCATCGCTGAGGCCAATCAAATGCTGGTGTTTTTGCATTTGTTTGCACCAATTGTTTTTCGGCCTGCCTTTTTTTTTTGTGACACGGGCATGCTCCGTGTTATTATTGTTATTAATATAATTACGAGATTCCAATCAATTGACGAAAGTTCAGAGTTGATCATTATCTGTTCTTATACTAATTGAAGGGTTGTAAGTCTAAAGGGTCAAGTGCCAAAAAATCAAAAGTCAATATTTTCAGGAAAATGCAATCTAAGTGCCAAGCTTAATAATATCCAAATGGATCAAAGTGTCTTTTTCTTTTAAAATTTTACCCACACACAAATAATGTTGTGGTAGGGTCTACGTGCCAAAGAACTTTCGCTCAAAAGGGTCTGTGCCTGTGTGCGTTCAGGGCGAATTAGCGGGTGGTGATGGCTGTTAGCATGGGCTTATGTTTGTTAACAGTTAGTTGATTAAATTACACGGTACGAAATGGACGCTACATCATCGAGTGATCAAAACATTCAGAGAAAACGTAACCCAGAAAATTTATTTTTATTATGTATTTTTTTCGTATATCTCTTAATAATAAAATTGGCACTTAGACCTTTTAGAGTTACAACCCTTCAATTGAATAATGCAATGATACAAAGTTAAATTCTTATTTAAAATACTCCACATTTCTCTGTAATGCCGATGTTGTCGCTAGCGCGGGTTACGTCGACACTTGATACGCAAAGTCGTGGGAACGTTTCAACGAACGAACTTCCCACCTTCCCAGAGCATGCACCGAAACTTGGAATTGCCTTTTCGCAAATTGAAATGATTTTTTCGCACAGAAATGATTACACTGCATCAGCAAAGTATACAGGGTGTCCCACGAGCAGTGTGCCAAAAAGCTAGAGCGTGTAGGTCTAGTCAAGACAAGAAAAAAATCGTATCGGAGGGGGGGGGGTCTATTTCCCCCCGTTTAGCCGGGAGGGGCAATTTTCTAAAAAATTGACTTAATTTGGAAAAAAAATTATTATAAATCAAATGTTACATCCACAATGCCACGATATACCTTTTTGTAAAGCCAGAAACCTCTTCTTTCATATTGATTTTAAATGAAGCTGTTTTAAGGAGTAGTTTTTGAGAAATTAATTTTCAAACTCAAAATTTTGAAAAAAAATTGAAAAAAAAAAATTTTGAACTACTTTTTTTCAAAATTGTATGTAATTAAGTAGTATTTTTTTTTCAAAAATTCAGTGCTCTTATTAGTTTTTAATTAAAAACAGAAAACCGGATGCAAAAATGTCTTGTAGTTTTTGAGAAATTAAAAAAAAACCCGAATCATTTTTTTCTAAGAAAAACCTTTTTTTTTTGTTTTAACGCGGCTGGACTTGTAAGCAAATTAATGTATGAAACATTGACCCCGTTTTTTATTATTTTTAAAAAATTCGGAGTTTTATGAGGACACAATAAAGTGACACAGTATTGGAATAACCCTGGATTAATTCTTTTTTTTCATTGATAACGCCTGAAAACTGACCTGCGAATTTCTTCTGGGTACGCCCGCCACCGATGGGTTGTACCCGAATTTTGGATTTGGTCCGACGCAATCCCTCCCTTAGTACAAGGAGGATGGCTATTATGCTTGGAGTGCCCAAATCTAGAGTATGGAGAGTGCTTCATACCGAAAACTTACACCCGTACCATTTTAGGCCAGTTCAGGGACACACCTCAAACGACAAGTTTTTGAGAGCAGAATTTTGTCGATCATTACTGCTTCGAGATGAAACTGAACGAAACTATTTTGCAAGGATATTCTGGACGGATGAAGCACAGTTTACCAGAGATGGGGTTACTAACTTCCACAATTTGCATCATTGGAATAGCACCAATCCACACAACAAGAAACAAAATAAATCACAACACCGCTTTAGCTGTAATGTTTGGCTTGGTATTGTTGGACAAACTGTAATCGGGCCCCGGTTTTTGAATGCCGTTATTAATGGAGAATCATACCTGCAGTTCCTACGAGACCTTTTGCCCGATTTGATGGACAACGTCCCTTTGGTCATAGCAGATAATTTAATTTACCAGTAAGGTGGAGCACCAGCACACTACAGCTTACATGTTAGAAACTGGCTGGATGATCATTTTAGTGACCGTTGGATCGGAAGAAGGGGCCCCACGGAATGGCCACCTAGATCAGCAGACTTAACTCCTCTAGATTTTTATGTGTGGGGATTCATGAAAAAATATGTTTACGAAGTGGAAATAGTATCTTTGGAACAACGGATTGAAGTCGCTGGAGTCAAATTGCAGGAAAATTTGTCAAGCATAGACTAATGTGCAGCCATTAGAAGGAGATATAATCTTTGCCTTCTAAAAAATGGGGATCATATTGAAAATTTATTATAATAAAACTCCGAATTTTTTAAAAATAATAAAAAAGAGGTCAATGCTTCATACATTAATTTGCCTAAGTCCAGCCGCGTTAAAACCAAAAAAATGTTTTTCTTAGAAAAAAATGGTTCGGGTTTTTTTTAATTTCTCAAAAACTACAAGACATTTTTGCATCCGGTTTTCTGTTTTTAACTAAAAACTAATAAGAGCATTGAATTTTTGAAAAAAAAATACTACTTAATTACATACAATTTTGAAAAAAAGTAGTTGAACATTTTTTTTTTCAATTTTTTTTCAAAATTTTGAGTTTGAAAATTAATTTCTCAAATACTTCTCCTTAAAACAGCTTCATTTAAAATCAGGATGAAGGAAGAAGTTTCTGGCTTTACAAAAAGGTATATCACGGCATTGTGGATGTAACTGTTGATTTCTAATAATTTTTTTTCCAAATTAAGTCAATTTTTTAGAAAATTGCCCCTCCCGGCTAAACGGGGGGAAATAGACCCCCCCCTCCGATACGATTTTTTTCTTGTCTTTACTAGACCTACACGCTCTAGCTTTTTGGCACACTGCTCGTGGGACACCCTGTATAGAACACAATAGAATTAGAGATAAGAGAAGTAAGGAATATTTGTAAGCTCAATCAAGTAAATCGCAGGCTCTTCAAGTTCTAATAAAAATCGTTTTGTCTAAGAGAATTTCCTTTCTTTTTAAAAAGATCAAACAGGAAGATTTATACGTAAGTCGCGTGTCCTATATTTATTTGTTAGTATCGAAGTCATTCACTTTAAGATCTTCTGGTACGTGACTTTTGATCTTATTTATTTATGCTAGGAACCCGACCCTCAAGATTTTAGTTTTTCTTTTTTTTTTTTTAACAATGAAGCCCATGAGCCTTTACCTATAACTACTTATTTTTGTAATTGTAATACGTGCTATTTTCAGCGTTTGATTTTTAATTTTTACAAAAAGACAGAAAACATGCAAAAGTGTACAAATTTTTATTTGAGTTAATAAATCAGTGCTTAATGCCATTTACCTTGTTCTTTTATGTAAGTGTCGACCACGATTACGAGGTCCATATAGAAAGTCTAATTTTAAATCACGTTTTTGGTCATTTTGGCTAATATCTAACTAATAACACCCGTAATGTTGTTTTTCGAGGCTGAAACTTATTGGTATTGACGAGTAAACTCACTGAACTTATTTCTCAATTGGTCCCTCCTGTTGAAACTATATGATCATCAAGTTCAGGTCATGCATTTTGGGCAAAAAAGATGTTCGAAATCGTTGAACGATAGCGGGCACCATTGACGTAACCTTGTTCTCACGGTCATCTTTGACAAAATACGGGCCAATGATTCTGCTGGACCAGAAACCGCACGAAACAGTGCTCTTGTTACTTTTCGGACCAAATATGGCAGTTTTGTTTGTTAATATACATACATATCTATTCAACCAGAAATGAGCTTCGTCTCTGAAGAAATTTTTCAGTAAAAAAAAGTAAATCTTCCTCCTGTTTTTCTAAGGCCCACACCTCGATGCTGCGGCAGGTCGCTGGGCTTCAGCTCTTTTTGCAGCGTTTGGACTAAAATTCTTGCGAAAATCGTCTTGGGTATTCCTGTACCACAAAATGCGAATAGCAACCAATGGCCAAATCTGACGAATAAGGCAGCAATATTTTTCTCTGTACGCACTCTACGCATACGAATAGGTCTCTCGTAGTATGAAATTGGTGCGAAATTTGGTCACTATGGTTGCATTGCAGTTTCAGTAGGTCGATTACGATGACCGTAAAATTGTCGCAAAAAAGGTTTTATGATCCACGAATTTCGAGAATAAAATTCGACTATTTGTAAGCATTATTTGGGTGTAGTTTCCTCGAGATGAAATGGCAGTATTAAGTTAGCCCACTTATTTTGAACACATGTAACGAATCTTACGTAAAATGTCAAAAATAGAACATTGGAAAATCAAGCAGCAATAAAATCACAAAAGCTGATTACTTTTTACATGATTTCATTTAGCAACGCCTAGGCAATGTGTCGTTGCCTTTACTGACACAAATTTCTTGATCGAAAGTTTCAGAAAATGTCGTGGCTTGAGCAGAATTTGTATGGCACCATCTTCAAAGAATCCCTTGATTGTAATTTGGCGATCGTTCATAGTTGTTCCATTCACTTCTTCTATGCCCGTCATATTCAAAGCCGATTTACCTAAATCAATATTTAAGATTTCCAAAACTCATGTTTTATTATACATATTTGGCGTCCAGCCTGTGGAAGGAGACAAATATTTTGGAGAGAAGTTTTATTAGTATCCTTCTGACGAGAAACACCGTGAAATATGACTTCAATGGCTTGGCGGTTGTGTTCGCATCCACAGTGTTCGCATCCACATCCTTGTGCCATTGGTGTTAAAAGTGGATCAAAAGGTAAGCCTTAATAGCTGATATTGCCTTTTAACGGGTATATATATATATACATATACTTTTGAGTTATTTTTAATAACATAACAACTGAAAACGCGCTCATATCATAGTAATGCAATCCGCCAAATACAAATTCTTCTGTTACTTACAGAAACATACTTCGTACTAACTCGTTTATTTTGTTAGCTACATATGTAGGCCGACAGAGCTGCAATATGATACAGGGTGAGAGCTGCCTATAGCTCTGTTAAACAGAAATAGAAAAGCATCCCAGAATTCTATGAAAAAAAAAATAAAAGTAAGCGTTATTAAGCAATACTATCAAAGACCATATAAGGCCTGAGGAATCAAAAGGGATTTCTAAACGGACTAACCCGACAATTGTAGTTAATTATGGAAAACAAATTTTCCGTGTATTACATAATGGTGCCGACAACCACAATCGTACTTCGCAGTCCATCCACTAGAGTATAACGAACCTGATATGTGAAACCACAGCTCACTTGACCCCGATTGAAAAAAACAGGAGATTGGTTTAAAGCTCGAACGATCGTTATAGGCTAGATTTAATACTTACCCAATAGCAAATGTGGAAATGGAAAAAATTCAGAAGTTTTAAGTCAAAACCGGCTTAAAAGCTACGAGAGATAATACCATGCAAAGTTAATTAGGACCAGTCTAGTTTTGACATCCCCAGCTCTTCAGGTTGTTAAAGATGATTACGAGTAACTTTTGCTGATCCATCAATTTGGATAAGGAGCTTACTTAGATCTTCGATATCATAAAATGGTTTCAGAGAAGATGATAATGGTTTTTAAAAATATCATACAAATTCTATGACGATGCAAGTAGCTCGATATTCAAGCCCTTGCTTGAATATGCAGAAGTTAATAAAGCCTTTGTTAGCACTGGAGCGAAGGGTTCATTGACCCAAGAATATTCAATAGTGAGCATGTTATGCCAATTTATCCGCCATAGCTAACATAGGAAGTCTGGTGGAACGATTCTAACGACCGTAAACTGAAGTAAAGTTGCGATCACTTGCATAGATTTTCGGAAGTTGTTTTAATAACTTGCAAACGCTCCTCTTACATGAACGTGATTAAAACGTAAGCCTTTACAGACTTTTTACCATCAACATTGTATAATAGAGAGAAAGGTTTCAACGAAAGCAAATTATTGCGACCTTCGTTAGACAGAGAAAAAACCCACCAAACTATCACAACCTGCCTAGGACTTACAGATTATCTTACATCGAAAATCACTTCACTCTGAAGAGCAGCTCCAAATCACTACTTAGTCCCTAACGACCTACTCGTTGGCCCTTTGTGCAAACTCTTTATCACACTTTTCAGTTGATGCCACTGAATGCTACGAAAATCATCCATGCCCACCGTATTCGATTCTATTTACTTCCTTACGCCACCGCCTCCTTATCTCTGGTCATCCCTGGCCACTTGTTCATTTTAAATGAACCAAGATCGTTGAAATAGCATCGATTCCAGCAGTAAATTGACAGTCACAATCAGTGTCATTAGAAGCAATGAATGTTGAAGTGATAGCTCGTCAAACTACTGAACAACCATGCCGTCACCGCCCGATCTTCCCCTTGGACTTTCGCTGTCCATGCTAGACATCATTTATTATCCTTTGTCAGACAAACAATACACCAAGAAATCGGTCACAAGCAATAAGTTGCGACGGCGATGAAGACACATATACGAGTAAAGTGAAAAGTGTCCTTAGTCGTATCGAGCTGATGTTGTCGAGCAATGTCAACAGCGTCTGGATAATAGGTAAAGGAAATCGACCACAACGGGTACACCCTAGACCGTACGATATGACAAGCTTGCTCCTATTCCTTCTGACTTTCGTCCTTTTTTCGGTCGAGATCTTAGTGTATACTTTGCTGCTTCAAAAGGAATGCAATGATCTGTGTTCCCTGCCCCCCTGTCCCAGCTACGAATCGATTCCACGGGTACGGGTTGACTCGTGGCATAAAACGAGAACTTAATATTTTATTACTAGCATCCTCATCCATGAAAGGAAGGAGTGACATCGAACTCCCTTCTGTCGTGGCGTGGATCGGATCGGATCATGTGTTTATGTTGCCACTGGCTCCGACTAACTGCGACCGGGACGCTCACAGTTTACTATCAGGTTTAGTGAATTGTGTGTCACAATCGGGAAACCACTCAAACTTAATTAAATCGTTGGGTTATTAAACTTATTTATCCATGTCTTTCATTGCCGGCTCTTGTCGTATCCTCTCCCTCCCGCTCATCCGTTTAAGTTGTTCCGAGTAAAAAAGACACACAAAGGTAGAGCTTGAAATGAATTCCTTGTACAACGTGCGACACTTGAGCGACTAATTGTATTTGGTTTGCCTTGGCTGCTGGACAGGATCCTTCGATTGGAATTGCTTAAGTTGAAGTGCTGCGCTGTTGTTTGTCGTTGTTTATACACTTGTCGAGTAGTCGTCATCGTCATTCACATCGTAGCGCCAGCGTCATCGTCATAGTCCTTATTGTCTCAAACCAACAACCGAGAGTGGAAGGTGGCTACAGAGCATGGTTATTTAAAGCAATAAAATTGAAACTTGTTCTTTTGTTGCTCATTCTATAATCCTGGCATGTATTATTGTGCACAAGGAGCGGGAAGACTTGGGTTAATTGCCAAACAGGTCACGTAAGGAATAGTCCGCTTAGTTGCCACCTACTCTAAAAGGAATAAAATGAAAGGGAAAAAAGAAAAGCGAGGACTTTAACTACGGTTGGCCTGGATTTTTTCCAATTTGCTCCATCGACACGGTGGTCTTCGGGCGATGGTGGCAATGGCGGAGGTTGAGATGGCTGGAATAGGGCGTTAATCTTTTCCTATGTATTGATGTACTGCTTGTATGCTGCAGAGTTCTGTAGCAGGTGGTATTTGCTGTCGGCTGCTTTGTGTGATTCTTTCAACTTGGCCCTGCCTTTTTACTTTACCTACTCGTCCTTTCTCTTAAATGAGTTGTTAATTGAGCAAAGTGGATGGAGGACGGAAAAGGAAATGAAAAATATTTTGCTATGAGTGCACGCTGCAAGCAGTAAGCAGCTGAACCTGTGTTGTGCCTCGTTGCGGAAATAATGTGCTTCTCAATAGGAGAAAGGTGAAAGGCAAAGGGGTGAGGACGAGAGCAAGACGGAGTGCAAGTTCTATAGCATGCAGATTGTCAGTTTCAAGAGCGCATTCAGAGTCATGATAAGCGGATAAGGAATTCCCATGCTGTGATTTGTCGTTTCCTTTTTTGCTTCCACTCTTTTCACTTGTGCATTTGGAGTTTAATGAGGTCAGTTGAGAACACTGAAAATGGCTAGTTGTTTCCCTGTATTCAGGTCTATTCTGTATGCTTGGGTTGGAATTCGATTTAAGCGCTGAATCTAGGTATTTCGAATGAGCTCTGTTTAGTTCAATGTTTTGTGTTCCTCTTTTCATGGATTTGGATTGAAAGGATTGACTTTCGGCAGGTTAGTTTCTTTGTTGTGCATGGTAGTTGGACGGAAATTGAAAATTGTTCCTCCTTGATGCAGGGGGATAGGAGCACTCAGCTAATAAGACCTAAGGGCGCAAGAGCTTTCAAATAATGGGTTAGATCTGAATTTTCTAAAATAAGAGAGAAGAAAATTTAAAAGAGAAGAAATTACAATTTTAACACAATTTTATCTTATTTTTATTTACTTCTACGCTCATCACTAAGCTGTAACGTACTTATATTGCAATACCGACTACGAGGGTTCTGTGACCAACCTTTAGTGAAAGTCTTCCTGCCTGCGAATGAGGCAAAGTGAAACACAGTCCTTGCATTAGAGAACCTATCCAATAGTAAATGAAACTAGACCAGTTTAATAAAGTAATCAAATTTCATCCAATAAGGATAGTAGTTTAAAGACCGTCTTCGTTCGGCAACTTCTGCTAAAAATATAACCGTCATAAATGAGAGTACGACGGAAAACCCAGGTGTATCGATTTTGAAACGATCACAGGAATTGGACCTATCCTCAACCACTTTGCACCGCTAAATTACATTGTGATCTGGGAATCCTATTTTTTTTTATATCCACCAGAATTGAAGCTGGTAGGCCACGCACAACTCCGTACTTTCGCTGATTGGGTGCTAGAAACTAATGAACAAGATCATTCTGAGTGTCATGGCTCATTTCCTTTTTTCTGGCAGGAGAATACACAAAACTCCGAAAACTCCGGAGACCTGTAAAGAGCTAGAAGGTTTTTTATGTGTACTGTTTCGAGATCTTCTAGAGCTTTGAACCCGCTTTGTGGCACATATCTTGTAAACAAATTAAGACGTTAACTCCGAACTAGGTAATTTTATCATAAAAAAAACGCAACCGTCGGAGACTTGTCTCTGCCTAAAACAGATGCGAATCCTGGGAGTTGTATTTCGGAAAAGTGTTTATTCTTCAAAGTATTATTCATTTATTTATTCATTTATTGCAGCATTAACCCATCTGCCAGCATTCTAAATTCGCGTTGAAAAAACTGCATGAATTTTGAGGCGATCCACGAATCAATCCATTTTCGACTTCTTCGAGGAAGTAAGCCTTAGCCAGGCTATGCGTCACTGATCGGAACAGATAATAATAGGAAGAGACGCTGGAGAATAAAGCGTCCCATTTCAGTGTTTCCTGGTCGTTGAAATCGTCTTGGGCGAGCATTGCCGTGCTACAAAACAATTTTCTGGTGTCTTTGCTCGATTTGTAGTCGTTTTCCTTTCAATACTTGGCTAAACTGTATTACTTGGGTTCGGTGGCGAGCTGATATAATAGTTTTATCCACTTGCTACAACTCGATATATGTATATCACGTTGAACCAGTGCTTGCTTCTTGCAGGTACCAATTACTTGGCCTTCGATAATTCCTAGGACCTCCTAAGAAGGTTATTAACTTGTTCAGTTACAGGCAATGAATCAACAGATTTGTATTGCTTTTGAAATTATCATTTTCAACAAGTTCTTACGCACAGAAGCCTCACCGTAAACTTCTATACACATTTAATCGGAGATTTTTTTCTCACCAGTAGCCTCTTCAGCAAATCTGGATCTTCATTTAAATCATTCAACGGTTTCTGATCGAGGCTTAAAGTTTAGTAATTTCGAAACAAACTTCGCTGATACACATTTCATGCCTAAAATATCTGAAAAAATGCTGGCATGATCCAACAGATACGTGAATATCCTAGGCAAGTTTTCTGACAATGACTGGAAGATTCTCTATAACAATTTTCTACACTGCTTAAATGTTTTCATTCGTTGTTGCCGTACTGGTGCGTACTAGGACGGGCATTGTCATCAACATCTCCTCGGCCGTCTATGAAAAGCTTGTTCCACTTATAAATTTTTTTTTTTGCTCAGAGTGGACCCACCGAATTCCAGAATCAACATGTCAAATACCTTGGAGTACTTATTTTTCTTTGTTACATAAGCTTTAGTACAGATTCCTTGATCCATTTTACTTTCCATAGCAAGTTCTTATATCAGTGAAAAACATATTAAATATCTAAAATGGCTAACAATGTCAGCATATGTTAGAGGACATGTATACCGACATAAAATTGGATATACTTAGCTCACAAAATTCAAAAAGTCACATTTTTCTCAACAACCCCCGTATATTGCTGTAGAGTGGTTAAGGGTTGCCGTTTCCGATCTGACACTTCTGATCAAATTGCATCGCTAGAGGCATCTATTACTTAGCGAGGGATTCTCAATTGCTCATTTGATAGATCACTCAATCTCAGAAGCATAATTATATCTATGGGCGTGGATGACCCTTCTCAGAACGGAACTAAATGCCACACAGTTACGCAGTTGAGAAACAATGGCTATGTTGCGTGACAAGCTGATAAAGTTGTATTGACTCGAAATACAATAGAGACTTCATTTGGCTGCCTACGTCTAGTTCGATTAGTACTATGTTAAATCCACACCGATTCGAATCGATGGCATATCTCATCGCCAAATGGAAATAAACTTTGCCTAACCTTTCTAAGGCCTTTGACAAATTTTGGCGCTAGGCTCTTTTTTTTATAAATGTTTATGGTCTCGATGAATCTATTTTTCTATGAATTTGAAATTAAGTTTCAGGCTGATTAAATTAAGTCGATTTTGATGGTTTCAAGTCTGATATTCACCAAATAAATGATGGTGTTCCACAAGGTTATGTTTTGTGACCTACGCTTTTTGTTATTTTTATAAATTATTTCTTGTTCACTACTTATAATCTAATAAACTCCTTCGCCGTTGACAGTACTTTCAGCTTTTCATATTCGATCCAAGATTCATGTTATTGCTCGGCCGTAGTCTTGGACTGCCAGCGCACGTTAAAGATATTAAATTTCGACCTCGACCGCCATAAGTGGGCTATAAACAATAGAGTGGAATTTAATACTTCTAAAATCCCCTGTAAAATACTGTCTACTTTCACCGAAGCGATTCCTTAGCAATCAATTATTATCCAAAAATGGCGCTCGCGAAATCAAATAACGTGAATCCTTGATATGTGTGTTAGTAAAACCACAGTGACCACAGTGACCACAGTCATCAAGAGCGCTGCGAAAATGTATGTTTCTTAAAAGATGCAAGAAATATTCCATCACTTCTCACTTGGCTTCAATCAATCCATAAGACCTATGTATATCCGTCCCAAGCTTGAGTTCAACTCCCATATCTGGTCTAGTGGTCCCAAGACCTCATTGTCCCTGCAACGATAACTTTGGAAAAAAATGTTTTTCATAATATCAGAGCTTGTACTTTAAATTGAAATAAAAATATTTCTACCTCTTGCGAAAATATTACGTTTTTCTATAAATATAAAATTAAACTTCTTATTATATGGGCTTATATATACTCCCTAGTTCGAAGATGCAAGGGGTGCTATATATACTATGATACAGTAACCGTAAATAGAAAGAGATTTAAGCTAAAAAAAGCTATAGGATATTCGATCCTTCAAGAATACGTGTATTTTAATCTCCAAAATCATTTCCACGTGCCATGACCTTTACACGGAATCTATTTCCAGAGTCACTTGACTTTTTCTTGCTTACCAGAAGTATACCAAATGTATGAGCTTGTTAAAAAAATTAACCAACCCACGAGACATATTTTATTCAGTATTGAAAGAAAAAAAATAATGACATTGAACGATATGGCGGCGTGAACAAAATTAAATCAGAAACCATTTTTTCGACATCGCCCTTCTATCATTCATCGGGCGAGGCAGGAATAACGAGAGGTTGAGATAAGGAATCGACAGATTTACAAACAAGTGTCACTCCTGTAATGCCATTAAGGTATTAAACGCTTAAACAAAATAAATTCAACTTCCGCCTTTCGCCGCGACCAAGGACGGAATAATAATTTTAAATGGATTTCCTTATTTCATCACGTGGCAAGTGAATCGATGAGTTGTTAATCCCACAGGGAATGGCACGGGAGATGAGATGATATCGAAGACAGCTGAAGTGTTTCAAGCCATTAGAGCGAGGGGGATTGATGGATATTCCATATGATAAGGAAACGAGTTTTGAATACCCAAACGGAAGTGGACATTTTAATAAGCTCTTTCTTAAAAGTAATATTTACTTCCAATTAGTGAGTTTACATATGACTGAATAGTTACACCCTAATCTCTACGGATTAAACATGGATATGTGGGCGCCCTGGAGCACAAGACCGCAGGAATATAAATGTTTCTCACATGTGTTTACGTATGGTTTGGAGCCGGTAACCGGATACGATCATAAATATTCAAATTGCTTTGTGATGAATGCAATATGAAGTTGTTCTAGGTCGGTCGTCGCTCTCTTCTCCTGTCTCTTTAGACAGCCATCTCAAAACGCATGCAAAACATCCAGTCATCCGAAATGGCAAGGCAAAATGACGACTCTAGAAATTTCCCAATGGACATGGAGGAGTGAAGAAACGAACAAACGAGTGAACGAAAACAGACAGTTTTATCACCAGTCAGTGACGCTTAGAAAGACTTTCATCTAGTTCAACATATGGAACAGCTAAGCCCACAGCTTGCAATTGCAGCATGATATAGAACTACGTGGGCATAGTCCACTGCATAAGGATATCACTTTCCATCATAATCACAGCGTTCTCGTCGCATCGTCATCATCATCTCGCCATCGCCATTGCTATCACTCTTGTCGCCGTAGCTCGTGTGTCGCTTTAGTCGTCGGCGTCGTCGTCGGTTTTGTCGTTACCATCCAGCTAGTCCAGCTCTAAATGTTTCACTCTTGAATTCAATCTAAATTCAGAGGGAAATCTCATTAAAACTGTCATAATTAAATGTCAACATATGCAAATACAAGGACGCACACCCGACCCGAATTGACTCGTCCGATCCCGGCACATACAGGGCTCATTGAGCACAAGAGAGCCAACACCGAGCAGAGATTTAAATTTTCAATTTAAATACGAAACAGAGAGTCCAGAAGACCTGGACCGACAGAGAACTCTCGTCTACTAGCGATAATTGTTGTATTTAGTTTTTGAAGGATATACCTACACACGTCACACCCGTCGTTGCAGTCGTCGCCGCTCATACAGAAAAGCTGGCCAAGGATATTAGGTTAATTCCGGTTGGCTTTCGGTCCGGTCACATTTACGATACTAGTTTGAACTCAATCTTCAGAATCCCTACCTCAATTGCTTATCTGGGGAATTTAAATATTTTTGATACCGTGCTTTCCGACACACACACATTTACATATTTCAGGGAATAAACGACAAAAGAAAGAGGCCCCAAGGGGCAGTGGAGGAGATACCATAGAGCAGGAGACAACATACCATGAAGAGAGTCATAAACTCTCATGTTGTGTAATTGGAATATTCTTGTCCCCAGGACTTACGGGCATATCGTTCCTATTCCCCGTAACTGCCGTCGTAGCCGTAACCGGAGCCGTAGATACTATCGATGAAATGGAATTCTGAATGATATTTATGGAAATTTGACCTGGGGGTCATCATGTAAGGACGCTCTTGTTCGGTTCGGCAAGTAAGCAAATGCTCGGGTCGTGTATGCGAAGCTCTAGGAATGAATACCTCAGGCTAGTGACGCCGGTGAGGGGCGAATTCAAATTAACACTTGGTGTGATTCAATTTTGAATTGCCTGACGCTTTGATACCATTCCGGTGGTATTAATTATTGTCTTCAATTGAAATTGTCGTTATATTCGTATGTATGTCATGGAATTTGAATGAATAAATGACCGGCTGGTTTGAGGTGGCTTCTAATGAGGGTCATTTTAAGTTGACGACGACGGGGGATCTAATCGAAGCAGTTGTGGGGTTTCCTGATGAATAGGTAAGGGCGGAGTGCCAATGGCGCGCACATGACCTTTCTCATATTCCTAAAGACAATACATATGTATGTATATCCGGTGGGAGGTAGTCACTTTTTGGTTCTTTTGTGTTATTCATGAAACTGTCGATGAAACCTGAGTCATGTGCTGACGTTTTGATATTATCAAAGTTAAATATCTATTGAACTATCAAAGCCTCAAAAAGACTTGTGTGGCTTATAGGAAACCAACAAAAGACTGACTGCCAACAATTCCATATTAGATATCGGTAGACAATCGTTCGTTTGCGAATTGCTCAAGTGAAGAGCCAATTACCCACAGAATCATGTCTTCTACAAAGCAGATGTACAGGATCTAATCGCTTACGTGCATTTTCCACTTCCGATGTGAGGCTTAAACTTCTCATATACCACGAACTTGCTGATGATTATTTGAAGAGATTCGGCATTGCCATTCCCAAACCGACATATTTCAGTCTACCCTTTAGGTTAATTTTTAGATTCCATCATACAAATAGATTCAAAACACCTAACTTCCACGATTACATTAAAGCAGCGAACGCCATCATCAGAATCCTGCTACTGAAGTCTCCATTCAGGCATATCTCTGTGGCGTATGTTTACTTTCTAAGCAAAGATTTTATGTTCACCGAGCAATATCATTGTATAGTCACTTTCGTGATAGTGTTTCGAATAGAGGTTCCACAAGCAATACGTGATACTCTGCAGAGTTGAATGGGATATCTGTATCAGTCATCAGGATACTAGGCTTATGATGTCGTTAAGTTTTAAGAATACTTTTCTTATTTTCATTATAGAGCTATTTCATTTAGAGCTAGTGCTTCGCCAAATTCCAGTCATGCTTTAACTCGTTTTAATAAGGCCCTCTTTGTATCAAGAATTACTGGGAGTATTGCCGGGGTATGTTCTTCGAGTTAACGTTTTGGTGGTTTCTTGCTTGTAGTGCTGCTCCATTTTGCCTTTTAGGCAAAACATAAAGCTTCTCAGCAAGTACGGCCTGTCGATGCAAAAGAGCAATAATTGGACGGAGTTAAGTCTGGTAAGCAAGCGGAATATCAAATTATTTTCTAACTAAAAGCCTCAATCACCCCACATTGATTTGATATTATTTGTTCTGGTCATTTTTCACACAAACCTGGATTTAAATCAATTGGTGGTTTGTAGCATTCAGTATTAATCATTCCACCAGGTTTTAGCAGCTCATAACAGATGACACAGTTCTGATCCCACCAAAAGCAAAGCGTGGTCTTACGTCCATAACGATTTGACTTTGCAGTCGATGATTTATTACCGTTACCTATGACCGTCCAAAAATGATCCACTCCTCATCGCCACTCCCAGTTCGACGCACATTTGATTTCCCTTTATACTTGGTCAAAAGCATTTCACAAGTATTTTTTCGGTTTTTATGAAGACTTTTACTCAGTTCAATCTCGCATTTTTCGGTCACATTTAATTGATTCGCGAAGTGTTGTTGCGCATAATCATACATACGAGTATTAAAGGTTTTCGAAAAAGTAATGAAATGTGGAATATCACAATTTCATAAACGAATAAACCTTTTCAATCTAAAGCACTTTTTGTTCAGCCATTCAGAAAGGTCTAGACAGCAAAGGATATTTTTTTATTCTATTTGTTGATATAGAAAAAACCATAGACATGGTTTGTTCCAATATTATTCAATTCGGTTAAAAGCATTCAAGAAATAAGGAGGAATTATATTGTTCTCAAAAAAATATTTATTTATTCCTCAATATCTATTTTGTCTCCTTCAAAGTAACCCAACACAGATATAATACAGTTGCACTAGCGATTTTTCGAATTCTCGAAGCACTAGTTCATATCAGACCCTTTTTGGTATAGTTTTGAGGTCTTCGAGTGATAGGGTCTTTATTTATTTAATCGTTGTAAGTCTCTTTTCTTTTATGGGTCTTTTCGATATTTTAAAGAAAAACAATTTCAGATTTCAATATGAAATAGTCATGAACTTTTTTCCTAATAATTCGAATTATTTCTTATTGGCAATAACTCATGATTGTAGTCCAAACAAAATATTTTCACATCTGACGGAACTTGATGTGCTTTTTTCGGTGTTGGCTCTTCTGGTCGCTTCCATTGGGATAAGCGAGCTTTAATTCCGCCTTAATAACCACATACCCATGTTCCCAGTTGTGACACTTTCAGCAAACCTGGATCGTTATCCTCCACGTCATTCAACAGCTCATTTTGGTCAACTATTTTCAATTTTGGAACAAATTTCGCTGACATATGTTTCACACCCAAAATATGTGAAAAAAAATTCATGGCATGAGCCAGTCTCAACAGCTTCTCTGAAAGTGGTTCTCCATAAGAATTTCATTCACTGCTTCAAGGTTTTTGGTCAACGTATAACCTATAAATATTCAAAACGCTGAATGTGTCAACATAATATTAGAGTGGTTATGTATCAACATAACAAAAAATATTCGCGAATTGGGAAATTTCTTTCCCAGTTTTACTTAATTTTGTTTTGCTTCCTATTTGAATAAAAAAATGAAATTAGGAAGTATCCGTAGCGATTTAAAGACCATTAATTTGGGTGTGCCGAAGGTATTAGTTATAGGTCCCATTCTATTTTCGATACACATAAAATCCATATTTGAGCAACTATTTACTGGGGAAATAATACCCCTGCCTAACATAAATCATCCTATTCATCCCAAAGAGAATGTTTGCCAAATCCAGTTTTAATAAAAGAATTTCGTATCGTCGAGCTTTTAACATCGCAGTTCCACGATATTGAAACATTTTTTAGGCACTCCAGTAAGTTAATTTTTGGATTGACATGACCTTCTTCAAGCGAAGCTAGAATTTTAGTGATGATTCTTTTTCTGTAAAAACACTTAAAATTCTGTATGACTCCCTGGTCCATTGGTTGTAAGATTGCTGTCATGTTTGGGGGGGAAAAAAAAACAAGCTTAATGGACCTCAAATTTTTGGGAGATTTGTGGGCTTTGCAATTGTCAACCAACATCAGAACTTTTTGATTTTGATCAAAAAACACCTTATCCAATTCTCTTAACCAGTCTTCAATAAACTCAGTCACCATCGATGATTTTTTGTTTGCTCGGCAAACACAAAATTGACAGGCAAAGATTTTATTCCTTGTAAGCATCGTGGCTTATAGCTTTTGTCGATCATTTCATTTCATTTCATTTCATTTCAGGTTTCCCGCCCCTTGCTATGTTTACCACCATGACATTTTTCGCCTTTGAACGCCAAGGTTTTCTCTGGAAGACATTTTTAAAACAGGTCATCTGCATTAAAAATGTCATCTTCACTGCAGCCTTCGATTAATTTTGGCAGAATGTGTTTTTTCCAATGCTCGCAGTCTTCCTGACTAATTGTGGCACTTTCTCCAGAAAGTGTTTTTTGAACAATTCCCTCTCTTTTTGGAAAAAATCTCATCAACATACGTTTTTTAAAACAATTTCTTATCACACTGAACTTACCTTTTTTGAATTTATCGAGCCAACCAGTGCTTGCGGTAAAATCATTTTCTCTCAATCCAATGGCAAAACTCTTTGCCTTCTCCCTAATAATCGTTCCAGAAATCGGCAAATTCAAATCCCTAGCTTTCGAAAACCATTTCGACACAGCTAAGTCAACAGTTTTATACATATTTAAGACTTTTTTCTCATTGATGTTTTTTCGTTTGGTGAATTTTCAACATTTTCCTTATACCATCTTTGTTTTTGAGAATGGTGGAGAGTGTACTTGGAGGTAAGCCATATTTTATGGCCACATATTTCTTCTTAATACCACTCTCAACTTCGCTGATGACTTTTAATTATTGTTCGAAAGTAAGATTCAATTTTCTACCTGATATTATAACAAAAAAGCACGTACAACACTGAGATTCAAATAAAAAACATACACGTCCTACTCAAACTAGCCTTTGAAATACAATGCGAAAAATCACGGTACTTTTAAGTAAATTTAAAAAAAGGAGATTCCTCAATTCCGAGCAAAACTTTGAGTTATGTTATGTGCGTATAACTTCGAATACAATAAGAAATACAGTAGGAAATTTAGAGCAAAAATTTGAGTTAAAGCGAATTTTTGCCATCTAAAACAATAAAAAATTCGAGATGCAGAGAAATTTGAGTTAAAGAAGTTCGAGTTATAGAG
The DNA here is from genome assembly GCA_958301585.1 of Merodon equestris. Classification (NCBI taxonomy): domain Eukaryota; kingdom Metazoa; phylum Arthropoda; class Insecta; order Diptera; family Syrphidae; genus Merodon; species Merodon equestris. The sequence goes on along the minus strand of OY284416.1, from coordinate 16,866,987 downwards.
AAAAAAATTCATGAAAATAGGGTTGAAAATGCAAAGTTCCGGAAAAAACTTTGAGCTATAGAGAAATTCGACTTGTGGAAGTTCCACTGTATTCATTACATTGTTCATTCATTGTATAATTGGGACTAACATTAGGTTGCCGAAAGGATATTCTTTCACGTAGTGTCCTGCTCAATATCAAAGTACGAACCTACGTGCCAGAAAAACTGTATGTTTTTTGTCATTGGCTCTTCATAATTTCTTAACTTTATAAAGCATAATAAGCTTTGGCTTTTTTGGATCTGATTCAGTGTCACTTTTTTTTAATTTTCTAGCTCTTGTTGGTCTTCTATTAATCCAGCAGGGACAACAAAACAGTTTATTTAATCGATAGTACGACTTTTGATTGGTGTGCAATTAACGTCTATAGCTGACTTGTGCTTTATCGCTAAAAATGATTTTCAGACTTTGATCAGATTGTCTTGATCTACCTTAACAGAGGTTCCCTGCAAGATGGCGTTGTATCTTTTGTGGAACATGTTCGTCGATATCCTGTTCAGCACTTTATATGTCTGCGGAAGCTATGCCCTGGTCATCCCCTTACCCCAGAGCCGCCCATTTTTCTGTTGACTGATGTTAAGTCAAGCTAAATGCAATTGACCTTTGGTATAGGAGTTAGGGGCTCACAGTTAATTCTCTTAAAACTGAGGTTGTTCTGTCTAAGAGAGAAATAAAAACGTACATGACGCAAGACGTCATCATCCCTATTTTCAGAGGACCAAATGTTTGGAAATTATATTAGATAGTAGGGGAAGAGGGGGCATGATGGGGTAGCTAAGGAAAATAACAAAAATACAGCATAATTAATGGCACGTTATGTCATTAATCTAACTATGATTTGGTACAGTCTTTGGAAAATCAACTTAACACATTTTTTAATAATTAATCACTTAAATGAACATTATGAAAAACCATCTTACCCCATAATATGGGGTAATGAAATTGTTCCATGATGGGGAAGGCTAATTATTCTCACAAAACAAACAAATGTGTATTTCCTCCAGATCCTCATTGTCCACGCCAGCACATACATTGTGAGCCCAACGTCCACAGAGCTGGCAGGTTACCCAAGGTTCTGACGATGTCAAAAAACTGTGGTTTACATCATTACAATATAAGCAAATGGCATCTTCATCATTGCTCTTTTGTGTTTTGACTGACTGTTTGGTCTTTTGTTTATTTTTAGCATTCCTTTTGAGGCGAGGGTCAATAGAATTGGATGTTTTCCTCGACTTTTTCAAATTTTCCAGCTTATTTTTATAAGGAGTTGGGGTAATTGTGGCTGTTTTTCCTCGCCGGTATTTTTTGCTGAACAGAAGGAATTGGCTAAATATGGATGCATTTTCGAAACTAGACGTCAGATCACGGAACGCTGCACGAATGGCTGGTTTAGGAGAATAAGAACATCCAGGTTCAGGTTCGGGGACGGGTGTTTTAACCACTGTTGGTGTGACTGGTTCGTAACATTCGGCGATTAACTCTGTTCTAGGTGGAGTGGAAGATGTCGTTGTAGCTTCAGGTTCTCTTGCAAGAGTTTCAGTATGAGAAGCTATCGTGGCCGTTGAAGATACAGTTGTGACTGTTGTTGTTGAAGACAGACATGGTACTGCTCCAGATTGGAGACCTTCAGCTTCTGATACCCTTTGTTGTTCTACATTCGACGAGTCTGCAATATTTTGTATGTTCGTAGTCTCAGCAGAAATGAAATCGGCATCAGTAAAATTATTTTGATTATATGGGCATATACCACATTTTCTGAATCCGTTAATGGTGGTAGACATTGTAGCCGCCAAATATTTCACTTATCTGAAATACAGTTACCACACGTCCATAATGTGATCTCAACAGCATGATCGTAATAAGTGATGAGTGGCTTCATAAATGCAACATCTGCAGGCTGCATTTTATGTGTGCAGTGAGGAGGAAAGCAAAGTATAATTACTCCATTTTCACGAGCAAGATCAATCACTTCTAAATTTTGAGTGTGACTAACATGACCATCTAGAAGCAGCAATACGTGGTTAGTAGGAGTAGCTCCGGAAAATTTTATGAAGTTTTTGAACCAAGTCAAAAATATTTCTGAAGTTATCCAGCCTCGAGGATTGCAAATTGCTGTAGTGCCTGGTGGAGCATGATCTAAAAGTTCTGGTTTCATTCGTTCTCTTGGAAAAATCTACTGTGATAGTCTGTCCTCGTTCAGCAGATGATAACGAACTCACTTGTTTTCGTCCTTTCATAGCTAATATTTTGCTTTTGGTTTTAGAAACAACGGAAATTCCAGTTTCATCGCAGTTATATAAAGGGTCCGCCATCTAACCTTTTTTTTCAAGTAGTGCTTATTTCGTGGATGGTAACACTTATCTCATGTCTGATTTGACAGATAATTAGTTTTATCCTTCCGCTGAACGAATATACGCTTGTGTATACGCTTGAACAATGCTTCGCTAAGTGGGCCTGCGATCGACTTACAGAAGATGCCGATTTTGCCAAAAAAATCATCTTTTCAGATGAAGCTCATTTTGATCTTGGCGGGTATGTAAACAAGCAAAATTGTCGCATTTGGGGCACAGAAAATCCGCACGCATACATTGAAAAGCCGGTGCACCCAAAACGAGCCACTGTTTGGTGCGGATTTTGGTCCAGAGGCATAATTGGGCCATTTTTCTTCGAAAATGAGCAAGGAGTGGCCGTTACAGTCAATGGCGATCGTTATAGGGCCATGTTGAACGAATTTTTGTTCACAATAATTGAAGAGGAGGATATTGGCAACATTTGGTTTCAACAGGAAGGCGCTACGTGCCACACAGCCGAAGCTACACTCGATGTTTTGCGCCCTGTTTTTGAAGATCGCATTATCAGCCGCAGAGCTGATGTCGTTTGGCCAACTCGGAGCTGCGATTTGACACCGTTGGACTATTATTTGTGGGGTGCCGTCAAAGATAAGTGTTACGCCGACAAGCCAGAGACAATTGACGCTTTAAAGGACAATATTCGTGAAGCCATTGGTGAAATACAGCTGCATCCAATCGATAATGTGCTTAAAAATTGGACCGATCGTGTAGGCTACTGCATGGCCAGCCGAGGCAGCCCTTTGAATGAAATTATTTTCCATTATTAACCGGAAGGATTGTACTTTGAAATAAAAAAAGAAATTTGAGAAAATATTCAGTAGTTTTTTTTATAGCATTTTCAAAAAAAAAAAAAGTTATTTGGCGGACCCTATATTTTGTCAGGGGTCAATTCAAACTTATCATAAATATCTCCGAGCAACTGATAGAATTTACTTACGGCCACTTTGTTGAATTCCATTGCTCTAGCTGCTGATGTGGCTTCAGATTTGCGAATTGATAAATTTTGATGGCGTTTTAAGAAACTTTTAAGCCAATCAACACTTGCCATTTCCTTAAGAGTATTAAAATTGTGTTCCTTTCCATTTTTAACTGCCAATTGATATGCTAGACGTCTCAGTTCCAAAATGTCGCTCTTCTCTGTATTTCAGATACGCTTCTATTTCGTCTTCTTCTTTAGGTGTAAATATAGTTTTTTTCGGGCCTAAAGGTAAACCAATAGTAACTTCATCGCTTTCCTTCATTTTCTTAACATATCACTCTAAAGTAGTCTGAGGCACTGTGTATACAGAAGCAGCCTTCTTGTATCCCATCTCTTTGCTTAAAACTTTATCTATAGCTGTTTTCATAGCATCTGTCGACCACTCTCCTCTTTTGGTTTTTTTCTTTTAAGTACGTACCATGATTTTACCTTAAAAATAATAAACCAATGTTATTTATTTAGAAATTTAAACGAACCCACACCCAATACCCCATCTTGCCTCAAAAGGTAATTTTGAACAAAAAAAAAGCTCACTAATAAAATGTTTAACGTATTCATACAAACAACATACAATATCAAAATAAACAACACTAGTAATCAATGATCAAAAAGACATAAATGGAGTGATCATAATTACCTTAAAATAATGACGTTTGACCTTACACAAAATTAAATAACGTTAAAACAGTTTTCCGTTTGTAAACAATAGTACGCTCACATGGACGATTATGTCGACCATCATTTGCTGGTGATGCACGAAAAGTATATGCCATAATACAGATTACTATTTTTGTAGTAAGTTGATGAGACTGCTCCTGCGATCGCTGCTACTCGGAACTATGTTATTCACGAAGGCAGGGAGCAACTGTGATTGCTCTTTGTTAAATGCTCCTGGAGGGAGCAGTTTACGGAGCAGTAACTGCTACCTTATCTGTTCTTCTGCTCTTAAACATAGCAATAGCATGGTTGAGAACATGAGAAGAACAGTGTTCTGATTACTTTTATGTGAAAATCTATAGAGGAAAGAGAAAACAATGGACAGTATTCCAAATAATTTCTGAGATGCGTTCACTGGGATAGTGGTGATTGATTTCAGTATATAAAATGGAATATTATTTAAGATGTGCAGATTTGTTATTTCTCTTGCAATTCTTCACATACTAGATACATTTGAATGCCTATGGGGAAGTTGGGAATTTATTTATTTTACTCTCAGAATGAATTTATTTCAAAGTTGTTAACATTTTAAGTTTAAATTTGATGATACAAATACTAGGTAGGGAAATTACATTTGCTACTGAACGCTGCTAAGTTGTAAAATTGACAATCGGCAGTAACTGATAAAATACAAAGAAGACGATAATATACTGTTGTTTGCTTTGTTCTTTTTGTGCGTACTTTTGAAAGTAGCAGTTTAGGTGGTGAAATTAAAAGTATTTGTGAAAAGTTTTAAAGTTATAATTTTTTGAAATGGAGCGAAAAAAGACCAGTGCATTTGGATGTATTTTACACAAACCGTTGGTAAGATGGCTGTTTGTATAATTTGCAAGCAGTCGTTATCCTTCAAAACATCAATAAGTAATTTGAAAAAACATATGAACGTTCGTCATTCCACAATTGTTACGAGAACAAATTCTCTCATGGACGACGTTGAAAACACCACCTGCAAAAGATACATATGTCCATATGTCCAAAAATGTAAATTACACAGAAAGAAAAAATCGACAGGTTGGTAATGAATGTATTTATAAAAGGCTATCAACCTTTTTACATTATTGAGGATGAAGGTTTTAGAGAGTTAATGAAAACATTGGCTCCTACAAATAGGAAATTTCTTTCAAATACTTTATTAGACAGTATGTACAATGAGCAACTCGTTTTGTTAAGATCAAAACTCAATAATGTAAGGAGTGTTTGCATAGCTACTGACCAGCGGACTTCCATAAACAATGAAAATTACATTGATATAACCGCTCGTTATATTGATGATAATTTTGTGTTTCAAAATACCATGCTAGAGTGCATTAAGTTTGAAGGCCCACACCACAGCTTCCATTGCAACCGAAATCAATCGTGTTCTGACGTTATGGGAATTAAAGAACAAGGTCTTGATTATTTTAACTGACAACGCTGCAAACATCACCAAAGCATTTAGAGATCATTTGAACAAGCGTCACTTCGGTTGCTGTGCTCATAAACTGAATTTGTGCGTGCAAACGGCGTTGGGTTTTCGAAGTAATGTCGAGCCTGAGGATACTTTGCAAAATGTCAAAAATAGGCAAGTGAGAAACTTTTGCATAGCCAGGTAATGTTGGGTAATGAACAACCCCTTAGTTTGGTCAATGATATATTCGAACGAGGTGGAACTCAACATTCTACATGATGGAGAGATTTGTTGCTCAGAAAGAAGCTATAAAAATAATGTTTGTAAGCATTAACACACAAATTCAAATGCTTATTGAATGGTTAATCGCTTCCGAATTGTGCACCATTCTACGTCCTTTCGAACAAGCAACCAGGGAAATGTCGGCAGAGAGTTATTTTACTGCAGGCAAAATTATCCCTATATCTGCCGGGCTTGTAAAAATACTGGAAAGGATGCTAAGCGATGGAAGTGTACAAAATACGCAAACCTTTGCCGAAAACCTGCTTCGGGAGCTCAGGACAAGATTTAATAATCTCGAAACGAGTTTAACCATCTCTTCGAACTCATTTTTGGACCCTCGGTTTAAACAACATGTCTTCGAAAACAAAACTGCCCTCAACGCCGTCCAAAAAGACATAACCAACTGGGTGGCCACGAATTTTAACAACAGCAGAAGAAATCAGGAGTCGATAGCGAGTACATCGCAGGGCATCGTAGAGACTGCGGGAGACTATTCTTACTGGAGTTTATTCGACAACAAAATTTCCAGTATGGAACCCAGCACTAGTAGAATATCGAATGCAGTACTTGAAGTGCAGCGGTATCTCAACGATAAGGTGGTCGAAAGGGCGGACAATCCCTTGCAATGGTGGAACATGAATAAAAAAAACATGAAATAAATGTACTTTTATTTTAATTTACTACTTTACTTGTTATTTATTTACTTTTCCTATCTCATTATATTAATTCACTATTTAATTTGCGACACCAAGAGCAGAATCCATATTCAAATCATTAGATCATATGTATGTGCTACCAAATCACAGCTTCGCTTAACTGCTCCTCCTCATAACTGCTTCTTGCGATCGCTGCTACCCTAAAAGAGCAGACAAGCCCACCACTAGTCTTGTCATTTCCCATCTTGTTGGTCGCCCTTCACCATCATACAAACATGTGTACATACGATTACATATAGTCACATTATAGATCATACAGCTCTCTGCAACTTCCAGCTTATATTAGAAGCTGTAAGCTGATAGAGAAGCTGTATCACTTCTCCCTGCTCTATGCTCATCTTCGATAGAAGATAAGCACAGAGGAATTAAAGAGAAGAAAACTCTCCGCTAGGTTTAAGTTAGTTTTAAGGTCACTTCTCTGTTGAACGTCGAGGAAGACACACTTAAGAAAATAAATGTAATTAGTTGTAAAGAGAAATAATAAAGAATCGTAATAAAGAAAAATAATAAAAAATCGTAAAAATTCCACGATAATCTCAGGAGAAATTTCCCAGAAAATCGGATTTACATACATAAACATATGTATAATTTGTTTTTTATAATTTTTTTTTCTCTTAAAATCTCAACCTTTTTAAATAATTCGGAATTTAAAAAAAAAAAAGATTTAGGTTAATCAGTCTTATAAAGTCTTGTAAAGGGCGCACATGTCAAAAAAGTTTCAGTTATTTTACAAGACATCCTAATTGGCTTCTTGGAAAGCGTTCATATGGAAAGCCATGTTTTAGGAAGTCATTGAAAAAGTTAAAATCTTGCGTATAAGGGATTAAATCTGAAATCAAAGAAAAGCTCCTTCAGCTGGTGTTCAGCTATGCTACATGGTGGATTTTGTTATGTGAGAAACTTTATACCTTCCTCATATCAAGTGCCCACTATCTGTATGCATATGTACATACATATGTATGTATAATGGTTGCTCAAGAAAGCATTTGACAAAATCCCTTAAGCAGCTGGAATTGTTAACGAACGCCAAAATCCACTTCGCAAGAAGTACATTTCACTTCCCAAACTACATTTCGGGATAATTCTCCTCAGCTTTTCATCTGATATTTTATACATTCCCGTTCAAAGCTAAATGCTCACACTAAACCTCCTTTTCCCGGAACGTTTTAACCACCCGGTTCATCGTCCAGTTTAACTACATAATTGAATTTAATTTCCATTACTGCATCGCTAATTAGCCTCTTCATTACGACTCAACAACCCAACAAATGTCAGCAGATGTCAAAAGTGCAGACGAGGTTGGCCTCGTCCGAAGCCAACCGACTCCAGAGGAAGCAAGAGCACTACACGGGTATGTACGTAGCTCCTCGTAAGGAGGATCAAAGACCAACTCGTACAGAAGCAGTCACGTGTATTTATTCACCCTAAGTGCACGAGTACATATGTATCTCAAGTGTATCTGAGAACATTTTATCCAAGAGTAAATATTTAAGCAACTAATAGTAGTATGGCAACATCAGGACGAAACAGAATACAAAAATCAAAAAAAAAAAAAAAAAATTATGACGAATTGGGGTGAGAATACGAAATAACAGCACCATCATGCGTCGACATATGCTCTCGAATGTTGTTATCCTTGAGGAAAATCGAAATTCATATCGAATATGACAACGATTGCGCTTCATGCTTCACACGCTATAGATATTTACGTAGTCTCATCCATACACATCAGCACCTACTGGCAATGTATCTATGTGTGCGGGAGAGGAGCTCGTATTTGCTCTTCGTATTTGTCATAATTCTATTAAAAACGACGTCAGCGTCGAAGCTGCCTATCCTGTCCTTTTTTCCGATTTTTTTTTTATTATTCCACATTCATACGGTTATTTGTTATTTATTGCGAAATCGAACGCGCGTTTCATTTCAAATGCCACTTTACACATCGTCCCTTATTCCATCTTGCACCCCACAACTGCTACAAGGTGCCGCACGAAATCGATGGATATCCGGCGCACGAAAATGTGGCAAAATCCAAAGGCAAACACTTTTACAAGATCCTTGAAATGTATTCTCATCTAAATGTTATTTACTTAATTTTTCTTCGTGTCCATATAGTGTGGTGTGGGATCTCTCTGGGTACTTATGGTAGAGCACAAAATCATCGAGCAGGAGAGCCTCCCATCCAAGGATTACAAACCCATGGGACAGGGAAAAAAAAGTCCCTGAAAGTGTGAAAAATTTCAAAGACGAATCGGGACAATGTCATTTGCAAAACATCCTTTTTGTGCTTAATGTGTTTACTTAGGGAGATATTTTTCATCCGATGCCTGCAAATGAAAAGTGATGGCACATCAAGAAATAGGGAGAAGACGTGCCTTCTGTCCCGCCACAAAAACATTCTGTGGACTTTTTTAGAACGGGGAATGTTCAAGTGGAGTTTCCCTGTTTCTGCTCAGCTTGGTTTTTTGTTGCCTTTTTTTTCGGATGGATGTATCGGAAAACGAACCTCAATCTTGGGGCTTTGGAAATATTATGTAAATTTTTATCACAGGCGAACGCAAATACATATACGTATGTATAATTTTCAAAAACGGGACCGTTAAAGAAGGTAGATACTGACACAGTCTGTCTAACAGATCTTGGATCGTATGCTTTAAAACGCGTACATTATTATAATTTTTTGAGAATCTCATTTTCGTTTCATTCTTCCATTCCATCACTTCCCCATCGTTATATTGTCCTGCAATTCACAGCATGGTCTTCCTGGGGTTCTTTTGCTAAGATGATCCACCGCCCATTCGTTCTACGTGTCCTATCCGTATTAAGCATTTTCATTAATCGAACAAGGCTTTTGGTTGAAATTAAGTTCTTCGAGCTCTTGATTATGTCGGTTTCTTCATTTGCCAGTTTCTTTAACCTATGTTCCACCATAGATTCTCCTTAAGCTCTTGTTTTCAATTATCTGAAATCTATCTATCTGAAATCGGTGTTATCGGGTGTTCCGCGTGGTAGTCATCTCGCCCCCTTGATATTTATTCTAACCACTAATGATGTTGATAGCGTTTAAATTCCCAACTCTCCATAAATGCCGATGGTATGAATATGTTTAAACACTTATCTTGCTGACTCCTGCTGTCGTCAATCTGACCTTAACAGGTTCACGAATTGGTATTAAAAAAACCATCTCGAGCTCAACATCAGCAAATGCCAAGCCATCACTGGCAAGCGCTCTTCCTCACCACCCAGAACCTACATTATTCGTAACGAAACCGTTCCCCCTGTAAACTTCTTGGTCGATCTAGGGGTCATTTGCGACCGTGAACTTAACTTTCGTCTCCTTATCGACAACATTATCAAACAAGCCAACTCTGCCCTCGGTTTGGTGAAATGTTAGTCCAAAGAATTTTCGAATTCTAAGGTTACAAAATCATTATACATTACCTTTGTTAGGCCATTTCTCGAGTATGCTAGTCAAGACTGGTCCTCCTTTTACGAATCCCACACTTTCCCAATGAAGCTATTCAAGGTAGACTTATCCGTTTTTCCCTTCGTGGCCTTCCCTGGGCCGACTCCCTTAATTTACCACCTTATATGGATCGATTAAAATGAATCAACCTCCAATCTCTGAAAGAACGACGCGATGTTGCAGATATTCTTTTTATTCACGACCTTCTCAGCGGTAACATTGACAGCCCCACATTATTGGACATGAACTCCCTTTACACCAACCCGCGTAACCTTCGGTCCGTGCCCCTTTCCCGTATACACACTCATTGAACAAATTATGGCTACCACGAACCAATGTCCATAAAGCTGCGCAAAGCTAACACCAATCTTTCCGACCTCACATCAAAAAGTCCTGTCTCAGAATGAAAGCTCACATTAGGCTAATAAAGTGCACCTGTGGTCAAATCGTCAAATCTGAAAAAAAATCTGAAATTTGAAATTATCACCATCATCACCATCATCATCATCATCACCATCATCACCATCATCATCATCATCACCATCATCACCATCATCACCATCATCACCATCATCGCCATCATCACCATCATCATCATCACCACCATCATCACCATCATATCTATCGCCACCATCATCATCATCATATCTATCGCCACCATCATCACCATCATCACCATCATCACCATCATCACCATCATCACCATCATTTTACCATCATTTTACCATCATTTTACCATCATTTTACCATCATTTTACCATCATTTTACCATCATTTTACCATCATTTTACCATCATTTTACCATCATTTTACCATCATTTTACCATCATTTTACCATCATTTTACCATCATTTTACCATCATTTTACCATCATTTTACCATCATTTTACCATCATTTTACCATCATTTTACCATCATTTTACCATCATTTTACCATAATTTTACCATCATTTTACCATCATTTTACCATCATTTTACCATCATTTTACCATCATTTTACCATCATTTTACCATCATTTTACCATCATTTTACCATCATTTTACCATCATTTTACCATCATTTTACCATCATTTTACCATCATTTTACCATCATTTTACCATCATTTTACCATCATTTTACCATCATTTTACCATCATCACCATCATCACCATCATCACCATCATCACCATCATCACCATCATCACCATCATCACCATCATCACCATCAACACCATCATCACCATCATCACCATCATCACCATCATCACCATCATCACCATCATCACCATCATCACCATCATCACCATCATCACCATCATCCCCATCATCACCATCATCACTATCATCACCATCATCACCATCATCACCATCATCCCCATCATCACCATCATCACCATCATCACCATCATCATAAAGGACGGTCATATGCAAGTGGCCAAATCTGAAGCAGGTGGCAAACGAGTGCCTCACGCTATACAATAACCAGCAGAGGCAAGTGTCACGTCTGTTTTTACAAGGCTTTTGTTAAATTTCGACTTTCAAAAAATGGTAATTTGGACTTTCAAAATTAACATTTGGGAATTAAGCTGACTCATCTCTTGAGATCCTGAAAAGTAAGAATAATTGTATCGCGTATCGTATTAGTTTGAATTTTTCCTTGTTATGCTGGTAAATACGACTATGTCTAAAGCAGTTGTCAAAAAATTACAAGTGTCTAGATACCATAGGCCACATTTTTCAAATCTGTCGCTTTAATGTGGATGCCTGTGGTTCACATATGTTGGAACAAATTAAGATATCAATTTTAGACGCATTTTATTCGCCGTATAATTACATAATGAAGGCTGATTAGGTTTTCATCAAATCGATATCCAATAGCCTCCTTTTTTCTAAACAGAAATGGAATCCGCATCTTTCTCTTCCTTCAATCGCCGTTTTGATTTATTTCCATCCTCTTAATTCGCCATAACTTCTTGTACAGCCTGTCCCAATGTTTGCGTATGACTCATTAAAGTGTGTAAACAGTTGAAATCCCCCATTTACACGATGCCCATCTTGGCCACGGTCCAAGTGTTGCTTATTTATATCTCTCTCGACCAATGGTAAATTTTAAGGCAAACCGTCTCGTCGTTCTCCAGCTCGACCTTCTTCAACTGACATCAATTGTCTCGGCACTCGTTGTTCGTCCTGCAGTATTTTCAATTCGACTGTTAGCGTGCACATAACCAGAGTGCCCAAGACCGACGATCCGTCCGACATTTTCCTTCCATCATTTACATCTTGCCCCATCAACTAAACAACGAAAAAAGCAAAACCAAAGAAAAAATCGACCTCTACCCATTATCCTTGTTTGGCATGCTTTCTTTGTGGCTCCAAGGAAACGTCCCCCACGCCCGCCTCCAATTATAATGAATTGAGGTATTAAGGAAAATTGTGCGTAATTAATTTGCATGAAATTGTAAATTGATGGCAGGGACGGGTACAGGCGCTACCAGCACTGATACCACTTCCAACTCTAAGTAGGCAGCCTTTCGAAATGTATATTTGTATGTATGTGTGATGTAATAAGAAAAACGGCTTCAAGAAAAAAAAATAATCAAAAGAAGACGGGGGACAACCCAAGTGAGAGAAAATCCTTTCCACTCTAAGAGGATTTCATTTTATTCATTGGCAATTGGATGTGAGTTGCTCCCGTTGTTGCCCTTATTGTTGCCGCTGAGTTAAAAGGGCATGGAAAGGAGGAAGTCGACGCGTCTAGCACGAAGAATTTTGCATGGCAGCAGCAGCGCTTTTTCTGTGCCAATAATTTCCATTGTGTTATGCTAAAGGAGCGGGGACTGGTGATATTTTGATTTTTCCCTACGTCCTTTTTGTGAAGGGATTTGATTTAATTTTTTCGCTCCTGGTGCTTGAATTATATATAATTGGGTAGCTTTATCTAATACTGTCACAAGGACGAAGCGCATTGTTGCTAGGTTCAGGAACAGTGGATTTAAAGGCAAAAATATTAGATATCTCTTGAGGCAATTTTAACAGCGGGTATACAAATAGGTTTTCGCGAATAGGGTGAAAAGTGAGTTTTATGCAATCCATAATAATTCCGCAGCTCGTCCTAACAACTCCAAAAAATTCCGAACGAAATTTTTATCTTGAATTATTTTATATGCAATTGTTGAAAGAACGAAACTGCCAAATGCTGCGAGATACACCTTGATGATTCTGGCAAAATCAGAATTGTCTAAAAGTAATGGATCATAGGATCATGAAGGAAAATTCGTCCTTCATAGTGGGGAAAAATGAATTTATGAGAAAATGGCCCAGTTGGCTCTGGTTATAGCCGACATGACTTAAAAGTCCAAAGAGGTCAGAAAATAAAGAGAAATTTAGACGGGTACAGTATGCTTTAAGTTGGATTTTTTTATTTTTCGTTTTTTATGAAGTTAAGAAATTTTAAGTCCAGGTCCGTGCCCATTTGGCGCCACACAAGCCTCAGGATCCAGTAACACTTAGAATGTCCTTGGTACCGAGGTAAATACCTTTCCGAAACAGCTAAAAATCATCTATATAGTCAACGTAAACGCAGAGCTTGTACTGTGTAAGGATAAATTATTGGAATAGACTTTTAGAAAAACTTACGAAAAGTTTACATCTTACACAGCTTCAAAAAACACTAGTATTCTGTTGCTAAAACCTTGTTAAATAAAGTACCTTTTTTTAAAATCTTATGTACAACAATGTTTTTGGCTCATAAACTTGATTCTTGTATGTAGTGGGAACAGAGGGGATGATAAGATGTTTGATGGTAGCTGTGAATATCAAAATCATCGAATTTGGTTAGAAGGAAAACAGTTTTGGAAGAAATTATTTATTCTCTAGTTTAGTTTAGGGCTGAATGACATCGCCATTAATTCATCATTGAAGAAGGGATTTTAAACAAGTTTGATATTCACAAATGGCAACTTGATTATTTATAGTGTTTCATTTAACGATTCGCCATAAATAGATTTCGTCAAATAAAGCAAGAGTGTATGACTATTACAATTATACCGTTCTCTTAGTGGCAGTATACTTACTTAGCATTGCCATTTTACCGTGAAAGGGCTTACCTAGGAATAATGCTTGCAAATTATTTAATTTTAAATGCTAAGTGGCAAGACCAAATTTTGCACTAAATTGGACGTTAGGCCACCTACAGTATGAGTAGAGGGTGCACAGCGGAAAATATTGTTGCTATATTCACCAGTGTCAATGGAGACCGTGATTTTTCCATTCATTACCATTCACAGCAATCGGGATTGTGTTACTGAATTTTGCAAGGACTTTGGTCTAAAACTTTACAGCTCGTTCAAGAACTGAAGCCCAACGACCTGCCACAGCGTCGAATTTTTGGCGAGTCTTAGGAAAGCAGAAGAGGGATCCGCTTTTTATCGAAAAAATTCCTCAACAGCGAAGCCCATTTTCGGTTGAATGGCTGTGTTAACAAATAAAACTGTCCTATTTGACCCAATGAACCACCTTAAAATCTAAGGTCGTGTCCCGTCATCTCGGCAAACATTCTGACGCTTAGCTACTCGACTCTAACAGACTAGAATCACAGGACACCTTAAGGACAATATTCGACAGGAATGCGAACAGTTATCTTTGGAAATCTTGCGGACAGTCATGGAAAATGCGATAAAATGGGTGCAAAAGTTTGTCAACACTGGCGGCAGCAGCTTGACGGAAACCATCTTTTCTATTGCACTTGTGGCAAGAACTCATGTTGTACCATCATGCGAAAATGGAAAAACATAGTCAGCATGACCCTTATGATTCCCTGTTTTTGTCGAAATTTTCTTGGTTTTAGTGATTCAAAATTCCTCCACAGGGGATATTGGACCTCGGATTCGGTGTCATATTCGTAAACCTATGTTTCATCACTTATTATAACTTTTTTCGGTATATGTGCACAGTTATTGACTTCATCCGATTGACTGTTGAACAACATGCCTTCTTTGCCGTTTTTGTTCAAAATTGTTGTCATACGTTTCCTACGCGAAACATCCAGGAACACTTTATAGTAAGTTTTTGTATATGTTTTTGATTCGGCAGTGGTTTTCCTGCTTACATCAGTTGTTGACATGCTAGGACATCGAAGGCATTCATCAACTTCAATGTTTTTTCGATCTTCTTAGAAATGCTGTCAAAGTTTCCTAGCCAACTCAAATATTATATATTATAAATAAGTATTGCTGTACTTTATTCCGTTCTTATAACTAAATTTAGTGTAAAGTTTAGTTGGAGCAGCTGTTTGATGGAAAAAATGTGGACAAAAAAGCGCCAGGAATAAAATCAAAAAAATACAAAGGCTAGCGTGTATCTGCACTACTAGAGCAATGAGAACGACTCTGACTGCAGGGATGGAAGTAATTGTAAACATCCCACAGTTACACACTGCCACACAGGCTGAAGTTGTCAAACATGCCTTAACCTTACAGAGATCCTAAAAGTAGATCTTGTTGGACATCTAGAAATTTTTAAAAAAGTGGATAAATCTGGGAACTAATCCGAGTGAGTGATCTGATTTCCCCTGAGTTACCAATGAGTACTGAGGTTATGTCCCTGAGTACCCATACCAAGCAGAGAGGAATGGAACAATGCCTCCCCTGGATGTAGGATGGAGCCCAGAAGAAGGCTGTTGTAACAGGACCAAAATGTAGCCTACACATTTCTCTCTGCAATGAGTCAACTATATTTCAGGCATAACTATTTGCAATCAATGAAGCACATAGCATTAGTGATAGGAGACCCGCCTACAGAAGGATAACTATATTCTCAGACAGCCAAGCGGTTTTTTAAGCGCTAAGGAGGTACACCTTTAACACTAAAGCTGTCTGGGAATGTCACAATACACTAAACAAACTGGCTGTAAACAACAGATTAAAAGTCATGAAAACCATGAAGGCAGTGAAAAGGCTGACGCCAAGAAAGGTGCTTTATGGTTTTGACAACCTATACTTACACAAATGGGTCATAAAACAAAGAACCAATTCTGGAACAGGCAAGATGGTATTAAACGCTCAAGAACGTTCATGGAACAGAATCACAATTCCAAAAAGGTGCCAGAGGAGCTCTAGAACTAAATAAAACCGACATAACAGGGCAACTACCACCTTTATAAAATGGGTCTTAAAAGCACAGAAAGCTGCAGGCGATGTGGACAGGCCAAGGAAATTATGGAACACATATCTAAACCTTGCCCGAGAAAGATTCCAAATTACAAGTAAAACAAACATCTAGAGAACTTCTACAATTTTTGAAGGCAGCACTTAAATCCTAGATCAAAGAAGGGGGTACAATATAACTTTATGGTCGCAGTAGTGGTGTTTTCATGTGACACACCCCGAGTCCTTCGATGCGATTCAGTGTAAAGTTCATGACACATTTAATATTAATTACATGTCGCGAATCATTCTAAAACAAATGTAATCCCGTAGCGTAATTAGGTAGCAATGTACAGAAACCTTTTTGAAATTGCTTCCAACACGACAACGAATAGATCACATGAAGTTCAACCCATGAAATTACAACATTCCTGTTACTTTGTGAACATACGCTTACCCAGAAGAACAAGTAAAAACTTACGAATATTCGAAGATCATGACTCTTCATATCAAATGATTAAGATATTATAAGATCAAATTCAACTAGCAACATGTTACTATATATAATCCAAATATTCTTTTATTTGATAATCCTGTTGACTCTCATGTTATCGCAATACGATATACTATTGTACAATCTATTATTGTTCATTTTTCACGTTTTTTGTCAAATATGTAGAAATATTTTTCGGATAAGATAGTGCCTGTTTCAACGACTATGAAAATAGCATTACTTATCTAATTTTTTTCACATCTCTTTTGTTTACTTAATTTTTATGTATTAGATATTTCTTAAGGTAAATACAGCACTTTGCCTTTTAATAATTTTGTGAAATCGATCTCGTTCGCAGGTGTTTGATCTCATTTAATCTCATTCTTTGTTTTTGAGTCTGGCATACATAGACAGGTCAAGTTAGGGGCTATCTCTGTTATGATGCTGTATCAAAATTAGATTTTTATTTATGGTATCAAAGCGCAATGGTTTTACTATGTCAAATAAACACAGATAAATCAGTAGTGATACCTTGAGAAATAAATAAGTAAACGCTTTGAAGACAAAGGGCTTAGGTCAAAGGTTAATTTCCCTATTTTTACAAGGGCGTAATCGACTAAATATAGTCATGTTGTCAAGCGTAACTCGCGACAGTACTATACACGTGCGTTACACAAGTTAGTATACATATTATAGACATGTGGATTAGTGTTGGGTAGGACACGCATTTTTATTGAGTTTGTATGAGGTACTCATTTGGGAGAGTGAAGTGGTACATTGTCCCACCTCATTTAAGGTACATCTTGTCACATGTTCCATTGATAGCTTGCAATACTAATGCAAAAGTCGTGAGGTGCCTCTGAGTATGACAAGAATCAAAGTGGGAAAAATATTTTTTTTTGAGGTGTTGGGATATTTTTGTACTGGTGTATGGGACATGAGGACTTGAGGTGCCTCTGACTATGACAAGGATTGAAGCAGGACAAATAATTTTTTTGAGATGTTGGAAATTTTTTGTAGTGATATATGGGACGTTTGTAGTGCACTAATGTGGATCCTTTTTGGATTTTATGTAGAAATTTACATTCGCATAGTGATCATTTTCGTCGATATTCTCAATGCTATGCCATGACATAAATTCATCCAAATTTTGAATTTGCTGGAAATGAAACGAAAATGAAATTATTATTCTGGCATTATCCACATACTAGAGGTACCAGGAAGTATGATATCTTTATATAACATATTTGCAGAAATAAAAGAAAAATAAAAAGGGACCGACTAGATTTCGACTTATACTATCGTTATATAATGTTATATGTACGTCGCTGCGATGCCGGGCGAATTAAATAGGTTTACGAACTGGATCTAATTAACTCGTGAACTAACACACTTTCCACCTTATTTTCTTTTATGGCTCTATAGACCGATGCAGTTCTCTTGTAGTTCATATCCAGCTGTCCCAAATGTGTGATCCTTAGACCCCTAACTAGCCCGATGTCGCTATCTAGTATATGTTTTCTTAAGTACTTTATTTTGATTGTCAACAACGAGTACGAGAAAATTGCAAAAGCGTATTTAATTTTTATTTAAGTTAATAAATTAATGCATGCCGTTTGGATTATTAAAGATTATTTTGTGCATATGTTCACCATGACTACGTTTTAAGTGGTACATACGAGAGTACAATTTCGAGTAATTTTACGAACAAATTGGCTGATATCTTGCTAATAACAAGTATAAAATGTTTTTCCAATGTTGAAATTTACACTGGCTTCTCAATACAGACGTTCGATAAGATGTATTCCCTTCAAAAGTTTCAAGGCGCCAAATCATGCTAATTAGACAGCCAATTCAACGGTCTAAAACGAGAGATAAATTGCTCACCGAACTCATTTCTCACTTGGTCTATCGATTCGCGTGCGGTTGCATGGACTGTAAAGTTGTAAACCAAGATCATTGCATTAAGTCTCACACATAGCCGAGTAATACAGTCCCAATTGCTGTAAACGGTGACGGCAAATCACGGTCTCCACGCCGACGCGACGGTTAGGTAACTTGATGTCCAATAGCGTAAAATGGGTTCGGGATTTGGTCACTTTAGCTCGAATAGTTTGCTCAGTAGATCGGTTTTGACGACCATAAAATTATAGAAATTCATAAGTGCATAAAATGAAATAATTTGTAAGCGTTGTTCGACTGTACGTTATTCCAGGATACTAAGTGAGTATGCCTGACCTTGACATATGTCATGAGTCATGCATGAGCTATCAAAACTGGAGCACTGAAAAATTAACCTGCAAAATCACTCTTAACAACTGGGAAAAAAACCCCTTAAACTATAAATATTTGTAGATCCCTAATAGAAGATGAATCGTCACTAGTCTAGTAAGCTAAATCATTGGCGTCTCGTCTGCAGGGTCAGCTAAATGGATTGGGTCAATGATCATGTAATACTAAACCAAAAAAAAATACACATTTTGAAAATTAAGATTGAAGACTCATATTCCTGTCTACAGAACTGCTAAAGAAAAATTAGAGTATTGTCGTAGTCTGTAGGTACGGCTGTAATGGAAATTAAGGCTAATTTCTATCCACACATGTCTCCTCAACCAGATGGGATTTACCCAGTCTTATTATAGAAGACTGATATGGGTATTGCTATTGACAAAATTGTATAGCTAGATCAAGGGCCAAGAAAGAAAGCAATTTTTTAACGTTTATGATAACCAATGTTTTAGGACCTATAAGAGGACGATAATTTTAGAGCTCGCTGGTAGAGGGATTAAGTGACCTGTTAGCCAGGGTACGTTGTATTGGTCGTCTTCATTTCCTTTCTTCATTAGTAAACAAGTCAGACAAGAGTCATGATAGTATTAATGCTGAAAAGTAGATTAGCTACTGGGAACTTCTGAGGTCGCGTTAATAATTACTGGGAAAGCCTACTATTTAGTGGCTAGAATGAAAGTGGTAAAAGGGTTTGTGGATGAT
This sequence comes from Merodon equestris, assembly GCA_958301585.1. Lineage (NCBI taxonomy): Eukaryota > Metazoa > Arthropoda > Insecta > Diptera > Syrphidae > Merodon > Merodon equestris. The sequence goes on along the minus strand of OY284416.1, from coordinate 16,847,442 downwards.
AAGGCACATTACACATGGTAGGGCCTTATACCATTGGTAAAGGCCAACAGAAATGCTACAAAAAAGGCATATGAGGTGCCAATAGATTCATGAAAGTCATGAAAATTTGTGGTGAATTACGATATTAAAACTAAAAAACTAGACTTTGGACCCAGAATGCCTAGTTTTTCTCAACTCGAAGTTGAAGTTGAGAGGCCTTATTTGAATAATTTTTAATTTTTAAGTAGAATAGAAAAAGGACGTTGTCTAAAGCTCTAGTGCCTCGAACTTTATGCACGAAACTAAAAACGCGCAGGATTTACTGAATCTTTAATTTTATAGTTCTCCAGTGTGATTTATTTCCATTAAAGGAACGCCGCGAAAGATTGCGTCGCACTTAAATCCAACCCAACCCAACAATCGAGCCATTAATTGTCCCTAATAAGCAAACAGACAGAATAGGCGTCATTTTATTCTCTTCAAAGGACATGCGATAATAAATCTTCCCTCGGAAAGAATTAAGTCATCTGCCACCTGCAGAATACAACGAATAAATATTTCACACTCGCATTTAATCGAGAAAGCAGCAACCATCCTCTGCAAAAAGGACAACGACGCCCGTCTGAAAAGGGGACAAAGAACGAAAACGAGGAAGAAAAAACCCAATTGAATGATGATGATAAAGCGAGAGTCCATTGAATATTTCATAACCGCCATTATCCTTACGCATGTGACAAACAACACGACAAGCACTCGGGAGCTTCCCAAGTAAGACTGTTCACTCGTTTCATCAATTATTTCATCTGATTGATGTCGTAAAACAAAGGCACCTCCGGGACCCCTCACACTGTCACCAAGCCCCCGCCGACATGTTAATTAAATGTTAAATTTCATAATTCATTTACATGATCCACTCATTCATATTTAAAGCCCCATCCAAAGCCATTCGACAGACGTAGTGGCATTCACATCAAATATTTAATTGAATTCTAAAACTTTTAATCGCCGACTAATTGCGGTAAGTACACGACAGTGGAATCAAATATTTATACAAAAGTGATACATCCGAAGGGACATGCGAAACTCTCGGATCCAGTTGACACCCACATGATGATTCGAAGACGATTAATCCATTGGCCAATGAGTTAAATGGAGGATGGTTTCCGCGATCGAATTTATTATGCCGCTGTAAACAATTCCTTCAATTTGAACTTTTGAATCTTGCCGGAGGTTGTTTTGGGGAAGTCCTTAACCACCCTCAGGTAACGTGGGACTTTGAAATGAGCAATTTTTCCTTTTGAGAACGTCTTCAATTGGTCTGTGGTGAGGTCCTCGACACCGTCACGCAAGCGAATGAATGCACACACCTCCTCGCCAAGTCGTTCATCTTCCACACCAATGACCTGGAAAAGACATTGCACCTGAAATTACCGCTAACAGCCTTAATACCCATTCGACTTACATGAGTTTCAATAATGTCAGGATGTGTGTTAAGAAAGTCCTCAACTTCCCTGGGGAAGATGTTCTCGCCTCCTCGGATTATCATCTCTTTAAGCCGTCCAACTATCTGTCCGTACCCGTCCTCATAGAGGACAAATTGATCTCTGTAAATACAATTCCACATAAGTCCAGTTCCATGCGACTCGTTTCCAACGCTTACCCCGTTCGTAGCCACTTGTCGTTGTCCAACGTCTCCTTGGTCTTCACGGGGTCGTCGAAGTATTCGAGCATTACCGGATAGCCACGAACCCACAATTCGCCTGGCTCACCGAAGCTTACTGTCCTGCCTGCCTTATCGACCACCTTCGCCTCGACATGGTCACTCACATGACCGACCGAATGCAAAATTGTATCCTCAGCCTCATTCGGCATCGATTGGAAACACACCGCTGTCGTTTCAGTCAATCCGAATATGGCTTTAACCCTTCCGACGCCGAGGACACTCTTCAGGTCCATTATAAGTTGCGGTGAGCATGGTGCTCCACCGGTTACGGCTATCTTCGGCGTTGTTATTGGAAGATTCAACTCTTGTTGCTTTCGTATCAGATCGACATACATCGTCGGCGTGCCATGAATCACTGAGCACTTCTCCTCGCAAATAGCTCGAAGCGATTCAGTTGGATTAAATCCAGCCGCCGGGAGCACTATCGTTGCACCACAACTCAAACCAGCCGAAACCGTGGCAGCCACTCCGAACGCATGGAAGAGTGGAACCTGAACGCAAATCTTCTGACCGGCGATTTCGTTTCGCTCGCCAATGTGAATGCCATTGTTAACGATGTTAAAATGACTCAGCATGATGGCCTTGGGCTTGCCCGTACTGCCCGACGTGAACTGTACGTTGCACGGTGAATCGGGAGATATGAGTGGCTGAATAGCGCGAATTTCCTCGATGCCATCGATCGTGTCGCCCAATGTGAGTATGTCGTCGAAACGAAGTGCTCCGGGATATTTGTCCTTTGAATCGATAATGACTGCTTTCAGATGAGGAAAACGCTCACTGCGGATACCACCCGGCTGAGAGTTCTTCAGCTCGGGACATATGCTTGACAGGATTTCGTAGAAATACTGAGTTTTAAATGTCTCTGGAGCGACAATCGCTTTAATTCCGACCTTTTGCAGACAATACTCGACTTCCGGTCCCTGGAACGCTGGATTGATTCCTACGGATGCTAAGCCGGCTTTCGACACGGCTAACATGGTAAGGTACCAATGGATGTTATTCGGCGCCCATATGCCCACGCGGTCGCCGTCGTTTAAACCGAGTTTTCGGAAACCGGCTGCCAAACGCTCGACTTCATCACGAAGCGCGGGAAATGTATAACGTTTCCCCTCATGCCGCGACACTATCACCTCGGTGCTTGGGAATTTTTCCACAGCTACGTCCAATTGTTGACCTAGCGTGCGATAGGTCAAGGGATATTTTCCAATATGATGGAAATATGCTATTTTTTTCAGGTCACGCGTCGAGGTTGCGTAGCTTCGTGCACCGGTACCAATCCAGGGATGGTTCCATAGCTTCGATAAACTCTTCATCTTGACTTGGCTACGAGAGAATTTCACGGCTAATTAATCAATTCGTATTCACTTTAACTTTTTTGCGCTTTTGTTTCCATATCACTCGCGGCAATTCCCGAAAAACCGCTCTCAGCAACTAGTTACTTTCAACTGAGACAAAAATATTTCGTAGACTGCCGGCGCGCGTTGTGTTGTTACATCACCATTAGAGATGAGACGAATATATTAGTATTCATCAAGATATTACTAATATTTCCACATATTAGGTATTACTAATACGAATATCTTAGATATCATGATATATCGATATTCGTCAAAACACACCAGATTACTATATGAATCCAAGTCATACTAATACGAATATCTCAGATATCATGATATATTGATATTCGTCAAAACACACCAGATTACTATATGAATCCAAGTCATACTAATACGAATACCTCAAATATTATAATACTTTGGTATTCACCAATACGAGAAGGATTACTTTGACAATCCAGTGCGAATGAACTAATCCATACCACATAGGCATGGGTACGAATGACACAGAATGAAACAGAAAATACACTACGCAGAACAGAAAATACACTGCGCGGAATAGAAAATACACTGCGCGAAATAATGATAGAACCAAATTAATTTTAGAGATTAAAAAAAAAAAAAAAACTAAGCATTTATAATTCGTAGATGACCTGATGTTTGCAATAATATTTAATATCGCACATAATCTTATTTTTAAAGTATAAAACTTATTTTCTTATACTTCATTTGACAACATGATTCCTTAAACAGAAATGAATATCCAAAGCGAATATCTAAGAAAATTTCAGAACTGCGAACTCCACACTAATACCACCACCATCATAATACCAAATCTCCTTCGCTATGGAATACACAATATTAGTGATATTTCGTATCGCTTTAGATATTATAATACTCAATAACGAATATATTCGTATCAGGTAATATCTCAATATATTAGTATTGACCCACCTCTAATCACCATGTTCGCGTGGAACGAATCGAAGTACAAATTTTCTTATCTGTGGGCTGCGAACACGAGGCACTACAACTATGTGGAGACGTATTATCGGCTCCAGTGGTGGTATACCAATACGTCTTAAACCTAGACATACACACAAATCAGCTGTCTTTGCGGACTTGTGAACCAAGTCGTGTCTGCGGGCTATGACGCACTCAGCACACGCATAAAGAAAGTATAAAAGATATTTTGGTTTTTTGCTACAAATAGTTGGCGGATAATTAGTTTTTTGTTGACTCTATGTATCTCAGATGAGTTCTAGGAAAATTAGTAAACAAAACACAGTACAGTGGCGGCCATTAAGTTAGAACAGCTCCACATGGCAAGCCGTATATATTTATATCTTTGGAATAGGGTTTGTGTGGTGGAATCTTTATTAACAACTTGTTCTTTTTATGGAACAGAATATCTTCGAATAGATACACAAAAACAGAGGGATTAAGACAGATGACTTTGTTTTTTATTGTGCGCCTCGACTTTAGATTAACAAAATGTGTATTTATCTCTCATGGTCGCATCTGTGCAGTGTAAAAGCATGCAAATAACATAAAACAACAGATAGGAAGCATAACAACCATGAAATGAAGTTCTTTTATGGCTAAAGATAACGAAAAGAACTTAAAACATTTACATCTCATCCCTTGTGCTGAGTTACAAGCATAATGTTTCAAGTTTGCTTGGGTGTAGTCGACTAATTACACGTGGCTCTGTACATAAAAGCTCAAGATTAGGGTATTTAAATTGATGTATCTCTCGTTTATATCTTGTTTCTGAGGAGAGAAAGGATTCGTATAAAATTAGAATCGATCTTAAAAGCAAACAATGAGTGAGCATTATAAATTAAGTGTTTAGATACAATAAAGCGGTTCTTTTGTGTCTAGTTAACACCTCAAAAAGACTGATTAAGTTGCTTCGGCTTTTCGATTTTGTTGTTTTTGTTATATTATGTTGGTAGGCATGTCTACATACAGTGCCGTTCGAAAAAAAATTGGACAAACTTTTTTTTTTCGAACTTTTTCACATTTGTTGCAATAACTACATATTTTTTAATGATGATTTATTTCCTTCATTTACATTACATGTAGAGTGTTTTTCACACGCGGTCACGGGAGTTAAAAGTTGTTAGATCGGAAAATGGGTATTTTTAGGGACCTGCCTCATCTTTAGGGATTAAAGAAAACTGCTTTATGGTGAAGTGTTTTTGTTTTTTTTGTTGCTTCTCAGAAACATTTTCTATCTAATTATTACTTTATTGGATCTCCTCTTGCTTTTATTACAGTTGCACATAGGTTTTTCCATGTGGAATAAGGCATGGTGTTCCAGGTCCGGATAAATATCTTTCTTAGGTTTTCAATTGACTCTAAACGCTTTTCCGCAGTCATAAGTTTCATTATTGAACAGATATTCTCTAAATGATTGAGACCTGGCTGAAGAAGGCCCAGTTAATATATTGACATTGCTTTTTTCGAAGTAATTTTAACCTAATAAAAAACCAAATGCAAATATTATTTTTAGTCATAAAAGTTCTAGCTCACGTATGTACGTCTTTCATATTAAAAAAAAAAAGAAAAACAAGTTCATACTTAAAATTTTGGCTGTATGGCAAGCAGCATTGTCCTTTTGAAAAATAAATCTGCAAGTGTCACCAAAAAGCTCTGGCGCAGAGGACTCTAATACATTTTCCAGAACCCGTAGGTAAACTTCTGCAGTGACTTTCGATTCTAGAGAGACCATTCTACCTTTTTCATCTCCAGAGAAGCATCCCCAGACCACCACACCTTCAGTTTTTGGGGGCATCCGTAAGATGCATTCAGAACTCAGTCTTTCCTTTGGTTCTCTTCGCACAACAATCCTCCTATCTCCAACTTGTAGCTTAAACTTTGATAACATTGGTCCACATGTCTTGAGTCCAATTAAGATGCTCTGGCGCCCAGAGCAATCGTTTTCTTTGACTCTTTTTGGAAAATCCGGCTTCAGTAATGGCTTGATTGCTCTAAGTTCAGCTTTCACGAGCCTTTTCCTCACTCAGCTCCACGAAATTATTTTTCCTGTAGCTCGTCACAGATTGTTTTTAAGATCCATCGAAGTTTTGAACCGAAGCCGATGGCTATACAGCATCAAAAAACGATCTTCCACTGTGGTCGTTCTTTTTGCCTGCCTGAGCCTTTTTTTCTGCTGGTTTTCATGCCACAGTTTGGTGAGCAACATTTAATCTTCTAGAAATTTCACGTGTTGTCAAATTGAGAAAATATTAGCTTCGCACTCCGAGCTGATTTTTCCTATTTTTTCCACTAAATTACTTCGGTTCGTTTCGGACTGCTATCACGAGCATCTATCAATAACATGGACTTTTATGCACTAATTGAACGACATTTTGCCACCAAGTGAAAAAAAAACCCGTAGCTCTCATAAATTCCAAGAACTGCCCCCGAAAAGGGTAATACGATATTTTACCAACATTTTTCAAACTGCACTGCTATGATCAAATTGTCAATATTGGATGCCTAATTTGTTCTTTTTATAGATATAAAGGTTAGACGTCACGCCTAGCCCAATTTTTTGCATTGAGAAAGGTAGATCAATTTGTGTAAAAAATAAAATTCAGTGCTCCATCGTGTTTAAAATGTTAACAGCGACACTTGGCGAATATAATATGACCAAAAAAAAAAAAACAAATTGATAAAAGGTACAAGCTCTTTACAAAAGGTGGAGAAGTTGAGCAACCAAATTTCGATCAAAAATATTTTTTTTTTTTTTTTTTTTCAATTCTTTTTTTTTTCTGAATCTACAAACAGTTCTGCATCGAAAAGCGCAAATAAAATGAAAATCAGATAAGTAGAAGTGGGTAAAATATATTTCTGAATATATTTTATATAATATAAAATATGAAATATATTTCTGACATTTGCGAAAATCGGAATTTTGAAGAGGCGACGAGGCATCTTGGAAGCTATTCAAAATAATTAATAAGTAATAATGTTAGCAATACCAATCAATTATTTTAGACGAGATTTCTACACACTAAAAATATTTACCTCAAAAAACGGAAATGACGTCGAAATGCGTAAAAACAACAAGTTTGGTCAAATTTGAAAGTTTTTTTTAAATTGTTTTCTGCTATTACAATCGCGTGATTCATCATGAGCTTTTACCGGAAGATCTGACCGTACGATCAATATCACATTGAAGTTATGCGTTGATTACGTAAAGAAATATTAAAAACGTCTGGAATTGTGGAAAAAATGTTTACAATTGTTACATCACGTCAATGCTCCTGCTGTCAAAAACAATATCCGAACCATGCCTCACTCACCGCATTCATTAAATTTGGCCCCCGTAGGTCTTTTTTCTCTTCCCACAATTGAAAGGAAGAAGATTTGCCGCAATTGAGGACATAAAAACCGTTTGGCTGGAAGAGCTCGAAACTATTCCAAAAGGCGTTTATCAGAAGTGCTTCTAGATTGAATTGGAAAAAGCGTTGGCGCAACAAAACGACGTCTGAATCATGTTGAAAAATATTAAATATTCCATCCAAGTTGCTCAGTAAGTGGCTACAAAGGGGTTTGCAAGTCAATCAATAGATCCATTTGATGCCTACGCTTATGTGAATGTTGTCAGTTAACAGGGAAAACACCAATATAGGCTAGGTATAGTGCGGATAATTTACTTTTGCAATCGATTCTGCTTCGCATTTCGTACAAAAATGCATGTCTTAATTAAGTCCATCAGCGGATCAGTCTGTCTTGAGAAAATGTGACACATTTAAATGACTGAAAAATCATAACTAATTTTGATTTATCGACATATAAACACACATATGTACATATGTATGCCGACATACATACATTCCATTTTTTAAAGTCCGATTTCCACAATATAAACACGAAATTATGTCGAAAATTGTTCCCTCCCAACTGTCGTCCTCACACTACATACACTAAAACCACAAAATTCCTGGGAAACGGCACCATACATAGAATATGAAAGCAAGTCGCCAAAATAATAAAGCCACAATCGACCACCGTAAGATACATAAATCAACTTAAAACGACAGCTTCAGTTGACTGACAAAATGAAATGGAGAAAAAAATCTTTAACAGAATTTTCTCTTGAATCCAAACTCGTTTAAGTGAGCTCCTCATATCCGCTGATGAAACAAATTGAATCAATGTACTCTTGAGAAAATCATTCTATCCCTCTTCACAAAGGAAAAGCCTCAAATTCAATGAACGATACATATCGATACAAAATACTCCAACAAACTTCTGTGTCATACTATACATGGAACCTCACAAGGCTAGTTCCATGGAATATACGAAGTAGCGTCTGTACAACAGGTAACAGAAATCCCAACCACATGCCATCACACGATAATGTTCTTCTCTGTAACCCGTCTGTCACATCATCGTCATCATCATCGTATCTTCGTATCCCAATATCCATTCTCCTCGCAACCACATTGCTCCATTCCACTCAGCTTTACAATCATTTCACGGTGAAATTGATTCAATTTTTTCCCGCTGAACTTCTCCATCCTATCATCACAAATAATAATAATTCCTTTTAACTTTATTTTTTTTATAGAATTTTTTATCCCAAAAATAAAAAAATCTCGCTGCGTAAAGATATTTGGAATAAAAAAAAAATCTGAGATTATCAAGATACTCGTACTCGTGCAGGACTCAGTACATTCCTGACACAAAATATCCGAACATACGAGTATCGTTATCGTGTGTGTATGTGGATTATACTGGTACTCCCGCATGGCTGACAGGAATCTTGGATCAAAAATTATCAACCGAACAGGATGTGAAGCAAAAAAAAACCCTCCCGTCCCGGATACGGATGGGTCGGTTCTAACAACATAAACTTTATAGCCTGCCTATCCTACCGTGATACCTGTATTCCCTTCCATCATCGAGCTGCCTGTCATTTGATCCTTCGTTATTTTTCTCTTAGCAAACGGGAAAACAAAAACAAAAAAAATAAGCCAAACTTATCTACGAGCACAAGGACCAAGGACATGACAGGAAGGAGTATCGGTCTATGGCGGTATTTGTGCTTCAGCGTTGACTCTGCCAGAAATTAAATGAAAGGCAATAAATTGTGTTACGTAATACGTCGGGTATCCACTTGATCGGAAATCCGATATCTCGTGTACGGTGATGATGGCGACGAGCATGACAACGTGTTTACTGTCACAATGAGTGTTCTGCGTCCTCCCGTACGCCAGCGGGCGATGGGTGAGGGTACTTTTTATTGCACAATATGAAACCTTTTGACAATTTGCACTTTTTCTGGCTTTCCCGGACATGCCGCTCTCGCGTATGAGTATTGTTTGTCGACGATCTTTGTCGTGAGTGGTTTTTGGTGGGCTCGTGATTGTTTCCCACTCGACTGACGTTGGATAAAAAATCGAATTGAAATTAAAATATGTTCAGCGACAAGTTTTAATATGAAAGAGGAAATTTCATAAATTTCTCGAACGTGCAATCGATGGTGCCTGATATCCGCCCAGATCCACTTTTAGAGCTACAACTCTTAAAAAAAAAAAACACTGGTCTATTTTTATTTGATTAAATGGTAAAAACCAAGGACTTTTCGTACTTATGTTTTAAATCAGATTTTTATTTACACAACATAGTTATATTGCTGCCGTGTAAACGACAAAAGTTTGATTAAAATTGTTTTGATGAGAACTACCGGAATGACATTCCAAAGTTGATTGATAACCAAGAATATGTTTTAGGAACAGTATTGTCAACAAGCGGTGTCATCTTAATTCAATAGAAAAAGGAAGCATTTTAATGGCAAGTGCTAATATTTTTATTTAATTCTTAAGTTCGAGCTCTTAAGTTGATATCGGGACTGTCGTGATCGGGACTGTCTCGAAATGGAACACACCTGGGTTTTTATTCATACTTTCAACTACGATGGTGGTGTTTTTAACTGATCCTGCCAAGTCAGAGTTTAGATGTCAGGCTAGTGACGACTAATCGACTAAATTCACTATAGTTGTGTGAGAACTCGTGTAAGGATTTTATAAAACTTTTTCAAAAATATTTAGTGAGGTTTTCCTATTTTAGTATAAAGCGTAAATGTTGATAATTCTATTTGATAATCTCCTAGTTCTTACTTAATAAAAATCATCACAATGATAATTGAATGTTGACAAATATATCAAATTGGAATTCGACAATGGTGGGCACTTTACAATGACATCTCGTAACGCTTCAGACCCTGAAGACCCTTAATTCTGAAGCGGTAACGCGTACTAGATATCAGAAAGTACGGAAGGAAGTCAGTAGTTTTTTTTCGGGATAAAAAAGAACTATGGGAAAGGAAAAAGGTTGCCACAATTCAGGAAGAATGTACGGCGATAAACAGCAGGGATAAACACTACACAAATTGGATGACCAGGTCAGGTCAGGATTTACATATATGCAACAAAATATGATGTCAAGCTCGTTTCGGACAACGAAGGAGACGGAGCCCAATAGAGGAGTTATTTCGATAAACTGCTTAATATACATGCAGATCAAGCAGCTTTGGATAGCGGTGTCATCCACACAGCAGAAATACTAAAAGAACTGTCAACCTTCGAGGAAGTAAAAGAAGTAATCCATCGATTTAAAAATAACAAGTGCAGAAGAGTCGACCTAAACCGGCAGAGTTATTAAAATATACGGGAGATGAATTAACAGAGAAGTTACATGAGCTCATTGCAACTGTAGAGACCTATGAAACTATCCGCGAGAAATGAAGAAACTCGGTCATTATTCCCGTATTTAAAAAAGGTGTCAAGAATTACGGTCAAGGAATATCGCTACCACAAGTTGTTACAAGGTACTATTAAATATTGTTTTAAAGAGACTGCGCTAAATAAGCAATCGGATATTGCTTCATGGGGAACCGCTTGGCGAGTGACCCGATTTTCACTGTTAAAAAAGAAATAGAAATTCTATGAAACGGTTTATTCATAGATTTTAAAAAGGCGTATGACTCTAATAACAGATGGAAATGTATTATGTCCTTGTAAGCCTGGGAGCCCCAAGTAAGGTGGTGAAACTGCCAAAAGTCTTACAAAAAACTGTAGAAACACCAAGGTTTAAAACAAGGGGTGCCTTGTCAACATTTCTATTTAACGATATCCCTTCAAGATAAAGATAAGGAATAATAGAATCACGTTCATTCTAGCTTACGCTGACGATATTGACTTTCTGAATGGTACATAGGAAATTGTTAAGAGAAATGTAAAAAGTCTAGTAATGTCAGGAAAGTGAAAGAAAAGTGTTGGGCCAAGTGATGCTGTAAGAAAAAAGATCTATAATTACTCTAATTATAAGGGCATAAGTCTCCTAATCGCTTACAGTATATTGTTTTATAACACCTGAAACTGTTCATGAACTGTCTGATGTGTAATTTCATGTCAATAAGATCAACAAATAAATAACCAAATAAATTCCGGTATTTAAGTTGGCCACACACTACATTTTTCCTGATCTTAAAGCGGCACATGACAGTGACAGTGATATACAGTTCTCGCCAAATTCGCCGGGGTGTACGATTTGCAATGGAGAGTTCTCGCTACTCGAGACGTTCAATACTAAAAAGCGATTAAAATTCGGCGATGCATTGTTATATGATATCATCAACATCATCTTTGAAGCCCAATTGCATGTACATACATATATGCAGACATAAGTGAAGCGTTACAGAGTATAAAGCAGAAATGGGTCTGAGGATAAATAAGGCAAAACTAAATTTATGCTGTCATCAAAACAATGCGCTCGACATCAAAGTCTTGACCTGAACGACAACTTTGCGGCTATAAATTTGAGGTAGTCAAGAATTTCCTCTGCTTTGGCTCAATATTGAGAAGCGGTAAAGATCTCAGCGCTGAGACCGGATACAGAATTCCACTGCTCCTTTGGACTCACGAATCTAGTGAAAAATACTCGCAGAGCTCTGTCTCGAAGAAGCAAATCCGTAATCATTCCAGTCTTCCTCTGAGACTTAGAGGCTAGGACATCGTCCTTAATGGATGAAGAGTCCCTTGTCCTTTTTGATAGAATAAATCTGGATACAATCGTCGATACTAATAAAAAAAACTAGCGACGTCACTTTAAGAAGGCGTCTAATATCACCTTGGGAAGGTGATATTAAACCAGATAAAACCAGCTAAACAAGTAAAATAGTTAAAAACAGGCACAAGTTCATCCCATGTTGTTTAAGTTGTTCCGAAAAGCAGTTTGACCTTTAACAAGAGAGCTTAATCTTAACCAGTACAGATCTACTGATTGCCAAAGGACTAATTCTCCCATGGGAAATGGATAAGTGTACAAAACATATTGTAGAGGATTCGTCATCCACGAATGAGTATTGCCAGGTTCGTTTATGAATGTTTATTTATTTGATTTGAGATCATTTTCAAATTAAAAATCACATGATGGAAATTGATGTAATGAATGACTGCAACAGTGATGATGGCATCAATTTGTATCAGAAATTAAAGTGTCTTGGCCACCATCGGGAATTATGCATCTTTCAAAGCAGTTAAAGAGGTTTTATGGCCACTAGCAAAACAAAAAACAGGCAAGAACGGAAACGTAGTTATGGAAACTTTATCTAAACAACTCTTAATAAAAGCTTGGGAACTCAGCTGTTGTTGGTTGGATTAGAACATCACGTCATAGGCGCCGAAGGCCAACACACGTCACTAAAAATACTAATATCAATTACACTTAAAGCATTTCTCTTTTAGCTCGAGTTTTTATTTCAATAGGCGATTACTCGGATCTCCTTTTTTTCTGCCTTGTTTACTAGTCAAATCCACCGCTCATGAGCCACTGAAAAACAACTGGAACGTGATTTTTGGATTAATAATTTACACAACCAATTAATATCAGTTTTAATTCCACTTAATTAAGGAAGACAAATCCCCTGCTTTGAGCTACTCTTTCATACCCCCTTTCATGTTTGTTTAGTTAAATTTTAATTTACACATTTCATTCAGTATGTCATGGTGACAGGACATATGTATGTATATACGATCACATTTCCATATTCATGGAATCAGGGCAGAAATAATGGCATAACTGACAGGTAACGGCAGAAAGATGAAAGCTGGTAAAAACAGAAAAACAAAAATTAAGTGATGACGAAATGTTTATTCCTTGAATTTCAATTAAAACGCCAACTAATATGCATAATGAAGTGAAATTCATAAATCACAGCCCAGAGATTCGCAGCTTCACACATTTACGGATCGGCAGAGTTCCACGTACTCAGGAATTTAGGGATTTCTATATAAAAAAAAAGTGACATGCAGACTAGTACGACTAGTACGCGGAGCAGAATGCATGCATCCATGGTCGTAGTTTTGCCAAGCCTCGAATGGCAGGCATTCGTAATCCGTATCCTCGTCCTATTTATCTTCTATTTATGTGTAAATTCTTTAAAACTGAATATCGTACAATATATGACGAATTCATCCATTCGCCATTCATCGTAGATGTGGTATCTGCATGCGAGTATATCACGTGCTCGTACGACGAGAAGATTCCAGTGATGACGGGGACACGCGAGCTCGATCTACTGGTGTGTGACAGCGACGTTGAGCGTATGCTGAGCCCACGTTAGTTAATTAAATGCAAATTTCGTAATTAACATACAGAATCCATTATTCGGCATTTCATACCTGCCTGAGTACAGATACTCGCGCAGATACAATTTACCTCGACTTTTGATTCAGTCTTTGGCACGTTTGGCACGGTGTGCTGTTGAATCATAGAATAAGGATATGCTGCCGGAAGGCTTTGAAAGCGTGAGATTGAAATAGTTTGGAATTGGAATTTGGATGGATTGGATTGTCTTTTGAAAAATTGTTTGCGTTCCACAATCCTTTTGTTTAGTTAGAAATGCGATGGAATACTGGAGATGAATTTGCAATTGTTCTACAAATTGCCGATTGTGTGGGGCTGAGTGATATGTTGAATTCCTGGCATTCTGATAGGAAAGCTTGATGTTGAAGCAAGCATCCCAAAGGTACATTATGATATAAAGTGAGCAAATCGTGACACAAGAAAGGTATTTTTATAACTTTTTACATGGAACATCATTGTAAGGTTAGGAGGATGGGGACGAAATCATCAACGACAACTGGAACGATGTCATTTAACCCGTTCACCACTAAGCGAAGCACTCCAAGTTAATCTCTTGGGCAACATTGTCAACAAATAGAGGTCTGACTAGTGTTGAGACATTAAAGCCAATTTTAAAATGCGTTCCAAAAAGGTATCCTCAGCCATAGCTATAATGTCCTCGGGAATAAGAACTCAGGTTCATTAATGAAATCTATAAGTTGTACATTCATAATTCAGGACTATTTACATGGCATATCGTATCGATCTACATATGTATCTCGCTATACTAAAATAAGTAATGGCAGCAAAGCATGGGTCAACATGGAACCCAAGGAAAGCGGCATAATTTGATTCAAACAAATCAGGCAAGGGCAGTTTAGTTGATATGAACTAGAGCAGTGCTTCCCAAAGTGGTCCCTACGGACCCCAAGGGTCCTTGGTAAATTAAAATCGATTTGGGGATCCCTGAACAACGTCAGGGGGCCCGCCAAGGTTTAATATAAAACAAAAAAATTGTGACACATTTTTATTAATATGGAAGTTAAAATAAATAACAATGAATAACTGATTAGCGAATTTTACATTCTAAGTAAAATATAAATATAGACAGGTGCATAAAATACAAGTAATAATAGTCATGGCGGTGATTCAGGCAGATTTTTACAAGTGCATACAACAAATTTTCCTAGTCTTAGACAAAAACAGATATGCAGACAGTGTACTTTCGTTACGTATGTAAGTATATTTGAATGAAATTGATATCTCTTTAATTTAAATTTATTTAACCAAAGTTATACTCTTGTTTAAGTTGATTAAAAAAAATATATGTATATATCACAGTTATCAGTACAGTAACATTCACTAAGGATTTCCTTTTTATTAAAACTTAACACGGTGCCGGTCACATAGCGGTACTCAGTGTCGCTTTCTAGCATTTCTTACATTTTCAGGAATTCGAGTCGATGACATGCTGCTAAGTATTCCAAGAAAAATATATTAGCTGGCACGTGCCGGATATTTGGATTTATCATCATTTCCCATCATTCAGTTATTGTCTTCCAAAGTAAGATATTGCTTTTATCGGCACTCCGTACCGCCCGCGACTAGTAATGTGAGTTTTTGATATTGACATTTTTCTTAAAATTTTCTTGTAATATTTATTTTCTTAATAGTCAAATTAGTTATTATTTATCAAGATTTAACTTTGCAGATGAAATCAATGACTTTCGGCGCAATAATTGTATTTATACGTCTTATTGTGCCTTTATATAGTTTTAAAAAAATTGCAAGTTATGCATTCTTTCGTAGAGAAAAAAGGTATTTCCCTAATAAATAAAGCATATATATCACTCTCAGCAGGTTTATTTTATAAATATTAAATATTTTTACTTCACAATCTTTACCCCACCAATTTTATTGGATATTACCTTTGCCAATTTTTGAGAAAGATAATATATAATCAATTGTTCTTTGTCTGTTGAATTTATTTTGTGAATATAATTAAACGCAAAACACTAAGTCAACTAAGTTTTTCATTATTTATGCCCATTTCGACAACAAATATTTTAAATAAAGCGAGTAAATAACGAAAGAAAAAATAAAAAGATGTGTCGGCCCGGAGTCCTGCCCGCACCTCGTAATGTAACAGTTGGATGCGCCACCGGCACCAGGTTAAGAAGGCATTGTAAGATTTTCTAACACAGATGTGTTTCTAAAGAATATATTATTAAAGATTCTGTAAAAGAAGTTAGACATACTGGGTTTAATAATTTAATATAATGCACTCTAAAATTTATACCTTACTATTTTATATTTTTTTACTTCCGTGAATGTTTCGAATTGCTGCATATTACTGTATTATTATATTCTGTTGTTAATTAATTTTGAATTATTTATTATTATTGTTGATATACAGGGTGTCCCACGAGCAGTGTGCCAAAAAGCTAGAGCGTGTAGGTCTGGTCAAGACAAGACAAAAATCATATGGGAGGGGGGGGTATATTCCCCCCGTTTAGCCGGGAGGGGCAATTTTCTAAAAAAAATACTTAATTTGGAATAAAACAGTTACATCCACAATGCCGTGATATACTTTTTTGTAAAGCCAGTACCTCTTCCTTCATCTTATTTTTAAACGAAGCTGTTTTAAGGGATAGTTTTTGAGAAAGTATTTAATTTTCAAACTCAAAATTTTGAAAAAAAAATTTAAAAAAAAAAATTTCGAACTATTTTTTTTCAAAATTGTATATAATTAAGTACTATTTTTTTTCAAAAATTCAATTCTCTTATTAGTTTTTAGTTGAAAACAGAAAACCGGATGCAAAAATGTCTTGTAGTTTTTGAGAAATTAAAAAAAAACCCGAACCATTTTTTTCCAAAAAATACCTTTTTTTGGTTTTAACGCGGCTGGACTTGTAGGCAAATTAATGTATGAAACATTGACCTTTTTTTTATTATTTTTAAAAAATTCAGAGTTTTATGACGATACAATAAAGTGACACAGTATTGAAATAACCCTGGATTAATCCTTTTGGGTCCGCCCGCCGCCGATGGGTTCTACGCGCTAGGACCTTAAGACAATAAAACCGCAATTTTTCTTTATTGAAAAACAAAATATTTGCAACCCAAATGTAAATAAAAGGCATCGCATTTTTAATAAAAAAACATTTCCAAATTGGATGTTAACTCATGAACACATTACGATGTCAAACTCATACTCTCGAGAAGAATTAACGGACATGCACTTCTGCTACTGTTTAGCTAATGGTCGAGATCGTGAAGCCGAAAGACTCTACGCTGAAAGTAATCCCAATCGGAGTTGTCCCAGTCGTAGCATGTTTTCAAGAATCCACCGACGTCTGCAAGAGCACGGAGTGCTAGAGCATCGAAGAAGCGAAAGATAAGTTACAGATGGATCAGGAATCTTAGATGAAAGAATTTTGGATTTTGTCCTACGTAATCCCTCCCTTAGTACAAGGAGGATAGCTATTATGCTTGGAATGCCCAAATCTAGAGTATGGAGAGTGCTTCATACCGAAAACATACACCCGTACCAAGTTTTTGAGAGAAGAATTTTGTCGATCATTACTGCTTTGAGATGAAACTGAACGAAACTATTTTGCAAGGATATTCTGGACGGATGAAGCACAGTTTACCAGAGATGGGGTTACTAACTTCCACAATTTGCATCATTGGAGTAGCACCAATCCACACAACAAAAACCAAAATAAATCACAACACCGCTTTAGCTGTAATGTTTGGCTTGGTATTGTTGGACGAACTGTAATCGGGCCCCGGTTTTTGAATGCCGTTATTGATGGAGAATCATACCTGGAGTTCCTTTAGTACTTAATTACATATAATTTTGTAAAAAAATAGTTCGAATTTGTTTTTCATTTTTTTTTCCAAATTTTGAGTTTGAAAATTTTTTCTCAAAAACTATTCCTAAAAACAGCTTCGTTTAAAATCGAGATGAAAGAAGAGGTTTCTGGCTTTACAAAAAAGTATATCACGGCATTGTGGATGTAACTGTTGACTTTTAATAATTTTTTTGCAAATTAAGTAATTTTTTTAGACAATTGCCCCTCCCGGCTAAACGGGGAGGAATAGACCCCCCCCTCCCATACGATTTTTTTCTTGTCTTGACCAGACCTACACGCTTTAGCTTTTTGGCACACTGCTCGTGGGACACCCTGTATATACTTTCCTATATCTTTTTGCAACCCTTTTTTTCAGATAACAGTATGAGTGAGCCGAAGAAAAAATGCAGACAATTCAGTGTTGAATATACAGTGAACTCTCGATAATTCGAATTTCATCTGACCAGGAAAAACTTCGAATTAAAGGGGTTTTCGATTTACGGAGGTTTCAGAAAAAAATATTTTTGGCAAACGAACATTTTTTTTACTCGTAGGTATGTATATGTGTAGATTTAAGTATTGCTATATATAAAGAAAGTTCTAATACAAATTACACGAAAAAATCTGTAATTTTTTTCTGAGTAAGCGAATGCACACAAGCCCGGTCCAGGGAGTTTTCGATTGTGTTTAAAAAACGTTATCGTTGACATCTGTCCTCTATAAAAATTGACGTTGTTTTGTAAGTGATAATTTTGCTAGTTTTGAAGTTACGGACAGAACTCGTTCACCGTCCTCATCTTCATCACGATCCGAGTTTTCTTCCTCAGATGGCAGTATGTCTACATTCGTTAGGGCTCCAGTGACTGCTAAGTTGTGGACAACTCTTGGAATGAGACTGAGATTTCTTCGGAATGAGGTAGGAGGTTCTATCCGACCTGTATATCAATTTCCTGTTCATGTCTTGAGCTTCATGTGATTCTCCCCGGAGAAAGCCACAAGTTCTAAAACAATTTCGGATTGTACTTTTGGTAACGTTCCCCCCAGCTTTATCAGCCATTTTCATTACAAGCAGGATAGTTATGTTAAATTCATTCCCTTCTTCTATACAGTCTAACATTCTTGTAACTACTTCCTTACGGTACAGCGTCTTGAAGTTACTAATAATACCTTGGTCAAGTAGTTGAAGCTTAGACGTCGTATTCGCTGGAAAAAATTGTATTTTGACGTTGGTAAGGGATGGCATGTCACTGTGAGCTGTGTAGTTATCAATGAACAATAGGATTTTCCGATTTTGCTTTTTTATTTCCACATCGAGACTAGTTAGCCTTTCCCTAAATACTCGTAGCTCAGTTGTCATCCACGTTTTTTTATTTGAACGATAAGACATCGGAAATGATTTTATGTTCTTAATGCATCGCTGTTTTGCATATTTTTCTATCAACTACGGTTTAAATTTTTGTGACCAAACTATATTCGCAGCTAGCAACAGTGTCATTCGCTCTTTGCTGTTTTTTACCCCGTAACATTTTTCATTTTTAAACGACATTGTTAAGATATTTAAAATATAGTCCTGTCTCATCAGCGTTAAAAATATTTTCCGGTTCATAACCTTCCAACAGTTCTTCTTATTCATTTTCCGAAAAACTATGTTATGATGTTTTTTAACTTGTACTCTTACCATCCTAAACCATCCCTCACTAGCTTTGAATCCATAAGGCCAAAACGAAGTGAAAAAGATTTTGCTTTTTCTTTTAACATAAATCCTCCTGCGTAAACCATTTAAGCAAGCTTTCTTCAATCTTAGGAAACTCATCTGGCCTACTTCTTTTTCTTGCCTTATGTGCCTTCTATCTTTTTGCTTTAAAATCGTTCACAGAGTAGATGATGGAATTCCATAACGTGCCGGTACGTCCTTTTTCTTCTGTCCTTCTACGGTCTGGACAATTTTCTTCCTCTCAGAAATAGGCAAACACTTGTATTTTTGGAACTCATTTCTATATTAAATCACCGGTAAAATAATTAAGTTAAGAAAGAAATAAAGATTTGAAAAGGGATTAGAATACTTAGAATGCACCGTTAGTCTAATACGATTGCGTTTTTAAGAACGGAAAAATTGCAAACTCTGCCAACCATATGCACACCTTTCCGTTCAATGAATACACAGGGCGCCCATATCACAATATTGCTTTACGGTGAAATGCTTCGAGGTATGCATGAGTGAGCTACGTTTTCTCCCGTTCTCATTAACAGTTGTTGAAATACAAATAAACTTGACCTCGAATTATAGAGGTAAAAAAGCCATCATTTTCGAATTATAGAGGTTTTCATGCTATTTTACACAATAGTAAATTCGAATTAACGAAATGGACAAATAGGTTTTCTTCGATTTACAGAGGTTTTTTCATTGGACTGTGAGAATGCTACTATTTACAGAGGTTTTCGAATTATGGATGTTCGAATTATCGAGAGTTTACTGTATTAAATATGGCCTTATTCCGTCACCAGGAAATTGTACTTCACCTTTCTGTCTTCTATGTAATAAAACAATGTCAAACAATTCAATGAAACCTTCCAAGCTTAAGGAACATTTAATAAATATCCATAGTGACAAAGAAGATAAAGATTTAACGTTCTTTCAAAAAATCAAAGAAAAATATTTGAAAACACCTATATTGCCAGAACTCATAGGGGCAACATCTAAGAGAGATGACGGTGGACTACGTGCTTCTTTAATGATTGCCAAGTCCGGAAAGCCGCACACTATTGGCGAAGAACTTATTCTACCAGCTGTAAGTGAGGTAATACGTACCGTGTTGCACAAACCAGCTTCCGATATTATAAAAAGAATTTCACTGAGTAATAATACTGCACGAAGAATGATCGACGAAATGGCTCAGAGTATAGAAAACTCTTTATGTGACTACTTAAAAACATCTGAATTCTCTGTGCAGCTTGACAAGTCAACATTACCAGGAAACGAAGCTTTACTTTTAGCTTATGTGAGATTTGTAAGAGAAGAACAAATCTCCCAAGAATTGTTATTTGCTAAATGTTTGGAAACTGATACGAAAGGTGAAACGTTGTTTAAGATCTTTCCATGTAAAAGTTATACCCTTGACTAATATCATCTCCCTTGCTACTGATCGTGCTCCGGCAATGGTTTCTGGCATACTTAAAATAAGTTATACCGAATGTATTATCGGTCCACTGAGTCATTCATTGACATCATTTGGTCGCAAAAAACTTTAGTGAACATTTGCATGAATCAATACATTATGTAATTAGAGCTGTTAGTAACATCAAAAGGAAGGCCTTAAACGAGATATTATTTGCTTAACTTTGTTTGGAAAATGATGATGACTATAATCGTTTACTACTTAACACAGAAGTACGTTGGTTATCTACTCCCTCTTTGATTCAGTGTTGGAATTCCTGGAGAGTAAAGACAAAGATTTGCGGCACAATTTAATAATCTCAAAAAATGACATCGCTTATATGACTGATTTATTTGCCAGATTTAACGAGACAAATTTGAAACTACAAGGTGACAACTTTAAATTTAATCAAAACTAAAAGTGTAATATCTGCCTTTGTTGCAAAACTTTTGCTATACAAACAAAACTTGAGAAGAGGAGAATGTTCTCAGTTTCCTAATTTTTAAAAATTGCAAAATAGAGATGAAGATTTGTTTGCTTATTGTCAACACCTAGCGGCGCTTCATTCGGACCTTAACCAAAGATTCGAAGACATTCTTCACTTGGATATTCCCGACTGGGTGTTGAACCCTTTTGCAAGTAGTCAAACTCAGAGCACAAATGCAGATGAATGCATACTAATACGGGAGCAATTAATTGAATTATCTACAAATGAGGAGCTGAAACCAATGTTTAAACAGGGATACGGCAATTTCTGGTTACAAAAACAGATCTCAATTTTATATCCAGTATTATGGGTAATTGTACGCAAGCTGTTGATTGCTTTTCCGTCTTCCTATTTGGTAGAACGTGGATTCAGTGCCGTTATGAGCCTCGTCACAAAAAAAAACAGACTAGAAATTAGTACTCGTGGAGATTTGCGGTTGGTACTCACAAACAGTGAGCCAGACATAAATACACTCATAACATCCCATCAGGTTCATCCAAGTTTATTTTTGTTTGTATTTTAAAACAAAAGTTATCATTTCAATAAATACTTCTTTCACAAAATGTTATATTTAGGTATGTACATATATTTTATTTTTACTTCACGATTTTCCATTCAAGATATCAAAGTTAAATTTTTAATTTTTCTATTATTCAAGTATGTAGTTTTTCACCCAGGGTCCGTGGGAAAGTTTTGACTATGAAAGGGGGTCCGTGGGCCAAAAAAGTTTGGAAACCACTGAACTAGAGGCTTCAAGGGCTCCGAATTTACTACATTGATGTTAAAGCTATTCAAACCAACTGCAAGGAAGTTGCAAGGAACTGAAGGAAGTTCCATAAGGGAAAGAAAATAAACCTAGCAGCACGAAAATATTAGCAGCTCCTTGTTATTAAACCTCTTCTAGGTATACGTTTGATATTCATTTTGAGGGAGAGTACTTGAGGAAAGAATGTACAGGGTTTTCAATAAGGACATAACAATTTACCATTCCAGAGCTACGTTCTCGAATTACACACTATGCAGGAAGCTGGCGGGTATTCACATCTTCACATCTAACCGTTTTAGTTACCTTTTACTTGATTCTTTTATTTAAACCTAGTTTCCACAATCAAAAGTGTCTTTGGGCTCCTAGAGCTAGTTTCTCGACTTGCGATCTAACCTTTTTTAGTTACCTTTTATGTAACTTGCTTTTTTCAAGTATACCTCACGGTAAATCAATTTCGTGATTATTTTCGGTACATCGGCCTATGCGTTGTGTCATGTCTGGCACAGGAACATTCAACAGTGAATAGGATATCCCGAATTTATTAACTGTAGCACACGAAGCCTTCTGGTGAGACGATTATTATGATCAAAAATTGAAGTAAGCACTTTAAAGTTGCGACCACCGACTCACAACTTCGGCAGTGATTTATTATTATTTTCAAACACAGATTGTTCGTGATCTTTGTGAGAAAAAATGTGAATTTCGTTTTGAATATTGTGTCTTATGTCCTAAATTATGGCCAGGTTTTTTTGCAAAAGCCTCCCTTTCGAATAATTCCACAGAATGAAGACTAAAGGTGTCAAATCGCATGACTTCGGAGGTCAATCGGGTTTTCTTCTAACCGTAATAAGACGATCCTCGAAATTGGTACGCAATAAATTGATTGTTTGAAGGCTTGTGTAAGCGGTAGCACCTTCTTCTTGAAAAGAGGAATCGCCCGTTGTGAATTCATTCCACTTAAAAAAAAAAACAAAAAAACAACGCGTCAACCCTTAAATCGCACCACACGCTGATTATTTTAGAAGGCACTGACTTTTCATAATCTCACTGGGTTTTCTGGTCCCTGAATATAATACTTTTCTTTATAATCTATTTAATCGGAAATTCAACACTGTACTGTACTTTTTCGAAAACAACATTGGTGGGCCGGTCACACTCAATTGCGGCCGTTACAGAACGATGATAACCAATCTTATGGCCCAAATTTAACCATCGGGACTTAGACAACATGTGGTTCTAGTCGGACCAAAGTCATGCGATTTGACCCTTTGAATTCACAGATCTATGCGAATACAACACACTTCGTCAGGAACGAAGCCAAACTAACACCTCATTCAAAACATGTCAGTATCATTCAAACGCTAGGTGAAGCCTCTCTGGTGGTATTACAATCGTGAAAATAAAAAAAACTGAAGAATTTCCATAAGTCTAGAACTTACCTCAACAAGACCTTTAATTGCAAGACATAGGTCTTATAACCTCTGGTATATTGAGAATCTTAAAGGAAAGTTTCAAATTTGTTCTTTAAGTTTTCGAAAGAAGAGCCGATTTTCTGTAGGTATCGTGATGTGTTGCAGCCCGTTTGCTTTGTACGTATTTCCGTATAAAGCTATTCTCTGAATATTGAAAAAAGTAAAGGTCGAAGCTAAGGATTAAACCCTATCTTATGAGGTTGAATACGTGCTATGCATATGTATTTAACCTTACCTCTTTAATCAATAAATTTGCTAGTAGATTAATCATTAAGTTCATCTGGATTTTTCGGTCCTACCTTCTAATTTTCGGTGAAAGAAAGTATGTCCTTAAAAGGCTTATGCCTTAAATCTAAGAACCATTTCTCAATCAAAGCAATTATTTGTAAGCGTAACTAGGCTAATTGAGGTTAATTCACCTGAATCGTACCATGGGTCAACAAACGACGCGTAAACTAGTTAATATACTCCCCGTTCAAGCCCATCAGCATTACGGACCATCGACCCACCATGCCGAAGCTTAACAAACCAACATTGTTAGTCCTTAATTTAAACTAATACAATTTACAATGACCACACTGGATACTCATCTCTAGAGTCCTCAATTACGCCTAAGTATCGTTTGAATAACTATTTGTCTTCAATTGCAATCCTTTTTCGCTTGCCTCTACAGCCCCAATCCCCTCATCGATGGTTTCAGTTCACTTTTTTTGGAAAAGTAAAAAATCCATTTAGATCCTTCAGAAGGAAAAATCCCTCTGCGGTTATGCTACAGTGCGAAGCAACGAATGAGAGAGGGCTAAGGCAAAAAAAGGTTAACCTTGCTCCTTCCCCAAATCCTTTCCGTTTCCATTTCAGTTCGTTTGCTTTAAATATATTCTAATTGTTTGCTTCTGTTTCCTTTCCAATTCATAGATATGAGTGGGTACAGTGGAAGACCCTATCGCCTGTGGAAAGTGCGTTTGTTGGGTTATCCTGACGCCGGGTTTAGCAAAGACTAAGCAGAGCGGTTAAATGAGATCAGGACTAAGTCATCCAACCGCCCCCGTATCGTGCTCGATGCTAGAGAACACGTCTCCTTCTATTGTACGAGTAGTTCGGTTGCTATTTCTTTTTCTTCCTCCGAGATAGAATGTTATGAGCGCGGATAAATTCTTTACAAATTGTTTCTGTGTCCTTTATCCTTGGGTGTGTGTTTTTTTTTTATTTTCGACTAAGGGATTAGGAAAAAAAATTAACCCTTTTACAATGGGAATCCTTGTTTTACTTCTGTTTGTATGAGTATCGTTTGGGGAGATTTGGAAAATTTTTAGAACAGTCAAAGGATACGCAAGGATGCCTTAAGTTAATGTTTATTTTGTGTGCGAGTGGATTTGGTTTTTTTTTTTCGTTTCGTTTTGTATTCAAGTTAATAAATTTCTTTAGACTGGTGCCACCCATACGACAGCAGGGAAGGACCACTTGTATCAAGTCGAAATGTAAATTAAAATGCAGATGGAAGTCAAGGCTCGGCCTGGGGTTGATTTTATTTTGCTCTTTCTCGTTGTTGTTCTTGCGTGTCGGGGTCGTAATTAGGACCATTCGCATTTACATGTATCCCTACTCGTATCTTTTTCCTCTTTGCCGTAACCCGTTCCACGTTTCTTCCGTTTTTCTGTGTGAAGTTTCGTATAAAGTTTAGGATCAAAAAGAGATTACACCAAATTTATTTAACGTAATTACACCGATTGCTCGGGGGTTGGGTCATGGGTTTCGGTTGTTTTTTTTTTTTTTTTTTCCTTTTATTTTAGGAATGCCGTGAGGGAGGTGTTAGGTACAAGGATACGAACCAGTGTCAGGCTGGGAACGATATATTTATTTCATTTTTATTAGAGATCTCGAGATTATTTGAATTCAGAGATATTTTTGCCTTTTATTT
Organism: Merodon equestris; assembly: GCA_958301585.1. Taxonomy (NCBI): domain Eukaryota; kingdom Metazoa; phylum Arthropoda; class Insecta; order Diptera; family Syrphidae; genus Merodon; species Merodon equestris. The sequence goes on along the minus strand of OY284416.1, from coordinate 16,822,101 downwards.
GCATTTAATTTGCTTTGTTTTTGTACACCGGGCAACGGGTGTACGCTCTACATTGAGATCAATTGATGTTGTGGCTTAAGTCGTTTTTAACCCGGGTTTTTCGGTACGTGTTCTGTTTTTTGGTGGGGATCGAGCGAAAAAGGTCTAATGAGTTGATTTTTGGAATTAGATACATTTTTAATGGGTCGAGATGTGTTTTGTTGGAGGACTTTTTAAAAAGCTATTAACGATTTGCTTCGTACTGTAGATGTTGGTTAAGTGTTATCCGGGGGACTTTTATGGCGTTTAGAAAGGGGTTTAATGATGTGAAATCGGACAAGTTGCTGGTGGGCCTGTTAAGATATTCTTTAAAGCACTTGTTTATTTTTTATGCTTCTGTGTTATTGGATTTAATTGTTTGTGTTGAATAAAGTGCTGGTGATAAATCAAAGGGTCTTATGACTTAGCCCGGGTTTAATATTAAATTTCATTTAAAGGCGCGATAATGGGGGGAATTAAGAGGATTTGGAAGCCCACCCAGTAGACTATGCATCTGGGTTTCGATATAACGTCCCGAGTCATCACCCGTATTTGTCTCTGAGTATGTAAGTGATACGTCCTTTGTAGGTTAACTAAAAAATGTTTTATTAAAGACGCTTATTCTGACAAATCAAAATTTTCTTGTTACCAATTGCAATTTATAGCAATCGGATAGAAGCTATTCATTTATCCATATTGGAACAAAATTTTGTGCAGTACATGTATCGAAAAATTCGTGGAGCAAAATTCGAGAAGAGTATATCAATGCGATATATCAAATTTTGATAAGTATCATATCTTCACATATTAGTTTTTCCAATAAACATATTCCTCTGGCATCAGTTTCAAGATGATAAGAAATTTTTCGGAGAATTGTGCTTTTTATTTTCCTGATGAATCTTGAAAAAAATTATTTATCAAATACAGAAAGGATGCTGTAAGATATAGCATGCGCCAAAAGTGGTTTGCTAAATTTCATTCAGGTGAAATAATTATTAAAAAAAATTCTCGTTCGGGTTGCCAGTTACCATGGGTGTCGACCAAATGATAGCTTAAGTCAGGGTTGCTGTCATAACACATTGGCTGTCAAAGCAAATTTGAGAACATTGAATGGGGTCCCAACACTAAAAATTTCGTTAATTATGCTTTTGATCAAATAAAACTACAAAATATCGACATAAAATACGTTTGCACTGTTTCCTGGACCTCCAGGACTAAATTATTCCTGGCTATCAAAAATGATAGCCATGGCAACTCATGAAAAGAAAGTGCAAAATTGTTTACTAGCCACACTTTCTGCTTATATTTCTTTTTTTCTTTTATATTTTTTTTCTTTTATATTTTTTTTTCTTTTATATTTTTCAGACAATATTGGCTTGAATATATGTATGTATGACTTGCTTGTCCGGATAATTTTCTTTTGCTCTAAATTTTTATTTGGCTGGTGGAGTAAGAGTAATTATTACAAGACCGATTCTCTGTCCTATTGATTATATTACTTTTATACTTTTCAGGTACTTATTGAAATGTCTAATAAAAATGAGCGAAAGGAAGCATACGGTTGAAGAAATGGCGACTGATTTTGAAAGTGACTTCGATTCAGATGACTCTAACGCAGATCCAGCACGGTCTCCAGAAGAATTGAATCATGACGATAGCAGCGATGATGATTCCGAGGGGAACAACGTATCGGATCTCATAGAAGCCTCTTGAGATTTATTCCAAGCTAGCTGACGGAGAGGTGTTGGAGATAATATCAAAAGAAACCAATCGATATGCCCAACAAAACATAAGTACTCGCTTAAGATCAAGATACAGCCGATTGAATAAATGGATTGAAACAAAGCCGGAAGGAATAGAAAAAATATCTTGGGTTGATCATGTACATGGCACTTGTTCCCCTCAGTCGCATTGAAAATTATTGGGAGACGGGTGGGATCTATTATTTTCAAATTCATGTGCAATTATGCCCCGGAACAGGTTTCAATATTTAGCAATATTTGGTCTCATATTTAGCAACAACGAGACAGTAAATACCTGCAACCGATTGAGGAAAATCAATGGCCTATGGAAGCTTTACAAAACAATTTTTATAGGACACTTCCCCCCGCAAAAGACTTTGTTAGCGATGAAACTCTCGTGCTATGGAGAGGCCGACTTATTTTCCGACAATATATCCCAAATAATCGTTATGGAGTCAAACTTTTCAAGCTTTGTCCAACAGATGGTTACACTTGTGCTATGAATATATACTCGTATGCTGGAAAGTCAGCAATAGGGTAACGCGAGATTGAACTTGCTAGAAAAGTTTGCATGGAGCTTTCAAAAGACCTACTCAATCAGGGTAGGTGCTTATACAGGGTGTCCCACGAGCAGTGTGCCAAAAAGCTAGAGCGTGTAGGGCTGGTCAAGACAAGAAAAAAATCATATGGGAGGGGGTGGGTCTATTCTCCCCCGTTTAGCCAGGAGGGGCAATTTTCTAAAAAATTGACTTAATTTGGAAAAAAAAATATTAAAAATCAACAGTTACATTAACAATGCCGTGATATACTTAAAGCCAGAAACCCCTTTTTTCATCTTGTTTTTAAACGAAGCCGTTTTAAGGAATAGTTTTTGAGAAATCAATTTTCAAACTCAAAATTTAAAAAAAAAAAATTTCGAACTAATTTTTGTCAAAATTGTATGTAATTAAGTACTAATTTTTTTTTTAAAAATTCAATTCTTTTATTAGTTTTTACTTAAAAACAGAAAACCGGATGCAAAAATGTCTTGTAGTTCTTTCTTATTATTTTCTTTTCTTCAATATTTTATATTAATAAATATCAAAAGAATTGTTCCTTACTTTTATTAAGTATACTTTTAGTTGGAGCTAGGCTACCTACATTTTTATTTATTTATTTATAACACTCTTTGAAATAAAGTTTTTGAAACGAATTACATTATAACATTAAATATAGATTTTCTTTCAAAATTTAAATTATATAAAGATTGTCTAAAAATTTTGGGCATAATTCGGTAAGTTCTCCTTACTTGCTCAAACCAAAATCGTCTATAGTATCGTAAGGTGCCAAGCATCTTTGCTTTGCATCCAAGCGCTCTAAACTAGGTAGCTCCGTATTAATAAATTCTGTTTCAAATGGTTGTCCAACAAGAGATATTATTCTAAATGTTGCGCCATCATTAAACTCTGAACAATAAACTTTCACTACAGTAACTTTTGAGAAGTAAAAAGTAGTAGGTTAGAAATGGGAATCGATACGTATTTATACAATTTTCATAGGTGTGCGTTTATATGCTAAACCACACTCTTCAGATATTCTCCACGAGACCGCCGATAGATATTTTATTACTTAATGGGGTTGATAAGTAACTCATGATACTCTGGGCCTTCTGCTGCTCTCCTTGCAGTCCCGACTCTCCGTAGTTCAGCTTGCATCTTTCTTACGAGTGTGCAAATATCCTTCCAGTATTCTTCCAATTCCACCGTTCATCATTAGTGAAGCTCGATTCGGTAGAGTACCTCGCAATTCCAAAACACATAATTTGATCTGCGTTTAGTGGTATTATTCCATCGACTTAGCGATAAAGACATATTCCTCGCTTGATATAACAGCCTCCTGCAATCAATTCTTCTCATCTCATCCTCGAGGATTTCAAATAAAACTTACAGCTTCGTCTATCGTAGGAATCTAGCCTGACGCGAGGAAGTCAGACTGATGCGAGGAAGTTAGACTCGTGCGAGAAATCTAGGCTGACGCGAGTCAGACTAACGCGAAGAATCTAGACTGACTCGTAAGCTAGAAAGGAAGTCAGACTGACGCGAGGATGCTAGACTGACTCGTAAGCTAGACTCGCGCAAGGAATCTAGACTGACGCTAGAAAGTTAGACTCGTGCGAGAAATCTAGGCTGACGTGAGGAAGTTAGACTGACTCGTAAGCTAGACTCGCGCGAGGAATCTAGACTGACGCGAGGAAGTTAGACTCGCGCGAGAAAGTCAGACTAACGCGAGGAAGTCAGACTAACGCGAGGAAGTTAGACTGACTCTTAAGCTAGACTCTTGCGAAGAAGTCAGAGTGACGCGAGGAATCTGACTTTTACCGGGATTCACCCGATTTACTAAGCCCATACTTATAAAGCTCCCGGCTTCCCTGCTACATTGAGCAATCTGCCGAATACTATTCGCTCTAGGATCTTCCCCAGTGCGTTCAGTAGACCCTTGGGCATTAAGGCAATAGCTCTCCGGATGATATATTTCCGTGGGAGTATCAGCTGCTGCAGCTGAGAGAAAGGCGTCGAAAAAGCCTTTCGATACTTTGTTAAGAATTCCATCAGGTCCAGGCACCTTTCTGTTTTTATTCTGATAAGGGCTCAGGTTAGTTTTTAGATAAGAGCATATTTGGCCTTAAAATCTTAGTTTATACGCTTTTAATGTCCTGTTAAGTTGAAACTACGCACAATAAAGTACAAACTTTCGCTGATTGGATCCAGAAATGAATGAACAAGATCATGGTTTCACGAAATTATTGTGGGTGAACATTTTTTTTAAAACATTCTTAGCAGATAAATTTGGTCAAAAACACCAAGAGAAGCAGCGGAAAAACCTTTTCATCCACAGTGAGTGACAGTTCGGTATGATTTTTGGGTTGGCAGTCTTATTGGACGATTTTTTTTTCCAAAAAGATTCTGGTGCGATTGTTTCAATGACGCTTACCCTAACACTAGCTGACGATGACGACAAACTGATGGTGATAGGCTGAAACAACCTAGCAATTGGGGTGTACTTTTTCTCTCCGACCTCAAACAACAAGATACTCGCGATCACGACAAAGCAAATCCAAAAATAGCTAACACTCAACTAGAATGTCAAGTGTCCAACATAAGCTGTGTTCTGTCTCCGTCGTGTATCTCTAAAAGTATATAGAATCAATGATATGTAGAACAACAACGTTAGCAATGTCATGTGAGAGAATAATAAAGGTTCTCTGCAAGTACAACATAAACCATGTTAAGCCTTATCGACACTATTAATAAGAAGCAACAGATGTTCGCATCCAACAAGGTCTATTCATCCACCCAAGTACAAGCTCAATTCCAAGCACGCACCTAATGGCTATTACACAAAGTGAATGAGCAGTATGCAAAGAACACAAGAAAATTGACTCTCCTCCTAATGCATCGGTGTCACCGGGTCGAGTGTGATTCGCATGTCAATCAGACATGAAAAAACTGCAACGCACACCACTCACCATCCACCGTCATCGCATCAACAAAAAGCTCTTCATGTCGAAATAGCCATTATAAGGGTACGACTTGTCACTATCTATTCTCTCTTGTCACCATCATCCATCTGCCTACATCTCGCTTGGGAAGGACCTGCTGGGAAAAGAAGAGTTTCACAATAATTAAGAAACTTTCATCGTAGTGCCAAAAAGTACACAAAAAAAGATTTTCAACAGATAAAAAAAATTGTCATTTGCCTCATGCCCTCGGGCTCAAGCTAGCCGGGCCAAGGACCAAGCCAGCGTGATACACATACACCAGGCTCTGGCATATCCATGTCAATGTCTGAACAACGACATGACAAGATGACTTTCAAGCGGTCTCAAAAAAAAAAGGAACTCACTCTCACGGGTTGAGAAAAAAATTTCCATAATAATTACATTTTTATGCTAATTAAGGACTAATCGTAGTATAAAAAGCGGTTGGCTTACTTCACAGTGGAGGACACAGGAAGAGCAGGGCATAGGACTAAGTAGGGCAATGACTGAGAGGGCAATAATAATGCACACTTAGGATGAGGACATAGGAGGCAGTAAAAGAGAGAGAAAATTTGTCAACATCGAAGCGAGAACGATACGGACATGGACAAGGACAACGGCAACGACAGCAAGAATGACGTCGACGTTGACTATTCTTGTTCAATTACAGTCCCAAGGATCCTTTCACTTAGCTAACCCCTTAACCCCTTAATGAAGCAAGAAGCTTAAATTTCTCTATCCTTTCATCCTCTCACCGGCCGCACCCGCCCATCGTCCTCAAATGAAATCGGTCTGGGATAGCTCTCATACTTTCCCTCATTCTTGAAAGGATATACCACTGGTAATAGCATCGCCATCGATGGCATGGATGAGTGCGAGTATGTTGAAGGATTTCGACACTTTGGGTGTTTTTAATCTTTCCTTTTTGTTCTTTGTTTTTGTGTCTCTTTAAGCATACCGTTGTCGAGTATCCTTTTTCGCTGCTTCTCTCCTTTTTCGGGGTGTCCTTTTCGGTCGTGGATAGTATGGTAGTTCGGGTAAGTGGTAAGTACTTGGGACTATCTATGCTTTTGGTGTTTTCATTCCTCTAATAAGGCTTGATAGCTTGACAGTGTTTTGAGGGACCACTGCTGGCAACGACGATGGTAGAGATGAAGCGCGTTCGAAAGGAGTGAAATATTATTCAAACATTCTCCAGCGGACGTACACCATTAAGGAGATACTTAGTCCTGATGATTATGTTTTCTACTTTTCTTTCCATTTTTATTGTTTTTCTTATTTTTAGATCTTCTTTATCCGGACCATGGCAGTGGGAGTGGAAGAGGAAAAGAACAAGCATGAAATAGAGTTGGAGGAGGGAATGTCTTTGTGTTAGTTTGTCGGGTGGCAAGGGTTATAGAGCAAGTTTTGGGATGTTGATGATGATTATATTCATGCCGACAACGATGATGGTTGCTGGTTGCTGAAGGTTCATGGTGAGGGGTGATATCATCATTATTACCGTTATAATCGTGAGTGGTCGAGGTGCATAATTGCACAAGGGTGTCTCCAAGAGACAATCTGAGTTATTGCTTTAATTTTCAAATACCTTTTATTGAAGATGATGGAGATTCAGTGCTTGAAGTTTCAATGGTAAAAGCAATATTTTTTCTAAACGCACAAGACGATCGTCTCATTGCAGTCAACTTGTTGGCGAGGTAATCTGCTATACATATAACCGTATGAGCCATAGGTGCTTATTGGTTTTTTGTGCGATAGAAGGTCTCTTATGGCGGGTATCAAATGGCAATGCAATGATGAGAAACATGCATAAAAAAATGGTCAATACTTCCCATTTTCTCTTTGAAGGCACCTTACTGGCAATAAACCGTATGATTAAAATAATTTAAGAAAACATAAGCACCTTAGTGTATTTTCCAAATTGTACAGCACTACAAGTTTCTTCCTAAATATGCAATAAAATGAACAAATTTAAATCTTTTCCATGCATTATGGCTTCATAAGTACTCGTAAGAACGAACATTCCCATTAATTATGAAATACAACGTCGTTCAAGTGGCTGCCTCGGCTCCCAATTTTCCAAGACCTTGTTGATGGTTTCGGGCTGCAGCTCAAAAATTGCTCGGATGATATTGGCCTTAAGTATTTGAAACATTTCCGGATTGTTGGCATAACATCGGTCATTCACGAAAAAAAAAAGTCCAAGGGGGTCAAATCGCAGCTCCGAGGCGGCCAGTTGACATCGCCAAGACGGCTGATAACACGATTTGGGAATTTGCTGCACAAAAGATAGATCGTGGCATGGGCCGTGTGGCATGGCACGCCATCCTGCATGAAACAGAGGTCGTACAAATCCATGTCTTCAATTTCAGTAAAAAAAAACGCTCTGTAACGCCCACCGTTGACCGATACGTTGATCTCTGCGTCATTTTCGAAGAAAAATGGTCCAATGATGCCATCACTCCACAATCCGCACCAAACTGTCACTCTCTGTGGATGCATTGGCTTCTCAACAAGAACGTGCGGGTTTTCCGAGCCCCAGATGTGGCAATTTGGTTTGTTAACGTACCCGCCGAAATGAGAATGCGCCTCGTCAGAAAAGATGATTTTTCGCCCAAAATCGTCCAAAATTCAAGCGGCCCTAAGACGAAGCGATAACGAAGCAGATGGTCGCGCGCCTTCGATTGCTGAATCCTTGTAAGCGAATATTGCTAGATCTTTGTGCAAAATTCTCCTCAGGCCAGTGCGAGAAATGTGGAGGTCTTGAGATCGATGGCGAGTTCATGTTCGTGAATTGAGTCTCATACTCCCGGCCACAGCAGCCACGTTCTCATCTGTGCACACCGTAGCACGTCGGGGACCATGAGCGTTATCCACTAGCATACCAGTTTCATGAACTTTTTGCACAAACTTGCGTACAGCAGTCGCGGTGGGTGTTATTAATTTGCGTTACATAGCACTCACTTTCGAAATAAGTTCTCAATATTGCCCAACTTTGTTCAAGCGTAAAGCGACTCATTTCGTTCTAATTTTCTGTTAAGATTTTGAGCAAGACACAGCTGTCAGGGTCAAAATAACCTATGATTTAAAAACAAAAACCACCCACCCTTTATAACCAATATGTATAACCCAATATAAATCTGATTTCGGCCTCAGGGATCAACTTAAGAAGGCGGCTGGTAAATGATTGGGTTTCCTAAAATTAAAGTCGAAGCCTACAATTGTTAAAATTTTGGGGCATTTTTTTATTTTGCTTAGAAATGGATATAATCCAACTTCAGCTAAACTACGAATGGCACCACTTATATTACTATGCCAAGCTTCGAGAGCGCCGTGGCGCAGTGGGTAGTGTGTCGGCCTCTGACGCACGATGAGCGAGTTCGGATCCCGATAACACCAACGCCATCGAATGTTCATTACGCGGCTTCTCTCCTCGGGGGGTATTGGCAAAACCTTCCGTAGTACACTTGCCTTGAAAAAGCTTCTCGGCGCTCGCCGTTCGGAATCGGCATTAAACTGTAGGTCCCGTTCACTTGTGTGAAAAAAAAAACAAATCGCACACAACATAAGTGAATGAGAGAAGCTTGGCTCTGGCTCTCCGTGAGCTGTAACGCCATCTAAGAAGAAGAAGACGACAAGCTTCTATTTCTTATCGCGTGCTTAGTTGTGGTTCTAACGACAATGGAGCTATAAATTGGGAATGAGTTATTGAAAGTAAATAACATTTTTGCGTATCGAACCATATCGCGTTACATGGAAAACCCTCCAAAAACGGCAGCCGATTTTCATATGACTACGTTCTGAAGTCTTAAAATTTTGGAAGATTTCGATTCTTTCCTTTGCAGTGAGATATCTGTGTATTTATCCGTCCATAGTTTCATGAACTTTGTTTAATGGCGCATACCTTGAGATCTCTCCGTGGAGCTGTCATGATAAATACACTAATCTGTTATCTCTACGGTACAACAAATGAGTAGGATAGTTTTGGGCAGGTACGGAAGACAAATTTATACAAGGAGTAGGTGAGCGAAATGATGTCCAAAGAGTGCGTGTGTTCCAAGACGTGCGATTTTATCGGGAGTTGTAGGTTTCATGCCAAAAAGTGTCAGAATAACAGGCTATGGACCTACTTGACAGTATTCTTTTAAAGGTTTTTCCCGGATTTTCGCAGAGGAGGTGGATCGTCCCATACTTAATCAAGAATCTCGTTGATTTCTCGAGTGTGTAAGAAAATTTTTGCGGATAAATTATCATCCAATAAGGGGTGTCATTTAAAATTTCCATTGTTGAACTGTTCAGCTTCGATTATCATAATGATTAACTTCAGGTAAGTGAAAACTAAGAATTTATTAAATATGTACCGATACATTTTGGCACAACTATTTGCAACCGTTTCGTATTGTTTGAATTGCATTTGGAGGAGTATGTTAAAGTTATTCGAAAAAACTTAGTATCTTGAACATTTGATAGACATTTTGTTACATTATTAACTACTGAGATTGTATTAAAATTAAAATATCATCAAAAAAAATTGTTTTCTCTATTGACTTAAAATGACACCCTTTGTTGGATAGACCTATGTAATTATTTGGTTAAAAACAACAATCTATTGATTTCATCCTTTTTTTTCGTTTACGAAAAATAAGGAAGATATATTAGCTCCGTTGTTTTACTCACATAAATGGAATTAGAAGTGCATCGCTAGAAAATTTAAATGTTTCCCCAAAGATCGGGCTCCAGAATTGTTCCGAATTCGGAAGAAGCACTGGCATAGGCTACGTAACCATATGTCAAGAATCACGCGCGAGTTGTTGAAAATAGGACGCCAAACCAAACATAAAAAAATATCACTCTTTACTAAGGGAACAATGTATGCCAGCTATGTTCAAGAATATTCAGTTTTTGAAGAATTAAATTTATTGGTCTACATTGATGTATAATGGTTAGAGCTCATGATGCTTTAGGCTAAAATCGAGAAAGTGCAATGAACATGTTCTTCATATTCGAGCACTCCTATGGATATGTTGTCGGTTATCATGATTCAACCATCAATTGCTTATTATTATATCCGTAAAACCACATTTCATCATCATTGTCAGTATTTATTCATTTTTATTGACTTTATTTAGTGTCCCAAATCAACCCCCATTCGCAGCCTCAAAATTCGTTTGATAAGCTAAAATCTACGGCAACATCTCTGATTGTGATTGTTCATAGTCGATTGTTGATGTACTATGGCGACCAATGCATCAAACCATAATTTTTTTCACTTAATCACGAACTTCTTGGAAAATCTTTTACCATCCTCATCTACATACTCATTCATAACAAACGGAACAAAGGCAATAATTAACTTTTTTTAAAATGATACTGCTTTTTATTCTATTCTTATGGCAACACTCGAACCAAGTTTTCTGAACCACTTTGTAAAGAAATAGTGCAACCCGCGAAGTAACAAAATTCCTGTTAATATTTGAACACACTTCATAACATACCTCTTACACCAGATCTATAGCCATTCTTAATCAGTTTCCTCCCCTTTTTCTCTAATAAGTAGTTTTTATAGTACCTAATATATAATATATAATAAGTAGTAATAAGTAGTAATTAATCGATCAGCGCTTTCATTTTATAAACAATTCACAAATCAACAGGATTATCTCATACGTTTCTCAGTATATGGCAGTGCTGTAGCTTTAAGAACGATCACGACCAATGAGAAAAATAAAAAGACAAGCCAACATTTACCAGTCCAATTGGTCCCTATATCACTATAACTCAACTGAATCGCACTTAAACCTGGTCAATGCCAGTGTTCGTATAAATTATTGCTTGGCCCCACTGTGGACAATTTCCATTTCCTGTTCATCCCGCTTACGATACGGGTCGCTAATAATTGGGTGCTTTATAAGCGGCAATAATTGTGTTCATAGAACCTGAATCCCAGCCCGAGTAAACAAACATCTCAAGGATTTTCGGTCGTCCGATGGAAGACACATTCCTGCTCATTTCCAAGCCTCCGATCCTCTTTATGGGAACTGCTCAACAAAAGGTCCTGTGATTTTTATCTCAGCTTTCTTCGCTTTCCCGCTTACTACTCACCATCCTTGGAATGTAAATATTTCAATGGACCACCAACGTTCGTTGGCCAACAAAAGTATTGTATGCATGGGTGAGTGGATATGTGGTAGCACGGGAAGAGCTCCAACGATTACAATGGGGTTAGTCCTTAGTCCTTGTTATTGCTTCTTGATGGCGTCTTCAAATTGTCTTCGTTCACTTCGCCCTTCGTTCATTATCATATCAGCGTCTATCGGAGTCGGTGTGCGGCGAGTAGTAGGCATGTAGCCGGGGATGTTTTCTAATTTTATTGCCAAACGTCGGACGAAAGGGTTCGAAGGGGCGGGATGCGATGCTCCTGTTTATCTCCGGCAACGTAGAGCAGCAGGCCAATTGAATTAATTTTTGTTGTTTGAATAAATTAACTAGCGGTGCAGTAATTTTCGGACTGAAAGCAAATTATGTTGTTCGGGAGGAGGGACGGGGTTGAATGAGAGCGCCAATGAAGTCCTGATGTTTTATCAGTGGCGGGGAGAAAGTGTTATCTCGGGTAGTGCAGTGGCAGTGCTGAATGTGAAGCACAGTTTAGTGCCTTTTTATGGTATCTCGGGCAGTTCCAGATTTATGGTGCATGAGCGTTTCTTTGATTTTAACCGAGAGCAGTAGGCTGGTGATGGCCCTAACCGTAGGTGCGATGTGGTCTCGATGTGGACCGAGAACCGAGGTGGTCGGTTTTATGGATGGGAATTATGATTACCGCAAGGAGCAGTTGTTGAGAGTTAAGTACATGCGATTAAGGAGTTGGTTAGAAAATGTTTCTCACGTTGATGGGTCATAAAGGGCAGCCGTTAAGGGCACTGATTCGGTCGAGACTGGTAATAAGCGTTTGGAATGTTATCAATTGAAATTTTGTAGGAACTTGCTCCGGTCTTATGGCAAATGCAAATTTTCTCAGAAGTAAAGGGTCATTTCGTCTTAGAAAAGGATCCGATGGCACCGCTTTAAGTGAGATTAGCTTTATTGTTCCGAAATTGTTTTGACGTTTTATCTTTTAGCCTCTACATAGCACGGTTTTTCGTTGTACGTAGAATATAATGGATTGCGTGATATGACCAAGTAGAATTCAAGAGAAAAATTAAAACTTATAATTAGACATTCAATAAATATTTAAGCCTCCTTCTAGGATTGGTTATCTTTATTCAATTATCAGCTATTGAGAACAGCCGAAAACTAAAAATATTTTGATGGACATAGTAAACGGTATGGTCTGCACTATCCTGAGAGGAAAATCGATGCTAATTTTTATAGGCTACCAAATATATGAGAAAATGTTGTTGAAATGAACTTTAATCCAGCTCGGTCCACACGGACATCTCCGTAAAGTGGTGATGCTAGCGACTAGGGAGTCTTTAACTTTATAATGTACGAAAGAGTGATATCATACTGCGATCTTAATTTTTAAAAAGTAAAAGGAGGTTTACAGTTTTGCGATTTGCATCAATTATGTGAATAAAGACAAATCTAAACAGCGGCTGTTGTGCAAGTTTAGATTTTAATATCATCTAAAGCACTTTCAAGATTCAGAAAATTACAAATAGATGCTGTTTGTATTTAATAATCATAGAAAATTCCCTTAAGGTTTTAAGCTCGTGTCAACTACATAAGTCTACAAACGCATCGAGAAAGGTTAGGAAATCAAGCGTCCATACTAACCAATGAGACGTTAATGACACCAATGTTTTGACCATCGAAAAGAACATTTTCAATGCAATAAAATTTAGCCCAACCAAACAGGGTAGTCTGAGTCAAAATCAGTCAGTATTAAGGTCAGTAGTGCAGCTTAATTTCCAAGACTTCTAAAAAACATGCATCGACGCACCAAACAGTGGTGTATCTGGAAAAACTAGTAAACACGCGGCTGGTAGTGGAAGACTCATTAATGGTAACCTAAGCTTTTCTTTTGTCTTCGAATCCACTTCTCAGGCCATTGTCCACTGTTAACATCACATTTCTGACATAGCTTATGCAATAAATCGCGCAATTGCTAAACTGAATTACGAAAAACTAAATACTTCAGACATATTAAAGCTTCAATCGGCAAAAAATAACGCACTTCTCATCATCGTCCTTTGCCGTGCAGTTACCCTTCGATCGATCTGTAACTCCATAACGATTTTAATTTATATCGTATACATATCAATTGAGTAATATCTTTCCATAATCCATCTACCCTACCCGACTCGTAAAGGAATTCTTCAATACACGCTATCCCTTCATCCTGCCTACGTACACACAACCAGTCACAAACATTTCTCCACGTATCCTTGTAACATTCTCGTCGATTCGAAAATGTGTTCCTTAATTATTTACAATTTTTTATTCTGTTTGATGACTTCACTTCAATCCTTATGCGCTCGAATCCAAATTGCCAACTGCCACATGCCAACAACGAGCTGCCAACTGCCAACTATGTATGATACAAACTGCTCTACGCTGCCATGACCAAGTGTGCAATCAAGTTATCGTGAGCCATGAAGCTATAGAGCCATGGAATTTCACTATGAAACGGCCACACACATAAAGCCCGTCAATAAATAATTTCAAATTGGCTATATTACATACAATCGCACTTATACAGGCGCACGCGAACCAGGAAGAGAATCGAAGGACTTAACAACGGAAATATTTTATTTCGCTCCATCTGCATCTGTTCGATAATAATTGATGGCAGTCTCTAGCTTATTTGTTTCTTTTTTCCGTGTTTTCTCTTATCCTTTCTTTTTTTTTCTGGTTCCATTATCCCTTTCGTTCTACCTTGCCCGCGCCTGTCCATTCGTTTTTATTTAATTTTCCTTTCCGCTTTGCACTTTTGATGGAACTCTATTAGGTCGTGCTGGCCAGGAGTTTCGTATCCTTCGTCTTGTTGTGGATTTAAAGGATTCAGGATTGAATTCAAAGACACTTTTTCTTATCCTTGTTTTTTTTTTTATTTTATTTTCTTTTATTCGTTGAATGAGAATGGATATTGTGGATCAACAAGTCACTTGGTGACAAGCGGACATAGCAAATAGCCTCGAGTCAGTTTACTCTGGCAAACGAAGGACACGTCGAGCAAGAAGCAATGCAAAAGGACGAGCGTACCTACTACGGTGTGGTAAGTATATGTACAAACGAACATATTACTGCGGGGGAAATCTTTTCAATTGAGTTCTTAAGTCATTTCCCTCCTCTGTTTTACTTCAATGTCGAGTTTAGGTAGAATCACAATGGACAGTGTATTGCGGTGGTAAAGCACAAGGCGCGTTAAAAGGACTCCCCGAACAATTGAAGTACTATTTCAAAGAGGACAATAAAAAAAACGAAAACACGATGATACCAAGAAGTCAAAAGGAACAGAAGAAACAAACGAACAGTTGGAAACAAAGAGGAGCATTATTAAGTCCCTCGGTGGTCCTTTTCAAATCTGGCTGAAACCTTCTGCCACGCCTTCGACTCATGGAAAATGTTGCACCCACCTACCACTAGCACCTATAAAAATGGAACTTATGTTTGTGGCTGCAAAAGTTGCTTTTGTTCTCATGCTGCTCCGACTAGAGAACAATGTATGCATAACATATATGTAGATGCGGTATGAGCAGGGTATCCCTTTTTGGATGTGCTTCATAGAAATGAACCACAACGGCTGTTGTGATGGCTTTGTGTGGATGTATGAGTATGTTAGTGTGCTGGGGATACTATGGTATGGCCAGATTGTGGGATGAAAGTAATACCACTGGACTGTTGGGTGAATATGGTTTTAGTACCATGAAAAATTGCTGTTTTTAAAATGTTTAAAACAATTTGAATATTCAAAGTGGATATATAGAGGATGACGGCTCTGTAGGTACAAACATTGAATTGGCTCCTTTATAATAGTACCAGAAAAAATCACTTCTATATCGCAATTTTTTTCTCTGGCGCTTGATTTTTTTTTTAACAAACTTCGACTACATCTTTGAAACCCAGCTTATTCCGTCAAAAATTGTCTTTATAGTGTTCGCGTGTGTTGTTTCTTTTCATAAATGAATCTGTAATAGTTCTTCCAAAATGTATGAATGCTTCAATTTAGTTTCGCTTTTAAAATTGTTTTTTATATTCTTGATAAATTTGCTGCTACTTACAACCAAGCCCAATGTACCGCCATTTACACATCCACGGCTACACAACTCGGTCCTATCTCTTTCCTCCAGCACTATACATTTAAGCATTATCCTAGATCCAAGGCTTAACTGGAAGTCCAATATAAAGGGTCCGCCAAATAATTTTTTTTTTTTGAAAATGCTATAAAAAAAACTACTGAATATTTTCTCAAATTTCTTTTTTTATTTGAAAGTACAATCCTTCCGGTTAATAATGGAAAATAATTTCATTCAAATGGCTGCCTCGGCTGGCCATGCAGTAGCCTACACGATCGGTCCAATTTTTAAGCACATTATCGATTGTGTGCAGCTGTATTTCACCAATGGCTTCACGAATATTGTCCTTTAAAGCGTCAATTGTCTCTGGCTTGTCGGCGTAACACTTATCTTTGACGGCACCCCATAAATAATAGTCCAACGGTGTCAAATCGCAGCTCCGAGGTGGCCAAACGGCATCAGCTCTGCGGCTGATAATGCGATCTTCAAAAACAGGGCGCAAAACATCGAGTGTAGCTTCGGCTGTGTGGCACGTAGCGCCGTCCTGTTGAAACCAAATGTTGCCAATATCCTTCTCTTCAATTTATGTGAACAAAAATTCGTTCAACATGGCCCGATAACGATCGCCATTGACTGTAACGGCCACTCCTTGCTCATTTTCGAAGAAAAATGGCCCAATTATGCCTCTGGACCAAAATCCGCACCAAACAGTGGCTCGTTTTGGGTGCACCGGCTTTTCAATGTATGCGTGCGGGTTTTCTGTGCCCCAAATGCGACAATTTTACTTGTTTACATACCCGCCAAGATCAAAATGAGCTTCATCTGAAAAGATGATTTTTTTGGCAAAATCGGCATCTTCTGTAAGTCGATCGCAGGCCCACTTAGCGAAGCGAAAACGCATTGGATGGTCAGTTGGCTTCAACTCCTGAACCAATTGGACTTTGTATGGCGTCATACCAAGGTCTTTATGCAAAATTCGTCTCAATGATGTCTCCGAAATGTTCAATTGTTGAGAACGACGGTGAATTGATGTTGATAGCGCTTCACGCACACTTTTTGCCGCAGCAGCAATATTCTCGGGTGTACGTACTGTTTTTGGCTTTTCACGCTTTGGTTTATCGATGAGGATGCCAGTTTCTTTCTCTTTTTTCACAAGATAACGAACATACGGAGCTGACGGTGCTTCTCTTCTTCCAAAATCCGTACGCAATTTTCGCACACATTCTGCAACATTACCATGATTTTCAAAGTAATGTCGCAATATTTCCCAGCGTTGTTCAAGCGTATACACAACCATATTCGTTCAGCGGAAGGATAAGACTAATTATCTGTCAAATCAGACATGAGCTAGGTGTTACCATTCACGAAATAAGCACTACTTGAAAAAAAAAAACGTTAGATGGCGGACCCTTTAGTAAAGAAAGCTAAAATGTAACTTTCTGCAGCAAAACTTTCGGTAAAAGGTGGATGTACACAGCCGTTGTCCATCCCATCTTCTTCTATGGCTCCCTATGTTGCTTGGTGGCCAGCACTAAGCAAAGCTTATAACATTGACACACTTAATGAGATCTAAAGATTAGCAGGAGTCGGAACCACGGGAGCCAGGAGAACACATCCCTCCGGAACATTTAATACCTTAACGACCTCCTCAAAAGACACTGCTACAACATAACTAGAATCGTGGCGGTCAGTACGAGCCATTGGCCTATAGGAACTCACTCTGCCAGAAATGGCATCCGGTCTAACACCCGATGTCGTAGTTGTCACAAAGCACCTTAGAGGAAATCTTGCAACATTTTCTCTGCGAATACCCAGTACTGGCAAGTCGCAGGTTCTGCGCCTTTTCAAATACTTCCTCGATTACCACTCAGAGGTAGCCTTGAGGCTGGCCAAGATAACCAGTTTTCTTAACATCACAGGCTGGATTTAAATGAACCTCCTCCTTCATTTCCCTTAAGTTTCACAAGTTTTGTAATATCAAAACGGCGCCTAAGCATCCTGCCTACCCTACTTGGGTTGGGTAAGAGAAACAAACAAAAAGTTTTGATTCAATTTTTAAATAAGAATTGTAGAAAAGTTCTTTGTTAAGAACCTAATACAAGTATGGTTTTCAGAAAAATTAAAGGGCAAAATTGTTAATCTACTTTGAAAATGTTCAAAAATGTTTCGGAATGAAAATAACATTTTCAATCACCAGTTCTTTTTATTCAAACAATTTTGCTATATTTTGTCTAATACAGCTTGCGTTTTGATAAAGATTCATTAAAGGCTCTTCGCTTTTAACTTTTTTGAAAATGGAATTTTGATCAGCATTTTCCTTATTCAGTTTCCTTTTTATTCTTTTCCGTTTACTGAATTCTTTGGTTTGGAAATTCAAGTTCTTTTTCATATTTAATGTTCCAAACTAAAATACCAGTTGCATATGTATGTTCATATTATATTAGAATACCGCACCAGGGATAAAGTATTTCACTATGCTAATAGTTCCAGATTTTGGTAAAAGCAGAGTCAATCACTGCTACAAAATCTGCAATTACTTACCTAGTTTTTCTAACTACGACACTTAATATTTGTGAGTACTCAGTTGTGATCAAATTGCGTTTTGTTCTACGAAGATACTTTTCTTAGTATTATATTTTGAGCAGTGCATAATATAGCTCTTTTCAATATTAAAACTACTTTTAACAGCAATAGGGGTAGATTCAATTCAAACCAGAATATATTTACAGGACCTGCTAAATGAACACACCTTGCTTGAGGGCCTCGTTCAACAGTTGTAGAAGCGATTTAACCCGCTCTTTTTTCGTGGATGTTCTAGGTACATTTCGATTATATTTTAATCCTACCTTGAAAATAATTCACTTTCCGCAGTCTGGTTATTTCCTGATCACACTGTTCAAAAAGCTCATGAATAGGAAGCCAAATCAGAGCGAAGTGTTTTCGCTCACAAAGGATCCAATATGTAGGTTGTGAAAATACACCACCACCATCCTGCCTTTTGTTGCTTCTTTTTACATCTCGTATTCTGCAACAAGAGAGCTCGAGCAACAATTATTACGAGCATAATGACACAATAGCTACCGCCACCAGCACCATCGCTGTCGCTGTTGCCCGCGTCTATCGTTTAAAATGAGCACCACCACCTAACGACACCATTGAAACCGTAAAAATGTTGCCCAGGAATTGCATCCAACTTATGGTTATGACTGCATTCCCATACATTAAATTCAACATACGAAAAATACCACGAAGAGCAGCCTGCTTTCGAAGCCTGGGCTGGATCTGAACAGTCAGAATGGTAGCAGCCATCTGAAGAATGAAAAGCGATGATGTCCATTATAATGATGCTAAACAGATGATGACGCTGATAGTGTACTCATTTTCAATGACCGCCAGCATGGTACGGGGCCAAGTGGTTGAGGGCAGAGCACCAAACCCCCATAGTTGTGTGGCGAAATTTATCGAAGGACCTTGGTGAGATCTTTTCCAGCTCATAAGAGTGAATGAATGGTTTGTTTACATGGTGCTGTTGCTTAGTTTTATTTTTCTTCCCTGCTCCTGTTAGCTCTTGACATAAAGATCTTCTCTGCAGTGGTGCATGGCCGTCTGGATGGTATTGTGTTTGCATCTAGCTGTTCTCCTCAGGCTTTCAAATAAATAAGGACATGATGCTGTATCAAAGTGGATGTCGTCCTTTTTGTTACTGCAGTAGCAATACTAGAACGAAGGATAACAAAAGACGACGAGACGTGGAGAGTACAGCAGTTATACAAATACGAGGACGATGGGTGTCATGAGATAGAAATTGCACCTGAAACTAAATATTTTTCGATTATGAAGGCCCATTTTGCCAAAAAGGTGCTATTATTGCTCTCAAGTTAAGGCAGAATATATTGCTTCGAGGTTGAGTGGCTAAATTACCGAACGATTTTTTAAGCAATGCATTGAATTGGTGGTACCTAATCATGCCTAAACACTTTTCTTCCTCGAAAAATCATTTTACATCATTCCATCACACCCAAAGATCCTCTTGGAACAGGATGAACCAACAGATTTTCATGGAAAAGTAAAGGAAAAGAAATAATAATATAATGAATCATTTCAGAACATTCTGCCGTCCCGCACACACAATCACATCAGGATAACAGAGCAAAGCATCAGTAATGACGCTCACGATTTGCTGCCAAATTGGTTTCTATTGTGTGACAAAATCTTCTATTAGCATAGCAGTAGTTTCAGGGGATCTACCGGCATCATCACAACCAGAAGAAGAAGCGTATTCTGTAAAGGTGGACGTCAGTGGATATAAAGTTACCCTCCTGCGACTAACAATGGCCGAGAGATTCTTTTTTTCTTATTTCATCATTTTCCTGGTGACATTTTAATTTTACAGATAAATTTCGTTAGATTACGTTCACAAGGATGGTTGAGGAGAGAAGCCCGGGGCTTGACATGGTGGTGACTATAATATTGTATAAGGGAACATCGTACGAAGGTAGTGTATATTGTACCTTGGGGTAAAAGTGTTGCATGTAATGCACGACTAGGTATCTGTAGAAGGAGGTGAACATTAAGGTATTTGCTTCGTGCAACATTCAGCGTTCAGTTGAGCTAAGATGAGATTTCATAATTGGGTGTAAGGTAAGCAAGTTGAACTGGTAGATGATGTACTAATGGTTAAGTTGTCTATATTGAGATGAGATTAGTAACGATCATTTTCGAGGACGAACTAAATGAAATTACAAGACGGAGTGGTTTAATATGACAGAGCGATCCCAATCACAGATGGCGTTAGTATTTCACTTCCCGTTTCATTCAGTGCCATCATGCTATCTAAGACCCGAGCGCGAAAAAATAGAATTCGCCTGACTGGGAATGAAAGTGCGAGAGTAATTGCAAAATACTTTTTCTATGCAGTTTAGTCATCTTATAGAAGAAGCGTTCAAAAAGTTCCGGGATATGTTTATACTTTTACCTAATATATTAGTCCGATTGACGTAATTTTTACCATGTTTTGTCGATAAATATGCTTGAAACATATCTGTAGGTGAAATGCGTTTTGATAAAGGCGGCAATTTAATATATGTAGCTAGGTTCGATAAAACAGTAATAATAGAAAGAAGACACGAAACCAAACTTTTTTTTCACTGACACCAACATCAAATGTGCCTTTCTTCAATATTTTGCTCTGTGACTTTTATTTTTATTAATTTTCTTGCACCCGCGTGGCCAGCATGGTAACGACTTTTTTTATGCCAGTATAAAAGTTTTTATTTGAACTTATATGGAACTCATACGGCGATTAAGGTAGCCATGGCATGACCGTAACTTTATTCTTATCAAATACATTGCTTTGGATGTAATCCTGCATAAGTACCGATTTAAGAGACATTTCCTGCTCAGCAAATGGCAGTAGACCATTTCCAAGCTTGTCAATGTGAACGCGCTGTGTCTCTTACAGAAAATAGTTGACTAATTCTAAATCATCCTTGGTCCACCTCTGGTTTGCATTTTTTACTTGTTGTTCTTCTAATATATTGTACTTCCTGATCCCATTAGAGCTAAATATTTTAATTTTAGAGTCATTGGTGCAGACAATATTCTTGCATTTGATTGCATCCGCCGAACTCTACAAGGTTTGTATAAGAAGTATCAGGAAATCGCTCAATTACAAAACCCCATTTATAAAACTATAATAATGCCACTTATCGGATGTAAAACTTGGTCTCTTACTATGGAGGAGGAAAATAGATTTCCGATTTTTTGAAAACAAGATTGTAAAAAGTATATATGTTGGAAAACAGGACAAAGAAAGGGCAGCATTGTCCGGGTTATAAAATCGCGAAGACTAAGATGGGCCCGACACGTGAAACGAATGGACAGTGGGCAAACAGTCAAAAGAATAATGGATGCAAAGTCCGAAAAACAGACTGCCAAGACGGCTGCTCAGTGGATGGTAGGACAAAATAAGAATGGACCTAGAAGAACAGAACAGGAACAGAAAAGCGAAACATGTAGAAACACACCCATGACAAGGAGGTTGGGCGAAGGTTGGTAAACGGGCTCTAGATCTTCGAGTTCCTAAATGGCCGGTAATAATACTAATAATATCCCTTGATCGTCGAGACACTTTTCCATCGGCAGTAGGCGGATTCTGAAAAGTCTTTTGAAGGCATTTAGAATTTCATGGTGGTATCCTTTGAGGGAAAATTTAACTTTTAGAAATAGAAAAAGTCATCTAGGATCAAGTCGCTACTGTGAGGGGTCGCCGCGACGCCGTTTTACGCATACAGTCCTTGTTCAGCCCAGTGCACCTCGGAACATGTTTGGCTTGGTAGAATGTCGGCATGCAATATTCGATGTTAATGGTTTGGGCTGTCTTCTTATCATTCCCATTTGCGACCATGCACACCCTCATCCGACGTTCATCAATGTAATGCTGTTTCTGATATCGGTCATGTTAAGAGATATTGCGATGACTAAAAATTAAAAATGCACTTCCAAAAGTCAGACACGATACTGTTTACTACTCTGTTGTATAGGACTCAAGGAATACCAGAAAGGACTTTAGGAAATTCGCGTAGATTGGGCAATATTGACAACCACTAACGATGAGAAATGCGTTTAGATATCTTGGTAACTTACTTAGAATAGTTGTGTAGATGCTTATCTTGCTGGTGCTAAGAAAGCCTTCGGCATGACGAGGATACTCATATGATACGTGGTCCTAATGAGGCCCATCATCGCGTATCGTTATCCGGTGTGGCTTAATGTAGCGTCATCTTACATGGAAAAGATTCATGTATTCAGGATCTAAAGTCAGTTTTAGAATGTACAGAGCGCCAGAGTCACATTTCATGCCGAAGCAGATCTAAACAGAGTCGAAAATTTTCTTATTAAACTAATTAGAAAGGGCATCGCAAAGGTGACAATAGCTTGATCTCTGGGGCTTACTATCCCAATTATAGATACCACGAGAGCACACTCCAATCAGGCTTTACTCTCAGAGGTTGGTCTCTATATTAACTCCGAAAGGTTTGTGCATAGTTCATCCCCGACGGGTACATTGGCAGCGTTCATGAGCTCATACGCTATAGAATCACAAGGGCGGACTGGAATCTCGCTAAACAGTACGCAAATTTTTGGTGGTTGTGGGGTGAAAATGTTACCCCTACGGTCCTCCTTCTTCCTTAGTTCGTTAGTTAGGCCAGGGTTAGCTGGAGAATTCTTCGGGAGCTGAGCGTCTCACCATGCGTAGATGGACCTGTGAAGTGACTGAAGCCTTTTAGACTTTAGGTGAAGTCTCAGACGTAGAGTAAGCGAGATGGCGAAGTCGAGACGCTGAAAGGCACAATCAAGAGGGTGATCATTCAGAAAATGAGACACGAGTGCTAGCCAATTTGTTAAATCTAGGACTAAAATTAGGCAGCTTTGAGTAGGTGAAGCTTTAGAATAATCGAGGTTTCATTATAAAGTTTTCCTAAGAGTGGCTCCTCCTCCTCACTATCTCGGTCACTTTTGAGGGTTTCCGTTTTTTTATTAAAAGTATTTCTTCGAACAGTGTTTTCTTCTGTCTATAACGAATAACCTCACCTCAAACTTAGTAAACGTAAATTATTCAAAAATCGAAAATTTAAGCTTAAATTCAATGAAAATCCTACTCAACTGCTATTTTAAGAACATCTTTTCGAAAATTGTAAAACGAGGATAATGATGAAATAATCAAACAAACAAAAATTTTACTTATTGAGAAATTAGGATTTTCGATAGCAAGGTGAACAAGACTTACAAGCTAATCAAACTGTTATGAATTATCACCGAATCACAATCTGTGAAGCCACTGAAGATGTTGGCATATCAATTGGCTCATGCCATGAAATGTTCTTGAATATTTTGGGTGTTAGCTGTCTGACAATATTTTTCAACAATTCAACAACATTTTTCTAAATCATTTTCGAAAATCATATTCTGGGACCTACATGTACATGGTATAGATCTCGCAGTTTCTTCTCAATCACCTTAACGTTAACATTAATGAAGACAAATTGAATTATTCATTTCCACCGATATACAGTGAGGGACGCTAATGTCTTTTTAGGATTTTAACTCATATTTACTGACAAAGACACTCCTGTTTTGCAGCCGATAAAAGAATTTCAGCACTCGCTCGCATTATTGCAATGTAAAACATTGATTATTGTCAATTGTCATTGATATTTATCAAAAGCATTGATTATTGTGAATTCGAAGCCAAATGCAAGAATCCTTCGGCGTTGCATTCAGCATTAGAGTCTGATCTAAAACCTCATTAAACTCAGAATGAGCTCCAGCACTCTTCTGGCCAAGATCTATTAAAAATACCATAACATTTTGGCATGACTTGGTAGGATTGCTGACAATTCAACGCCATTGAGCCATTGTGCCAACAAAGGGAATGATATATCGCATTTCCAAGAACTCGTAAAGCAACTCAAATCACTTTTCTATTGTTTCAAACCAAGTGAACACACCATGACGATGGATAGCATTTACCGTTGTTGCATTAAATCATCAGCCAGACGTATTTAAAGACTCAATTAAACTTAATCGCCTAGCAGCCATTCAGCTTGCTTTCCGTCGACTTCCTGTTTTTTATGACGAATATCAACTCGTCCGGAATACAATTCCATAAAATTTATAAAACATTTTATTACCAACCATCAAACTTAACGGAAATTCGCCCAGGACCAACTATTCCAAACACTGGAATAGCACTATACCAAAAAAGGCAACTAAAACAAAACTAAGGCCGAATGGGTTCGGAACTCAGAGGAATAGTCGCCGTGGTGTGTAAAACTTGAAGCACATGCTTTTGCTCTCATTACCAGCGTCATCGAGGATGCATCGAGATAAAAAGGAGAAAAAGGAAAATGAGAAACAAAACACTCACTAAATAATGCAGGACTCCAAGGACCTCCCGGACTATAGCGAGCACTAGTTCTGGTCTGACTGCTTGGTTGGTTGACTGCCTTACATCACGGCAATCACTCTGCAGTCTGGAGACTGGAGACCATTTTGGCACACTGCTCTATTCACTCGTTTGTTTTCCTGATGTTGACTCGTTGACTCGAACAACGCCCCAATGGCACGCTTGTCTTAAGCACTGCCTTCAATCTCTCTTCTTCTTTTTTTGCCTTTTTGTTTCCTTGATTTTTTTAATTAAAACAATTAAAACTCATTTTGAGCGGAATAAAGTCGAAATGAAAGTTTTGCGTTCGTTTAATTAAAAGTTAAATGGGGGCAATTTAAATTAAACTTGACCGTTTCTTTTATGAGGTAGCGCGACGAGAGGCTCTCTTAGCATCCCTTGGAACGTACACACACACACACCAACACAATAGGAATTGAGCCCGTCAAATTCGTGCCAAGCAACTCACTTAATGGACTTCATAACAAGGTTGCCTTCTCAGTATTGCCCCTTATTCCAGTCGGGATTTCTCTTTCCCTTTCGCCGCACTGATAGAATCTTGAATTCTCAATCCGCCCGAAACTGTGTGATGCTAAAAAGGGTTGACAGATTGATTTGCGACTCCGCAAATAGTGATTTTTCATCGAAGAAATTCCAAGTAAATTGAGTATAAAAAATGAAAAACGTAAATGAATGGCGCCCGATAAAAGTCCATTACCGTTACTGTCAAGCCTGGAGATGATCCGCTTAATTGCCTCATTTCTTCCACAAACACAGCAATTATTTCAAGGAATCACGGATCCAAGTATGGAAGAGTGTAAAAGTGTGCGAAGGCGGCCGGAAGAGCGGGGAAATGAAACAATTACAAGTAATCGATTAACAACAATCGCGAAACCGACAACTGTCCGTCAACTCAGATTGGACGAGTTTTACTTACCATACGAAGGGCGGGAGTGGGGTAAGTGACGATATGGACAAGTGATCGATAGTCTCGCGCCTCGTCGAACAGTGTGCTATTGTCATAAATGAAAATCAATTTACCACAAAATACTTCAGGAAATTAAATCGCACACATATCAAGGATGTCCGCGCATCAATATCCGGCCGATGGACAATGATGTAAATGTTTATTAATCATTTTCTGATGGAAATACGACAATTCGTTACTTTTTTGATGCGTTGCTTGTACTGTTTCCGGCTATTGCTGGCTTTTGTCGCCGATGTCCGAGTTAATGGGAATTGGGGTTTTATTTTTCAGAGGAGCACGCTTTGAGTAGATATTGTTGTTCCCGAGCATTCGACTTATTTAATCGCAGCAATTACTTAAACTTTACATTTGCGATTTCAGTCACATGTGCCTGTAAAATCGTGTCTGATTTTCCTATGATGAGGGAGGAGATGTCAAACTACTGAACGAAAGCAATCCATTGCACTGTGGATTGGACATCGTATGTGTGGGTTTGTTCGGAGTCGATTTAATGGTATTTAATGCTTGAATTGCGTCTTGTTGAAACTACCTAACTGTGTGTAGTTAAGAGGACCAAGTACCAACGATAAGTTTTTGGCTGAGGTGCTTAATGTCGCTTAAAGTTAGAAAGTCGACCGCCAAATCTTGGTTTAGGGTTTGAAAGTGAGTCTTTTAAGTGTAACGAGTTACACGAGTTGGTTTGAAGTTGTAACCGTTAAAATTTACAAAGAGAATAATGAGATATAAAGGATTTGGCTACATCTAAATATTTTTCAGTTGCTTTCCCTGGTCTTGCTCTCTTCAACGGATATATAAAACGCTTTAGAACATGAAGCGAAATGCATGATTCAACTGAGAAGAACAGAGTAGGGGGGAAGGAATCAGTAAAGAATAAAAAAGATGACGAGGAACAGCAGGCGTTGATCAAGATCATTCAAACAGAATTGGTATTGAACCACTCGGTCTTTAGGCACCTTTTTCCACAAAAATGCTTCTATCCTGAACTGGCTGAAGGATTTTGAAGAGCAGCTACGTTTACTTCATATGTGGATAAAACTGGCACTCAAAATGGGACGTTTGACAAGATCCTGGTAGAAGGGATCAAATTCGAATGTATGATATAAGGTTTGTTAAAAATTAAGGCGACTTTTTATTTTTGGTCGAAAAATATTTATTTATTCATTAATATCTTGTTCCCTTCAAAGTGATTTCTTCTTCACTTTAAGGTTATTTCCTTCAGATATATGTAACACACTTGCGCCAGTGATTTTTCCAAACCTCGAAGCACTTCTGATATGTGCTTTTTGATATAGTTTTTAACCCTTCAAACGATGCAATCTTTATCTCCTCAATCGTAGCAAATCCCCATTTTTTTCATCGGTCTTTTTAATTATAGGAAGAGAAAAAGGTCGCAAGCGGCAATGAAGACTCTCTGCAGCAATTCTGTATCGCCGTTCACATCATTCAATAGTTTCTGAGCGATACACATGCGACGATTCTTTTAATCACAATTTAACAAACTTCGCTGAAGACATTTCATGCCCAAAATATCTGAAATAATGTTAGCTCCTCGAGGTTTCATAGAACCTTGAAACCTTGAGCAGTTACACCCCCTAAGTGGTCTCTTTTGGAAACATTTGCCGATGATGGATTTTTTTTATTGTATCAAGCTATATGTGAAAATGAGTGGCCCGTCGTTTGGTTCAAAATATTTTACAATTATATAATTCTCAAATTAGTTAATCTGAACTTGGACAACGGTAAGAAATACTGAAAACCTATTTCAAAGAGAGAATTGTATTTCAGGATGATTTTTAAAAATAAAGTCGAAATAATAATGTCATTGGTGACAGCCAAGAAAATCAAGAATATCGGTCTTCATATAGCGCATTCAGTCGAGTAATTTTATTTTTATCAGAAAATATGAGCCTAAGCTCGGATCTCTCAAGTCATCACAGCAACTGAACATGAGCCGTACTAGCCTGATGAGAATTCTGATTATTCG
Organism: Merodon equestris; assembly: GCA_958301585.1. Lineage (NCBI taxonomy): Eukaryota > Metazoa > Arthropoda > Insecta > Diptera > Syrphidae > Merodon > Merodon equestris. The sequence continues at coordinate 16,794,670 of OY284416.1, read as the reverse complement.
CTTTTAAAATCTAACTTGATTAAGTTTTGTCATGATTTTCTAATTTGACCTTAGATTATATAGGTCATAGCATAAGCCCTAAGGCAAAAGGCTCATAAGACCCACACTTAGTAGATGGCCAATACACCGCAGCTTGTGACTGATGAAATCGTTACGATCAACGAAAAGCAATGCAGAAACATAATAACCGATTTATTTTAAAGGAATTGGGCTTAGTTAAGGAGTGGTTCAGCAAGATTGCGCTAGGTGGCACGCAAACCATGTAACAATCGATCTTTTGTGCACTAATTTTAATAATAACGCAGTTAGCCGATGGTGTTACTAGGCCTGTCGGGGCTGGCGATTTGTTGCCAATATTATGCATACAGCAAAATATTGGTTTAGCTACTCGTGAAATGGCGTTACAGCTCACGGAAAGCCAGAGCCAAGCTTCTCTAATTCATTTAAGTTGTGTGTGATTTGTCTTCCATTGTACATTAGACACCCATTAATAGTTCTGCGGGTTTCAAACGGCAAGTAACAGCCTGAAATAATACATTTTAGAATTAGCCATGAATTCACCATGAACAGTAGGCAGGTGATGTGGGTTATGAAAGCTTAAATTATGTCAATAATTACCCTCTCCTCATCTAAAGTGTGGTCCAACGAAAACGCACGATGATAATTGTAAATAAAACAAAAAGTTTTCAGAGAATTATCTTATTATTTTTTATTATGATAGAAGGATCTATGACAATTATGTGTGAAACAAAATATCGGCCAAATGCTCGCCACGGCTTCGGTGGCATACCTCTATCCGATGGTCCATATTTTCAATGACTCTGAGACATAATTGAGGTTCAACGTCGTTAATGTGCCGAATTATCTCATTCTTTAGTTCTTGAATTGTTCTTGGCATATTGACGTACACTTTTTTTTTAAATATCCCCAAAGAAAGAAGTCCAACGGTGTCAAATCACATGATCGTGGCGGCCAATTAACACCGCCACGACGTGAGATAACACGGCCATTGAATTTCTCGCGCAATAGAGCCATTGTTTCGTTGGCTGCGTGGCAAGTGGCACCATCCTGTTGGAAGCACATATCGTCCAGGTCCATATCCTCAATTTCTGGCCACAAGAAGCTCGTTATCATCTCCGAACACCATTCACGGTAACTGCTTGGCCGACCTCATTTTCGAAGAAGTACGGCCCGATGACGCCGCCAGCCCATAAACCGCACCAAACAGTCACTCTTTGTGGATGCATCGGCTTTTCAACAATCACTCATGGATTCTCATTTGCCCAAATACGGCAATTCTGCTTGTTAACGAATCCATTGAGGTGGGAGTGTGTCTCGTCGCTGAAGATGATTTTCTTTGTAAAGTCACCATTCACTTCTGTCTGTTCAACCAACCATTCGGCGTATTGGCGACGCTTGAAATGGTCAGTAGGCTTCAGCTCTTGAGTCAACTGAACCTTGTAAGCGTGTGAATTCAAATCTTTATTCAAAATTCGCATCAGTGATGTTCGTGAGATGTTCAATTGTTGGGCACGACGACGAGTCGAGGTTGACGGCTCTTCTACCACACTATCGCGAACAACAGCTATGTTTTCACATTTCCTTTCCTTCAGACCCGGTTTGCTGAAATTTGCGTACAATTCTACCGATTGCGGACACATTTGGTCGATTCTGCTGACCAAAAAAATCACGAAGTGCATGAAATGCATTTTGATTTGAACGCCCATTTTCATAAAAGACCTCAACAATCTTAACGCGTTGCTCAATTGTGTACCTCTCCATGGCTGAATTTGTCAAACACTGAAACAAAGAAATGTCAAATTAAGTTGGGCAAAAAACTTGACGTTAAGGTGTGACTCACAATTAATATCGTGCATTATGGTTGGACCACCCTTTACAAGAATCTGTTGAAATTTGAGTACATTTGTCGTCTTATCTTACTTTGTATTTTTAAGGCTTTAGGCGACTTTTAAGTAAGACAACCATCACAACCAGCAGTCAGTTCTCAAGGCTCTTATTCCCCGTCTCGCTGTTGTGTCTTAGAATATGACCGAACTTTAGAAATTTGTTAATCTGACTTTCAACACATCATTCTTAGAAAAGCAATTTCAGCCAGTTAGCCCTGCCAAGCTAAGGGTTTGGAACTACCATCTTCTCTCAAATTCTACATTGCGTGTGGTCGATAAAATCAAAAAAGTTTTGGATAAAAAAGAGTTGACCACCCTAAGCCTATTCGACTTTTCAAAAGCTGTCGATTCCATCAAATACTGCACGGTTTGGTTAGGGAGCATGGTAAATAGTGACGACATGTGCCATAAATACTGGTATGCCACAAGGCTATGTTTTTGATCCGATTATATTGCTGTAATACGTAACTGTGTTACATTTACTCCCGCACTTAGCACATAATATCCTTGACTGGACTCAATTCAGCGAGTTAGATTACGAAACTCTGTCGAATGCTTCTCTTCCTTTCTCCCACGATTACTTTTATTCTTATACAGCAGATGTCCTTTGACTATACTAGTAAAGGGTCCGCCATCTAACGTTTTTTTTTTTCAAGTAGTGCTTATTTCGTGAATTGTAACACTTAGCTCATGTCTGATTTGACAGATAATTAGTTTTATCCTTCCGCTAGAACGAATATGGTTGTGTATACGCTTGAACAACGCTGGGAAATATTGCGACATTACTTTGAAAATCATGGTAATGTTGCAGAATGTGTGCGAAAATTGCGTACGGATTTTGGAAGAAGAGAGAAGAGTCAGCTCCGTATGTTCGTTATCTTGTGAAAAAAGTGAAAGAAACTGGCATCCTCATCGATAAACCAAAGCGTGAAAAGCCAAAAACAGTGCGTACACCCGAGAATATTGCTGCTGCGGCAAAAAATGTGCGTGAAGCGCCATTAACATCAATTCACCGTCGTTCTCAACAATTGAACATTTCGGAGACATCATTGAGACGAATTTTGCATAAAGACCTTGGTATGACGCCATACAAAGTCCAATTGGTTCAGGAGTTGAAGCCAACTGACCATCCAATGCGTTTTCGCTTCGCTAAGTGGGCCTGCGATCGACTTACAGAAGATGCCGATTTTGCCAAAAAAATCATCTTTTCAGATGAAGCTCATTTTGATCTTGGCGGGTATGTAAACAAGCAAAATTGTCGCATTTGGGGCACAGAAAACCCGCACGCATACATTGAAAAGCCGGTGCACCCAAAACGAGCCACTGTTTGGTGCGGATTTTGGTCCAGAGGCATAATTGGGCCATTTTTCTTCGAAAATGAGCAAGGAGTGGCCGTTACAGTCAATGGCGATCGTTATCGGGCCATGTTGAACGAATTTTTGTTCACAAAAATTGAAGAGGAGGATATTGGCAACATTTGGTTTCAACAGGACGGCGCTACGTGCCACACAGCCGAAGCTACACTCGTTGTTTTGCGCCCTGTTTTTGAAGATCGCATTATCAGCCGCAGAGCTGATGTCGTTTGGCCACCTCGGAGCTGCGATTTGACACCGTTGGACTATTATTTGTGGGGTGCCGTCAAAGATAAGTGTTACGCCGACAAGCCAGAGACAATTGACGCTTTAAAGGACAATATTCGTGAAGCCATTGGTGAAATACAGCTGCACACAATCGATAATGTGCTTAAAAATTGGACCGATCGTGTAGGCTACTGCATGGCCAGCCGAGGCAGCCATTTGAATGAAATTATTTTCCATTATTAACCGGAAGGATTGTACTTTCAAATAAAAGAAGAAATTTGAGAAAACATTCAGTAGTTTTTTTTATAGCATTTTCAAAAAAAAAAAAATTATTTGGCGGACCCTTTATTAATAATTTGTTCATTAATGAATTTTGTTCATTTAATGCTTAGTAGTAGTTTATTGCTTGTTGTTTACTTGTACATTGAATTCTCCCCTCAGCAATAATAGTTACAGATATTATGAATTGTTTTTCTGTAGATATTAATAGTATATCCATCACTTGCCACTTGGGCAACAGAATGTACTTAACTATTTCTTGTTTTTCAATTGCTACATTACAGATTGTATAGACATTTTAAGTTTTAATTGTACTCAAATTGAAAAATCGAAATAAAGTTTGTTTTGAAAATAAAAAAAAAATAAAAAAAAATGTTGCGAATGTCTATCATACTTTTTTCGGATACACAAATATGATCGAAGATGTCTTTACAACACAAATCACAGACCAGCCTCAGTATCGAGAAAGCCTCAATCTGAACCTGTGCAAATCATACAATATCGTTGCTCGTAAAATCTATATAGAAGTTTACGAAGCAAGAAAACAGGACGAAAAGCGTACGGCATATAAGATACGGAGGGAATAAGACCTTAGAAAACTTTGAATCTTGAAAAAGGCCTATTGGTATTTATTCTGGCCTCTTGCGCCGATGACACGCAATTCGAAGCCGTCATCAAAATTGTATTTGGACAGCCTAATACATCAGTAGGCCTACTGCCTACCACAGTACAATCGACCTGTAACGGTTCTATGTGGATAGGCCGAAAATCGATCAACTCAATGTCAATGAGAAAGTGTTAATGTACAAAAAAGGTTCAATCTTGAAAAATCAACGACAGATATGCTTTTTACTCAGTAGAGCATGCATGACGTCGGTCGCCTGTTATAACTTATTTAGCATTTCTCGACACTCCTGTCGGAAAGTCACTCAAGCAAGACCTTTTACCACGAGCCAATAAGCACTCAAACCATTTTTGAGTTTTTTTTTCCTTTTTAGGATTTTCACACGGAGTGAATCCAATTCCATGCGACAATCGGTACTAGACTGAAATAATTGTGTCAAAACACTCCATCTCACCTCGTGACCAGAAAAAAAAAATTATAGCTAGGGTTGGCATTGCATACAATCTAACCCTTATCGAACGACTGGACCACAAGGAAAAGTAAACAAAAAAAAAGGGAGAAAGAGATGACGAAGAACCAGCATCCGAAAAAGAAATAAAAATTAATGACCAAATTCCATGTCGATAACGAAGAGAGGGTTGTTTACGCAAAACACTAATTTAGAAGTCCACACCCGGCCCGTTTAAGGTCGTCGTCATCGTCATCTTTTTCCCTCGTCCCATGACACTGAACTCTCGATGAATATTAATTATCAACTCCTTCAAGAAGTCGGTCATTGTCCAAACCAATGTCGTCCCTCCACCGATCATTTATTTCCACCGGAATAAGCAAATTGTCTTGCTAATCATTTCTCACACAATAAGAGCTCAACCATCGGAACAGCATCCATGGTCCATGGATCCTGAGATGAAAGATGTATTCCTTTTCTTAGGGATTGAATGTGTAGTTTGGTTGTTTAAATGATCTTGACTTGACTCCACTCCGCATACACTTTGTTAAGGATAATAACAAATCATTTATTTCGTTCATTCACTCAACATGAAGAAAGGATTTCACCCACCAGGGAAGATGCCATCCCCCATTCCCAATGAGACATGTTCTCATAGATGACGGTACATGTATGGAATTTAATTTGGCATACAGCCGTCGCCGTGCAGCGTAAGGACGATATCAAATTGGTCCTTTGTGAGTAAGGACGTTTTGGTACTGGTCGTCGTCGTCATTCGAATAATGATAATAAATCAGAGTGCGTGCGGTATGTGTCGTCCTTACGCCCTAATACATCCCTAATTAATATGAGTCATTTAATTTTGAGCATGTCCTTAACCTATGGCATCCTTGTAATAATTAACTTAATAATCCTCTGTGTGTTGCTCGGTCATATTCGGGATCTTAACTGGAAGTACTCGTAGTTTGTAGTAGAACTTGGAATGAGTATCCTTGTGATATCCATCTGCTCTTGGCTGAAATCTGTGAAGAGGTCAGGTTGAATTGCATTTAGTATGTCAACTGGCTGTCTTACTGGACATTGGGCTACTTCAGTTGCAGGTGTCTTCAGTTCAGCTGGGTATATGCACTTCTGTGCGCTACCTTGGTGACATAGCAAACATGAGGAATATATCCCCCGCTCTTGAAATTAAACATGCGAGTGGGATCATATTTGAAAATGGAGTCTGTCTGCCCTCACATTTGTATATGTTACTTGATATTGACGAGGGGCAGTCCTAGTGGTCCTTGTTATCAGTCTCGCTTGTCTTCACACGTGTGCTCGTGTGTTGGCTGAATTCCATTTTAGACAAAATCTTTGCTTGTAGCTGGAAAGTGTATGTCTAGCTAGTTATCAGGAGTATCCTGTCAAGGATATACGGTCCTAAAAGGGATGAATCAAGAATATTAGGAAGAAAATGTCTGCTACTCTGCTATTCTGTCGAATTCTTTTTCGGTCCCCTTTTATCTTGGTATCTTGCTTTTCGACGATAGAGAATATAGAGAACTTCTTTGCACAAACAAAAATGACCAATTCCTCCTACCGGATAATTCGTGCACCCAGAGAAGGAAGACGGAGAAAGTTCCTCAAATGGAAACCGAATCATCTAACAAAATGTCGAATGACATCCCAAATTCCTAGAGATATTAATGCCCGAATGATCCTGCAATTTCATTGTATCCATCAAAACTGATTCAATGAATGTTCTTCGTGCTTCTCTCGTATGCTACGTCCTTTAGCCGATAGCTTCTTTCCCCGGATGAAGTGGAACTTGTTTGTTTGTGATGCACTGATAGTGTTGATCCTTGGTTGGGATGATTTTGGTTTTTGAATGCCATAACATGACATGCCTGACGTTTATTACGAATTCATTCGGTGTACCATCGCAGGATGCTCGGTTGTTTAGTTGAGTGTGTATTGGAAAAGTATTTGCGCCTCGGTCGGATGATAAATTTGAGAAAGAATTTTAAATTTATTTGCTGTTGAATTACGTTAAATGGACTTTGACTAAGAGAATTTAATCCGGACCACTCGATATTAGAATGAGTATTGCAGTCGATTGTGAGCTGTAAGCTTAAAGATGTAGAGTTGCTCCCTGCTTAAAGATATTTTAAAATGGATTTTTGCTTAATGTGGATTTTTGTTCAAGAATGAGATGCAGAGTTGAATAATCACCCCTATTACGGAAGTCGTTTTATTTGTTCGACTCTAGTCGTTTTAGGAGTCACTTCATTTTGTAGTCGTTTATGTGTCGGTATTACGAAACTTAAACGACTCCACTCTCTTCTCATTTAAATTCCACATAGATTCCACACCTTCAACTATCTGTCAGATTGATTGATTGTCATATTGGTCTTGTGTTAATACAAATTTTGAATCAGATAATGCTATTAATAATGACGTTGCTGTAAATAGATTCAATTGTTTAATATTTATTTAAATGTAAAAATAAAAAAACGAATGAAAAATGTGAGATATGTATGTACATATTTTATTTCAGTCAAGACTACATATTTGAATTTGGTCTTCCATTTTCTTTGGTTGACTCGATTCCCAATTTTTTCTCTTCTCATTCTAATTGCCCCCTCTAATTGTCCATTAGTTTGAACTTATTCTCCTCCAGTTTTTGTTTCTCATATAGTTTTAGTTTTTTTTTCTTTTGAATAAAAAAGCTTTCGTTGGTTTCGGGTGTTTTCCTTTAAATGCTCCTCGATTTTATGTAACGAGTAATTCACCGCATTGTATACATTTTCCTGCACCTGTTCTTGTTTACTTAACAAATTTTTCACACATGGTTTTGTACGGTTGCTCGTGGTTTCAATTGAACCGGAAGCTATTTGTTTCTGATTATGATTAAACTTCAATACTGTTTTTCGGTGATGAAATGACAATGGGTTTTACCACTGTAGATGCTGAATCGTCCTGTCTTGATGCAAGTGATTCACTAGACTAGAAGTGCAAGAAGCTTCAATTGTTGTTTCCATCGGTGAGCATACAAACACCTTTCCAGGAGGATCCACTAGTTCATTCAGGGCGAGAATCCTTGCTACTGTTTCATCAACTTCATTAAGTTGTTTTTGTTTATACGGTCCTCCTCCAGTAGACGCTTGTTCTTTTTTTATTAAAAGAAAACCTTAAGCTTTAGATCAAACGAAACCGTACATCAGTCTTAATAATTTGTTCATTATTACTTTGAATTGTTTGCATATACGTTTATGTACATACCTTTTGCCATTCCTTTTCGTTTCGTATAGGTGGACCTAAACTGTTCAGAATTCCTGCTACTTCTTCCCACCCAGTATTTTTTGTTTGGCTAACACCTCTTCTGAAATTTGTTGCCAAAACCTTATTCTGTTCCATTAACTCCACTAGCCGCTTCATTTGCTTTGGGTTTGATATTTTTATCCTAAAAAACCGAATAAATGGTTCAAACTTTGGTTATTAATCCACTTAAATAAAAAGACAAAGAAAACTCACATATTGAAGAAATTTCATTGCAAGTCGTTTAGAAAATCCTGATCGACTCCTTTTGTCGTATAACTTGTCGTTTTGTGACTCAAAAACGACTATCATAATACCGAAAACAATAGTTGTTCGACTCATGTCACTCAACAAATACGTTCCACACGAGATAACGACTTGAGTCGTTTAATGACGTAACCCAATTGTATAAAACGACTTCCGTAATACCGATTTGACGTAGTCGTTTTGTGACTCGGACTTAAACGACTTCCGTAATAGGGGTGATTTACTTTTCTCCAACACTGATTTTAAAATGACTATTTTAGGGGTTAAGGTTAAAATGAAAATGTGGTTTTATAAGGTATAAGCTGGTATTAGAGATCTTCCAATTCATTTCCTAAAACATGAGCTAATAACGCAAGAACTCAGCCGTAAGAAAGAAATTGGAGCTGATGCCTGTGGGAACAATTTGTCTGTCGCACTACATGTAATATTTAAATAATAATCTTAGCAATTGTATGTGAAAAAGCATAATTTAAATATTCACCACAAGACGTCACAGGCTTTAAAGCAAACATTACAATTTTCATCGTCAATCACATATTTACAGCTTTTTTCAATGTTCAACAAAACCAGTTTCCTCATTTTTTTTTCGGACAATTATTCAGCAATTGACAGATTTCCTGATATGTATCTTTTTAATGTCGACTAATTTCAAGTTTGAATGATTTTAAGGCATTGCCTTAACATGTTGTCATCTAAGCGAAAATTGTACATGTTTGTACCTTATATACATACTTATGTTTGTAAAGATGATATTTAACATGTGAAGTTCAGGAATTATTATCTACTGACTTCTAGGCGTAACTTATGTAGAGCATAATATATGTAAATGGTTATTCAACAAGAAGTGTCATTTTAACTCCTGCGCCATTGTTTAACTGTCAGGATTGAACATTTATGGTGTTACTGAGATAGGAGATTATTAAATATGTACATATGACAATATGCTGAAAGGCGAAAATTGATTGCCAAAATAGTGAAAATTTCGCCTTTCATAAAGTTCGTTCTGTTATTTGTCATCATTAAACGCCTTCCCGCACAACTATGATGATCAATTTGATAGGTCTTCAGAGATTATTAATATAAAGACTCAAGCTTTTGTTCTTTTGGCAATGTCAAATGAAAATACCGCCATTAAAACTTGCAGTATCACTACTGAAATTTTCTAAAATATTCCTGGCCAATTTTTTAGTTTTATTTTAGAGGCACTTATAGGAAAATATGCGCTTTTGTGGGTAATGGATAGCAATGTTTTGCAGCCGACAAAAAGCTGGAGCAGTTGACAAAAGATTGCAAAGCGCTTAGTAGTAAAAGTTGATACGGTGATCTTCAAAAACCAGTACTATTTAGTATTTTTTCTTTCGAAGGCTTGCATTAAGTTTAATGTTTCTAAGAATAAGTGAAGGATAACCGCTCGACGTAAAACCAGATTCCCACTATACAACAGCTTTGAGCTGTTGTTTAAATGCTCCAGCATTATTCGTAGATTTTAATAAGACGTATAAATATATGTACCGATTGAAAAGGTTCGCCTTTGTAAGGCTGAACATCCTGGAAAAGTTGGTGAAAGTACTACAAATATGCCAAAAAAGGGAAATAAAGCTCGAGTTAAAGTTCGGAAGGCCCTATCTGAAGCACTTGAAGAATTTAAACAAGAAGATGTCTTGTCACCATTTCTCTTTAATGAGGAGCTTTTACAAAAATGATTTGGGAATAACCCTTAATATAATCACATTCGCTGACAATCTGAACCTTAAGGGGGTAGTCTCATGTGAACGCATAAATTTTACCTCTTTTTAGGTAATTTTTTTTTATAAGACAATAAAATTCAATCATATGTTTTTATTTGTATCTTTAACTGTATAAAATTTTTTTTTCTTATTTAAATTTTTTATATATATTTTTTAAAATTAAATTAGACACCAAAAAAAAAAGGAGGTCACTGGTCATGGTAATAGCGGCTGATCATGTTGTCTGAAACAAAAAAATCGAATAAATTATTGTTCAGTAGGTCTGTCGCTATCGGCCGAAATTAATCAATTTCATTGAAAAAAAAAATGGCAGACTGTAGAAAAAATCTTTTTTTTTTTTGTTAAAAATCATTTAAAAAAAAATAAGAAAATATTTTCGAAAATAAGCAATTTTGGTACGGCCGATAACCATTAATGAGTAGAAGAACATATATAGATTTCAAAGCAATAGCTTGAATAGTCTTTTTTAAGGACCATGACAGTTTAAGAAAACGATTTTCGAAAAAAAATGCGTTTAAAGTTTCAAGAGCAGAATTTTCGTGGAAAATTTATACTTACACTAATCTGCTATGCCTGGACCATACAATAACCCTTTGGTGCCTTCATATGCATCATTTTCTGTCAGTTTTTGTGACCTGAGGGAAGCCCTTGCCTTTTTGGATGTCTCGGACGTGGATCGCTCTGCACGGGTTATTCGTCGTTCATCGTACTCCTCAGCATACGAGTAGGCGTTTCGGCCAATTTGCGTACCAAAAATCACCATTATTTTAAGGATGGGTGAAAATCCTTCATTAAACATACACGCAGCTGTACATGAAGCAATTTCCAGCGTCTTTCTTCCAACAAAATGATGCTTAGGAGCCAAGTTCCAGATGCAACTATTAAACGACTCGTTGTTGTTCTGAGTGTTTTTTCCCAAGCACCTTTGTATCAGATCATCAGATGATAATTCTTCATAAATTGGCTTCAAAAAACTTGCTGTTTCTTCATCAAATGCTGGAGGATGTGTGTAAATTTCCTCTGTATTCCTTGCCGTATGTTGTAAACACTTGCAACATGCAATTTTACAGTACGAGTGCTGGGAGTTTTCATCAGTTGAAATGTAATGATAGTAGGTATGTAGCCCACACTGCTTTCTTCATTTCTTCTTGAGAATCTGGATTTCTCAAAATAGCCAAACCATAGTATGTACTAAGCTTAACCATCATGGCATTGGTCAATTCAAGAGTCGACTTCTTTATTGCAGCACTAGTGGAAGATTTTTTTTTCGATGTACATTTTGTGACAGCAACTTTACCTGCTTCATCTTTTTGATTATTTTTGGCCTTTTTTTTCAGCCTCTTCCAAGCTTTTTTTTTAGCTTTTAAATACTGGTTATGTGTTTTTTTAGCTACTTTCACTCGTCTATACATTCTTTTTTTGACGTGGAAGACGTCTTCTTTTTCTTCTACCACAGGATCGCCGTTGTAAGGATCGGCATCCAATAAATTTTTAAAAGTTTTGCTGTCACCATCTCCAATATATTTACTATATTTTACTTTAAAGTATTCGACAGACCGCTGAAAAATTTCGATAACACCGTCAACTTCCAGTTTACCGGAACTTGCTTCATGATTTGCTTCACAATGCTCAATGTGATTTTCATACCACTCCAAAAACTCGTCTGACTCTTCCCTGCCAATCCATTGCTCGCATGCTTTACACACTTTTGATTTGACAATTAAGTCTACAATTTTATTAGATTAGATTCAAAGAAAGAACACCCAGCAATGAGGTAAAACCAGGCTTGGTACAACCGTTTTCAACATTTAATTTTTTTTCTTCTGCAACGGCTTTTTTGAAAACTGTTAAAGTTTATATAAGCTAAATATTTTTACTCTGGCAACGCTGAATTCCTCTTTCTGTTTCCTTTTTCTCATGTCCTATATTCAAATAAAGTTCAGTTCTTTGTTAGCTTTTCACTAATCAACACGCGTTCATATAAAAATCTCAACAAAGGTTATGGGCCCAGAATTCGCGGAAATAGTGAAATTAAACATATAAAAATTAGAAAACATAGAACTCAAAATGAATATGTCGATTCAAATTGAAAAACTTGATGACGGAAATTATGATTTGTGGTGTTTGTCTATGCGAAGCGTGCTCATTACATCAGATTTGTGGAGTGTTGTAAATGAAACAAAAGTAAAGCCCGAAGACAATGTAGAGGAGGCTGCACGCTGGAACGTGACTGATCAAAAAGCGTTGGCGTATTTGATTTTGAATGTAAAGCCAACACAGTTAATGCACATTAAGGCGTGCAGAACATCGGCTGAAGCATGGAAAAAACTTCGAGACATTCATTTACCCGCAGGGCCAATCAAGAAAGTCCAATTGTATCAAAAGTTGCTGCGTTTGAAGATGCACCATAATGACAACGCTGCCGAATACGTATACGGCTTTGTAAACATAACAGATAAATTGGCAGAGCTTGATATAACAATAAATGACGAATTAAAAGTTATTATGTTCCTTTCCAGTTTGCCGGAATCATGGGAAAATTTCGTAGTCGCAATCGAAACACGCGACCAGCTGCCGACATTCGAAGTAGTGAAACTCAAATTCCTAGAAGAAAGCGTCCGCAAAGAAGAAAAGGATGAACCCGAAATAGCAGCCCAAGCAACGAGCGCAAAAAATTGCAAACACATTCCTGGAATTTCAAGAAATATCGATCGAAAGAGAGAACAAAAATTCAAAGGAAAATGCTACAATTGTAACAAACCCGGTCACCGAGCAAGCGAATGTAGAAAAAAGAAAGATGTAGATAGCCAAAACAAAACAGAGCAATCAAATTTCTTAATGCATAGTAAGGTGAAACACAACAGAAAAAATATTTGGTGTTTTGACAGTGGTGCTACATCACATATGTGTTGTGACAGAACTAAGTTTGAGTCCTTTGTGGAAGACAAAACAACTATAATGTTGGCTGCGGATAAAATAGTTGAATCACCTGGTTTGGGCACAGTTGCGTTGAATGCTCAAAAGGGTCAAATATCAATGAGAAATGTATTGTATGTTCCATCACTAAACATGAATTTTGTGTCCATGGGAAAGGCAGCACAATATGGAAACAATACAATATTTGAAAAAAACACAGCTGTTATTACAAATCGTAAAGGCGAAGTTATATTACGAGCACAGAAAGAAGACAATTTATATATATATGTCGATCAGCCTAAACAAAATGTAGTGAACTTGTCAGTTGATTCATCGTTATCCGAGACATGGCACGATCGATTTCGCCATTTAAATTTCAAAAGCTTGAAAAATATAATTGAAAATGGTATGGTGAAAGGAATAAATATAAAAAACATAAATATTGAAACAAATTGCGACACATGCCATAAAGCAAAAATTCATGCTTTACCATTCCCACAAAAAACAGAAAAAGTAACTAAAAATGTTCTCGAACTGGTTCACAGTGATGTATGCGGGCCGATGAATGTCAGCTCTATTGCCGGAAATCGGTATTTTGTCACTTTTATCGACGATCACAGCAGAAAAGTGTTTGTCTATTTTATGCACGCCAAAAGTGAGGTATTTGAAAAATTTAAAAAGTTCAAAAGCTACGTCGAGTGTCAAACGGGCAAGAAAATAAAAGTCTTACGAAGTGACAACGGCACCGAATATGTGAACAAGATTTTCAATAACTACCTTACCGAATGCGGCATAAAAAGAGAACTATCCGTCCCGTACACGCCACAGCAAAATGGCATCGCAGAACGCGCAAACCGCACGTTGGTTGAAATGGCAAAAAGTCTAATAATACATGCAAATCTAAAAGAATTTTTATGGGCTGAAGCGATTCAAACAGCGGTATATTTACGCAACAGGTGTCCGACTAATGCCCTTAACAGGTGCACGCCGTTTGAGGTATGGAACGGCCGAAAACCTTCAGTAAAACATCTTAGGATTTTCGGGTCACACGTCTTTGCGCTGGATAAAACCAAGAAAAGCAAATTTCATGCAAAAGGCAGAGAATATATTTTCGTTGGATATTCCTTCGAGGCAAAGGCATACCGGCTATATGATCCAGATAAGCGAATGATCGTGGAACGTCGCGATGTTAAATTCTTAGAAGGTAGGTTTGAATCTCATACACCAGATATCAAAAATGATTTTGTTACAAACATCATTCGTCTTGAGCAACCTCCCGAAGTTCAAAAGCAAGATTTAAATCAACAAGGGGAGCAAGAAGCTGAAAACACAGGCTCCGACGATGATGAGGAGGAGTTTGCAGACCCTACTGATACAGAAAATAGTGACGTGAACATAGCTAATGATATGCCCATTCCTGAGCAGCTCGAAAACTTGCCGCAACGTGGACCTGGAAGACCTAAGATTGTACGAACAGGTCAGCATGGTAGACCGAAAAAACAGTATAACATGTTGAATAACATAAACCTTTTTGAAGACACCGATACTCCGCAAACTGTCTCAGACGCATTAAGCAGCGACAACGCACCTGACTGGCAAAAATCAATGCAAGCGGAGCTGGACGCCTTGGAGAAAAACAACACTTGGTCCTTAGTGGATTTACCAATAAGTAAAAAGGTCATTGGTTCTAAATGGGTTTTCAGAGTAAAGAGAAACAAGGATGGCGAGATAGAACGTTTTAAGTCGAGATTAGTTGCCAAAGGATGTGGACAACAATATGGTATAAATTTTTCGGAAACCTTTTCGCCTGTCATCCGCTATGAAACCATTCGGATGTTGTTTGCCATAGCTGCAGAAAAGGAGCTATATATGCATCATATTGACATTTCAAACGCATATTTAAACAGTAACCTTGAAGAAGAAGTTTACATGAGGCAACCGGACAATTTTGTCGACCCGCAGCATCCCAATAAAGTGTTAAGGCTGAATAAGGCAATATATGGCCTTAAGCAGTCCGGACGAGCGTGGAATAACACACTGAACGAGGTTTTGCAGGACATGCACTTTGAAAGATGCCCGAGTGAGCCATGTCTTTATGTCAACAAGAACAAACAACATTACATAGCAGTTTATGTGGACGACTTAATTATCATGTGTCACAACAAAACGGAAATCAACCAGATAAAAGAAGAGTTAGCAACCAAATTCGAAATTCATGACAGTGGCGCCTTACATTTTTTCCTTGGAATGGAAATTGAACGCACCGGAGATCGAGGTCCTGTTATATTGTCCCAGAAGAAGTACATTGCGAATCTCTTGGCCATGTACGGAATGCAAAATTGTCGACCAGTTGCCACCCCACTGGATCCTGGCTTCCAAGTTGCTTGCCAGAAAGATAGTTGTGCTAAGGTAAATATTACACAATATCAATCACTAATAGGATCTCTTATGTACTTAGCAGTTTTGAGCCGGCCAGACATATTGCATGCGACTTGCAAACTTTCTCAAAGAAATACGACTCCACACACAGAGCATGAAACTGCGGCCAAACACATTTTGCGATATTTATCTGGAACTGCAAACTTGAGCCTCATATACCGCAAAACTAGAAAACCTGTACAAGGATTTGCAGATGCAGATTGGGCCAACGACATCACAGATAGAAAGTCATACTCAGGGTACGTGTTTTTCCTTGGAGGCAGTGTATTCTCTTGGTCATCCACAAAGCAAAATGTAATCGCACAAAGCAGTACAGAAGCGGAGTATATTGCGCTATCAACCGCAACAAAAGAAGCCGTATATCTCCGTAGACTACTACAAGAAATTGGTTTGCCCCAACAGGAAATGACAATATTTGGAGACAACATCAGTGCACAGCACATTGCAGAAAATCCCGTACATCATAAACGAACAAAACATATTGACATTAAATTTCATTTTGTACGAGATAAAATTAAAAGTAAAGAAATTGTTTTGCAGTATGTATCTACTCATGAAAACGTTGCCGATATATTAACTAAGTGTTTAGGAAAACAGAAACATAATGAATTTTCAAAGTCACTTGGATTGAATTAATACGAATATATATGTAGCTTAAGAAGAAGTGTTAAAGTTTATATAAGCTAAATATTTTTACTCTGGCAACGCTGAATTCCTCTTTCTGTTTCCTTTTTCTCATGTCCTATATTCAAATAAAGTTCAGTTCTTTGTTAGCTTTTCACTAATCAACACGCGTTCATATAAAAATCTCAACAAAAACAGTTTCAAACACTTACAGCAATATAAATTTGGTCGAGCATACCATAATATCCATTTTTACCAATTCCATCACACAAGTCCATTAGCGAACAAAATAAATTTATTCCAGCCAGACCGACTCCAAGTAGTCGCATAATAAACACAAAACGTCTATTGATTTCGTGAGCATTTTTGACCATAGGAGAAGAATTGATATCAAATTCTTGGCACGAACACTTTACACACAACTTGAATCCTGGTCCTTGCGGTAATTTTTTTCAAAAATTTAACGTCCCTATCGCACAGCTTGCACTTTAAAATTGATTGCAAAGCTGTAAACACTAGCGAGAAACAGAATGCTGTAGCTGAATCCTTCGTCAATTGATACATCAAAATCACTCTTGTCTTTTAAATTTTAAGCTGATGTGCTCACAAACCCGGTATCGGTTTGATGTTGACACACAGAGCATCAAAAGTGTACTGCTAAATTTGTTCTAGGGTTTTATATATATTCACGAGAAAAACTTATATACACTATTCCACATATACACAGGTAGGTAATGTACTAAAGTTGACCGTCAGAAACTCCGTACGCAGGTATAAAAGACCGGTGACAACAATAGAAAGGTAGCAGCTGCAGACCTGGCGCGCGGCAGACAAGTCGCTTACGGCGCGGCGACTATGAGTTGTAATTTGTTTAATACTAGGAATTTCGGTCTGAATTTTTCACAGCATATTTCGATAGGTTTTACTAGCGAAATATGAAAAAAATCGATTTTTCGAAGTGGTCACATGAGACTACTCCCTTAAGGAACATAGAAATAGTTAAGAGAAATGCAGTAAATCGTATAATGGCAGAGAAGGACGTAGATTTAGAAGTAAATAAAGACAAACCGAAATATGTACATGGTTACTGACCGACTTGAACTTGCACCTACTGTACTCGCAAAACCTTTTAAAAAAGTGGACGAGTTCAAATACATATTTGACAACCGTATTGACCGCCAAAAACGACGTAAAGATTGAAGTCAATAAAAGAAAAGGCAATCTTCACAATCAAAAACTCGAGGAACTCTATTCGGCCCGAAGTATTTTCCGAGTCATGAATTCGCGAAGGCTAAGGTGGGCAGGACACATAGAGCAAATGGACAGTGGACAAACAGTCAAAAAAATTAGTGGGAAACCCTAGTGAATAGGATCGTCAGGAGGACAATTTACCGACGAACCAATAAGAGATGGAACAGAATAACAAAACATGTATGACAGGAATTAGGCTAAATATTGTCAACGAGACTCTGAAGTTCTGAGTTCAAAATAACTGGTAATAATAATAAATGATCTTAATAAGAATAGGAAAAAGGACTTTGCATTACTGTTTTGAAAAAATAATATTTTTAAGAGCTTAAGGGTTTGTTCCATACATTAGGACTTTTAAAGCCAAACTCTACGTTCTATATTCGTTTGATTCATTCATAGTTATGATGTACACATGTTTGAATAATAAATCAGTTTGGTATATGCTGGTAAATATGTCTCAAGCAAGTAAGCATATGTCTGCACATTGCTAGTCAAAGCGGTTGTTTAGTCTACTGTCTACTATTGCTGATTGTGTGGCTTGACACTATCAGCATTTTCCCGAAATCTGTTTTTCTATATGCCTCAACGTTTTTCGGCCTAAAGAGTTTTGTCGCTTTATGAGAGATATCCATCCATAAGTTCGTACGAAATTCTGTTCAAGTTATCTCAAACTTTAGGGCAAATAACTGCAAACTGAATATTTGAGTATACCCAAATATAATGGTACAAAATAGGAAGCACCCAAAAACCTACTTTGCCGTACAGTTATTTAAATAGTGGCTCTGTTACGTGACACGTTTACATGCACTATGATTTATTGGCGAAAACCTGACTGATTATATCAAAAGGATGACTGTATTTAGTCAGGGTTCAAGCAGACATTTTCCAGACATGTTCTATTACTAACCTTAGAGTGTGTAGTTAGAACTATAAAAAATATTTTTTTTTTACTTTTTTAAAATGACACCTATTATTGTCCAACTCTTTGTTTCGGATTAAATCGAGGCTTTTTTAATACGAGTACTTTCAGACCACTAAAACTCGAAAACTCGTAAACTTGCAACAGGGAAAGAGGAAAAGCAGTGTCCGAAACGTAAAAAGGTTAAGGTGTTGAAAGTGGAATATTTACCAACCGTGCAGCGCTTTGTTAAGATTTTGTTATGTTTTTTTTCTCCAGAGGAACAAAAGTCTTGCGAGTATTTAATTCTTTTCTCTTGCAGCCTTGCGATAGCTCGTCGTGCCTTTTTGCAGTCATCGCGTATAATTGCAGAATTAATTTTAATGACGTTTGAGCAATTTTCATTAGAAACCTTGTTTAAAAGCTGCAGGGTAGAGGAAAGTGCTGCTACATGTTTTTGCAGTCCAACAGGAAGCAGTGAAGAATAACGCTGTTTTTTAAATGGATTTCACTGTATTTGAGTTCTTTCGTGTCCTTCCTTTCATATACGTTGCAGTGTCACTTAACATTACTGAATAACATGTGACCACAATTGCTCTTCAGGATATTTAAATCATTCAGAATGAGTACGAGCGTTTTCATCTTTTTTTTCTCTTTGGCTTTTCTCTTTCCATACCAATTTGTAAGAATTGTTCTTTAAAGGACCACAATAGACGTCATGAGCATTAGTATTTAAAAATAATTTCACTTAAAGTCAACGTGACCCTTTAACTGACAAGGATGCTCTTGTGTTGAGCGGCTCCCTGTTTAATTTTGTAAGGCCGTATAAATCCTTGGAAACGTCTCAACTCCTCCGCTTCGTTTAATGTCTTAATTACACCAATAACTTTCAAGCCTTTGTGAGAAAGTAGACAGTAGGCGTCGTCAATTTAGGTATAGGCATAATACACGTCAAGGTCGCCTAAAAGAATCACCCTTCGTCGAAAGCAAATATTTCCCTCTCCGTCTCTATATTAGGTCAGGAAATCTTCGTTTTCTGCTGCCCCAATCCAAACAGTTTTCGGCAAATTAGATTCAAGGCGGCGGCATCATCATTCACCCCGCGCGGACCCCTTTAAAAATGACACACAAAATGGATGGCAAATAATTTTCAATATAAATTTGAAAATCCTTTCGTTTTCGGAGTGTTTGAACGTTTGATAAACTGACGTTCATCTGAGCATAGAGGACGAGTGACGGTGCTTCCGTGGGGTGGCGGTTTGGGCCGCAGCAGCACTTTGTCTAATAGCCATTTAAATGGCTTGTAAAATATTAGATAAGCTAAAAAGTGTTTAATGTTTTGGAAATAATCGGCCATTATTCTTGTGGCAGTTATATGTTTTGTATTTTCTGATACCCCCGTCCGATGGGTTTGGTGGATCCTTGCTTTATGCCATGGAACCGCAACGGGGCGGGTTGTGCTCGGTTAATTAGGTTGCCGTCTTTGTTTCGCTTTTCTGTTTGACTTTTAAAGACAAAGTTTCGCTTGGGAATACAGGGTATCCTGCGTGTTGGTTATTAGCTTGCGAGCATTGCACGAGTACATTTTGTGGTATACAAAGTATCAACAAGATGGAAGGTGTGCTTGTATACCGCTGTCGTTTGTTTTGTTTTTTTTTTACGGCGATAAAATCGTTTTATGTGGTCTGACAATATTACGATTGCAATAAAGTCGACTGCAGATGGTTTATAATGTCGCGCTAGAGACAAATTGCGAAAGGACGAACAACTGAACAACTCCTTTGCGTCTCGCTGTTGTTGATTTTATTTTTATTTTTTTAATTTTTGCTTTGTTCTGCTTTGGAGTTTAAGTACGCGCCGCTATCAGTGTTTATTGCTTGGAACATAGAAATGCCATTGCGTTTAATTGCAACACTTTTTATTGGCACGAGCTGCAAGTGTACGAGCGGTGGTGTGCGGCGGTTTTGCTTGAATTGAAAGAATGGAAACGTATATTGTAAATGCTTTTATTATCATGTGGGGATTTTTTTGCTGCTGCTTGTTGGGAAGTAGTTTTTGGATTATCTATTGTGGTAGCGTATTAACCAGAGCCAAACAATCAAAGCCTTTAATAGTAGCAATGTGCGTCGTTTGCTTATACGTCAAATTGGTCATTGGAGACTCAAAATCCTCAGAACTATTATACCTATGTACATATATGTATATGAGAACGTCAGAGAACTAAGGTTCACATCGATGTCTGAAAAAACATGGAAAATAACTTCACGCTGAGTTAAGGCGAATGGACCTATTTCAAGTATTATACATCAATCGAGCCTTCGACCTTACATATTTCATGCCCTTTACCCTCATATAGAAACATTTGTTGGCGTGATACAGGCCTCAAATAAAAATTAAAATCTTAGGTGATTGACATTTCTAAGACTGGGCTTAATGAGGTCGAAAGGGGTGGAGTTTGCTTCGTGCAGCAATCTTTATATTGACTCATGCTAGTCATATTTCGTTTGATGTGAGTTGATGTGGAAGAGGAGCATGAGCTAAAGGTTTCAAGCATTGGTGTTAAGGAGAACTTATTAAAGCAGTGTTAGGCAGTGAATAAATCATGGATAAAAAGTATGTCTGCAACCTCGTGCCCTTCTACTAAGAGTTATAAGTTGATTAGTTTTGAACGATTTTTAGAACGTAATCAGTTATAGGTAACAGCCCAAAGAAGACCGCGAAGACCAAAACAATGAACCTGAGGTGAACGACCTTCAACTTGGCATCCAAGTGTGGATGCTATAAAAAGAAAAGCAGACTTGATTATTATATTTAATAAAGAGTCTAACGAGAGTAATGTATATGATTTGTTCAACAAATAAGGTGACTTTTTAAATCTCGTGAGTTACTACATTTGATTTTCCATTTCTTTTTCTTTTTATGTTGTTACGATATTCAAGTTTGTTTTTCACAGATATAAAAATTAGGCATATTTCGGTGATAATGGGTGAGTAATAATGGGTGGAAAACCCGTAGAAAGAAGACTGTCAGGTATGCCTCGCTACTAATGGGACGACAATATACCTTGAAGATTGACCTAGAAGAGATAGGAACACAATTTTTTTCTTGAAAAATTAAATTAAGTAGGTACTCCAACGTAATTGAAATGTTGACTATGGCATTTGGCGAGTGTACTCTGAGCAAACAAAAATACTTATTACTGGTGAAGGCGGAGTAGAAGTTAATTACGATGCCCGCCCTAGATGTTAAATTACTATGGAGAATCGTTGAATCGCTATCAAATAAGTTGCTGAGGATATTGGCATATCTGTTGGTTCATTTCATGACATTTTCCCAGATATTTTAGGCAAGAACGCTCGCTTGAGCTTCCCAAAATTGCTAAGATCCAATAAAAAATAGAGATTTGCCTCGATTGGGGTGATATAAACGATATCGTTGAAAGACCTCAAGGCTATAACAAAATGCGCATATCAGAAGTACTTCGATGATTAAAAAGCACTGATGCAAGTATATTGAAGATTACTTTGACGGGGACAAAATAATTATTAACGAATAAATAAATATTTTCACCTTATTTTTTGAACAAAACTCCTTTGTGGAATATTCTTTTCACAAAGCCATGGCAGTGTTGGCACCCTTGATAATGTTATCTACTACCTAGATTCTGGGTGCAGAAAGGAAGCAATTTGTTTTCTCAAGCCACAAGCCGCAAGCACACCGGTACCATCCAAAAATTGCATGATATAGTGTTGGACGATAGGCGCGGGAACGTGAGTGAGTGGGATATCGGAAGAAAGAGTTCGAAATATCTTGTAGAAAGAATTGGAGATGCCGCAAGTGGATGCGCAAACGATTTTCACAGCTATTTTTGGACCGTTTCAATCGGGATCCGACTGATTTTGAACGGCGATTTGTCACCATGGATGTGCCATGTGCCCAACACTATAGCAGTATGCGGAAGCCGGTGGTTCAGCACTAAAGAAAGCGAAGTCGTTCATGACCAGGATGTTTTGAAATCCTTAATCAACTGGATGCCAAAATTCGCGAGAGTAAAAAGAAATCATATTTCTCCAGAACAAAGCTCCTGAACGCAACGGTGCGTTGGCGGTGGGTTTTGGAACTCGAGTAGCTCCGCCTTCTCCTGATTTGGCACCCTCAGAGTCCCACTGATCCCAAACTTCGCCTTCCAAACCCCGCTTCGCATTCAATGAAGAAGATGAGAGGACTTCCGATGAATATTTTCCCTCACTTCCCGGAAAGAATACTGATGTTGGAGAAACACTGGAGCAATTGTGTTGAGAGATTTTGTAGAAAAATAAAATACTTTTTTTGACTGAAAATCACAGCCTTTAATTATTAAGACAAGAACATTGATTACTAGATGTTTTTATATAGATAGGGAATCTATTTAGGTCGGATGAGAGCAGCAATCAGCAGGGATACATGTATGGAAATTTACATATCATCAGCGCATAAGGAAAGGCGGAGTTCTTGATGACACTTTAATACAACAGCGGACCGAGATGGCTACCTTGAGGAACTCCGGAAGTAGCATGAATTAGAACAGAAGCAGGAAACCTAAAAATAATATTATACCCACGATAAAAATCAAATCTTTAATAAGATTTGATCCATGGGATAAAACGGGAAACAGTACATTCAAGAAATTCAATTTGATGCGAAATTTGGTCCAGGGCCTTGTTGAAGACGGTGGAAAAACCGTAACGTTATCCTTGAAAACATACAAGGATTGTGGGACACACTCAGTATGATGCGATATTTTTACCTCAATTCGCTCTTAATAAATATGATCACGTAAAAAGGTCTATTTCATTTCTTTTTTTCCTTTTACAAACCCCTAACAATTACACTTCAATTTTATTACACACTTCAATACGGTTCCCCGTCACACCGCATTCGAACATAAACAACCCCATTTGCACTAGCCAGCACTATCCGCATTCCTCAAGATTGTTACAAAAATTATTAAACTCCTAGAACAGCAACACCAGTTTTAACGCGAACGCCGACATCAAGCGCCAACTCAAACAAATTAAATTGCAAATGTACACCGATCTGGCATTCCAGCCCCAGCACGGAGCGTGTTCTACCAGCACAGTGAAACGAGTAAGGAGGACAACGATAACAGCAACAGTGAGAAGCAATAAAACTCCGCAATATCTTGCATTTAGCTACTTAGTTCACTCACAAAACACTTTGCTTTGCCACAGCGTGTAAACACACTTCCAAAAAAAACGAAGGAATTTACGATTGCATGTTGCATGCCAACTCGACGATTCCCGCGAGCTCGGCATGTGGCGCATGATAGCGTGGATATGTCCTGTTTATAAAGTCAAAACCTGAGACATGACCTCTATGCGAGTTGTAATCAAATTAAACTTTTCGAATTGCCACACTTCAGGAGCAAAATGAGGTTGTTACCCCTATTGTCCTTCCTGTCATTGGATGGCATGCGAATTCCATGCCCATCACTTAGGCATTCAAGCAAGACGGGCAATGATAACAACTTCCATGGATCAATTAGTTGCATTCAAGCTGCATGCAACAAACTGAGATACTAACAAACGCCACAATGAGCACGGCATATAGACCGATGGCCATCAGCCATCAACTATCAAACCTCAGCCACCAGCCATAACTATCATTTCGCTCTTAACTTGCAATAATTTAGAGACAGAGAGAATAGGTTCATACTCGTGGCTACACACTAATATAATTAAACGAATTATTTCCGCCTCTGGCCTGACCTAACCACGGTGCGCACGGATACGACAGGATTACATGCGGATAGTCCTGCTTCATGACACATTTCAAATATTTAAGAGTTTCAGTTTGCTGAGTTTCGACAAATCGGGGCGTATCCTGCCGCCTGCATTAACACCACCATCATTATCATCTCATCGGCATAGTTAACAGGAATAGACAGTATCATTAGTCGCAAGGCCAATGACGATGACTATCCGTGTGACCACATAGGACACGAGTTGAACATGAACGAGAATGATCAGGAGTGAACCCAACGCAATACAACGCAAACTCCAGCCAATCTTTGTTATCCATCTGAGGTTCAATGTTCAATTAAAACGATAATGGACACCACCATCGTCATCCTGGTCCATCAGTCAGTTCCACTCTTGACCTCGTAAGACCATTACATCTCTGTGATGTCGTCGTCGGCACCAGAAATCGACCTGCATGTGCCGATGCCTTGCCATCACAGGAGTACCGAGTTCCAAAAATCATTCTCCAATTCTATTGCGTAGCGTTTATGCATGCGTTTCGGTTTCGGCTACATTGATTCTGATTCAGTTTTATGCTCCTCTAGAGATTCATAAACAAGACAGGGGAAACCAAACTGCAATTTGGATTGACGACCTGCACATCGAGTGCGAGGTCCTGACTATCATTCTATCCTCCTGACGTAAGAGGTGGTCAAGGAAGACTCCGATCTATACCCAGTCAAGGGACATGAGGTAAACGTTGGAATGAGAAGAGGAAGGTGTGACCATTTGATTTGTGGATATTTGAGGAGGATATTAGTGGCACCGAGAACCGATTCTGATTGGAACAAGAGCATTGTCCTACCGGAACCCAGTTGACTTGATCCCAGTCAAGTATAACCCAGCAACTGGCACAGGAGCATACACACTCTGCGTGGGCTGGCAATGAATTGCTTCGGTGAGTATTACCGAGCCCACAATTTCTACTAGATTATGCACAAGTCGGTTTTTGGCTACAATGCTTGTTTACGTTGTTCTTGGTGATGCATGACCCGTCGTCGCAGGACCTGGAGACGAGCTACTACGGACGAATGGATACCATAAATAATAGCGACTTAAATAAATATTGTAAATATTTTACAGATGGCATCCGGTTGTGTGTTGGATACCATTTCGAGTTGGGATAGATAAGCCTTAGACTGCTTTGCAAGATTGCAATTGGATTGCAACACTTTGTGACTAAGACTCTTTGGAATGGAATATTTCTGACTTTCATTTATTGTCTGATGTATTTACTCCCGGCCACCCATAAATCTATTGGGCAAATAAGACTCAGTATTTATTTTTTAAACAATAAATTAAGATTGGTTGCTGGAATGAAAGTTAACCAGGTGCACTGAACTCTCCGTATATGAATACTAAAATAAAGAGAAACCGTTACCCTTATGTAGTACAACTTAAACTTTCAAGTAGTCAAGTTCTTCAGTAACAGTAACAACAGAAAAAATGGGCTAATTGAGCTTATACAACCCAAGAAATTACAAAATTTCTGTTACTTATTGAACACCCCAGATGTTGCAGATTTGCATCGTGCTGCCTTGGAGCTCTTCTGCAAACAGTCGATGGGACAATTGAAACGTAAATTGATTTCCTTTATCGTGAACTAGTCTTAGATGCGATTTGAGTGAGTGTTGGAAACTAGCATGATTTCTTACGAATAGTCCGCACCGATATTTTCTTTTCCATTAACCTGGCTATTGCAATGACGCACCCCGCACCTAAAGACCATGAGTGACCCAACTGAATGCAGTTAGGATATTCGAACGATATTCTGAGGAGAAAATATGAAAAAATATGGTTTCAATGACCTGGCTGCTGCGGAAATTGACCTAGCGTCATCGGCGACAAATGCCCACACTTCAAAAGCTGAGCCAGTTTGCTTCTCAGGCATCTCACAATCCGATTATTTGGCAAAGCTCTTATCAGCAGATTCTATAGTTTATGGTAATCATCGGAGTGACTCAAGCAGGATATCCAAATATTTGGTATCTCATTCGTCTTCTGATGCATCATCTTGTCATCATGACAGGCCATCGCATGCACCGTAGAGTAGAGCGGCAAACGAGAAGTCTTCTGCCGGCAACCATAGTTCATTGAAACGGAAATGGTCCCGAAGTGCGGCTTAATCGTAGTGAAGGTATTCTGCACTCGACAACCCGCACTGAATAGGGCTTCTATCAGTGATACTTGACAGTGAGGCTCGACAAGACCATAAATTTAAAGCTATTTTCGAAAGGGTAACTTCTGACATGATTAAAAAACAGGAACATCTAGCCATGACTTTAACGATCTATTTGAAAGAGGAAAGTGGTGCCAGTCTATGGAGCTGTAACCTATTTTTTTTTTATTGAGGTTTCTGCTATCTGTTAGAGCACTGGAACACAAATACTGTGTCCATTGTACTGCCAAACAGACACCTGAGATGGCGTTACAGCTCATGAAGAGCAAGAGCCAAGCTTCTTTTATTCACTTATGTTGTGTGCGATTTGTTTTTCACACAAGTGAACGGAACCTAAAGCTTAATGCCAAATCCGAACGGCGAGAGACGAAAAGCAGCAAAATAATCATACGATGGTGTTGGTGTTATCGGGGCCCGAACTTGTTCATCACGCGTCAGCGGCCGACACACTAACCACTGCGCCACGGAGCTGTAACCTATCAGGACGAGGATTTTGAATGTTGGCAGTAACTGGCAAGTTCTCTTCCTAACGGTGCATGAAAGTCAGACTATTCACTTGAAGTCACTCTGACTCATAACGTAGGCCCCTTATTTTCCGGTCGACAGCAATCATCTTCAATCCACATGATATGTGATGATTACAGTTGAAAAATCAGATGCTAGAATCTCCAGACAATGTCTTCATAAGGCTTCAACTCAAAACTGCGTCCTGTAAAACGAAGTGCGACAAACGACCTCACCGAGAAACATTTCATTTTATGACCATACAAATATGACCTTAGTCACGCCATGAATGGTTGGAGAGGCTTCATCAAGGCTTTCAAAAATCAGATCATATCGTCTCTAACGTTGAGTAACGCTCGTTTTGTGGGTCATGGATTTCCAACAGCGAGGTCTCAACTTTACATGGAATCGCTGTGTGTGCGAGTTTCCCGGAATATTCTTAAAACCTTTTGGGCTTCCAGGATGGTTTCTGCGATGGCTAATGTATTATACTCTAGGACTTTGAGGACGTCTTCCGGATACACCTTGTAAGGGTGATTTTTTTGCTGTTTCGTTTTTAAGTGTCCTATTTTTCATAACTCAAGCATAACTTGTGACATGTGTCAGAACTGAGCGTACTCAATAAGTATTGCCATTTGATCATAAAAATACTGATATCTATAGAATAGTTATAACTTATTGAATTTTAGTACCAATTTCGGTAGTTTGTGAACATTTTTTTTTTCGCGCATTTTGACCATGTTAAAATCATCATAATCGACCTACTGAGCCGTAGTGACCAAATTTCGCACCAGTTTCACTCTATTGAACATCAAGCCAGCTATCTGTTTGAGTACATATAGTGCTTACAGGGAAAATATTGCTGCTGCGTCCGTAGCAGTTTGGATTGTCAATTACGTTGGAGGATTTTACACAAGGATCTTGGTCCGAAACGTTACAAAATATACCTCGTCCAAAATTGAAACCGAAGCACCTGCCACAGCGATGAATTTTCAGAGAGTGGGCCATAGAAAAGCTGGAAAGCTGGATGTAGAAACGCTTTTTAACGAAAAATTGTCTTCAACGACGGAGCTCATTTCTGGTTGAATAGAAATCTTTATAAGTAAAACTGTCATATTTGGTTCAATGAGCAATTTCAGGCAATATAAGAGCTGCCAATGTATCAAGTAAAATACACTTCTTTTGTTTAAAATGTATGGCCCGGTGGAGTCCTTAACCCCCAATTTTTCAAAGATGACCGTGAGAACAACGTTACCGTCAATGGTGTCGGCTTTAGCCCAATGAATTTGAACTCTTTTTTTGTCTAAAATGCACGAGCTAAACCCGGTTGATATGTGCTTCTATTGAGACGGCGCTACAGCAAGCAAACCGATGATGAGCAATTCAATTCTCTGAATGGACCGGTGAATTAGCCGACTCATTTGGACCATTCAAAACGCAATTGTAATCCAAGTTACACAAAATAATCATAAAAAGGTAAATGGCAGATCTTGGTTTATGAACTCAAATAAAAAATAAAACATTTTTTAAAAATTTTCTGTATTGTTTTTTCACAATTTAAGACCAAACGCTTGAGAAATCACATATTAGTAGGTAAGGTCCCCATATTCACTTAGTAAATAGTAAAGCAAAGTTAGTAGATTTGTTGCAATGAACCACCACGAAATTAGGTAAATAAGGATAATTTCTGGTTTTACTTACTTAAGTCCCTAAGGCTTAGTTACTCTTCAAGTTTGATTTAGTCCTGCAAAGTAACAAAGTACCTTGGTACCAGTCGGTGACAAATCCCCATTTCGAAGTTGTTATACTGGATCTTGCTTTTGAGTTGAAAATGTTGACCATATCTCGGCGTTTCATTATGAATGAATTAAGACAAAAACTTTTTTTCTAAGCCGTCACGAAGCGCCAACTAAGTCTTTTTCAACAGCAATCAGATGCTTTTTGGTTTAACTGCATTGGAATCTCCAAAACGCATCTTTAGGGGTATTAAATAGGAATTCGGTACTTTGAAACTACTCGCATCCAAAATACTGTTTCCTTTTCTCCTTACGATCGACTCAAGGATGCCTTGAGCACCAGCGTCTTATTTCGATTTAACTACAGAAAACATCAAATCGCTCCTTTGGAAATAGTCGCATCCCATCTCATAGAGGGCAGTATCCCTCTTCACTTATATAAACACCAATCGCAACAAGCACCCTTATTACATGGAGTACATTTTCACTCAGTAACGTTCACGTCACAAAGTATCAAAATGTATTTGCCCTAAAGGTCGACATCCTTCGAAAGCTACTTACCTTCGCAAACGTTCTGCGAATATTTCCCCCTGTCCATAAAATAAGTCGAGTTTCATTAAATTAAAAATTCCTCAACTAATTTCGTGTCACTGCTTACGTCTAGATACCTTCCCCACTGTCGTACTCCATACTTCACCAGCTCATGAAATTGTTTCTAATTCAAGATAGCTTTCCTTCACATTCCGCTCGGAAGTTACTCACTCCCAGTAACTGGACTTTAGTGGAACTTCTTCATAACTCACAGCATTACTTATCCCTGTGATTATAGTTTATCCATATCTTCATCCCTTCGTCCGCTAGTCCATCTTCCGCTTAGCACTTGTTTGCAAACATACAATCACAACGAGTGGCGAGTGCAAAAGTATAGATTTACTATACTTGCTGGATGAGGGCGACAAGGTGTTGAGCCAACAAGAAACAAGTGAACGGGAGACAGCTACACAGCGACAGGCGAAACTTTAATTAATGTTACTTTGTGACACTTTTAACACTTAAGCGGATGAAATAATTTGCCTTTAACAAATTTAATTATAGTACAAAATGCAAAGCTTCCCTTCCTCCTCCTCTAGCTCCGGGGTGTTTTTTTTTTTTTTTTTTTTTTTTGTTGTCATCAAGGTGAACTTCAGCCAAGTTTTCTCAGCAGATGCTACAGTGAGTTGACAACTGACGGCTAAGGTGAAGCAGATTACGAAAAATCTCTAAAAGAAAGACTCGACTTCCACTGGTACCTTAGCAGCTTGATGGATTCACTTTTCACTTATAAATTAGTTCACGAACAGTTGGGTTACCGGGACGCAACAGATTGAAATGAGACAAATTGTAAGGACTGACGAGCCTCACACACAGTATACCTACGGGGGAAAGAGGGAAGTTCAATTAATTTCAGCGAATCACCTCCTCGAATTCGCCCACGTTCCACTGATACTTCTCCCTCCCCGGACCCGCGATTCGTCCTGGTTGTCACGAAATGTGAGCAAATTGACTTTTATTTTAGTTCGGGGAATTGTGTCTGTAACAATTCTTTTCTCAGTTTTTGTATCCTTTGGATAAATCAGCGGATGCGAGTGAATCCGTGAAACTTTATTCTTGAATTACAAATACGTGGGCTTATGGATGAGGATGAAGCGAATGAACGCTCTGGGATGTGAATGTGGAATGATTACACCCTGGAGAGGGGATTTTGGGGTTGCGCTTTCGACAAACGCCTCTACTTGCCATTGATGGAATATTTACGACTTGACTTCGGAGGGCCATTAAACAAGTTAAGAGTTTCCTGATTAGAAATTATATTTATGGAACGTGAAGGCACTGAAGGTCAATGGATATACTCGTATGTGAACTGCGGCTAGAGTTGATGATAAGAGCGAGAGCCATTTCGGTAGATCATTCATCGCGATGTATAAATTCCGATGTTTGTTGTGTTTCGAAAAATTGGGTCGAAATAAAAACTTGGTTCATTTTATGCAAAGCTATAGTAAAGTTTAATTTGAAAATGAAAGACTTCGCGGCCAACACCAGCCGGGTAATGAATGTGATGAGATCATGACCTAAAGCACGGAAAACCTTTAAGCTGTCCAGCATTTTTTAAACTCTCTCGAATCACTTATCGAAAATTGCAGTAACTACATATGTTGGTACAACTTTGGAGAATTATTGTTGCCTATTGTTTATCGCAATCTACTACCTTTTTCCAACTTTGGAGCAGGCTACGAATACCATGTCTGGAGAAAGCCTCGTCTTTAGATGCAATCCATAGATCGACCCATTTTTTGCGATTCACATTAAAAATAATTTTCGGCTCGGACAGGCTGTGATCGGACCTGGTTATAATCAGATAATCGGGTGCACGGACGACCATTGCCGCTCTGAAAAATCACTTTGTCGTGTCTTTCGGAGTATTCTGGTCATTCTCCTTCAATGCACGGCTAAGCGCATTACAAACTAAACCTTATAAATTGAAGCCAAATCGGAGGAGGTGAAATATTTCTTGCATCGTTTGCCGTGTTTTTTGTGACTTCAAATATGTAATCATTCCCATTAAGTTTGGTACTGATACACATACCAAGGATGGAAAGTTTTTCGATTTGGTCGACACAAGCACCGTTCATGGATAATGGCTGATTATCATGGGTTCACTTTAGTGACAGTAAACAGCATTGAATTTTAGAAGCATTGAATTCCACTCTATTATTTTTACCCCAATTGATTATGCTGTCAAGGTCGGAATTCAATGTGCATAACATACGCTGCCGTTCCAGTTTTATGGCCGAAGAGCAGGGACATGAGTCCTGGAACGAATATGAAAAACTAAGAGTACTGTCATCAGCGAAGGAGTGGATTGGATTAGAAGCAACAGACAAGAGATAATTTATAAAAATGAGAACGAGAGTCGGAGACAAAACAAAGCCTTGGGGGACACCGGCATTTATCTGGTGAATATCAGACTTGAACCCATCCAAAACAACTTGAATTAAACGGTTCGAAAGATCATTTCTAATCCATAGAAGCAGAGATTTATCGATGCCAAAAGCACGGATTTCGACAAAAGAGACTGATGCCAAACTCTGTCAAATGCTTTTGAAATATCAAGCGTAACGATCTTGCTTTCACCTAAATTGTGCAAAGATTGGTTCCACTTTTCGGTGAGATATGCCATCAAATCACCAGTGGACCTGTTGCTGCGAAAACCGTATTGCCGGTCATTAAGAAGCTGCCGCGATTCAAGATATTTCATAAGCTGTCGGTTTATCAGCGTTTCCATGACCTTGAAAAGAAGGAACGTTAGTGCTAAGGGTCGGTAAGAGGAGGGGAACGAAGATTCGCCATTTTTAGGGACGGGCTGGACAAATGCTGTTCCTACTTGGAAAGAGATCTGAAGTGTAGGACAAACGGAAAAGTTTACGCAGTGGTTTTGCCAGCGCAGAAGAACACCTTTTCAGAAGTATTGGGGGTATACCATCCGGGCCAGCGGATTTATGTACGTTGAGATCTTTAAGTACTCTTGCAACTGTACGAGTGCGACTGTACAAGTGCGACTGTACAAGTACGAATCTGGCAGCGTTGAGCTAGACGCAAAATGCGCAGCAAGCAGATTGGCCTTGTCAAAGAGCTAACAGCTGGAATGTCATTGTAAATGAGCGTGGGAATTGAAGACGAGGGTAGTATCTGGCAGAAAAGGTAGTAAGCTTAGAAATATTATAAATGAAGAGAAAACATAATATAAGGTCACTAACCGAGTTGGATCGATCCAAACCTCGCACCTCACTGTACTGTCAAATATCTTGCATCCATATTGATTTCAACGTGTTTCGTGTCCTTCAAATTGAGGACAACGCGTGTTTCTTCGTGGAAGAGCTGTTTAAAACGACTCTTTTGTCCCATATTTGTCAAACTATAATAATGACCTAAGTACAGGTCTCCGTCGCCATAGAGTTAGCCTAAAATAGATAAGAATCCCTCCAAGTTTTAAAGGCTGTATTTCAATTTTGCATAGCCGCTAAACGATAAAACTATGTTTTTACAATGATGATGATAGGTCGACACTTCACGCAATATACCGTCTAGGCTGGAAATGAGAAGCTACACCTGCTTGCAGATAGTCTTTTTCAATGATTTTTCTCCCAACCGAGAGCTGTTTAATTTAGGTTCCTCCAGAAACCTTATTTAAAGAGCTGATGGTGCAACTCGTTTACGATAACAGGTTACTTAAAGTCGTCAACTGAATTTCTTTTTCTAAACTAAAATGTTGATTGAAATATGTATCTCTTGAACATGCTAACCTAACCTCGTTTGATAGTTCATTCCAATTCCATTCAAGTCTTTCATTCCTCTTTCAAAATACTCAATGAAATTTCCTAAGAACTCAAACTGCATCCGAACCACCCCTCTGAATATCATTATCATGTGAGGCTACTTATACGTCACAAAGCCTCTAGCTTAGCAAAATTGTTGCTCCGTATTAACTCGTGAGTTCGACTCGAACTTCCCGCCAACATGTGTATCCATGGTACACAAATGGATGAAAAAAAGTGAGAAACAGCATCGCATCCATTTGCTCACCGCTGGAACGCCACTAAATTACTAAACCTCCAACGAAAGCGCATAAATTTCACTTTACATAGCACCAGTGCGATTCATAGTGACTTCAGGGAGCAAAAAGACGATTGTGGAAACGTGTTATAAATTTTGCCGCCAAAAACGTTTTCGAAAATGTTGCAAAAGTTTGGTTCTCCCTCGTCGATGTTTGTGTATTTCTTGGAAGTTTCCTTGTTTCGACACTCTCTTCCACCACCGGAAAACCAATAAAGGCTGATCCTAGCAGCCGCAATGGTGTTTATCCTGTTCTTCCGCATCGTAAGGATATGGCAGACGAGCGTCTAAGAGGTATGGAGAACGGAAAATCTTTGTTCCATGACACCAAGTCAAATGTATCACAAGTCGTAGGTGAAATCCCTTTTACCTGTTATCCTGCTAAGCAAATGAAGGATGCTAAGACATTAGCTAGTTGTGTGGCGGGTATCCTGCAGTTTCGCGAAAGATTAGATATTCATAAAACCATAAACAACACCACCGACGCCACAGAGATGGAGAGTATCATCAGGCATAGCAGTGTTCACCGAAAATCCTTCGGAAATATCCTGCGGCTTTAACTTTCCATCTCCGAGTCTAATGCTAACATTTGACGAACAGCTAGCTCAGGACACCCAATACGAGCTGTTGCTTTAGCAGTCGTAAAAGGAAAATGTTTTTATTGGGTCTTTGGCAGGCTTAGAACTATATCTGTATTCCCTCCGAAGGTGACAGGCTCTGTCACACCCAGCCAACGATACCGTAATGTTTGGCTTTTGGCTCGGTGACACTTTGGCGTAAATCCATGGAAGTGATTTCTTCTTCCGCTCGGCGTGATGTCGATAACGTTTTAAGAATTTTATGACTTCACTTGATGCCACTGCCTTTCGCATGGTGTACTTACGCCCGCTTAAATACCCGCATACATCACGGTGAATGAGATAATTGAACGTTAGAAATGACATACAGCTACATTCAGTTGGAAACCTTAAATCAGGGTTTAGCCTAATCGGTTTGGGGTTAAACATAGGAGCTGATGAAGAGGAGTGGCTATGTATGGATGCACGCATTCCCCGATTGCAGTATTTCGATGAATTGCCATAACAATTGGCAATTTGGAGGCGCAACAACCGAGTACTAATCAGTTCAATTAGGTTTTGGTATTTGCGGACGACATTGTAATAATCTGCTGGATCTTATGGTATCCTTAGGGGATATTAACTTTGGTGCATTATAATGTAATCAAAATCGACTTTCCCAGGAGTCAATTAAAATGGTATGCGAATGATGCGATGTTTGGAAATACCTTCGTGGAATCGATGAAGAGCAAGGGAATTAAGGGCAACTGATCAAGGATCTTAATTTTTCTGAAATCAGAACTCGAAACCTGGGTAACAACTGAATAAATGCTACTGTCGCACTAGTTTTTTTATTGTTTGCCTTGTGCAGTTAGCCCGTTTGTCTCATGCGTCTTATTCTGTCATTTCACGCGATACTTTCAAGTCAGTTTTTCTATCATGTTATAACCTGCCAACGAATGGATTCCATGAAAGCCGGACGGGAAATACTGCCAGTAATGGATAGGAATTGCTAAGCACCACGCCGATTTGTGATTGTTATTAAATGAAGCTATTCCCTAATCTTAGTTTTTAGATTAAATTAGTGTTAGATGGATGATCCAGGGCTGTCAATAGCTAAAATCTGAATTCCACAAAATGAGCATGATGGCGAGGTTCAGTCATCCAAGACTACTTAAGGGTAGGGTTAATCTTTTTCTGGTAGGTAGTATTATGAAAAATTTTTCATAGGTGTTAACTGGCTTAGACTAGTCCTAGGACATATAAAAAAATATGTAAAAAGGCCTTCAGTTACATGATATATAAGTTACAAGTATAACGAGGAGGATGACACAGCAGAACACTTTCTCTGCGACTCTCCCGCCTTCGTTCGCGCACGGTGGGCACCCTTGGGGCCGACGTGGCGTGTGCTAAATCTCTTAGCTCTACATCACTGAAGCCCCTCTTCTCCGGACAACGGGGAAAATACAATAAAAACAAGGTGTCTGTCTGGTAGTACAATAGACCAGTATTTGTGTCTGAGTGCTCCAACAGATAGTAGAAGCTTCCAACAAAAAAAAAAAAAACTAACGATTTTTGAGGCAAAATTATTGCAGGCTTGTGATATTAGCCCCTATACATTTTTGTCAGTGCATTCTCTCTCTGCCTGCTTTTCTCCGACCAATTTTGCAACGAGTTGGTGCATGTTTTCAAATAAAACATCTTTATAGGCTATGAAGAGGTCAACATGCAAAGGGTCTATCTTAGTATCTTAATTTCTGAGTTGGCTTCACAATGAAACTTGGCTTACAACGACTTTGGTCGTTACACACTATGTACATATAACCGGTGTCAAAAAAAATAACACATATGATAGAGCATCACAAGGAAGGGCATACAGGAGTGACCATAAGGTATCAGAACAATCAGCGGCAATATCACAAATTCATCATCGACCATCGACATGCTTGGAGCTACACATTCAAAACTCGCACCGGTGGACAAAAGTTGACCGATATCAACGGTAAACTTGAGCGACGCTGGGATAATCTCTTCCCTGCTACGGCTAGCTGCTATTATGGCCGGGAGATACCACAACAAAAAGGTTCGGTTTGTTCAAAAAATAAGGTGACTTTTTATTTTTCTTCAAAAATACATATTTATTTATTCATCAATATCCGTTCTATACAGTGATCCCCTTGAAATATAATACACTTGCGCCACTATTTATCCCCTCAACAGTGGCACATATCCGTCCTTTCATGAGTCTTTCAGGAAGAGAAAAAAGTCGCATGGGGCCAAGTGTGATGAATTGTTTTTGGGCAAAAAGTTACACAAGGGCAACGGTGATTGAGAAGATTTATTGTGATGTTTTTTCCAACAAATTCAAAAGTTTTCTTCGGATTGCTTGACGTAAATGCCGCATAATTTGAAAATAATATTCCTTATTCACCGTACGACTTTCTGGCAACTCATGATGAACCACTTCATCGTAATTAAAGAAAATAGTGAACAAGGCTTTAACATTTCACCGAACTTGGGGGACTTGTTTTGGTCTTGGATCTTATGGTCGCTTCAATTGGGATGATTAAGTTTTAATTTCGAGATCATAAACATATACCCAAATTTCGTAATCAGAGATGGCCCTCTTAAGCAAATCTGGATCGTCATTCACGTGATTCAACAGCTCCTGAGCGATGTTCATACGAGGGTTCTTTCAGTCAAAATTTAGCACTTTTAGAACAAACTTCGACGACACACGTTTGATGCCCAAAATATCTGAAAAAAATTTCATGGCATAAGCAAATCAGCAACTTTCTTGATAGTAAATCGACGATTCTTGGCAACCATTTTTTTCACTTCTTCAACGTTTTCATCCGTTTTTGAGGTGCTAGGGTTTTCAAGGCATACATCGACATCTTTTTGGTCTACATTTTGTTTGCTCTGTGTATACTCGTCGAACGCCACAGTCAACATTTCAAGTACGATGAGCACTTAAATTTATTTTCCACACAACATTTAATACAGATTCTTTGATCCATTTTTTCAATAGCAAAAAATTGTCAAGCACAGCAAAACACGTCGAACTTTTATAACTGTGAAAAACAAATTTAATATACAAAGTTGACAATGTCAACATATATCAACGTGTGTACCAACATAACAAAGAAAAAAAATCAAAAATCGAATGCACTTAGCCTACGAAATTTAAAAAGTCTTTATTTTTTTAACAAACCTTTTCAGAGCCGATATCATCACAAAATTTGGTCGGAAAAGAGCAGACCGAGAAATAGGATATGCAATGACATCGATCCCCAGCAATAGATATAGTCATTGTTCGGAATTCCATTATTTACATTTTATTTAGTCGTTTAATTGAGCAAAGCAACAATAATTGTTCTAAGCCAAAGCAGACCAGAGCGGGCGGTTGATTTACATACTTTCCTACTCTCTACTTTATGATAAAAGGTCTTATGTTCCCCTATCCCCGGCCGCGTGCTTTTCCTACTTTTCCTTCTTCCTCTTTAGTGTCCTTTATTTTGTGTTTAAAAGCAACATTTGTCTTTCACTTTCGTCCTCCCGTTGATGTTGACCTTTAGCGATTGGTAATGATCTGAAGCAATGCTCGAAACACGAAGAAATTACATACAGTCTTTCGCAATGTGAGCATATCAAGACAATGGACCATGTTTTTGAGTACAGTAACAAGCTTTCTGGGTCTGGATACAGGTCCGCCAAACAAAATATTTTTTTGACACTCGCCGACTTACTAGCTACATACATATGTATGTACATATGTATGTCGACACACAACAATCGAACTACTCTGTTCTTTTGGGTTATACCCCTTTTGGGACACTTGTTCGTGGAGCATTGGTCATTTCTTTCGGTCATGTGGCTATCGTGACCCTTAGTCCCTCAGGTGTAAGAATAACGCTAGATTAATCTCTTCCGCATTAAAACCCAAGCTCAAGTACTAGTTTTGCGATATTTACCAATCAATAATAATACTTATCTAATCTCGTATGGGACCCGACTAGGATTATTCCACTCACCTTTTGGCACTAACGGAAGTGGTGTGGACTACACTCCCCAAACATAGCACCCCAACCGTAACTTGCTTTGCCATTCAATGTACTGTCACTCTTAGGTCATCCTATTCAATTTTTTTTTCCTTACATTGGGAAGTATGAACGATAGAGAAGTTGGTTCACATAATTTTGTGATTGTTCTGTCTGTCGACAAAACGATTGCATGCTGTATGAAATCGCTAAAAGTGGCAATCTACTGATGAAATCCTGACACATGATATATCTAACAAGAAATCAAACAATTATTTGCTATGAAGAATGTAGCCTTCATAAGGATATATAGAGAACAACATAAAACTAACGCGCTTAATTACTAAACCAACTTAGATGACCTTAGCCTGCTCTTACTTAATGGTAACCAAGGTAACCGTCACCCTGTCAAGCCCTCGTTATTTGAAACCCATTCGATCTCACTAGATCGATCTGTCCTTCAGTCACATTCATTCGAAACTCGGTCACTTTATCTCCCTTTTCTCCTATCTTTATTCTCAATTTAGCCGAGTAAATATTTAATGCAAAACAAATGAAACCCCCCGCTCACCGGTTGTTGTACCCCCCTTCGACTTTGCCTACCGTCAAAGGTTCTTGTTCAAGCAATTTATTTTTATTAAAAAACTAGGACATTTGCTTGATTGTTTGATAGTCCTGTGCAATCTCTGTATTTAGTATTCCTTTTTTAATCCTCAAACGTCCTTCTCATTCGAATACTTTATCGTCATGACCTAAATCAATCCTCAACCCCCGAGTCAAACCATTTGCAAAATCAATGTTTTTCATCTCAATATAAACTTAACCCCGTTCAAGGATACAAAGTTAACGGAAAAGGAAGAAGAAAAACAAAACAGTCATCCTCCTCCACTTCCATCAATAACGTTCTTTTTTCATCGTCACAATGCCGTTTATCCTCTAAACACTTGTCCATAGAAAACAAAAAAAACACCAAACCTCTTCCACCACAGCAGCATCCTCGCTTGACACCATGAACACCATCGAAAGGAATTATGAAAACAAAAATCAATTACTTAAGCCTCAATGCCAGCGAAAGAGAAAACAAAACCGTGATATCCAATTTTGCAAAGGACAAAGGAACGCACGAGCGTCGTCGGAAGGAAGCCGTTCAGCACAAACTGCTTTCCAACTAAACTACTGCGAAAGCAAGTGAAAAAAAAAAAAAATTCACCGAGTGGATCCTGATACACCGGTAAGGTAAGCTCCGCAAACGATGAGCCGCAAGTTGAAGTTAGCAGCGACAATAACGCCAACTCTTGAATACGCTCCAAGAGCACCCGAAGAAAAACAAAAAAAAAAATAATGAGACGGAAATGGTAAAGTTTGGAAATTCCTGAAACGGAGCCACGCTCCTAAATTCACACCCGACAACGAAGATGATAACGAAGAAGAATGAATAACTTTAACGAAAAGAAAATGCAAAACAAAAAACTTTTCCTTCGAAAAACAATACCGCGGCCACTTCACTCGGTGATGGTGGCGATAGTAGTCGGTCGTGGAGCTGGTGGTGGATCCTTCGCTCGCACCTTTCAACAGGAGCATGGCACAAGGATGTTGGGTTTCCTTGACAATCCAAAAGTTCCTAATAAACAAAACATTATTTTTCGATGGCATTTCCTTTTCGTCCTGCCGCTTCTCACGCTCCCATACCATCATCATCCTCGTTCTCGAGAGGGTAACAAACAACTCTTCCACCTGACAACGACACAATGACTTTACGACATTTTCATTGAACATAACGGATGTTCGAAGTAAACTTACCGAGTGTGAGTGAGCCTGTACCGTTAACGAAACAAAAACGAATAGGAAACGGAAAAACATCGGAAGAGTAAAGAAAACGAAATGGAAAATGGCAGATGAAAGACAAACAAAGGACGCGCGAAAGCATAAGTGAAACTTTGGTTTACTCAGGGCGACAGAGGTAATAAACGAAGACGGCACGTGTGGTAATGATGCCGGCAGATGAACAAGGTCAGCACATGTAAAACTTTTGTCACGAGGAGTGCGTTAAGCCAAGCGAATCTTTCGACTGGTGACAAGTTCATTAAAAGGTTCAACTCAACTTGTAACTGCTTAGAGGAGGGGGAGTCTTATCATCTTGGCGAAAGTATGAACTAAAGACCTCGAATATCATTTCTAACATCTTGCTACTCGTATCCGTCGATCTCATTTCCTAGAAACACCCAACAGTTTTTAACACAACTTAAAGACTTGTTTAAAAAGAGCCTGATACTCTCTGTAAGATGGTCTAAGATTTGTTGTAAAAAGAAATAAGCGATCACGTTATGGTCAATGGTGGCCTATACAGCGGACTCGATACAGGATCAACATAACAACTTTTACAGCGTTCAAAGTGGGGTCCAAGATCTGAATAGTATGATATCATACCATAATTACTTCCTCATATTGCAACATGACTTTTATACCATGTTCGAGGTGTGTTTAAAAAAGTATAGCACTCCGAGAATCTCTTCCTCTCCGACGATGTATAATGATGGAAAAGAACCGAGTGTCTAGCTCTGGGACGCGTGCGTACATTTTGAAGTAAGTTACCATAAATTATACTTCGTAAGTTCGACTAATGTGTAAGATTCCATGTAAATGTTGCGTCGCCGCATTGACGAAAGTTTAGATATAAGCGCCTTCTTATTATTCGTGGAATCGACAAAGGATTAGAGCAACAATAGGTTGCTTTAGCATACGTTTAACAATAAATGGGGTCACTAATTTTTGTTAATATTTTTTTTTCGTTTCAGATTCCAGTAACAAAAAATTAATGAAGGATGGTTTTTAATTTCTGAAGAGATTTAATATGGAGCCGGATTTCGAGGAAGAGATGAAATTCCTTTCGGACACATAAGGATATTTAAACCAACCCAAATTAGATCACTAAGTGTAAAAAGAGTTCTGCGTAAAGGATCCAGCTATACGATAGATAGGTACAATAAATACATCGTTGACTTAGGCGTCGTTGATCTAGTTATAAAAACAAACAAAAGCGCATACGGCCTTGGACCTGAATTTCAAGGATCGAGGCACAGAAAGATAATGAAAACATGTCAGTAATATTTTATAAGGCGAACAATAACGATCTCTTGTGTCTTCTCCTGACCATAAGCCTTAGAGGATCT
Source organism: Merodon equestris (assembly GCA_958301585.1). Taxonomy (NCBI): domain Eukaryota; kingdom Metazoa; phylum Arthropoda; class Insecta; order Diptera; family Syrphidae; genus Merodon; species Merodon equestris. Next base: position 16,753,751 of record OY284416.1, on the reverse strand, counting down.
ATGAATAAGAAAACAATAAACCAGAGCATATTCTAAAATATAATACTAAAAACGGAGTCGGCACTTTCGACCATGATTTTTTCAAGAATCGTATTGGAAAGCTTGTTTCAAGAAATATAGTTGTGGAAAACCATTTCCTTCTTCGTTGGGAGACTCTTTCTGACAGACTCTCTCATGACTGGTTGAGACACAGAAAAGATTTTAACGGCCAACACCGACAAGTAAAGGGGCGGATATTGAGACAGTCTTCATTGGAAGTTGAGAGCAGAAAAAGGAGTCTGAAGCTTCGGGAAGTGCGTATGATTCTAGCTGCCCTCCACTCCATAAAAAAACACAAGGTTTGCATTACTAGTAGATTATCCACGATATCCTCAAAAAAATTAGACTCGATGACAACTCGCAAATGGAATACCATGCGTGACTTGGAGAATATAATGACTCCTCGTGATGCTACCCAGAATGCCCCAGAAGCGCTCATTTGTTTGTTTATGGATTCGTTTAGATGGAAAGGATTCCCGGCGATGACCGAAAATCGTATAAGTATTCCGTCGTTGAGATCCTAGATATTTAATATTTTATTCCGTAAAAAATAGTCAAGAGTAGTCCGCGATCTTGAGGAATACAGCTTTCCATGATTTGTCGACGTGTATTCTGTATCTGTTAACCTCACAAATATCAAAGCCTCCCTTTGCTTATAGAATCTTCGGTAACCCATGCTACCTCTCCTATCACGATACATTTCAGTAGTACTGCACCTCTATTGGCTTTATTTAATAGTTTGCGAATTGAGTTTTGGAATAATATTTGCCGCCAGACTTCCAAGACAATGTCCGAAAAAAATTCAACGCGTTCACGTCTATTTTCGAAAGTGGTTTGACAGCTCTGACAAAAAAGGGCAGATTCCTAAAATAAGAGCGAAAAAATCGGACGAATCGCACTAACACGAGAAATTAGAAAATTAAAAAATCCGTTTATGTTTCGAACATAATTCGCCATACAAGGTTGGTTCAAAAATTAAGGTGACTTTTTGAAATTCGCCATCTACATAAGTACATCCTATTTTCGAATTTTATTCTTTGCTATATTGGTACAAGTGTCGCCTAACATATGTTGAAATTATCAACGATTTTGAATCAATCCAAATTTTTCGTAAAAATTTAAATTAACTCCAACTTAAAATATTAAAATATTGAAATACGTTTTCTCACATTGTTCCTCTTCACAAAAGACCGAGAAGATATTAATGGCAATACCTGCTCACGACGTCCCAATACGTAAACACCGAAATAAAAACATTAAAGCAGTGAAGAAAATTGATATGAAGAATGGTAGAGTTACTATTGGAGAAGTTGTTGAGGAAATTTTCCAGATATTTTGGGAACGTAACCACGTAATGTGTGTCAGCGAAATTTGTTCCGAAATTGGAAAATTTTGACTAGAAGAACCGTTGCATAAACATCACTCAGGAACTGCGGAATGACGTGAATGACGATTTAGATTTGCTGAATTCAATCATCATTGGTGACGAAACAGGAATATTTGGGTACTACGGTGAAACCAATGCCCAATCATCCCAATGGAAGTCGTGCGGTTAATAATAAATATAACCTTGAAGTTATGAGACTTGGATCCATCACTATAATGCATCTACTCACTCATCGTTTCTTGTGCATCATTTTTTGGCCAACAACAATACCGTAATCATGCCTCAGCTATCACATTCACCGGAACTTTTTCAATTGAAGAAATAAGGCATTACCAAAAAATGGCATATCGGAGGTGCTTCGAAAATTGTAACAAGCGCTGGCGCTAGTATATTATACTGAGAAGGATAACTTTAAAGAGAACAAAGGAGAAATTGATGAGTAAATAAATATTTATCGAGAAAAATTAAAAGTCACCTAATTTTTTGAACATTCCTACCACACTGGGAGATTACTTTCGCTCCATTAATACTATAATACTATCATGCCTATTAATACTATCATGCCTCGCCATTACTATATGTCTGCAACCTATCTCATTAGAGATCTATTGGCAATTTTTTAAATTAACATAAGTCGGAGTAGACTAATCGCCCAGAGGTCCATTGACTTTGGATTTTAAAGTTGCAGGGCTTCATCGGCAAAGAAGTGAAAACTGGGTCATTAGCTCCGATTTCGTTCGCAGCGATTTCTTCAAAGAAGCCAGTAAAAATATAATTCTCTGAACGCGAACACCCTATTTCTGTCGATGTATTACATGAGGAAATACCGGAAAACTTATGGACTTCAAATGGTATAAAAAGTAATTTTCCGGCGATCATCAATTATTTCTATAACACCTCGCTTCCATAAAAAGTTTCTTTAAAAAACAAAGTATAAAATGAAGACACCTTTTAGTTAGATTGAAAAAAGTATAACCATCGGGCCCATAAAGCGTCATAAACAAATTGCATATCCCCAGGCAACAACAAAACACAGGCGAGAATCAACAGTGTCATAAAAGCTCATTTCGTTCCAAGCCATGCTTACCTAGCGACTTTAAAAGAGAATTGCCGCGAATTGCAACGACCCAGTTTATGTATAAACAATAAACTAATTTTCGCCATCACATTTAAAAAAAAAACGAAACAAAATTCCATCACCGCCCGCCGCACCAGCCGTAGAGCGGCAGGGTAGACCATAAAAAAATTATTTTTAACACATTTGCTCCTTACAAGCCGCATTGTAGCGAGAGGAGAAACTGACGAGAGGAAGAGGATATTTGCGGATGGTTGGGCAATAAAATGTAAACAAGGAGCAAGGCAAGGACGAAAGAAGACTCCCATAAATTCCAACTCCGACTTTAACCTCCTTGAGGGTACTGAAGAGGGACGAGGGGATAGTTGCTGCATGTACGACTCCTAGTTGTACGGTCGACCCGCGCCCCATACACTTTTAACCCCGTGCTTTGGTACCTGAATGTATAATTCCATCATAACTCCGAACTGCTCTCCGCCTCACTTTTCCGCGCTATTTTTATGCGTGCGAATTATTTTTCCAGTTGTTATCCTTTATCCTTACTGCTCCTGTCCTCATTACATGTAAGGATGGCTATGAGCCACATGCAGCGCGTGAATATGTGCAGCAGGAAGGCGGGTAGTGATGACTGGAGGCGGGTTTGTTACCTGTTACATATTTCGTCGATGATACGATATATTGTATAAAGTCAACGTAAAAATGTATCCTTTTGCCACGTGGCCAATATGTATCATGAGCTTAAGTTTCTCTTTTTTAACCATCCCCTTTTCAACTGTCTGTTTATTGACTTTTTCTACGGGAATTGCATTCTTCAATCCGCTGATGAAAGGGCGAGTTTTTTTTCCTTCCAATGATTTATGGAAATATCCTTTCTCGCCACATTGTTATTATTTGCCAAATTCTTTGGTGTCCTATTTCCAATAAATTCCGCTCTTCCCACCTCAATTCAAATTCTTTTGCGCATAACAACGAGACGATCCAGAACGAATATATTTCTCGACTTTGACGGTTTTGAGTTGTCATCGAGAAAAAAATCAGTTATTCCACCCATGTGGGCGGCTTCAGATTCCAATACGCAGTCTTTGGCTTTACGTCACATAGGTAGACGCGTATGCACACGGTTGCCAGAGGTGAATATCCTTGGAATTCCGTTTTCATATTCAAAACCGCTTCGTTTCGACGAGCAGTGATTGCGACGACAAAAGGCGACTTTGCCTATGAGATATGTAAATTCCTGGGAAAGGATATGATAAGCACTGGGATGGCGGATTTTTTTTTTTGCCCCCATCCTCGTCGGTTGCTATTTGTACGGAGGAGCATATTGCGAACCATCAGCGTACGTCTAAACTCAAGGAGCAGTAGCAAGAATCGGTGAATGCAGCATATCCTTTCGTAGGTAATGAATACCTGTACATGGAGTTTCCTGCGTATCGGGGGTTCTGTGTGCAAGGCTTGGGGAGCTAGAACCGATGCGGGCGGCGCGCTTACTGACAAACGACCACGGGTTCCGGGAGTGGATTTTTTTTTCGTATCCTTTTTTATTCTTACCCCGCGCTGAAGGATGCGAAACGCATTTGCATTTTTCGCATTCCAGTTTACTTAGGTTGAAAGCAGTTAACAGATGGAATAGAATAGAGGAACATTAGGGGGACTCGGAAGGCACGGTTTTATTTTATGGTAATGCGCGGATGGAACCGTAGCTTGTCGGGCCGGTTTGGTTGGATGCACAGCTTGAAAGGAAGGTGTGTGGAATGAAACTGGTCGGGGGCTCTACGCTTAGTTGGTCAAAAGGTTTTGAGTTTTGTTGGTCAGGTCAATGAGGCCCAAGGGGTTGAAGGGTTTGATTGGCTTAAAATATAGTCCATGTTGGATTAAGGGTACAGAAATAATGCGAAGGAATGCCATTTACCAGCGACCTCGGTTTTTCTCTAAGCCATTTCAATCCGAAATGGGAGGTACTGTACTGCCTGTGACCCTAATTAGCTGTTTGGGGACTTAACATGGTTTCCATCAGTCATGGACTATGACACGTCAATTCATCGACATATTATCGTCAAATTCCTAACTTGTTTGGTAGTTGGCTTGATCGGAAAGAACGAATTTTTTACAGGTGCTCTGCAGTTTTATCATCCTCAAAAAGAGAATACACCCTGTACCCCGACAGCCAGCAGAGTTTAACTTTTGGCTCTATAAGTCGCATATCATAACAAGTTTGGAGATTTTGATGCTTTGAATACTGCTTGGCTGCCAGTGGTGCCAGTGTCGGATTGCGGTTGGGGTATGTGTAAATGTTATATATCTCGGCTTGGAAGACCCTGGAAAGCATTTACCACCATAACCGAGCTATCTGTGTACCATCTCTTTGGAAAACAATGAACATCTTAATTTTCGTGTCAATGATGTACGTTTGTGGTAGGGAATCAGATGGCTACCATTTCAAGCACAGAACGTTCATACTCCTTAACTAATATATAACTTATCTTAATGTCGAGAAAAGATCATGGAGAATAGACAAGTCACCTAGTCTCCATTTAGGAGGGCATGTTTGTCTTTGAGGAAGCTTTAGTTGACTCAATCTTGATCTACCCTACGACAGAGGCATGTATATAATCAGGTTTAAATCATAATTTCTACAATATATATGGGGACAAGATCATAGTGCCTTGGTCACCTTTGTTGGTCTATTTTTTAAGCTTTACACTGAAGTCGAAATTGACACCCAGATACCCACTAACGCATCAAAATATTCTTTATTAGTACCATTTAGGGCAAATCAGCAAGCACACTCCTTTTCCTCGGGAGTGGTACTAAGTCAGTCTTAGCTGCGTTAGAAGGGTGACATACAAGTTGAAACATATTTTGCATGTGTTCTCAAAGAGCGTCCACAATTTTACTGACGATCTTCTAGGTAGGAAACCAAGAGCAGTATAAAAGTACACAGAATTGGGAATGCAATGGGGCGATAGTTGGACCCCTCACTCTTTCGTCCTTTTTTGTGTATTAGGATGATGTAAACATTTTACCAAAGCTATGAAAGGGAAATAAGGCTGTACATCGATATACTAAGGCAAGAGCTATATTCACTGACACTAGAGATGTCTGAGAGCAGACTTTCATATAACGAAAGTAATCATGGTAATGCTGAAGGACCTTGACTGGCTAAAAAAATGGGCAAAAGGTTAGAAACTATTATCGGATAAATGGGGAAAGTATTGAGAAAATTAAAAGTAGAGGGATAGTTAACAGCTTTCGTTTTCGCAGTTATGAAGCCGTACAAATTTAAAGTCAGATACAGGAGGTACAGAGATTATGCAAATTCAATATAAGACTTCGGGTAAGTAGAAAGGTCGGGTGCAAAGAGTAGGATTTAAAATAGCCTCATATTATAGTTCCGGGGTGGGGATGAGGTGCAGTTCTTTTTTGATGAATATCGGATGGATAAGATACGCAACTGAGGACTTGGGAGTACAATAGAGCAAGAGTATCATCTCTTGGTGTTAGGGCTTGGGAAAAAATAAAATTAAAATCGCTAAACAAGTTATTTAGACTTCCAAAGTCTGCTTTTCGGAAATTGGAGCAATACGTATTTTCAGACTGGTGAATGATGAAGTGATTGATGAGTAAAAATGTTCCCGATATGGCCGGTTGAATTGAATCCAAGGTAGAAAGGAGGTAATTACTTGCGATAATAAAACAGTTTTCGACATCAGATCAGGTCAAGTTGTTGTTAAAGGGTAGAGGAGTTCTTTACCAGAAGATCTTTAAGTTGCAACAAAGTGAGTTCCATTTTCAGATTTAGCCTGTTTCAAGTCAGCAGGTTGAAATCACCAACTATTATAATGTCATTCAGGTCCCGTACATATCTATATAAAATAGGGAATCGATAAAATCGATGAGAAGTTGATTACAATAAGCGGGTTCTAAGGGAAGAAATCAACAACAAGCAAGGTAGAGCTTTATTCTCCGGAAAGTTACTAAGGCGCTTATAAAGTTGAAATCAGAGGAGTTGGACATTTTGAAGGGTAAGAGGACATAGCGGCTTTGAATTGCTATGAGAGGTAGGTAGGTCGAGATGGTTACACGACTATCCGCGTCAAGGTACAGTTAGCGCTTAGGCGCCGTTTTAATGCCACAAAGCTCTTAAAACCTTAGAGATATGAAGGGGGATATTAATTTGAATCCAGCCTGTGGAGTTAAGAAAACTGGTTATGTTGGCTAAGCTGTGGTTGGCTGAGTGGTCATCGAGGACGTATTTGCCATTTCGCAGAATTTGTAACTTGCCATTGCTGAACATTCGCAGAGAGGATACCTAATGGCGCTCTCTATGAGAAATCCGCAACCGTCCGGACCGGTAGAATTGTTGTAGCCACCAGCATGAAATGGAGTAAAATTTGATGTATAATAAAGATTAGAATCAGTTGGGGCAAAAATGTCATAAGGCAGTCTTGGGAAGCAAGTAATACTGCGGAAGTTTTGGTGCAAACTCTCTGACAATCTGGAATTGAACGGAAATGTAATTGGATGAACTGTCTATTATCAAGACATTCTTAAATCTATGAATCTTTTTTTCGTGACATATTTCTTGGGGACAAATTAAGATATTAACTCCGGGTGCATTTTATAAAAAGAAATAGTCCTAAGGCTGTTGGAGTATCGAAAGAACCCACTGTTCTCTAACATTCAAAGGCAACAAAGGGAAAGTTGGGAGTACAGATAGACAAGAAGTTGTGATAGTCTAGTCGCACCCAAAACTTTTTAGTTTTTTTTAATAGGCCTGTGAATATGAAATCTCAATTTATTCTCAAAAAAAAATATTTAAGCAAAATACGTTAAAGTCTAAGTATCATCAAAGTATCGTTAGAATAATCTTTTTCCCATCTTTCTTGCAACTGATGAATTCCGCGCCAATACCACTGCTCGTCTTTTGAGGCCAACCAATCTTTAAGCCAATTTTTTACTGAAAGTGCTGTTCGGTCAAGCCCGGCGGGTGAGGCAGGACCTCCCAGTTAATATTTGCTATGTAGTTTCTTATTTGGTTTGTGACATGTGGACCAGCATAGTCATGATGGTAAATAACTGTGGTTCTTGAATCATGTTTTAATTGTTTTTACTTCAATGCTCGATTCAATTTTATCGACTCCCAATCAATTGCAGCGATTCTCAGTGATGGTTTCCACAAGCTTTGATTTTAGCAATTCATATTATACCATTCCCTTCTGGTCTGACACAACATAGCCATCTTTTCGTGTCCACAATTCTATGCAAAAATGTGTTCGATTGCGCTTTTTTTTTGTGCCGATCAAGCAACATTTCTAAAATGTTTTTTCCCATGTCGATGCATCATTCTTCATAATGCATCATAACTGTGGTTCTTGAATCATGTTTTAATTGTTTTTACTTCAATGCTCGATTCAATTTTATCGAGTCCCAATCAATTGCAGCGATTCTCAGTGATGGTTTCCACAAGCTTTGATTTTAGCAATTCATATTATACCATTCCCTTCTGGTCTGACACAACATAGCCATCTTTTCGTGTCCACAATTCTATGCAAAAATGTGTTCGATTGCGCTTTTTTTTTGTGCCGATCAAGCAACATTTCTAAAATGTTTTTTCGCATGTCGATGCATCATTCTTCCAATTGATGTGGAACAAATTTCACCCATTTTCGGATCTTTCCCAGGCCCATTCCTTTGAGTTAGTACATGTTCACCATAAGCCTCCATTAACAATCGATGATCATCATCACCTATTTTCTGCTTTATCTAAGCCGTCATAAACTGTTGATCTTGAATCAGTAGTCTTTTTATCTCTTTCAAACTAGTTAATGATAAGAAAACTCAGTGCACAAAGAAGGAGAGCAAGTCATTTTATTTGCCAGGCACAGCTCCTCTCATAAGTTATTCATCAACATCATAGCCACATGCATGACATCCAGATACCAACATTTAATATTCATATGTGCCTGAACATGTGTACTTCTTGGATTCTTTCCTGACAAACAAACGACCGCTACTAACGTCAACAAAAGACAAACTAGGACAACGTCGAGAAAAAATTTCCAGGCACAACTTTTCCGTCAAATTTAACACGACATATCACTCCATTCTCTCGTCTAAAGAATCCTCATAACGCCATCTTCACATCCTTTCGTCATCCAGTTCCTTGATGTCAACAAAACAATCTCGCAAGCGGTCTTCCGTGTTGTTTAATTTAAATTGAAAAAACAATTGAGACGACTGGCAAAAATTTAAAGCTTCTATTTCAAGTCACTGAAAGGAAACAAAAACAAAAAACAAAACAGGAAAGAAGAATCCACTTACAACCTTGGAATAAACATCCGCCTCCGCACAATCCACAAAAGCGATTGTTTAAGGAAATATTTGAAATTCCACTCGAGACGAAAGCACAAGACGAAATCAGCAAACATCCACACGACGAAGTGGGGTAAGATTCGATTCAGTTACTCTGATAGCCTCTGATGAACTACCGCCCCCCTTTTTCCTTGTTATCCTTGTTTTTCATCTTGTTCTGTGTCCCCCCTGTTCTATTGCTTTGATTTAAAATGTTTTTGAACATCAAAAAGGCGAAGAAGAACCTGAGCGTGAACATGAGACAAAGTGGTGATAGGATCACTTCGTGTCCGGGTCGAAACGAACCAACTTCATAATCAACAGCGTAGAAGCAAGTTGAGTAGGAGTATGCCATCTAAATGGACCGAATTGTTGGCTTGAAATGACGAAAAGTTGCTTACTGGCAACAGGTGGTAATTTAAGATGATTTAAAATTCCTTAAGGTGCGATGGGGGCATCAGTCGGTCGAGAACAAAGGCATTCCAGAATGCTTTTGATGACTTCCCGTTCTTGCATTGGAGTAGACTGATTATTTGGATTGGAATTTTTTTAAGAGTATTGGCACTGGTCATGGTTACAGAAAATTGACTTTTTCTATAGAAGTGTCGAGTAAGTTTTGTGATTGAAAAAGTTAAATGCTACCATGAGAAGTAATATGCGAAAAAATGTCAAGGCCAACATCGCTTTTATGTTTATTGGAGCTTGCTTTTAAGTTTATTGTCGATTCTTCTGTAATATCCTTGTCCTGAAGACGTTAAGAGATTAACTATGGACATACGTCTAGGGATGGATATGTAATGAAAATTCGCTCCAGCTTGACTCAGGCACAATCGTGGTAAGTTAAAAAAATGTTCTTCGAGAGTTTCTTGATGAATTTTGTGCTGCTCTAAGTCTCTTAAAAATCCTGATTATGGAGCTTTTTGGAACCAGCCTTTTTCTGATTTTTTTTAAACTTGTTTGTGCGGTTCATATACTGATACCAATATCGGGTGGGCCAATTAAGTCCCTTGCTGCTAGAGCATGTCAAATTTTTTCGTCAGCGGCTATCATAAAAATAAGGCAAAAGCAAAGCAAACCTCGTTTGGCCCAACAGCCTTATGTACGAACCTTTATATCCACGTGTACAGTTTGAGCATAAGAGCTATTCGCGACAAGTGGCATTGCTTCTTCTCAGTGATTTCCCATTTCTCAGTGATGGAAACTAGCTTCTGGATATAGAAAATGTGTTCAGAAATAACATGAATTCTCAGTTTTTCTTACACATCTACACGAACATCAGAGAGCCGTACCCTTCGAAATAGTTTACGATAAATATTTAATGCTTTTTCGCAGTTTTTTTTTAAGTTCACTAAGTACCCAAAGTATTCAGAAGTTTAACGCTAAAAGTAATTTAATTTGTCGGAATCTTTATTAACTTCTGCGGTTTTCATTCGGTAATCATTCAAGACCGTTAAATTTTTTCACGTTTCCATTAAATTTTGATGCGGTCAGACGTCCAGCCCACAAGTCACCTTCAATGTCTTTACTCTCTTGCAAAGACTCACCAAAAGCAAAATTTAAAAAATCTAAAACTTTTCTGCGCCTTATTCCATTGTTATAACGAAGAAGGCATCGTGATTGCTATGTCAAACCCAAACCAACGTGGTATGATCCGAGGTGTAAAGAGGATTGAGTTTCCGGAAAAAGCCAACTCCTCTAAAGAAAAGCAGAATAAACTTAAGCTAGTCAGAAATTACTGCAATGCATTGGTTCGACGTGACAAATTCTCATATGATCAAAAGTTGGGCAAAGGTCACAAGGGTAATAAAAATGTTTAGTCGTTCATAAGAACCATAACGAATTCCGATCAATTTTTAAGCCCGTTAGCATTTTTAAGCCCCATGCTCCTGCTGTCAGCCCTTTAGACAAAGCCAATCTGCTTGCTGCTCATTTTGCAGCTCAATTAGCTGAGTCAGATTGCCCCCTGTCGCCGCCTGTAATCGAGGGCATCAAATCTTCTGTTGGAAAAATCCACCTTCACACTCATACAGTTGCAAGAATAATTAAACATCTCGTAAATTCGCCGAGCCTGATTGAATTCCCCAATACTTCTGAAAAGATATTCTTCCATGATGACAAAATCACTGCATCAGATTTTTATATGTGATTTTTTAAGAGCTTGGTTTTTAATTGTTGAAAAAAACACAGGAAGATTACAAAAGTCTATACATTTTTAATCAGAGTTGATAAATCAGTTTTTTCCATTTACATAAATTAAGTAATCCATATGAACAGGTAAATTTTGAATTAGTTTCGACATTCTGCTAAACAACAGGTCAATTGTTCACCGAACTCATTTCTCAATTGGTCCATAGCATGCTATGTAGCACGTTACCCCGTCTTAATGGAACCATGTGTCGATTAGACTCAGCGCTTGCATCTTGGGTAAAAAAAAGTTCGAAATCATTGAATGATACCGCTCGCCATTGAGAGGAACTTTTTTCTCACGGTCATCTTTGGAAAACTACGGACCAGTGAACCTCACCAAAGATTGCATTTTTTTCGGGGTGCAGTGCTAGCTCTTATATTGCTTGAGGTTGCTCATTAGACCAAATAGGGCAGTTTTGTCTATTGACATATCCATTCAACCAAAAATAAGCCACATCAATAAAGGCAATATTTTGGTAAAAGGCGGATTTGCCTGCAACTTTTCTAAGGCCTAGTCACCGAAAATATGACCAAGGAGGTCGTACGGCTTCAGTTCTTACACGAGCTATAGTTTTAAATCAAGATCCTTACGTTAAATCTTACACGTAGTCAAGTCGCATTTGATAATAAAATTCATAATTTATAAGCATTGTTCAATTTTTAAAGTAAAATGGCAATACTAACTGAATATGTTTAGTTTTAACATATGTCACCGGTCATGCGTAAGCTATCAAAAATAATACACTGAAAAACCAAACAGTGAAAAACTCGCCCTTAATATTTATCCTACATTTGTGATCTTTTCCTGAGTAGATGAAAAACAGCATTTATCTCGCCTATCCTCAAAAAGGGCGACTCATGCTACGAAGGCAATAAAGCACTATCGTCAGAAATAGCCTGACCGGCAGTATGGTTTCCGTAACAACAAATTCACTCGTGATTTGATGGCATTCGCTAAGCTAGATTGTTTTATAGTATTTGACAGAGATTTCCATCAAATGATTGCTCTTTTGTCGAAAATGCGTGTCTAAGGTATCGCTGATACCAGTAGTTTCGGATGGCTTCAAGTCCGATATTCACCAAATACTTGCTGATGTTCCATAAGGCTCTGTTCTCCCACCGAATCTTTTCCTCATTTTTTATAAATAATTTCCTCTCTGCTACTTCTAATCTGCCAAAGCGCCAAGGTCCTGCTATGCGGCCATAGAATTGGAACAGCAACGTACGCTAAGCACATTAAATTCTGACCTAGACAGCATAATTAAGTGGGATATAAACAGCGAGTGGAATGCTTCTAAAATCCAATGCTAAATATTGTCACTTAAACGAACCCTTAGTAATCAGTCATTATCCATGAATGGCACTTGTGTCGTTGAAACTGAAAAATATTCAATTCATGATATGCGGGGTAATAAAACACGATGCAAGAAATATTTCACCCACTCTGATTTGGTTTTAATCCAAAGCCTATTTTCGCCCCAAACTTGAGCACAACACTCATATGGGATCTGCTGCTAACAGGACCTCTTTGCACCCGCTATATAGAATTCAAAGGGGGTGACAAAATTTATAGGAGACATTAATATTGCGAAGTCATTTGACTCGCTTAAACATCAACAAAATATCTCTTCTCTATCATTGTTTCATCGCCATTTCAACAAACAATGCTCAAGCGAGGTAACCATTTGCATTCCCCACCCTCAAGAACTCTTTCGCAATAATCGTCTCGCCACCCTTACGCTTGCCTTCCGACGTATTGTTATAGACTCGTTTTCCAGTCGAGCCATCCCAATATTTCCTGCACATTAAAATCCACAGGCATTTAAAATCAACGTGAACAGGACCCTCGTTCCCTTCCTCCCTCATACCATCGGCCCGACTATATTTTGAAAATGACCACTTAAGGGTTTTCATAAACCTTTTAGCACTCGTTTCTTATAAAAAAAAATCAACTAACTACGGCTGAAGATATGTTATTTGTAGCTGGCGACAAATTTACATCTTCCGCTCGCTTCATCACAACTCAAAAGCTTAAAGCAACAATTGCTGTGAATTATAAACCAAATTCAAAAGTAACAAACCACCAATATCTCATCTTACGTAGTCCGCCACTCCGACTGTCGAATAAGCCAAACACCTGCCTTGTGGCATGGCTTTGGATAATTTTCATTTGATTTTGAGGTAGATGAAGAGCAATAAGCCATTGTAATATTGCCTCCCCTTACCGCCTATTTAACCCCAAGGTCATGCAAAATTTGTTTATATTCCCTTGAGACATTCCCGTGTTAGGAAATTTAAGGAATTTTCCTTGATCAATTCCACCCACCACCTACAGACACTGAAACCCGTGGTAACCTCTCTCGGTCGCATGGAAATTGTAATTTTTAAATCCGCTCCACATGTGAAGTTGTCATTTTATGAAAAACAAAAACAAACATTCCAAGGCCTCCGCTTTCCTGACGTTCCTTCAACACTGATGAATGACATTACCAACAAATCATTTCGGTGTGCATTAGCAACGCTTTATGACTTCATGGTTTCCACAAATGAAGACATGCTCGAAATGATTGATGACTTCCTTTCAAGGACCTTGGAAACAAAGTCACAAATCCAGCCAAAGTCACAAAAGGCACATCCAACAAACCCAGATCTCCTTCAACTCTACAAATCGTCTTCTTACACGCAACAACCTAGTGCAACAGAATCTACCACCCTCCCATGCTGTTCCACTTAATCCACACAAAATTGCACAAATTGCATGCAGTCCTTATTAAAAATCGATACCACTCCAACCGGTGGCGTACCACAAATCCTCGAGTGTTATGCAATGAAACCCTCATCAACATTAAACCAACATCCTGCCCCATTAATTCGTCCTCAAAATACATAATCATCTTGTTGAACCTCAAAGAACGTTAACATTCAAGTCGCATGTCACTCGTTACAAGTGCAAGCGCGACGCCAAATCTTCTCCACCACCTCCACCTACACCTACACCAGGTGAGTGCAATATAGCCGTATTCGCCTTGAACCTATTTCGATGGCGTCGCAGCCACTTGCCGTCAAAGGCGAGAATAGAACCACATGCTGTGCACGCTCGTACGCTTGCCGCACGCGAAACGCGAAAATGAATACGAAATCGAGAAAGAAAAATTGGAGGCGAAGAGGCAAACTTAATTAAAGTCACAACCTTGGCGAGACCCACAGCGGCACGGCTGCAAGCGGAAGACGTTTTTAAACTTGTTTGCATTTACCTTTATTCTCGATTCGCTTTTTTTTTCGTGACTGAAATAGGAATAGAAGAGGAATAATGAGATAGCGGATGATGACTTTTCCAGTCCACGGCCCAAAGCCACCACGGGTTTAAGGCTAGGCGACCTTAGCTTTGTTCACTGCTTCACTCACACTTTAGCATGACATTGAAGCTAAAGACCAGAAAAGAGTTACATTCGGGCTTGCTGGCGGGATAAATAAATTGTTTCGTGCGGATTGCCGTCCTACTCGTTGCCTCATCCTTCGAGTCCTTGCTGTCGACGTTGTCGTAACCGTCATCGGTGCCTTTGAGGATTTAGGTCGTCTCACAGTTTTTTTTTTTTTTGCTTTTTTTGTTTATTCTTTTGCTCCGACTTTCATTTCCCGACTCCACTTGAAGGTCCTTTTTTGTCATCCTTTTAGTCCCCAGTTTTAGTTTTCGTTCCACTCGCATCTGCATCCAACGCTTTCGTTTATACTTATTTAATTTATTCTTTGTTGTATGCCTTTAACTACTCGAGCCGTAAAATCAAGAGCAAAATTACTATGGATGTAGGTAGAGTGAAGAGTCTATCTCGAGCTGGCGGTGCCATTTATAGGAAGGACCAGATTAAATTGTTGGAGTGAAGAAGATCGGGCGTTTTCTCAACCATGCACTTTTTAATTATGCCTAGCGTTCGCTGTTACAGCAGCGGGGCGTTGTCTTTTTCTTTTTCACTTCGTTTCAGTGCATCTTCTAACGCGACCGATAACAGTTTTTCCGCTTTTGTCTTTCCAGATTTTCACAAAGAGTTTAGGTGAACGGTTTTTACATTCGGTTTAAGACCTGAACAAATTGGATGACCAGCTACCATGCAGAGCAGTTAATGGAATTGAGACAAGAATGAGAGCAAAAGGCTATAGAGGCTTATAGAACAACTTCCTGCAACTTTTGTTTTTTATTATGACTCGTGGAATCCTCCAATCGTCTGCCCTTCAAACTACTTTGTTTCCTAACAGCCGTTTGCAGTCCGACGGTCTTGATACATGAGAGTTCTTCTTTCGAAACTGTGATTGACCGAACTGATGAGCGATATACGAAATAGTCCGAAAATTGTCACTATATTTGGTTAGTCTGCTGTCACTTTTTGTTTTGCGAAATATATCAAAGAATTGGCGTTAAATGTTGATATAAAAATAGAATAAAATATAACAATCTTATGGAAATGTGGTACTTGTACGGAAAACTGGTATTTCCAACTACAGAGCTATCCAAATTGTGGTTCCAAAAGTTAATTTAAATTAGACACATTTATTGTTCTGATTATGATCATTTTTTTATTTAATTACATTGCCTGGATTTCACCATTTCAAACAAAATACGAGGTCATGTTAAATTCTTCATAGAAGTTCTTGCAAGCCTCAATTCTGATAAGTTCATTTTCGATCACTTTTTGATATAAGGGCACTAACTCCGCCATAAATTTGGACGAATATTCGCTTTCAAAGGGTCAAGTGTTTACAAATTGTGTGCATAAACACGCGATCGCTTGTAGAGCCCTGCAGAGAAAAATTTAACGGCGGCCAATCTCATGATTTTGGTGGTCGGTTAATACAGGGTGCGGCAGAGAAAAGGATCGTATTTTAAACGATTCTAGCGCCGTCTGTTGTTAATTTAGGAAAACGATCTTGGTCTCGTTTGAAAGAGGAAGAATGCCGAATTTTTTTCATGTATTTATTTATTTTGACAGTTTACCAGTTTTAAAAATAACGTCATTCAAATGACACCCCTCATTTTCGATACAATTGCGTAGACGCGAAACGAAATTATCGTACACTTTTTTTAACATCGTCACCGGAATTGCCGCAGAATGTCGTGAACAATTCGAGGATTCTCGTCACACCAGTATCGAAGATTTTGTGCGTTGATGTCTCCGTTCAAATAAAAATGCGCCTCATCGGTCATCAATATCGCGTCTAATGGAATTTCATTCGACTCGATTTTCTCCAACATTATTCGACTGAACGCAATTCTTGAGGCACGATCGGCCGGAAGAAGTTGCTGGGCATACAATATTTTATACGGATGATAGTTGAGATCTTCATGAAGTATTCTTCTAACCGTTCGGTCCGAAACATTGAGATTTTTCGCGTGCATTCGTGCGGAACGACTTCGACTTTGCTGAATAGCCTGGCGCACGCGTTCAATCGTCGGCGGAGTCCGTACACTCTTCGGCAAGCCAGGAGGTTTTTTTTTACCTACCGAGCCGGTCTCTCGAAAGTTTTTTACCCATAGTCGTAAAGTTTTTTCAGTAAAAATAGGCTCTTTACCGGACAAACCGTAACGTTTTCGAAACTCGCGTACTACCAAAACGTATGAGTCATTATGACGGAAAAACTGCTCAACAGCAAACGCGCGTTTATCCATCGACCACTCAGCCATAATTATTTATTATATTATGACAGAATTATGACAAAAATTCGGCATTCTTCCCCTTTCAAACGAGACCAAGATCGTTTTCCTAAATTAACAACAGACGGCGCTAGAATCGTTTAAAATACGATCCTTTTCTCTGCCGCACCCGTTATAACCAAAATCCGAAATTGCTGATCCACGAAATTATTGTTACTGGCAATAATGCCAAAGATGTTTCGTAATGCGCAAAAAGTGTCTACTACAGAATCACTTTTTGTAGTGAGCTTTTGTGCGAATTGAGCGATTGTTGAACTATCTATATTATAAAATGATTAACCTTCAGCTAAACATACATATAGTCTTTGATGATAATTAGGTTTGACATATTTGATTAAAATAGTTAAATAAAATCCAGACCAAAAATTGGATCACCTCCAGGAACAATTCTAAAATGGTCGTGAAGGCACCCCAAATGAGGAGCTCCTTATACTACACTACATTAACTGAAAATGGTCATGATCGATCGCTGAAGATATTGACATACCAATATGCTCATGTAATGATAGTTTCTCTAGTTTCTCTAATGCTTTGGGTATAACAACGTGGCAAAAAAAAATTGGCTCCAAATTAGGGCCAAAATGAGATCAAAACTAAGGTTCAATCCTTGTAGTTGAGTCATTCTAAATCGCCAAGACTGGAATAAGCTAGACCATTACGGGCAAATGTAAAGCCCATACCTACGTTACTTAATTACTAAGGACCCTCTACCTGTATACACAAACCTACACGCAATCTTCCCTGCGTTAACCCTCAGATTTTGAATAAAAATCTCGGTAAATTCACTCTACAGGGCGCAGCCATTTCAGACATTCGCTAGATCTCCATACGTCTAGAAAAGCCGACATCACTGTTCAGCCGGTACAGTTGGTGATTGTATTTTCTCCCTAATACTCCGCCGATACCAACTAGACCAAAGATTGCACACAGAGTTTACCTCCTGAAACGGCTTATCCTCTTTTAATTAGGCCCAAACCTTTACGCTATAGAGGAGAGCCAGCGTTTTCTAAAGAGTTATCTTGCTCTTTTGAGAAGGAGCTTCACTTCTCGATTCCCCCCTGAATCCAAAGAAGCAGCAATTGGTACGACTTATTCTATGTCTCATCAAAGCGCTGGTGTTGCTGCCACTGTGCCAAGGTAGACATAGCTATAGCTGTCAAAGTTGACACTCCTATCAACACATCGGTGTTGAGCATCTTTCTTATACTCGTACTTGTTCCTATTCATTTTGCCCTCATTTACCCCGAGGCACATTCTTACAACAAGTTTGAATGCTCCCGAATGCTTCATTGACATCTCGCTGTGGTCGTCCAATCAAGTCAATGTCAGACAGGCATGAGTTAGATCGTGCTTCTTGTATTGGTTGACATAACAATGCTTCACTCTCCTGTAATTGGCTTTTGACATCAAATGGCTTAGTCACCTTCTTACTAACCGCAATGGAGCAGTAGAATTCTCTTTTTTCATATGTTACTTCATATCCTTCTCCAAGATATGCCGAAGTGAGAATAGTTGGCCTGTTGTGGTTTTTTTAGCCTGAGAAAACAATTACTTTTCCTTATCACTATGCTTTTCAATTTTACTGGTATATTGAATCACTTGTCTTGCCGCGAGACGAAGCAATCAATAACGAGTAGTGCAGGCCCAAAAAAACACTCATTCCATGTCGTTTTGCTAGATCTTTAAAACGAAACCACAAAATTTAATTTTTTTTTAAAGCCCTTTTTCGATTACTTTTTGAGGATGATGCTGGTCAAGTGCTTCTGTTGATCATTTGGGATCTTTTTAAGGCATTTGCAATAGTTTCGACGAGCACTTCGCATGATAAGTCCTCACACTCTCATCGGATATTCTTTTTAAGAGCTTTCAGAGACTTGATAGAGCCGTGACATCGAAAACTTAAAAAAAAAGAAACCTGAAGCGGTTAAATCGGCCGGCCTTGCCTGCCAGTGCACATTGCTAAAACAGGACATTAAGCTAGTCGGAAACGTTACCCACGAAAATCCACGAAAGTCCTCAAGAATGAAGCCTGATTTCTGAATTGATACCTGGATTTCTAGTGTCCCAGAAGCGCAGGCTTTATTTGTTTACGTATCCGTTAAGATGGAAATGGACCTCGTCGCTCTTGAGGAGTTTCAACCGAAAATCGTCTACTTCTTCCTTAGGGTTCAGAAGAGCGTAAACCTACATTGATAGTCTGCAGGTAATGTCTGATGGACAACTTCAAGTGTTGCACCAAAATGAGCTGCAGAGATGAGCGTGTAATGGCCAATTGCGTGGTACGTCGTCTAGTCGACATTGATGGCTCATTCAGCCACAGCAAGAATATTCTCCTCGGAACGAGCAATAAACGCCTTCCGGTGGCTTTCTTGTCTCGTGTTACTCCGGTCTCGAAGCGAGCGATTAAACGCCTAAATGTTTGACCAGTTGAGGAAATCTGCGCCGAAATTTATGTTACGCCAAAGCCATCGACGATTTTTTTCATAAACAGTCACATGTTTCAACGATCTTAAGAAATATAGCATAAGAAAAAGCCTCCAGAATTCATAGCTACTACACTTCAGAGCACGCTCGTTAATTCTCACCGAAGCAACACGGCCTCCATATTCACCCGACAAAGCTACATGTGACTTTCAATTAACATAAAGGCCTTTGACTCAGTAAACGCGATTAAAGGCGTAACACTGGGAGCTAAATGCTGTCTCAAAGAGTAATTCCCAGAAAGGTTTTGGGAATTAGAGAAAGCATTGACTTAAGTGCACACCATCTAATGAGGATGATTTCAAAGGGAATAAAGTTGATTAGGCAAAGAAATAAATAATCTCGTCAAATTCTAAAGATTCCCGTTATTTATTGAACACGCGTCGCATAAGCAAGCTTTTTTCTTCTGAACAACAAAGAGCACCCAAATATAGAAAAGTTCGGGAGCACTTCCAAGTTTGCAAATCTCCTTAGAAATCCTTGAACTCTGTCGTACGCGTTTATCTGTTTCCTGCAGAAATCGATTAATGATGTCTTCATTACTACGACATAGTGCCAATCCAGATCAAGTAGTAAACTTTATTAAAGTACCGTGAACGAACTCGAAAACCATAAAAGTGTATTTTAATCCACTTACACTTCTACACCGAACCTTCGTCCTCAATTCCCATAAATCAAAACTTTCACCGCTAGATCATCGGCAACAAAATCATAACAAATGAACACTCAACATTCAGCATCACCACTCATCACCCCTTGCGCGAAGGAAACAAAACCAAACAAAAACGAAAAACCGAAGAAAAAAGTCGAAAAATTGGAAACGTGCTCGGTCCTGGCAAAGTGTTCTTTCACCTTTCATCATCATGTGAACGTCCGATTCCACATGTAATCCCCGAAACCGAGCTCGGAACACTTTACAACTGAGTCGAAGAACAACAAGCAAGGGAGCTCCGGGGATTACCAGGAAACGTCAGTAGAGCCAGGAATCTGGATCCCTATCAGGTGCCAATATTTCACCCTCTTCCGTTAATAGTATTAACTTGTAAGTCTTTCCCTTCGCTCATTTTCGTCTTCTCGGGCTATTGGCTTGCTTCTCCGCCTGCTGGATGTCGGATTGTCGATCCAACTGTGTAGTCGAGTAGCCGTCCTCCGCTCTGTACTTCATTTCGATGAGAAGAAGTTTGATTTTTATTTATGAGTCAAGTTTTCAGATTAAAAGCAGTTCTTTTTGCCTTTTCCATGCGAGGACCTTGGTTCTTTAAACTTTTCCTTCCACTTGGCCAGATTCCTGATTCTGACTCCTCAAAGTGAAGAAAAACTCCCGATGCGAATGACGATAGGTCGTGAGTTTTCTCATGGGAACTGTGAATGGGGCTCAAGCAGTATTGTATTATTAAGAACGTATCCTGGCGTATGAAAGCTTTCTTTGTAGTGCCGAGAGTGACCCATAAATCCTGATATATGGCAGACAGTATAATAAATTGGCAACAGCGCTGGCTTCGATTTTATGCGGATCTAATTTCTTCCTGGAAAAAAAGAAAGAAAGAGAAAACACGAAACGAGAAGAAGAGAAAAAACAACGCACGATAGATACGAATACGAGCAGTTGGTGGAGAGATGTTATTCCTGTCGATACCATGCAAGATGAGTAGGATGACGAGCAGGAATACAAGGAGGAGTTGGAGGCGATTTATTGGCAAATTTGATCCTTTTCAGTCGTTAAAATGCTTCTACTCGTGCTCGGAGAATCGTGACGCTCGCGTTCGGTTCGGTTAGTTCGACCGCCGCTCGTTAGGAGAGCGTGCTATATCCGCCAATTGAGCTTGGAGATGTATGCGTACGAGGAGTTCAAGTGAAAGGCTGAAAACCTTCCATTTTTCACAGTGTGATGAATTATGGGAAATTTGTTTCATTGCCGTTGCTAGTCTTCTCTTCCAGTGTTGGTCCTGGTCGGGTTGGTGGATTTGCTGATGGCGGTGCAAAGTGAAAAGTTTCTTTGTTTTCGCATTTTGTGCCGCGTAAATGAGAAACAGTTAATTGAGTTGCTGAAGGCTTTCAGAGCTCAGATGATTTGTGGTCAAGGAGTCCTCTTGCTAGCGCTGTAGTTGCGAAATTAATTACACGAGGTTTATATAGGTGTGTGTGTAAATGTGCATAGGACACGTAAGTGAACTGGTGGTCTGGCAAGAGACTCTGCTGGACTACTGATTACATTGGTGAAGTGTTTGTTGTTTGTAATTAAAATTTATTGCAGTGTTAAGCACAAAGTTGTGGTGATTGTATGGCTTGTCGCTGACTGATTTTACTGGTCGACAGGTTATTGGTTTGAAATGTTTCCACACATTCTTTATTAATCGTCACCGGTATGAAGAAAGTTGGGTTTGGCAAAATAGGATTTCTTAACTAGTTTGTTAAATTACCTTCTAATTAAAGTGAAAAGCAATCAGATCACATTGCAATGCAGTAGACTTGCATTTTGTATTCTTATTCATGAGTGGTATTGGAAACCAATCGCAGGAAACCAATTTTATATGTTTCAGTCTCGTAGGACAAAAAGTTGAGGCTGTAATTCTACAGCGTCTCGAGCGTAGTAAGAGCTTTTGGTCATTTGCAAAACATGAAAAATTCAATCTCGCCCTCAGTCTCTAAACTTATTTACAATAACTCATTGGCCAGTCATTTTGGGGCTAGTTAGAATCTACAAGAGTCAAATGGTAGTTTCAAAGTCAAATTATAGTTTTGAATTGAGGATAAGAAGATAATTCCAGACAACCAGCTTGGTAGAGGCATGCTGCGTGAAAACTGGTGTCCGACATTATATGTATGTAATAGGGCAAAGAAACTGATGCTTGTCGACTTTAAAAAGATCTTTAACACCGTATGGTTAGAAAGTCTGTTCTACAAACTCACCAGATTGGACACATAATTGGCAACAAATTGGTGGCCAAATGTGGCAACATGTCCTTGAACAAAGCCTTTGATACTAAAAACGGCTTACAGCATGGATGGTGGGCTCTCCAATACTATTTCGTAGTATACTAGTCAAGCTGGAAAACCGAGGGTACAGAGATAGCCCTGAGGATTGACCGAAACTGGCATAGCTCGCTGTGAAGTGTAGTCAATTTTGTACGGCTTAAAAAGGTTTGGCCCTGTTTGCTAATGATCTTTCGTCAAAAATGCATTCTTATGGTGTCGTTGAAGAGTCTTTTCTTTAATAAATTAGAGGTCGCCTCTAGGATTTTTAAAGTCAACTTCTATTGTAACATACACTTGGAACTTGTGTTGTCATAGCCGAAGACCTTTAACAATCGGGGTAAGTGTCAATTTAATTTTCAGTTGGGATGGCCATATACTAATCGAATGTATTCAGAAACTGACAAGAATTTATTGTACGTGTTATGATTTACCTTAAAATAGTAAATATTCCGTTTTATACGTTTATTAAAAAAATCAGGAGACTTTTTGAATTTCACATGCTAAGTATGCATGTACTATATGTACATTCGATTTTTAATTTCTTTTATTATACACATGTTCCCTAACATATGTTGACATTGTCTGTCATTTTTTATGTTGTTTATTTTTCACAGTTATAGATATTAGACGTGTTTTGATGTGCTTGGGAATACTTGAAATGTTGCTTATGATATTTGATGAGCTTACTCTGAAGAAAACAAATGTTTATAAGTGGTACAAGCTCTTCACAGAAGACCGAGAAGATGTTACCAACGATGCCCGCCCTAGACGCCCCAGTACGTCAAAACGGCAGTGAAGAAAATTGTTATGGAGTATTGTCAAATCACTATCAGAGAAGTTGTTGACTCATGTCATGAACATTTTTCCGATATTTTAAGCATGAAAAGTGTGTCGAAGTTTGCTACGAAATTGCTAAATCTCGACCAAAAGAACCATCGCATGACCATTGCTCAGGACCTGTTGAATGACGTGAATAACGATCAAGATTTGTTGACGGAACTTGGGTATACATGTATCACATTACTTGTGCCTAATTTGTTGGCCAAAAACAATATCGTAATCATGTCTCAGATACCGTATTCCCTGGACGTGGCCCCCTAACACTTTTTCTCTTCCCAAAACTGAGATAAAAACTACAACGCTAGAAGAACTCAGAGCTGTACTAAAGAGATTTTTATAATGAAATAAATATTTTTTCGAGAAAAATAGTGAAATTCAAAAAGTCACATTATTTTTTGAACAAACCTCGTAAACTTGGGTTTCTTTCAATTACTAGAACACTCTGAAATTCGATCTCCGAAATTGTTGGCTCTCTTTATTGTACAGAAAACAGTCACGCTTAGCAGTGAGGAAAAGGTTTTTCGAGATTGTATCACACAAACGGCGATGCACTTATGGTAATATTAAGTATCAAATCAAATTACATTTAGCACGAACTTGACAATCGAGAATACGAATACATTCTCTGGAACAATCGAACCTTAGTTTGGTCGTTATACTCGGAAACCTATGTGGCCCCGTTGCTCTTCCTACCATATTTAAAAACAAACAAATATTTATCCCAAACATAGCCGTCACCAGTGAAGGGGCTAACACCCTGTTCATTTCGACGGAGGATCTCCAAATGATCTTCGAGTCATTGAAAAGAAAAAAATTCGCGGGAATCGACGGAATATCGAATGTTGTGCTTAGGCACCTTCCACCAGTGGCTGTAGAGATGTACGCCATCCTGTTCAACAATGCACTGAATAATGCATATGGAGTGCACATAGTGCACTGGAAGGACAGCGATGGTGCAACCAATCCCCAAGAAGGCTAACGACACCTCTAACCCGGCAAATCTCCGGTCGATAAGTCTCCTTCCGAGTATCAGCAAGGTCTTCGAGGAGGTAGTCCATAGAGCCCTGTCTAAATGGTTTGAGGACTATAAAATCATTCCGGATAACCAATTAGGTTTCATAGCGGGGCATGACACAATTCATGCCGCGTCGAAGGTTGTATCGGATATCCAGTGGAATAAATGCAAGAACCAATGCACGGGTGCATTGATTGACTTGGAAAAAGCTTTCGACACCGCATGGTTAGAAGGACTTTACTACAAGCTCAGTTGGTTGGGCATAAGTAAACCACTGCTATATATGATTTTTGACATGTTAACAGGTAGAAAGTTCGTTGTGAAAATTGCCAACGTGACTTCTACCCAAACATTTGATAAACAACGGACTGCAACAGGGTACGGTGAACTCGCCGATACTTTTCAGCATTTACTTCAGTGATCTGATAGCTTCTCTTCACCATTCAATAGGGTACGCGGACGATTTAATTGCGTACAGATCAGGTCCAACGATCGACGTCATTGTTACTCTTCTGCAGCGTGACTTCGAAAAAATTCAGCAGTATCTATATTTTGACAACCATGTAGATGCTGCTCTGGCAAGGGCCCGGGGCGCTTTCGCTCTGACAAGATGGCTGTTTCGTAGCAGCCACCTTGATTCCAGATTGAAGGTAATCTGTTAAATGGCCTCAATCAGGCCCATGGTTGCCTATGGATGTCCCGTTTGTTTCAATGTGAGAGCCAGCTTAATGGAAAGGATTCGGGTGTTTGAGAGACAATGTCTCAGGACTTGTCTTGGGCGACTTAGGACACCCGAATCTGAGTACACGAAATTTTACCCAAACGAGGTCCTATATAATAGGGCTAGGATTGTACGGGTGGATAACTCTCTCATCAAACTGATTCGAAGCCACGTTGCAAGAGCAATGACTTCGGTCAATAACCTGATCTCTTGGGCTTACTACCCCAACTACATACTTGTACCACGAAAGCGTGCGCCTTAACGACTTTGTTCCACTAGAGGCATTTTTCTACTTAGATCAATGTGGGCTGATCCAGGATAGATCAGCGGTACTGCTAATCTTCCACGTGGCCGCAATTCCGTGGAGCGGCGATTCCTCTACGAACATGTCGCACATGTTCATGCACATGTGAGCTCGAGCGGTTTAGTACTCGTAGATCGGTGTCGCGCCGAGATCGGGGAGACATCGTCCGTCAACATCAACGCTTTTGGTGGCTGGAGTGGACTTCGTCAGTGGTACCATCAATTCATATAGCCTCTTCAAATCAAAGCCCGCCAAACGCCAGTGGCAGGCTTATATAAGCTAGGGTAGACTAGGGTAGGTTAGGGTAGGTTAGGTTAGGTTAAAGTAGGTTAGTTAAAGTGGGTTTGAGTTTAGGTCTAGGCGAAATATAAAAAAAAAACAAAAAACAAAAAACAAAAACAAAACATTATAAACAGAATAAAAGGTATACATATGTATATGTAATATATATTTTGTATATATCTACATATATACATACATATATGTATTTTTTCCGTGCAGGGACGGGTTAAGAATATCCCTGCAGCGATACCTCTCGCTTGTCGTAAAAGGCGACTAAAACGAAGGTAAACAAAAATCACATCTAGGCAATTTAGAAAACACCAAGGTGAGCCTAGGGACACATATACCACCATTAAACTGCCCCACAAGTGTACATGCAAATCAGTGGGTTGACACGACTGGAGATCACCGGTGTTGTAAGAGTAAGGTCAAACAAAAAAAATCTGGGGCATGCCCGTGTCACAAAAAAAAAATGCAAAAACACCAGCATTGATTGGCTCAGCGATGAAGTAATCCCAAACCGGGAACCCTGCCGCCACTTTCTGAGGTCAAACCGGCGGACCCCACAAGCGGACCAGTAGGAATGCAGTTAAGTGGGAAGGTTATGGTCCTACACTTCTGACCATAACAACGCCGGAAAAAGGAAAAGAAGAAAAGAAGAAGAATATACATACATATATGTATGTATTTTAATTAAGGTAGGTTAAGCTAGTTTTAGTTACTATTAAGTTTTATAAGAAATTATAAATCGGATGCTAAGTTTTTCTAAAAAAAAAAAAAAAAAAACAATTTTCATAGCTGTACTATATTCTTTTTTATATTATTTTAAATTAATCATTAGGTCGAAAGACATAGTTTAAGTTGTTCTCTGTACTTTAGAGTTTCCGTATATGGCCAGTAAGGTATTTTAAGTTTGTTTAATTATTTAAGCTAGTTTTAAGCATTTTTGTCTAGCGTAAGATAACTCTAAGTAAAAGTTGAATAAAAATGATTTAAAAATAAATAAATAAAAAAAACAAACAAATATTCATCCGGCCTTTTCTTCCCTCTCACGAATTTTTTCAGTTTATCCCTTTTTCCATGAAAATTCTCTCTAATATGTAAAGCCTATTCTATAGACCCTAGACACAAAAATGGTCCGAAAAGTGATGTGAAAAATTATCGTCGCATTGCCAAATTCTCTAATCCTCACTAGGGAACATGACATCCTCAAATGTAGTATGTGTACAACCACAAACCTGGTCGAATTTTTGTCCTTTTGTCCCAAGAGAATGGCAATGAAATCGACGATATTTCAATTGAATTCAGTAATGAATTCGATCAAATTTCCTACTTACTAATACTCGAAAAATTGGTTAGGAAGTTGATATCTTCTTTAAAAAAAAACAAACGGCTTCCTCAGGTGATCCCCAAGCCAGACACTTAGGTCCGCTTCTCTTAATTTTTACTATTAACAATGTTGAGGCACATATTAAACATTCCTACATCTCACTTTACGCCAATGACATTGAGAGAGTATTTGAGAGTAATTTCCTTGAGATATGATTCTGTTCTTATTTTATCGGATTCCAAGAGTTTTTCTATCGTTTGCTTCAAAAACTGCTTGGAATTTAACATATGTATCTAAGTGCAAATCAATCACTTTTCAACTAAACGTGATCAATAAACGATATAAACGATATAAACGATATCGGCAAAATAATTCTGAAAGCCAATTTAGCACTCTATGATAAACACTCACGATAAACGTATATATGTATCAACACTCATAGCATTCATTCATTTCGATGATTATGTTTTTCCCACGTTTGGGTCCTCGACATTTATTTTTATTTTGTGCATGCGAATTAAATTGCAGACTTTCTTTAAAGCGATATAGGACCATAAAAAAATGACCGCAACGCTTTTCTAAATAACTTCTCTGATGAAATATTTACCGAACTATCAACGAACTATGCTGCAAGCAAGGGAAACTCTAACAAGTTTCCAATGCAAACATCAAATTGCTCCCTAAATGTCAACAGCATCAAACAAACAATTTGGACTACAGCTTAGCGGCAAAGATAAACATAAACATATGCATGTCCACCCCGACCGCCACCGAATTATTCGAAAATTATTTTGAATCCCATGCCACATCGGGCGACCGAAACGAAAAACCATAAGCGACTACCTCCCACCCATTGAAAATCAATGACTCCATTCAACATCCTTCGTGCAGCTTTAAACGCTCCCCATCACTCAACTAAAAATAATGCCATTTTCACCCACCGGATGCAGTGCCATTCCGCCGCCTCTCCACATCCGCCGCATACAAATTCAATTCAAACAAATTCCCGACTTCGAATCAATTCTGTGTGAATGAAATTTCATTCGCATTATCACACTTAATTACATTGTCAGCGCGAAAACAAAACAAATTCACACGAGCGTTTTTCAGCAAGCTGGATGCGCGAAAATGTAATCACGATCCAGGCAGCGGTCATGGCCGCCCACCGAAAAATCAACAAAAAAAAACGCAAAATTAAAGAAAGAAAGTCCAGCGGTAAATTAACCAGTTCACATAGTTCGGCAGAGGGACGCGGCACTATCGAAGTTCATTTCAAAAATTCCAATCTGACCATCAGCCCACCGAAATGCCAGTGCATTTCACGCATTACGAATTTTATTTGCAAAAAAATTTTACAACGCACACGTTGAACAAATTCGACAACTGGCCCTTTCCCATTCGGCCACTTGATGCATTCCAACACCACCCGCTTGTCCCCCGTTTATCCTCTGACTATGTCAGCAAAAGCAAAGCGATGCCGCTGCCGAGAACTAAAGCAAAAAATTATATCGCAGATACTTATGCAACCCATAAGTAATATATGTGGATCTGTAACGGAATAAATTGTGTATGAGGTGCTAATTAAAAAGCTGCGAACCGTTAAGCCCGCAATGTCCACCACGAGAGGAAATAGCTTTGACATTCCGCTTACAATATAATAAATTCTGCTGAAATTGAACATAAAATTCGTCGAATGACCCACCTATTGGCCATGGTAGGGCTGGCCATCGTCCAGTTTACATCGGGATGGGAGTAGATGACTCGGAATGACTACATGACCGGCGTCATCATTTCATCGGGATCATGGTTATTGTTGTAATAGAAAACTGGTGAATTGGGTCGTTTGGTGGCAATTTTGAACGGATGGTGGATTAATAAAACGGAACGGCGTCGAATGAGACAGGATGGAATGAAAGATAACGGACCACGAATTCTTTTAGGATACATTGCGAGCAAATTGTCACAGAGGTGTTTCCAGGTTAAACTGGAACAACCAAATACAGGGTTATAAGAAAGGCTTAAGGCATTGCATGCTTGTCAAGAGTCGCGGATCCTACTCTTGATATGAGCCAGTTTAGAATTAAAAAATTGAATCTAAATATAAAAGGTTTAAAGAAACTAAGAACCAATTTAAATAATGAGGCACTTCTGCGGTCTTAAACGCTAGCTTCAAGCCAAGAGAGCGAAGAAGAAAGTACGCGCTTTAAGAAATATCCAAACCAAAAATTCTCATTTTTATAAGAACATACAAACTTCTATTGTGATTTTTTAATCGACCGTGCCGGTACTCGTATATTTTTTCAGTCCCATTTGCTGTCCTGGCGGAGTGCAAAGTAGTACAACCAGCCTTGGAAGCAAGCATGAAAAAGAAGGTTTAACCAAGAAGAGAAGGATGTTTCCTACAATCCATTGTACATCTAAAGAGCGCCAGACTAAGTGAATAGTGTATTGTCCTCTGAAGTTAATGAAAACTGGATCAAATGCCCGCAGCAACTGTGTCGTTAACTTTTTCCTGGAAATTCAGACACACGATTTGGCACCTTCATTCAAGTAGAAAAAATTAAGGAATTAAGAACAGCCGTACGGTTCATTTCTATGTCTTAAAATAAATAAAGAGGTAAAGAGTACCCATTCAGCAATTGTCCCCTGATAAGGACCCAACTCAAATTCGTCATTCACAGGTTGACCGCCCCCATCTATTGTGAAACTGTCAGTGAACTTTTCTCTATTACAATGATATTATGCCCTCCGTTGCTACCAATAGCTTGTCAAAGTATCACTTCAATATACATGGCAACGATTACGACTGGGATTCCAACACTTTGTTCTTTACTTCGTCTCCGTCGACTCTGGGCATCAACATGTCTTCTTCTTCTTTTCCTTTTTCCGGCGTTGTTATGGTCAGAAGTGTAGGACCATAACCTTCCCACTTAACTGCATTCCTACTGGTCCGCTTGTGGGGTCCGCCGGTTTGGCCTCAGAAAGTAGCGGCAGGCTTCCCGGTTTGGGATTACTTCATCGCTGAGGCCAATCAAATGCTGGTGTTTTTGCATTTGTTTGCACCAATTGTTTTTCGGCCTGCTTTTTTTTTTTTTGTGACACGGGCATGCTCCAGATTTTTTTGTTTGATCTTACTCTTACAACACCGGTGATCTCCAGTCGTGTCAACCCACTGATTTGCATGTACACTTGTGGGGCAGTTTAATGGTGGTATATGTATCCCTAGGCTCACCTTGGTGTTTTCTAAATTGCCTAGATGTGATTTTTGTTTACCTTTGTTTTAGTCGCCTTTTACGACAAGCGAGAGGTATCGCTGCAGGGATATTCTTAACCCGTCCCTGCACATGTACGAGTACGTAATTCACTCGAATTACTATACCCGATTTAGGTAATATCTACCTTAGAGGTCAGTGCTTGCTTTTCAATATTGAATACTGAAAGAGGTTTTCAGACGTAGATGCGATGTATTCTGATGTTTCTTTTTTTCTTTTGGACTGATCTTCAAATAGGCACAATGATGCTAATGCTGTAATTTTGGATACTACTTTATTATCTATATTCAGTTTTGTTTAACATGTTCGTGGTTTTTGTGAACCTAATTATCAACTGAGCTTGTTAATCAACGAAGGATTGATGATGAACAGCCAATCAGAGATATGAAACCAGGATAATCATTGATGGCTTAAGCGTAAATTTAGGAAAACAAGTGGCCTTTGAAAGTATAGACTAGAAATAGTATTTCTGAAAATACTTCCGTAAGCGTTTTTAGGGCAAAAGGCTAGACCGCCCCAAAAAAACGCTTCCCCTAGCCTGTTATCGGCGATTGAGCCTTGCAGTATGCCATATTTATTATTTTTTATCGATAATTAATTCACCGATAATGAAGCGATCCATATTGTAAAGTGGCAAACCTTTCCATTTTTTTTATTTTTTATAGGGTTCGTGTGGGTTCAAGAGTTACGCTCTTATGGTGTTTGTCACACAACCTGGATGGGGTGCAAATGGTTTGTGTCGAAGATTTTCCTTCACTACTCTCCGGGGGTGGTTGTCCTAGATAGGATTCGAGAGATTCGACTGAATTTGTCGCGTTGGTTGTAATTCACAGTAATTTTTTTTGTTTCCATGTCATTAAGATGTTATATTGGGAATGCACATACAGAGTATTAAGTTTGAAGTGATATTATACTGCGAGTGTTATGCCTTCGTCAGCATTCTTTTGATTATTTCATTCATAACTGATGCTGTTCCACAGTTTTTCCCTATACGAATTGTTCTTGGCTATGGACAGACTTGAACTACAGAGCTTCTGCTCAACAATCGATGATGATTACCTTTGCACCACCACCACACCCTAAGCTAAATACATTCTATCTTGGATGACAGTTTCGTTTAAGAACTTCAATTAAAGCAGGGATGTCAAATCCGGACTACGAATTGGATGGCTTAAGTTGCTCAAGAACTCAATGAACAGCATCGTCTTCTCAGAAATAATAACAACAAAGTTCCTTCCTAAACGATTTGTCTGCACAGCTCTACATGGCAGCAGATAATAACTTTATATGATGTGCAGGCATGGACCCATGCACATTCATTTGGTTAACATTTTTCGCTCTCCACAAGAAAGTGTATACGCTTCCGAACGAGGCATAGGTCTTTTATATAATACATTGTCTATAAGGATGTGTCTGCTTTTTATTAACAACTTTGTCGATCATTACCAATCTTTAGTCCTGGAAAGTCTTCAATTGATTAGGTTTTCATGTTGCGGCAAAGTGTAAAACAGAGGTTTACTTTTGAGATCATGAATTATATTAACCACCGGCTGAAACGGCTTTCCAAAATGATAATGGAAAATGCGCGTTGTTCGATAAAAGTCAGAAGTAATCTGATCGAAAATGTTCGACTCATTCAACGAAGGTTTAGTGAACTAGCTATAAGTTGCAAAGAATAAAAGGTAATTATGGACCTAAACTATTTCGGTAACAAAGACCTCTCTCGGACGACTAAAGTGTTCAGATATAAGGCCTTCATTATACCAGTCGGAAAACGCAACAGCAAGAGAAGACTTGACTAGCTTGTCGAAGAAATTCAATTTTATTGAGGACGCAAGGTACTTGCGGTCCAAGTTTGCAGTAAAATTTTCTAAATTATTTCATAAGAATTCAAAAACCTTTTATAATAATTCTTAACAGTAATTACTTGTACCCCAATTTTGTTAATTATAAGTTTAGTGGCTGTTACCTTTACACAGCCAATATTTAGTACATAGCTAACGTGTGCTCAAATTGGCTCGACATTTCTGGAATGTCGGCGCCGGAAAAATACACGCAAGCTTACAATTTATTTCGAAAATTGTGGTTTGGTTAGAAAGAGTTTTAAATAGACATACTGCTGCCATACTCTTACCTCTAAATCCGTTAGCTTACGTTTTACTGAACGTCCCTTTATAACACATTTTTATCGCTAAAGTACATGCAAATCCCAGGCTTAAAAACTGCACAACAGTTTGCTGACGAATGTCTATCACATTTACTCATGCTTCTATGTAGCTCATGGCTTGATAGCAATTTTTGAAACAAAAAATGAAAGAAATTCTAAATGAGGTCGAAACAGTTTATATGATGTGCCACAAGTAACTATCTTAGGTCCTATTCTCTTTCAGGTTCATATAAGCCCGGTATCTGTCCCTATTTCGAGCCTCAAGCCCCTAATTATGAACCAAATGATGTACAATTATACACATTATATCCATTTCCGTCCGAATACGTCTCGAACCAACTGTCGTGCTTATTCGATATGCTCGCGATGAGACGAAATTAAATATTTTAAAAGTACGACCGCAAATGCAAGGTTCGTTTCGTGGAATTATGCTTAATGGATGATTTTCAATTGGACAATACTAACTCATCGAATGCTACGGTCGCTCTTTACGGCCGCCATAGTGGTTTCAACCGGAGATGAAATATATTTAGAGGATGCTAAGCGCATCCACCCCGTCCATTAACTCAAATAAATGAAAACTGTATCCTCATGTATACAACAAATCCCATTTGGAGCACAGAATATCGCATGCCATCTACCTAAATAGGTCGATATAGACAAGGATTGCATCGCCAGCCAGCTGAAGGAAATACAGAGCCCAAAAGATACATATGTATACTCGTACAACCCCCCTCCCAGACTTTTTGGTGACGGAGGCCTAATGCAAATGCCTAATAAAATCAAAATTGTGGTTAATGGAAATTTATTCGCTGTTTAATTGAAGCCTTTTGTTGGTAAGTTTTGTCATTCGGATGGAAACAAATGGACTATGTTATGAATGCTGGCGAAGTGGGATGGCATGTGGCAATGTGCCAGCAGCGAGGAAGCAGAGGCAAAATGGATTTATCTTCTGTGCATTGTGATTTTCGGGGGTGAATTGGACTGTGCGAGGGATTGAGTGATTAAATTTGAGTTTGTTGTGATGCGAGAGCATGGTGTTTGGATGGGTGATGACAATCGAACGCGTGGGTCGGGGTGAGTATTATTATAGTTGGGTTGTGGCAAGTTCTGAGAATTGCTTTAATGATTAAGAGCTTATGAGCTAATCGATGGAGTGGTTTGCGGAAACTTGTGGATTTAATGGCAGCTATCGGTGCATTTATGATTTTGGGATTATTGTATCATTATCCGTTCGTTATTGTGTCAATTTTTCTGGGAAATATGGTTTAGATATTTTATATGCAGTTTAGGAGATCAACTTGAATATAATTTGGAATATATGTTAGCAGCAAAGCAACCAGCTACGAATGGGGCTCGAAGAAATTACCTCTGGCTTTTGAACTGTTGTGGAAATGAGCCGAGTGCAGGACTCTGTGGGCATTTTATCCAATCAAGATGAAATAACACATACATTTACAGAAAGAAAAACCAGCAATAGATTAGTTATTTTCTTGACCAATGATGTTTAATTGTAGGGAAAATAGTAAATGATCTGAAGAATTATCCAACAAGAGGTGTCATTTTATATTTAAAGCCATTATTGAACTATTAACATTCAACTATCATCACGATAATCTTCGAAAAGCGAATTATAGATCGACACATACTGGCACAACGTATTAAGATATTAAAAATTGATTACAAAAGGGTGGAAACATTTGGTCAGGCTCGTACGGTTTTGGTCATCAGCCAGAGCCTTCCCGGAAGTGGGTTTAATGGATAAATGTGAACTTCTCAGACAGAGATTTAATCTTTTATTAGTCCGGTGGAATCTGTTGAGAACATCGCTGTCCATCTCGTGACGATCACGGAAGTTGATTCCATCTACAACCATTTTGCACGGAATTTTGCATGAAGACAAAAGCATTGACAAACATACCACGCAGAGGCAATACTTGTCTTTATTGGGTGCAGAAAATGCTGGTCCATTCATTTCATGATCATGATTTTTAACAGAAAATTATTTTGAGTGATGAAGCTCATTTCCATACCCTATCAGCCACATTTACGGAACGTTGTTGACTAATTGTTTATTTATTGCTTGACAAAATTTCGTGGACTTGGGATTTTTCGAAATGGTGATTTTAATCGGCGATCAATCATGCAGTTTAACGCTTATAAGATTGTAATTATGTTATATCAAAAATTGTTAATCTAAAATTGTATATTTGTAAGTGAGATAAAATAACACTCACTGTACATGTATCACATATCCGAACCGAAGTGAAAAGTCTTTGATTGTGTGTTACATGCGCAGCGAATGCTTATACACCCCACAATTAACAACAGCCACGCCTGCGCATATAGCTATCACGGCACTGCATTATCGCGGGATTGGTGACTGGTAGATGACTGCTGCTGAGAGTGCATCTAAAACACTTGACTTTTGTACACGGTGCGGTTCACAAGAAAGTACAATAAATTGTATTGTATTTATCGTATAATAAAGATACATACTCAATGCGTTTCATTTGGATACTTTTTCTTTTGGTTTCTGGCAAACTCTGCCGGTTATTGTTTAAAGTGTTAAACACCACCATTCGATTTTTCTTTTGGAGCTATGTAAAAAGTTTATGACAAATAATTGACTAACGATTCATAACTAGAAATAATATCGGAGATGATGATGACCATTCGTAGGCAAAGCCAAGGGACATTTAATAGATATTGTCTTCTACTAGGAGCCTCACAACTTATACTTTAGATAAATACCATTTTTTATTCAAATGTTGCGCTTTTTAATCAATTTTTATTGAATGAAAATATGCCTAAGTATATGTAAGCTCTTTGTCAGCTCATAGCAGACTGAAAGCCGGTCGGGCAACATGGACAATCAATTCACTTCATCCCTAAAACTCATGCGAAAACTCAATTTTTAACAATTCATTTTACAGCTCCATCTGCCTGATTGTGTTTTAAGTGGAAATACAAGGTGGGCCATTTAAACCCTCATTGCATGTGGCAATTCTGAAGCTTTCACATTTCTTTTCCGGTCAGCTTATGACAGCGTTATGAGCGTTAAAACGCTCGATGGTGAACTTCCAACCTTACCTATTGTGTAAATTATCAAAGAAACAAAACGTCTTCAGATTATTAGGCATTTACACCGAAAATTCATCACTACCAGTGATAACTGCCAGCATTGAGAGATGACCGACAGGAATGTCTCGTCCTTGAAGTTATTCACGTACGATATTTATTCAATTATTGACTAAATTTAAATAAAAGCATCGACTTAAAAATAATCATGAGTGATAAGGCTTATTTGCGCCACGATCCCTTCATTGTGGTTTTTATTTCTCGACTTCCAGACTTTTTCCGGTGAATTTATCCGAAGTTTAAAGTTTATGCCAACAAACCGCCGATTGAGATCGGATAAGAACTAGTGGCTATCGGCCCGAAACGCAACTTTGAAAAGTCATAGGAAACAGTAAAAAACGAACCCATTGCGTCATACGCTTTGGCGACGATTATTCACGTAATATCATATTCAAAAAGTGAATAAAAAAAATTTTCGATTTTTTTTTTAATTATTACCAACATTCTGTGAGCTTAACTGGCTCACCCACCCGTTTTTGGATTTCCATCCCGTAGGAGCATTTTATTAGTTTAATCAAGGAAAAAATAACTTAAATAATCTAAACCTAAAATAAATTTAATATATATTAAGAGGCAAACGATTATGGAAAAGGTGACTGGCAGCTGTAGAGAACATTTTTAAGATAGGTTTTGGTAAAATGTAGGTTAATAGCAGAGTTCGACTCATGTAAGTCGTAGCTCGTTCGATAGGAGTTGATGCGGAGGCGGAGGAGGCATGGACCGAAAGCTTCGCGGATTGGTATTAAGCGAAATCATTTAAAACTGTGAGGTGCAGTCAATATCGCGGGTAAGTAGTTCATGAATAAAAAGTTTGTTTGCAACCTTGCTTGCTGTTCATAAGTTCTGTAAGTTGATTAGTGTTAACTGTCGGATTTAAGGGAGTAGGAATCGGAAGGGATGGATATACATATGTATGTATGGAAGTCTACTCGTGCAGGGACGGGTTAAGAATATCCCTGCAGCGATACCTATCGCTTGTCGTAAAAGACGACTAAACAAAGGTAAACAAAAATCACATCTAGGCAATTTAGAATACACCAAGGTGAGCCTAGGGACACATATACCACCATTAAACTGCCCCACAAGTGTGCATGCAAATCAGTGGGTTGACACGACTGGAGATCACCGGTGTTGTAAGAGTAAGATCAATCAAAAAAAAAAAAAAAAAATCTGGAGCATGCCCGTGTCAAAAAGGAAGGGAAGAAAGAAAACGGTCAAACCGTAGCATTATGGAAAAGAACGCTAAAAGGAAAAACACTACCCCGCCAGGCACTACTAATGGTCGTGATCCTGGGACAAGCAGCAATGCTCGGGTCAGAGCTATAGGATTTCCGGGGGATAGCAAAGTAATGCAACGGCGTAAGCAACATTTAAGACTCGCGAGTTGGAACGTTGGAAGCATGAGTGGGCGCAGCTATGAGCTTGAAGAAATGATGGTTAGAAGGCGAGTAGACATCCTGTGCGTACAAGAGACGAAATGGCGAAACACCGGTAATCGGGCACGTTTCTTGGACGTTAAAACAAAAGCCTACAAGATGTTTGACTATGGATTGGAACAAGGAAAAAACGGAATCGCCATCATCCTTGCGGCAGAGTTACTTGGCAACGTCTTAACCATTTCAAAGTCCAGTGACCGTTTGATGGCTCTCAAATTGGTGATGCATGGTGAGGTGTGGAACATCGTAAGCGCATATGCCCCTCAAGTAGGATGCGAACAAAAAGAAAAAGATGCATTCTGGCTAGATTTCCACAACCTTGTCAAAATCATCCCAAAGGAAGAGCTTTTGTTTGTTGGGGGAGATTTAAACGGACATGTCGGGAAGACAAGCGAAGACTATGAAGGTCTTATAGTGCTAAATACCATGTTCGTCAAACAAAGCCGGCACCTGATCACTTATAGCAGCGGCGGAAATGAAACTCTAATAGACTATCATTTGGTATCCATTGAAGCCACGAGCTAAAGATTGCAAAGTGATCCTGGGAGACGCGATCGCCCCTCAACACCGTCTCCTCCTGACTGAATTTTTTATGGATGCGAGAAAGAAGTCAAAGCAGCAAACGAAGGTGTCTGAGAAAATCAAGTGGTATAAGCTGGATAAAGGAAAAGGCGAAGCTTTTATTACCATCATGGAAAACTACCTCTCTTCCATTATCAATGAGGTCGGTAATGAGGAGTGCAGAGCACAAGACAACAATCTGGCCTGGAGAAAGCCAAATCACTGCTCGGAACATCTAAAGGCCCCTGCCAACACGCAAAAGAAACCTGGTGGTGGACAGACGAAGCCAAAGCAGTGATACACGAAAAGAAAATGGCTTTCCAAGCTTGGTCAAAGTGCTCTTCTACTAATAGAGAGGAAAAAGCTCGCCGTGAAAAGGTATATAGATGTTGCGAAGAAAAAATGCGCCGAATTCAAAGCGAAAAGCATGGAAGGCCTCTATCAGGAGTTGGAAGAAATATCGTCTTCCGCGTCTGACAGGAACCAGGCTACCCAGGAGCTTCGACAAAACAATTTGATCAAAGAAGCAAATATCTTTAAGATAGCCGCCCAGAGAAGAAAAAATGCTCAGGAGATTCGTTTCCCAAAGTTTATTAACAATGCTGAAGGCCAACTCCTTGTGGAAGACGAAAAAATTCTCCACAGATGGTGACAGTATTGCGAGGAACTTCTCAACGAACAGTTTCCCCGAGTGTACTTTCCAAGAGCTGCCACGAATCATGCCGAAATATCCGACATCACAGTCGAAGAAGTTCGGTACGCGGTTAAAAACTCCAAGAAAAGAAAAGCTGTTGAGCCGGACGGGATACCCTCTGAGTTCTGGAAAAAGATGGGAGACATCGGGTCTAGATGGCTCATGGTTCTTATCTCCAAACTTATGAGAGACGACACTATGCCTAATCAATGGAGGGAAAGCTATCTTCTTCCATTGCACAAAGGAAAGGGTGATACGCGAAATTGTGATAACTACCGTTCTGTCAAGCTGATGTCGCACACCATGAAGATCGTTGAACGGGTATTAGATAGCCGATTGCGAAAAATAATACGACTATCTGATGACCAGTGCGGGTTTGTCTCGGGTAAATCAACAACAGATGCAATCCAAAGTATAAGGATCATGATGGAAAAGCATCGTGATTCTTCAAAGGACTTACATATGGTGTTGGTTGATTTCGAGAAGGCCTTTGACCGGCAATCAAGAGATCTTTTATGGGTAGCGCTAAGACAAAAAGGAGTTCCAGAAACCTACGTGCGAGTGATTATGGACATGTACGAGAGAGCAACGACAAGAGTAAGATGCACTGCAGGAGTCACCGAAGAGTTCGCAATCAAAGTCAGTGTACACCAAGGGAGCGTCCTCAGCCCACTGCTTTTTATAGCAGTCCTTGATTGCTTGCTTGAAGGAAAAGTGACGGACCCCAATGTGCACCAGCTATTCTTTGCTGACGATGGGGCCATTATAAGTGATGATCAGGCGTCCCTACAACGAGCACTTGATGTGTGGGTGGACATTTTTGAGGGACACGGGTATCGTATTAGTTCAAAGAAGACAGAGTATCTGTGCTGCCCGTTCTCTGACCCTCATCAGCCTATTCCAGACATTTACTTGAATGGAAGAGTGCTTCCCAAGTGTGAAAAGTTTAAATATCTGGGATCTATGATTAATAGAGAAGCAACTTGTGATGACGACACCAAACATCGCGTAAGCGTAGGGTGGATGAAGTGGCGGGAAAACTCCGCCATCTTCTGTGATCGAAAAATGCCCCCTAAGCTGAAAGGAAGGCTCTACACTTCAGTTGTACGTCCGGCGCTCACATACGGTTCACAATGCTGGACAATGCACAAAAAGTATGAGAGCAAATTAACGGCAACTGAGATGAAGATGCTTCGCATGACAGCGGGAGTAACAAAGCGTGACAGTATTAGAAGTTCAAAGATCCGAGGAAGCCTCCACGTAAAAGAAACCATCACAAGAAATATAGAGCGCGACCGACTCGTCTCGGAGAGATCCTTTGAACCCCGTCCAAAAGGCCTTATCAATCAACATTCCAATTTCAACACGCAAAAAAGGCAGGCCGAAAAACAATTGGTGCAAACAAATGCAAAAACACCAGCATTTGATTGGCCTCAGCGATGAAGTAATCCCAAACCGGGAAGCCTGCCGCTACTTTCTGAGGTCAAACCGGCAGACCCCACAAGCGGACCAGTAGGAATGCAGTTAAGTGGGAATGTTATGGTCCTACACTTCTGACCATAACAACGCCGGAGAAAAAAAAGGAAAAGAAGAAGATGTATGGAAGTCTAATTTCATCAGCGTATATGGAAAGGTGAGAGTTCATTATTAAATAGGGTAATTATCATTGGGCCGAGCTGGCTGTCTTTGGGGACTCCGAAGATTAAATGTCCACCCAAAAGCATATCTAAAACCAAATGAGATCATATGGAAAATTACTGGCCTGGTTTCTATTAAAATTCTATATTTACTACGGATATATGAATAACTGAAATATGTATACAACTTCGGTTCTCCCCTAACCCACATTCCATACGCACTCTTACCATTATAGGAAAAAATACGCCTATCTAATTCGAATCCTGCAACAGCTAAGTCATCGATATTGTATTTCGATGTGTTTTTCCTCAGTGAAAAAATAATCAGGCTCGGAAGTGATCCCGGGTAGTGTTAAAATTTTTATCGCGAGCTATTCGCATTTTGATAATGTGAACTGGCTATCAAGATCGTCTGTTTTGTCACCCTTCAATTTCTTTTCATGAGCATATGTAAAAGATCGTGTTTATGCACACAATTCGCAAACTCTTGACGCTTCGAAAATGAATGTTGGACACGTTATGGACGGGGCTTTCTTTACTTTTCTTTTCTTGTAAAATAAATGCTTTATTTAAAAAAGACGTAAAAAACATGTCGAGTATTGTCCTTCGCTATCTACAAATTTTTCCAATATTTCTGGCAGCATATGAATTCCGCGTTGGCAAAACAACACGCCTTTTGACGCAATCCGTGAATCGACTGACTTCTTGATTGGAAGTTCTGCTCAGCCAAGTCAAGCGGCATTGATCGGAACAGGCGGTTGTCGGAAAGGGCGATGTCTGGAAATTAAGGCCGATAAAACGTCTCATTTCTAGATTTCACTAGATTACTAATATTATACAATTACAAATTTGCTTACTGATTTTCTGTTTGACAAACTAAGAAGAGTAAAAAATTGGGGGAATTCGTATTTACAAATACAAACCGTGTCACCATTTACTTTGCAAATATTTTTCACAATTTTTTTAGCTCTTTAACTGATAAAATCAAGGGCCAAAATGAATAAATAGAACAAAATTTTTATCGCCGGTTTAATTCGTGATAAGGAAAATGTTTTATTCGGCAAATTTTATAATACCATTACACATAATGTTAAGGTTAGTGAGTGGTAAATGATTTTCAACACCTTAAAATCTAATGGAATTTTAATAGGTAAGGATTGGAAATACCTTAGAGATGTCGTGTGGCCAAAATTCAGATGAAAAACTGTGATAAGTCAAACATTTGTATAAAATGTGAATTTTCATAAGGCTATAAAAGGCTGAGGAGAAAAAAATTTATTAAAAAGTGGATAACAAATTTTAAAAATCAACAAATGCAATCAAGTCTTGTAGCTTTTTTGAAAGATAATAGGTGAGTATTCAATTCATTTAATTCTTTAATTAATTCATTTAATAAATAGTTTTTGAGAAAATGCTTTTGTTGATTTTTAAAATTTGTTATCCACCCTCCCATGCAGTTTTGTTTCAGGCCTGTAAACATTGCAATGGCGTACCTTAAGAATATAATAATCATAATTTGAAATACATGGACTTGTAAGGTAGATTATATTTATCGGCAATATTAAAGAACCGTTCTGGGCAACGCACAGTATTTTCAAAGAAAGCATCAACAATGGCTAAACAAACAAGATGGACAGTCCTGCATACCGTCGATTTAGATATACCATGTACATATATCTGCATGCATGTCTGCGATCCCGTGATACTGTCCACCATTTCCAAGCCAATATAAAGCTGTTAGAAATTGCTGTGTCGGTGTCGGTGAAAAGTGTTTTTCAGACTCATTTGCAATCCTAGGTCCAATTTGTCTTATTATTTCCTCTGCCTAGACACATTTTAACCGAAACTTTTCGTTGAAAACAAATTAATCTGAAATTTCATAATTAATTGACGGACGTAATATTTTTCTTGGTCTATTAAGCACAAAATCTTTACTTATATCACTAACGGTGCTAATATGTCTTCTACGTAAGGACAGTTTTAGGTTTGAAATGCGATTACTTTCAAAAAAATATAAATTGTTATTAAACCGACACACGATCATTCTATTGTCAGATATTTTCAACAACTGAACAAATTTCGTGATTTCGTGAAACGCAAACTTACAAAAAATATGAACTTTAACAAATTTGTACATGTTAGCAACAAAGAAAATTAGCTTTTGGTGAAACGGAAATAATGAAATTTCTACAAATTTCCTTTTGTAAACTACAATTTTGTAGCAAAAATATTTTGTTCAGAATAAATCGATTTTCTAAAAAAAATATTGAAAAAGGACTTGTAAATTACAATTTGTAAGTTGGTGAAATATACCACTGGGCAACATATGCCCGAGCATTGTCATTTAGCAACATCTCCTTATCGTGTCTCTGCTGCAATGCCTCAATTGCAGTTGACAGCGATCTCCCGTGATGGCTTCATTTGATTAAAAACAATAAATGCAAAGATTTTGATAAAACGACACAAAAGACCCTTCCCATTCTGTCGTTGAAGCAACAGTTCACATGTGAAAAAAGCAACGTTTGACGTCTCTCGGCTTCAACTCATACTGCACGCAATTTTCTTGCTTCTGAATCCTATCTAACATTTTCAAACGTCTCGAAACTTCAGCTAGCATTCGACATGAGTTTTCAAGAAGTAATGCTCCCTATTCTTCGTCTTCAAACTTTTTCGGTGCGTCAAAGAATCTTTAACATCAAAATCATTATGTTTGAAGCTTCGAAACTAGTCTTTGCATGTTGTTTCCGACAGAGCATGCTCACCGCAAGTCTCAATAACAATTCTGCTTCTGTCGGCTTTTTTTTAATAAAATTATGCAATAAAATTCACTTCAAATACTCTTCTTTGGCAAGATACTCGACTTACTCAACTTACTATTACTCAACTCAAATTACATGCACGTAGTTCTGTTAGCTGTTGAGGAACAGCCCGAACTTATCCAAGATCTTAATATATTCTACTCGTAATGGCAAAATCCCACCAATATACTGAAATAAAAGCTTGATGGAAATCTCAATCATAAATGGGTTTTGTTTAAATTTACTTTCGGAATCACCTTTTGGATTGGGCTTTACAATACTTCCCACAATTTCAAAGATAACACTGCTACAGATCATGTTTTCTACGAATGTGCTCTATTAAGTCAAAGTGTCTTGAATTCACTGGAAGTTCTATAGCGAAAGGGGGAAAGCCATTGGAACATTAAGAAGCACAACGACTTTAAAAGCGTATATCCCAAGAAAACTATGACGCCCAGAGCGATTTACCATAAGCAAGTTTGTCATATAGCAGTTTGTACGCTAAAAGAAAATGTCACCATTTGTGGCTCCGAATTACAAGCCCACCTTTCCAACTCATATTACATCAAAGTCACTTAGATTCAAATGGAGCATAGCTTCCGGTTAGCCCGAATCGCCTCTAAATCATTCATATCAAGAGGTTAATGACGTTAATTCTAAGCAAGTATCGAATTTAAATCGTTTGATGCTAAATGATGCTAAACCCATCTTCTCCACATTACCTAACAAGTTCCAATCTCCCGTCAACTATCTCGAATGAGTTTAACATCTCCCAACTTTTAAATTATTCGCCTTCGGAGATTTACATCCCTAAAGCACGTCAAACCACACCACCCCACCACAGGTGCCCCCAAGTGCAAATCCGACAAATAGTTTTTCACATCTCGCCATACTCAGACACACGTGCATAAACAATTCCTCCTTCAACCTGTCGAGGACATATGTAAATATCCGTACAAACGAACCGAATCTCCTCCAGCTATAGGGGAACCATATCAATACCATTAAACTGATTACGCTAAGAGGCAATTAAAATTATCATTTCAAAATTCAAAACCGCCCACAAGCGCTTGAAAGCGCTTTCAACCGCTCGTAGAGCCACCCATCATCCCGTATTCAACCCTTATCTGCCACACATTCGTCGCATAGTTCCTTTTTTTTCGTCCTTTTTTAACCCCGCGTCATTAATTTACTTGTATAACGCGAAACGAAAATGAAAACGTGAAAGTTTCCCCCTTTAACAAAGTTCCAGATATCAGAAGCCAAAGCCATCATGCGTGATGGCCTCATTAAAACCCTAGGCCAAGCAGCCATTCCAGTCCCCACGCCACCTGTAAGGCAATACCTCACTCGAGCACTTGTACAGTTTTGAGAGTGAAACCTGATCGGGTGTCGTCCTAGT
The DNA here is from genome assembly GCA_958301585.1 of Merodon equestris. NCBI lineage: Eukaryota > Metazoa > Arthropoda > Insecta > Diptera > Syrphidae > Merodon > Merodon equestris. Next base: position 16,709,951 of record OY284416.1, on the reverse strand, counting down.
CGTTCCATGTGTGCGCGTAGCACACAAGTGAATTTGACACTCTGCCGTACTCCATCTATCCGGGCGGAAAGTTTTAATGCCGCCAGTTGAGGATATCATAATCACACTAATGTGTCCTTGTCGTTTGCCAATGTCATAATTAGTTACAGGCAAGGTTGCCGCTCGTCCACATGCGTTGCGAAACATGAAATCATAAAGGAGCAGCGACAGATTCTTTGATATACTATACATATCTGGTGTGTTGGAACAACTTGCTGCTGCGTCACTCGCTATAAGCGGTTTCCGACAGATCAGGCACTGTTCATTAACTTTCAAGGGTCCTTTTAATGAGATTACATTTAATTATTTTCCGATTTACGAGTACCTCACTTGCAAGCCACAAGCACCGCAACAAGGATCTCAGCGTCATCATCGTCTACATGCTAGAGTTGCCACGCTCATCGCCCACTGAGATGAATCACAATGCCAACGGATAATTACGATAAATTGATTATTTGCAAAACTATCACCGTGGGACAGTGCACACGAATTCTGAATCCAATTCTCCTCTGGTGTTGCCCGATCCGTTGTGTCCTCCCGCTTGAATCTAATGCCACGGTCATGAGGCGTTAGTTCGAACAGCTGGTATAAGGATCTCGAGTGGAGGTGGAGAGATTTTTATGTTTCCAGTCGATTTCTAATTAAGTGGCAAAGAGACCGATAATGGAGTGTCCTATGAGATTTATATTCGCCGGGCTACCACGAACCATCACTGCCACCACTCGGCCTCGCATGGCTGGCGAACAATCCCGAATGCACTCATATGGATGGGGGTGGAGAGTTTTTTTTTTTTTTTTTTTTTTTCACCGAAACTGAGCGCACACCGGGAACACACGAAGCCACGGTCGTTGGCGGTTGCTGTTGCGGTCGCTCTGATGCCAAACAAAAGAGTTCGTTTATGCTTTTGTGTTTGCTAATTGAAATGTTGTTATGGGCATTACTGCAAGCCGTATGTAGTCCTCGTATATGAGTTTGTTTGGTATCCTCGACTAATGGGAGCAATTCAATTGGAGCAACGTTGCTGTGAGTGTAAACGATTGATTGCATTAAGGGATGATGGCGGTGGAGAGGAGTGGCTGTGCGTCCAATAATACTTTTTTGATCCCTGAGCTGACATAATCGCCCGTTGCAACACGCCAATAAAATAACTCTCATCGGGTGGTAACAACATGAACTATTCACTCATCTTGTATTTGATTTATTCGAGACACAAATGGAATATTTTCCCTAAATACCATACTAGTGCAGACACAAGCCTAAAAGGGCATTTTGCCTTTGAAAAGGACTACTAAATGGTGGATGCACATGACGAATTAATTTTCGCTCAGTTTTGTTTTTTAACGTTTGACAGCGAAAAGGACTTTGACTTAACTACTAAAGCATTAATTCGCTTTCAGTGGGGACAGTGAAAAAAAGCAGAGGAATAGGAATGGGCTTGGACCTTTACCATAACCAACCTCAGATTGATTTGTAAAAAAGGTTGAATGTCCTCAGATGGAAAAATATCAACTTGATGATCGAAATAAATGAAAAAAAAAAACGAAATAAACAAGATATAACCGAAGGAGAATAAGCCTAGACTAGAATCTGACCGGAAGGTTGCTACTCCTTCTCAAGTTTTTTGCTTGCCTAACTTCCGGGAATTGTTAGGCACATAAATGCCCCTAAAAGCTGTTGACAGAGGCCAAAACACTAATGTAGGCAATGTGAAGTCGGGTGCTAAGTAAGTCGTTGCAGATTTTTTTTCAGACTCCATTACCACTTATCTGACTACAACCATGGTTATTGAAGGTGTAAGATCCGTTGAAACTTCAGTTGTAATCGGAGTAAACTGGCCCCACCATAATATATTCTACAAGTTTGGCTTTCGCGCATATTGTATCATCCACTAACATTTGCAGATTTTGTACCATGTCAGAATTGGTAGAGGTTTTTCAAGCCCTTGTATTGTCTCTCTGAGCTCACAGAACTAAGAGATGGATGAGGATCCCAATATCAGAGATTTGTTTGAACTTATTTAAAGGACCCTTAATTTTTTTAGTACTCTTATCAGTAATAATCAAGGATATAATAAACTATCATCAGTATCAGTGTATCACATTATGTAAATGCAAAAATCATATCCTTAGGGGTATGTGGTAGCACAGACACGCGAGGGTAAGTGATGAACTTCGTCATACTGATCATCCGTGCTGCTACGGGATTCATTGAGTAATCCCTCTAGTCGAACTTGTGAGATTATTTATTTTAAACTTGCTAAGAGCCTAAAGATGATCGAATAAGTGGGTTATAGCTAAGAGGCGGACAGAAGCAGAGAAAGTGAATAGCTACTTCCTCTTCTTCCTCGCCTCCAAAATTTGTGCCGATTTGAAGACACCCTCTTCAGTGGATGTCATTCCTTTTAGATTCGTCTCATGGAACTATAGGTGGTATATACCTTAGTTCCATTTCAGTTTGCTCGGTTAAAACTGATTTTTTGATACTTCGTTCTGTGGTGGGAAAGGGGTCTTGCTACCTTTCCGAGTGTACGCTCCATGCTTGCTTTTATACCTTATTTATAAGCTTTGCGTCGTAAGACCTATCACCTAGCAAAGGTGATCCTTAAGGGAGGAACCACGGACAATATTCATTGCAGATATTATGTTCTGTTTCAGCTAGGAAATACCTTATTTTATTGCCTGGAAAATGCTATTGTGAAGGCTTGAGAGGTTCAGCTGTTATGGTAATCTAACTTAGGAAAAAAAAATGCTGACAAACAAGTCAATGGTATGGAACTTTTTATTCACTTAACTTTTTATTCCATCTTCAGATTCCGCGGGAATTCTAAAAATACAAGTAAATAAGCCCCGATAACCCCATAGTGTGATTGATATTTAGGATAAAGACTTTTATAGTAATATCCAGTAATATCCAGAATTGTTTTCTTTGACTTATTCTTGGAAACCTTATACCTACTAGGCAGGCGGTTCACATCCTAATGTACTCATAACGCTATTCGTGTTAAAAGTTCCATCGGATAAAGTCTCGGATATGGATGAACTTTTTCTTTACAACCCCTGGAGATTTTTTATGAATAAGGTCTCATGCAGTTGTGTGACAGTATAGAATCTTGTATGGGAAAGGTTCGGGTGACCGATGATCCGTGCTTTCAAAAGACAAATTCTTACGTAAGCATATTCTATGAACAGAGACTAACGATAACAGTTTGAATTGTGGGCCTTACTACCTCACTCATTAGTACCATGTAATATTCCATTGGGTTTGAAATCATGGCAAATATTCAGCAATACACCAGCTTTTATGGAGGGATTTCTCTGGGCGATAACATCGTTCTTAACTTTTAAGTTGGTTCGGAGTTAAGTAGGAGTTGGGAGTCTTAATCTTGTATTTCATCTATTGTTGTATGAACAGAGTGAACATGATGGCGGAGCACAGTCATCGGAAAAAGCAATTATAAGGGTGACCGAGAAGAAATCTTATCGAGTATTTAGGACAGGACAATTTTGTATTTAAATAAAACACAGATCAATCGAGATCTCGAGCTGAAATGTATTCCAAATGCAATAAACATGTTAAAATTTAAATATTTCATTCGGATTCGTTCAAAAGACCACCGCAAGCAGATTTACAGCGATCGATTCTTTGGACCGGGCGGAATGTTGACAATTTCGTGTTCAATAGAGTTCCTAAGCCAATCTAACTCTAACTTATTAGATAAACCTAATTGGGGTGAGGGAGGTGACCATTCAAGTGAGCTTTTCTCAAGATTAACGATTCAATAACTCAACTGGTGGACCATCTGTGTGCCATGTGGCACCATCTTGTTGCTACATGTCACTGATGTCAAGTCTATTCAATTCTGAATAATCAATTCTGAAAAATCCAAAATAGTCTTGCAAGAAAGCACAATAGTAAACTCTATTGACTGGAATATGCCAATCGTTTTCATCGACGAAAAACTGTGGTCCAATCAGGTCTTCGGTAAAAAAATAAAGAGAATTTTTGAATTTCGCTCCAACATATTGTTATTGGAAAGTTGATTGCGGCTTTAGGCTAGCCGACTCTGGGCAAGAAAACTGTTTATAAGTGGTACAAGCTCTCCACAGAAGGCCAAGAAGGTGTTAATGATGATACCCGCCCTACAAGGCAACAACGGACGAAAAGTGGCAGTGAAAAAAACTATTATGGGAAATCATCGAATCACTATCAAAAAAGTCGCTGAGGATATTGACATATTGGTTGGCTCATGTCATGAAATTTTTTTCCAGATATTTTGGGCATGAAACGTGTGTCTGCGAAGTTTATTTCCGAAAATGCCTAATTTTTTAATAATAGCACTGTCGCATGGGCTGTTGAATAACGATCCATACCTGGTGAAAGCGTCATCACTGGTGACGAAACATGGGGATATTGTTATGAAGAGCCTAGACCAAAAAAGAAAAACGCCGAGTTCGGTGAAATGTGAAAGTTTTGTTCAATGATTTCTTCGATTACAATAGCGTGGTACATAATGAGTTCTTGGTGGTAGGTTGTACGGTCAATAAGAAATATTATCTTGAAGTTGTGCACCGTTTGCGTAAGGCAATATGAGGCAATTCAAAGAAAATGTCCGGTTTTTTGGGAAAAAAAATCAGGACTATTGCATCATGATAATGCACCTGCTAACTCATCGTCGCTTGTGCGTAGTTTTTTAGACCGAAAATAAAATCATAATAATGTCTCAGCTACCGTTTTTTTTTTCACTCAGGCGCAAATACTGTTCCATTGTACTGCCAGACAGACACCTTAGATGGCGTTGGAGCTCATGTGGAGCCAGAGCCAAGCTTCTTTTACTCACTTATGTTGTGTGCGATTTGTTTTTTCACATATGTAAGTGAACGGAACCTAAAGCCCTCGACGCCGCGAAATAATCATTCGATGGCGTTGGTGTTATCGGGATCCGAACTCGCTTATCTTGCGTCAGCGGCCGACACACTACCCACTGCGCCACGGCGCTCCCTAAAGACAAATACATTACCTTATTATATTTTCCCCGTTCTCCGGAGAAAAGTCTCCTCTGAACCCATTCTGGCGAATTTATCAGATATCTCATTTCCTGGATCCGACCGTGACTTGGAACCCATGCAAGCCTTAGTGAATCTAGTCTTCCGACTTTGTTCGAAAAAGTCTTGAATTCAAGCTTGTTGGTTGAGTGCAGCTTGGCTGTCACTGTACACGCATATGCTTTTCCCTTCCACTTGTGCTTCACAACATAATGCATGGCACTTAGAATCACGTATACCTAAAAAAGTGCATTGTTATGGTTTCGCGTTCAAAGAAAACCCCAGCGCCAGACTCTCGCCCAGACTTGTAGCCATCTGTAAAAATGCGAAGATACTCCTTTCCAGGTTCAGCTTCTGGCCAGAGCCAGTCCTCAAGCTATAAAAAGTTGACTGAAATTGTAGCGCAATAGGATGCCAAGTGTCATTACTTCAGAAGGCATATACATGTCACTCAAGAAATTCTCTTGAAGCGAAACATGACTTTCAGTGCGCACCCTCTGATAAATATATCAACGGATGGAAGGTTTATCATAGCATTTAGAGCAAAGCACATATACCACTTCTAAAGCCAAACTGGGAGTCGTTTAAAAAATGAGTCCTGTCTAGAAAGGAAAGCATTCTTCGTTTTATCCTTTACAAAAACTTTAGAAAAAACTGATAGAAGGGAAATGGGACGTTAGTTATTCAATGCCCTGGTATCACCTTTTTTGTGTATAGGTATTAGAACGGCTGTTTGTAATTAGCAATTAAATATAAAACAAAGAACATCCGAAATTTGGAAAGAAATATTTTTTAATACTTTGCTTGAGATATTATCAGTCGAAGTAGAAGAAGACGGTTTAAGTGACATTATAATTTTTTGAATTTCGAAGGATGTAAACTCATAAAAGAAACAACTTTTCCGTTTGAGGGTTTGATATTTTCGCCATGTCGTTTTAATTTGTCATCTTTTGTATTTTTCTTTTAGCAACATAACGATATACACAATTTTGACTTAGTAAGAAACTTATCAAAAGCGATAGAGGAATCAGTAGCATTATAAACTTCTTCCCAAAATTCTTAATTTAACAGGGTTCTCAAGGAAACGAATCAATTACATTGTATTTTTTAATACTAGTTATATTGTGGTCAGTTATTTTCAAATCGTAAGTCATTGTTTTATAGTCAACTCGGCTCGGCTATTTCTATGCAATCTAATCAAGATGTGGTCAAGACAAAAACAAAGTCGAGTAGGTTCATTTATAAGTGACTTGAATTCAAATGAGGACAATAAAGACAAAAAAAAACTATCGTTATCCGGAGAATCACAAAGAATATTGATATTAAAATCGGCCAATAATATTATGTTTTTATGTTTTTGACGATCCAAAAACCCTGAAAACTCTTCTAAAAATGACTTAACTGTACACTTATGTAGTCGGTAAACACAGATAATACAGAGATGGACAGCAGAAACTAACACGGATTTTATTCGCGCTTTCCAATCTATATTTCTCAATTATACACTCTCTAATATTATTTCCATAGAAAACTGCAACGCCACCAGCTGCATAGTTCTCATTGCAAACAGCATCGAATTTAAAATGAGGGATTACGAGTATATCAAATTCTGATATCTCCTCTTCAAAACTCCAAAACTCAGATAAGAAAATTAAATATGGTAAATGATCCAAAGGTGTGAGGTGAGAGAAAAAGTATTAAAGTAACAACTGAAAAACCTGAAGACTGCTCATTTGTATGGTGGTCAATACAAAAACAATTATATTTATCAGAATTAAAGGTTTAAAAAGGTTTGTAATAAAGTTTAAATCAATTTGAGGATCGGTAAAGGTATTGCTTAAGATATCTTTGAACCAAATTTAAGATTTAAGACCTGTGATCAATTTCAAAATTAGAGATATCCTCAAAAGAATTAATTCTACTTACTCTTTCGCCTTCTTTTTTTTCGGATTGAAACAGATGAATCTCTTACCCAGACAAATCTAGGTACATACTACATATGTATGTATGTTTTTGCGTTTGAGTTCATTCGCCTTTTTTAGTAATGAACTTGTGAAGCCAGTCGTTGATATAAATCTTGCTGCTGAGTTGTTGCTGCTTCCACTTGTACTGTTGTTGTTGTTTAGATGACCACCAAAAATACTCGATGTAATGCTTTGTTTGATTTCACGCACCTTTCTCATGACAGCATTCTTCCGCTCATTAAGTTAACATTCAGAATTGAAGAGCCGATTTTGTTGTTGTTGCTGATCGATTTGACCCTATTGACATAGCAGAAAATGTTCCTCCTTCTCGTGAAGAGAACGACACCAGCCTTAAGAGGATTAGCCTACAGCCCATTACTAGTGTACCAGGCATCGATCACATATAGCGCCCGCCGCCCGCATGCTTTGAGGCAGACAGTCGCTAAACATGAGCCGACGGAGAGAACGGCAAAATCATCCGCATAGGCCTGGCCATAGTTTCCAGATAGCCACCGTATTTACCGGGTTATATCTAAGGGGATTACTCTGAAGGAGACAAATGCATCAATGGATGCATATTTTTCGAGACAAATAAAAAGTCACCTTAATTTTTAAACATTGTATTTGCTCAATATGTCAGTAGTACCAGTAGTAGACACTACCATATTTTAAAGAATGGGTCCAGATTTCTATTTCACAGAGCGTGACCTCAGCAAAGCAAATCAAATAACTTTCAACCAGATGGTATTTATGTAACTAGCTCTCAAAATATCCTGTATTTCGTATCTTATAAGATAATTACATTACTTTCAGGACTCCACTCTAATTTCGTTGAGGTTTATTTCCATCTACATATGTATGTGAACCACCCTAAATGTGTTCTTCTGCGACGTTCAATTGCTCGACACTGAGACCAGATGTTCCACTTAAGATATTAGTGTTGTAGGTCCATCTTGGATGGGAGCATTTAAGTACATACTATGTCTGTGTTCCTATGTATGTATATTTAAACCCTACACCCACGCTTCCACCTCAAATATCATAAAAGCTTATTTAAAGGGTGTGTCGCAGGAATAAAAAAAAACTTTAATATTTAATGTACGGTGAGCCCCTCTGGTCTACAAAATCAAGGTCGATCTATAGAGATTATAAGAAATATTTTTGGAGGTCGTAATAATCGCAGTGTGCTAGGTGAAGCCTGTTTCTTGTGTTTGTTTAACATAATTTATCAATTTTCTCTGTGCCCTACCTACAAACATTGAGCTTCCCCTGGTCTTACCAATCAAGTTTGCTTACATATGGACCACAGACACTCTCCTTGGAATTTATTAGCAATTGATTGCGTTCTAGTGGGTTCGTGTACCTCACAATTCCACAGCCCACCCACCATTCCTTATCGTAATATTTACGCAGTAAAGCGAAATTACTCCCATAATACCGTTCGAACTTTGACATTTTCAACTCAAGGATTCAATTTCATTAAAGTAAGAAACTTGAAAGGAATTTCATCCCAAATCCCTTGAGTCCCACAATCCATGCCGATAAAACAGAAAAAAAATATCCAGAGGCAGAGGAAATTCTACTAATTTCAGTGCTCGTGGCATCTTGTATACATAAACGCAGATGAAGGACGTCTTCATCTCCGTTCTGCGCATTAAAATTTCGTGTATTGATGCAAGGACTAAAGTGGGTGCATGAGTACCAGGTTGGCAGTATATGTACATATATTCCCGGGTTCCCCGGATTTGTGCTGATATATTTTCTATTGTGAAATCAGTATACCAACTTCTCCTTTCAATTGGCAGGAAAACTGCGTAGAAACTGAATCCATTAAATATCCGTATATGTGCATTCCATCCGACAGATATGAATCTGTATTATCGTCCCCCTAATACCGATGGATGCCGGTATTGTTTACTGCAACAACATTGAAGAGAAACATAATAATCAAAATTATACGTTTCCCTGCTTAAATTTCAAGCTCAGGTAAATATGTATGTGTGTAACCTGGTAAATGGTCGTCCTCGTTCCAGGTTAGTGGCACAATCCCGGTCCAAAGCGCAACCTAAGTACATAGCACATGCACAAATAGATAGTGAGTGCTTATACCTCCACCAAGTGTTGCTTTTCATCAACCCGCCACCGTCGCCGGGCATCACCATCCACATATCAATTAAACTTAAAAGAACGAACAAACAACGAAAAGGAAAAATGCTAAACAGAAAGCCACCACAACAAAAAAAAAAAAAACCAAAATGAAATGAAAAGCGATTTATTTATGTATAATACGTGCCAACCCTCTGTGGAAAAACGACGCGTGCGCCCCATCACTGAAAAACCCACCTCGACCCATACCCACCCTCAGCTGTCAGTCAGTGCTGATAAGAAAACAACAAGAACTAATATCCCGGGCTAGCGAAGACCGAAAAAACAACGCCAAGGAACAGCGACAGTGGGAGGCGGGTTGAAGGGCGAAGGAAGGACGATGATAAGCGGTCGTGGTGAATTGATTACCCGAACCTGAGAGATGGTAGACAACAACTTAACCAAGACCAGATAGATACGAGTATATCGATTTATCCATTCCACTTGACAATCGAGGTAGTCCCCATCACAGCCTGAGAGCTATCTAAGTATGTATCTACGCGTAGTTAGCATGCGCTGTGCAAAAAACAGTCGACAAAAGAAAAACTGAAAAATTCAGATGGAAATTTTCATCGACAGAGGTTATAAGGACGTGGCGAGGCATGTACTCCTCGCAGTCACCCAGTGAGATATCTACAGTTCGGAGTCGAAGCTAAACAGCCGAAATCCAGTTAGATTTCTAGATTCAATACGGAACTTTTAATTTTACCTTAATTCGAATTTGAAAATATATCCAAAGCTCATGAGTTTCAGTGAAAAGTGATTAAAATCCATTTTCGTACGTTAGTTTGTGAAGTTCGGTTCTTTCTCCCTTCCGGCCACCTTTTCATAGACACCCTGAAAGCCCCCCTGCCGGCATCGGCCTCCTACATATATGATCATCGTCGTACTACTTTTCTTCCAATCTCTCTGTCTCTATCTGCAGAAAATAGTTTTTAAAGTCCACGATAAGTGGCTAAATCCGAAACACGCTAGACTTCTAATCGATGAGGAACAACGACGATTAAAGCTGTTTGCTTTGAAGCCCAAGCATCCGGTACCTGGTTGCAATTTCTGTTCGAATAGCCCATTGGGTTACTGTCGACATCACAATCCGAATCAGCCAACACTGAGATATTTGAAAAATCGATTGATTGCCAAGGCAGCTGGAGCAGTATCTACCGGAGAAATTGCAAGTGGTGTGGTTGATTCACGCAGTGATTGTGGTGCTTGTAGTGGTGGTGGTGGTGGTGGTGACGCCATTGGTAAAAGCCCGTGTGTCGGTGGAAGAACAAATATTCAATCCAATCCGACTGTTGACGGCTACGCTTCGTATATTCTTAGTAAGAAACGACTTAACATCCAGAATGCTTGTAATTGTTTGAGCTGCAGTCGTGGTCTTGGTCGGAATGGCATTGTGTTCCGTCAAAACAAAACGTCGTGGGGTACGCGAAAGCCGTCCTAATTCAACGTCTATGATACGGACGGCCTAGGATATAATAAGCATTCACTCGTCTTGCGATGATAACGAAACTAGGATAGTGACTAATGTACGACGGGTTCGTCAGTACGAGAGGCTTGCTAAGCAGGCTTGTTTGACAGCAGGAAACTGAGGCGAAACGGAAAATCATAAAATTAAACATCAAACATTTTTCGTGTACACCACCAAATTCGGGACTTCAAAACATAGAAAAACATCCTAAGCAGGTTGACTCAAGAAAATCAATAACACGACCCACGGAGTCATCGAGCAGCATCGTTCTGCAGGCATTTTACACCAACTATAACAGATGCACCATCGGGAAACCGGATATCAAAGGTAGATCACTTCGGCGTATATGTTTCAATACGGTGGATCGTAAGATTAAACGGAAAAGGATAAGAGACAACGACAATACCTTCGTACGATGTCAAGTGATGAATATGAAACATCTGATTCATCATCGGTTCAGGCGAACCGGAATCCCGCAGCAGCTTTGTCCGCTTCCTCCTCTTCAACATCACCTTCGGCTACAGCACGATTGAAGGGTTCCTCATCTGGCTCGAATGTCGATAGCTACCCGCTTAAACACGGTTGTGAGGACAACTGGACATGGTCGAAAAGGCATCGATCTAAGGAAGTCGTGCTGAGCGGGCCCAACAACCGAACCGTTCATTTTCATCCAAACTGGAGTAAAGGCACGGCCGGCGTTCAGGGCAAACGTCCACTAAACAACGGACGTTTCTACTGGGAACTACATGTATCGCAGAGGGTTTTTGGTACGAGTATTATGTTTGGTATTGGCACGAAATATGCAAGACTACATGCGAGTTCGTTTCGAAATATGCTCGGGGAAGACGAACATGGCTGGGGATTGTCGCATAAGGGTGTGCTGTGGCATGACGGTGTAGCGTTGTTGTATACGAAACGATTTCGGGAGAACCAGGCAACAGTAATCGGGATCCTGTTTGACGGCATCGAAGGGACTTTGACATACTATAAGGATGGCGAATGTCTTGGAATAGCGTTCAGAGGACTGGATAAGGTGAGTTTGGTTTTTTGTTTTTTTTTTATGGTAGAATAGCAGCATCACAGATTCAATGGTAGGAAAATAGCAAAAGAATTAGATGGAATAAGTCAATAGCCGAATTTAAAAATCTACAGTGGGTTGCTATAGCGCTATGTGCTTCGTGATAAGTGTCAATTTACTTTTTAATCAGGGAGAACCGGGAGAAAATAGTCGTTCTTTTAGCTGAGTAGACCGAAATTACCGTGACGTAATATGACGTGACGTGACGTAACGTAACATATTATGAAACACGATGAAAAATATAGCAACAAACATAGGGTAACATAACGTAATTTCATATAGCAAAATGTTATGCAAAATACCGTATTTGTATTATTAAAAAATCGAAAAAACACTTCTGTTGTGGGTTGTTAAATTAGAAAAGCTTAGAATTTTTCCCAAGGGATGACTTATTATTAAAGAATCTTTCGAACATATTTATGACTTCTTTAAAATCAAATTCTCAGTATTTCAGAATATGAACGTAAAGGTGTCATTTAAAAATTCGTGCTATTATTGAACTGACGACATTTAACTATCACTCGGATAGCTTTTGATACGTAAAAAATCTATGGTTGTGATATAAACGTTTCTTAAAGTGTGTTTATTTTGATGGATAGTTTGTCAGTATTCTGTTTTCGGCAACTCACGCTTGATTAGTGACCATTGTCTAAATCAGACATTCTCAGTTGACATTGCCATTTCATTGCGAAAAGGCTCATACTCGAGCAATGCTTACATGTTATTGAATTTTATTATCAAAATTCGTACTCAACCAATTTACGGCCGTCACAATTGACCAAGTGATTCAAGCTATAGCGACGAAATTTCGCACCAATATCACGCTATTAGACATCTACGCACTTACTCATATGGATATACATATGACGATAGTATTGCTTCTGTACCTACTAGTGTTAGTGAAGACTGTGAAGTGTTACTCCACTACGTGAAGGATCTTGGTTAACAATTTTACAAAATACAGCTCTTGCAATAACTCAACAAGAACGGCCTGAATGTGCCTTAGAAAAACTGTAAGGCTGGAGAAAGGTTCACCTTTTTATCAAGACATTGTCTTCAACGACGAAGCTTTTCTCTGGTTGAGTGGGTATGTCAGTAAACAAAACTGCTGTATTTGATCCAGTGAGCAACCTCAAGCATTTCAACATCCACTCGGAAAAAATGAGTAACTACACACAACTGTATAGGGTAAATGGCAAGAGCTTATTTGTCAACTGACGCAAAAACACTTAAAAATTGCATATTATTTTCGATAATCGTAATGCGGAATCGGGAAATTCGATCGCCTTCGACAATGCCACTGGGAGTGTGACTTAAAACAATACCCATTTCGCTAATTAAGCCTATCCGCATCCAATTTGCATAACGATTTTAGCCTACTTGCTTTTAAGACCCAGTTGACACAAGGATATAAACCAACACGCCAACCATGACGTCGCACTTTCGATGTTTGGATGCTGGAAATAAATGGACAAGATCATAAAATTGTACACAAAATAAATGTTGATTAAGCAGCGTATTTCTTTATGTGTGGCTAAATCAACAGACGAAATAATGCAACAAAATCTTCATCCGCAAGGAATAACAGTGGATGACGTGACGTGACGTACGTTTTTTGGGCTGATGTCATTGGACCACAACTTTCGAAATCGATGAAGATTAACTTTATTCTTACCTTCAATCGGTGCTATGGAATTTCACCATATATCACAAACGTATTGGATGACAATTTTCATGAGCTGATGATGATTTTTCAAATGAACACCATAAAAAGCTCTGTTAAAGATAAGATCCTCGAACATGCTCTACCATATTATCATATGGATTGAAAGGAAATACTAAAGCGGTTATCTGCAACGCGAAAATGTGATAAAAAAGTAACAAGAATGACTGTCTATAAACAAGTCCCAGGTAAACATTGTTTATTCTTAGACTTGGGTAAAGGACATACGAGATATGCATACACTTTCCACAAAAATATGGCAGTTTTATTATCAATTTAAAATGACACCTCTTATTGGATAACGCAGTTTCCACCTACCCGAACAACTTCGTCAAAACTCAAAATTGTATTTTTACATATTTCTGACTGTACATATACACGTTAGAGAATATATGCATAGTGAAAGTGGGTCGTTAATTAACTTTAATATGTCTATATTCAGTCTCCATTAAAGCTAATCTAATTAACCATTTCCAATCATAATTGCAAGTCACAGCTTTAATATCATATATCAAATGTCTAAGAAAGTCTATGTATAATATAATACTTTATTGACTAAATAAATAAATATATCTTAAATTTTAAAAGAAATGCGAAACAAAAACAGATCTTTATGTAAAATTCACCAAGTCAGTGCAACACATCACGATAGCGGTTGTAAGAAAAAAATTGTTACGATATCCTATTGCGCGGTAATGTATTCACACTAGAAGTGCTTATGATAGGTAATTTTACTTTCCTTTAGCCTACATAAGGGAAAAGCTGCTGGCAATAGGCCAATAATACACTTTCTACCCCATGCTGATAATCCATCTACTCACACTCAAAACATTATTCTCTAAATGTGTCTTTCTCCCTTTCTTTTCGTTCTTTCAGGTAAAGGAACCCCTCTATCCGATTGTGTGCTCAACAGCCGCCAAGACCGAGTTGACACTCAAGTGCACACGTCGAGATTTCGTCAATCTTCAGGACCGCTGCCGGGCTGAAATCATCAAGCATGTAAAGAGCCGCGGCGAATTACTGAAGCTCAATCTTCCACATACAATCGCATCGTATCTCAGCGAGGTCTACAACGACATGATTCCTTGGCGTCAAGTTGATAACTACGACCTAATTATTGATTTTTAGTGCTTGTCAATAACTAGCATTCAACCTGTAGATATGAATTTCAATATAAGTTGTCCTAAACCATACATCGTGATTTATAACACCTTTAGATAACAGTAATTTTCTAATCATTTAAAAAAATCCAGCCAGGTGCATCAACCACTCATGCGACTTACATTTAACAACCAACATACTTACAATAATAACCGTGTACATATGTATATTAAGACTTTTCTACACTTACAATATACGTCATCCTAGCCATATGGTTAATCAGTAATATGTAGTGCATAGGTGTTGTAGTTTCGTGTAAATATTTGTGTGTTATATACGTAATCTGAACTGTTTGCATAATGATATCCACCACGGTATTGTCATGCAAACATATTCCACTAAATTAACATCTATAAAACATAGACATAGACATATGTTTCCCGGTTCTTATTGCCACACAATTTATGAGAACTGGTAAGGAGAACACTTGCAAAATCTTAACTGACGAGCTGCCTTACGATGCAGTTAAAATACCTTTAGATAATAGGTATCAGACGTTCAACAACAGTTTGCTTTTTGCCTCTATTATTATTTTGTTTTTAGTTTTTAAATATATATTTGAGAACGCCCACATATTAGTTTGCTTTTTACGAATTATGACTTTTAGTTTAATCAATATTAAACTGAAAGTCCTTGATTTCCATTAAGCATCAGTTATAGATTTATGCATTTAATGATCTGTTAACAAATTTCGGTTTTATTTGTTTTTGCTTCCTATTAGTTTTTTTTGAAACTATAAACAATAGACAAGAAAAAATGTTAATCAAAAAGGATAAAAGGCAACACTTGTTCGAGGTTGTTGCTTTCAAACAAGGCAAATATCCTTTTATTTATTTATTTATCCTTCATAAATAAAATTATATTTAATTAATAAACTATTATAAATGAATTTCGAGCGGTAGGTCTTGTACTGAGTGGCAGGTAAGATCTAGTGAACAGTTTGAAAGGTCCTTTTAGCTATTATTCAACACAACTGTGTGATGTGATTATACATTAGACATTTAAGAAAATACAAAAAAATTTTAAGAAAACAAAAAAAAAAACAGAAAAGGTTCTTGTTTTTTTCAATTTTTTTTTTGTTCAACTAAAGTTGCATCGTCACTCGAGGTGACCAGAAAGAAGATTTGATGGACAAATACAGCGAATATACATTACTCGATAGCTCTACAAATAGTAAGGCCTCTAAATTAGGGGTTACATACACTCATTTATCGACTTTATTCTTGTCCAAAAACAGGAACGTTAAACAATATCAATCCATGAGTTTTCACACCAATAATTTAAAAATTATTGGAAAAGTTCCACAGCTGTTGTTTTCATTCATTTAATTTAATCTATTTAGAAATTGCCCTCGCAAAAGTTGATGTCTCTATAGCACCCGTAAAATAGGCTGGAGACTGGAGACATAGAATGAATGGATAGAAAAGAAACTAATAATAAGAGAAAAACTCATAGGGAAAAGACCGTCAGGAAGGCCGCGCCAAAGATGAGACAACAATATTAGGATGGAACTAGAAGAAGTGGAACAGAACAGTGAAACATGAATGGAACACACTACTGACAGGGAGGTCCTGAATTTTCGAGTTCTAAATTGCCGGTATTAATTATAATAATAACAATAATAATAGCGTCCCTATATTGGATGCCACCATTCTTCCTTAATACAAATAGGGGTAAGGATCACAGGTAATATCTACGAGATTTGCTAAAAAAATCAGGTGACTTTTCGAATTTCCCAAGCTATGTAAGTACAGTCGATTTTCGATTTTTTTTTTTTTTTTTGTTATGTTGGTACACATACCCTTAACATATGTTGATATTGTCAGCCATTTTGGATATTTCGTTTATTTTTCAGAGATATACATACAGGTTAGACATGTTTTGGTGTCCTTGGCGATTGTTTTCTATTGAAAAAAATGGATCAAAGATTCTGTATAAAATTTTGTGTAAAAAATAAAATTAAGGGCCCCAACGTACTTGATATGTTGACTGTCGCACTTAATGAGTCTACTCTGGGCAAAAAAAAAAAATTAAGTGATACAAGATGTTCACAGAAGGCCTAAAGATGTTGCTATATCGGCTGGCACATGCCATGAAATTTTTTTTTCAGATATTTTAGCATGAAGGTCAGCAAAGTTTGTTCCGAATTTGCTAAATTTTGAAACAAAAGAACAATCGCATCAGCATCGCTGTTGAATGACGCGGATTTGCTGAAATGGGCCGTGACGTCAAAACCAAAACCCAATCATTCCAATGAAAGCGCGACCAGAAGACCAAGACACGCCGAGTTCAGGCAAATGTAAAAGCTTTGTTAACTGTTTTCTTCAAATACAATGGTAGGGTTCATTACGAATTCTTGCCGGAGGTTCGTTCGGTCAATGAGGAACATTACCTTGAAATTATGGGCCGTTTGCGTGAAGAAATACGAAAAAAACGTCTGCAAAAAAATGTGGGAAAAAATTATATTGCATCACGGTAATACCCCTGCTCATGCAGATGCCTCATGTCTCAGCCACCGTATTTACGGTACTTGGCTCCCTACGACTTTCTCTTCCAGTAACTGAAAGGACAGGGGATTCAGAAACATGAAAAGACGGAGATTTGCCATGATTGATTGAAAAGACTCAGACAATACCAAATAACCCATCTCAAAAATACTTCGAGGATTAAAAAAGCGCTGACGTAAGGATATTATATCTAGTAGGATTATTTTCAGGAGGGCAAAATATTGTGAATATTGATAAATAAATAAATATTATTTGAGAAAAATAAAAAGTCACCTTATTTTTTGAACAAATCTCGCACGATAGGGTTGTTGCTTACTGTATACCAAAACCACAATAATGTGAGTCTTCTGTGAAAACGCCTTGGTCTTCGGAAAAGGTTATTTTTCAGCTTGCTCAATTAGCGCTGTTGACGATTTTTATGAAGCAGTAAGCATGTACTCTTAAAAATCTACCGGTCATTCGTACTTAGCAGGTAGCCATATCTGGTCTAGAATTTCCAGACATTTCAAAATATAGGTTGTAGTATAAATACTAAGTCGAAAGTTTACTTTCCTAACATGAAAATTCACTGATATGAACCTAAGAGGACAATCTTTACCGGTCACTTAATAAAAAAAAAATATACATATATTGTAGATGATGCAATTAACATAGTTAGAAGCTGAATTAAACCGACATTTATTTAGGAAAGTAGGCTTTTCTCCGAACAAATTGAGTTATGCATATTTCCTAGCAATCACCAACAGCTGCTCCAAAGATCACATAAAGCAAACTTTTAGCAACAGCTTAACTGGAGTCTTGATATCACCACCCAAGCTTTAATTTAATCGAGAAATCGCAATTCTCCGCCGTCTTGATCGGGGTTGAATAAGTCATTCTGCTGATTGGTTATTCCGTTTTGTTCGGCATCCAAATCGGAGGACATGGGAGCGGTTAAAAAATGTTTTACTTGGCCTGACGTTGAAATATCCAAAGTTGCAAAACTAGGCATAAATACATATAATATATTTTGCCCGTCCCAATACACTGCACCTTTGGGATTGGAATAATATTTGCTTTGTAATAGCCTAATGCCCATCTTAGTTATTAGAGTACAATTTTCTAACCAGTACCAAAGTTTGAGATAAAAAAATATATTAAAATCGCTTAAGACGGTCATCTCATCCAAATTTTTGCCTCCAATATTTAATAGGCTGGTTTTGGTAAGTATTTCAGTCAATAAGGACTCTCGACATGATATGAAAGAGATATACATACAATATCTGCGTAGCAAGAGTTAAGAGTCGCGTTCCCTTGGCCTTACCTCCCTGATAGACGAAGGTTTTATTAGAACCCAGCGAGGGATCTGTTCTTGAGCTGCGAGTTGTCACAGTCGCTCTTAATTGTCTGAGTTCTTCCTGTTCTTGACCTTGAGGATGGAGCTTTAACTAGTATATCTAACCTTCATCCCCCATAAATTGCTAATAGCAAAAATACATTAGTACAAAGGCTCATAACAAATCCAAACTTGTAGCTCCTGTTGTTATCTTCGGCGTTCATACCCCGTTCATCCTGCAAGATAATTTTGGTCAAGTAAATTTTAAATTTTGACCGTAATGGTCATAATTTCCATTAAGTGGAAATTTTAATTCCTCGAAAAACTATCCTTGAAGTTTAAATCGATTTTTCCTTTGTTTTTGACTATAGGTAACGCCCACTTGAGTCTATTATTGGGCCTTATGTATATACCTAGTAGACTTAATGACGGCAACAAAGCGCTGCTTGACAAAACAGGAACTCGTTAGGTAACATAGCAAAACGATACTCAAGCATGCGTAATCCAAATGCACTTGGCCCCTGTATGTAGTTAAGTTTCCCTTTTAACAAATGATCCAAGGCATATTTTTTTTTTTTTTTTTTTTTTTTTATTGGTGGAGGCTTCTGCTATCTATTGGAGCACTCAGACACAAACACTGGTCCATTGTACTGCCAGACAGACACCTTAGATAGCGTTAGCCAAGCTTCTTTTTATTCACTTACGTTGTGTGCCATTTGTTTTTCCACACAAGTGAACGAAACCTAAAGCTTAATGCCGATTCCGAATTGCGAGAGCCGAGAAGCTTTTTCAAGGCAAGTGTACAACGGGGGGTTGCCAGTACCCCGCTGAGGAGGGACGCCGCGAAATAATCATTCGATGGCGTTGGTGTTATCGGGATCCGAACTCGCTCACCTTGCGTCAGCGGCCGACACACTACCCACTGCGCCACGGCGCTCCCCTATCCAAGGCATATACTGTGGAACATTGTCAGGCAGAACCAAAAAAAACTTACAATGCTCTGTCAAATCAGTTTATTCGTCCTTTCGCTATGCTCGCTATTTGCCGACTGCCCACTGTTGCCCCTACACAGATGCCTTTTATACCCGTGCATCTTCGACCATGCGTGATGATTGGATGATTGTTTAGTTAATCCGTTAGAGCAGTCACACACTATATTGATTTCGCGTATACCTCCGAATAACAATGCCATGGGCGGCTTCTAATGCAAGGCGCCTAAGTAGATCGAATCTATTATTATAATTAAATTATGGAAATAATAGGAAGAGGTTTTACAATACGCACGTTTTCAGTCTCTGCGAGTCTCTGGGTTTGACCAAAAAACCAAAATCAAGACTCGACATTTCTGCTCCATTTCCACCATACACAGGTGGAAGCTCGTCAAAATTGTCCGTAAGATTTATGTAACTTCTACCTATTTCCTTATCAAATAACTGTCTTTCCAAATAATGGAACTCGAGTTTTGCCAAATGCTAGTTTTTAGACTTTAATTGTTGTGACACACAAGGTTTTTATTAAACCTTAACTTTAATCAGCACCTATGTAATCTAATTAGGTACATATATCGGAAACCCTTCCCTTGAAATTACTTTTAAAGCAATTACCCTCTACAATGGAAAATCCTCTCATCCCTCAATTTGCGTACATACACGTTCACATAAACACGAGTAGTAGCTCCCAAGGCTGGAGCTTCTCCCTATACACTTTTGACGAATTCCCGGACCAACAACACAGCTGACCTGCTATTCTATTAAGCTCTTCCCGCTGTATATTGATCTTGGATTTTGCAGTATTGGCAGTTACTTTTATATTATATACGATTATTTATACGATACAACCTGCAATGCTCGGGCGCAGCCATCCAAAGGCAAAGGCAATATTACTCGTACATATACGAGTAATACAACTATATGTACTCACTCACGTATCCCGGTCATGCAACAGTTGGCGTAGGTGGAGGATTTCAACCACCACCGGTTGCCTAGTGTTGCAGGGAAGGAAATGTGTAAATACATATTTCCGCATCCTCTCTTCGATAATTTCAATTTCAAATCCTTTGTCATATTGGTCAATTTTTTTTTTGCTTTATGTACTATATACGAGTATGCCCATGTACCCAGTTCCTGTCCTCGACTGAAGTACGTGGCAAGCGGCGGACGTGGTATTAAGAACCTATCCCAACTTTTCTTTATGAAAGAATCAATAACTGAAACGCAATTGAGGTACGGAATTGTTCCTACTTGCCTCATGCCCAATGTACAGTGCTATATACTCGTACATAATTACTTGGCAAATATACATACATACATAGTACGTATGTATGTACATATCAATCAGTTTCACTCGCAGGTACATCTCCGTCAATCAAAAAATTATTTTTTTCCATGAACCTAATTTGAATAAGGATATCTTAGCATTTAGGGAAGATATGTATCCAATCAAAAACATAAATGTGAAATGAGAGCCAAGTTTAATATTATGATATATGTATGTCTTAGCACAGAATAAGTAAGTTTTTTTTGGTTATGCCTGACAATGTTCCACAGTATATGCCTTGGATAGGGGAGCGCCGTGGCGCAGTGGGTAGTGTGTGGAAAATCAAATGGCACACAACATAAGTAGAGATGAGACGAATATATTAGTATTCATCAAGATATTACTAATATTTCCACATATTAGGTATTACTAATACGAATATCTTAGATATCATGATATATCGATATTCGTCAAAACACACCAGATTACTATATGAATCCAAGTCATACTAATACGAATATCTCAGATATCATGATATATTGATATTCGTCAAAACACACCAGATTACTATATGAATCCAAGTCATACTAATACGAATACCTCAAATATTATAATACTTTGGTATTCACCAATACGAGAAGGATTACTTTGACAATCCAGTGCGAATGAACTAATCCATACCACATAGGCATGGGTACGAATGACACAGAATGAAACAGAAAATACACTACGCAGAACAGAAAATACACTGCGCGGAATAGAAAATACACTGCGCGAAATAATGATAGAACCAAATTAATTTTAGAGATTAAAAAAAAAAAAAAAACTAAGCATTTATAATTCGTAGATGACCTGATGTTTGCAATAATATTTAATATCGCACATAATCTTATTTTTAAAGTATAAAACTTATTTTCTTATACTTCATTTGACAACATGATTCCTTAAACAGAAATGAATATCCAAAGCGAATATCTAAGAAAATTTCAGAACTGCGAACTCCACACTAATACCACCACCATCATAATACCAAATCTCCTTCGCTATGGAATACACAATATTAGTGATATTTCGTATCGCTTTAGATATTATAATACTCAATAACGAATATATTCGTATCAGGTAATATCTCAATATATTAGTATTGACCCACCTCTAAACATAAGTGAATAAAAAGAAGCTTGGCTAACCACAGAATAAATAGTATACAGAAGTTGCATCTCATACGGAGCAAATTTTGTTCTAGGATTCCAATATTGGCACCCTATTGAACAGAGAGTACAAGCATGAGAACATGCAAGAGAGTATACAAAAAATTGAGAAGCTGGTGCGAGCGAAAGAGAGTAGCATGTGCGTTTTCGGTGGTTTTGTTTTTACGAGAGCAAAGCAGCTTACGATGTGTATGCGCAAGTGTGTGTGCGTGTGTATGCATTGATAACTTCTTCTATCGTAAGCTTGCATGGTGTTGTATTGCTTCTCTTGTTTTCGATTGTGTGGATTGGATTCGAAATCAC
Source organism: Merodon equestris (assembly GCA_958301585.1). Lineage (NCBI taxonomy): Eukaryota > Metazoa > Arthropoda > Insecta > Diptera > Syrphidae > Merodon > Merodon equestris. Next base: position 16,687,736 of record OY284416.1, on the reverse strand, counting down.
TTGGGAATTGTACAGTTAGTGCAAAAAGTCTGCGTACATTACTTCTCATTTTAGAAAAAAAGCTGCAACGCTTACATTTATATTCAGAACCAAAATATTTTTATGTAGAAATGATGTCGAGATGTTCTTCTTATCGATTTGTAGCTGTTATTTCATCTTCTACATTCAAGAACTCGACTGGCATCAATTATTGGAAATCACAACAAAAATTCTCGCACAAAAATTCTGCGTACAAACTATTTTGTATGCAGACTTTTTTGCGAGAATTTCCATTACCGTTACTTTTCTCACTTCAACTTATTTTTACATATCTGTCTTTCATTCTGTCGATCACTGGGAGCGTGAGAAACAGTATATTATAATTCTTTTCTTCCCTTTGGAGAGTTTTCTGGGAACTGCAAATATGAGCAAGGAATTATCAGTAGATATTCGAAAATTGGTAGTTAAACTGCGTTCGGAGGGTAAAACGCTAAGAGAAATTGGTGAAATAATTGGTAAACCACATTCTTCTGTACAAAGAGTTTTAGAAAACTACGCACAAACTGGGAATTTTACTTCTAAGTACAGATCTGGGCGGCCAACACTACTTACAGTCAGAGAAAAACAGTCAGTTTTGGCTGAAGTAAGAACAAATCACCGAACAAGTGCTCCAAAAATAGTAAAGCTGATTCACGAAAAGTTCAACAAAGCAGTTAGCAGATCTACTGTTAGAAACGTCCTTAGAGAAGAAGGTTATCGTGGACGCTCCGGAAGAAAAAAGCCCTATATTTCGAAAATCAACAGAAGGAAACGTATTGCTTTTGCCAAGGAGCATATTGACAAGTCGGAAAGTTTTGGGAATACCGTGTTATTTTCAGACGAAAGCAAATTTTGCATATTTGGGCTGAATGGACGCGGTATTGTGTGGAGAAAGCCAGCAACTGAGTGGAACAAAGAAAACCTTTTACCAACAGTGAACCACGGTGGTGGTGGGATCATGGTTTGGGGGTGTATGGCAGCAAATGGGGTTGGGAATTTGGAGTTTATTGAAAGTACAATGGATAAATTCCAGTATTTGAGTATTATTAAAAAAAACCTCCGTGAAAGCGCCAGCAAACTCGGCTTGGGAGATCATTTTATCTTTCAACAAGATAATGATCCCAAACATACTGCTCACATTGTCAAGCTCTGGCTTCTGTATAATGTTCCAAAACAATTGCATACACCCCCGCAATCACCAGACCTCAACCCCATCGAACATTTGTGGGAGTTGCTGGACCGACGTATCCGTCAACATAGCATATCGTCCAAAAATATGCTCAAGGAAAAGCTGCTTGAGGAATGGCATAAAATTACTCCAGAAGATACGAAACGCTTGGTTGATTCAATGGGAAAACGAATGAGAGAAGTCATATTCAGACGAGGATACCCAACAAAATATTGACATTTCTTGTTTTTGTATTGTTTTGTTGTATTGTTATATGGTGTACGCAGACTTTTTGTGCGTTGTTTATGTGCCCTGTTATATAAATCCATTTTTTTTATGAATATTGTATCAGTTATGTTTGTTTTTTGTTTATGAATTAGTTAATGAAAGTAATTTAAGTGAAATCAATAAAAAAATATTTACATTATATGTTCGAATCGTTCGTTTTTTCATATTAAAGAAAGTCAAATAGTTTGTACGCAGACTTTTTGCACTAACTGTACTTTCATGCGGATGGTTGTGTTTTCCTGCGCTTATACAGGGTGTCCCACGAGCAGTGTGCCAAAAAGCTAGAGCGTGTAGGTCTGGCCAAGACAAGACAAGAAAAATCGTATGGGAGGGGGGGGTCTATTCCCCCCCGTTTAGCCGGCAGGGGCAATTCTCTAAAAAATTGACTTAATTTGGAAAAAAAATTATTAAAAATCAACAGTTACATCCACAATGCCGTGATATACTTTTTTGTAAAGCCAGAAACCTCTTCTTTCATCTTGTTTCTAAACGAAGCTGTTTTAAGGAATAGTTTTTGAGAAATTAATTTTCAAACTCAAAATTTTGAAAAAAAAATGAAAAAAAAAATTTCGAACTATTTTTTTTCAAAAATTGTATGTAATTAAGTACTAATTTTTTGTCAAAAATTCAATTCTCTTATTAGTTTTTAGTTAAAAACAGAAAACCGGATGCAAAAATGTTTTGTAGTTTTCGAGAAATTAAAAAAAAACCCGAACCATTTTTTTCTAAGAAAAATCTTTTTTTTGGTTTTAACGCGGCTGGACTTGTAGGCAAATTAATGTATGAAACATTGACATCTTTTTTATTATTTTTAAAAAAATTGGAGTTTTATGAGGATTCAATAAACTGACACAGTATTGGAATAACCCTGGATTAATCCTTTTTTTTCATTGATAACGCCTGAAAACTGACCTGCCAATTTCGTCTGGGTCCGCCCGCCGCCAATGGGTTCAACCGGCTAGGACCTTAAGACAATAAAACCGCAATTTTTGGATTTGGTCTGACGTAATCCCTCCCTTAGTACAAGGAGGATAGCTATTATGCTTGGAGTGCCCAAATCTAGAGTACGGAGAGTGCTTCATACCGAAAACTTACACCCGTACCATTTTAGGACAGTTCAAGAACTCACCTCAAACGACACGTTTTTGAGAGCAGAATTTTGTCGATCATTACTGCTTCGAAATGAAACTGAACGAAACAATTTTGGAAGGATATTCTGGACGGATGAAGCACAGTTTACCAGAGATGGGGTTACTAACTTCCACAATTTGCATCATTGAAGTAGCACCAATCTACACAACAAAAAACAAAATAAATCACAACACCGCTTTAGCTGTAATGTTTGGCTTGGTATTGTTGGACAAACTGTAATCGGGCCCCGGTTTTTGAATGCCGTTATTAATGGAGAATCATACAGATAATTTCATCATAGCAGATAATTTAATCTACCAGCAAGATGGAGCACCAGCACACTACAGCTTACGGGTTAGAAACTGGCTGGATGATAATTTTAGTGACCGTTGGATAGGAAGAAAGGGCCCCACGGAATGGCCACCTAGATCACCAGATTTAACTCCTCTAGATTTTTATGTGTGGGAATTCATGAAGAATTATGTTTACGAAGTGGAAATAGTATCTTTGGAACGACTGAAAGCACGGATTGAAGTCGCTGGAATCAAATTGTTTGACTTATGTGCAGCCATTAGAAGGAGATATAATCTTTGCCTTCTAAAAAATGGGGATCATATTGAAAATTGATTATAATAAAACTCCAAATTTTTTAAAAATAATAATAAAGAGGTCATACATTAATTTGCCTACAAGTCCAGCCGCGTTAAAACCAAAAAAAAGATTTTTCTTAGAAAAAAATGGTTCGGGTTTTTTTTTAATTTCTCGAAAACTACAAAACATTTTTGCATCCGGTTTTCTGTTTTTAACTAAAAACTAATAAGAGAATTGAATTTTGGACAAAAAATTAGTACTTAATTACATACAATTTTGAAAAAAAATAGTTCGAAATTTTTTTTTTTCATTTTTTTTTCAAAATTTTGAGTTTGAAAATTAATTTCTCAAAAACTATTCCTTAAAACAACTTCGCTTAGAAACAAGATGAAAGAAGAGGTTTCTGGCTTTACAAAAAAGTATATCACGGCATTGTGGATGTAACTGTTGATTTTTAATAATTTTTGTTCCAAATTATGTCAATTTTTTAGAAAATTGCCCCTCCCGGCTAAACGGGGGGGAATAGACCCCCCCCCTCCCATACGATTTTTTTCTTGTCTTGACCAGACCTACACGCTCTAGCTTTTTGGCACACTGCTCGTGGGACACCCTGTATATCGACTCCATTTTTACTTTGTATTTTGATATTTAACTTTTAGCTTTTATAATTTTTGACAACTTTGCATACGATTTGGATCATTCTTTGGACTTATTATTATATATTGATTGTTGAGGGGTTGTCATACGATTTTGAATAGGAAAAATGGATTCTGTACCAGCTGCATAAAAACATGCGGTAAATCTAGGCGATATGGTGAAAAGATAAGAATGTTTAAGTTTCCTCCCTATGACTCAGCTATGGGTCAAATTTGGCGAGAAAAATGTAATATTAAAAATGTAAATAGGCACTACCATAAGTGACAGCATCATTGCCAAAATCACTATCGTCACCTTCATTAATATCATCACCACTATTGCCCTCATCACCATTACCCTCACAATTACCGCCACCGTCATAACTATTATCACCATCATCATCATAATCGCCATCATCACAATCATCAGCTTCACCAGCATCATCAGCATCATCACCATCATCGTCATCATCAAAATCATCACCATCACCACCATCACCATCATCATCATCATCATCATCATCACCATCATCACCATCATCACCATCATCACCATCATCACCATCATCACCATCATCACCATCATCACCATCATCACCATCATCACCATCATCACCATCATCACCATCATAACCATCATCACCATCATCACCATCATCACCATCATCACCATCATCACCATCATCACCATCATCACCATCATCACCATCATCACCATCATCACCATCATCACCATCATCACCATCATCACCATCATCACCATCATCACCATCATCACCATCATCACCATCATCACCATCATCACCATCATCACCATCATCACCATCATCACTATCATTATCGTCATCATCATCTCCACCGTCACCATTATCACAATCATCATCATTATCACTGTCACCATCGTCACAATCATCACCGCCACTATCATTGTCACCATCAGCATCACCATCACCATCACCATCGTCAGCATCACCAGCATCATCACCATCAGCACCATCATCACCATCATCACCATCGTCACCATCATCATCATAATCGCCATCATCACCATACTCACCATCAGTACCATCATCAGCATCATCAGCATCATCACCATCATCAACATCATCACCATCATCAACATCATCACCATCATCACCATCATCACCATCATCACCATCATCACCATCATCACCATCATCACCATCATCTCCATCATCACCATCATCACCATCATCACCATCATCACCATCATCACCATCATCACCATCATCACCATCACCACCATCATCACCATCATCATCATAATCGAAATCATCATCATAATCGCCATCTTCACCATCATCACCATCATCACCATCATCACCATCATCACCATCATCGCCATCATCACCGTCATCACCATCACCACCATCATTACCATCATCACCATCATCACCATCATCACCATCATCACCATCATCACCATCATCACCATCATCACCATCATCACCATCATCACCATCATCACCATCATCACCATCATCACCATCATCGCCATCATCACCATCACCACCATCATTACCATCATCACCCTCATCACCATCATCATCATAATCGAAATCATCATCATAATCGCCATCTTCACCATCATCACCATCATCACCATCATCACCATCATCACCATCATCACCATCATCGCCATCATCACCGTCATCACCATCACCACCATCATCACCATCATCACCATCATCACCATCATCACCATCATCACCATCATCACCATCATCACCATCATCACCATCATATCACCATCATCACCATCATCACCATCTTCACCATCATCACCATCATCACCGTCATCACCATCATCGCCATCATCACCGTCATCACCATCACCACCATCATTACCATCATCACCATCATCACCATCATCACCATCATCACCATCATTATCACTGTCACCATCGTCACAATCATCACCGCCACTATCATTGTCACCATCAGCATCACCATCACCATCACCATCGTCAGCATCACCAGCATCATCACCATCAGCACCATCATCACCATCATCACCATCGTCACCATCATCATCATAATCGCCATCATCACCATACTCACCATCAGTACCATCATCAGCATCATCACCATCATCAACATCATCACCATCATCACCATCATCACCATCATCACCATCATCACCATCATCACCATCATCACCATCATCTCCATCATCACCATCATCACCATCATCACCATCATCACCATCATCACCATCATCACCATCATCACCATCACCACCATCATCACCATCATCACCATCATCACCATCATCACCATCATCACCATCATCACCATCATCACCATCATCACCATCATCACCATCATCACCATCATCACCATCATCACCATCATCACCATCATCACCATCATCACCATCATCACCATCATCACCATCATCACCATCATCACCATCATCACCGTCATCGCCATCATCATCATCATCACCCTCATCACTTTCATCACCCTCATCACCATCATCATCATAATCGAAATCATCATCATAATCGCCATCATCACCATCATCACCATTATCACCATCATCACCATCATCACCATCATCACCATCATCACCATCATCACCATCATCACCATCATCACCATCATCACCATCATCACCATCATCACCATCATCACCATCATCACCATCATCACCATCATCACCATCATCACCATCATCACCATCATCATCATAATCGAAATCATCATCATAATCGCCATCATCACCATCATTACCATCATCACCATCTTCACCATCATCACCATCATCACCATCATCACCATCATCACCGTCATCGCCATCATCATCATCATCACCCTCATCACCCTCATCACCATCATCATCATAATCGAAATCATCATCATAATCGCCATCTTCACCATCATCACCATCATCACCATCATCACCATCATCACCATCATCACCATCATCACCATCATCACCATCATCACCATCATCACCATCATCACCATCATCACCATCATCACCATCATCGCCATCATCACCATCACCACCATCATTACCATCATCACCCTCATCACCATCATCATCATAATCGAAATCATCATCATAATCGCCATCTTCACCATCATCACCATCATCACCATCATCACCATCATCACCATCATCGCCATCATCACCGTCATCACCATCACCACCATCATTACCATCATCACCATCATCACCATCATCACCATCATCACCATCATCACCATCATCACCATCATCACCATCATCACCATCATCACCATCATCACCATCATCACCATCATCACCATCATCACCGTCATCGCCATCATCATCATCATCACCCTCATCACTTTCATCACCCTCATCACCATCATCATCATAATCGAAATCATCATCATAATCGCCATCATCACCATCATCACCATTATCACCATCATCACCATCATCACCATCATCACCATCATCACCATCATCACCATCATCACCATCATCACCATCATCACCATCATCACCATCATCACCATCATCACCATCATCACCATCATCACCATCATCACCATCATCACCATCATCACCATCATCACCATCATCACCATCATCACCATCATCACCATCATCACCATCATAACCATCATCACCATCATCACCATCATCACCATCATCACCATCATCACCATCATCACCATCATCACCATCATCACCATCATCACCATCATCACCATCATCACCATCATCACCATCATCACCATCATCACCATCATCACCATCATCACCATCATCACCATCATCACCATCATCACCATCATCACCATCATCACCATCATCACTATCATTATCGTCATCATCATCTCCACCGTCACCATTATCACAATCATCATCATTATCACTGTCACCATCGTCACAATCATCACCGCCACTATCATTGTCACCATCAGCATCACCATCACCATCACCATCGTCAGCATCACCAGCATCATCACCATCAGCACCATCATCACCATCATCACCATCGTCACCATCATCATCATAATCGCCATCATCACCATACTCACCATCAGTACCATCATCAGCATCATCAGCATCATCACCATCATCAACATCATCACCATCATCAACATCATCACCATCATCACCATCATCACCATCATCACCATCATCACCATCATCACCATCATCACCATCATCTCCATCATCACCATCATCACCATCATCACCATCATCACCATCATCACCATCATCACCATCATCACCATCACCACCATCATCACCATCATCATCATAATCGAAATCATCACCATCATCACCATCATCACCATCATAACCATCATCACCATCATCACCATCATCACCATCATCACCATCATCACCATCATCACCATCATCACCATCATCACCATCATCACCATCATCACCATCATCACCATCATCACCATCATCACCATCATCACCATCATCACCATCATCACCATCATCACCATCATCACCATCATCACCATCATCACCATCATCACCATCATCACTATCATTATCGTCATCATCATCTCCACCGTCACCATTATCACAATCATCATCATTATCACTGTCACCATCGTCACAATCATCACCGCCACTATCATTGTCACCATCAGCATCACCATCACCATCACCATCGTCAGCATCACCAGCATCATCACCATCAGCACCATCATCACCATCATCACCATCGTCACCATCATCATCATAATCGCCATCATCACCATACTCACCATCAGTACCATCATCAGCATCATCAGCATCATCACCATCATCAACATCATCACCATCATCAACATCATCACCATCATCACCATCATCACCATCATCACCATCATCACCATCATCACCATCATCACCATCATCTCCATCATCACCATCATCACCATCATCACCATCATCACCATCATCACCATCATCACCATCATCTCCATCATCACCATCATCACCATCATCACCATCATCACCATCATCACCATCATCACCATCATCACCATCATAACCATCATCACCATCATCACCATCATCACCATCATCACCATCATCACCATCATCACCATCATCACCATCATCACCATCATCACCATCATCACCATCATCACCATCATCACCATCATCACCATCATCACCATCATCACCATCATCACCATCATCACCATCATCACCATCATCACCATCATCACCATCATCACCATCATCACTATCATTATCGTCATCATCATCTCCACCGTCACCATTATCACAATCATCATCATTATCACTGTCACCATCGTCACAATCATCACCGCCACTATCATTGTCACCATCAGCATCACCATCACCATCACCATCGTCAGCATCACCAGCATCATCACCATCAGCACCATCATCACCATCATCACCATCGTCACCATCATCATCATAATCGCCATCATCACCATACTCACCATCAGTACCATCATCAGCATCATCAGCATCATCACCATCATCAACATCATCACCATCATCAACATCATCACCATCATCACCATCATCACCATCATCACCATCATCACCATCATCACCATCATCACCATCATCTCCATCATCACCATCACCACCATCATTACCATCATCACCCTCATCACCATCATCATCATAATCGAAATCATCATCATAATCGCCATCTTCACCATCATCACCATCATCACCATCATCACCATCATCACCATCATCACCATCATCGCCATCATCACCGTCATCACCATCACCACCATCATCACCATCATCACCATCATCACCATCATCACCATCATCACCATCATCACCATCATCACCATCATCACCATCATATCACCATCATCACCATCATCACCATCTTCACCATCATCACCATCATCACCGTCATCACCATCATCGCCATCATCACCGTCATCACCATCACCACCATCATTACCATCATCACCATCATCACCATCATCACCATCATCACCATCATTATCACTGTCACCATCGTCACAATCATCACCGCCACTATCATTGTCACCATCAGCATCACCATCACCATCACCATCGTCAGCATCACCAGCATCATCACCATCAGCACCATCATCACCATCATCACCATCGTCACCATCATCATCATAATCGCCATCATCACCATACTCACCATCAGTACCATCATCAGCATCATCACCATCATAACCATCATCACCATCATCACCATCATCACCATCATCACCATCATCACCATCATCACCATCATCGCCATCATCACCGTCATCACCATCACCACCATCATCACCATCATCACCATCATCACCATCATCACCATCATCACCATCATCACCATCATCACCATCATCACCATCATATCACCATCATCACCATCATCACCATCAGCACCATCATCACCATCATCACCATCGTCACCATCATCATCATAATCGCCATCATCACCATACTCACCATCAGTACCATCATCAGCATCATCACCATCATCAACATCATCACCATCATCACCATCATCACCATCATCACCATCATCACCATCATCACCATCATCACCATCATCTCCATCATCACCATCATCACCATCATCACCATCATCACCATCATCACCATCATCACCATCATCACCATCACCACCATCATCACCATCATCACCATCATCACCATCATCACCATCATCACCATCATCACCATCATCACCATCATCACCATCATCACCATCACCACCATCACCATCATCATCATCATCATCATCATCACCATCATCACCATCATCACCATCATCACCATCATCACCATCATCACCATCATCACCATCATCACCATCATCACCATCATCACCATCATCACCATCATCACCATCATAACCATCATCACCATCATCACCATCATCACCATCATCACCATCATCACCATCATCACCATCATCACCATCATCACCATCATCACCATCATCACCATCATCACCATCATCACCATCATCACCATCATCACCATCATCACCATCATCACCATCATCACCATCATCACCATCATCACCATCATCACCATCATCACCATCATCACCATCATCACCATCATCACTATCATTATCGTCATCATCATCTCCACCGTCACCATTATCACAATCATCATCATTATCACTGTCACCATCGTCACAATCATCACCGCCACTATCATTGTCACCATCAGCATCACCATCACCATCACCATCGTCAGCATCACCAGCATCATCACCATCAGCACCATCATCACCATCATCACCATCGTCACCATCATCATCATAATCGCCATCATCACCATACTCACCATCAGTACCATCATCAGCATCATCAGCATCATCACCATCATCAACATCATCACCATCATCAACATCATCACCATCATCACCATCATCACCATCATCACCATCATCACCATCATCACCATCATCACCATCATCTCCATCATCACCATCATCACCATCATCACCATCATCACCATCATCACCATCATCACCATCATCACCATCATCACCATCACCACCATCATCACCATCATCATCATAATCGAAATCATCATCATAATCGCCATCTTCACCATCATCACCATCATCACCATCATCACCATCATCACCATCATCGCCATCATCACCGTCATCACCATCACCACCATCATTACCATCATCACCATCATCACCATCATCACCATCATCACCATCATCACCATCATCACCATCATCACCATCATCACCATCATCACCATCATCACCATCATCACCATCATCGCCATCATCACCATCACCACCATCATTACCATCATCACCCTCATCACCATCATCATCATAATCGAAATCATCATCATAATCGCCATCTTCACCATCATCACCATCATCACCATCATCACCATCATCACCATCATCACCATCATCGCCATCATCACCGTCATCACCATCACCACCATCATCACCATCATCACCATCATCACCATCATCACCATCATCACCATCATCACCATCATCACCATCATCACCATCATATCACCATCATCACCATCATCACCATCTTCACCATCATCACCATCATCACCGTCATCACCATCATCGCCATCATCACCGTCATCACCATCACCACCATCATTACCATCATCACCATCATCACCATCATCACCATCATCACCATCATTATCACTGTCACCATCGTCACAATCATCACCGCCACTATCATTGTCACCATCAGCATCACCATCACCATCACCATCGTCAGCATCACCAGCATCATCACCATCAGCACCATCATCACCATCATCACCATCGTCACCATCATCATCATAATCGCCATCATCACCATACTCACCATCAGTACCATCATCAGCATCATCACCATCATCAACATCATCACCATCATCACCATCATCACCATCATCACCATCATCACCATCATCACCATCATCACCATCATCTCCATCATCACCATCATCACCATCATCACCATCATCACCATCATCACCATCATCACCATCATCACCATCACCACCATCATCACCATCATCACCATCATCACCATCATCACCATCATCACCATCATCACCATCATCACCATCATCACCATCATCACCATCATCACCATCATCACCATCATCACCATCATCACCATCATCACCATCATCACCATCATCACCATCATCACCATCATCACCATCATCACCATCATCACCGTCATCGCCATCATCATCATCATCACCCTCATCACTTTCATCACCCTCATCACCATCATCATCATAATCGAAATCATCATCATAATCGCCATCATCACCATCATCACCATTATCACCATCATCACCATCATCACCATCATCACCATCATCACCATCATCACCATCATCACCATCATCACCATCATCACCATCATCACCATCATCACCATCATCACCATCATCACCATCATCACCATCATCACCATCATCACCATCATCACCATCATCATCATAATCGAAATCATCATCATAATCGCCATCATCACCATCATTACCATCATCACCATCTTCACCATCATCACCATCATCACCATCATCACCATCATCACCGTCATCGCCATCATCATCATCATCACCCTCATCACCCTCATCACCATCATCATCATAATCGAAATCATCATCATAATCGCCATCTTCACCATCATCACCATCATCACCATCATCACCATCATCACCATCATCACCATCATCACCATCATCACCATCATCACCATCATCACCATCATCACCATCATCACCATCATCACCATCATCGCCATCATCACCATCACCACCATCATTACCATCATCACCCTCATCACCATCATCATCATAATCGAAATCATCATCATAATCGCCATCTTCACCATCATCACCATCATCACCATCATCACCATCATCACCATCATCGCCATCATCACCGTCATCACCATCACCACCATCATTACCATCATCACCATCATCACCATCATCACCATCATCACCATCATCACCATCATCACCATCATCACCATCATCACCATCATCACCATCATCACCATCATCACCATCATCACCATCATCGCCATCATCACCATCACCACCATCATTACCATCATCACCCTCATCACCATCATCATCATAATCGAAATCATCATCATAATCGCCATCTTCACCATCATCACCATCATCACCATCATCACCATCATCACCATCATCACCATCATCGCCATCATCACCGTCATCACCATCACCACCATCATCACCATCATCACCATCATCACCATCATCACCATCATCACCATCATCACCATCATCACCATCATCACCATCATATCACCATCATCACCATCATCACCATCTTCACCATCATCACCATCATCACCGTCATCACCATCATCGCCATCATCACCGTCATCACTATCACCACCATCATTACCATCATCACCATCATCACCATCATCACCATCATCACCATCATCACCATCATCACCATCATCACCATCATCACCATCATCACCATCATCACCATCATCACCATCATCACCATCATCACCATCATATCACCATCATCACCATCATCACCGTCTTCACCATCATCACCATCATCACCGTCATCACCATCATCACCATCATCACCATCATATCACCATCATCACCATCATCACCATCTTCACCATCATCACCATCATCACCATCATCACCATCATCACCATCATCACCATCATCATCATAATCGAAATCATCATCATAATCGCCATCATCACCATCATTACCATCATCACCATCTTCACCATCATCACCATCATCACCATCATCACCATCATCACCATCATCACCGTCATCGCCATCATCATCATCATCACCATCATCACCATCATCACCATCATCACCATCATCACCATCATCACCATCATCACCATCATCGCCATCATCACCGTCATCACCAACACCACCATCATTACCATCATCACCATCATCACCATCATCACCATCATCACCATCATCACCATCATCACCATCATATCACCATCATCACCATCATCACCATCTTCACCATCATCACCATCTTCACCATCATCACCATCATCACCGTCATCACCATCATCGCCATCATCACCGTCATCACCATCACCACCATCATTACCATAATCACCATCATCACCATCATCACCATCATCACCATCATCACCATCATCACCATCATCACCATCATCACCATCTTCACCATCATCACCATCATCACCGTCATCGCCATCATCATCATCATCACCCTCATCACTTTCATCACCCTCATCACCATCATCATCATAATCGAAATCATCATCATAATCGCCATCATCACCATCATTACCATCATCACCATCTTCACCATCATCACCATCATCACCATCATCACCGTCATCGCCATCATCATCATCATCACCCTCATCACCCTCATCACCCTCATCACCATCATCATCATAATCGAAATCATCATCATAATCGCCATCTTCGCCATCATCACCATCATCACCATCATCACCATCATCACCATCATCACCATCATCACCATCATCGCCATCATCGCCATCATCACCGTCATCACCATCACCACCATCATTACCATCATCACCATCATCACCCTCATCACCATCATAATCATAATCGAAATCATCATCATAATCGCCATCTTCACCATCATCACCATCATCACCATCATCACCATCATCACCATCATCACCATCATCACCATCATCACCATCATCACCATCATCACCATCATCACCATCATCACCATCATCACCATCATCACCATCATCACCATCATCACCATCATCACCATCACCACCATCATTACCATCATCACCATCATCACCATCATCACCATCATCACCATCATCACCATCATCACCATCATCACCATCATCACCATCATCACCATCATCACCATCATCACCATCATCACCATCATCACCATCATCACCATCATCACCATCATCACCATCATCACCATCATCACCATCATCACCATCATCACCATCATCACCATCATCACCATCATCACCGTCATCGCCATCATCATCATCATCACCCTCATCACTTTCATCACCCTCATCACCATCATCATCATAATCGAAATCATCATCATAATCGCCATCATCACCATCATCACCATTATCACCA
This sequence comes from Merodon equestris, assembly GCA_958301585.1. NCBI lineage: Eukaryota > Metazoa > Arthropoda > Insecta > Diptera > Syrphidae > Merodon > Merodon equestris. The sequence continues at coordinate 16,672,294 of OY284416.1, read as the reverse complement.
TCATCACCATCATCACCATCATCACCATCATCACCATCATCACCATCATCACCATCATCACCATCATCACCATCATCACCATCATCACCATCATCACCATCATCACCATCATCACCATCATCACCATCATCACCATCATCACCATCATCACCATCATCATCATAATCGAAATCATCATCATAATCGCCATCATCACCATCATTACCATCATCACCATCTTCACCATCATCACCATCATCACCATCATCACCATCATCACCGTCATCGCCATCATCATCATCATCACCCTCATCACCCTCATCACCATCATCATCATAATCGAAATCATCATCATAATCGCCATCTTCACCATCATCACCATCATCACCATCATCACCATCATCACCATCATCACCATCATCACCATCATCACCATCATCACCATCATCACCATCATCACCATCATCACCATCATCACCATCATCGCCATCATCACCATCACCACCATCATTACCATCATCACCCTCATCACCATCATCATCATAATCGAAATCATCATCATAATCGCCATCTTCACCATCATCACCATCATCACCATCATCACCATCATCACCATCATCGCCATCATCACCGTCATCACCATCACCACCATCATTACCATCATCACCATCATCACCATCATCACCATCATCACCATCATCACCATCATCACCATCATCACCATCATCACCATCATCACCATCATCACCATCATCACCATCATCGCCATCATCACCATCACCACCATCATTACCATCATCACCCTCATCACCATCATCATCATAATCGAAATCATCATCATAATCGCCATCTTCACCATCATCACCATCATCACCATCATCACCATCATCACCATCATCACCATCATCGCCATCATCACCGTCATCACCATCACCACCATCATCACCATCATCACCATCATCACCATCATCACCATCATCACCATCATCACCATCATCACCATCATCACCATCATCACCATCATATCACCATCATCACCATCATCACCATCTTCACCATCATCACCATCATCACCGTCATCACCATCATCGCCATCATCACCGTCATCACCATCACCACCATCATTACCATCATCACCATCATCACCATCATCACCATCATCACCATCATCACCATCATCACCATCATCACCATCATCACCATCATCACCATCATCACCATCATCACCATCATCACCATCATCACCATCATCACCATCATATCACCATCATCACCATCATCACCGTCTTCACCATCATCACCATCATCACCGTCATCACCATCATCACCATCATCACCATCATATCACCATCATCACCATCATCACCATCTTCACCATCATCACCATCATCACCATCATCACCATCATCACCATCATCACCATCATCACCATCATCATCATAATCGAAATCATCATCATAATCGCCATCATCACCATCATTACCATCATCACCATCTTCACCATCATCACCATCATCACCATCATCACCATCATCACCATCATCACCATCATCACCGTCATCGCCATCATCATCATCATCACCATCATCACCATCATCACCATCATCACCATCATCACCATCATCACCATCATCACCATCATCGCCATCATCACCGTCATCACCAACACCACCATCATTACCATCATCACCATCATCACCATCATCACCATCATCACCATCATCACCATCATCACCATCATATCACCATCATCACCATCATCACCATCTTCACCATCATCACCATCTTCACCATCATCACCATCATCACCGTCATCACCATCATCGCCATCATCACCGTCATCACCATCACCACCATCATTACCATAATCACCATCATCACCATCATCACCATCATCACCATCATCACCATCATCACCATCATCACCATCATCACCATCTTCACCATCATCACCATCATCACCGTCATCGCCATCATCATCATCATCACCCTCATCACTTTCATCACCCTCATCACCATCATCATCATAATCGAAATCATCATCATAATCGCCATCATCACCATCATTACCATCATCACCATCTTCACCATCATCACCATCATCACCATCATCACCGTCATCGCCATCATCATCATCATCACCCTCATCACCCTCATCACCCTCATCACCATCATCATCATAATCGAAATCATCATCATAATCGCCATCTTCGCCATCATCACCATCATCACCATCATCACCATCATCACCATCATCACCATCATCACCATCATCGCCATCATCGCCATCATCACCGTCATCACCATCACCACCATCATTACCATCATCACCATCATCACCCTCATCACCATCATAATCATAATCGAAATCATCATCATAATCGCCATCTTCACCATCATCACCATCATCACCATCATCACCATCATCACCATCATCACCATCATCACCATCATCACCATCATCACCATCATCACCATCATCACCATCATCACCATCATCACCATCATCACCATCATCACCATCATCACCATCATCACCATCACCACCATCATTACCATCATCACCATCATCACCATCATCACCATCATCACCATCATCACCATCATCACCATCATCACCATCATCACCATCATCACCATCATCACCATCATCACCATCATCACCATCATCACCATCATCACCATCATCACCATCATCACCATCATCACCATCATCACCATCATCACCATCATCACCATCATCACCATCATCACCATCATCACCATCATCACCATCATCACCATCATCACCATCATCACCATCATCGCCATCATCACCGTCATCACCATCACCACCATCATTACCATCATCACCATCATCACCATCATCACCATCATCACCATCATCACCATCATCACCATCATCACCATCATATCACCATCATCACCATCATCACCATCTTCACCATCATCACCATCATCACCGTCATCACCATCATCGCCATCATCACCGTCATCACCATCACCACCATCATTACCATCATCACCATCATCACCATCATCACCGTCATCACCATCATCGCCATCATCACCGTCATCACCATCACCACCATCATTACCATCATCACCATCATCACCATCATCACCATCATCACCATCATCACCATCATCACCATCATATCACCATCATCACCATCATCACCACCATCACCATCATCACCATCATCACCATCATCGCCATCATCATCATCATCACCCTCATCACTTTCATCACCCTCATCACCATCATCACCATCATCGCCATCATCACCGTCATCACCATCATCACCATCATCACAATCATCACCATCATCACCATCATCACCATCATCACCATCATCACGATCATCACCATCATCACCATCATCACCATCATCACCATCATCACCATCATCACCATCATCACCATCATCGCCATCATCACCGTCATCACCATCACCACCATCATCACAATCATCACCATCATCACCATCATCACCATCATTGACCCCTCACGGTCATTGACCTAATCAAGGTCATTGACCCCTCAAGGTCATTGACCTAATCAAGGTCATTGACCCCTCAAGGTCATTGACCCCTCAAGGTCATTGACCTCACCAAGGTCATTGACCCCTCAAGGTCATTGACCCCTCAAGGTCATTGACCTCATCAAGGTCATTGACCCCTCAAGGTCATTGACCTCATCAAGGTCATTGACCCCTCAAGGTCATTGAACCCACCGAGGTCATTGAACCCACCGAGGTCATTGAACCCACCGAGGTCATTGACCCGACCTTAATGAGGTCAATGACCTTGAGGGGTCAATGACCTTGAGGGGTCAATGACCTTGAGGGGTCAATGACCTTGAGGGGTCAATGACCTTGAGGGGTCAATGACCTTGGTGAGGTCAATGACCTTGAGGGGTCAATGATGGTGATGATGGTGATGATGGTGATGATGGTGATGATGGTGATGATGGTGATGATGGTGATGATGGTGATGATGGTGATGGTGATGATGGTGATGATGGTGATGATGGTGATGATGCTGATGATGTTGATGATGGTGATGATGGTGATGATGCTGATGATGCTGATGATGCTGATGATGGTGATGATGGTGATGATGGTGATGATGGTGATGATGGTGATGATGGTGATGATGGTGATGGTGGTGATGATGGTGATGATGGTGATGATGGTGATGATGGTGATGATGGTGATGATGATGATGATGGTGATGATGTTGATGAGGGTGATGATTTTGATGATGACGATGATGGTGATGATGCTAATGATGCTGGTGAAGCTGATGATGGTGATGATGCTGATGATGCTGATGATGGTGATGAGTGCGGTGATGGTGATGATGGTGACGGTGGCGATTTTGGTGATGATGGTAATGATGGTGAGGATGGTGATGATGGCGATTATGATGATGATGGTGACGATGGTGATGATGGTGATGATGGTGATGACGGTGATGATGGTGATGATGGTGATGATGGTGATGATGGTGATGATGGTGATGATGGTGATGATGGTGATGATGGTGATGATGGTGATGACGGTGACAGTGATAGTGGCGGTGATTGTTGTGACGATGGTGACAGTGATAATGATGATGATTGTGATAATGGTGAGGGTGGAGATGATGATGACGATAATGATAGTGATGATGGTGATGATGGTGATGACGGTGATGATGGTGATGATGGTGATGATGGTGATGATGGTGATGATGATGATGATGGTGATGATGGTGATGATGGTGATGATGGTGATGATGGTGATGATGGTGATGATGGTGATGATGGTGATGATGGTGATGATGGTGATGATGGTGATGATGGTGATGATGGTGATGATGGTGATGAGTGCGGTGATGGTGACGGTGGAGATTATGGTGACGATAATGATAGTGATGATGGTGATGATGGTGATGATGGTGATGATGGTGATGATGGTGATGATGGTGATGATGGTGATGATGGTGATGATGGTGATGATGGTGATGATGGTGATGATGGTGATGATGGTGATGATGGTGATGATGGTGATGATGGTGATGATGGTGATGATGGTGATGATGGTGATGATGGTGATGATGGTGATGATGGTGATGATGGTGATGATGGTGATGATGGTGATGATGGTGATGATGGTGATGATGGTGATGATGGTGATGATGGCGATGATGGTGATGATGGTGATGCTGGTGATGATGGTGATGATTTCGATTATGATGATGAGGGTGATGATGATGATGATGGCGATGACGGTGATGATGGTGATGATGGTGATGATGGTGATGATGGCGATGACGGTGATGATGGTGATGCTGGTGATGATGGTGATGATGGTGATGATGGTGATGATGGTGATGATGGTGATGATGGTGATGATGGTGATGATGGTGATGATGGTGATGATGGTGATGATGGTGATGATGGTGATGATGGTGATGATGGTGATGATGGTGATGATGGTGATGATGGTGATGATGGTGATGATGGTGATGATGGCGATGATGGTGATGATGGTGATGATGGTGATGATGGTGATGATGGTGATGATGGTGATGATGGTGATGATGGTGATGATGGTGATGATGGTGATGATGGTGATGATGGTGATGATGGTGATGATGGTGATGATGGTGATGATGGTGATGATGGTGATGATGGTGATGATGGTGATGATGGTGATGATGGTGATGATGGTGATAATGGTGATGAGTGCGGTGATGGTGACGGTGGTGATGATGGTGATTTTGGCAATGATGATGGTGATGATGGTGATTTTGGCAATGATGCTGTCACTTATGGTAGTGCCAACAATGATGGCGACAGACATAGATTCTATTGATGCTTATGTGGTGCTAGTGATGGTTTAGCTGAGGCTGTAGGTGGTAATTAACGGTGGAAAAAGAACCGGACAAGAGAGGATAAAAAAACAGACAATATCTCAGTACAGTTTGTAGTACATTTTTCAACTCAACTCTTTATGATATTCGCTTAACATTTATAGAGGATGGGGTGATGGACTTTGCGCTAGTGTAGAGTTTTGCCTTTATCGTTCGATATACAGAAACGGATTTCTTTATGGATTGGGTGTAAAATACGGTGGTGTCAGAAGGTGAAGCTACGATGTGATTATTAGCCTACAATTCGGCCAACCTGACCAGGTAATCGACCCGATTATCAATCAGCGGGCAAAACTCTTGCTAGGGGCAAAATCATCATTACAGTGAAAACTCTACGTTAAACATTCGTACTATTTTACTTACAATAGTTATGATGCAATTATAATTACTTTACTGGTAATGCGTTTAGGCACATATGGATATATGTATATACATATAATAAATCTAAGTTTTAATTCATTATTTATACAGTTCATACAGATAAATGTTTGTTTATAAAATTGTGTCGAACAATGTGGGATTATCTTACGTAATATACATACATACATATGTACATACATATACAGGGCGTCACACGAGCAGTGTGCCAAAAAGCTAGAGCGTGTAGGTCTGGTCAAGATAAGAAAAAATCGTATGAGAGGGGGGGGTCTATTCCCCCCGTTTAGCCGGAAGGGGCAATTTTCTAAAAACAACTGACTTAATTTGGAAAAAAAATTATTAAAAATCAACAGTTACATCCACAATGCCGTAATGTACTTTTTTGTAAAGCCAGAAACCGCTTCTTTCATCCTGTTTTTAAGCAAATCTGTTTTAAGGAATAGTTTTTGAGAAATTAATTTTCAAACTCAAAATTTTGCAAAAAAAATTAAAAAAAAAAAATTTCGAACTACTTTTTTTCAAAATTGTATGTAATTAAGTACTAATTTTTTTCAAAAATTGAATTCTCTTGTTAGTTTTTATTTAAAAACAGAAAACCGGATGCAAAAATGTCTTGTAGTTTTTGAGAAATTAAAAAAAACCCAAACCATTTTTTTCTAAGAACCTTTTTTTTGGTTTTAACGCGACTGGACTTGTAGGCAAATTAATTTTAAAAAATTCGGAGTTTTATGAGGATACAATAAAGAGACACAGTATTGGAATAACCCTGGATTAATCCTTTTTTCTCATTGATAACGCCTGAAAACTGACCTGCCAATTTCGTCTCGGTCCGCCCGCCGCCAGTGGGTTCTACCCGCTAGGACCTTAAGACAATAAAACCGCAATTTTTCTTTATGAAAAACAAAATATTTGCAACTAAAATGTAAATAAATGTAAAAAAAAGGCAAATAATTCGAAATTTTTTTTTGCAAAATTTCGAGTTTGAAAATTAATTTCTCAAAAACTATTCCTTAAAACAGCTTTGTTTAAAAACAAGATAAAAGAAGAGGTTTCTGGCTTTACAAAAAGTATATCACGGCATTGTGGATGTAACTGTTGATTTTTAATATTTTTTTTTCCAAATTAATTCAATTTTTTAGAAAATTGCCCCTCCCGGCTAAACGGGTGGGAATAGACCCCCCCTCCCATACGATTTTTTTTTTGTCTTGACCAGACCTACACGCTCTAGCTTTTTGACATACTGCTCGTGGGACACCCTGTATATGTATGTATGTAGTGAAAAACAAAATTATATTTTAGTAGTATCAAGAATTCAGCAAATGAATAATAATACTCGTATACTTATACATGGTAAGCTTCTCCGTTTATTTCCGATTATCCTTCACAAAAATGGTTTGGGTTTAAGTCCACAAAATGAAAATATGAAAATAGAAAATTCAAATTTGTATTGTTATGAGGATCGCCACCTTGATTTGTATCAAGCTCAAAGTCTACTTCACACCTATATGGCCTCATATTAGCTGGCGATGATACACCTTTATATGCCATTCGCGTCAATTGTAGACCATCGATATCGGCGATGACGTAACGATCATTAGGAAGGACTTCTTTTACCTCATAAGGACCTCTGTATCTCGCGAATAGTTTTTTGTTAACACCAGGAGTTGTTACTACATTTTTTATCATAACATAATCACCCTTTTTATAAGTTAGTGGCTGCTTATGCCGTTTATCGTAGTATATCTGATTCTTTTCGATATTTCTTACGGCTTCGGCTCTTATGCTATCTATGTCCGCTCTTTTATCTTCTATTCTGTTAGTTAAAAACTCCATAATCTTATCGCAAAGTACCCCTTTTTGATTCCTACCAAACAAAAGCATGCTGGGTGTTAAGGATGAATTGAAAAACCAAATAAAAGTTCCGAATTCTGAGCTAGGCTAAAATTTCCTGCAATTTATTTTAATATATCTTTAACAAATTTAGCATGAATAATTTTAAATACTAACGTTTAGTATTGCGTAGTTTTCAATTCATTTATTGTAGGAACATTTTTCGCTTGAAAGAATAATAATAATTAAATCTGAAACCTTTTTCGTGACTTCAGGCCACGATACTTTCTATTTGAATAACAGGATGGAAAAATAGATTTGAAAGACACCGAGAAAGGAACAAAAAAGGAAGTTAGCATCCATTAATATTCTGATCGCCATCTAGTTGTTAATGCCTTTAGTTTTCGTGTTATCGGTGCTGTCGGTGTTGCCGTGATTCTCAACATTCCCCCCCGGTAAGATGGAAGGTTGAACCGTCTTACCAAAGGCCATAGAATCTGCAACATCAAGTACAGCTAGTTTTGAAACAGGTCGAACATATAATCCAGATTTCGTCTGGACGACGACACTTCTTATTTTACCATCACGACTCATGTTTAGTTCCAGTACACGACCTTTCGGCCATTCGTTTCTTTGTGTATTTTCATCAACAATTACCACTATGTCGTTTATGGCAATCTGCCGAGTGGGCTGGAACCACTTTGTTCGTCTGGTTAAGGTCGGAAGATACTCCCGAATCCATCTTCGCCAGAAAAACCTAGTAAATTGCTCAGCCATCATCCAATTTTGTTTTAAAACAATACCCTCGTCTTTTAACTCTCCTAAGGGTTTTGTTCCATTTGAAGAGCCAAGCAAAAAATGGTTGGGAGTTAAAGCTTCGTCGTCATCACAAGATATGGGTACATATGTCAATGGTCGTGAGTTGATTATACTTTCGACTTCGACCATCATTGTTTGAAGCAGCTCATCGTTCGGCTTTCTGGTGAAATTGATTTGCGAGAGCGTTTGTTTTATAGAACGAATCAACCGTTCCCAACATCCACCCATATGCGGAGCTGCAGGAGGAATGAATGACCATTTGACCCTTCCCTCACCTATACCTTCAACCAGCTTCTTACCATCTATTTGCTCAACAGCCGCTTGCAATTCTCGACTCGCACCACGAAAGTTTGTACCGTTGTCAGTATAAATTTGGATTGGAGTACCTCTTCTTGAAGCAAAGCGTTTCAAAGCCTGGATACAGGAACTTGTGGAAAGAGAGTGGGCAATTTCTACATGAATTGCTCTTATTGTAAGGCAGGTAAAAATTACACCCCACCGTTTCTCCACTCGTCGCCCTACTGTTACAAGCATTGGTCCAAAATAGTCGATGCCAACGTAAGAAAAAGGTTTAGTAAATGTTTTTAACCTCGCGGGTGGCAACTCGCCCATTACAGGAATCGCTGGTTCAGCTCTTTTGTTGCGACATACTTGGCATTTATGTTGTACCTTTTTAACCAATACACGCAAGGTAGGGATGTAAAACCTTTGGCGGACCTCGTTCACAACTGTTTCATTATATTGATGTTTAAATTTGCGGTGATAGTGATCTAAAATCATAAATGTTATATGGTGGTCCTTGGGAAGAACAACCGGCCTTTTGGTTTCAAAATCAATCCCACCTGCTGCATCTATTCTTCCAGAAATCCTCAACAGATTATGCTCGTCTAAGTACGGGGATAATTTATATAATGAGCTTGTCTTTTGAAGACAAACTCTGTTCTCAAATTTGGCTGCATGTAGAAGTCGTATCTCTTCACTGAATATATCACTTTGAGCTCGTCTCCATAGATAACGTTCTGCCTTGTCGATAAATTGTCGGAGTGTAAGATCTGGGTTTCGACTAAAGTACCATTCTATAAAAAGATAAACTCTTGCCATTGAATTGAGAAGTTTCCTCCAGTTTGTAAATTTGTAAACATTAATTATCCATCCTTGATGAGTGTCTTTAGTAGTGTGATAAAGGTGTTCAGATACTTCATTTTCTGGGGTTATAGAAGTAAGATCGCAACTTGGCCAAAACTGCTCTTTTGACCACAAGAAATCTGGGCCCCTATACCAGAGGCTTTGCGATGAAAAATCGAAGTTAATTCGGGATTTTGTTGCTTCGTCGGCAATATTTAGTTTAGATGGAACCCACTTCCATGATTCAGAGTGAGTTTTTTCAATAATTTCGGTAATTCTTAATGAAACGAATTGTTGAAACTTACGGCTTGGTGACCTTATCCAGTAAATTACGGTTTTTGAATCAGTCCAATATACTTGCCGAGTAAACTTAATGGAATGACTTTCAATTATTGTTGTTGCCAATCTACTTCCTAGAACTGCAGCTTCAAGTTCCATTCGTGGAATTGAAATGTGGCGTAAGGGTGCTACTTTGGTTTTTGCTGCTATTAAATGGACCTCGACTACTTCATCGCATATAACTCGGATATATGCAGCTGATGCTAAAGCCTCTGCACTCGCATCACAAAAAATGTGTAACTCTACACTGTTTGCATTAGCAAAATTATGGGTTGATACATATCTCCGAGGAATTCTAATATTGTTTATCTCTGGTAATAGCTGCAGCCATTTATACCAGATGGTGAAATGTTCGTCGCTTATTTTCTCGTCCCAATCAATACCAGATCTCCAAATTGATTGAAGTAAAATTTTTATGTTTACCAAAATATTAGCAATAAGACCTAAAGGATCATAAATTCTCATTAAAATTTGAAGAACTTCTCTTTTTGTTGGCTTTTCCGCACCGCTCATAACATCGCGATTTATTCGATTGCTGTTGAATATAAAAAACCACTCATCATTCTTTGGTGACCACCACAGACCCAAAACCTTTTCAGCGTTCGACAAAGATACATCGGAGAAGTTGTCAGTTACATGACAATTCAAATTGTCCAATAGATTAGAAGAGTTTGATCGAAAATTTCTGATTTCGAATCCACCTTTGCTATGCACATATATAACATCCTTGGCGATTTTCACTGCATCGGCGTCGCTATCGTAACTTGCAATAAAATCATCAACATAATGATCTCTTATGATAGCCTGAGCAGCTTCAGGAAATTGGAGGTTAAAGTCTTCCGCGTTACGATTTTTAACATATTGTGCACAAAAGGGCGACGAAGTTGCGCCAAATGTCATGACTTGAAGAATAAAGGTTTCAATTTTGTTTGTTGTCGTGTTACGCCAAAGAAATCGTTGTGCTTCCTGGTCTTCACCTTTAATTCGGACCTGGTGGAACATTTCTTTTATGTCCGCACACAGACCCACTTTTCTTTCCCTAAAACGGAACAAGACTCCGAGTAAGGGGGACGTTATATCGGGGCCAGTCAACAAAACTGAATTTAGTGAAATGCCATTTATCTTTGCTGCTGCATCCCACACGATGCGTACTTTATTTGGTTTATTCGGGTTAAGAACAGGAAAAATTGGTAAATACCATGTCTTTGCTGTAGCCTCAGATTTTGGATCGATTTTCCGAGCGTAACCTTTGGTTACGTAATCCTCAATTAAATTATTTATCAATAATTTGATATGTGGTTCCCTTACCAAGCGACGTTCTAAGCACAGCAGACGATTGTGGGCATAAATTTTACTTTCAGGTAATTTGATGTACTTGTTTTTCCAAAGTAGTGGAACTTCAAAATGACCATTTATTCTACGAGAATGTGTATTGAGTATTTTCAATGCTCTATCCTCTTCAAGCGACATAAGTAAAACTTTCTTCGTACCCATGTTCTCCATTAAAAAATAATCTTTTAAGGAATCGTTTAACAAAAAGTCATCACAATTGCGGCACGGACAAATTTCCAGCTGAAAGTTAAGGCTTAAGTTTTTTACTGAAGTTTTGTCACATGGACCAAATACCACCCAACCTAGGCGTGTTTTAGTAGCAACCGGTTCGTTTGCGTTGCCTTCTCGTGTTCGAAGTGGTATTCCCAAATTCCAATGCTTTAATCCTATTAAAATACGAGGTTTTGCATTATAAAATGATGCAATTGGAATACCTTTTAAATGTATATACCGTTCACCTAATTCCGCAGCATTGATAGTTTGTTGCGGTAAATCTAATTCCTCGACTGTACGTACGCCTTTAACCGAAAATGTATTCCTCGAGTTTCCTCCTGAGATATCCACATCAACTTTTCTTGAGTTACTTTCTTCTCGAACTATATTTGAAGTCCACTTTAACTGCAGTGGTAAAATGTCGCCTTTTAATTGTAATTCATCAGCTAGCTCCGATTCCATCAACGAGGTAGACGACCCATCGTCAAGAAATGCAAACGTCTCTATTTTTCTTTCTCTTCCGTACAAGGTGACGGGTAAAATTCTAAAGAGAACTGTGTTTTCCTTCAAGTGTGTATGACAATTTGATGGGACTTGTGCCACAATGGGTGATGACAGTGTGGGTGGTGCTGTTGAATTCGACTGAACGGTAGTTTCTCGGTTTGTTGGTGCATTCGGCTGCTTGTATGAAACATTATGGAGTAGTTTATGATGGCGATAGGCGCAGTTATTTTCCCCGCACAGCTGATTGGATAGACATCTGTTGCTATGGTAGCGAAGGCATGTTCGACATAAATGTTTTTCTTTTACAATCAACCATCGTTGCTGTACTGAGTAACTAAGAAACGTTTGACATTTAGTCACTGAGGAGCAATTTTTTTCGCAAATTTTGCATTTTTTTTCTGATGTTTCATTGTGGATGTTAAGACGTGAGCGTTCTTGTCGTGACTTCTGTTCCTGCCACGAATTTGCCGAAAACGATACATCATTTGCTGCTCTACCAACTTCAAACAACCAAGTACTAAATTGAGATAAGTTTATGATTGGAAGTGTTTGTTTGTACATGGACCAGTTGAGACGCAGATTAGGAGGTAATCTTTCTACTAACTCTTGCAACAATATCGGATTGTTCAAATGCGATGAGCAACCAGATACTTCCATTGTGGCACAAATACTTTCAACTTCAAGTGAGTATTTTACGATCGATTCTAACTTATATTCTTTAGGAAAAGGTTCGCTCTTAAGTTTGGCGACCAATGTGTTTATTATTATTTCAGGACGACCGAACATCATTTGTAATGTGTACATAATTTTTGCCACTTGACCGGGTTGTGACAACCGGCTTCGAACAACATCAAGAGCTTTTCCTTTCAAACTTGCCCGAAGACGAATAAGATTTTCTTCGGGCGAAAATCCACAAATCCTTGTGCTGCTCTCAAAGCTGCTGATGAATAAAGCCCAGTCCTCGGGATTTCCGTCAAATCGTGGAAGATCTTTTGGTGTGGACTGTCTTGCTGCCAATTGCCGACGTGTCAACGTTGGAACCTCTTCAAAATCATTTAAGACTTCGTGTGGATGGCCTGTAAGACCTTCCACACCATTGGTGTTATTGTCGTTTGCATTAAAGGTTAAATTTGGTTTTTTGTTTTGATTTTTTAACCAATTTTCCACCGCTTTTGAGGAAGTTGGAGGGCCATTTACGTCAACGTTGATATCATCCACGACATCATCATCGTCTTCGTCTTCAGAAAGATTATTCTCAAGAATCTGATATTTCTTCGCTAAGTACTTTTCTTGCAGAAGCCGTTCTTCTTCCAAGCGCTTAAGTTGCAAGGACATCCTTTTGCGAGATGAGGCTTTTGAACTTGTTGATATTGCCTTTGAAGGTGAGGGAATCTGTCTAGATGGCATGATATTTGATGCATCTGACTGAACTGCAGGTGCGATTGAATGTGCGGGATCGATTGGTGGTGCAGCTGACCGTGGCAACTGGCTACCACTTGGAGATCTAATTGCATTCGTTTCAGCGACTAAATCGCTAACACGTTTTGATTGCGGCGGAGTGCGATGCATTTGCTGGTTTTGTGAAGGCACAGGGAAAGAAAGATTCAAAGGTACTCACCTGGCTTGGCAATTGGGTGTCGAGAGGTTATGCACGTGGTCCGTATATGTGTTAGTTGAATTTGTGTTCAACACAAACTGTACAGTTTTTTAACTAGGTATCTTGAAAATTCGTTAAACGAAATTTTAGATTGTTAAGGATGAATTGAAAAACCAAATAAAAGTTCCGAATTCTGAGCTAGGCTAAAATTTCCTGCAATTTATTTTAATATATCTTTAACAAATTTAGCATGAATAATTTTAAATACTAACGTTTAGTATTGCGTAGTTTTCAATTCATTTATTGTAGGAACATTTTTCGCTTGAAAGAATAATAATAATTAAATCTGAAACCTTTTTCGTGACTTCAGGCCACGATACTTTCTATTTGAATAACAGGATGGAAAAATAGATTTGAAAGACACCGAGAAAGGAACAAAAAAGGAAGTTAGCATCCATTAATATTCTGATCGCCATCTAGTTGTTAATGCCTTTAGTTTTCGTGTTATCGGTGCTGTCGGTGTTGCCGTGATTCTCAACACTGGGTGTAAAACCTGTACTCCTACTCAAAGTATTATTATTAGCCAAGATAGAGTAGGCTATATGCTTGTCCCATTCCACAGTTGACTGAGCGTCGCATTCTTTCGCCAACATTGGAACAAGAATTCGGTTGATCCGCTCGACTTGCCCATTCGACTGGGGAGAATGTGTTGCAACTTTTGTATGTTCAACATTACTTTTGCTTAGAAATTCGGAAAATTCTTTAAATGTAAAGGATGATCCACGATCCGAAACTATTCTATTTGGCCTGGAATAGTTTTCGAAATATAAATTTAGACAAGCTATCACCTCTTTACTGGGTACAATTTAATAAACTTTGTAAAACCATCGATAACCAAGAAAATATACTTTTTCTGGGAACGTGAATTCGCCAAGCGGCCAAGGTGGTCAACGTATAGGCTATCAAAAGGAATATCTCCCTTAGGTATTGAGTGGAGATTACCTTGAAGTTTTCCAGACTCAGGAGAAAAATAGATACACTTGAGGCAACTCTTGAAGTACTGTCTTATTTTCTCCTTCATTTTCGGAAAGCAATAGCACAGAATAAATAGCATACAGAAGTCGCATCTCGGCCTGCTATGATTTTTCACTTTATGGTGCGGGCGGAACAACTGAAGGGAAGATCAAGCAACGAGAGAGCAAGCATGATCAGAGAGTAACAACCAGAGAGCAGCCACGATCAGAGAGAATCAACGTGAGAGCAATCTTAAAATGTTTATGTGTGTGTGTGTATTGTGTTGCTATCCAACGTCGTGAATGCACGTGGTGTTGACAAAATTTTGTTTCAAGTTTTAGATTTCTATATTTAGTTTTCTTCAGTTGAAAGTTGCGCTTGGTATTCGTACGCGTACTTTTGCGATGTAAACTAAAAGGGCCGGGTAACACCAATTAACGTTATTCCATTATTTGGGATTTTTGTGCAAATTTCAATCTGATATATGTATGTAGGAAAGAATAACCCAAAAACTTTAGTGCCACAGGATTTTAAGTTTGCGGGCTTTAGTAAAATTTTTTTTCTCTGAAGCCCACGAGCAATGCTTCCTCAAGAGTACTAAGATCATGAAGTCCAATATTATTTCCTTATGATCAGAACATGTGGAAAACCATTGCGGTGTGGCATTTTTGCATTTGGATTTTATCAAGTTTTTTATACCAACAGTTTGTGGTTGTGTGTCAAAAATATTGCTAAACACTGTAATATGTTTCTTGCTAATTTCCAAGAAAATTTGTGAAGGAGCAACGAGGTTACCAAAATCTTTAAGAGAATTGTAATTTTTATGAAATATGAAAAGTTCACTAGGAACTGTTAATACTTCGTCTTCTTTTCTCAATATAGAAACACAAATATCGCAGTTAATTTTCGGTATCATTTTATAGACCATATAACCTATGAAGTATCTTAAAGACGCCAAATCGATACTAAATTCCGAACAATTCTGAAAGTCATCATTTAATACGAAATCAGCAATGATTTCTATGTTAATATCTATTTCAGAGTTTTCGTTTCGACTGAGTTCTTCATTATTTGTATCAGCTAAGTCCATATTTGACAAAATATTTGAAAGCGTTTCAAATGTGGTATCACTCAGCTCTTCACAGTTACTATAAGAACTCAACTGCACTATATTTGCAGACATTAAGCGTGCTAATAAAGTGTGTTGATTTGCGCCAATCACTTCTCAAGTTCTGACATTGGTAAAAAAAAAGTTGAAATTCGGAGCTGTTCCGGTATTTAACTTAGAAGTTATTGAGGAAGATTACAAGTCGTTGGAGCTTGATTGTCCAGCTAAAAAGAGCCGAGCAAGTGACTCCGTAGATGGATGTTGTAATGACTGTGAAAAATATCTGAAATCAGCTAATTTTTACAGAAAAAAATATTACGACATGGTAGCAAAATATAAAAATCTCCAAAGCCGCAAACAAATAGCAACAAAATCAAGCGTATTTCAAACCATCGACTCTTTTCAAATAAGCAAGGAGTCAAAAACATTTTGCAAACTTCTTCTTAGTCCACGACCTAAAGAATATAAGCAAGATGTAAAAGATTTGGTTCAAAACATTTATTATGTCTCACAGTCAACGTACCAATTTTTGAAGAATAAATTGCATCTAAATTTGCCACATATCTGTACTGTTTATCGATGGGCCCCTGTAAATTCCCTACAACCAGGTTTTAAAAATAACGGTTTAGAGTTAATAAAAAAGAATGGACTTTCTACCGATTTACTAAAAAAGATAATATTACGAAATTTAGCAATTTTGAACAGTTTTGGCATCATAGTTAAAGTTGTAATTTGTGACCAAGGGTCCTCTAACAGGACGTGTTTCTTGGAATTGGGAGCTACTTTAGAAAAACCCTATTTTATGTATAATGGTAGTAAAACTTTCTGTGTATATGATTTTCCACATCTAATCAAATCATTAAGAAATGGTTGGCTTCAATGTGACCTTACAACACCAAAATGGAGTTGCTAGTTTTAAAGTAGTTAAGGAACTATAGGAAATAGAGTGCAAATCTAATACAAAAATGTGTCTTAAACTTACAAGCCAGCACATATTTCCGAACTCTTTCGAAAAAATGAAAGTAAAACTAGCCACCCAAATTTTTAGTAGGACTGTTCAAGCAGCAATTAAAACTGTTATTGAGACAGTAGGCTTTAAAAGTTGCTCAAAAGAAGTTTGTTTATCTACGGCATGCTTCATAGGAAATATTGACAAAATATTTGACTGCCTAAATAGTGGTTCGCTATTTTCAAAGAATTGTTATAAGTCTGCAATTCAACTTAACAGTCCATCACACGAATATATAAAATTCTTCCTTGAATACCTCAATGAAATCTCATTTGTTGACAAAAAGAAAAAAGTATTTTTTTTAGATGGAATGAAATTTACCTTAAACGCTGTATTACAATTAGTAGACGAGCTATTTCAAAAAAAATCCCAAATATTTTTTTTAATGACAAGAGCATTAAACCAAGATAAGCTCGAAAATATGTTCACGGTTCTTAGACAAAAGGGTGGAAATAATATTAACCCCTCAGTTGCTGATTCTTTTGTTGGAATATTACATTTTTCTCGCCAAATTTGACCCATAGCTGAGTCATAGGGAGGAAACTTAAACATTCTTATCTTTTCACCATATCGCCTAGATTTACCGCATGTTTTTATGCAGCATCGAACGCCGGACTTTTGGAAAATTTTACCAACAGCTGGTACAGAATCCATTTTTCCTATTCAAAATCGTATGACAACCCCTCAACAATCAATATATAATAATAAGTCCAAAGAATAATCCAAATCGTATGCAAAGTTGTCAAAAATTATAAAAGCTAAAAGTTAAATATCAAAATACAAAGTAAAAATGGAGTCGATATATAAGCGCAGGAAAACACAATCATCCGCATGAAAGTACAATTCCCAAGTGATTTCGAATCCAATCCACACAATCGAAAACAAGAGAAGCAATACAACACCATGCAAGCTTACGATAGAAGAAGCTATCAATGCATACACACGCACACACATTTGCATACACATCGTAAGCTGCTTTGCTCTCGTAAAAACAAAACCACCGAAAACGCACATGCGACTCTCTTTCGCTCGCACCAGCTTCTCAATTTTTTGTATACTCTCTTGCATGTTCTCATGCTTGTACTCTCTGTTCAATAGGGTGCCAATATTGGAATCCTAGAACAAAATTTGCTCCGTATGAGATGCAACTTCTGTATACTATTTATTCTGTGGTATTCGCACTTGACAGAGTTGCCACTACCATTAAAATTAGTGACAGAATTGTCACCACCATTGCCATCGGATTCATTGCCATCCATGTTCAATCCCTATCCGCACCAGCTTCAGTTAGACCATCACCAGCACCATATAAGCATCAATAGAATCTATATCTATCGCCATCATTGTTGGCACTACCATAAGTGACAGCATCATTGCCAAAATCACTATCGTCACCTTCATTAATATCATCACCACTATTGCCCTCATCACCATTACCCTCACAATTACCGCCACCGTCATAACTATTATCACCATCATCATCATAATCGCCATCATCACAATCATCAGCTTCACCAGCATCATCAGCATCATCACCATCATCACCATCATCACCATCATCACCATCATCACCATCATCACTATCATTATCGTCATCATCATCTCCACCGTCACCATTATCACAATCATCATCATTATCACTGTCACCATCGTCACAATCATCACCGCCACTATCATTGTCACCATCAGCATCACCATCACCACCATCACCATCACCATCATCATCATCATCATCATCATCACCATCATCACCATCATCACCATCATCACCATCATCACCATCATCACCATCATCACCATCATCACCATCATCACCATCATCACCATCATCACCATCATCACCATCATCACCATCATCACCATCATCACCATCATCACCATCATCACCATCATCACTATCATTATCGTCATCATCATCTCCACCGTCACCATTATCACAATCATCATCATTATCACTGTCACCATCGTCACAATCATCACCGCCACTATCATTGTCACCATCAGCATCACCATCACCATCGTCAGCATCACCAGCATCATCACCATCAGCACCATTATCACCATCATCACCATCGTCACCATCATCATCATAATCGCCATCATCACCATACTCACCATCATCATCATAATCGAAATCATCATCATAATCGCCATCATCACCATCATCACCATCATCACCATCTTCACCATCATCACCATCATCACCGTCATCGCCATCATCATCATCATCACCCTCATCACCATCATCACCCTCATCACCATCATCATCATAATCGAAATCATCATCATAATCGCCATCTTCACCATCATCACCATCATCACCATCATCACCATCATCACCATCATCACCATCATCACCATCATCACCATCATCACCATCATCACCATCATCACCATCATCACCATCATCACCATCATCACCATCATCGCCATCATCACCGTCATCACCATCACCACCATCATTACCATCATCACCATCATCACCATCATCACCATCATCACCATCATCACCATCATCACCATCATCACCATCATCACCATCATCACCATCATCACCATCATCACCATCATCACCATCATCACCATCATATCATCATCACCATCCTCACCATCATCACCATCATCACCATCATCACCAACATCACCATCATCACCATCATCACCATCATCACCATCATCACCATCATCACCATCATCACCATCATCACCATCATCACCATCATCACCATCATCACCATCATCACCATCATCACCATCATCACCATCATCACCATCATCACCATCACCACCATCATTACCATCATCACCATCATTACCATCATCACCATCATCACCATCATCACCATCATGACCATCATGACCATCATCACCATCATCACCATCATGACCATCATCACCATCATGACGATCATGACCATCATCACCATTATCACCATCGTCACCATCATCACCATCATCACCATCATCACCATCATCACCATCATCACCATCATCACCATCATCACCATCATCACCATCATCACCATCATCACCATCATGACCATCATCACCATCATCACCATCATCACCATCATCACCATCATCACCATCATCACCATCATCACCATCATCACCATCATCACCATCATCACCATCATCACCATCATCACCATCATCACCATCATCACCATCATCACCATCATCACCATCATCACCATCATCACCATCATCACCATCATCACCATCATCACCATCACCACCATCATCACCATCATCACCATCATCACCATCATCACCATCATCACCATCACCATCATCACCATCATCACCATCATCACCATCATCACCATCATCACCATCATCACCATCATCACCATCATCACCATCATCACCATCATCACAATCATCACCATCATCACCATCATCACCATCATCACCATCATCACCATCATCACCATCATCACCATCATCACCATCATCGCCATCATCGCCATCATCACCATCATCACCATCATCACCATCATCACCATCATCACCATCATCACCATCATCACCATCATCACCATCATCACCATCATCACCATCATCACCGTCATCACCATCATCACCATCATCACCATCATCACCATCATCACCATCATCACCATCATCACCATCATCACCATCATCACCATCATCACCATCATCACCATCATCACCATCATCACCATCGTCACCATCATCACTATAATCACCATCATCACCATCATCAACATCGTCACCATCGTCACCATCATCACCATCATCACCATCATCACCATCATCACCATCATCACCATCATCACCATCATCACCATCATCACCATCATCACCATCATCACCATCATCACCATCATCACCATCATCACCATCATCACCATCATCACCATCAACACCATCATCACCATCAACACCATCATCACCATCATCACCATCATCACCATCATCACCATCATCACCATCATCACCATCATCACCATCATCACCATCACCACCATCATTACCATCATCACCATCATCACCATCATCACCATCATCACCATCATGACCATCATGACCATCATCACCATCATCACCATCATGACCATCATCACCATCATGACCATCATGACCATCATCACCATTATCACCATCGTCACCATCATCACCATCATCACCATCATCACCATCATCACCATCATCACCATCATCACCATCATCACCATCATCACCATCATCACCATCATCACCATCATCACCATCATCACCATCATCACCATCATCACCATCATCACCATCATCACCATCATCACCATCATCACCATCATCACCATCATCACCATCATCACCATCATCACCATCATCACCATCATCACCATCATCACCATCATCACCATCATCACCATCATCACCATCATCACCATCATCACCATCATCACCATCATCACCATCATCACCATCATCACCATCATCACCATCATCACCATCATCACCATCATCACCATCACCACCATCATCACCATCATCACCATCATCACCATCATCACCATCATCACCATCATC
This sequence comes from Merodon equestris, assembly GCA_958301585.1. Classification (NCBI taxonomy): domain Eukaryota; kingdom Metazoa; phylum Arthropoda; class Insecta; order Diptera; family Syrphidae; genus Merodon; species Merodon equestris. The sequence continues at coordinate 16,650,586 of OY284416.1, read as the reverse complement.
ACCATCACCATCATCACCATCATCACCATCATCACCATCATCACCATCATCACCATCATCACCATCATCACCATCATCACCATCATCACCATCATCACCATCATCACCATCATCACCATCATCACAATCATCACCATCATCACCATCATCACCATCATCACCATCATCACCATCATCACCATCATCACCATCATCACCATCATCGCCATCATCGCCATCATCACCATCATCACCATCATCACCATCATCACCATCATCACCATCATCACCATCATCACCATCATCACCATCATCACCATCATCACCATCATCACCATCATCACCATCATCACCGTCATCACCATCATCACCATCATCACCATCATCACCATCATCACCATCATCACCATCATCACCATGATCACCATCATCACCATCATCACCATCATCACCATCATCACCATCATCACCATCATCACCATGATCACCATCATCACCATCATCACCATCATCACCATCATCACCATCATCACCATCATCACCATCATCACCATCATCACAATCATCACCATCATCACCATCATCACCATCATCACCATCATCACCATCATCACCATCATCACCATCATCACCATCATCACCATCATCACCATCATCGCCATCATCACCATCATCACCATCATCACCATCATCACCATCATCACCATCATCACCATCATCACCATCATCACCATCATCACCATCATCACCGTCATCACCATCATCACCATCAGCACCATCATCACCGTCATCACCATCATCACCATCATCACCATCATCACCATCATCACCATCATCACCATCATCACCATGATCACCATCATCACCATCATGACCATCATCATCATCATCACCATCATCATCATAATCGAAATCATCATCATAATCGCCATCATCACCATCATCACCATCATCACCATCATCACCATCATCACCATAATCACCATCATCACCATCATCAGCATCATCACCATCATCACCATCATCACCATCATCACCATCATCACCATCATCACCATCTTCACCATCATCACCATCATCACCGTCATCGCCATCATCATCATCATCACCCTCATCACTTTCATCACCCTCATCACCATCATCATCATAATCGAAATCATCATTATAATCGACATCATCACCATCATCACCATCATCACCATCATCACCATCTTCACCATCATCACCATCATCACCGTCATCGCCATCATCATCATCATCACCCTCATCACCATCATCACCCTCATCACCATCATCATCATAATCGAAATCACCATCATAATCGCCATCATCACCATCATCACCATCATCACCATCATCACCATCATCACCATCATCACCATCATCACCATCATCACCATCATCACCATCATCACCATCATCACCATCATCACCATCATCACCATCATCACCATCATCACCATCATCACCATCATCACCATCATCACCATCATCACCATCATCACCATCATCACCATCATCACCATCATCACCATCATCACCATCATCACCATCATCACCATCATCACCATCATCACCATCATCACCATCATCACCCTCATCACTTTCATCACCCTCATCACCCTCATCACCATCATCATCATAATCGAAATCATCATCATAATCGCCATCATCACCATCCTCACCATCATCACCATCATCACCATCATCACCATCATCACCATCATCACCATCATCACCATCATCACCATCATCACCATCATCACCATCATCACCATCATCACCATCATCACCATTATCACCATCATCACCATCGTCACCCTCATCACTATCGTCACCATCATCACTATAATCACCATCATCACCATCATCACCATCGTCACCATCGTCACCATCATCACCATCATCACCATCATCACCATCATCACCATCATCACCATCATCACCATCATCACCATCATCACCATCATCACCATCATCACCATCATCACCATCAACACCATCATCACCATCATCACCATCATCACCATCATCACCATCATCACCATCATCACCATCATCACCATCATCACCATCATCACCATCATCACCATCATCACCATCATCACCATCATCACCATCATCACCATCATCACCATCATCACCATCATCACCATCATCACCATCATCACCATCATCACCATCATCACCATCATCACCATGATCACCATCATCACCATCATCACCATCATCACCATCATCACCATCATCACCATCATCACCATCATCACCATGATCACCATGATCACCATCATCACCATCATCACCATCATCACCATCATCACCATCGTCACAATCATCACCGCCACTATCACTGTCACCATCAGCATCACCATCACCATCGTCAGCATCATCAGCATCATCACCATCAGCACCATCATCACCGTCATCACCATCATCACCATCATCAGCATCATCACCATCATCACCATCATCACCATCATCACCATCATCACCATCATCACCATCATCACCATCATCACCACCATCACCATCATCACCATCATCGCCATCATCACCGTCATCACCGTCACCACCATCATCACAATCATCACCATCATCACCATCATCACCATCATCACCATCATCACCATCATTGACCCCTCACGGTCATTGACCTAATCAAGGTCATTGACCCCTCACGGTCATTGACCTAATCAAGGTCATTGACCTCATCAAGGTCATTGACCCCTCAAGGTCATTGACCTCACCAAGGTCATTGACCCCTCAAGGTCATTGACCCCTCAAGGTCATTGACCCCTCAAGGTCATTGACCCCTCAAGGTCATTGACCCCTCAAGGTCATCGACCCCTCAAGGTCATTGACCTCATCAAGGTCATTGACCCCTCAAGGTCATTGACCTCACCAAGGTCATCGACCCCTCAAGGTCATTGACCTCATCAAGGTCATTGACCTCATCAAGGTCATTGACCCCTCAAGGTCATTGACCTCATCAAGGTCATTGAACCCACCGAGGTCATTGACCCGACCTTAATGAGGTCAATGACCTTGAGGGGTCAATGACCTTGAGGTGTCAATGACCTTGAGGGGTCAATGACCTTGAGGGGTCAATGACCTTGGTGAGGTCAATGACCTTGAGGGGTCAATGACCTTGATGAGGTCAATGACCTTGATTAGGTCAATGACCTTGAGGGGTCAATGACCTTGATTAGGTCAATGACCGTGAGGGGTCAATGATGGTGATGATGGTGATGATGGTGATGATTGTGATGATGGTGGTGATGGTGATGACGGTGATGATGGCGATGATGGTGATGATGGTGATGATGGTGATGATGGTGATGATGGTGATGATGGTGATGATCGTGATGATGGTGATGATGGTGATGATTGTGATGATGGTGATGATGGTGATGACGGTGATGACGGTGATGATGGCGATGATGGTGATGATGGTGATGATGGCGATGATGATGATGATGGCGATAACGGTGATGATGGTGATGATGGTGAAGATGGTGATGATGGTGATGATGGTGATGATGGTGATGATGGTGATGATGGTGATGGTGGTGATGATGGTGATGATGGTGATGATGGTGATGATGGTGATGATGGTGATGATGGTGATGATGCTGATGATGGTGATGATGGTGATGACGGTGATGATGGTGCTGATGGTGATGATGCTGATGATGCTGACGATGGTGATGGTGATGCTGATGGTGACAGTGATAGTGGCGGTGATGATTGTGACGATGGTGATGATGGTGATGATGGTGATGATGGTGATCATGGTGATGATGGTGATGATGGTGATGATGGTGACGATGGTGACGATGGTGATGATGGTGATGATGGTGATTATAGTGATGATGGTGACGATGGTGATGAGGGTGACGATGGTGATGATGGTGATGATGGTGATGATGGTGAGGATTGTGATGATGGTGATGATGGTGATGATGGTGATGATGGTGATGATGGTGATGATGGTGGTGATGGTGATGATGGTGATGATGGTGATGATGGTGATGATGGTGATGATGGTGATGATGGTGATGATGGTGATGATGATGATGATGGTGATGATGGTGATGATGGTGATGATGGTGATGATGGTGATGATGGTGATGATGGTGATGATGGTGATGATGGTGATGATGGTGATGATGGTGATGATGGTGATGATGGTGATGATGGTGATGATGGTGATGATGGTGATGATGGTGATGATGGTGATGATGGTGATGATGGTGATGATGGTGATGATGGTGATGATGATGATGATTTCGATTATGATGATGATGGTGATGAGGGTGATGAGGGTGTTGAAAGTGATGAGGGTGATGATGATATGATGGTGATGATGGTGATGATGGTGATGATGGTGATGATGGTGATGATGGTGATGATGGTGATGATGGTGATGATGGTGATGATGGTGATGATGGTGATGATGGTGATGATGGTGGTGATGGTGATGATGGTGATGATGGTGATGATGGTGATGATGGTGATGATGGTGACGATGGTGATGATGGTGATGATGGTGATGATGGTGATGATTTTGATGATGGTGATGATGGTGATGATGGTGATGATGGTGATGATGGTGATGATGGTGATGATGGTGATGATGGTGATGATGGTGATGATGGTGATGATGGTGATGATGGTGATGATGGTGATGATGGTGATGATGGTGATGATGGTGATGATGGCGATTATGATGATGATGGCGATTATGATGATGATGGTGATGAGGGTGATGATGGTAATGAGGGTGACGATGGTGATGATGGTGATGATGCTGATGAAGGTGATGATGGTGATGATGGTGATGATGGTGATGATGGTGATGATGGTGATGATGGTGATGATGGTGATGATGGTGATGATGGTGATGATGGTGATGATGGTGATGATGGTGATGATGGTGATGATGGTGATGATGGTGATGATGGTGATGATGGTGATGATGGTGATGATGGTGATGATGGTGATGATGGTGATGATGGTGATGATGGTGATGATGGTGATGATGGTGATGATGGTGATGATGCTGATGATGCTGATGATGGTACTGATGGTGAGTATGGTGATGATGGCGATTATGGTGATGATGGTGACGATGGTGATGATGGTGATGGTGGTGATGATGGTGATGATGGTGATGATGATGATGATGGTGGTGATGGTGATCATGGTGATGAGTGCGGTGATGGTGACGGTGGAGATTATGGTGACGATAATGACCTTGAGGGGTCAACGACCTTGAGGGGTCAATGACCTTGAGGGGTCAATGACCTTGAGGGGTCAATGAACTTGAGGGGTCAATGAACTTGAGGGGTCAATGACCTTGAGGGGTCAATGACCTTGAGGGGTCAATGACCTTGAGGGGTCAATGACCTTGAGGGTCAATGACCTTGGTGAGGTCAATGACCTTGAGGGGTCAATGATGGTGATGATGGTGATGATGGTGATGATTGTGATGATGGCGATGATGGTGATAACGGTGATGATGGCGATGATGGTGATGATGGTGATGAGGGTGATGAAAGTGATGAGGGTGATGATGATGATGATGGCGATGATGGTGATGATGGTGATGATGGTGATGATGGTGATGATGGTGATGATGGTGATGATGGTGATGATGGTGATGATGGTGATGATGATGGTGATGGTGATGATGGTGATGATGGTGATGATGGCGATGATGGTGATGATGGTGATGATGGTGATGATGGTGATGATGGTGATGATGGTGATGATGGTGATGATGGTGATGATGGTGATGATGGTGATGATGGTGATGATGGTGATGATGGTGATGATGGTGATGATGGTGATGGTGATGATGGTGATGATGGTGATGATGGTGATGATGCTGATGATGTTGATGATGGTGATGATGGTGATGATGCTGATGATGCTGATGATGCTGATGATGGTGATGATGGTGATGATGGTGATGATGGTGATGGTGGTGATGATGGTGATGATGGTGATGATGGTGATGGTGGTGATGATGGTGATGATGGTGATGATGGTGACGGTGGAGATGATGGTGATGATGGTGATGACGGTGATGATGGTGATGATGGTGATGATGGTGATGATGGTGATGATGGTGATGATGGTGATGATGGTGATGATGGTGATGATGGTGATGACGGTGATGATGGTGCTGATGGTGATGATGGTGATGACGGTGATGATGGTGATGATGGTGATGATGGTGATGATGGTGATGATGGTGATGATGGTGATGATGGTGATGATGGTGATGACGGTGATGATGGTGCTGATGGTGATGATGCTGATGATGGTGATGATGGTGATGGTGATGATGGTGATGATGGTGATGATGGTGATGATGGTGATGATGCTGATGATGCTGATGATGGTGATGATGGTGATGATGCTGATGATGCTGATGATGCTGATGATGGTGATGATGGTGATGATGGTGATGATGGTGATGACGGTGATGATGGTGCTGATGGTGATGATGGTGATGATGCTGATGATGTTGATGATGGTGATGATGGTGATGATGCTGATGATCCTGATGATGCTGATGATGGTGATGATGGTGATGATGGTGATGATGGTGATGATGGTGATGATGGTGATGATGGTGATGGTGGTGATGATGGTGATGATGGTGACGGTGGAGATGATGGTGATGATGGTGATGACGGTGATGATGGTGATGATGGTGATGATGGTGATGATGGTGATGATGGTGATGATGGTGATGATGGTGATGATGATGATGATGGCGATGATGGTGATGATGGTGATGATGGTGATGATGGTGATGATGGTGATGATGGTGATGATGGTGATGATGGTGATGATGGTGATGATGGTGATGATGGTGATGATGGTGATGATGATGACGGTGGAGATTTTGGTGATGATGGTAATGATGGTGAGGATGGTGATGATGGCGATTATGATGATGATGGTGACTATGGTGATGATGGTGATGATGGTGATGATGGTGATGACGGTGATGATGGTGATGATGGTGATGATGGTGATGATGGTGATGATGGTGATGATGGTGATGATGGTGATGATGGTGATGACGGTGATGATGGTGCTGATGGTGATGACGGTGATGATGGTGATGATGGTGATGATGGTGATGATGGTGATGATGGTGATGATGGTGATGATGGTGATGATGGTGATGATGGTGATGATGGTGATGATGGTGATGATGGTGATGATGGTGATGATGGTGATGATGGTGATGATGGTGATGATGGTGATGATGGTGATGATGGTGATTTTGGCAATGATGCTGTCACTTATGGTAGTGCCAACAATGATGGCGACAGACATAGATTCTATTGATGCTTATGTGGTGCTAGTGATGGTTTAGCTGAGGCGGTAGGTGGTAATTAACGGTGGAAAAAGAACCGGGCAAGAGAGGATAAAAAAACAGACAATATCTCAGTACAGTTTGTAGTACATTTTTCAACTCAACTCTTTATGATATTCGCTTAACATTTATAGAGGATGGGGTGATGGACTTTGCGCTAGTGTAGAGTTTTGCCTTTATCGTTCGATATACAGAAACGGATTTCTTTATGGATTGGGTGTAAAATACGGTGGTGTCAGAAGGTGAAGCCACGATGTGATTATTAGCCTACAATTCGGCCAACCTGACCAGGTAATCAATCGACCCGATTATCAATCAGCGGGCAAAACTCTTGCTAGGGGCAAAATCATCATTACAGTGAAAACTCTACGTTAAACATCCGTACTATTTTACTTACAATAGTTATGATGCAATTATAATTACTTTACTGGTAATGCGTTTAGGTACATATGGATATATGTATATACATATAATAAATCTAAGTTTTAATTCATTATTTATACAGTTCATACAGATAAATGTTTGTTTATAAAATTGTGTCGAACAATGTGGGATTATCTTACGTAATATACATACATACATATGTACATACATATACAGGGCGTCACACGAGCAGTGTGCCAAAAAGCTAGAGCGTGTAGGTCTGGTCAAGATAAGAAAAAATCGTATGAGAGGGGGGGGTCTATTCCCCCCGTTTAGCCGGAAGGGGCAATTTTCTAAAAACAACTGACTTAATTTGGAAAAAAAATTATTAAAAATCAACAGTTACATCCACAATGCCGTAATGTACTTTTTTGTAAAGCCAGAAACCGCTTCTTTCATCTTGTTTTTAAGCAAATCTGTTTTAAGGAATAGTTTTTGAGAAATTAATTTTCAAACTCAAAATTTTGCAAAAAAAATTAAAAAAAAAAAAATTTCGAACTACTTTTTTTCAAAATTGTATGTAATTAAGTACTAATTTTTTTCAAAAATTGAATTCTCTTGTTAGTTTTTATTTAAAAACAGAAAACCGGATGCAAAAATGTCTTGTAGTTTTTGAGAAATTAAAAAAAACCCAAACCATTTTTTTCTAAGAACCTTTTTTTTGGTTTTAACGCGACTGGACTTGAAGGCAAATTAATTTTAAAAAATTCGGAGTTTTATGAGGATACAACAAAGAAACACAGTATTGGAATAACCCTGGATTAATCCTTTTTTCTCATTGATAACGCCTGAAAACTGACCTGCCAATTTCGTCTCGGTCCGCCCGCCGCCAATGGGTTCTACCCGCTAGGACCTTAAGACAATAAAACCGCATATTTTCTTTATGAAAAACAAAATATTTGCAACTAAAATGTAAATAAATGTAAAAAAAAGGCAAATAATTCGAAATTTTTTTTTGCAAAATTTCGAGTTTGAAAATTAATTTCTCAAAAACTATTCCTTAAAACAGCTTTGTTTAAAAACAAGATAAAAGAAGAGGTTTCTGACTTTACAAAAAGTATATCACGGCATTGTGGATGTAACTGTTGATTTTTAATATTTTTTTTTCCAAATTAATTCAATTTTTTAGAAAATTGCCCCTCCCGGCTAAACGGGTGGGAATAGACCCCCCCTCCCATACGATTTTTTTTTTGTCTTGACCAGACCTACACGCTCTAGCTTTTTGACATACTGCTCGTGGGACACCCTGTATATGTATGTATGTAGTGAAAAAAAAAATTATATTTTAGTAGTATCAAGAATTCAGCAAATGAATAATAATACTCGTATACTTATACATGGTAAGCTTCTCCGTTTATTTCCGATTATCCTTCACAAAAATGGTTTGGGTTTAAGTCCACAAAATGAAAATATGAAAATAGAAAATTCAAATTTGTATTGTTATGAGGATCGCCACCTTGATTTGTATCAAGCTCAAAGTCTACTTCACACCTATATGGCCTCATATTAGCTGGCGATGATACACCTTTATATGCCATTCGCGTCAATTGTAGACCATCGATATCGGCGATGACGTAACGATCATTAGGAAGGACTTCTTTTACCTCATAAGGACCTCTGTATCTCGCGAATAGTTTTTTGTTAACACCAGGAGTTGTTACTACATTTTTTATCATAACATAATCACCCTTTTTATAAGTTAGTGGCTGCTTATGCCGTTTATCGTAGTATATCTGATTCTTTTCGATATTTCTTACGGCTTCGGCTTTTATGCTATCTATGTCCGCTCTTTTATCTTCTATTCTGTTAGTTAAAAACTCCATAATCTTATCGCAAAGTACCCCTTTTTGATTCCTACCAAACAAAAGCATGCTGGGTGTAAAACCTGTACTCCTACTCAAAGTATTATTATTAGCCAAGATAGAGTAGGCTATATGCTTGTCCCATTCCACAGTTGACTGAGCGTCGCATTCTTTCGCCAACATTGGAACAAGAATTCGGTTGATCCGCTCGACTTGCCCATTCGACTGGGGAGAATGTGTTGCAACTTTTGTATGTTCAACATTACTTTTGCTTAGAAATTCGGAAAATTCTTTAAATGTAAAGGATGATCCACGATCCGAAACTATTCTATTTGGCCTGGAATAGTTTTCGAAATATAAATTTAGACAAGCTATCACCTCTTTACTGGGTACAATTTAATAAACTTTGTAAAACCATCGATAACCAAGAAAATATACTTTTTCTGGGAACGTGAATTCGCCAAGCGGCCAAGGTGGTCAACGTATAGGCTATCAAAAGGAATATCTCCCTTAGGTATTGAGTGGAGATTACCTTGAAGTTTTCCAGACTCAGGAGAAAAATAGATACACTTGAGGCAACTCTTGAAGTACTGTCTTATTTTCTCCTTCATTTTCGGAAAGCAATAGCACAGAATAAATAGCATACAGAAGTCGCATCTCGGCCTGCGATGATTTTTCACTTTATGGTGCGGGCGGAACAACTGAAGGGAAGATCAAGCAACGAGAGAGCAAGCATGATCAGAGAGTAACAACCAGAGAGCAGCCACGATCAGAGAGAATCAACGTGAGAGCAATCTTAAAATGTTTATGTGTGTGTGTGTATTGTGTTGCTATCCAACGTCGTGAATGCACGTGGTGTTGACAAAATTTTGTTTCAAGTTTTAGATTTCTATATTTAGTTTTCTTCAGTTGAAAGTTGCGCTTGGTATTCGTACGCGTACTTTTGCGATGTAAACTAAAAGGGCCGGGTAACACCAATTAACGTTATTCCATTATTTGGGATTTTTGTGCAAATTTCAATCTGATATATGTATGTAGGAAAGAATAACCCAAAAACTTTAGTGCCACAGGATTTTAAGTTTGCGGGCTTTAGTAAAATTTTTTTTCTCTGAAGCCCACGAGCAATGCTTCCTCAAGAGTACTAAGATCATGAAGTCCAATATTATTTCCTTATGATCAGAACATGTGGAAAACCATTGCGGTGTGGCATTTTTGCATTTGGATTTTATCAAGTTTTTTATACCAACAGTTTGTGGTTGTGTGTCAAAAATATTGCTAAACACTGTAATATGTTTCTTGCTAATTTCCAAGAAAATTTGTGAAGGAGCAACGAGGTTACCAAAATCTTTAAGAGAATTGTAATTTTTATGAAATATGAAAAGTTCACTAGGAACTGTTAATACTTCGTCTTCTTTTCTCAATATAGAAACACAAATATCGCAGTTAATTTTCGGTATCATTTTATAGACGATATAACCTGTGAAGTATCTTAAAGACGCCAAATCGATACTAAATTCCGAACAATTCTGAAAGTCATCATTTAATACGAAATCAGCAATGATGTTAATCTATGTTAATATCTATTTCAGAGTTTTCGTTTCGACTGAGTTCTTCATTATTTGTATCAGCTAAGTCCATATTTGACAAAATATTTGAAAGCGTTTCAAATGTGGTATCACTCAGCTCTTCACAGTTACTATAAGAACTCAACTGCACTATATTTGCAGACATTAAGCGTGCTAATAAAGTGTGTTGATTTGCGCCAATCACTTCTCAAGTTCTGACATTGGTAAAAAAAAAGTTGAAATTCGGAGCTGTTCCGGTATTTAACTTAGAAGTTATTGAGGAAGATTACAAGTCGTTGGAGCTTGATTGTCCAGCTAAAAAGAGCCGAGCAAGTGACTCCGTAGATGGATGTTGTAATGACTGTGAAAAATATCTGAAATCAGCTAATTTTTACAGAAAAAAATATTACGACATGGTAGCAAAATATAAAAATCTCCAAAGCCGCAAACAAATAGCAACAAAATCAAGCGTATTTCAAACCATCGACTCTTTTCAAATAAGCAAGGAGTCAAAAACATTTTGCAAACTTCTTCTTAGTCCACGACCTAAAGAATATAAGCAAGATGTAAAAGATTTGGTTCAAAACATTTATTATGTCTCACAGTCAACGTACCAATTTTTGAAGAATAAATTGCATCTAAATTTGCCACATATCTGTACTGTTTATCGATGGGCCCCTGTAAATTCCCTACAACCAGGTTTTAAAAATAACGGTTTAGAGTTAATAAAAAAGAATGGACTTTCTACCGATTTACTAAAAAAGATAATATTACGAAATTTAGCAATTTTGAACAGTTTTGGCATCATAGTTAAAGTTGTAATTTGTGACCAAGGGTCCTCTAACAGGACGTGTTTCTTGGAATTGGGAGCTACTTTAGAAAAACCCTATTTTATGTATAATGGTAGTAAAACTTTCTGTGTATATGATTTTCCACATCTAATCAAATCATTAAGAAATGGTTGGCTTCAATGTGACCTTACAACACCAAAATGGAGTTGCTAGTTTTAAAGTAGTTAAGGAACTATAGGAAATAGAGTGCAAATCTAATACAAAAATGTGTCTTAAACTTACAAGCCAGCACATATTTCCGAACTCTTTCGAAAAAATGAAAGTAAAACTAGCCACCCAAATTTTTAGTAGGACTGTTCAAGCAGCAATTAAAACTGTTATTGAGACAGTAGGCTTTAAAAGTTGCTCAAAAGAAGTTTGTTTATCTACGGCATGCTTCATAGGAAATATTGACAAAATATTTGACTGCCTAAATAGTGGTTCGCTATTTTCAAAGAATTGTTATAAGTCTGCAATTCAACTTAACAGTCCATCACACGAATATATAAAATTCTTCCTTGAATACCTCAATGAAATCTCATTTGTTGACAAAAAGAAAAAAGTATTTTTTTTAGATGGAATGAAATTTACCTTAAACGCTGTATTACAATTAGTAGACGAGCTATTTCAAAAAAAATCCCAAATATTTTTTTTAATGACAAGAGCATTAAACCAAGATAAGCTCGAAAATATGTTCACGGTTCTTAGACAAAAGGGTGGAAATAATATTAACCCCTCAGTTGCTGATTCTTTTGTTGGAATATTACATTTTTCTCGCCAAATTTGACCCATAGCTGAGTCATAGGGAGGAAACTTAAACATTCTTATCTTTTCACCATATCGCCTAGATTTACCGCATGTTTTTATGCAGCATCGAATGCCGGACTTTTGGAAAATTTTACCAACAGCTGGTACAGAATCCATTTTTCCTATTCAAAATCGTATGACAACCCCTCAACAATCAATATATAATAATAAGTCCAAAGAATAATCCAAATCGTATGCAAAGTTGTCAAAAATTATAAAAGCTAAAAGTTAAATATCAAAATACAAAGTAAAAATGGAGTCGATATATAAGCGCAGGAAAACACAATCATCCGCATGAAAGTACAATTCCCAAGTGATTTCGAATCCAATCCACACAATCGAAAACAAGAGAAGCAATACAACACCATGCAAGCTTACGATAGAAGAAGCTATCAATGCATACACACGCACACACATTTGCATACACATCGTAAGCTGCTTTGCTCTCGTAAAAACAAAACCACCGAAAACGCACATGCTACTCTCTTTCGCTCGCACCAGCTTCTCAATTTTTTGTATACTCTCTTGCATGTTCTCATGCTTGTACTCTCTGTTCAATAGGGTGCCAATATTGGAATCCTAGAACAAAATTTGCTCCGTATGAGATGCAACTTCTGTATACTATTTATTCTGTGGTATTCGCACTTGACAGAGTTGCCAGTACCATTAAAATTAGTGACAGAATTGTCACCACCATTGCCATCGGATTCATTGCCATCCATGTTCAATCCCTATCCGCACCAGCTTCAGTTAGACCATCACCAGCACCATATAAGCATCAATAGAATCTATATCTATCGCCATCATTGTTGGCACTACCATAAGTGACAGCATCATTGCCAAAATCACTATCGTCACCTTCATTAATATCATCACCACTATTGCCCTCATCACCATTACCCTCACAATTACCGCCACCGTCATAACTATTATCACCATCATCATCATAATCGCCATCATCACAATCATCAGCTTCACCAGCATCATCAGCATCATCACCATCATCGTCATCATCAAAATCATCACCATCACCACCATCACCATCATCATCATCATCATTATCATCACCATCATCACCATCATCACCATCATCACCATCATCACCATCATCACCATCATCACCATCATCACCATCATCACCATCATCACCATCATCACCATCATCACCATCATCACCATCATCACCATCATCACCATCATCACCATCATCACCATCATCACCATCATCACCATCATCACCATCATCACCATCATCACCATCATCACCATCATCACCATCATCACCATCATCACCATCATCACTATCATTATCGTCATCATCATCTCCACCGTCACCATTATCACAATCATCATCATTATCACTGCCACCATCGTCACAATCATCACCGCCACTATCATTGTCACCATCAGCATCACCATCACCATCGTCAGCATCACCAGCATCACCAGCATCATCACCATCAGCACCGTTATCACCATCATCACCATCGTCACCATCATCATCATAATCGCCATCATCACCATACTCACCATCATCATCATAATCGAAATCATCATCATAATCGCCATCATCACCATCATCACCATCATCACCATCTTCACCATCATCACCATCATCACCGTCATCGCCATCATCATCATCATCACCCTCATCACCATCATCACCCTCATCACCATCATCATCATAATCGAAATCATCATCATAATCGCCATCTTCACCATCATCACCATCATCACCATCATCACCATCATCGCCATCATCACCGTCATCACCATCACCACCATCATTACCATCATCACCATCATCACCATCATCACCATCATCACCATCATCACCATCATCACCATCATCACCATCATCACCATCATCACCATCATCACCATCATCACCATCATCACCATCATCACCATCATCACCATCATATCATCATCACCCTCATCACCATCATCATCATAATCGAAATCATCATCATAATCGCCATCATCACCATCCTCACCATCATCACCATCATCACCATCATCACCATCATCACCATCATCCCCATCATCACCATCATCACCATCATCACCATCATCACCATCATCACCATCATCACCATCATCACCATCATCACCATCATCACCATCATCACCATCATCGCCATCATCACCGTCATCACCATCACCACCATCATTACTATCATCACCATCATCACCATCATCACCATCATCACCATCATGACCATCATCACCATCATCACCATCATGACCATCATCACCATCATGACCATCATGACCATCATCACCATTATCACCATCGTCACCATCATCACCATCATCACCATCATCACCATCATCACCATCATCACCATCATCACCATCATCACCATCATCACCATCATCACCATCATCACCATCATCACCATCATCACCATCATCACCATCATCACCATCATCACCATCATCACCATCATCACCATCATCACCATCATCACCATCATCACCATCATCACCATCATCACCATCATCACCATCATCACCATCATCACCATCATCACCATCATCACCATCATCACCATCATCACCATCATCACCATCATCACCATCATCACCATCATCACCATCATCACCATCATCACCATCATCACCATCATCACCATCATCACCATCATCACCATCATCACCATCATCACCATCACCACCATCATCACCATCATCACCATCATCACCATCATCACCATCATCACCATCATCACCATCATCACCATCATCACCATCATCACCATCATCACCATCATCACCATCATCACCATCATCACCATCATCACCATCATCACCATCATCACCATCATCACAATCATCACCATCATCACCATCATCACCATCATCACCATCATCACCATCATCACCATCATCACCATCATCACCATCATCGCCATCATCGCCATCATCACCATCATCACCATCATCACCATCATCACCATCATCACCATCATCACCATCATCACCATCATCACCATCATCACCATCATCACCGTCATCACCATCATCACCATCATCACCATCATCACCATCATCACCATCATCACCATCATCACCATCATCACCATCATCACCATCATCACCATCATCACCATCATCACCATCATCACCATCATCACCATCATCACCATCATCACCATCATCACCATCATCACCATCATCACCATCATCACCATCATCACCATCATCACCATCATCACAATCATCACCATCATCACCATCATCACCATCATCACCATCATCACCATCATCACCATCATCACCATCATCACCATCATCACCATCATCACCATCATCACCATCATCGCCATCATCGCCATCATCACCATCATCACCATCATCACCATCATCACCATCATCACCATCATCACCATCATCACCATCATCACCATCATCACCGTCATCACCATCATCACCATCAGCACCATCATCACCGTCATCACCATCATCACCATCATCACCATCATCACCATGATCACCATCATCACCATCATGACCATCATCATCATCATCATCATAATCGAAATCATCATCATAATCGCCATCATCACCATCATCACCATCATCACCATCATCACCACCATCACCATCATCACCCTCGTCACCCTCATCACCATCGTCACCATCATCACTATAATCACCATCATCACCATCATCACCATCATCACCATCATCACCATCATCACCATCATCACCATCATCATCATAATCGAAATCATCATCATAATCGCCATCATCACCATCATCACCATCATCACCATCTTCACCATCATCACCATCATCACCGTCATCGCCATCATCATCATCATCACCCTCATCACCATCATCACCCTCATCACCATCATCATCATAATCGAAATCATCATCATCATCACCATCATCACCATCATCACCATCATCACCACCATCACCATCATCACCATCATCACCATCATCACCATCATCACCATCATCACCATCTTCACCATCATCACCATCATCACCGTTATCGCCATCATCATCATCATCGCCATCATCATCATCATCGCCATCATCACCATCATCACCATCATCGCCATCATCACCGTCATCACCATCATCACCATCATCACCATCATCACGATCATCACCATCATCACCATCATCACCATCATCACCATCATCACCATCATCACCATCATCGCCATCATCACCGTCATCACCATCACCACCATCATCACAATCACCACCATCATCACAATCATCACCATCATCACCATCATCACCATCATCACCATCATTGACCCCTCACGGTCATTGACCTAATCAAGGTCATTGACCCCTCAAGGTCATTGACCCCTCAAGGTCATTGACCTCATCAAGGTCATTGAACCCACCGAGGTCATTGACCCGACCTTAATGAGGTCAATGACCTTGAGGGGTCAATGACCTTGAGGGGTCAATGACCTTGAGGGGTCAATGACCTTGAGGGGTCAATGACCTTGAGGGGTCAATGACCTTGAGGGGTCAATGACCTTGAGGGGTCAATGACCTTGAGGGGTCAATGACCTTGAGGGGTCAATGACCTTGAGGGGTCAATGACCTTGAGGGGTCAATGACCTTGGTGAGGTCAATGACCTTGAGGGGTCAATGACCTTGATGAGGTCAATGACCTTGATGAGGTCAATGACCTTGAGGGGTCAATGATGGTGATGATGGTGATGATGGTGATGATTGTGATGATGGCGATGATGGTGATGATGGTGATGATGGTGATGATGGTGATGATGGTGATGATGGTGATGATGGTGATGATGGTGATGATGGTGATGATTGTGATGATGGTGATGATGGTGATGACGGTGATGATGGCGATGATGGTGATGAAAGTGATGAGGGTGATGATGATGATGAGGGTGATGATGATGATGATGGCGATGATGGTGATGATGGTGATGATGGTGATGATGGTGATGATGGTGATGATGGTGATGATGGTGGTGATGGTGATGATGGTGATGATGGTGATGATGGCGATGATGGTGATGATGGTGATGATGGTGATGATGGTGATGATGGTGATGATGGTGATGATGGTGATGATGGTGATGATGGTGATGATGGTGATGATGGTGATGATGGTGATGGTGATGATGGTGATGATGGTGATGATGGTGATGATGCTGATGATGCTGATGATGCTGATGATGCTGATGATGCTGATGATGCTGATGATGCTGATGATGCTGATGATGCTGATGATGCTGATGATGCTGATGATGCTGATGATGGTGATGATGCTGATGATGCTGATGATGCTGATGATGCTGATGATGCTGATGATGGTGATGGTGGTGATGATGGTGATGATGGTGATGATGGTGATGATGTTGATGAGGATGATGATTTTGATGATGACGATGATGGTGATGATGCTAATGATGCTGGTGAAGCTGATGATGGTGATGATGCTGATGATGGTGATGAGTGCGGTGATGGTGATGATGGTGACGGTGGAGATTTTGGTGATGATGGTAATGATGGTGAGGATGGTGATGATGGCGATTATGATGATGATGGTGACGATGGTGATGATGGTGATGATGGTGATGACGGTGATGATGGTGATGATGGTGATGATGGTGATGAGTGCGGTGATGGTGACGGTGGAGATTATGGTGACGATAATGATAGTGATGATGGTGATGATGGTGATGATGGTGATGATGGTGATGATGGTGATGATGGTGATGATGGTGATGATGGTGATGATGGTGATGATGTTGATGAGGGTGATGATTTTAATGATGACGATGTTGGTGATGATGCTAATGATGCTGGTGAAGCTGCATGATGATGATGGTGATGATGCTGATGATGCTGATGATGGTGATGAGTGCGGTGATGGTGATGAGAGTGACGGTGGAGATTTTGGTGATGATGGTAATGATGGTGAGGATGGTGATGATGGCGATTATGATGATGATGGTGACGATGGTGATGATGGTGATGATGGTGATGATGGTGATGATGGTGATGATGGTGATGATGGTGATGATGGTGATGATGGTGATGATGGTGATGATGGTGATGATGGCGATTATGATGATGATGGCGATTATGATGATGATGGTGATCATGGTGATGAGTGCGGTGATGGTGACGGTGGAGATTATGGTGACGATGGTGATGATGGTGATGATGGTGATGATGATGATGATGGTGATGATGTTGATGAGGGTGATGATTTTGATGATGACGATGTTGGTGATGATGCTAATGATGCTGGTGAAGCTGCATGATGATGATGGTGATGATGCTGATGATGCTGATGATGGTGATGAGTGCGGTGATGGTGATGATAGTGACGGTGGAGATTTTGGTGATGATGGTAATGATGGTGAGGATGGTGATGATGGCGATTATGATGATGATGGTGACGATGGTGATGATGGTGATGATGGTGATGATGGTGATGATGGTGATGATGGTGATGATGCTGATGATGGTGATGATGGTGATGATGGTGATGATGGTGATGATGGTGATGATGGTGATGATGGTGATGATGGTGATGATGGTGATGATGGTGATGATGGTGATGATGGTGATGATGCTGATGATGCTGATGATGGTGATGATGGTGATGACGGTGATGATGGTGCTGATGGTGATGATGCTGATGATGCTGACGATGGTGATGGTGATGCTGATGGTGACAGTGATAGTGGCGGTGATGATTGTGACGATGGTGACAGTGATAATGATGATGATTGTGATAATGGTGACGGTGGAGATGATGATGACGATAATGATAGTGATGATGGTGATGATGGTGATGACGGTGATGATGGTGATGATGGTGATGATGGCGATTATGATGATGATGGCGATTATGATGATGATGGTGATGAGGGTGATGATGGTGATGATGGTGATGATGGTGATGATGGTGATGATGGTGATGATGGTGATGATGGTGATGATGGTGATGATGGTGATGATGGTGATGATGGTGATGATGGTGATGATGGTGATGATGGTGATGATGGTGATGATGGTGATGATGGTGATGATGGTGATGATGGTGATGATGGTGATGATGGTGATGATGGTGATGATGGTGATGATGGTGATGATGGTGATGATGGTGATGATGGTGATGATGGTGATGATGTTGATGATGGTGATGATGGTGCTGATGGTGATGATGCTGACGATGGTGATGGTGATGCTGATGGTGACAGTGATAGTGGCGGTGATGATTGTGACGATGGTGACAGTGGAGATGATGATGACGATAATGATAGTGATGATAGTGATGATGGTGATGATGGTGAAGATGGTGATGATGGTGATGGTGGTGATGATGGTGATGATGGTGATGATGGTGATGATGGTGATGATGGTGATGACGGTGATGATGGTGATGATGGTGATGATGGTGATGATGATGATGGTGATGATGGTGATGATGGTGATGATGGTGATGATGGTGATGATGGTGATGATGGTGATGATGGTGATGATGGTGATGATGGTGATGATGGTGATGATGGTGATGATGGAGATGATGGTGATGATGGTGATGATGGTGATGATGGTGATGATGGTGATGATGGTGATGATGGTGATGATGGTGATGATGGTGATGATGGTGATGATGGTGATGATGGTGATGATGGTGATGATGGTGATGATGGTGATGATGGTGATGATGGTGATGATGGTGATGATGGCGATTATGATGATGATGGTGATGAGGGTGATGATGGTAATGAGGGTGACGATGGTGATGATGGTGATGATGCTGATGAAGGTGATGATGGTGATGATGGTGATGATGGTGATGATGGTGATGATGCTGATGATGCTGATGATGGTACTGATGGTGAGTATGGTGATGATGGCGATTATGGTGATGATGGTGACGATGGTGATGATGGTGATGATGGTGATGATGGTGATGATGGTGATGATGGTGATGATGGTGATGATGGTGATGATGGTGATGATGGTGATGATGGTGATGATGGTGATGATGGCGATTATGATGATGATGGTGATGAGGGTGATGATGGTAATGAGGGTGACGATGGTGATGATGGTGATGATGGTGATGATGGTGATGATGGTGATGATGGTGATGATGGTGATGATGGTGATAATGGTGATGATGGTGATGATGGTGATGATGGTGATGATGGTGATGATGCTGATGATGCTGATGATGGTGAGTATGGTGATGATGGCGATTATGGTGATGATGGTGACGATGGTGATGATGGTGATGATGGTGATGATGGTGATGATTTTGATGATGGTGATGATGGTGATGATGGTGATGATGGTGATGATGGTGATGATGGTGATGATGGTGATGATGGTGATGATGGTGATGATGGTGATGATGGTGATGATGGTGATGATGGTGATGATGGTGATGATGGTGATGATGGTGATGATGGCGATTATGATGATGATGGCGATTATGATGATGATGGCGATTATGATGATGATGGTGATGAGGGTGATGATGGTAATGAGGGTGACGATGGTGATGATGGTGATGATGCTGATGAAGGTGATGATGGTGATGATGGTGATGATGATGATGATGGTGATGAGTGCGGTGATGGTGACAGTGGAGATTATGGTGACGATAATGATAGTGATGATGGTGATAGAGTGACGATGGTGATGATGGTGATGATGGTGATGATTTTGATGATGGTGATGATGGTGATGATGGTGATGATGATGATGATGGTGATGATGGTGATGATGGTGATGATGATGATGATGGTGGTGATGGTGATCATGGTGATGAGTGCGGTGATGGTGACGGTGGAGATTATGGTGACGATAATGATAGTGATGATGGTGATGATAGTGATGATGGTGATGATGGTGATGATGGTGATGATGGTGATGATGGTGATGATGGTGATGATGGTGATGATGGTGATGATGGTGATGATGGTGATGATGGTGATGATGGTGATGATGGTGATGATGGTGATGATGGTGATGATGGTGATGATGGTGATGATGGTGATGATGGTGATGATGGTGATGATGGTGATGATGGTGATGATGGTGATGATGGTGATGATGGTGATGATGGTGATGATGGTGATGATGGTGATGATGGTGATGATGGTGATGATGGTGATGATGGTGATGATGGTGATGATGGTGATGATGGTGGTGATGGTGATGATGGTGATGATGGTGATGATGGTGATGATGGTGATGATGGTGATGATGGTGATGATGGTGATGATGGTGATGATGGTGATGATGGTGATGATGGTGATGATGGTGATGATGGTGATGATGGTGATGATGGTGATGATGGTGATGATGGTGATGATGGTGATGATGGTGATGATGGTGATGATGGTGCTGATGCTGATGATGCTGATGATGGTGATGATGCTGATGATGCTGATGATGGTACTGATGGTGAGTATGGTGATGATGGCGATTATGATGATGATGGTGAAGATAGTGATGATGGTGATGATGGTGATGATGGTGATGATGGTGCTGATGGTGCTGATGGTGATGATGCTGATGATGATGGTGATGGTGGTGATGGTGATGAGGGTGATGATTTTGATGATGACGATGATGGTGATGATGCAGCTGATGCTGGTGAAGCTGATGATTGTGATGATGGCGATTATGATGATGATGGTGATAATAGTTATGACGGTGGCGGTAATTGTGATTGTAATGGTGATGAGGGCAATAGTGGTGATGATATTAATGAAGGTGACGATAGTGATTTTGGCAATGATGCTGTCACTTATGGTAGTGCCAACAATGATGGCGATAGATATAGATTCTATTGATGCTTATATGGTGCTGGTGATGTTCTAACTGAAGCTGGTGCGGATAGGGATTGAACATGGATGGCAATGAATCCGATGGCAATGGTGGCGACAATTCTGTTACTAATTTTAATGGTACTGGCAACTCTGTCAAGTGCGAATACCACAGAATAAATAGTATACAGAAGTTGCATCTCATACGGAGCAAATTTTGTTCTAGGATTCCAATATTGGCACCCTATTGAACAGAGAGTACAAGCATGAGAACATGCAAGAGAGTATACAAAAAATTGAGAAGCTGGTGCGAGCGAAAGAGAGTAGCATGTGCATTTTCGGTGGTTTTGTTTTTACGAGAGCAAAGCAGCTTACGATGTGTATGCAAATGTGTGTGCGTGTGTATGCATTGATAGCTTCTTCTATCGTAAGCTTGCATGGTGTTGTATTGCTTCTCTTGTTTTCGATTGTGTGGATTGGATTCGAAATCACTTGGGAATTGTACTTTCATGCGGATGGTTGTGTTTTCCTGCGCTTATATATCGACTCCATTTTTACTTTGTATTTTGATATTTAACTTTTAGCTTTTATAATTTTTGACAACTTTGCATACGATTTGGATTATTCTTTGGACTTATTATTATATATTGATAGTTGAGGGGTTGTCATACGATTTTGAATAGGAAAAATGGATTCTGTACCGGCTGTTGGTAAAATTTTCCAAAAGTCCGGCATTCGATGCTGCATAAAAACATGCGGTAAATCTAGGCGATATGGTGAAAAGATAAGAATGTTTAAGTTTCCTCCCTATGACTCAGCTATGGGTCAAATTTGGCGAGAAAAATGTAATATTCCAACAAAAGATTACACAAAAAAATTGTTGATTTGCGCCAATCACTTCTCAAGTTCTGACATTGGTAAAAAAAAAGTTGAAATTCGGAGCTGTTCCGGTATTTAACTTAGAAGTTATTGAGGAAGATTACAAGTCGTTGGAGCTTGATTGTCCAGCTAAAAAGAGCCGAGCAAGTGACTCCGTAGATGGATGTTGTAATGACTGTGAAAAATATCTGAAATCAGCTAATTTTTACAGAAAAAAATATTACGACGTGGTAGCAAAATATAAAAATCTCCAAAGCCGCAAACAAATAGCAACAAAATCAAGCGTATTTCAAACCATCGACTCTTTTCAAATAAGCAAGGAGTCAAAAACATTTTGCAAACTTCTTCTTAGTCCACGACCTAAAGAATATAAGCAAGATGTAAAAGATTTGGTTCAAAACATTTATTATGTCTCACAGTCAATGTACCAATTTTTGAAGAATAAATTGCATCTAAATTTGCCACATATCTGTACTGTTTATCGATGGGCCCCTGTAAATTCCATACAACCAGGTTTTAAAAATAACGGTTTAGAGTTAATAAAAAAGAAGTGCTTAGATTTGAACCAGTACGAAAAGAATAATATGATTCTGCTGATGGATGAAATGGCGATTAGAAGGGAATTGCGATACAATTCCAAATTAGATTTAGTGGATGGATTTGAGGAAAATGGGGTTGAAAGAACGAACCAGATTGGTAAACAATTGTGCGTTTTTATGATTAAATCAATGTTTTCCAACTGGGCGCTTACATTTAATTACTTTGTTTCAAAAAATGGACTTTCTGCCGGTTTACTAAAAAAGATAATATTACGAAATTTAGCAATTTTGAACAGTTTTGGCATCATAGTTAAAGTTGTAATTTGTGACCAAGGGGCCTCTAACAGGAAGACAAAAGGGTGGAAATAATATTAACCCCTCAGTTGCTGATATAAACACTTTATTAGCACGCTTAATGTCTGCAAATATAGTGCAGTTGAGTTCTTATAGTAACTGTGAAGAGCTGAGTGATACCACATTTGAAACGCTTTCAAATATTTTGTCAAATATGGACTTAGCTGATACAAATAATGAAGAACTCAGTCGAAACGAAAACTCTGAAATAGATATTAACATAGAAATCATTGCTGATTTCGTATTAAATGATGACTTTCAGAATTGTTCGGAATTTAGTATCGATTTGGCGTCTTTAAGATACTTCATAGGTTATATCGTCTATAAAATGATACCGAAAATTAACTGCGATATTTGTGTTTCTATATTGAGAAAAGAAGACGAAGTATTAACAGTTCCTAGTGAACTTTTCATATTTCATAAAAATTACAATTCTCTTAAAGATTTTGGTAACCTCGTTGCTCCTTCACAAATTTTCTTGGAAATTAGCAAGAAACATATTACAGTGTTTAGCAATATTTTTGACACACAACCACAAACTGTTGGTATAAAAAACTTGATAAAATCCAAATGCAAAAATGCCACACCGCAATGGTTTTCCACATGTTCTGATCATAAGGAAATAATATTGGACTTCATGATCTTAGTACTCTTGAGGAAGCATTGCTCGT
The DNA here is from genome assembly GCA_958301585.1 of Merodon equestris. Classification (NCBI taxonomy): domain Eukaryota; kingdom Metazoa; phylum Arthropoda; class Insecta; order Diptera; family Syrphidae; genus Merodon; species Merodon equestris. Next base: position 16,625,523 of record OY284416.1, on the reverse strand, counting down.
GGGCTTCAGAGAAAAAAAATGTTACTAAAGCCCGCAAACTTAAAATCCTGTCGCACTAAAGTTTTTGGGTTATTCTTTCCTACATACATATATCAGATTGAAATTTGCACAAAAATCCCAAATAATGGAATAACGTTAATTGGTGTTACCCGGCCCTTTTAGTTTACATCGAAAAAGTACGCGTACGAATACCAAGCGCAACTTTCAACTGAAGAAAACTAAATATAGAAATCTAAAACTTGAAACAAAATTTTGTCAACACCACGTGCATTCACGACGTTGGATAGCAACACAATACACACACACACATAAACATTTTAAGATTGCTCTCTCGTTGATTCTCTCTGATCGTGGCTGCTCTCTGGTTGTTACTCTCTGATCATGCTTGCTCTCTCGTTGCTTGATCTTCCCTTCAGTTGTTTCGCCCGCACCATAAAGTGAAAAATCATCGCAGGCCGAGATGCGACTTCTGTATACTATTTATTCTGTGGTATAACGTACGCAGGCGGTTGTACTCTACAATAGAGCTCTCTTGTGCCTTGATTTGCCTTGGATCTAAATTGATAAGATGTACTCCTTCTAAAGTTTTAACTCTGGAGAGTCCAACGTAGGCCTACCCTTTACTAAATATAGAGGAGCCTATGTCGGGAAGAGCGCTGCCAAGACTAAGACCTTGTGATTTGTGGATAGTAATAGCATAGGAATAGCAACAAATAGGAAATTGTTCCCTGTGAACATATACATTACTTAATATCTGAAACTTGGTCTTGACTCGTTCTAGTTCGTAAATTTAATTATGCTTAAATTATATTGTAATTTTACGTGCTCTATTGCTGTTGTCGACGTCCCAATATACCTTCTCTATTTTTCCAATGGATCCGTTTACTAGTCCCTTACTGACATCTATGTTTCTTGGCAACATTACACATGCACCTATTTTTATCGTGATGACATTTTCTAAGCCAGCAGTTAGCGACGGACATCCTCGTTCTTTTTGAGTACTTCATTTGCTCGTTTTTTTTAAATACCGTGGACAGTCTATTGAATTTAATTCATTTTCTGGTTTCTCCATACTTGCCGACATTGCAGTATTAAACTGGTTACACATATTTTTCATCGGACAGCAGTCTAAAATAAGATATGATTTCTTTAAGCCGGTCGTTTTGATTTCTAGCGGTTAATTTGAGGAGTCGACTAGATAAAGTGCAACTGTCTTGACTTGTTACTACACCCATTCCTAAACGATTCAACATTTCGCCGAAAAGTTGGTCGTTTTTTTGCCTCATAGTTACAGGTAATTCCTCATAACAAAACAGTTATTTCCATAAATTTGGAGCACTAAGGGATCCTAAACATTTAAGGACGTCAGACGACTTCAAGTTTTCGAACGGCGACAGTTGTCTCACTGGAGACAGTTGGAGCAGATCGCCAAACAACACTATATGAATCTTGCCGAACCATCCGTCGTCAGCGTCACCGGTATCATATATTTCTGTTAGGCGAAGATGGATGTACATTAATGTTATATTGGATATCATAGACACTTCATCAATTATTAAAAATACTACATCTTTTAAGTCACATCTTAAAACTTTTAGTACTTGGCCTGATAAGGACGAGGATGTCCGAGGATATTTGCCCTGAAGTAGATTGACTACCGGTGTATTTCCAGGCTTGCCTGTTTTTTTTTTGTTGTGTTTAGAAGCTTAGAAGTTTTTGTTTAGTGTTATGAGTCCAATGAAATAGCAAATAAAGACCACACGAGCACATCATATAGCCATATTTAATGAAGCAAGGGTTACTAAGTCATAGTCACCTACTGTAGACCTGTGTCTAACAAAGGAAGTTACTAAATCAATCGGTAATAGTAACCGCGATTCGAACTCTTTGTCGAAGTCTGATTTTGATTTAACTTTAGTAAATAATGGGGGATAGTTTGATAGTAATAGGAGTAGAATAGGAAAGGGTTTAATGTACATCTTTAATATGTACATAGAATATTAAGGTTATTGGGTCTGTGCAAAGCCGAAAAATGCTAATGATACGTGTTGGCTTAATGGTTAGTGTCCTGGCCTCTGTGTTGTTCTCTAAAGTTTATAAAACATAGTGGTTTCTTGGTTTTCTTTCTCAGACGGAGGCCTTCTGAATAAAATGGATTTTGATTCATGACAATACTTGGACCTGATCTATACGCAATTAGATCGTCCGCGTATGGGGAAGAGAAACTATCAAATCACTCAGGTAAATGCTAAAAAGAATTGGTGAGTTCACCGTACCCTGTCGCAGTTCATTGTTAACTTCAAATGTTTGAACCGGTTAACATGTCAAAAGTCATATACCAGGTGTATGCATAAGTTTTTTCCGTTTTTTTACTTAATTTACGTAATTTTCTAGTAAAATTAATTTCTTTTTCATTAAAAAAATCTTTTAGGTAATTTATGAATACCACGCCAGAAAAACTACTTGTCTTTCGCTGCAAAACATTCGCCACTTTTCCAACTGCATCGAAATCGCTGAAGAGGTGGTAATTAGATGGCGCCAAGTCTGAGGAGCACGGCGGATGCAAAAGAATGTCCTTTTCTAGCTATTTCAAGGTGTCTTCCAATTATGTTGCTGTGTAAGACGGCGCACTGTCGTGCAACAAAATCACTTTGCCATGTCTTCTAATTAACAATACCGCTCTGGTCCAAATACAGAACATGGTCCTCTTGCCGAAGGATTTGGCCTTGGTGCTTAAGGACCGGCTTCAGTGGTTGAAAGCCACGATTTATTCCGTTTCGGATTTTCAAAGTAAATCCATTTTTCGTCACCCCTCACCCTCACATTCGATGCAAAAATGTATTCCTTTTGTGGCTTTGAAGCAGCATTTCAGAAGGGAATTTGCGATTTTCCATTTGACGTTCATTCAAACCGTATGGGACCCATTTACCGAGTTTATTGATATCCCCCATTGCTCGTAAACGTCTGCTGATTGTTTCTTGTGACACATGTAATGCTTCTGCTAATTGCCGTTGAGTTTGAGTTGGGTCGTCATTCAACAATTCCTGCAATTGGTCGTCTTCACATTTTTCTGGTCCATCAGAGCGCTCACTGTCTTTCACATTCAAATCACTACTTTTAAATTATCGAAACATGTCTCAAATGTTCTAAATGATGGTGCGTGTTCACCATATGTTTCTACCAGCAAACGATGACTTTCAACAGCCTTTTTTTTTGATTAAATAAGAAAAGCAATGCGTGCCGCAAATGTTCTTGCGCAGGCACAAAACTCGAAATGATCAATAAACGATAAAACAAATCTCAGACGAACAAAATGGCGTTTGACACATACAATACACAGTGTAATTTCCCCTGGCGCCATCTCTTAATTCAACCGAAAAAAAACTTATGCACACACCTGGTATGGAAATGGTGTACCCGGTGCGTTGAAATAAAGACCTTTCAACCATACGGTGTCGAAAGCCTTTTCCAGTCAATCAGAGAGGCATTCGTGCACTGATGTTTCAGTATTGATATCCGAAACGAGTTTCGAAATGGCATGAATAGTTTCGATTTCCGCTCTGAAAGCGAATTGGACTCATTTAGACAGGGATTCACCTTCTCGAAGACCTTGACGATACTCGGCAGAAGACTTGTTGACCGGAGATTTGCAAAGTTGAAGATGTCTTTACCTCTCTTGTAGATTGGTTGGAGGTGCCTAGCACAATATTTGATATATTGTCGGTTACCGAAAATTATTTTCTGTCGGTAAACCGCCTGTACAAAATGTTGGGATCTTGATAAGAATATATTTGTCTGTCTGTGCAGTACGTCGATTGCCATGTTTCGGTACACGTTCGTGATATCGTGAAACCGTTGGCCTGATATCGTACTGCCCATCGTCCATTTGTTTGAGGTACCGGTCGATCTTGTAGTTTGACTGGTTCTTATTTGACGGTGGGAAGGAAACACTCGTAATAAGAGCTCTCGTCTGGGAACTGGCAAAGCGTGGCCAACGCGCTCATAAGAATACGTCTGGACATACTCCACGAACTCATCTGGTACTTTCTGGTACGGCACTAAGTGCGTAATAGTCGCAAAGCTCCGTAGACAGTTAGTAGACCATTCGTTCGTGTCAGCCTGTCTCGGTTGAGAATCAAGCAGCATGTAATTCAGATAGGAGCCCCTCCCTGGATACGACAATGCTCACTCATACCCAGAGGCTAATAACCAATAGGGGGTACGATAATGGTGGCCATTATTAATCAAGGGCAGTCACGCATGCTCATACATTTTCAAGACGCATTACATGACACTGTAGGGAGCGCCGTGGCGCAGTGGGTAGTGTGCCGGCCGCTGACGCAAGATGAGCGAGTTCGGATCCCGATAACACCAACGCCATCGAATGATTATTTCGCGGCTTCCCTCCTCGGCGGGGTACTGGCAAGACCTCCCGTTGTACACTTGCCAAGAAAAAGCTCCTCGGCTCTCGCCGTTCGGAATCGGCATTAAGCTTTAGGTTCCGTTCACTTGTGTGAAAAACAAATCGCACACAGCATAAGTGAATAAAAAGAAGCTTGGCTTTGGCTCTACATGAGCTCTAACGCCATCTAAGGTGTCTGTCTGGCAGTAAATGGACCAGTTTGTGTTTGAGTGCTCCAACAGACAGCAGAAGCCTCCAACAAAAAAAAAAAAAAAAAAACATGACACTGTATGCCATTCTCAAGACGAATTCGAACATTTGTAGCTTGCAGCCAAAGCTGAACATCTCTATTTGATCCCTGAACAATCCTGGCTCAAACGAATGTAAAAAAAAAAAAACATACGGGTCAAGCTTACATTTTGATCAACATGCATCAAAACTATCTACACATTCCCTAGCTTTTATGGATAAGTGTTACCATCTTTATGTTGAGAGTCACTGGATTTGTTCCTAGCTTAGCGTTAATCAGTATTGATGCTAAAAAAGAATGAAAAGGAAAATTATCTTTGATACTAAATCTGGAGGTTAATCGAAGCCCGTAACTTCCCTAAATAAATTCCTCACGCCCAAATTAGCGACTTTAATCCTTATGGAAAAGGGCTGTTCAACATCTCTCTACACAAGAGCGTCCATAACACGAGGTGGGTGATGCATCTCGTTGTGTATGAAACACACGGTCTGTAATTGTTGTCACCCATAAAGAAAGACTGGCGACTTTTTCCTCATCTCTCATTGTCTTTATATATTTCTGCACTATGACGCGGTTTCCAGGGATTGGTTCAATTGGCGAATGTGCCCTCATACCTTAGCGCGATTTCGATGGAATCCAATGATGAAGTTTTGCTTAATTACTGACTACACTACAGCAAAAATAGGCTAACAAGAAAGGAAATCACTTTAAAGCACTAAAAGTCGGTAAATCTGGGAATATTTTGGCGGCTCTCATGTCGTTAAGGTCGACTAGAGTACGATGTCGACGAATGATGAAGGTGACTGCACCACCTATTGCGACAGGGTATCTCCAAATAAGACTGCTAAATTCCTGCAGGAACTTTTAGAACTATAGTCGAATCTAGATTTGCAAATGAACAAAAACCACATCTCTCATCTCTTCATTAAATGGCAATGTTTATTAAAGACATGAGCTTAGTATTCAATTCAATAGAACTTCAACATAAACATAAAAAAATGGCTGAATTTGGGGATACGAAAATTCAAAACAAATTCTAGAAAACCGAGGTTTACAATAAAAAAAAAACAAAAAAAACGGAGAAAATTGAACTAAATGGCTTTAAACTCAAATCATTTGTTCCAAAGTTAAAATCTCTTTGTGCAGCTTCAGCTTACAGTTCGTCCGCCAGGCGATGAATATTATGCAAATGATCGCCGTAATCTGTTACTTCACTGCCGACAAACGTTTCATAGTTCTCAATGATTTCTTCGTACGACAATCTATCGTCGTGGTCATCATCAGCGGCTGCAAACAAATGATCCACCTCATCAGTCGCCACGTCCTCGTTACTAGGTACAATCCACTTAAGTACTTCGTTTCCGACCAACAATCCGTCGTTATTCAAATCGAAATCTTTATCGAATCTTGATTTCTCTGTGATTAGCCATTCCTGGTCATGGTTTTGTGCTGCTTCGCCAAGGTATTCAGTAAAATCGATTTGTCCATCTCGATTCTTGTCTTTGTCGCGCATGGTTTGCTTTAAGACAATCGGCAACATGAGTGGATGCTCTTCGGGATTTTGGAAAAGGAAGAATTCCTCGAGACTTAGAAAACCGTCTTTATCCTGATCCGCGGCCTGGAACATTTCCTTATCGTCTTGAACCATTTTGTGCTCCTCTTCGTAGCTGTCATATTCGATCAGGTCTTTCCGGAAGTTTTCGTCTTCCATAGAGTATACGTCGAGCATGTACTCTTTCCACGTAATCCTGTCGTCTGTATCTGCATCGATCTCGTCGAATCGGTCGGATGCTTCTTCCTCAGACAGTTTTCTGAAATTATAAGGGAGATTCATCAACAAGTTCTACGGTTGTTTACAAGAACTAAAACTTATACTAAAATCTACAAAAGTGCTTTATACAACGTAAACAGTGTGCGGTATTTTTAGCTCAAAACATCGCTATGTAGTAATTAGCTTGGTTATCAGCCTTGAACTTACAACGGGCCTGCCAGGTGGTTAGCTTATGAAAAAGAAAGCGTTAATAGACAACATAAACTCACTTAAAGGACCTTAAAATCCACGCTTTAAGCTCATGCCTATCAACAAACTTGTCTTCGTTTCGGTCCATCAGTTTTACGAGAATTCCCAGCCTCCTCTTCGACTCCTCGGGCGATAACGTGTCAAACTCTTGAGCTTCTTTAACGTTTCCTACAATGAAAAATCGCTTTCATGACAGAGGTATGTTTTTAGGGACAATAACTTACACGCACCAATGATAGCTTCGTGATCAAATTCGACATGGTGTTCTCCATTCTCGTTATGATGTGCATCCCGGGGACTATAGACGCCATCTTTCAGGCGCTCCTTGCTCGTGTGTTTCTCATGTTTGTGCGTAGTTGCTCCTAAAACACAGGCAATCATAAAGGCAGCTAAACTCAAAACCAAAACTAACAGCTGTGACTTCCTCATTCCTTTTAGTTCAATCGAATCTATTACGAGGCGAAAAACACTCAACTCTCACGAATGACCACGTCAACTGAAGATCTCTTCCAACACCTGGACGTGCATAAATCCACTACAATTATGATCTGTTATAAGAAAACTTGATTTATGCACCAAATACAATCGGAAAATTTACATAAGTACGGCCCGGGCAGGTAGATATGAAGCGACGCCGAATTTTCTGTGTTCTGCTGAATTTGCTCCAAAAGCGAGTAATGAAAGAGCTGCACAATCAAATACACGCAAGGGTCTGGTGTTTGTATCTATTTTGGGGTGATTAGCCGGAGTAACAATTTCGTTTTGTTTTTTTTTTTTTTTCTTTTTCTGCTTCCGACCGTATGAAATATGTGGGATAAACAATTTTTGTGTCTGCATTTGTTGGGGGTGGGGGGAGGGACGAACTGTCAAAGGTGGTAACATTTGATTGGTGCTTTGAAGTTTGAAGACCTAAGGCGGCATTACAATAACGATGGGTTAAATTTTCAATTTGAATTCAATTTTGGTTTAAAATAATTGCCAAATCTATCCAAGTGAATTTTATACATATAAATAAATAATAAAATAAAATATAATGGATTGACAAACCATTCATTCAGGATTATGTACAGTTCCTTTTCAATTGGAGATTTGTCTAATTTCTATTTTCTCCGATTCTAATTGGAGGAGTAATTCAAGTTGAACACGGGCAATATTTATCGATTGGATAATTTCGAAGAAACATTTAGTATTCATTGAACAACACCTTAAATGGATGAATAGGGCGGTATTACTCGTATAAGTTAATAATCGGACATGATTTTTTGGTTAGTTGAAACCATCTATACATGTTTTATTCATTTAAAATAAATGTGTAAGAACACGCACATGTGTAAACGCAGCCGCCATCATAGCATGTCAAACTGTGGAAGCTCCCCTCCCAAACTGTGCACCCACATTCATTTGAAGTTTGCGAATTTCTGTTTGCAAGTTTTTTCTCCGTATCGGGTCCCCATTCGGAGCAAGTGTATATCGCGTAAAGCACCTAATCTGATTAATCAAGTGTTATCTAAAAACTCGCGATTTTTATTCCACAAACATTTGTCAGTTAGTGATTTCACAGTTTTTCTGTTAATTTGCAGTTAGAGAGGTAAGTTCATCGGTCTGCTCCCGTCCGCTGTCTTAGGGTGGCGGCGCAGGCCTCTAGCCTCCCTATCCATAATCCCGGAATTTTTCTTTCCATTTCTTTATTACTGCTCATTGCACTCGTTAATAGGTCATATTTATTTATTTTTTTTATTATTTCATTAGCACGGATTTAAAAGTAATTTCCCTTCTCATGTACCAGGGAATGATGTCATTTTGCGCTTTTTGTAGTAAACACGCAGCTCCACACTTAGTAAGTAAAGAAAACACCAAGAACAGACGGAAAATACAATGAAAAACACCTTGGTTGACCTTTCTCTTTGCAATTTTTTTCTCTTTCATTTTACATGATTTTAGTTTTCGATTTTGAGTGCTTAATTTGGTTTTTAACACAATATCCTGTCCAGACCACCGGTAACACTGGCCACCACCGGTTGTAGTTTATAGTTTTGTCCATAAAATGTTGCTTTTATTGATTTCGGTTGTTTACCAGCAAATATTTGCCATCTTTGGCGGCCAGCTCGCTTCTGTGACACGAAACAGACTCAAATATCCAGAAGGTTGGGGTGGAAAAGCAGACAGCTCTCGCGGGGGTTATTCACGGAATTTACATAAAAAATGAATTCAGGGTTCATGGAGGCGATTAATTTAGCGGTTACCCGGACGATTATTCATTACGTGCATTCCTTGTCCCTTTGGAAAGCAATTTTGGCTGCTTGGACGGCCGACTCCGTAATTTCTGGAGGCGTTACATAAATTATTCCGTTCCATTAGGCAATCTCGGAAGATGTGTTTCGTGTCGTTTAGTTGAGAACTTTATTGAAATCATTTACGTGTGACTAAGACCACCTACGCATCGGAGAGACCATAAAGTTTGCTATCGATTTGCTTATTAATTTGCTTGGAAATGTATTTCTAGCATGCGAACATGATTTCACTTTGCCGAAAAGAGAATTGCTTTTTGAGAGATATGAATCAGTTGATCTTGAACGACTTAGTCAGTTCATGATCGCTTCGATAAACCTTCCAAGTTATTCGCTGGAGAAGTTAGCTCAAGATCTGATGAATTAAAATGAACATTTTCTGAATGTAGAGGAGCTTACCCGAATATTGGAGAGCTAGGAATTCGATTTTTTCTCATTGGATTCCCGCTACATTTTTTGACGCCAAATGGAACTTACATTTCTTGCAGCAAAGTCTTCTTTAATTACTTAACGCTACCAGCTTCACTTGAGTGGCGGAAATCATTGACTCACCCACTTGTCTAAACAAACTCTTGAATTGAATACAATTTCTATCCTCAATGTTATTTCTTTTGCAAGACGCAGTAAAGATGCTTTGGAAGCTAGAGGAGTACATTTCTGAGTTCATGGAATCCGTGATATGCACATGACAATCTCCAGGTAATGCCTTCAGACGTACTTGATGTCATCAACCCCAATCATTTTGATGTGTGGAAACCTTATCATTGTTAATAAAAATTTTGCGCTCACGATTTATATACCTTTTCAAACGACCGTTGGATCGTGCTTCCTAATTCATATCAGCTAGGAGACCTGATCATATATCAAATCAGTTGAACAAAATGGTAATCGGTCATGGCACTCCACTCATTATTGCTGTTCCCTTCCATCTTCCGCAAATCCTATTCCCCGTCACTCAAGCTCTTTGTGTGATTGTACACCTTTGTAACCGCCTGTATTATGTTCCTTTATTTCATACGTTCTCTTTATTTCATTTAGCTCCCCGACACTCGCAGATTTCACAACACTCACAGGTTTTTAATTTTTTTTATTATAGTTTCGCTGTTTATCTTTCTGTTTCACAATTATGCCCCCTGTAGTTCGCATTTAGTTACTCAGTAGAGTGTTTTTAAGTGTTCCCAAAGCGCCCCACCAGCTAGAATCTGTGTAAATGTATGATTCGACTCAGCCGCCTTAGAGAGCAAGATACCCGAACACGTAATGCATGCTGACGGAGAAATCATTGTTTAGTTTCCAATTTTCATTTGAGCTTTAGTTGGGTTTGAGTTAAACGTCGGTTTTATCTCATCGCCACTGTTGTTGTTTATCTTTTTATTGAATAATATTTTTTAATTAATTTGTTAATCGTATGTGTGTGTGATTGCATGTGAGGTTTTCGCGATTGAAGCACGTGTGCGGTGATTAAGACGAAAAACATTTTTTCTCTTGATTGATTTAATTTGTAGCGACGAAGAAGTTTTTAAAGTTGTGAGCGAGGAGTCGGTGGAGGAGGAGACGATTTACGATAACAAAACCAAAAAAAAAAAAACCGTTTCTAGCGGCATTACGAAATAATCTCAAATGCCATACATCATAATTCGGGGTAACTTAGCTTCGTACAGTCATAAGTACCCCTGGCGTGTACTTGTCTCCGGATTGAAAGGTAAATTGAATGATTTATCGAATTTCTATGATTTTGTTGCTACACCTTTCCATTTCTTTTCGTTTCTTTCGTTTTGATTTTCGCTTTTGATTTGGCCGTTTATTGGCAGTTGTTACGTGAGCAGGTAGACTCGGGTTTATCGGTTATAAGCAATCGCACTTGTGATGGAGATAATGCCTTTTAGGGGGATCGTTAGTAGTTCGAAGTGATTTATTCACTCCGACTTCTATGTCATTGTAAGCGATCTATGAGTTCGTCAAGTGCATTATGCAGTCGGCTATCTGATTATAGTCATATAAATCTCGATAGATTACTTGGGCGTATGTGGAACGTTGACACTGTTTTATAGATGACTTCATTTCTTAGGTTGGCCAGATAACCAGTTTACCTTCAGGAATTAAACTCATGCGTGAGGTTTATTCTTTTCGCTTGTACAAATCTTAGGTGGAGAATCGTTTATGTTCGTGTTGCGTATTAATAATTGTGTGTGACCATGATTTTTGGGAGCTGCTAGCGTGCTTTAATAAATTTCCGTGGAAAATTTCCATATTTCCCAGTTAAATTACCTGTAGGTCGGTATTTCTAGTGGCCTGTATGTGAAGGGGCGGGAATTGTGGTTTCCATCAAAGGATGGTGAACGCGATTTTAGTCTTCGTTTTTATTTTTTTTTTTGTGGCAATAATCGTGGCAGCTTTCAGCAAATGCTATGTCGTTGCTCGTACAGGGCAATAGACTCGACATCAAATAGCCAACGAAAAAAAATTTGGATTTTCGATATTTTTTGTTTTGCTGCTAGACATTTTAAAAACAAATTTGGATATTTAGTTTAGTTTTGAGATGTAAAGGTTAGACGTGTTTTGGCAATATTATGTTTTTGAATAAAGTGGATCAAAAAATCTGTATTAAATATCCATTGAAAAATAAATCTCGGTGCTCCAACATATTTGAAATGTTGACTGTAGCATTTGGCGAGTCTACTCTGAGCAAAAGAAGTGGGGTTTTGAGTCGTATAAGTTCTTCAAAGAGGCCCGATAAGGTATTAATGACGATACCTGCCCTGTATGCCCCAGTACGTCAATGAACCGGTGAAGAAAGGAATGCCATATCGGTTTGGCATATCAGGCCATGATTATTTTTCAAAATAGATATTAATGAATGAATAAATATTTTTCGAGAAAAATTGAAAGTCACGAACCAATTCTGTTCTAAGGACGATGCATGAGGTGTATTAAAAAAGTAACGAAAATGAGAATGGAATAAAGTGCCTCAAAGCTTAAGAAATATTAAATACAGCTTTTGGTGAATATACTCGTACTATGACTAAAACTGGAGTTTGAAGATAATAAGCGCTTCGAACATCCCAGGACTGCCTACGAAATTATAAAAAATGCAAACAAAATTATTATAACTATCACTGAGGACAGAAGATTCCTTTCACTTATTGGAAGAAATGAATTACGCACAATACATATAAACAAGTGATCGAGAGAAGCTTCGACTCTGGGCCTTCATGGTTTCTTTCAATCATCTACATATGTATATTGTGTGTATGATTCATTTCTTCCCTTGTGATGACGACCCTGCTGTGCAGTGCCGATTCCGGATGGTGAATTTCTAGACTAGACTTGACGCTAGAACCCAAATCATAAACCTTTGAGCTATATGATTGTACCCCATATTGCTAGCAATCATCTAAAAAACATAAAGTTTTCAGTTGGGTCTTACATTTTCATATAGAAAAAAAAGGTCATCCAAAAAAAGTGGTCATTTTAAATCTGCAGAAAAACCGAGCATTTTTTTGAAAAGGAGTGATAATTTCATTTTAAACTTAAGTAGAAACTCTGAGGGTAGCAATGGAATAAAATATCTACCAATTTACCGCCACGGCTTTGCCTATAATCAGTCATAGTTTCGATATTTTTTATTAGGTTTTCCCATAATTGCGGTTCCCGAAGAACAGTTGGTGAAATATTGGGGTGGTCTTTCTCCTTAGCATAGTTTCAAAGGAAAGTTAAATGGTATAAAGTTGTACGATTTCGGCGGCCAATTGAAGTCCATAGTATATTAGATATCACACAATCACTACCAGACGTATGCTAAATAGCGGTTGAAAGATGAGGTTTCGCATAAAAAAAAAAAGAACTTCTCTGTCCATGTTGTGATGGCAGGTAGTCATCTACAGTCCTGTAATATCAACAACTGGAACGTCTGAAGCGATCGCCCAGAAACGGCCAGTTTTGGACAATAGAAGAGGAATTGAGTTCGAATAGGACAACGCCAGGCCGCAATAGTGACTCCACAGAAGCTCCATGAGCTTGGTTTTGAGCTTTTTCCAAGTTTCTCAACTACATATTTGCCAATATTGCGTCTATGAGAGAGGTAAAATGGAATTACCTTCAAAATGGTTACAAGTTATCGAACAAAACGGCGTTTATTTGACCTTAATCGGGCCATTCTAACTATTAAAAATAAAATCCTCAATTTCATGCAAAAATAATGGACTCCTTTTTATTGTATATGTTATAATACCTCAAAATTAAATATCACCCATTTCTTAATAAATTGGAGTAAAGAAAGAATACCGATAGTATTTGGTGGTCAAAAGCTCACACCTTAAAAAGCAAACCGCGTACGTGCTTTAAAATCCTATGGATTATGTAGACTTACATAATTTTGATGTATTGCTTTTGCTTGTTTTCAGACCGCTTCAAATCTAAAATATAATTTATTTATTTTTTTATCTGGAAGTTACCCTATACATACAACCTTTGCCAAAAGTATTAGGCACCCTTCAAAATTCGATATATTTCAAAAAGCAAAAAGTTGAACGGAATGAAATGAAATTAGGACATTAAAACAAGTGTTTTATTATTATGACGACATAAACCGTAATATTCACAGGAATAACTCCCTAGAAATGTTTTGACAGCAAAGAGAAAAAGAGAAGGGTGCCTAATACATTTGGCCAAGGCTGTATATGATATTGGTTGACTTTAATAGAAATCTTTTGATATTTTCTGTTTACGTGTGTTTGCTATCAATCGCCATGAAATACAAAACCCCATTCGATTAATTAGGCACCGCCAACTTGAGTTCCATGAGCTACCCATAGCTACTCCGTTCTTAAAATAGCCAAATTGCTGAAAGGATAAACAAGCTTGTCTGTCAGCTTTAAACGCCCATGAAACAGGCCTTTGTATAGTGGGCAAAACAACAAGTCAGTGGTGTTAATTAGCAAGTATGCAATTATCGATTTTCTAACAGAAGCACCACGTCTGAGGAATACCATGTGCCATTGACTTTGGAGTCGTAGTTTCATGACGCACATTACAGTAATTAAGCTAACAAGTTGTTTGGAAACATAGTCAAAGCTGCAATTGGCGATTGTCCGAATTTGTCGCATATCAATATGGAGCCTTAAGTTGATGATGCCAATGCTTTTCCTTAATTTTTTCATCAAATTATTCTGAGTTTATTCAGTTATTTATTCGTGTACTTATGTTTGGTCGTCATGGTATTGCCCCTTGCCTGATATACCAAATGTTAAATAGGTAGACGGGCATTTATCCAATATTTCCAATAAAAGAAACCAAAAATGTTATAACAGTGACAAACATAACCGACAGTGCATTGCTTCCTAAGATTTATCTTCTTGTTGCCCATACAACTACACATTTTCCCATGAAGAATACCTTCTCTCCAGCTCCATGTTCTCACCCAATCCATGAATTATGGTAGTTGTTCCCTTGAAGCAAATAATTAACTTTAAGGCGTTCGCTCCGCAATTTGTATTTATCCGCATAGTAGTACCTGTACAATAAACATGTAAGTATTAACTTCATCTAAATTGCTTAACCTTCTATTTTATACTCGTACCCTTAATCTGGGCATATATAGAATATATCTCAGCCACTGAGGCATTCTGTTTTACTTCGTATAGCTTCTAAAACTTCTAATTTTAGAAGTCCCTATAGTCCGGAATAGTCATGATAAGGTCGTTTCGGATCTAGGCATATATGTACATAGTCTGGCATGTTACTAGGAATATTTTTTTTTGGGTAGTAAATTATGACAGAATGGAGTCAGATACTGTCTTAAATATTGCAGCATGAGCAGTAAATTTACCATTTGAGCACCTCATTCAAATTAAAATGTCGGGAGTGCTGGAAGAGCAACAAGAAATTTTCAAAGCTTTTTTTCTAATCGCGGTCCTGCTTCTAGGACTATTCCGATACTAATTACGTCATTGTGCCAAGAGGCTGCTCACCGTATTACTTTGGGCCTCTTCTTCATCCTGTTAGCCATAGATTTATTGGTCCTTCTAGGGTCCTAGTCACTCTCTTGTAGAGTGAGCCATTCTAAATCCGTACTTTTGGTTGGACAGCCCTCCCGTTTCATAAATGCTGGTTGCCTATTATTCGCCCCAGTATTTAATAAGTAGGCATGATGAGGACTTATCTGGTATTTCTTTTAGATGGGTACACCAGACGTATTTTCTTGTCTGCTGCGAGACACCTTTCATACAAATTCTGTCTTTTAAAAACTAGCTTAAGAGCCTTGTTAGGTATCCAGGTATCTTATTTTTTGCATATTCCATTTGCGTGGCAGGAGGAATCTCATATATTTCCTGAGGTGACTCCCTAGGCTTTGTTGGTGTTTGCCTTAACTGTC
This sequence comes from Merodon equestris, assembly GCA_958301585.1. NCBI lineage: Eukaryota > Metazoa > Arthropoda > Insecta > Diptera > Syrphidae > Merodon > Merodon equestris. Next base: position 16,610,190 of record OY284416.1, on the reverse strand, counting down.
CTGTAGGCGGCACTCTAAAGATTTTCATCTGCTTGCACGCAGAGTACCTTAAGGCTATTGCTTTTGTAAATCGTAAAGGGAGACAAGCCTCTGACACGCTACAATAATCTTCTAGCTTAATGTCTTCGCTATACTGGTAGCTGATAACTTTTCAAAATTCAAGTGTTAGTAGGCTGACTCTGCATTTGTCCGGGAAAAAATATTTGTGGAGTTATTTCTGGGTAGCATCAAGTGGCCATTTTTCAAGTAGAGTACCTTCTGTGCTGTGGATAAAGAACTGAACCAGTAGCTTTTACAGGCAGCTTTTGAAAGCAGTTTGTTTCTATTGGGAGGGTTCTTCAGAGATCCGAAGAAGTTTGGACAGAGACTACTCTGTCTGGAATATACGGTTAATGCATCAACACTTCCAACCAAGCTCTCGTAATTTTTAACGAGTCATCAAAAAAATCTGTGGTCGGGCGCAATACCTTTCTCTTTATTGTATTCGTTTCTTTTAATTTCCTCGTTTAATCTCTCTAGTTGTCTAGTTTGGGCAGCGTTCTTCATTTCGTCGTAATAATATTGCAAAATGTTCAAAAAATAAGGTGAATTTGTGAATTTGGCTTGTTTTGCACATGCTATTTTCGTATTTTTTTTATAACCTGGTACTCATGTGCTCTAATATATGAAACATGTCATATCGATTGGATCATGCCATGAAGTTTTTTCAGGTATTTTGGACATGAAACGTGTATCAGTGAGGTTTGTTCTGAAATTGCTAAATTTCGACCAAAGGAACTTGTTGAAAAGGTTTATAACTTTTGACTTCGAAACAAACCCCACTCGCTTCTGTGGAAGCGGCCAGGAGAGCCAAGACTAAGTTCGGTCGAATCTGAAAATTTTGCACTAGTTTCTTCAATGGCGTGGTTTGTCATGAATTCTTTTCGGAAGGTTATATGGAATAAGAAATATTACCTTAAAATTATACGACGTTCGCGTAAAGCAATACGAGGAAAATACGGACTGGGATAATGTGCCTCTGCTCACTCACGGTTGTTTGTGTGTAATTTTGTTGGCCAACCACAATACCGTAACCTTGCCTCAGCCAACGTATTCAGCAGATTTGAATCTTTGCGACTTTTTCTCTTCCCTCAACAGCATGAAAAGATGGTGATTTGCACAATCGAGGAGACAAAGGCAGCGTCGCCGGAAGAGTTCAAGCCTATACAAACAAAACGAAATGCTTCGAGGATTGGAAAGCACTGGCGCAAATCTTATGATAAACAATTAAATATTTTTCGAGAAAATTTAAAAGTCACCTTATTTCTTGAACCTACTTGTATATCGCAATTTTTTATATTTTTTTCCATTTCGAACGCAAACAACTTTCCAACTGTTGCACCTATGTGCAATTGAATTCTTTCAAACATTGGGCTTAGGGCAAAGAATTCAGGACTGATTAATAATCCACAAGGTATCTAGATCAAATAACATTTCATCCGATATAGAACGCCGTATTCTGGCGGCAAGCAAATTACGATATGCGCTCCCATACAATATCGCACGTCACGTAATACATATTGCTTAAAAACTCTAAAATCAAGTTTAGTAAGACCAAACGATTTTTAAAAATATCAAACGTATTGAAGTAACAAATGTTAATAGTTTTCGTTGAATATCATATACGATTTCCACTTTAAAGTTTAATGAACATAAGCCATGAGCTTAAAGCTGGTTTTATGAAGATTCTGAAATCCTTAAAAGTGCAACTGAGTTGCACACACAATGCAATCCCCAACGAGTTATGTTTCGCACGCAGGGCTAGAAAGTCTATAAAGCCATTTGTCTCGTAATTTTATTAGTAAAAACTCTCGAACGTAATTCCTAGTCCATTGTGTGCCTCAGCCAATTGCCCCCTACAGCTCAATCAACATTTTTCCTCCAACACTTTGTCTACTTCTAACACAATTCGTTCTATTTTGCATCGAATTAAGAAAATTAATTTATTCACTGCTTTCAGACATGACCTCATTTTATATGTCTCATTAATGACCATCATAATACCAGTAGTCAGGGAAGTCCTCCGCCGTAAACATTCCAAATAGTCCTTATTAAAAATGTATTAAAGCGTTCAACAGGCATACTGACAGCGAGATATTTCGCACAATGTCTACAGTAGGTTGTCGCCTCCGGACTTATCAAGCCCCTGGATGGCCTTCTTTATTTATTTAGTGTTTTATGAGTATACTACTGAATTACGTGGCTGTCCCGGAATGAATGGTGCTAAATCAATAATGAGAGAGAGAAGTTGGTCGGTCGCTAAACGAAATTGAAAGTTCCATGAACGAAGCTACGACATTAAAATGCTTGCCAACAAAGGCTCCAACTGCTTTTAGCTGTTAATCGATTTATTGACCGCATTTAGACACGTATAGCATACTTTGGTCGGTAGAATTTTAAAGTAACTTCGATGGCATTGTTGTTACTATAGAGTCAGTTGACAGGAATAGCATTTGATGAAGCAGCTTTTGATGTTATACCAATTTGTGTGCAGTCAGTAAGTGCTGTTGACCAGTGCGGAGCAGACGAAACTGGTTTTGCTCTCTCATCCGATTATCTAATCTCGAAATTTATTTTTTTATACATATTTGTGTATATTTAATGTATTTTTTGTTGTTGTCGACTGTGTAGGGGATGACATCGAGCAATTGAGACAATTTTCATGCGGAGGTTTTAGCGATGAAGCAACAATAGTTTATCTTGTTCATCCGTGTCGAGTGCTGTCAGGGCTTGAGGTGAGATTTTCAGTTTTTTTTTTCATCCACACTAGACGAATAGAAAAACTTTTTTTTTCGAAATTGTTTTTAGATTCTTGGCTACCGAGTTGTGGCATCGTCATCGACATCCGTGAAGCAGGACTATAATGAATATATTTGGACTATGCACAAAGAATTCGATGAACCCGAGCCAGTAGAATCGTCAGACACGTCCGTTGTACGAGAGAATCTCTCCAATATCAATCGAGAAGCCGCTGTCCTTGGGAACTATCACAAAGTGGATTCTCCTGAATAAAATCACCACCACCATCAGTAACTACTAATTTTACTTTGATAAATATAGCAAGTACTTTCCAAAGACGACAGTTTAAGATACAAAAGACTATTCTTCTATAATATCGTATATCGTATACCAAGAGTTACTTCATTCCAATTTCGTGATCAATTTCTGTTCGATTTTTGTGTCAGCATCTTTATTTGTGTTTCACTCCTCTGATTGACTCGTAAATCCGTGCGCACACTTCTATTATGGAATGTTTAACACAACAACAAGCGGCAAAATCAACGTCAGCCTCAGCACCGATAACAGCTACAGCCCCGGCCTCAGTGGGAGTTCAGCAACAAACAGCTGTTTCTGTAGCGAGCACAAATACACCACCGACAACTGTTGCGCCTACTTGCATTCCAGCACCCGTACAAGCGGCAACCTGTAATCCGAGCGTTGTAACTATTCCTGTACCGATTGTCACGCCCGAGGATATATACACGTACGTGACTGTAAAGGGCTCACTGCACGATCGCACTTGTGCACTATTCGGTTTGAACGATGCCGAAGTACTGGCATTATCGAAACGCTTCGAAAACGGTTCGACACAAATCGTCAACGGTGTGATGATCAATGCGCCACCCATGCAGTTAATAAATACGTTAAGTCAACTAGGCTATAAGGTTGTTTGCAGTACGGGCGAAGCGGAAATCGTATGGACGATGCAACGTGAAGTCTAGGGATTGCGGAACGGATGTTGTGCAATATTTATAAACAATAATCGTTTCATTATCAAAGAATTACCAATCGTTATAAAGAGAGACATACAACTTAAATCCAATAGAAAATAGTGTAGATTAGCGCGACACGCGTGTACGAGTCGAAAGTTGTGGGACAATTCGCATTCAAGTGTTTTACGTTTCGTGTTCTTTATTTGTTTTTTCGTGTAGCCGAGGTAAGAGAGAGGAAAAGAGAGAAAGAGAATGGATCATGCGGCGAATTGTGGGTGTCATCAACATGCATCGGCATTGCAGCAAACACTTTCGGAGATGGAGTTCGAACGGGGCATCTGGAATGCTGGTTAGTTAGTTTTCGATTCTTGGTTTTCCTAACATATATCGATTTATGACTTCTTTCAGCTATCTACAATGAATCGGATCGAGTACGTGAATTTATATCAAATGGCAAAACAATGGAACGTGACAATTTCGATTACACAGCCCTACATTACGCAGCTCGTAATGGGAATGAAGAGATATGCAACATGCTCATCCAACTCGGTGGTGCCGATGTGAATGCAGTCACCAAAGGCGGGGCAACACCAATTCATCGCGCTGCAATGATGGGTAAGTTTTTTCCCTCCGTCGCCGCTCATTTTCAATGGTGTCTATACGTCCTACTTTCTCCCGAAGGTCATCTGAGCGTGGTCGAACTTCTGGTCAAAGCGAATGCCGACATCCGTATTCAAGATGAAGATGGACAAACAGCACTTCACCGTGCTGCAGCCAATAGTCATTACACCGTGTCCAAATATCTTATCGAACTGTGTCCCGACCTGAAATGCGTTGCTGATAAAAAAACTCAAACAGCCTTTGATGTGCTGCCGCGCAATACAAACGATGATTTTAAAATTCTACTCAAGCCGTAGTACATGTGAGTCTATCATGCGTCAGACGGATTCCTTTCTTTTATTGTTCGCTTCCCTATTTCGACATAGTATTACACCTTATCCTTCATTAATTACACATCGAGAAAAAGGCATACTTTATACAGAACTTTGTTAAGCATGTTAAGAAAAGAGAATAAACAAGATTCCACTATGTACATAAAATATATTTCATTTAATTCAACCTAAAGCCACGGTGGCCAGTAAGAATGGTTAATGTACGCAGGAAAATCGTTGAAATCACAGACGAATCGCTGCAATATCAATGGAATCCCCGTCTGTCGACATAGTACTTGTAGGCGCGATTCATCATATTTATTCGTATGTGCGATGGGTTTGTCCAAGTTCGCAATCAGACGTTTGCGCACCCCAATCCGGCAGAGGGACTTCAATGACAATGGATTGAAGCACTTGGTCTCCGAGCTCGGCTTGTTGACGTCAAATCCAGCATGAACTGAAAGTAGAACGTTGCTTTTAGTTAAGGCATTGTAGCCAAGAGGCTTTCATGTTACCTAACAGGTTGAAGATGTTGTGACAAGTCCTATTCGGTGTACTCAGATACAACGTAGCTATATGCGGGCTGAGATCCGCCCCTTCCTTGATGAGAAACTCTGCAATGGTGAACTTCTCAAGCACAATAGCTCGGTCCAGCGGTGTTTCGGGGTAACTAAAAATAATACAGGGATCCAAACTCGCTCCATGCGCCAGAAGTATGCGAGCGATTTTAGCGAACAGATTAACCGATTCTATGTATTGCACGGCGAAACATAGTAAATCCGAGTTGCGATCGATTTTTACGCCCGAATTTTCCAACAAGCACTCTAGCATCTTACTATTGCCATTAAAAACAGCGAGAAAAAGTGGCGTGCATCCGGATCGATCGCGGACGTTAAGCCCTTCACCGTATGCTAGGAGTAAGCGGGCCATCTCTCGATAATTTTTCTTGACGCAGGTATGCAGGAGGTAGTGCGAAATAAGTGGCTGGGCTCCGTGATCAAGTAAACATTTGGCAAGTTCGACCTTGTTACGCGCCACGGCATGGTAGAGTGCTGGGTATCCGTCCGGATCCTTAAGATTCACTTTAGCGCCTTTTTTAATAAGCTTAAATGCAATATCATCGGCGTCATACATAATAGCCGTCAATAGGGGCGTGAGCTCCAAGTGATTGAGCTCGTTGATATGTGCCCCGGCTTGGAGTAGTAGTTCCGCCTACAAAGGAATTCAATGTCACAATTTCTTCGAGTAAATACGAAAATTAACATACAGATTGGTGGCGTCCATACATTATAGAGGAATGCAGTGGCGTTCCACCGATGAATGTCTTCCGATTTGGGTCCGCGCCATGGTTGAGCAATATCCGAATAATCTCTACATTTCGCGTAAGAAACAGCGGTGTCTCTCCGTTGGGCGTCGTGCAATTAACTGGCGATTTGTACTCTAACAAAATGCGCACACACTCGACATGACCATTCTGCGCAGCATAATGGATAGGCAACCAACCCCATTTGTCAGGTGCATGCGGATCCTCTCTTGCCTGGTCATAGTTTGTATTTATCAGGATTTCACCCATTTGTTCGAAGGTTTTTGCATAGTATCGATAGAGAGATGCGCCTTTATCTGTTTCCGAATCGGAATGAGAATCGTTATTGATTTCGTCATCCCACTCCAAATCATCCATGCCATCGGGTGTATAGTCGATTTCGGTTTCTGAACGATCAGCCATCGTTCGATTGCCTGCAAAATATCAATTAGCTTAGTTGTGGTGAATGCAGTTGACGGGACACTAACTGAAGAAACGTTCGCCCTCTTGGCATGACTGCAGGAGTACCATTAGGATCTCGGAATGTCCTTTTAAAGCGGCGTCACAAATAGAAGTCGAGGATTTTGGATTCTTTTTCGTTGCACTTGCACCTTCCGACAGGAGTTTGATGACGTTATCCAAATCGCCTTCGGCCACGGAGGTAAATAGCCGTTCGTTAATATCTTGAAAGAATTCTGCCATTTTCTATCGTGCGTCCATATTCTGTGTCGTTTGGACAACTTTGACTTTGATGAATTATATTTTCAAATGGTAAATTGAAACCTATCTATGAAACCATGAAAATGAATAAATAGGCAGAAACCTTAAACAAGAAAATGAAAAGTGACGGATGCCAGTAATGCCAATAACCTATTTAATGTTGATCGAAATATTTTTAAAAAAATCACTACAATTCTCTTTTGGGTATTGGACATCTGACTCTGGAGTCAGAGCAGATTTGTGAAAAGTGTCAAAAGCAGCTGTCATAGAAAAAACACTAAAGTTCTCGCTAAAACATATATGTATATCATCACTGAAAAATGTTGTTGACGAGTCACTAATCACACTAATTTCACTATCAGTGCCCACCACAACTCTTCCAAAGCATTTTTATGTGAATTCACTCTTGTTTATTATTTAATTCTAAAACATGTTTATTACAATCTGACATATAAGATGTTTTCCGCTTTTTGACAACTAACATACGGCTGTACTTTTCTGTTCTAACTTGATCTGAAAGTTTTCACGAATCTGTGCTGTCCTGTTCTGTTCTGTTCTGATCTTTTCGTCATTGAACACAGCTTTTGATTTATTACCTAGGTTCTTGCTTTACATAGTAAAGGCCCAACCATAATAGGCAGGAGCAAGCATATGCAAGCATACATGCAAAGCATATGATATGCCCACAATGGGAATATACGAGGCAGAAACTAGAATGAGACGTGCGTCTTTCGTACGTCTTCCCCCGTGACACCCTGGAATTTTGAAAGAAGTTCAGGTTCGTAGCGACAAAACCCGTTACAAACGAGCTTCTATCCGTGAATACGTGTGAGCTCATTTCATTTTACCGCAGTGCACTCCCGCCACACACACTCTTGGAATTATAACAATGTGCGTAATTGTTTACAAAATTTTGACAGCATTTGAGGTTCCCAAGTGCTCGCCCGAGCTTGTGGGCAAACGTCGGCGCCCATTTTAAGTAGTACGTCTCATTGGTGGTTTCTGATACGAGGTTTCGTTAAATGTTCGTTAACAGATGCCATCAGACGGAAGGTCTTCATAAAAAAAGACATCAGGTTGGCTACCATTCATGTGTTTCGTTCCGAGTGGTCAACCTCCAAATTGCGACTTTCAGCGACTCGGATTCACCATCTTGCTCACTCAGTATGCCCGAGACCTCAGCAAGGCTAACAGGCCTCAGTCAGATCTCAGGTTCATCTAAGCATGATGAGCCTCCATAAGATCCCTTAGAACCGACGAACTAAGCAATGAAGAGGATCTTAGTGGAGTAACGCACCGCCGAGATCCCAGAACGTACCAGTCGCGGATAAGCCGGTTGTCCCTGGCGTCCCAATGTGCTTCTGGAGAAATAAAATCCGATCGGAGTGTGCTACCGTGGTATCAATAATTGGAATATGATTTTTACCCTCCGGTTATGTGAACTGCTGTGAAACATATTCCTTGTCATACCGAAGTCGCAATGCAGCATACGCTATTGAGTAGCTGAGAATACCTATAAATTCGCTTGCATAGATGTTAAGCAGTATCGGAGAGTTAACCGCTCCCTGTTGTAAAACGTTTTTAATTTCAAAGATCGTGCTGGAAGCAACGTTGTCACATTTAACAACAAACTTCTTTTGTCATGCCTTATCTGGTAAGCTTGTAGAACAGACTTTCTAACCATACATAGGGTACATAGGGTTTTCGCCTTATTCCTTTGATCAGTTTTGACGCAGTGTGATGGTAATCAAGCCTTAGAACCAAACTGGTTGTTCGGTATTCATATATTTTCTTTAACCCATTTGATCCCTGCTCTGTTTACTAGTTTTTTTTCAAAAACTTTATTAACATTGGGAACCAGACTAACTGATCGTATATTAGCAGGGTTTGTTGTATCTATATTCCGTTTTGGGATTGGGTGGACGATTGCTGTTTTGCAATGCGCTGGATAATGAATATGATTCAGAGCGTTGTTGAATATCGTGGTGAAATATCTACTACTTCAATTGTCAGTCTTGGATACCATGTATTCTCGTTGCTTTTTTATTTTTAAGTGAATCAAGAATACACAGGAGTTCATCGCTTGCAACAAACAAACCGGTAGATATTCGCTCGTTGTCGCCATGCGATCCATCAGGTTTGCGTCATTGAATACGGAGAAACCGTTATTCTCAGATCCCCAATTCTCTGTTCTGCATGAAGCCGTGAATGGTTAAAAAGGTTGAATTTTCAACAGAATTTTGCAGAACTGTTCATCGTGTGCATGGACTCGAAAAAAAAAGCCGATTGAATTGACTTTCCTCTGTGGGTCCACAAGAAACCGTCGCCAGTTTCGACACTCTTTGGACTCTCTCTTATGCCCACGTTTGTAGTTCGGTGAAGAGGTAAGCGAAATAATGGCACTGATCTAAGGCGGCGGGGATCGATATAAAGGGATTCCATCTTCAATAATTCCTGCCAATCAATTACCAAAGACAATATCGACAATAGCGACTTCCTAACGTTTTTTTTAAAAATCTGCAGACCAATAAGGTTAAGCCTATCTTCGTATGGTGGCAGATTGAAGGTATTAACCCATGGAAAACCGCGAAGGGCGAAACGCAAAAATCTACGTTGAACCTATTCTATTCTGCATAAAAAATGAATGTGGTGTAGAGACCATATTCTAATAAGGGTCTGTTAAAAGTGACATACAGTTATTTAGTGGCGTAGGGATCATTAAATACGTTTGGCCATTGTTTTATGAATCCTGGTGAGGAGTTAAGCTCCCTACCGCAAATGATCACGTATTTTGCTAACGCGAGATATCGCTTCATTATCAAAAGTATACTCTCTTGCACGTAAGGGACACGATTACGTGAGGAATTTATTATTTAGCATTTACAGATATTAATGTCGTATTGGAAAGTGGCAGAGGTGGGAAACCGAATGCCTTTAGCTTTGAATTAATAATTTGATGCTTAATGTTATCAAGGGCTCTGCTATAGACGGTGATGATATAATCAACTTCTTTATATTTTTCTAGGGGAGGAAGAGTTTTGGAAACAAATTCGATGAGATTGGTGGTAGTTGATTTGCCTTTAAAAAACTCGTATTGTTTTGATTGATCCACTACGCTTAGGAAAGTCGGTATGAAATACAATGAAATAATGTAATACAATGTAATAGTGCCTCCTTATAGAAACCAATTATAATTACAGAATGATGGGAATAAAAATGGAACTACAATTGTCTTTCCCTTGGGATTCAATGTGACTGTCAGCCAACTAAAAAAAAAAAGTTTTGATTTCGGAAAATAAATTATTTCTGATTTTTTTTTAAATTGGCCTGTGAAAAAGTATTTGAGCAAAGGTGTTCGTTAGTTTGGTACCACTGTCGTTCAGACGATTCGTTCAATATGTTGTGTTTGTTATGAACCACCTTTAACTGCAGCAAACTTCACTACAGTCTTTCTTTTCGTTTGACACGGTTAAAATGGCAAGTCGCGGTAGTAATTCTCGTCGTGAACAAGAAACTGATAACACAATAACTCACGTACAATGTGATGGATTGGTGAGTTAATTTTATAAATGTTATGTGAATAATTAAATTGGGCGAAAAAAGTACATCAAAAACCATACATGAAGTAAAAAATCGAAGATTTTCATGTTGCGTCTGGCCTGGCCATGCTTAGTTGACATTTGTGGATTTGACAGCTCATCTCTTGCATTTCATGCAATTTTTCAAAATCGCAGAATTTTCTTTCAAATGATTTATTTTTGTTTGCTTATTTGATTATCTAAAGGCTGCTTTGATCAATGTTACTTTCTTTGATTGTAGGCTGTTATGAAGATGGTAAAACATTGCCAGGAGGAATCCAGCAACATGGATTTGGCACAGGGTGCTCTCCTCGGTCTGGTAGTCGACAAGCGTCTGGAAATCACCAATTGTTTTCCATTCCCGAAAAACTCCGATGAAACTATGGATGAAGAACTCTATCAATTGACTATGATGCGTCGACTGCGGCGTGTCAATGTCGATCATTTCCATGTCGGCTGGTATCAGAGCTCAGATGTAGGCAATTTTCTATCCCTACCACTTTTGGAGTCGCAATACCACTATCAGACTAGCATCGAAGAGTCGGTTGTCGTTATATATGACACCCAGAAGTCGGCCCGGGGATTCCTCACGCTCAAGGCATATCGTCTGACACCACAGGCCATTGCCATGTATAAGGAGAACGACTTTACACCGGACGCATTGCGTCAACTTAAGGTTGGCTACGAGAGTTTATTCGTCGAAATTCCGATTGTGATTAAGAATTCACCGCTGACGAATATCATGATGAGCGAGGTGTGCGAAATGGTTCCCGAAGATCAGGGGCATAACTTTTTGGATTTGGGCACGGCCTCCGTGCTGGAAAATCACATGCGGTGCTTGATTAACCGCGTCGACGAACTGTACCAGGAGTCGATGAAGTACAACAAATACCAACAGATGGTCTTCAAACAGGAAACTGTAAGACGATATTTCTCGGCTTTCTTTAAATCATATTAATTTCATGTTGCGTTTTAGGAGAAACATCGTGCGTTGGCCAAGCAAGCTGCCGAGAATGCAGTACGCGTCGCCAAGGGCGAATATCCACTTCCCGAGGAAGATGTTCTCAAACAATTCCGCCCGTTGCCTGTGCCAATCCGGTTGAACGCCACCATTACATCGGGACAGATTAACACCTACTCGCAGCATATATCGCAGTTCTGTTCACAATCACTGGCGAAATTATTTATTACAAAATCACTGCAGGACGCCAAGGAGGCCAAGGCATCCAAGTAAACAGTCAGTAGAAAAGGGTGAACAATTTCACATTCATGTTAAGAACAACCGTGTTTTGTTTTTTCTAATAATAGACATTGTATTCTAATCGAAAAATCACTGTCGCAAGGAATAATCCAAGCAAATATTTGTATCCAATCGAATAGCCGAATAAATATTTATATTTGGTCTGCAGACTGTGATCAATGTTGTTTTATTTTGCTATTGTGTCTGTTCCCACGGCATAATTAGATATTCGGTGACCGGAAATTGATATTGTCAGTTGGTCGGCAACCGTAGAAGTGACGAAGAACACTAAACTGGAATGCTGATTATCGTGGTTGCATTAAGCTAAAAGCGGGTGGTTAGCGCATTTGTTATTAGCAGCGTAAAAACTAGATCATGTGTTAGGGTAAATTGTCATCAAAATGCGCCTTCGTGAGCATAGAACTAACAAGGGTGTTTGTTGTACCAATAGTAAAAGAGAGCCGCTGCAGCGAATCTATAGCTAACAAGTAATAAGCCTAGGATCATCTGAAGTCATATCAATACTTATACTTTGTTCATGATTTTTAGTACAAGCACTCTGATGTGTTCACACATGTACACATTGTAACATGTACGAGTAGCCTCACATCTTTGACATCTCACAACGTTCAATCTAAAAAAAAACACTGTCAGGGTATAAACCGCTAAAATTTGAAAAATCGAAATTTTAGGCAACCATTCGACCTCATTAGTTCACTTCTTTACTGACAGAATCAGTCTCTCCTAACAATGGAACCAAATTTAATCTCCAATTTAAATGCAGAATACGCGACAAATTTTGTTGTAACCGTCCCAACAATGCTTTAGCAATATTTCGAATGTAAATGTGGCATCAGTGCTGTTGTCAACATATGGCAAATACGTTTCATCGATATGCTGGAATCCTCCGCTATCTTCACTATCTAAAATCCGCAGTCGTCTAGTAACCTTTTGTGAATCCTTTCGACAATATCGTCTACCGTCTCAAACTTTCATCACCACCCACCTTTATATTGTATGATTTTTAGTGATTAGTTCCAGTGGCCTGATGTGGATCCAAGGATATCCATTATTCTGCACAGCATAAAGTGGTTTCTGAAAATATGTCAACACCACCAACTCCTCTTAGTTACCATCCCTTTGCCTCGACAGTTCTGCTCCATGTACGCACTCTTCATCTATCTTAGGTTAGTGAATTCCATGACATCTTATGGGAAACATCGATCAATCGATTCAATCCTCGGAACGTTTATCCGATCTACTTTCGTCCTCCATATGCCAACAGTATACATACGTCGTCAGCGTACTTAAGATAATCGAGTGTAAATATCAGATTCAAAATTCCTCCCAAATCCTATTAAACTAAAGCGTTTCCAAAGGATAGCACGGTATAGAAAGCGCCATGCAATCAGCTCAAGAGCCATTGACTGGACTGACTCCATTTCATCTTGGCATAAGCCCTGATCCAGATTGCATATCCTCCATAGATATGAAGTGGTATTATATAGTCCTGGCAAAACCTCTGCGTAAGCTTGGTTCCGAGTTCTTTAGGGTGTAAATCAGCATTTATTTGGCCTATGGTTAATAAAAAGAAAATTAATCTTCTTCATCCCCAAACTGCCGTCCTCAACAGAAGGTACCTTTTTTTCTGAGGTGGTACCTTTTAACTGACCTCCGTCATCCGTCACCGCCACTCACCATCGATGGTATATCCCACCGCAAGATGGGAATCTTCGTTCCTCCAACCGAGTGGAAATACATTTGTTGCCTTTGATAAGCATTTGATAGGTTGAAGCGTTAACCCCTAATGGGTTAGAAATCTTTCCAATCATTCAATACAATTTTTTTTTTAATGAACTCATTATACAAATAAATGCTGGTGTTCCTCAGGGCTTCCTACACTTTTTCTCATTTTTATAAGTGATCTTCTGCTCTGCTCTCTATATATTATCTACTGGATCATCGTCTGTGTCCTTTCAAGTTGAGCCATTTGCGGTGCCTTACCCCAAATATCTTAGTTTTATCAACTGCTGCTGGACAAAAGTTACTCAGGTGGAAAAGAGTATGTGCCGATTGCCGCAGTTTCTTCGTTATCGCTTCAACGTGGTAACTCCATTTTACATTGTATTCGGCAATACTGTCCAGGTATTTATAGACCAAGACGTTTTCTATTGTGAATGACAGCAAGACTCGTGAAAGTATCTCCGATCGTGCATTTTTATAAAAAAAAAAATTTAGGAATGTGCCGCGGGCGTATGATCTTCGTTTTTTAGCGTTTATAACAAGATCATGATCATGATCACTGCGTTGTGCAGTGAATGCATTAAAATCTTTTTGCAATCTTTTAACCGCCTCTTCCACGTGCTTGTGTCGGTGTCATCTGTCTGTATCCGGTGGTTTGTTGAACATATTTCTGCGGGACACCATGCTTAACACTTTTTCTTCCACTATACTCGTCCTCGGTTTTTACTTTGAAGTGTTTGTTTGCCAAATAGTATTTCCAAAACACCGACATTCTCGAGTTGCTTTAAGTTGTTTATGTGGCATAAAGTATCACAAGCCTTTTTAAAATCAATGAAGAAGACAACGGAGCCATGGTTTTTATAAGAAACCTAATTGCTTGCTGTGAAGGATTTAAAATTATTCGATATAGTTGTACCTACAGTCTCATGTCAGAACTTCTTCCAGCACTTTGTCCATAACTAAGATTATATCATTTACATGAACAACACATGCCTTATGTACCACAAAACTGGTATCAAAACGGCGCCTAAGCCTTTATTGTACTCTGACGCGCTCAGTCGGGAAGCCATCTCAACCTACCAACCTTGTCCACAACTCAGATTATAGAGGGCCTGTAGCTTTTACGTCGTTTTTCTTTCCCCTGTTATATATCGGCCGATTGATGTTTTTTTAAGGCAAAAGAGGCTGATGTTTAGTCTAGGCTCCTGTTAGCCAGTTTTGACATCACAGGCACTACCATCGTTACATTAATTTCCAGGTCTCTTGGTCTGATTCCGTCTATGCCAGAATAGTTATTCTAAAAACATTGACTTTTGTACGCCGTTTGTTATTTGATTCATAAACGTCCGTAAACTATGCTCTAGACCTCCGATGAAGATGAAAACTTATTTTCAAAATCTCATCAAGGTTTTCGGACTTCTTCCTTAAAATTGCATTGACTAGTTTAAACATAACACTCATCTCGCATGGAATGTACTCAAATATACCCTGGAATCTGCCTTCGGGTGTACTGTAAAATGTAGCGATTCTTTATTTAGCAAACCACACGTATGTGGTATTCCTTACCAAGTTCGATATATCCTCTTGAGTATCAGACCAAAGACCAGCCTCCACTTAAGATGGCGCCCCTTCAAGCTGCATTGAGGCTTGACGTGTTGCAGATACTTGTTAGAAAATCACGCTCATGCATTTACTCATATTTACAGATACGCACTTGGTGTTTACAGCGCCAACTTGTAGCAAATCTTGCTTTCAATTTGACGTTTTTTAAAGAAAAGAGTAGGAGAGGCCCATCTCGGGAGGAATTCTCTATACCAAGCATTCAAGAACGATTTCTCTCCTTTTCATTAGCTCCCACTATCCGTACGAGCTTTATTCCCCATACGTTCTGGTTTCCTAACCTTGTACGCATACCTACTAAATAATATAACCAAAAACAAAAAAAAAATTTATTAAAAATTGGCAATACACAGGGCTGCCAGACTCCATCCGCTATAGAATTTCTTGAACTAGAAATGCTATCTGATGTCCTACTCATACTTGATCTCAATCTGCTTAGCCTGAGAGACTTCGATGGTACGCGGTTAGCTCGAAGACGAAATCAGGTGTTAACCCTGCTATTATTAGCCCTAACTACAACATCCCTAACTAAGTCCCGACACTGGTATTAACCGAAAGGTACTTACCGAAAGCACAGAAGAGCTGAGAGCGTTGTAACGCAAATTCAATTAGGGAATGTATGTTACTCTGCAGGATCTAGTTAAGAAGAATTTGGTGGGCACCGAGGCACAAGGGCATCAGTGGCAACTAAATTCACGTTTAATAGCAAACTAACAAAAAACGACTGAGCATCCAAGATGCTAACATTTTACCAAAATACTATAAAGTAGGTATCATGGGCGCAAATGGGAATCGACCCTTTCCTAAGATCTGGCCCTAGCGGTACATGCAGCTTAGAGTTATAAGATCTGATATGTCACACGGTAGGTTAGGTTAGGTTAGAGAAGGGGAGTGTGATGGTTGGACATCACTTGCACTCGGAGGCCAAGAGGCCCATTGTGATTCCCTTCACCTTTTATGTGGGTACACATAAAATTAACCTGTCCTATCACGTGGTGGCTGAAACCACCCCGTGCTCTTGATGAATCTTAGAAGATCCGATATATCTGCATTAGCCACGTCCGCAATCTCTGTAAAGAATCTTTGGCCTAGCGACACTAGGCGTCGATTCTGGAGAGCTGGACAGTGGCAGAGCAGATGTTGGATCGTCTCAGTTTCTTCCTCATCGCCGCAGCTCCGGCAGAGATCGCTGGATCCCGAGTCCCATTTCCGGAGCATTACTCCAATGGGACAGTGTCCTGTGATCACCCCGACGAGCATACGGATCGAGTTACGGTCCAGCGCCAGGAGCTTCTTTGTTTTTCCGACGTGTCTGATGGACTTCAGTGAGTCGCGACATTTCTTGACAGCCTTTGATCTCGTTATACAGGATTCTATTGACTTCAGTGCAGCCTGGCTATCTACGAAGATGGTGATATCAGATGGTGGGATGTCGGCTACCTGTAGGTGTTTAGCTGCTTTCTATATTGGCAGGATTTCTGCTTGGAACACGCTACACAGGAAGTCTGAATGATTCCTGTTTGTGTAGGGTATCAGAGTAAAACCCGGCCCCAGTGCATATGTCCATTTTCGATCCGTCGGTGAAGAGGGTGATCTCATGGTCGTTGATTACGGCGTTTGATAGCCACTCTTCTCTGTCGGGGAAAAGGATAGGTATACTGAGAGAGAAGTCATTTTGGGGGGGAATATAGTCGGTCGTAGCTACGAGGCTACTAAAACCATGTTTCCTTCCCAGGTCGCTTATTATCTTAAGTATGGCCGCATGTCCATAGTTGGCTTGCTTCCACAGAGAGGACTCTCTTAGTCTGTCACACGGTAAGTTTGAACTTCTCATCTTATATTTGTGAATTCCATCGGCGTCATATATTTATTCTGCTCCAAAATTTCAACTTTTAAGCCAAAATCTACAAAAATGCTGATTTCGACATGGTAGGAAAGGGGTGTCCCAGATCAGTGTAAAAGTTTGAAGATGCTAATTTAGAGTGGATTGAATTGGATTGAAATTAAAAGTTGAAAACAAGAGACGTCAAAGCCGTAAGGGTTTTCAGCATTGTATCGATTGATGATGAAAATTGGATCCGTTACGACTAGACTAGAAATCGTGAGAACGCCGCCCGCCATATTTATTTATATAATCAGCTCATGCTATATAGTCGGCGTAATATACATATTATGAGTTGTTGCAACCGGATATAGCTATCACGAAGCTCATCCCCTAACACTATTAATGCCTTTGAATAAACTATAATAATAAAGTTATTTTGCAGCATGGCATAGTTGCTAAGGTCGTTAAAACCTATTTAGTAATACTGAAATGGGATCACTACTTACTCTGATCGATGATGAATGGCCTCGCTGAGCAATACTTCCGATCTTTCGTAGGTGGGTCGGCCTCTCACTTGACATAATAGTGAAAAACCTAAATTGTGATGGTGCACACAATGCGGCTCAAAACTTTTCAAATCACCTTTAAATTCTGAAATCCCAAGTCCCTGTGATGTAATGAAATTAACTTTTATAAATAACTGAGTGCCAGGCCTATCAGAAATTAGAATCCTAAGAGCTGAGGAACTTGCCTCTCCTCCATGTGTTTAAGGAAATATCCAAGAAGTTCGAGCCACTATCGATCCTCTTATTATCGCCTCTGTCGGTACGTAATCGATCCAAGTAATCCAGGCCAACTTCAATCACCATTAGAGATATGTGTGTACATATGTACATACTTCAGTATGTTTCCCATCGACGGCAGCATGACAGCATTCCCAAGTCGCTCGTAACATACACCGATCAAAATGAAATGAAACCAATTTCCATCTTATCGATGGGAACGAGAGACCAAATCAAGTAGCCCCAACTACTTTATCTTGCAAATGGATTGGAATGCACGTAAAGACTAAGCAACAATTTAGATAGCTCTTACGCCGAACGTTTACGAGTACTATCTCGAACGTGCATCATGCAGGTGGCTTACTTACGATTTTTATTAAGATAGCTGCGATGTGGTCATCTCTAATTAGATAAAGACGACGCTACATAAAATTTGTCACATATGGTATATCTCGAGAACTTAATTTTGCAGCTACTGGCTCTGGGTGTAGAAAGGCAGAAGATTCGGCTGAATGTGTAGATTGACACAATTTCTATATTTGGACAAACAGCCAGCTGACATCACGTCAATGTTGATGCAGTTTTGAAGCCAATGCCAATCGAAAACAGATCACGTAGCTGATTGTTGCTTGAATTGATAGCTATTTCGTCATTGGACGGTTTGAGTTTAAATTAAGTATGCGACAGAGTGCAGACAAGATCAAGATAAAGTTCCGATTTTGCCACTTAACTTGCCTTGAAGATAATTCGTTGTTTACACATTGCCTTGTTCGTATTCAATTAGACGAAGGCATTGTGTCTCATTGCGGTCAAATTTCAAATCGTCGAATAGAGTCATAGACAACTGAAATGATTGCGAATGAAAAGACTAAAATACGTCAGTAAGTTAATACAATGAACTGCAGAATTCTGTAGAGAATGCGACGAGTTATAGAGAAAGGTTTAAAGGAACAAGTGCTGGCTTGATCATTTCGAATAACTCAATAAGGAGCAGATCAATAGAAAAAATAGGCTCGCCACCCCTACACATTGAAAGAATAAAGTCTTTACCAATGACAACTTGGGGATAAGGTTGGGAAGATGCCGTCTAAGGCAAGTTTCACAAAAAAAAGGAAGTGATCGCAGGCTGTTTGGCGCAATAATAAGATTTTCAATTTTCAGTTGCCGCCAAAATACTGCAGTATAATAATAAACCCATATCCGTACATTTTCAATTTTTCCATTTACATTAAGCCACGTTTAAGTCCCAAGAATTATTGTCAATGTTATCTGTAAATTCACCATGGAACCACGACAACAAACGTCGTTAGTGAAAAGCCTGAGAACAAGTAATTAAATTACCCTAGCAATGGCCAAATGGCAATTAAACTGACAATCATTCTTGCAATGCACTGTCGACGCGACAATTGAAGCTGAAAATAATCTGTCCCCATGCCGACCTATGTATGTCCCGATGAATATAAAGTTTGTACGACACAATGCCCCCCCATCGAACAGGGGCCAATGTCATGTAAAGAAAAAAAAGTCATACCGACAGCAGAGCTCCAGTGGTCTTTCTGATTCTATTGGATTTCAACTTTAGTTCTGGGACTGGGAATTGCTTTCATGCTACAGCTAAGAACGGTCAAATAACGGCTGGTTTTGGTTCCCTTCGGTCATGGCATGTAATTCTGTGCAGCAGCAGCTCACCGACAACCCATTGGTAAGTGACCGTTTTAGGTAACTGGCGAGCCATGGAAACCTACTCTTTGGTTTACTATCCATTCCTCTGTTACCATGGTTGCATCTTTTCTTTTTTGATTTTTTTTCATTTAACTATTTCTCCATTTGGTTGATGGTCTATGGTGTTTTTGCTACCGGCCCATTATTACTGGGGATTGGTTTATTTTTCTATAGGATCGACGAAGCGAATGCGAATGCACGTAGGTACCTTGTCAAATGTTTGACTTATGTTCGTATTTTATTGAACTCGACAAGTCACTTGAGGTTTTTAGTGCCTTATCCATTCCATTGTTCTGAGTCAATAATTTAAAAGCTGACGTAAAATAAAGCTTTTATGAACTTACTGATGGCTGGTCAATTTACCGAGAGTACGGTAAGTGATTTTGAGTGCGATGCCTAGTGAATAAGCCAGTTTGGAAGATACATATAAGGCCCAATGACGCCGCCTGCCCAAAACCAACGTCAGTCAGTTTCTCTATATACAATGTACATTTTTGATACTCTTGTGAAACAGGCTCTCCCCAAATGCAGCAATTTTATTTATTCACTAAGCTATTCAACTGAAAATGGTGATGATTTTTTTGTTTGGATTTACGAATGAACGACTAAATTAAGGATGCCGAATTTTCTCAAAATTCGCAGAGTTAACTCCTTGGATCAGCGGATTCCATCAATAGTAACCGAACCCTTTTCCTGAATTTCTGCGGATAGTGCGCCGAATCGACAGATCGGTTTGATGATTATTTAGGCAGTAAATATTTTGCGAACAGTCACAGTTTATGATAAATTCTATCAAGTTCAACACTCCAGCCCTTCATAAGGCGCTTTTCATCTATAGTTCAGAGCGGAGCACTGAATAGAGCTCGAGCATGTATAGCTTGCTCTCAACCTGCTCTGAACCACTCTGAATGTAACGTACTCAAAGCTCTGAAATGTTTATGAAAGATACGTTAGCAATCAAAATATAATAGTTAATACTCGTACCTAGTCTATTCGCTACTGCTCTTTAATACCCAGTCTAGTCTTAAATATTTATACAATTTCAACTGAAACCATTTTGTATTAGTTGCATTCTCTTGTCGCGGAAAAGATTTTTGTTTTTAGCCGTTTACAAACATGGAATGGAATGATATCGAAATTCGTGTCGTTGTGATCGGTTTATATGTATGTAAAAATATAATATGGCAAAAGGTGATTTCTTTTGGACCTTGCGACCGCTTGGAACCACTCGTTCATAGTGGTGTAAGCTCTCATCATCCCCTTTGCTGTCGAAGGCATAACACTCCCAGTATAAGATCACGTCAAGATTCATACTCTGTGTGTGCATTTCCAATATAACACCTTAATGACATGGAAACAAAAAATAAAAAAGTTACTGTGAACTATTATACAACCGACAAATCCAGTCGAATCTCTCAAATCCTATCTAGGACAACTACCCCCCGAGAGTAGTGACCGAACACCTTCGACACAAACCATCTGGTTGTATGACACCATAACCTGTAACTCGAACCCTATAAAAAACAAAGGCTCGAATAGGACGCAAATCACTAAAAAACAAAAAAAAAGAAGATATACATATGTACGTATAGTCACGGGAAAATATCATTTCGCAAAAACCCATATCTCGCATCACTAAACAAGACTTGGAACTACAGACAGTCTACAAATATAGGTACAACTGGATACTTGCCGCACTGATGCAAAAACCAAAAGCTCTTAGTGGTGTGGTGAAAATCCTCATAGAACAAATTTTATTCACCGAGGAGAATGTTTAACCGTCGAAGAAATGTTTAATAAACAAGATAATGATCGAGTGTATCTCAGACAACAAAAGAAGCTTCGGAACATAAGAGTAGTTCAAGGGTTGAAAGAGGCCACCATCCATGAAATGTATTGATATGGTGGGAGTGAGCTGCGATGGCATAACCTGACTTTGGAGAAAGTTTACTAAACAACTGCTTTGAGGATGCCGTTAAGCCTATAAGCCGAACAAAATTTGCCAACAAGCATTGGACATTCCAACAAGATTCTGTTTCAGCCCACAATGCGAAAGGCGCTCAGAAGTGGCTACAAAAAATGTACCCGATCCAGCTCGGGCCTCAACCCTTTGAATTACAAGTTCTCATCTGTTTTGGAGTCAATAGCCTGCTCTACCCATCACCGCACTATCAACAACTTTCCGATGATTGAGGTCCGTCAAGCGATTAATGATTGGCCAGTGTGTCTCAGGTGGTGCTTTCAGTTAAATGGTAATTTCGAATAAAATCTTCCGTAACTTGTAGCCAGAGATTTGACAAATAAAATGTATATTATTCGTCTATATTCAACATACGCGTTTCTTTGTATCAATAGACTAGGTAGATAAGGAAAATAAACAAACCCAATAATTAATAAATTAATTATTACACAAAAAGCATTTACAAAATATTACAGCCTAGATAAAAGCAACAAGCCTCGTCCGCGACTTGAATTGTCTCGCTTTTTTTCTGTTATTTTCAATGGGTGCGCTCAGCCATTTCTCTAAATGCACATTCTTCTTCAACAAAGATAAGGAAAGATCAAGGAAAAGGAAAAATGAATGCTTTACTTCAGAGATATAAAGAGGAAAGAGAAAGAGTTCAAAAAGAAATGGATATCTATTTAATTTCGAAGGCTTTTTTGTTTATGAACTGGGTCAAAGAATTTACTAGAAACCTACTCATCTTTTAAGTTCCACGCAGAGACATTCGTTGACTTTACTCAAGGTAAACTAAAGAACTTTGATTGTATTAAGCATAATTGGACTATGGCGTACTGGGCTTTAGCTGGTTATCAAAGACAGATTTTAGGGTAAGTGTTCTTCAGGTATCAAAGCTCCTAGGATCAGAATTGATTCATGCTGATATGAGATTTTATCAATTCTTTCAGTTGATCTTCAATGCAGTGATTCAATTCAGTCTTTAAGAATGGACTTTCAAATCTTTTTTCAATAAGTTAAGTTCGAGGAGAATCATTACGAAGACTCTTCGATAAAATATCTTCCAGGAGCTTGACAGAAACGTTCCTATCTAGATCATTTTGAATCTATTACCTTCGCTAAGTGTGGTCCGTAAAACAACTGTCATTAGGCGCCAATTTGAGTATACAGTAGACGCGCGTTGGATTGACGAAAATCTAAAGTTATTGTTTTCAGGTAAGAATTTGCTGTAAGTAATTAATCGCCTCGCGTACAGACGGCAAAAAAGAAGAACATAATGGCGACGATGAATAATGTGGTAGTTTCTCTGGCTTTGGAAATACATAGGCCAAAGATGAAGAATCTGAAATTCCTGCGAAAGAAATATATAATTCTTTGACTCTATCGCGAGTCTACTGCATCATTTGGTTGGATCGTGTAAAATAACACTTCGTGCTTTGTCGAATATATCCAACTTTGTTACGGATCAATTGTTTTTACGACGCCTTAAAACCTTGGGAATGATCAAAAACAAGGAATCTAGGTCCATCCCAAATGAAACCAAGAGACGTCTATTGAAAAAAGCCATGATTTCCACCTGTGCTTCAGATGCTTCAGACAGAATAGAAATTGATTTTTGCATCGGATGGTCACTTGCGATGAAAATGATACGGCAATTCCAAAGGGGCAACGGTGACACCTGGCCATTAACATCGACGGTCAAACCAAATATGCACAGATCCAAGTTAGGTATTAAACGAAAAGCGACCGAAATACTCCGAAAGACAAGATAAAGTGCTTCCGTAGGAAGGCAATGCTTATCGAACGTAGCGAAACTGTCCAAAATAAACTTGGAAACGCTCAAAAATAAAGTCTTTCCCCACTCCTTTTATTCTCCTGACATTGTACCTTTTAATTATCACTCGTTCCGATCGATGGTTCATGGCCTGTCTAAGCAGAAACCTATTTCTTCTAGGGGATAAAAAATTACATCTGAAGACAATGCGTGCTTCCGTCTTGGTATTCGTACTATACCCGAAAGAAGGGTAGAGGTAATGACTAACTTTGACAACACTTGAATATTTTTCAATTTTATTTTAAGCAAACCTGAACTTTGATAAAAAAAAAACGCTACGAATTAATTCCAACTCCCAATAGGTACAACCACCATGTATTTTATTCCTTCTATTGTATTTGAATATTTCCAGTCTACCATTTCAAGTCTAATCTGATCGGCAGAACAGAGACGAATTAAACAGATTGACAAACGTCTAGTAGTTCTTGTGGATACGTTTATGTTGTTCATGTATACGAGTACATAGCATAATTCTCGGAAATAAATTAATACTTGCATCGGCAAGATTTCTAATGCCACATCAGCTCATTTGGTTTCTTTGTATGATGACACTGGAAACAAACGACCGGAATTATTCATATTAATGGTGTTAACTTTACTCTTGTCAACGTTCCACCCTTGACATACTAATAACGAGCATGAAAATGCAATAACCACCTTGGCAATGCCATTTCTAATTACTCGTATCTGTCACTATAATAATGTCTCAAAAACAAACTAATCCTCTACGCCCCTAGGTAACATTTTCGAATCACCGCCAGAATCAAACTCATCGTCTACTCGTATTTCCTTATTATTATTATTAGTGCTCCGGATCCCGGTGCCGATAAGTCGCTATTTACCATTGCCATTGTAAACTGATGGGCGGATTTGAAAAATATTTGCACACGGATGCAAGTCCGTGCATCAAAGTGATGAACGCGCTATGGTAGTCGCTGGCCCCGGGATTAGCTTAACAATTTGTTTATTGATTCCTCACGCATTCGAATGTTTTTTGATTCGCCGGCGTCATCCACGAATGCAGCGGAACGCGAATAGACGAACAATTCACTTTTCTGGAATCTCCATGTTACAATCGAACATATGCATACCGTATGCTTAGCGGCGAGTCAATTAACCATGATGCGGTGATGAGGAGTGCGTGCTACTCCTGCTTTGATGTATCATGGCGTTGATCCATGGAATAGAATTAATCGACGATCGGTTGGTTCTATTAATCAAGCACGGTCCCATAGAAGAAGTGATGTTCATTGAAAGTGAATGTTGAGGTAGACAGTGTGCACCTGCGGCAGCGAGACTGCGGGATGGAGGTATTCATTGGCGATATGAGTAATGGTCAGCTAGTTGATTGCGTTGTATTCGAAAAGCTGCAGTCATATCTAATTCCGGAGAGGTTGTTCACACGATTGTTAAGAGTTTGAAGTTTGAGATATGCTAATGTATTCAAACAGGTTCCCAGTGGGCTGCGGTCATAAAACGCTGGCAACGATCCGAGAACAATGACAGGCATTGTTGTAGGGAGAGGATCTGGAATCAAAGAATTTCAATGGTTTTTTTTGGCTAGAGTGAGCACTGGGTGCCCATGAGATAAGCCTCTGAATTATGGGAATAGTTAGGAGAGCTACGTATGTACAAAGTTGACAGACGATTGTTGAGCCAGGCCATTGGTGCGATAAGGTGACAAAGTGTGTTTTTTTTTTGTTTTGATGACTTATTCAAGTCTTCACTTTGCCATTTTATCTTGAAAATAAATCTTTTGTTCAATTACTACTTGACAGTTATTTTTGGAAATTTATGTAGAGAGTTTGGTGAAAGACTACGACAGCAGGGTCAATGATAACAGAACTGTGAATAAGGTAGGAAAGGTCAAAGGCGAATAGAGTACGTCCGATAAGTAGTGCTTGCTACCAAAGATTACCGAAAGAACAAAGCGGACGTTAAGAAACGAGATTTCATCGTTGGTCATTACTCATTAGTTTAATCGTGGAAATGCGTTCTTTGCATATTGGTCTTATTTCCCCACTGGGTGTTCTTATAAAGGCTTCGGCATCGAGGCCAATAGTTACTTGCTGGTTTTCTTAATTTCAAGATTCTTATTCTTTAGAGTTACTGCGATAATTCGCTGAAACCGTAGATGGCGCTCACAACTCCAGCGAGTTAAGTGAAATAATTCACTATGTATCTTGCTTCGGAGATCCTATGAGAACCTGGCCTATAGGGTTGGGCGTGCCATGGTTAAAAGGCAACTCAACCAAAGTTTAATAAAAAGTGATTTTTGAATCTGTATGAACAGACAACATTTATTCATGCTCGTCTTTTTTATTCGAGGCGGACTTAGGCTTAAAAGTCTTAAGCTTTTAACATAAAAGCGTCATCCGCGTCTATGCCTCTACAGAAGACCCAAGCGCGGTTGGAAGGCTTTTACATTGCCGGCATAAGCCACAGACGGGCAAGGGAAATACTGTCTCCAGATACCAGTTATTTGTCGACTTAAAAGCTGCTTATTACAAATTTCGGGAGATATTTGTTAGTGGAAATGTTGCGCGCGTTGGGCCCATTAGAGGTGGTGGCCCTTCACAGTCACCCTTTCAACGTTTGAGCGCCAAGTTTGGGACGACCGGTTCGGCAATCAATCAGCCAACATTCATACGTCGAAAGAAGATTCGTTCGAGAACATCGCCGCGGTCCATGAAAATGTATAAAAGAACCCGAGTCGATTCCTCTCCGTGCACAAGAAATCGGCCTTTCGCAGACTTCAATTTGAGGAATTTTGCATCGGGACTTGGGGTTACACCCGTACAAGATCCAGCTGACACAGGAGGTCAAAGTTCATAAACATAGAGATCGCCGTTTGTTCACTGACTGGGCTTCGTAGCGTTTCGAAGAGAAACCCCATTTTGGCCGGAAAATCGTCTTTAGTGTCTAGGTACACTCTTGGATGAATGGCTGTGTTTACAAGCAAAATTACCGGATATGGGACGACACCAACCCACACAAGGTTCACCTGATAATGCATCTTCGAAAAGTTACCGTTTGGTGTGCATTTTGGGTCGGTGGCGTCATTGCTTTGTACTTTTTCTATAACCAATTTGTTATGGCCCAGATTGCACCATATGGACCTCGACGACATGTGCCTCCAGCAGGATGGCGTTACGTCCCACACAGCGGATGCCACCATTGACATTCTGAGGGTAAGGTTATCTCACGCAGAGGTGACGTGACCCCGCTAGACTTTTTCTTGCGGGGTTTCCTGAAGTCGCAGCTAAAAGAATAAACTACAATCGGCCGATGCCCTTAAGCCGAACGTAACACAGGGAATTTCTCAAATTCAGCCGGATCTATGTGGAAAAGTCACTGAAAATTGGATTATTCGAAACCGTGCCACCGTCAGTGCTTAAACCTGCACTGGCCGTAAGAAACCAAGGCAGGCATTTGAACAATGTCATATTCCATACATAATAGCATATATGAACCTTTCTAACAAAAAAAAATTGTCAATACCTTACACACAGCTTGTTTTATTCCATTTCAACATCTACCCGCCCTTATTGAAAAACTCTTTATAAAAGCCCGTAGCTTAGGTTCAATTTGTAATAATGGAGAATAGAGTAAGAGATTTAAGACAGTGATGTGTCCTGCAAAGCGTCTTCGAATCGATCGAATTACGATTAGCAGCTGCCTGAAAAGTCTTGGTTTTTAACCCTAAATGACAACGCAGTTGAGGGCGATCACCCACTAACCTCGTTCTGGTTACGGAAACTTGTTGGTTAAGATCAAGTTGCTGAAAAAGTTGTCATATATCCTGATCAAGTTCGACTGAATATATTCAAGCTCAGAGGAGGCTTATCTGATATCGAGAATGCCGTCTAATCACCTACTTCGTGCTATAAGTCTCATTAAATTAAGTCTTATAAGGTCTGCTGCTCAGCCTTCTGAAGTTAATATAAGTTTCTTATGTGAAGAATATTCCTATGGAGTTTCAAACAGATCTATAGATAATAAAAGATAAAAAGGTGTAAGGCACCAAATGAGCACCAAAAAGTTAAAGTTTCGGTTATACCCTGCTTACGACTCTCGCCGCTTTCCCTTGTGGAATTCTTCTTAAGGAAGAATTTCTGAACAATTTACCACCGTCTTCATGGTATCAGGTATATGCGACATGGCCCATTTGCTTTAATACTGCAGAGGTCGACAACACGCTGATTTTTGGTGGCTGCTGGGTTAAAATGTAAACCAAGAAGGTGCATAACTTTAGTAAAATTCGCTTCTGTTTTTAAGTTAGATGAGGATTAGCAATGAAATCTGCACAGTTGGTCTCAAGGATTGACCGAAGCTTGTCAGCTTACTATTACTATTTCACACTATAAATAAAGATATACCCCTATTTTAAGTAGGATATTAGGGGCTAATATTAATTAATCCGAGCTTCTAAATTGTTCACTCATATTTGAAAATCTAGTTCCCAGTTGATTACAACCCCTGTCTGTCAGCATGTGGTTGGTGTCACTGAACACCTTCGAAACAACTCAGCCGAAGCACAGAACGAAAACAACAACTTCCCCTCCGAGCAGGAGCAGAGAAATTTATTTTGCTACCGCTCCTTTATTAAATTCAAAATCGTTGCCAGGATACCCCGCACAGTCAAAACAAACGCTTGACATTCGATTTTCTTTTTCATACTATTCATCAACTTCGAACGGATTTATACAGCAAAATTATGAATTACTACGACGAAGAGATCAAGTTGGACACCGCGGAACCAGTCAAACTCGACAAAGTTCCAAGCGCGTCCAAATTACTACCCCAAGCACCTACGAGAAGTTCGGCAGCTGCACGGCGAACATTACTCTCCAGCAAGCAGGTTTGTACAACTCATAATGAAAAGGAATCAAATGACTTTTTTTTCCTTTCTTCTTCAGGAAGGATTAGCACGAACATCATCCACTCACCTAAGTGAGGATGAAGAGCACCTGGACAATGTGAAAAGTATTGCCGACAGCGAGGCCAGCGAAAGCGAGTCCGAAGACAGTAAAGGATTGCGCGACACCCTCGCCTCACGTCTCATCAGTCCCAGCAATTGGGAACGACTCGCCGTACCACAGGAGATCAAGGAGATATTCCCATACATTGTCAAGTACACGCCACAAAGCATTGAGACCGAATACCATCTGCAGCCATTTGTACCCGATTACGTGCCAGCCGTGGGTGATGTAGATGCATTCCTGAAGGTATCACTACCGACTGTTATAGACCCGCGTCGCGGGCGCGAGTTGTACGATCACCTTCAGAAAATGGGTCTTCATTTCCTGGACGAGCCCAGCGGTCAGCAAAGTGAACCGAGCCTTATGGGCATCAAGCTCGGATCGGTGTTGAGTGGAAGTGCAAAATCATATGCTGGCACACAAGTTCCAGTCGCCAAGTCGGCAAAAGACGTCGACAAGTGGATCACCGAAGTCGAGCAGGTGCACATCGGACAATCAAGTTTCAATATACAACCGGAAAAGGATATCGAGGGGATGATGATTAATTGGCCTCAATCGTATGCCGCTGCTGAACCGGATTTACAAAGGGCGTATCAAGATGAGAGTCTATCGCTGGTCGAGTATATCCAATTGCTTTGCGAGAAGTTGGATATTGAGTGCGGTGCCGCCGAGGATCTAACTCAAGCACAATGCATCCAGAAGGTGTACACGTTGTTTAGTTTATATTTAGCTGCGAACCACTCGTACGAATAAATGTGGGATACTTTAACACAATAAATGGACGTAAGTGTAAGTGGTGGAAGTTTCTTTTCATTGAAGGACAAGAAAAAACTATGATTTGGTAAACGGATTAGGGTTCTTGTTTTTGTACTTTTTCTATGGCGGTGGCGTTGGGTGAAGGCGTGGAGAGAAATTCCCAAATTTTCACATATTGCTGAGATAAGCCAATTTGTTTGGTCTATATGTGGCTCCAGGCGATTGGAATCTTTCTTTTATACTCCTTTTTGGAGGAACAATTTGAGTTGTATGTTGGTGACTGGCTTAACTGAGCCTTTGAGCATGATACTTTGGGTTGATTTCATCGGTGGTTAAGAGACGTTTTGGTGAGTACATTAGGATAACCTTGGGTTGTTTTCCTGTGAATATGTTTCGTGATTAGGTATAGAGCTCTGAGATATAAGAATGAATGGTTGCGCCAAATGATAGCATTCGTACTCAAGAAGTATAATTTCCGATTAGGAAGAAATGCTCGAGAAATAAGTCTACTTTGCACGATATACCAGTAGATGGAAAAATATATTCCAAAGTTGGAATCCACTCATTTGTACATAAAAAATAGAATAGTTGGAGGCGTCATTTGTAGAGGAGTTGATTCAAGACATGTCTTCTCTAGGGAATGTAAGAAATGTTCATTGTTGCTGGCTCAAACAAAACGCAAGGTTTTTAGTCGTTTTGGACAGTTTTCATTTGTTGTTGTCCACTCAGCTGCCTACCGATTTGACTCTGGGGTTTAGAAATGGATCTATGTAACTACTATACCGCATGTCATAACATTTTGACACGTATCCTCTAAAAGGTGATAATTCCTAAAAATCCTATAGATCTGTAATAGCGGCGCCATCTATATGTGATCCTACGAACATCACTTTTGAGTGGTGTTATATCAAGAATAATAAAAAGAAGAAAATGTTTGGAATCAAAAATATGGTTTTTAAGAAACAGACACTAGCGTCACTGGTTACATATGTACGTGGACGATATAACCGCGAAATTAGCGAATTTGGACAGTGTTATTCGTATAATATGTGAAGATGAACCTGTCGAAAACTTGATTAGAGTTTTTAAATAGGTTAACCGTTTTGAGAATCCAGTACTACCAACCTGATATTGGCTGATAGTATAAATGGCTCTATGAAAATTAGCATGCAAGGCAACCGCAATTGGCAATGCCATTATGATTCTCCAATTTATTCATTTTTGTAAACAGCAGTTTAGCTTTCTTACCCAATTACAATTACTCAGGAAGGCAGAACCACATTGTCTGAGATAACAGTCGTACAGATTCGGTGAAATTTTCACCAGTTTCAAGTGATTTTTGACAATTTTACGGCGTTTTTGACGGACATTTCGTTTTCTGTTACGTTACACACAGAGTATGAATTTTGAAGTGAAATTTGATCTAACTACACAACGTTTCATTATATAAGCCGCTATATACCCATGGGTACATACACTATCGTATATGGAGAGGGCTTTGGCTTTAGTGCACCTTGGCCTAACGTGGCCTAAATCTAAGTCCGAAAAAAGCGAAATTAATGCTCCTTACTACAAGACCAAAATACCTCCTTTTAAACTTCCACAGTTAATCAATCAGACTCTATCTCTATCCTCCAGTGACATTTATTTGGACGTTAACGTATACCCAAAGCTTACATAGCTGGAATTCAAGCATAGAGAACCGGGTAACTTTCTCTGTTTGCAGCAAAACTTTCGGTAAAAAGTTTGGACTTATGCTTAAGCTTACTCTATGGATGTACAAAGCCGTTGTCCGTCTCAGACTTACCTATGGCCGCTAATTTTTTGACTTGCACTGAGCAAAATTTATCACATATGGTAGACAAACTCGACAATGTTCACGAATCGACAGGAATCGATAACACGGGGCCCATAAGATCATGCCGCAATGAGGCACTTTACAATATTGCTTGCCCCAATCTTGCACCTTTACATGGAATATAATATATGATATGCAGCTGACACTTGAGTCAAGGAAGTAGGCTACTGGTCACAAAGGCTCACTTTCCATCTAGAGAAGATGAAAGATCCACACGCTGATCTCAGATGTACTGATGGCTTTAAGTAGAGCTCAAACCAACTGAATATTTCTGACTAATATTTCTGATTAATACCGACTTCCTGGTCACTCAAGCTATTCACTAGTGATCAAACCGCCATAAAAGACCTATCCTCAACGATCAAACTGCTTGGAAAAATTAGGATAACTCTCCTAACTCCTAAGCGCCACTAAAATATTTTCATTTAAAAACCTCACAACCAACTTTCTCCAGCAATTCCTAAACAAGGCACACTATAGGTTGGCTACCGTTTAACAGCCACTATCGTAATACCTAATCGGAGGAAAGTCCACACCACTTGCATTTGCAACAAGTAAGCCTTCAGTAAGCGCAGTAATTCACGTTGAATCAGTAAAATCAGATAACGATAGCTGTGGAACTATATGGTTCGAGTTTTTGGCCAAATGGTCAAGAACAATCAATATAGTGTAGGCGACCTTTTATCGTAGTTTAAAACGAAAAGTTGACTTGCAACATATCTAGCCTTTTATTAGAATCGATCAAACGACGGATAATTAAACACAGACGCCATAGCAGTAATTTTTTTATGCGTTTGGTTTTTAATTGTCCAAGAAGGTCGAGAAAGTTGTATTAATGTATAAAAAGTTTTATTTGAGTTAATAAACCAATAATTGCCATTATTTCTTTAAAAATTATTTTGTGTAAACGTTTATCATGGCTATGTTCTAAGTGGTCAATACCAAGAGTCTAATTTGTAGTAATTTTTCGATCTGGTATTTCCCTAATAACGTTGTTTTCTAAGGCTGCAATTGACGCCGGCTTATCGGCAGAAAATGATTTGTCGCATTCCTATGGAAAAATTATTAAAAAAGCCGTCCATTTCATCGGTCCAAAACGAGAGACAAATTGCTAACCGAACTCAAGTCTCAATTAGTTAATTGATTGGAGTAGCGCCGACTTCCTGAAACCACATATCGACCAGGTTCGACTCATGCATTTTGGGCAGAAAAAGGTTCGAAATCATTCAATGATTGCGAACGTCATTGACGGTAACCATGATGATCACGGGCCATAAACCGCACCAAACGGTGCATTGGCAGCTTTTGTATCGCTGGAGGTTGCGCATCAGTACATACATATACTGCAGTACCCTGAAAACAAATTTTCTATAAATAAGCGGATCATCCTACAGCTTTTCCAAGGCTTTGGCAGGTCGTTCGGCTTCAGTTCTTGCATGAGCTGCTTTTTTGTAAAGTTTTGGACCAATATGCGAACGGCGATGAATGGATGATGATGAAAAATCACGGTTTTCATTAACTTTGACGAATAAAGCAACAATATTTTCTAGTCTAAAAGACTTTTCATGATGCTTAATTTTGACACATGTCTCGAATTATATTCGAGCCATCAGAAAGAGAGCACTGGCAGCTGGAAACTATTTTTTTTTATATTTTTCGAATTTTGCCATGTTATTGCATTACTAAAACCATATTTTTCAGAACCCGAGGCATATAAGGGGCCCAGACTTCGAGACTGATCATGTCATATCTGCCTATTAGAGAGGAGCGCATACGTAACCCAAACATGACATGAATTCTCCTCGCATTCAGTTTTTTTTAGTAAATTCTCTTTATCTGCTCTTCTAGACCCTCCAGTATCTACCACTTGATCCATTTATACATCTTCCATATGAGCCACTTTAATGGCTACCTTTATCTAATATCTGTTATAACACGCTCTACGATCAACAACCTCATCCACGTACATGCAGCACGCTAG
Organism: Merodon equestris; assembly: GCA_958301585.1. Taxonomy (NCBI): domain Eukaryota; kingdom Metazoa; phylum Arthropoda; class Insecta; order Diptera; family Syrphidae; genus Merodon; species Merodon equestris. The sequence goes on along the minus strand of OY284416.1, from coordinate 16,577,602 downwards.
CACCTGATACGACGAATCGAAAGAAATTGCCTCTGTCCATGCCCCAAGTAATCTGCCTCTCCCTCTGGGTGGATAAACACGTAGATAAACAGTTCCAGTTAAGTACACCACGCGATTTCAAAAGATTTTATTTTAATTAGTTGCACTGTGGTCTTAATTACCTTCAAATTCATTTTCATTTTATTTCATACACTGCACACTGTCGCCTGTGTAAACTTAAGAGTTTACTCGAGCTCTCTTGAGTGGCATGGAGTTCCACTCAGCCGGTTCACTCATCAAGTTTTCTTTCTCTCTTGGTTGTGTTTTTCCTGAATTGTCTCTCTGTTTTCCTCGATGCGTCTATCTCTCGCTCACTCTCGAGCCGTTCATAAACCGAATTTCCGCATTTTCATAAATCACAATAATAAACTTGCATTCCACTCCCGGTGGCTATGTGAAATGTTTTTCGTCCTTAATTGGCAAAAGTGTGATATCTGATTAGAGATCGAGTTACGTCTGCCACGTGCTACATTCAACTGCACGAATTCAATTTTCATCTTTGAGCAATGCTAGCATGAATCCCGATGCATAATGAATCCATGACCTAGGCAAGCACTAGTGCACTTAGTAGTTATAATCCTCGCTATAATCACTTGGATTCACTTACAAATCTAAGTATAACGATGCGAAAGGTATTCGTATCCATAATACATGCCACATGCCGTATACTCATGCGAATGTTAATTTGGATCTGGAATCTGTGTGCGCATTGAAAATTCTATTTGCATTAGATGACCGTTAGTTTACCGATAAAATCACATCCATTCGACCCATACATACACTCAGACTCGTATCTATGCGAAGACTATCGGGATCGAACGCAAGAACAAGAATTTCCGGTATTCTCATGGTAGGTTGCCAGAGATTAGCGCCAAATCTAATTCCAAACTATAGCCCCAGCCCATCCTCAAACGTCCCCTACCGTATTCCATGACTATTTAATTAGGGATATCTAGGCAATTAGTGCTTGATTCTTATGGGACACGTTCGTGTAGACTATCGTGGGCGGTAGTCGGTTTGATATCGCTTTAGGATGTGATTTCATTCTGTTTGTTTACTTGTGACTGGCTTGAGGTGAGTAATTATTGCTGGAAAACCGAAAAGTGTTTTTCAATTCCAACGAAGTCCAGCACATTCGTTAGTAACGCTGGGAAAACCCATTGTCCCTCATCGCCGATAAGATTCCTAAAAAAAAAAAACAGAAAACAATTTGAAGCAAATAGATTTCTCGGTTTACGGATTCGGTTAATTGAAGGAAAATTACCGAAGTACGGATGAGACGCTAATAGCTTCCTAATTAGATAACGCGTGCTATGCTTCCCTATGGCTCGAGATGAGTAGTATTCAGGCTTGGAATTCTTCAAGGTTTTTGGCGCATTTGAATTTAATTTGAAGTTATTCAAGGCCTTGCCGGTTAGTACTAAGGAACAGTCTGATCTAGATATGTGGAAGTGGGTCAAATTGCCAAGAAATTGTGATTGAATGAAGGTTGCCGGTGGTTACTCATACGTTTTGCACGCAATTCAATCGTTTGCAGAGACAATGGTTTTCGATATGATTTCGTTTGCATGGTATCTGAGATTAGTGGTATGTCGGTTGAGATCGATTTGGTATTAGATGCCAACTTTATAAGTATAACATAGGCAAGATATATTAATTGCGTGAAGCAACCTTCATAAATCAATTCATGTGCGTTTGGTAATGTACAATGGAACATACCAAAACGATTAAACCAATATTTATGCACAATGCAATGTGTAGGTAAATAATGGAAGCATCCATTCACTCTACATTGTTTATCCGCTGAATTGTCACTGAGGCTACAGCCTGTGGCAGACCAATGCTGAAGCCTCTCTATCACCTGTATTTCATTTCTTACCATAGTAGGTCTATCGCTTCGTCAGCACCCCACTAAGAAAAAAACACAGTAAAACACGATTTCGATCACTTGGCTGTTGTCGTATTCGAACCCCGTTTCATCGGCGTCAGAAATCAACATATCAACCTCTGAGCGAGGATGCCGGATAGATACTTCGGTACGACTGGCGATTATTTTTTTTAGTTCACCAATTGAATCAGATTATTTGCATTCAATTTGGCTTTAAGAATATAATAAAGTCTGCTACAACTAAACTTAAGCTTTAGGAGTGATGTAAGCGTTTCCAAGGGCAATTATTTTAAAAGAAATAACTATGATAAAGACTAGGGAATAAAATCATTTTCATAAGCCAACAATATCTGTTATTTCTTAAACATACTTTGTATTAGAGGATTTGCCATCAGACTCATTTCTCACTCACTCTCACTTTGATCGCTTGTAAAGTCCCTTCAGGTTATTCCTGGAACGATTGACCTTTTAAGTTCGTTTATACCATACAAATGAATAAATAGATTGGATAACCTTGAGCAATATCTAATTACAATAGTACTGATGACCGAATCTGGAAGATTAGTTAGGACATTCTTATCAAAAGCTTCACTTAAGCTGTTAATAAAGTCAGCTTTTAACTTTGCTTGCATAATGACAATGCTTTCCCGGCGTTTCCGAAATAATAATGATTAAAAGCCTAACTTAAGCTAATTGTTACGAAAACTTTCAACTTAGTTATGTTTGTAAGAAAAAGACTCACTCAAGCTGGTTGTTTCCTTGAATTTTCGAGAAAAGATCTCGATAAAGTAGGTGGAAAGAACAACCATCCTTGTGTTTGCACGAAAATTCTTATCACAATCCGATAAGTACTTAGCCTCACCGCCAGATGGCGCCAATGTCGCAAGAGCAACTTATTATCATGTAGTACATTCTAGTAGACGGCTACTGTCGAGTTTTGTTTTGACCGCGTGTGGAAGCGGGAGTGTCCGCGGATTTTAGAAAAATGGAAAAAAAACAATATCGGTAGGTGATTCGATTCTTGTTTTTGGAAGGGAATCGCGCAGCGAAATCAAAGAGCCTTTGGATGCTGTTTACGGTGACTTTTCTCCTTCGATGGCGACCATCAAAAATTGGTTTAACGAGTTTCAACGTGGTCGCTCGTCGGTTTTTGATGAGCCACGTTCATGTGTCCCGAAAACGGCTACCACGGAGGATAACGTGACAAAAATCCACGATCTCGTATTGGCAGACCGCCGATTGAAGGTGCGCGAGATAGCTGAGACAGTAGGCATTTCAAAAGATCGCGTGGGTCATATACTGCATGAAATTTTGGGCATGAGAAAGCTGTCGGCGCGATGGATGCCGCGTTTGCTCACTCCGGACAACAAGCGCAACCGTGAGACCACTTCAGAGCAGTGTTTGACGCTGTTTAAGCGCAATCCGAAGGAGTTTCTGCGTCGTTTCGTGACAGTCGACGAAACATGTATCCACTGGTACACACCCGAGACCAAGGAACAGTCGAAACAGTGGACTTCACCCGGCGAACCTGCTCCGAAGAAGGCGAAGACTATCCCATCGGCCGGAAAGATGATGGCCACCGGTTTCTGGGATTCACAAGGTGTGATCCCAGAACCCAAGGTGTGAACGCTCACAGGGCTGTACTATGCCAAATTATTAGGGTGATTCGACGCCGAATTGAAGAAAAGACGGCCCCATTTGGCGAAAAAAAAGTTCTCTTCCACCATGATAAAGCACCGGCTCACACCTCCGCCCTCGCCACGGCCAAAATTGGTCGAATTGGACTACGAACTGCTGCCAGATCCACCGTATTCTCCAGACTCGGGCCCGGGCGTTTCCAAACTTGAAAAATTCACTCGCCGGGTAGAAATTTCAGTCGAATGAGGAGGTCATCGCCGCCACGGAGGCCTACTTTGCAGATCTCGAGAAAACGTATCGCTGGGTCAAATGTATCGAGCTAAAAGGAGACTATATTTGAAAAATAAATCGCCATTTCTCCAAAATATGTGTTTTTCTTTTGTAGGCTATGTACTTATCGGACCACCCTCGTATTTGTGTGAACTAAGCGATTGGTGGGGAGATATAAGGCTGTTTAGGTTAGTATTGAAAATAGTTTTTAAAATAAGAACGGGTTGCTTGCAGTTGTGAGGGGCGCTTGGAGCTGACGTGGGCAGCGAAAGAGAAAATATCTTTACTTACATTATTGGGCGACTTTCCTTGTGTTTTTGAGAAAATGTTGATCGAAAGCTTCGCTCAAGCTAGTTGTAATGACAAATTTTGACTTTCCTTGGGTTTGCGATAGACGGAAAAAGGCATGCTACAAACTGATGATAACAGAACATAGGGTCAAGATGGGATAAAATATACTCAAACTTCTTCAAAAGGCTTTGGGGATAAAAATAAGCGGTTCGCAGGGTTACAGGGTGAGATGAAAACTATTTTAGAAGGAAGGCTGACAGAGGAAACGCATAGAAGTCTACCTAAACTCAAATAATACTTTTTGGCTGTTTTCATAGTTGTGGAAACAGGAATGACTCATCGTGCAACTTGGTAGGCTTTCGAGTGTCGGGCATTCGCCAGGAAAGTATGCCAAGTCTAACGGCGTGACTAGACTAGAGACTATAGGCTTCTGAATAGTAATGGCTGCAGCGGTTCTGGCGATCTCGAATTCATGTTTATTTAAGAAGCCTTGTGATATATAATATCATTTCTTTTCTATTAACCGTGGGAAAAAAGTTGCTGGAGGCAGAATTGTTTGGCTCGCCAGCTCGTGGACTTTCTCATTCTCCTCAATAGTAATGTCGCTTTAAGCCCAGAGTGATCCTGGTCCTGCTACTAACCCGTTTAATTTTTTTTATGAACTGCATTGAAGGCAGCAGGGCTGTCATTATAGATATGTATCTGTAACCGTGTTGTCGGGGCAAATTTTACTGGCTGTTTTGCATGCCTTCCTGATCGCCAGCATTTTTGCTTGAAAGATGCTCAAACGAAGAATTGAAGGAATGAATTGGAAATATTTAATTGGTTCGGGAAGACTACTAACCTAAGCCGAGTTTCATCTTGGGACCATCTACACTGAGTTGAGGAGCTGGTAATCTCAAATCAGGGTGCCATCCTTCCATTCTTCTCTGGATAGGGAACGGTATAGTTGGAGCAGACGTTAGCGGACAGGAGTACCAGAGCTCTGCTATGGACATTTCGGTCTAGGCGACCAATGGCAGTCTGATGGCAGGAATGTTAGGGTATGCATTATTCTATAAAGGGCGGCGGTATTTCATGGCTCTGTAAACTTGTTAAGTTTGACTATGTTATAAACGTTGCTTCTAGCAGAAAACCAAACTAGCATGGACTGTGTAAGTATGCGAGTTAATTTAAGAGTTAACTAGTCCACTTGTTACCAAAAGTTTTGGTTTTCTACACTGGATTTTCAGCTTAGCTTGGGCTCTAGGGTGACGTCCAAGAATTTGATTTTGGAGAATAGAGATAGCGGCGAACCGTATAATAGGGCGAATTCCTCTCGGAGAATTCGTTTAGGTAACCCCTTTTATTCCCTTGCTTTTCAACTCGAAAGCATTGAAATCGTATTGATTAGGAAGTTATCACTGCAATTTGGGTTCCTATCGTCGCTATGTCATTTAATTTATCTATCTTTTAAGCCCAGGTAAAGAAATAATCTAAAAATTACGTAATTTTTGAAAAATGTGTTGAACAATGAGTTTGTTGAGTGCTTTTTTGCTTTTATCAATAAGGTTATAAGTAATGACTCTTTAATAACGATGACTTCAATGCGTTTTTGGAGTTAATCAGGAAACTGCCTCGCAATCATTTTAGTCTCGCTGATACTGCATGGACTTCGGACGATTTCCGCAATCGCCGAATTGGTCATGCTTAATATACATAAATCAATTAAAAGAAATTCACCAAAGAAGGAAGTGCCTTAGAATAGGCAGACAAGGTTCCTGACCATTAAAATGCACCACTTTACGAGCGCATATTGGATACTAAATTTTGTATTAATTTGAGCCATTAGCGGCACTGTAAACAACACAATTAAATCATTGTTCTAAGACTTTATTTTTTAGTTTACAAGTCTACAAAGCTTCTCTGGCAATGCCTTTGACTATTCAAAGAGAATCCAAACTCTTCATGCCACTCTCTCACTCGCTAGCATAGAGTCGGCTCCAGTAAACTTCATCCAAAAACAAGTATTTTTCACTCAACTTCCACTGAGTGAATTTCAGATGTAAACAACATTCCGTTCGAGTTGACTTGGCTCTGTCGCTTTGAGTACAACTTTTGCATTTCGGTTCACTGCGGTTGAATTAGTCGAACGCGTTGGATGTGTGTATTCCGTCGAATCGATTCCCAAATCCCGATAACGATAACAGAGAGAAAGAATCTTATCTCTTGGCGGTTTCAAGATTTTAAATTCATGAATCTCTGTGCAGTCGCGACAGAACGACTTTAGTGTTTTGTGATCGAAACGTGTGAAGCCCAAAGTGTATTTTAAAGAGATAGATGTAGCCTAGTGCTTGAAAAGTGAAAGAAAAAACATAAACGGATATCCCGAACGGATTTGCATCCACAAAACCGACCGAATCCAGAACCAACAGAGTGTGGAACGAGTGAAACGTAAGTCATAATCAAGAGCTACTTCTGGGGGAGGGTAGGGGAGGCGGAAGAACTCGAAGTGGGATTGTGGTAGAGGCACGCTATAACGACAAGCGGTGTCATGTGCCTCTATCATTCAGGCACCCAAGGACTATGGATGAAGTAATAACAATTGGTTTGGTCCTTTCACTGTGCGCCCTATTGTCCGTCTGCTCGCAGGACATGGCTGTTGTCCTGCTATTGTGCCCGTCTCTAAAAATAGAATTTATCTCTCTAAAATAGGAAAGGATAAGGGAGTCCTTTTATTTTTTTATCTTTCGTCCTTGTTCCGAGTTGAATGGGATTTTATCCATTAATTTGCATTCGTAAGGATTATAAAGGGGGGAATGAAACCGAAAGGAAAACGCTCCTTATCTGCCTCTTCCTCTATTGTTCATTTTTTTTTTTGTTTTTAGATAATTTCCCTAATTAAGGCTGGCAGGATAGTAGGATAGCCCCCAGGATACATTCGAGGGACAAATATCCGGGATGGCTTGCAGTAGTATATCGTATGTAGGTCAAAAAGGGGTGGCTTTTCGCTGGCTGTTAACCAAGGGTTGGCTGTTGAGCTTCCCTGCGTTTGTTTAAACAATTTCCAAGTCGTTTTCTCGCTTTTCCTGTTTCCGTTGTTTCCTGTGATCCATTGTTTGTTTATCATTTGTGTGGGCGAATAGTCACGTGTCGTCGGAGAGGGACACCACTCCCGAGTTGTATCCCGAATCGCTAACGTGAACGCATCCCGGGGAGGCAGTTTTACGATGTGGGGTCTATGTACGTGTTGGGGGCATAGAGACCGTGGTGGTTTTGGGCCCGGCCCTTAACTTTGAAAAAGGACGATGACGTCCTGAACCCCCAAGCACCGATAGGTACACCATCTGAAGTGGCTTTCGGGATGATATTTATTGCGTCTTCTGATGATTTGTTATTCTTCGTTGTTGTGCCGGCTGATGGATACGGCGCCGGGAAGACCCAGTTTTACTACTGTTCTGCGATGCCTTCTGATCTCTCCTTTGTGCCTGTTGGTTACCTTGAATATATTTCAGGCTGTGTGTAACTGACGTGAACCGCACTGCGTTATTATAGACAAAGACCAGTTATGTAGCTTTAGGCTTTAGGCGGATGATGAAGGTTTCGATGTATTTCAACGTACGATGCTCACTTCGCTGTGCTATTCATGGAATTTTAGATTTTTATCATTTACGGTCTGAAGTCGTTAAGATTCCTTTATGGCAGAGTGCGATTGTGTTATTGTTTATTCAGTGAATCATGAATGGTTAGCATACTGTGAACCTGTTGGCATACGTATCCGAGGCAACTGTGGTGTACTTGTTTTCAATATGGAGATCAGAGTTATTTTGAGAAGAATATTAAGTCATAGACGTTCAGGTGTGACGCATTTGTTTTGGAGTCAAAATATTGAGATGATGGTGATGGTGATGAATACAACATGTTGTTCGACTAGTTTTTTGGTTGATTTGTTGCTGGATTTTGGACTTGTGGCAGATACATTGTTATCGACAGAGTAGTTAGGTAATAAATCATTGAACCAGATAAGCATCATGCCATTATGTGGGCGAAGTATAATGGTTTCGAGAAATCTGTTTTGATGCCATTTTTCGCACGGTTATCAGTGTCAAGTAATGAGGTGACACTTATAGTCGTTAAATTATCAGAATTAGACTCACGGTATAGTGGGACAAGGGAACATTATCTTTCATAAAATGTTAGAATAGTAATTAGAGTCTCTTTTTGGAGAACTACAATTTCTTCATAATAGTTGATAGAATCAAGTAGTAGCTTCAAATTTTAATCCAACTCCCTAAAGGGGGAGGATGTTCAAAAAATGTTGGGAAATTGTTGACTTTTGAGAGGAATTCGGCTGCCGAATCCCATCGAATGCTATGGTGAAAATGGTTTATTGGAAATAACTTGCAAAGATTAATTTTGTCGGTTCAAAAGTGGCAATTTTGAATTGAGCGATAAGAAACCTGCAAATCGACCCAGGAAGCTTGAGGTTCAATTGAACGAGGACATCTCCCAATGGCTCGCCAAGTGTTTATCAACCAGCCACCTTTGCATTACTTGCAGGGTTCAAAAGATCGGAAAACGGATGCTACATGAATTGATCGATAGGCAGATGTCAAAACACGCCAGACAAAAATAAAATGAATTCCTGTATCGGATGGTTATTGGCGATGAAAATTTAATATATATATTTCGAGAATCTTAAACAAAGAAACGTAGTGTGATCCCGACCGACCATCAACATTTTCGCGGAGACCAGATTGCGTCGAACGGAAACGAGGCTGTGCATTTGGTCTAACCAACAGGGTATAGTCTACAATGAGCTGTAGAAGCCTGGTGAAACTGTCGATGCCCACCGTTACCATTAATAGCCCGGATTATTATTAAAGACGCGACAAATTAATGTTCGTCACCGTTCGCAACAATTCGGATTATGTTACTCGACTATGTGGGAGATTTTAAGCACGAATCTTGATCTAAAACCTTACAAGACCTAAAACCGTCAAGACCTAAAAGCGAACGACCTACCACACTGTCGAATTTTCGATGGGTGGGCCTTAAAAAGCTGGAGGAAGATCTGCTCGACCAATTCTCTTTAAGGACGAGGATCATTTTTGCCCTATTTGTTCTGAGGAGCAACCTTTAGCAACAAAAGAGCAACAAAAGAGACCAATGCACTCGGAAAAATGCACTGCTCTGCGTGGCTTATGGTGGTAGGGCGGAATCATTGGCCCGTATTTTTCAAAGATGTCCGTGAGTATGTCAATGGTGCCCGGTAGAATCCAATGATTTCGAACTTTTTTTTCCAAAACGCAGGAGTTGAACCTGGTTAACATGTCATTGCAGCAAGACGGCACTTCATGCCGCATAACATGTGAATCGATGGATCAATTGAGAAATGATTTCGGTAAGCAATTTATCTCTCGTTTTTCACCGGTGAATTGACCGGCTAGATCGTGATATTTCACGTCTTTAGACTATATTGCATGGGGATAGGTCAAATCACTTATCTATGCCGAAAAGCCAGAGTGACTTGGAACCCAACATAACATGTGTTATTACTGAGATCCCAGCCAATATGCTCGAAAAAGTGACTCAAAATTGAACTCTCCGTTCAATTGAACTTAAACGCAGTCGTAGTCGATATTTGCACAAAATAGTCTAAATGGCAAGCATTGGTTTATCAAGTGGATTAGAAATTTTAAAACTTCCCTGTACGTTTTTCAAAAATTAAAATCCAAAAACTTGGAGACACTCAACTGGGAGGTACTGCTCCATGCCTCTTGTTCACCAGATCTGGCTCCTTTAATTTTACTCGATGGATCGAATAGGGCTCAATGAGGGGTTTGCTTCGAAGGAAAAGGGATTTTTTTGGCCCTGTATACACACATCACCCGAGAAATGGGGAGAAATGTGTTGCTAGGGAGGGCAAGTGCTTTGAAAGAATTTCTCTTTGCTTTCTTTGAAACATGTGTTCTCTGACTAAAAATAACTAATTCTTAGCTTGTACGAGTACACACACCTGTTACAAGTTATGAAGTGCGAGCACACGCATTACGTGGTGCAAAAGCCATGGAATGCCTTTCGGCTTTTTTTTTTAATTACTTAACGCAAATGGCTTTGCCGTTCGCTTGACATTGCGTCAAGAGCTTATGGCGCACTATTTCGTCAAAACAGAAAAAAAAACACTTATGGAGCTTTTTTTCGGTCTTGGAGTCTTGGAGTGAACCCTAATTTCGAAATTATTTCGATCTATGTTTCGTTACTTGCTATTCTTGAAAAGAGCCAAAGTAATGTTTCTACGATTTTCCTGGATACCTACATATGTATGTCTTCTTCTTTTCCTTTTATCCGGCGTCGCTATGGTCAGAAGTGTAGGACCATAACTTTCCCACTTAACTGCATTCCTACTGGTCCGCTTGTGGGGTCCGCCGGTTTGACCTCAGAAAGTAGCGGCAGGCTTCCCGGTTTGGGATTACTTCATCGCTGAGGCCAATCAAATGCTGGTGTTTTTGCATTTGTTTGCACCAATTGTTTTTCGGCCTGCCTTTTTTGCGTGTTGAAATTGGAACGTTGATTGATAACGCCTTTTGGACGGGGTTCAAAGGATCTCTCCTTTGAACATGGCAATACCAACTGAGTCGGTCGCGCTCTATCTTTCTTGTGATGGTTTCTTTTACGTGGAGGCTTCCTCGGATCTTTGAACTTCTAATTCTGTCACGCTTTGTTACTCCCGCTGTCATGCGAAGCATCTTCATCTCAGCTGCCGTTAATTTGCTCTCATACTTTTTGTGCATTGTCCAGCATTGTGAACCGTATGTGAGCGCCGGACGTACAACTGAAGCGTAGAGCCTTCCTTGCAGCTTAGGGGGCATTTTTCGATCACAGAAGATGGCGGAGTTTTCCCGCCACTTCATCCACCCTACGCTTACGCGATGGTTGATGTCATCATCACAAGTTGCTTCTTTATTAATCATAGATCCCAGGTATTTAAACTTTTCACACTTGGGTAGCACTCTTCCATTCAAGTAAATGTCTGGAATAGGCTGATGAGGGTCAGAGAACGGGCAGCACAGATACCCTGTCTTCTTTGAACTAATACGATACCCGTGTCCCTCAAAAATATCCACCCACACATCAAGTGCTCGTTGTAGGGACGCCTGATCATCACTTATAATGGCTCCATCGTCAGCAAAGAATAGCTGGCGCACATCCGTCACTTTTCCGTCAAGCAAGCAATCAAGGAATGCTATAAAGAGCAGTGGGCTGAGGACGCTCCCTTGGTGTACACCGACCTTGATTGCGAACTCTTTGGTGACTCCTGCGGTGCATCTTACTCTTGTCGTTGCTCTCTTGTACATGATCATGATCACTCGCACGTAGGTTTCTGGAACTCCTTTTTGTCTTAACGCTACCCATAAAAGATCTCTTGGTTGCCGGTCAAAGGCCTTCTCGAAATCAACCAACACCATATGCAAGTCCTTTGCAGAATCACGATGCTTTTCCATCATGACCCTTATACTTTGGATTGCATCTGTCATTGATTTACCCGAGACAAACTCGCACTGGTCATCAGATAGTCGTATTATTTTCCGCAGTCGGCTATCTAATACCCGTTCAACGATCTTCATGGTGTGCGACATCAGCTTGACAGAACGGTAATTATCACAATTTCGCGTATCACCCTTTCCTTTGTGCAAAGGAAGAAGATAGCTGTCCCTCCATTGATTAGGCATAGTGTCGCCTCTCATAAGTTTGGAGATAAGAACCATGAGCCATCTAGACCCGATGTCTCCCATCTTTTTTCCAGAACTCAGAGGGTATCCCGTCCGGCCTAACAGCTTTTCTTTTCTTGGAGTTTTTAACCGCGTACCGAACTTCTTCGACTGTGATGTCGAATATTTCGGCATGATTCGGGGCGGCTCTTGGAAAGTACACTCGGGGAAACTGTTCGTTCAGAAGTTTTTCGCAATACTGTCGCCATCTGTGGAGAATTTTTTCGACTTCCACAATGAGTTGGCCTTCAGCATTGTTAATAAACTTTGGGAAACGAGCATTTCTTCTTCTATGGGCGGCTATCTTAAAGATATTTGCTCCTTTGTTCAAATTGCTTTGTCGAAGCTCCTGGGTAGCCTGGTTCCTGTCAGACGCGGAAGACGATATTTCTTGCAACTCCTGATAGAGGCCTTCCATGCTTTTCGCTTGGAATTCGGCGCACTTTTTCTTCGCGATACCTTTGCAATATCTATATACCTTTTCACGGCGAGCTTTCTCCTCTCTATTAGTAGAAGAGCACTTTGACCAAGCTTGGAAAGCCATTTTCTTTTCGTGTATCACTGCTTTGGCTTCGTCTGTCCACCACCAGGTTTCTTTTGCGTGTTGGCAGGGGCCTTTAGATGTTCCGAGCAGTGATTTGGCTTTCTCCAGGCCAGATTGTTGTAGGGAATCCCACATGTCTTGTGCTCTGCACTCCTCATTACCGACCTCATCGATAATGGAAGAGAGGTAGTTTCCTACATATGTATGTACCTATCCAAAATCTTTACAAAGATTTAACAGTTTTGGTTGCACTTTATTCCATTCTTACATCATATTATCTGATCGGTTTTGTAAACAAATATGTACATTATCGCCCGTTAATACTACGAAGAATTGTGGTCAAGATATCATTGAATTTTCCCTCGAATTTTTACCTCGAAGGCAGATACTGTTTATCGATCCATGTCATGTAATGTATCGCCAATTATACTAATCACTTCAACTTTATAGATGTGAACAGGTAAAGCTGGGGTAAAACTCAACGAACAGCAATTAAGAGAAAATTTTGAGATAAATCCTTCAAATTTCTACACGAATTTTGACTCTATTTTCTCTAACCGCTATAGAAAAGCACGAAAATTAACATTCGTGATAGCACCATTTACGATGGCTCCCATATAATTGGATCGTATTTACAACTCCCATTAAAGCGATTCCAAATGAAACTGGATTTATGCAAATAAAGCAACCGTTAATTAGCATTATCCGCAGATTTTCTTACCCCACGTAAATGAGAAAGATAGTGAGCTGAGATATATTTTTTACATATGTATCATATGTTATAATGATCACATGGTGATTGTGATGTCAAATCCTATTAAGAGTATGAGAATGACGACTTGTGTGTGCTCGTGTGTTTAGCTACGAATTTTACATGTGACTGAAGGTTGAGCTCCGATAAATGTTTACTTAATTAAGTTAAAGACGATTTTATAGTCTGTGATCTACTCGTTGACCTTAAAATGTATCCGCAAAACAATAAAAAAAATATATAACAAGGCGTTTACGACTATTTCATTGAAGAATGTGCTAGAAATATCTATGCAAACATTTTTATTTTTAGGTTAGGCGGCTAGATGAGGGTTTCTGCATAATTGAGTTGTAAATATTACGGTCATATATGTACATATGTACATATTTCTTGTGTTAGTCCCACATGTCCATACGTATCATATCTTAATCTCGACTTTCACATACATATGGGCATCCGAATATTTTCTTAGTATGCCCGAGAGGTTTGGTTACGTTAGATTGACGAGGAAAAATTTTAAAATAAATTCCATTAGAGGAGATAACAAGCATAAAATGAGATACTCTGCCACATAAATATGGTGGTACTTATGATTGCGATAAGATTTAAGTAAACATTTAGTCGAAGTGTTGGATGAAACACTTATGCTACAGGCTGGATACAGCATGTTGCAATTTTATAGATACACTCTTGTTTTCTTCGCTTTTAGAAGATTGAAAGATCATATTTGTGTGAGGGCAATATAGTGTCGATATAGGATGAAATGTGTTTCAATCTTTGAAAAATAATTTTTGTGAATATGAACGTAAACGTAATTGTATTATTTAGTAGGATGATTTGAGGTAAGTTTTTTCTATTAAACAACTGTTAAAACCTACGTCTTTTGACAACTAGACTTAAATTTAATTTTGGCCATATCGACTCCGAGAGTGGCTTGTAAGGGATTTTTCTTATGAAAAGAGTTGACAAAAAAATTTATTGCGAATTAAACTAAATTTTAAAAATGATATAATTTAAATAGCAACCGCGATTTGGATTACCGGGCCCCATCCGAGAAGTCCAAATATGTATGACTCTGATGCATAAATCGGTCTGAATTTAACCAATAGTTTGAATGATGTTTTTCCCCAGTTGGTTTATTGTCGTTGGTTCGTTGCCTTAAACGAGCGACCTAATTCCAGAGAAAAAAGTCTAAGGGCATTAAATCGCGCGACTTTTTTGGCCATTCCACTTCATCTGTTCTAGAAATAACGCATTTTGGAAACCATTCTTGCTATAATTTCATTGTAATGCCCGATATATGGAATGTTGCGTGATCCTGTTGGAACCATATGTATGTATATTGTCCCTGGCCATGTCATCGGATTGACGCCACAAAAAGTAAAATATGAAGTCCCGATGTTTTTTTGCCATTGGCAGCCACCATCCGGACATTCGCATTTCAGAAAATGCATGGCCCAATTCCATACCAAACAATTCATTTTGTTTTGTTTTTGAATGTGATTATTAATTATTTTCGATGACACTCATACCCAGGCCAAGTCGCTTATGAACTAGCTCAACTACAAAATCTTAAAACAAAGAATCTTTAATTTATTTTAGAGAAATGCGTTAAAGAAGATTTTTCCCCTCTTCTTCTTTTCCTTTTTTTTTTTTCCGGCGTTGTTATGGTCAGAAGTGTAGGACCATAACTTTCCCACTTAACTGCATTCCTACTGGTCCGCTTGTGGGGTCCGCCGGTTTGACCTCAGAAAGTAGCGGCAGGCTTCCCGGGTTGGGATTACTTCATCGCTGAGGCCAATCAAATGCTGGTGTTTTTGCATTTGTTTGCACCAATTGTTTTTCGGCCTGCCTTTTTTTTTTTTTTTGTGACACGGGCATGCTCCAGATTTTTTTGTTTGATCTTAAAGTTTTAAAATCTTAAAGTAAAGGACTTAAAGTTTAAATCCTTATATCCTTACCTTAACATACCTTAAGCTAAGACACTGCTCTATTAAGGCGCCCCGCGGTGCTTCGTGTTTGTACGATGTCTTGGTCGAAAGTTAGTCGCCTGTGACTAGTGAAGCTACCTATGATCAGGCCGATTCAATTGAAATGTGGGAATACCTACAGGGGCTAAACCTGTTAAGGCGTGTGCTCTCATGATATTGAGAATCAAGGTAGATGGCGAAGTTTATCGAAGACATTGCTCTCGCGATATAGCCCCGAATCAATTTCCGTAAAAAAATTGTCCACCCTGTTTAAATTAGCCATATTTTATAAAACCTCATTGCTACGGAATTTTTTTAGGGTTCGCTACAAACTCAGACATTCTCTGAGGCAAGACCTCTCATACGTACAATTCTTCCACACTGGACAGCCATAAGTAAGCATAGGCTTTATAGCAGATAATCTTGACCCTTGCATTGAGCTGACTATTGTAAAAAAGCTTCTTTTTAAGGGCAAATGTAGTTTTAGCCAGGGTTAGAGCTGCATTGCCATTTTTTTTTTTAATTCATATGGAAACCGATCCAACCGGATTTCTTCATGTAATCCAACAATCTGGAATTTTCGTAAATTTTTCCGCCAAACAGGACGATTTTTGACTTTTGAAAATTTATTTTTAATTTCAAATCGCCGCAATATCGCTGAATAGTGAAGAAGTCACAGTGTAATTTACTTGCGATTATTATCTCGATTATTAGACCTGACCTGTACACAAAGTTGACTGTATCCTACTCATTCAGGCGCTGCTCGCAAAATCGCCAGAAAGAGTGAACAAGTTCCACTGAATTAAAAACGGAGACGATCCACTGAATAATATTCGGTAGTAGCACTGGACGCCTTAGTATCAACCCAATTGGCATTTGAATGGAGGAAGACACACAATGCTAACAAGATTGATTAATTTTATAAAGTTCAGCAAACGGATATGTAGCAGTTTTTGATAATGGAGCTTGTGGGACATATTTTACAACATGTTATTGAGGCGATTCTGCTGTATGGTATGCGTGATTCATGATTATTCGAATTACAGACAATTATTCGAATCGATACAAAAGAGAAGCTTGAAATAAGGTTATTAGCTCAACAACTGTTACTCTGACATAGTTATACACGCTGAAATAGCAAACTAAGCTGAGTCATGCTACTTAAACTTTATGTTTTTAAAGCGAGTTCCAAAGTTCCAAAGAAGTCTCATCGAAAAAATCGACCCTTTATTCATAAGAGACTTGGGCATGAGTCGAGTTTTTATTTAATTCAAATTAAATTAAATCTAATGTGTACCTAATTGATCGTCGCGGACTGTATGACAGGTTTTCGACGGTCGTTTTGCGGCTGAAACTGCCTTGCAGCACTTAACAGCAACTTTTCTGTCAAGCAAATGCCATAAATGTCTAAATAAACACACGTAAGCCGTAGTCGTAGTCACTACACCCGAACGACGGCACTCTGGTGTGGAAGGCTGAACCGATAAGACTGCTCGTACACTCACCCCCTACTTCGGGAAAGGACACACATGCTGATGAATACTGTAAAGAGCATAAACAAACATACAATAGTTGATAGCTGGCAGCGATAAGAGCGTTTCTATTGTTTGTTACACTCCGCCAAGAACTGCCTTCGAGCCCAAGCCCATTTGATAAACGACAAAAAAGACAAAAAAGTAGGAAGAAAACGGAGAAAATTGTTATCGCCATTAAAACTTATGTCGTTGATGAGACGACTGTGACGACGATGGCGAAAACAGTGGTAGGAGCGATAGGAGAAAGACCACAAAAAAAATGTCGGAAAATCCGTAGATAACCCAGCAATAATCGTTCCTAGCATCCTTCCTTCCGGGTTCATTCTTGTTTTGGTTTCGTCTGGCGGTGCTGGTGTTCTTGAAAACCGACCCTTTTCGTGGTGGACTTGACATCTGAACGGACGTCTCGAGACTACAGTCTCTAGACACGTGATGCATTTGGGGTTAATTGTTGACTCGTAAACCGGGTGTTGGGCAACTGGTTGTTATAAGTTTTCTCCTTTCCCGAAACCCGAATACGGGCATGAAGAAGATGTAAAGCGAGTTAATTAAGGCAAGCAATTGAGTTGACATCCATTGACATTAAATTCCTTTTCGACGTTTTGTTTTTACTATATTTCTCGTTTGTTGTTGTTGGTCGTGAATCACGCATTGAAGCTTGAAACTGGGGAGGAAGTTCGAGTTCGTTTGCATTAACATTAACAACGGATGCAGTGCAGTATGTTGCATGAGGGCTATGATGTCATGGGTTGGTTATTGAGTGTGTAAAGCGGACTGGATGTGGTGTAGATTGTGTGTCAGAGCGGGTTAATCCATTTAGGGTGACGATTAAGCTGTGGAAAGGCTTGGTGGTGTGGGCTGGCAGTTGCTATAATTTGTTTGAGTTGTCTTAAATGATGTGGGGATTTGGGTGAGGCAGCGAGTGAGAGAGTGAAAGTGTGGGTAATGGAAGGTTAGGTTATTGGCTTGTAATGCAATTGATCCGGGTTTGTGTAGCAAAAGTATGGGTGTTAAGGTATTGAGAACAAAGCAAAATGAGATCAAATACCCGTCTTATGAGGTCAGGCCGATACAGTAAGGTGGCTCAGTCTTTAAAGCTACTTAACTACAAGTTGAACACTTTAAGGGTCATGAGAGCAACCTGGGTGTCATATAAAAAAAACCCGGCGAGGTAAAATAGGTAAAATAGTAGGTCCAGTGGTTAAGCTCTTACCAACCTCGATATTTGAAGTGTCCTGCCGTTTGTTCAGAGTAGACAATAGAGGTAGTCGAAAAATGTTGTACTCGTAAGACCACCAGCCTCGGTCAGCATAAGCTTGAGCATGTAACTTTTTCTTTAACCTTTCACATTTTATAAATGAGCGCATGTCACCTTTCAGAATTGTGGAAAAAGTCATCCTTTCTACTTTTAATGAAACTAGTGTCGATTGAGAATAGACAGTTAGAGCTGCTAGAACCACCTTTTTGCGAGAAATAAAAAAAGTCATTAATCATGGCTCTATATCGAACGCCGTTAATCGCAACACGGCAATTAGTCTCATCTTAAAGAAGAATATGGTCCGATTACTCCAATAGTCAACAGACCGCAACAAAATGCACATTTATCTGGATGTAAATGCGTTTCCATAATCTCGCTCTAAAAGCTACAAATTTGCTTATTAACATACCCATTGCCCCAAAAATGAACTCATCCCTGAACAGAATTTTTCGATAAACCAGTTCTGTAAGCTTGGCGCTTGGCGACAATGACAACAGGAGTTACATACCTGTACTCCTGTACTGTACAGTACTAACAATCGATATACAAACCCCAATACTAATCGTTCCATTTGGCAAACTCAACGTATTTTTGGTTCTGCCGTTGACGTCGCCGCTGTTGAAACACTCAAAACTGTTCCAAGACTTCGCTTTCTACATCTATCACGATTTGATAAAACTGTTCGCGAAGAAAACATTATTTCTTTCGTCGCCAGAAAATTAAACTTCCCCGAAAGTGCTTTCCGCTGCTAAAGGTTGGTAAGGATGCTGATGTGAATGAAATGCGTTTTGTCAACTTTAAACTAGGACTTCCGGAATGCGTATGTGATTGTGCATATGATGGTAATTTGTGGCCTCTTGGTGTTACAATAAAGCCGTTTATTTCTCGTCCAAAAAACGAAGAAGAAGCGGTGAATCCTGTGATAATTTAAAATCACTAGTTAATTCTAAAAGTTTGCATTCAGTATTATCAAAAACGTTTTGTACGATATTATAATATTAACTGAAACTTGGTTATTAGGCGCTAATAGGTGCAACTATGCAATATTCAGAAAAGACAGATACAGAGAAACAGCAAACAATTTTGGAATTACATTAATTCGAAAAGAAATTCAAATGGGATTCCTAATTATATGACCTATTTAGATGAAACATCTAATAATATGCTAACGATTTGTCAAATGTTTTGCGAATTTTTCAAATCTGTATATTCCCATGACTCTCTATCACATGAAGTACCTCGGATCTCCGAATTATTTCAAATTGGCTCACTTCATATAGACACATCCGATATTCTCAAGTCTTTATCCCAAATAGATAGTGCAACATCTACTGGTCCAGATGGAGTATCTCCTTTACTTTTGAAAAACTGCGCAGCCTCATTGGCTGAACCATAGGCTCATATATTCAATTTGTCTCTTAAGACGGGTTATTTTCTAGACGAGTGGAAGCTATAATTTTTAACTCCGGTTTTTAAATCCGGATCTACAATGGAAATCAAAAATTATAGGCATATCTGCAAACTTTCACTCACACCCAAAATTTTCGAGAAAATTGAATATCCGGCAGGTCTACTGCCACAAATTTGTCTATTACTGTAAATTATCTTAACTCCAATCTGGATAAAAATTGTCAAACCGACATTATATATACGGACTTTGCCAAAGCCTTTGATACCGTAAACCATAAAATTCTTATTCTAAATTTAGCTTACCTCGGAATTCATTCCTATCTTCTAAAATGGATTGAATCTTATCTAACAAACAGAACCCAATTTGTAAAAATTAATAATTATTTGTCTGAAAGTATTTTCGTACCCTCAGGGGTCCCGCAAGGAAGCCATTTAGGTCCATTGCTAATTCTTTTATTTATTAATCATAATTCAACGTTCAAGTCTTCATATTGCTTGCTATATGCTGATGATCTTAAGATCTGTAAAAAAAATTTCATCTATAGAGGATTATCTGCATTTACAAGATGATCTCACTCGCCTATCCTACTGGTGTCATTCTAATTCGTTGCATCTAAATATTTCCAAATGCGTTCTGTTTTCTCGTGATAGAAGCAGAGATCATATACGATTCCCATGCAACTTGGATGGTGTTAATCTGAAGACAGTCACTCAACTAAAGGATCCAGGCGTTATATTAGACTTTAGATCGAATTTCGCTCCCCACTTTGACTACATTGTTACAAAAGCGAATTTGATGCTTGGTTTTATAAAACGAAACACAAAATAATTTTTGGACATTTTTGCACTAAAATGCCTATATTTTGCTCTAGTTAGGTCAACTCTTGAATATTGCTGTGTCGTTTGGAACCCCTTTTATACCAATACCGTTAAGAGGATCGACAGAATTCAACGTAATTTCCTTAGATTTATGTTCTATAAACTTAATTGGAATATAGTAAGACCATCCTACAATACGAGATGTCTTTTATTTAATACTATCCCTCTTCACCTACGTCGTAGATATTTTTCAATAATGTTCATACAAGACATCCTAACTTTCAGAATTGAATACTCTTCTATCTTAAGCCAGTTGAATTTCCATGTGCCCCAGACCAATCCACGTAATCGTGTTCTTTTTAGAATTGATCTCCATCGCACTAATTACGGGAAAAATTAGACAATATCACGCTATATTCAAGAGCTAATTTAGCTTGTATTGTAATTATTTGGATTTCTTTGAAAATTGTTCTAGAGAAGCGTTTAAGCAAAAAATGTTCTTGTATCTTTCCGATTTTAATGGCTAATTTGTATAAATTCCATGTATTTTGTAGTCTGTAAGAAAAATCTGCTTATAAATAAATAAATATTCTTTTTCATCTTCGTAATTCCTTTGGGACTCTATTTCGAACCATAAATCAACAGAGAAGTTCTCTATGTCAGTGTCAGAAGCCTCCAAATTTTAATGTAACTCTTTTTTGACCAGAGTGATTATTGCAATTATTTCTCGTTAGCTTCTTCGATTTCTACATCGCCTGCGAACAATACACTTTTCATTGACCAATTGATAGAACGGCTACAGTGATGTCCATATTCAAACCTCCATCTTGCAAGCTCTCATTCCTTTTTTATAAACTCCAAGCCTGTAAATAGTCAAAGCCAAGGCTTCTTGGAATCTCCCATGCTGTGTATGATTTTATTTCCCAATACAATCGATTTTTAAATGTTTTTTTTTTTCACAGTTTGTGTTTCACAGATATAAATATTAGATGTGTTTTGACGTGTTTGGCGATTTTTTCCTATTGAAAAAAAAATGAATCTAAGAATCTGTAATAAATTTCATGTGAAAAATAAAATTATAATAACTTGAAATGTTGGCTGTGACATTTAGCGAATCTACTCTAAGCAAGAGCAAAGGTTTCTTAGTCGTACAAGCACTTCACAGAAGTCCGACAAGATCTTAATAAAGACGCCATCGCATGTTAACAACGGAAGAAAACGTTGAAATAATGAAAAAAATTCTAATGGCGAATCGTGGAATCACTATCAGATAAGTTTCTGATATTTTTTTTATTTTTGGTCTTGAAACGAGTGCCAACGAAGTTTGTTCCGAAATTGCTAAATTTTGACCAAAAGAACCGTCGCATGAGCATCGCTTTTTTGGTCAAAAACAATCCCGTAATCACGCCTCAGCCACCATATTCAGAACTGGTCCCCTGAAACTTTTTTTTTCTCTATATAAAAAAAGGAGATAGATTTGCTACGATTATGGAGATAAAGACCGCATTGCTAAGAAGGCTCAAAAGGATACGTATACCAAAAAGCGAATATCAACAGGGCTTCGAATATTTGAAATATTTTAAATATATTCGTGCACCAGCAAGTGTATTATATATATGTATGTATATATAAAATCACAATAACAGCTTTTGCTGAAACTTAACCTCCTTATCACCGGCGTCTGAGACAAACAGAATTCTTACGAATACCTTTCCTTTCCCGTCGACGACAGAATAAATTAAATCTGTTTCCATCTAATTGCTGATTAATCTGCAGCTCAATCTGTGACGAATCACTTTACACCGCTAACAACTAACCATTTTCATTCCATATGTCATCTGCTCGTTATGAACAAAAAAACCGAATCAACATCTCAATGTTTTATAGGTCATCCAACAATCTCTCTTCAAAAATCTAATCCGCGATTACTGACTTATCCCTTCAGAAAAGAAAAAGCAGCCCCAAATCCTCTTCGAACACGGTCGAGAAGTGGGTGCTCCATCTTCGTGACAAATGGAAATTATGATTCCGTGCCATATACCAATCTCAAATACCCACTTGATTATTCGCGAACAATCTGATGGATTAATCTGTCTCGAATTGAGTACATTACTCATTTCGCTTTCGGTGCGATTTGCCACTTGACTAGATTGCCGACAACAGGCAACTGGTTCTCAACTACGAGTACTTCTGGCCACTGGCGATGGCAGTGTCTCGTAAGAGTAATTGATACTCGTGCTCGTATCTCTACTAGACCGACGCCAGAACCCAGAAGCCGAGTCAAAGACATTGAATGCTTCTAAAGTGTCTCTTCCTACTTATTCATGAAAAAGATGCAACGAACGCTAAAGTGGGTGATTCTTTCACTCAGCTTTTCACTGTTTTCCCCTGACATTCAATGAGGAGATATGGTACATACAAGTATATGCAACCTTTAAAATTTGACCGATGAAGGTCTTGAATGGCGAGTGCTTGAGTAGAATCAGATTCCAGCTCAGAACTCCGATACTCCTCACTGCTTGCAAGAATAGCACCACCTGGGGGTAGATTAATTAAAACCATCTTATGTCACATTCTATAGGATGTCATGAAGTCGGTCTATATATACGAGTACATGCATTGTTGCTCTTCACACAAACGATAACATAAGACACCACTCGAGAAAGGAGACATTGACGGTTCGTTGGATAGATGGGACTGGATGGTGTTGTGGTTACATGCGAGCTTCGTAAATGTGTCATGGAGAAGAGCCAAGTTTTGAACGAGACATCAGAAACTGACAGCTTACTACAGGAGACTGTAATAGGGATAACAAGAAAGCAAAGTAAGTGGTGGGTGAACGTAATTTGTTGGCATTGAGTCGCGATATAATTAAAATTGCTTAGAATTTGCTGACTCTTGCAAAAGGATTACCCGAAATTCTGATCAAAACCAGGTTAATGGGGATGAAACTAATTTTTTTTTATAGGGAACATCGATTGACTCCACGCGAAACGCGTAGTGGTGGAAGGGGAGTTTCTGGATAAACACTTAATTGTTTCGGCAAAGAATTTTAATTAAACCACGAGGGTAAATTGAACGGAACAGAAGTGGGTTCTTTTCATTGTTGTTCAAGTCACGCGTAATGAATAGGATATATACGCATAATATGGGGTGGGCCTTCATATATGTATGTATATACCTTGGCGTGGGTTTCTTTTGTCGTGCTTCTTTGTTCAATTATTTTAAACAGATTCTTTATGGAATTTAATTTCAATATTAGGGTTTCGTTTATCGTCGCAAGGTAGCAAGACGCTTTACATGAACATGAATCTAGAAAAACTGAGAAATATGATGTTGAACATGCGAACATAATTCTTTACAGATCTAAAGCACATTCTATATTTAGAGCTATAGATGCTTACTCTTTTGTATCCGATGGTTGAAAATAATTGACAGTGCCTCTAAAAAAGCTATATTCATATTGCCCTCTAAACGTGTCCAATATAATTTTTGTTGTTTCATAGAGTAGAAGGAAATGAAAAATCAAATTTCAAAAAAATATACACTAGTTGTGTTCAAAAAGTAGCAGGAATTCACAGTTTTTTAGCAAAAATAAATATTTATTTATCCGTAACTGTTGTACCATTGAATATAGTCCCCATTAGATATTATACACTTATGTCAGGCCTTTTTTCAACCTCCGAAACATTTTTGGAATAGCATTTAGCTCTCCCATCGGTTCCTTCTGATTCCATTCACCGATGTAAGCTTGTGTAACTACGACTCGTTAAGATTTTCTTTATATTCCGGATCAGAAAAGTCATATGGAGACATGTCTGGTTAATAAGAAAGCTCGAGCATCATAAAAGTGTACTTTTTTGGCTAAATAGTAAGTAATCCAATAAGAGATGTCATTTTATATTATGCGTCATTGTTTAACTATTAATTTTCAGATAACATTGCGATGACTATCGATAAGTGAAAACTATGAGATTATATGAGGTGGTCCAAAATATGTAAGAAGAGGCAAATGGCTGCAAGTTTTGTTTAATATACGTAAAGTAATCAGATGCGGAATACACCATGGATTACTCGTGACTTTTTACGGAATAATTCGTCAGTGATTCTGTTACAACGAGAATTTGTGCTTAGATTTTATGATCGATCTATATCAACTCGCTCCTCACCTCGTAGAGACTGCAACAATAGGTGGCATAAGAGGCGCCGAAGGCCTAGTAGTGCTCGTTCCGACGAGAATATCGCCGCTGTGTCCGACGATGCCGCGGATGAGGCGTCAAAGTCGACCAAGCGACGTGTCATGCAATTAGCCATTTTGATGAAAGTGTTGAAAACGTTCCCTTTCAAATTTCATGCATTCCATCAACTACTGCCAATTGCTTCTGAAATATGCTCAAGCAATTCTGTACCTTAACAATAATGTTGGCCCACTTCCATCTGAACGGAAGGGGCATTACATCCAATCAAAAGCACTGCAAGATGCGATATTTACCATACGCTTGAGGTGTCATCGAGCTTCATTTTGTCTAGGACGTCATCTGTAACGAACTGTGACTGATGGGCATTACAGAACTATGATAAACGGGTCTTGATAAATTTAACTTATAGGCCTATGGTTCCTGTCGGTGCAGTAAGAACGCGTTTTCGAGTCCCCCAAAGTCTCGTTTTGGCTGTTTATTCTGGCCGCCAGGATTGTCAGATCTGTTCAGATCTGCCAGATTACTTCTTCCAGAAGTCAGGGGTCTATCAGATTTTCCAAGCGAATGTGCGAGTACCTATGGCCAAGGGTTCTCGTTGAAACGTTTGAAAATAGGGTGCAAAGAGTGATATCATCATCAAAAAAAACTTAAAGGTACAAATATCAATTCAAAAAAACTATGAAATTATATCGCTTTTGGTGAGTGTTTTTGGGCCGCCCTGTATTATGGAATATCGATCAATACAAACCTCCATAAATTGTGGAAATAGCGAAAATTCACTTCATCTGCAGGCTTCTTCCATGAATTTAACCGATAAATTTGAACGTCTTGGACAGGTTAGTCCAAGTCGCCCTCATCTGGTAACATCTAATGAAAATTATAGATTGCAAATAATGTCCTTGACCTTCATGCATATAAGATCAAGTTGAAATCACAACGTCCGTCGTACTTTCCCTGATTAGCTGGTGGAAGTGAATGAACAAGATTATGATTATTTATACAAAACTTTTCC
Organism: Merodon equestris; assembly: GCA_958301585.1. Lineage (NCBI taxonomy): Eukaryota > Metazoa > Arthropoda > Insecta > Diptera > Syrphidae > Merodon > Merodon equestris. The sequence continues at coordinate 16,552,227 of OY284416.1, read as the reverse complement.
CAAGAGAATTAGTGGAACAACCGCTTTAACCATAATAGGTGACAGTTTGTTGCGGTTTTCGGACTGGCGGTGTCATTGGATCATATTTAGTGAATAGGTATCTTGACTAGTTTCTTTTTTATGCGATGGACTTCGATCAGGAGGTTGTGGCTACATGTCACATAGATGGTTCTATTGCGTGACGTTTAATTTCTCAAAATGTAAACCTAACTAGCGTGTGATTTGACACTACCAAACTTTGGGACCTGTTAGAGGTAAAGTAAACCTGCAATCATGTGTTAACGTCACGAAACAATTTATAAAAATTGATTTGCGGAGGATATTCAGCAAATATAAGATGATCCAGAAGCTAGTGTGGGAGCTTTCATTAAAGTAAACACATAACTTTTGTGAAACAAATTTTGACCTTTATTTATAAATGAAGCACGATGGATAGCAATTATGACAAGCTAACAAAGTTAATGTAATCACCATGGGTTCCATTGTAATAGATCATCCAAAGGAGGAAGAATAAGTGATTCAATGAGTTACTGCCATGTACTTTGCACTATAGAGAGAAGTCTAAAGGTGAAAATCACATGACCTCGGAGGGTAATCTACTTATCCTCTAACCGAAATAATCACATCTTAAAATATTGTACGCCTAAAAAACGAATATCTCAATAAAACTGTACGTCTGAAAAGAGGTTTAAGTGGTTTGCTACTATAATACCAATTTCTCCTATAAGTTTTATCGCCCGCTTCTGAAGTCTATCTAGCAGAAGCAGAGAAGCTCTGGGAGCACCAGACTATATATGAGCGTAGGGGCCGATATAGACCTTATAGATTGAAGCCAAATCATAGGGACGTCCTTGGCGTCTCTAAAAATCCTTGGTCATTTCATCTAAATGTTTTGTAAACGCACTTAACGAGGATTGAAACTTCTTCGGTTTCAACGATACAAAGCCATTCATAGATAATAGCTGATTGCCCTGGGTTTGCTGAAGCGGTTGGTGGTTGGAATCTAATGTATTTAACATACGTTGCCCTTCGAATTTTACGGACGAAGAGCAGAAATCTGAATCTTCAAACGTGTATGAAAAGCAGAGATTCTTGTCATCAGCGAAGGAGTGAATTTAATTAAAAATAGCCAACAGAAGATCAAATATAAAAAATGTGTCGATGACAGAACATACCCCTGAGAAATACCAACATTTATTTGGTGAATATAAGACTTGAAACTCTCCAAAACGACTTGAATTGAACAGGAAGCATTTTCGACAAGAGAACCTGATGAAAATCTCTGTCAAATGCTTTAGAAATATAGAGCGCTTCGATCTTAACTTCACCGAAGTTGTGCACTTTTCGGTGGTAGACTTTGATATTTATTATCTAACAACAAATCGCCGACTTCGCAAGCTATCCAAAGACTTCAATTGTCACATAATTTGGATTTTAAGGGGACTTAAATGAAATTCAACTTTTAAAATTCGTAGTAAAGTAAAGCCCAATTCTTCAGTTCGGCAACGAATTAAGGTGGTGATGTTTCCGTTCTTATTATTATGTTGATATGTTTTGACCTGATACCAAACCAGTTCATTGTATTTCATTATTTACCTTAAAATAAAAATAAAAATATATTTATATAAATATAAATATAAATATAAATATTTTTTTTAACAGAAAAAATCGCGAAACTCAAAAGTCACTTTACTTTTTGAACATATTCGTATACCCATTATGAACAACATCCAAATCCCTTAATTAATTTTGTCAATCAGTCATTCTGTTCAAAATGAAGGTAACATAAAAGCTAGGGTTCCTGGTATTACACTACAAGCTCTTATTAGATTGCATTAAACACCTACATAACCATGTCAGTCCATAACTTTTATTCGCGATCAATCATTTTTTTGCCACTGAAATGAATGCCATTTTCCCCGTCTCATTGTGTGGGGATTTGGTAAAAGCGTTCTCGAAAATAAGAATAAAAACGGCGTAAGTCTTGCATTAATCTCTTTAAAAATAAAAAAAACTGAGACCTTCGCCAGTTATCTTTCGATTGCCAAGAAAAAAATGGAAACCCTCGGGCGTTTCACTGATTAGTGATTATTTTTTGTTTACTTACTGATTGTGAGGTAATTTAAGACACTTACTCACAACGAATTCCATGGACATGACTCCAGGCCGGCTTCGATAACATTTAAAGTAAACCCAAAAATAAATAACAAAAAAAAACAAAAAAAAAACGATAAGATAAGCAGCGAGACAGGAGGGAGTGGGCGGGGCGAGTAGAATTCAATTAGTGGATTCAACTTCAAAAGCATTGGGAATCCGAATTCGGAATGCATTTCACCTGTCCACATGTACACCCATGCGAGCGAGTACTTGTGCCTGCAATTTAATTTACCGCCAAAACTAGCATGTAGTTTTCGAACAAACATTTTTGTTTTTTTGTTTCATGCCAAGAGGCAATAGCAAGTGTTACAATTCGGCATCCAAGAGGTGGTTTAGTCGATGGTATTGTCTGTTTTGCCTGAAAATTCCAAACCCCGTCGTCGTATTGTATCTGCATATGTAGATATGTGCGGTGGAAATAATGCATCTGAAAGGAAAGTTGTTGCTGCAGCGTGTGGAAACCATCTAGCTTGCACACTAGATACGTTTGAGGAAAATGTGTTATGCAATCAAAGAGTTTATCTCCAACATAGACGAACAAAAAAAACAGAAGAAAGTATCTGAAGTATTCGGAAACACACGAGGCCATGAAATGCATTCCAACTGTGTTCGTTCAAGGGAATTTCGAAACTTCTCCACAGACTTATCGGGATGATCCTTGTGCGTCATCACACACGCGACCACTCTGTGGGGATTTTCAATTTTCTCACACGTTTTCAGTTTGTATAACAAGCGGCCTCTAGTGTCCCGGGGTGGTGGTTGAATAAATACAAGCATGTTCTCTGCAATATAGTCAGCACACGACAGTCATTCGCTAGCATTCGGCTTAGGTGTGGCATGGTATCTCACTGACCTAGTTGTATCCGTGTGCAGAGAAATTTGTATGGGGATGGCATGTGATTCCAAGAGTGGAACGTCAATAAAAGCCATTCTACGTAGCTAGATACTTGTATCAGTGGTTTAGTCTCCGAAAATCGGAAGACGGAAGCAGGTTGTCAATAGACTGGATTGATGAGGAAATGGAAACGGATAACTGAATTGATGAACGACATCAACTTTCATCGACTTGTAATCGATTCGAGATACATTTAATGGTTTCTTGATGAGTATTCGTGCATCTAGAACGTACAAATTTGATTGACACGCATCACTCCCATCGGAATCGCCGCAAATGACGGGTGAAATCGAAAATGTTCATTCATTCTTCTGTGTTGTAGTGAAATTTTGCAGAAATTCCTCTACCGTCCATCATCGTTTGTCAAAGGCCGCGAAAAAAATTATTAAATTCAACTCAATCGATTGATCCATCGAAAAACAGCTGTAATCCATCACCATCACGTGATATGATCCCTGAGAAATAAAGACTCGAGAGTAACAGTACCCTACAGATGTGTCACAATGAAAGAGAGAAAACAAAAATTGCCGCAAGCTTTGAGCCCGGTCAACCGGTCTGCGACGCTTAAGAGATCACCATCCACCACCGCTATCACAGCATCCATTACCATCAACAACATGGAAGCGTCACGAAACATATACCAAAGCGACAACCGGTCGCCAGGTGAACGGAGGAGAAATCGGTCCGTCACTGTCTATATCCGGACATAACTTATTTCTTTATATTTTTGTTTCCCTCCCATTTTGAGTGAATCCGAGTTTATGGGTTTTTATTTCAAGTCTTGCCCACCACGGACAGCAGGTGCAACTACGATACAAACCTACTTATTGCCGGTTGACTTAGTGCACTCCAGTTGGAATGGTACTTACCCGTCAAAGTGAAAGTGCAGGAATCCCAATTTGTTTTCGTTTCACTGACTGTTGTCATTACGAGAATTGATGCCAATAGATGACCCTGACTTCGTAGTAACGACTATGCCATTAAACACTTCAGGTTACTAGTATCTATGAGTACTTTTTTGATTTTTTTTCCAAGTGCCTACAGTGGTCAGCCGGCAATGGCTAGTGTGGGCTTCGCATACAAAACGGTTGTTTTTTGCTTGCTGTGTGGGCCAGGGTAAACGGTTGCCATGATTAATGTGTACCACGTGATCTCAACGAGATTACGTGACATCGTGCTTAACGTTCTTCTTTCTGGTTCTTGTTCTATTTTCATTTTTTATTCGAAGATTACAACTGGCCTATGATGCAATCAGATACAACTGAAACGCTAATAGCGTATTCGAATCAACGAAATCTCCACCAGCAACAGATGATTCAAATGTTTTGTTTCCATCCATCCCGAGCATCATCCACAATGTGCTGGTTGATTTGACTGGGATTATAAATTGCCATTACCTCGGGAAACACTTAAGAGGCGTGGAATATCCAAGTGTTTTGAACCGCAAAAAAACTAGGTTACGTACGCCTATGCTTCGTGGATCTAAAAATCATCTCACGCCTTTCCAAAGCCCACTCAAACGTCATATTTACATCCGAACGTTGACCTGACAAGTGTAGTCAGAGACGAAGTGCGGCAAAAAATCTCGGTTATTTGCCGTAAGCGATGCCAATCCACTTGAACGATTTTAAGGTCATTGACAGGAGAGGTATTCGGAAAATCTCAGCCATCATTATAAGATTATCTAACGGATTATCATCAATGTTATATTGACGGTACAGTGGCGTTAAAGATGTCAAAATTTGTGATAAAAAATCGCGACTTCTCTCTCTCACTTCCATTCTCACCGAGGAACCCAAACTTGTTTTCAAGAAGCAATCAAATAAAGTCAGGAAGTGACTACCTAATTCCCTCATCCATAGTCATCCGCTAGTCGCTTCAGAAATCCTTAAATTTACTACCGAACATTCGCATATACCCCTCTCCCTTCTCCACCCCTTCACAATTCGTTCAAGTGCTTAATAACGCCAAACAGCTTAACACATGTTTCACTAAGTTATAACCTCCACCATCGTCGTAGCCTTCTATGCTACAGAGTACATCCCGTTTGTCGTCATTTTTCCATTTTCCAATTTAACCAGAACCACCTTCCACCATTGTACGACAAAAAGGCCATTTGTCTCTTGATTTTATGGGAAGCATAACATTTTCATCGTCGCTGTCGATTACAATTATCTTCGCCCGCCTATCGAGGCTAGCGTGCCTTCTTGATGCGATGGTTTGGGTAATTTGCCTTCAAGACAGGCATTTAATGTGTTCTACCAATGGTGGTGGAATGCGAATGATTGCGATGTGACATAAAGTCCTTAAGGAGGAGTAGAGTTGTTTTCGATTTCTCGTTCTTCTTCTTTGATTTTATTATTGCTCAAGGGGAGGGAATGACGACGTCAAATATTTCCCTCAGTCACATATAGCTAGTGTCGTTTTATAAAATGAACAGGCTTCGAAGGAATCGAGGAGCTGATGCCTATTATCTGGTTGTAAAATTTCTTTTTTTATGGTATAGCGGCAAACAGAGTCTTGCGACTAGTAGTAAGTGTTCCACGACAATTGCAACAGCCAGTCCTAATCCGATGTTTAAGGAGATCAAAGAGAATGGGAATTGGAAAATTGTAGTTGCTAATTACAAATGGGTTTTTCCAAATTACTGCCCCACGAATGTGCTTTCAACCGGGCAGGACATATTTTTATTTTTATGGTTTAAAGACATCCTAGAGCCACCAAATTCTTGTGCTAAATAGTTGTAATGGCATTTCGACACACCTTGCTTTTAGTTGCACTCCTTAGTGGATCTAGGATTTTTTAGTACGCACATTCTTGTTAAGATACCAGAATTCGTGCTGAATGCTGCAAAAAGGCGAACTTGAAATCGCTTAAGGTTAGACGCTCAATGAGATTTTTAGAGTTTTCAGATATCGCTTTATCACCCGATGCGCTCTTTAACCTTTGTTTTACTTAGACTTGTTCCTGGCAGCTCTATATACACAACTTCTATAAATTGTCTTCGATTAAAAATATAATCAAGAAATAGAGACACCGAAGCTAAGGGAGTTTGAATCTCGCAATAGCCAAGTCATCGAAATCGTTTTTCGCGTCGATCAACTTTAGCAAAATACTGAAGAAATCCTATTTAATATATAATACTTGCCCTGTAAAAAAGCTTCTCAGAATACGACGTTTGGAATCGGCAATAAAGAGTTGGTCCCTTTAACCAGTGGGAAGAAATGGATCACACACGGCATAGGTGAATGAGGGAATCTTCGGCGGCTCTTGTTCTCCGCGGTATTATAGCCTGTGTCAACATAATTTTTTTTGGATGCGACTAGTCTACCAAAACTATTGGGAGTTGGAATCTATTCATACCTTCTAATCAGAATTTGTATATATTATATGCACCAAGTAAATTGTGATTTTTTTGCTGTTTAATTTTTCAGAGTTATGCTTTTGACAGCCTATATATAATGAATGACATGTGTTAAGGCTATTAGGCTTAGTTAGCATTGCCATTTTATCATAGAAGGACTTAAGGTACATCCGAGCAATTTATTACCAAAATTCGTAGTATGTGAAAAGTGTGTTACGCATATATTAACCATTTTTTACTGGTCATAATTGACCTACTGAGCATTTCAAGCGATTGTGGCCAAATTTTGGACCAATTTCATGCTATTAGATAACAAACCACTTACGCGTATGCATAAAGTGCGTACAGAGGGAAATATTGCTTCTGTCCGTGCTGTGTGAAGACCATGATTTGTTCATTCATCGCCGTTCGCAGTGATTGGGATTGTGTTACTCGTCTACGGAAGATTTAAGGCAAGGATTTTGGCCTTAAACTTCATAAAATATAGCACACGTACGAATTTAAGGCGAACGACCTGTTTCAATGTTGAATTTTCAGTCAGTGGGCCTTAGAAAAGCTGGAGGAAGATCTGCTTTTTTATCGGATAATTGTCTTAAGCAACGAAGCTCATTACTCAGTTTAACTGGTGCCTAATTTGGTCCCACTGTTTTTTTTGGGGATACGTCATATTAGGCGTCTTTAAACCAGTGCCCGATAAGCCAGCCTTGAAAAATAACGTTAGACAAGTTATTAGCGAGATTTTTTTTTGTGTTGGAGGCTTCTACTACTACTCAGACACAAATACTGGTCCATTGTACTACACTACAGACATCTTTCTTTATTGTATTTTCCTGTTGTCCGGGGAAAAGTGAGGATGAGCTTCAGTGATGTAGAGCTAAGAGGTTCGGCATACACCACGTCGCGCCCGGTGGCGCACGCTTGGCGAAGGCGGGACAGTCGCAGAGAAAGTGTTCTCCTGTTCTCCTGTGTCATCCTCCTCGCAACATGCAGCACAGGTAGGCGCCTCACTTATGCCAAGCACGTAGAGATGCTTGGCAAAAGTGTAATGGCACGTAATGACGCCCGTAAGCCTTCTGCAATAATTTCTCCTTAAGGATAAGAAGAATGTTGCGGACTTCTTGCAGATATTAGGGCGTACGCGCTTAGTCATCCTGCATCCTGGATATTCCCTCCATCTACGACTGTATGCATTAAATACTCAGTAGTTGATGTCAGATTTGACCTTGGAAGAAGGTAGACCTAAGGCGGGTTCAGGTCCTGAGAAACTCTCCTCTGCACCCCTTCTAGCGAGTTCGTCGGAGATCTCATTTCCCGGGATCCCAGAGTGACCTGGGACTCATACAAGCCAAAGTGAATTTAGTCTTCCCACTTTGTTCAAAAAGGTCTTGAGTTCATGCACTAATTTGGAGTTGGAGCGAGGTATTAGTCAAATTCACCAAAAAGTGATTTAAAACCGGGTTATTGCCAACATACATATATACAAGATAATCTTCAAAAAGTAAATGGCAAAAATTGGTTCATCGAATCGATTAAAAATACACTTACACACTTTTGCAATTTTCCTATATTTTTTGACAATAAAAGACCAAAATATAAAAAAATCACAAAATTATTTTCTGCAAAACAGTTGCCATTTGTCAATTGGTTGACTTGGTAACAGCATAACACTGCGTACTCTATTGACCATGTCAAACTTTGTTTCGGATACGTTTTTTTAAGGAGAGTTCTACAAAAGTCATTGTATGGAGACCAACTCTAACTCCAGATTATAAAAGTGGTGATTTCGATTTGAAAGAAAAGGAACGACCTGGACAGTCACAAAAGTTTGTTAATGAATAAAGGTTTTGTCTGAATTGCTTAGAGATGATTTGCAATCGGCAGGACACGCCTGAAAGCTACGAGAATAATCTAAAAGTATGGGAACTTATATATGTAAATTGAATAGCGTTTGGCCGTAATGGCCGTTTTTTCTTCAATGCTAGACATAAATGTACATCCACGCAATTCATACTCGTATGTGAATAACGCAATTAGACAGTTTCAGTTCCAATGTTTACGAAAATGTAGACATTGGTACTCTAAGGGTCGTTTAAAAAAAGGGACACTAAAGAGCATCGAAAGAAATCAGTTCGGAATGGTTATCATTACTCGCATTTGCTCTCGAAATATGCGAGACGAGAAACACTCTACATTTAACAATAATACGACGTTAAGGAAAACAAACCGCTATTTTAATTTTTATAGAAATCCTTGCATTTTTTTATAACACGTTCGCTGCCGCCCATATAACTTTGATTTTTCTATCCGTGTGCCAATAATAACAGGCTGCGCATTAAAAATTCATACAAAGAGGTATAGCTTGTGACCGCCAGCGTTGCACATGGCTTCTCAGGAAGTAAAAATTATGCCCGCCGGCGAGTCACACAGCAGCGAACGTGATTGCTCCGAGGCCTTAGGGGGGGTGGTGTACATTTTTAATTCGACGAATACAACCCTATTGTAATGGGTGGATATAGGAAATTAAAAAGTCACTGAGCACCGATATAATCGAACGTTCTTCAAGAGATTCGTCTTTTTAAGCACAATTACATGGATACACGATTGTATGGATTTTTTGACATTTTTCTTCATTTCACGTCTGACTGTCTGGTGTCTTACAGCATCAACTTATTTGTATCAAAGATCGGTCTTTGCCTTATATGCCCGAGTGCCTGTTTTACCATTTCATTCGTCTCTTATAATTCGTTTCTGCGTTAAATGAAGCAATTATCTGAATAAAAGATTGAGATGATTGGGACATGAAGTAATTTTAATGGCGTTACACATCAAATCACTATCGCTAACGAAATCCCTGAAACGTACTTTTGCATCACCCATAACCATACAACTGCCGAACGTTACAAAATATTTACCTACTTAGGGTACGACTTATATACGATATTTGCTTCCTTTATATATTATAAAATTGACTTTACGAGTTTCTTGCATTTTTATGAAATCGCCAGTTATGTATTTCGTTGCAGCTTGATCGTACATAATATTTAACAACATCTAATCACGGATTAATGCAAATTTTATAGCCACAGCTCGTAAAAAGAAATTTTTTGTGGTTAACATGTCGGAATATTAACTATCTATTGCCTAAATTTAAAGGCGAATATATTTTGAATTAAAATAAAAATTAATGAAAAATTTTAATTTTAATTTTTTTTTGCTTTCAGATTGCTATATCCAAGTCAACGACATCGGATTGTAAGTTCTATTTTTCATAAATATCGACTCTTGGTAAACATTTAAATCATCAATCAACTTTATTGTCTGTTTCGAACGATCGCCTCCAGTCGATTTTTTGTTAAAATAAAACTGAGTTTGAACGCGATTTTCACATGCGTCCCTAAAGCCAATTTAATCATACCAAAAGTGGAATACCTATTTTCGAAAAAAAATTATGATTTAAGAGTGACGTGTTAAGAATATTTAACACTCATCCTCTCGTTCAATTCTATAGGTTTTTTTACAACTATTGTACTAGCCTCAACTGCTGGCTTTAGACATTGAAATACATCATTTGACCAGGCGGTAGGACATAGTTCTTGATGGATGAAACCCTTCCAACCCGTCACCATTCTTACCATCATACTATGAAAGGAATCCTATAATTCACGATTATAGGAGGTTTTAGCACGAAGTTCGAATGGGAGTTTCATTGAATAAGTCGCAGAAAAAGCAACACCTAGAAAATAGCACAGCACAGAACTCCCACTTCTTAACATTCATAAAGGGACCGACAATCTACCATTGCGATTGCACTAGACACTCCTCCCGCATCCTGACCCTAGGAACTTTTAAAGGAGGCTAAAGGCTTTATTGTAGCCAAGATATGGATGAGGATTTCATGGAGTCAATGGTGTCCAAAAAAAACAAAAAGCTCTAGTCGTTAAAGACCGCTAGGACCTTTGCTGGTCAAGCTTTCTTAAGACCTGGCGTAATTAGCACAAGCCATAGAAAAGGAGACGTTGTCAATGTGCCGTCATCTGATGTCAACACCTACAAGACACCTCTAATTTGATGACCAGTACAGATAGGTCCATGTAAAGAAGCAGAGTACTTTCATGGCAGTGCTACATCAACGGATGTGAGTTGCTCGTGAGTTTTACAAATAGAAAAAAAGAAACACGAGAGAGTTCGAGGAGGTTTGCAGGATGGGTTTCGACAACGTTATCAAAAATAAAACAAGGCTGTAGTGCTCGAGAAGAAGCTTGAACAGTTGACCGCCGGCAACTTCATCCGTCTTAGAGAAAGACAAGATAAAAAAAAAAAAGCAAATCTGACATTTAATAAAGTTGCTGGCGCAGACAGACTGCTCGGTCTTTAAAAAATTAAATCGTTATTATTGCACTAAAGGGGCATAAGTCTCCTAAGCATCTCTTATAAGATCTTCTCGACCGTGCTGCGTGGTCGCGTGAAACTGTTCGTAAATTTCATGTCGACAAACACCACTTGTGTCGAGTTTCAAGCCGCATATGACAGTGTCTATAGAGACGAACTGTACAGAGCTATGGCATGTTTTAAAATCCCGCCAAACTAGTCAGGCTGTTCAGGATGTTGGAACATTTTCGCTGCTCCACTTAGGTCGGTACTGAACGAACCGAGACCTTCGGTGTTAAACAAAGATTCAAACAGAGAAACACATTGTGGTGTGATTTCTTCAACATCAGACTTCTGCTTGCATACGCAGATGGTATTGATTCAATTTGATGCAATTGAAGCGACACAACAGTGAAGCGTTTCAGAGTATTGAAGCAGAAGGAGTTAAAGTAGGTCTAGGGGGAAATAAGGGTGTCATAGCTTTTTGACAATTATAACTTGAACATTATCAAGGATTTCTACTGCAATGACATCAACGCTAAGATCCGACGGAGAATTACTTATGCCAACCTCTACTTTGTTGGGCCCAAGAGGCAATTGAGAAAAAGTAAGGTAGAGCCCTCTCTCGAGAGACCAAGGTAACTCTTCACAAAACCTGAACATTATCGAAAGTGGATAAAGAGGCTCTTGACCAATTCGAGAACAAAATTTATCATGCTTTGGCCCCTTTGTGTTAACGAAGAATGAAAGAAAAGATTCCGTGCGGCGACTTACATAGGTAAATGCGGATCAAACACCTAAGATGGTTGGTCTATGTAGAGTGAATGGAGGCTACAGTTCCGGACTGAAAAGTCTTCGATCTTAAAATCGAGTGACCACACAGCAGACGAAACAGGCACTGGAAACAGCTAAGTAAACATCGTGCCGGTTGGAGATGTTTTTTTTCTTGAGGCCCAGGTTCACCTCGTCATCTTAGTTAATTAACAAGAGTCAAGCTTGAATGATATGAGCGTTCCCAAGACGGTCGAGAATGATGAAAATGACGATGACTAAAAATTTCTCAGGAATCGCTAAGTGAAGTCATCAACGACGCAGAACTACTGAAACGTGTCTTAACGGGTGATGAAACATGTGTTCACGGATATCACGTCGAAAATAAGATTCAGTCGTGTCAATGGAGATATTCTGGAAAGGTCACTCTCACCGCTTTTTTTATTTTAACGACATAGTATTCCATGCTTTCTTGTTGCGTGAGGTAATCCGAAAAAAAAAAAAACGTTTAGAAACGTAGCGAAATAATCCATTGATTTTGCGCCACGATTATAGACTTAGATACTGAAAAAAAAGCCTCAGTCACCTGGATTGCATCATTAATCGTTCTGAATAACAGCGCATTTGTTCGTTAATTGTAATCGACATCAGAATCCATTTCCTAATTTTTGTCCACTTTATATTCGTCAATAGCTCGAACCCTACGGGGAGGTAGGTAAGCGGTTTGCAAATTGAATTTGTTTTTCAAGCACTTAAGTGTCATAACGAATAACTTTTTTTTTTTATCAAATCCAATTGATATAAAATTTATAAAATTTATTTAGGTACATTTATCAAGCGCCAGTAAGCTAATAAATGAGCCTGTCACTCTGTATCCTCCTCGCTCCTGGTTGATAATTAATTTTTTTCACCCCAACCCCATGCTGTAATCACTGCCACACTTTAAATCCTCTTCCCATCATCTATTCCCCTGAAAACTATTAAAAAACAATATCAGTCGAAAATTACAATAATTTAAAACAGCTTTAAATTCAGGACGCATTGCGCTTTATTGTGTCTACCAAGCAGCAGGCCGCTCGGGGGTAGAAATGTGAAATGAATTAATCTTAAGTGAATAAAAAAAAGTTTATGTTCACGTGGAGATAAATTATTTTTGAGTAAAAAATAATATTTTGCTTGACGGGCTTGCGTCGTGGACGGTCCAGTAAATCACGATACATTTTATCGTGGATATATTCATTTTGGTGTAAATTGCGCTATGTTTGGAGCAAAAAAGGACTTTGTTTGAAAAGCTTTTTGTTCTCGTTGAGGTTAGTGGATGGATGTGTTATGGGAAGCAGGAAACCAGGCGGGGTGTCGTAAAACAGAGCTTAGACAATGTCACCAGTCAGTGATTAGATTGAATAGAATAGCAATGACTGTGGGTTTATGAATGATGGAGTTAATCCTTAGTTAGGAACGAGTAAAGGGATGGACAACAATAGTGGCGAAAATAAAAAAAAAATTATTGTTGACTGTGCGCAATTTGATTTATAGATTTATTTCAAATCACTAGACACAAAGAATGGATGGAATATTTAGTTCAGTAGAGACAACCTGGTTAATTTGCTTTTGTTTTTGATTTACCTGATTTCCCCGTAAATGCTATGTTATTGCTATATTTTGCACCGGCTTTTTATTAAGGATATCAAGTACTATGGAAACGTCAGATGTTAGAGGAAATCATTTGCTTCAATACAAGTTGGCGCAAAATTAATCATCCAATTTTGTTTTTGAATTACTTTTTTTACTATTTAAGTGGACTATTCTACTTAAAGGCTGCAATTGGCTGAAGTTTGGATTGGAAGAAGTCTGGGATCGGGCGATATTTGCTGGCCATGCCAAATCGCCAAAACGGGAGATTATGCGACTAAGAAACACTTCCTTCACAATATTCATTGTGGCTCGTGCTGTCTGTGCGGTTGCACCCTTTTGTTGAAACCACATGTTCACCAAGCCCCGCTCATTCAATTACGGCAGTAATAAGTCGTTTATTATGGCCCTGTAGCATTCGCTAGTAATAGTGACCGTATTGCCGGTCTCTATCATATGATTTAGTTTCGAAAAGTTACATTGAAACTGTGGAATTGTATGTTGAAATGCTTCATGAAGACCTCAGCATCGGACTCTTGCCCAGATTTGGAGACGTCCTTTGCCGGCTAAGAATCAGGTGAGAGCCAATTATAGTGCCAAGGAAGGCTATCTGAATGATCACGCCAAAACAGTATGACTGGTGCCTTGGGTCAAATGGCATATCAAGTTCTTGCAACAGTAAGGTTTTAAGCCAAGATCCTTGCTTGGCTTTGAGCCTATAGTGGCTTGTTGTCTAATAGCGTGAAATTAGTGCGGAATTTGGTCACTCTAGTTGAAATTGCTTGCTCAGTAGGTCAGTTATGACGACCATACAATGGTCGAAAAACATTTTTCACAAAACACGAAACTTGATAGTAAAATTCAAGTCTTCCAATTATGGAATGACAATACTAACTGAGTATGCTTGACTTTAACACATTTCACGATTCACGTGTAAGCTGTCAAAAATAGAAAACTGAAAAACCAAACAGCAAAAAATGTTTCTTCATAAAAAATAAAGAGAACTTTTATAGAACGAGCTTAAACATGCGCCAAGCACTAGTAGTCTGAGAGCCTTCGTTCAGGTTAGATTGATTTTTTGCAAGCTTAAAATGCAGCGAACGATTGATACGCGACACGCCAACAAATTGTGTGTTGGACTGGGGAATTCGGGTATAGAGGCGTTCAATATGTTCAATGATGAAGAATGTCACAAACTGCAGTTTTTTTTTCAAATAACACAAGCTCTTCAAAGAGTGTGCAGGTCGAGACTCACGCAGGATGGATGTCAAAATGTCAGGAACCGACAACTATGTGAGCTTACAGTGTTGAATAGAAGTCCTTAGAAGATTTAAGAGAAGCGTCAACCCAGCCAAGCAAATGCCAAAAACCAGCAATACACTAAATGTCGTCATAGATGCTTGCGCATTCCATTAAAAACCCGCAGGAATTTGCCTACCAGAGAGCCTTCGAGTCGATGGCTCGACCATGGCAAAAATGTGTCGACCATCAAGGGATGTAGTTTTGTAGCCATAAATATCTGAAATAAAACTATTTTTCTGATATTTTTCTCAACACTTTTTATACAAACCTTATAAATCAAACGGAGCGATAGATGGAATCATCTGTTGTCATCAGCTGCGTAAGATGGTTTTCTCCGGTCGTAGTTTCCGCAGCTGGACTCCACAAGCAGTCGATATTAATCTGATATCCCAGGATGTGGATAAAGCAGTTAACTGAAGTGTGCCCTTGACTTGGTGACTAGGGTTACCTGGGGTTAAGTCAATCACCCGACTTGGTCTTGCTGCTATAAGTGTCTGTCAGAAACAAGAAATCGGTTGAAGGATTGTAGTAATTTCATAGACCTTTGGTAGCTTTATTGGAATTCGATGAAGAACATTATTTTCTGTGTTCGTTTTAAGGTTATTGCCGAATTGGTCAATGTCCGTTCACCTCCTAAGCAACATATGTATAATAGATAATGATAATATTGGTAATTAATAGAGAATCGGATGGATCGTTTCAGATTTTTGGCCTTCCAGCTGTACTTTCTAATTTTTATTCAAAAACTTTCGCAGCATATTCAGTATTCCTGCATAGCTGTCGAATTTGTTTGTAACACGACTTCTATGTTTTATATTATACAGAATGACTGACAAGATTGCTACCCACAGACCCCATCCGATGCTTTTAAAGAAATAGTCTAGATTCCTTCTATACGATTGCGGCACGGGATCAAAATGAATAGGGATCGTTCCTATCGTTCCTAGCCGCTTATTGAATGGGATCGGATTTCTTAGAAGCATTATAATAGAACATCCTGTCCGTGCAGGGACGGGTTAAGAATATCCCTGCAGCGATACCTCTCGCTTGTCGTAAAAGGCGACTTAAAACAAAGGTAAACCAAAATCACATCTAGACAATTTAGAAAACACCAAGGTGAGCCTAGGGACACATATACCACCATTAAACTGCCCCACAAGTGTACATGCAAATCAGTGGGTTGACAGGACTGGAGATCACCGGTGTTGTAAGAGTAAGATCAAACAAAAAAATCTGGAGCATGCCCGTGTCACAAAAAACAAAAGGCAGGCCGAAAAACAATTGGTGCAAACAAATGCAAAAACACCAGCATTTGATTGGCCTCAGCGATGAAGTAATCCCAAACCGGCAAGCCTGCCGCTACTATCTGAGGTCAAACCGGCGGACCCCACAAGCGGACCAGTAGGAATGCAGTTAAGTGGGAAGGTTATGGTCCTACACTTCTGACCATAACAACGCCGGAAAAAAAAAAAAAAAAAGGAAAAGAAGAAGAAGAAGATTATAATAGAACATCCAGAACGATACAACTCAGTTCATTAGTAGATCTCATTAGCCTTGCTTTTTCAAGATAAAAAAAGACTGAAAATCAATCCATCACCTCAGCATTGACTTACAAATTTCCTCTTACCACCAACCCATGTCACATTAGAGCATCATCTGTGTACGTCAATCCTCGTCTCTATCTGTCATGTTACTAATCTAATTTTTTAAAAGCGTGATAAATCTCAAAATACGGGTACTACGTTTTCCTCCCAAGATGGAAACGATAAAACTGATTTAAATAGCTCCCGATTCCAGTCACGATTCCGCCTGTGAATTTCATTCATTCTCAACCCCTTAGCTCGCCTCTCTCAAGAGAAACTTCGAAAAAAACCTTAAAACAAATAGAAATAGCAATGAAAAAGTGCGATAAAACAGGCTTCACGGAACAGTTAAGCAATTTTCTAATTACAGCTGTCGTGACACTTTTTAATCAAACGCCACTTAAAACAGATTTCCAAAGTGCGCTTTTCTGTTTTCTTCTAGTTAAACACTTCTCTTACGTAAGTTCCGTAAGAGGTAACTAAAAAGAAAATAAATTACCTAGGCTCATCACAAATGCAAGGCGTTAAAAAACAAAACATTTTTTCCTAAGCAAAAACTTTTTCTCAGCAAACAAATTAGATTTAGCTTTTACTACAGCAAGTAAAGTGCAGTAGACTGGTCGGGAAGAGTGAAGAGAGGGCGTAAGGAAAGAAGCAATTTGCCGACAAGAAAAAAATAGAGAAACACCCGTCACCATTGAGTAACGATTCCAGGTGTTCCAAGTCAGATTGTGCTTACAGATGCATCCAGATACTCGGATAAGAAAAAAACACAAAATAAATGAAGAGCTTGTTGCCTTGAGTTACTACATCCAACAACACATAAATCAGTGTGGTTCCTATCGATTTAGAAGGTTTGTTGCATCATCGGAAAGTGCACGATGAGTCTTGAGATAAAAACAAACAATTTATCGAGATACATGGAGAGATGGAAGCTTTTCAGAGATTTCCAAAGATCCCACTTGACACTCGAGTTGCGTGGTGATGATGGGATTTTTGAACACGTTCTAATGCGGGATGAGTTGCCGAGTTCGCGCACGTTCCGGCCCGGCAGAACTGAAGTTGTTCAACTGACGACGATGACGACCGAAAGAGTTGTGCAATATGATTCGCATTCGGATGGAGAGGTATTCGAGTAATGGTAGCGTCGTTTTGGGGGAACGAACACGTTTCGGCGTAATGATGTATTGGATGTCGGACAAATTCCGAGATTGATGCAACTTCAAGTTCACCCGGATGAGGAAGAATGCACTTTTTCGCAAGATATACGGAAGAATTGTGTTTTTTACTACGAACTAGCATGAAGCAAGCGAAGCATGTCTTCGATGTTGGAAACGTGCCTAAGGTGATGTGGGGTGTCCAATAAATAATGGGAAGCCGTAGATTTATGACCGCGAGAGATTTATATTGAAGTTTCAAGCAGGGGATGTTTTTCCACAGTTTTTGGTTATTTTTGGACATCCAGTTCTAGATGTTATCGAAGACAAAAATACTTGAAATCATCCAAATCAACCAGCAAGAGGAAGTTCCATTAACTCATTGGAAGAAGCCATAAACGATAATCTGTCATATTGACTAGGGCTTGGCTCATTCGTAACAGCCAGGTTCATTGGAAAAACATGGCTCTTTGACAAGAGACTGACTCATTCGCAAAAGTCCGATTGGCTTATCGGTAAGAGTTTGGCTCTTTTGCAAAAGTCCGACTTATAGACAAAAGCCTGAGTTATTTAAGAACCTGAGTTATTATGTAAGTGCCTGTTTCATTGACAAGAGCATGGCCCATTTTTAAGAATGGAGGTTATCTTTACAGTATCTCACTGGTAAGACCCTCGCTCACTGGCAAGAGCCTGCCTCATTGACAAGATACTGGCTCATTGCCAATATACTGGCTCATTGACAATATACTGGCTCATTGACAATATACTGGCTCATTGACAATATACTGCCTCATTGACGAGATCCTGGCTCATTGAGAAGATCCTTGTGACATCTGATATCTGATATCTGTATTCCAATGTAATGTAAAGGGTGTTTTTTATAGAGGTATAGAACTTTGAAATGGAATAAAACAGAGATGATTTTTTTAAATTGACATGAAATTGACTTTATTCGAAAGATAATCTTCTGACATTAAATATATTTTCTGGTATATGACGGCTGACGGTGAATGGGCCCAAAACAAGATTGCCGTTGATCCCGATTTTCATAAGCGAATTTTGTTTAGCGGTGAAGCTCACTTTTGGTTGAATGGATACGTCAATAAACAAAACTGCCGTATTTGGAGTGATGATAATCCTCAAGTGTATGTTGAGGCACCGTTACATCCACAAAAACTGACTGTTTGGTGTGCTTTATGGGTTGGTGGAATAATTGGTCCGTACTTTTTTAAAAACAATGCTGGCCGGAACGTTACAGTCAATGGTGACCGCTATAGAGCCATGATTACTGACTTTTTCTTTCATCAATTGAACAGCTATGATGTGCAGGAGCTGTGGTTTCAACAAGATGGCGCAACATGTGACACAGCTCTTGCCACAATTGATTTATTGAAGGAAACGTTTGGTAACCGCATTATTTCACGTTACGGACCCGTGAATTGGCCTCCAAGATCGTGCGATTTAACGCCGCTTGACTATTTTCTGGATATGTGAAGTCGCTAGTTTACGCCGATAAACCCGAAACGATTGACCACATGGAGGACAACATTCGCCGCGTTATTGCCGATGTTGGAATAAATCATCGAAAATTGGACCTCCAGATTAGACTACGTCCGAGCCAGCCGTGGCGGTCATATGCCAGAAATTATATTTAATGTCAGAAGATTATCTTTCGAATAAAGTCAATTTCATGTCAATTTAAAGAAATCATCTCTTTTTATTCCATTTCAAAGTTCTATACCTCTATAAAAAACATTTTGAACAAACATCATTGGCAATAACCTGGCTTCTTCTTCTTTTCCTTTTTCCGGCGTTGTTATGGTTAGAAGTGTAGGACCATAACCTTCCCACTTAACTGCATTCCTACTGGTCCGCTTGTGGGGTCCGCCGGTTTGACCTCAGAAAGTAGCGGCAGGCTTCCCGGTTTGGGATTACTTCATCGCTGAGGCCAATCAAATGCTGGTGTTTTTGCATTTGTTTGCACCAATTGCTTTTCGACCTGCCTTTTTTTTTTTTTTTTTTTTGTGACACTGGCATGCTCCTGATTTTTTTGTTTGATCTTACTTTTACAACACCGGTGATCTCCAGTCGTGTCAACCCACTGATTTGCATGTACACTTGTGGGGCAGATTAATGGTGGTATATGGCTCACCTTGGCTCACCTTGGTGTTTTCTAAATTGCCTAGATGTGATTTTCGTTTACCTTTGTTTTAGTCGCCTTTTACGACAAGCGAGAGGTATCGCTGCAGGGATATTCTTCACCCGTCCCTGCACGGAAGGGCAATAACCTGGCTCATGGCCAAAAATTTGTTTCACATCATTGTTAATGCAAACATTCATACGTGAGACGTGGTAATAAAAGCACAATACAGTCTGACACTCTCATGTTTGATATAACCACCCAACAGCAATAAATTAAACCGGACGCGTGTCAAATATCACAAATCATCATCCACTCATTCAACCGCACACTTTTTTTAAAGAATAAATTGCCTTGGAGCAATAAAATCATTGAAGCTAAAATACAGCAGCTCATCTCCGATTCCCGACACTTAAATTAATGTCGCTATAACCAAAACAAAACCAAAAATAAATAAAAACTTATCACAATACATCTGACATTCGGTATGTCATGACGTCCCCTGTGTATGCTCCACTCCGCGCTTGTCAACATCCCGAGGAAATGTTCCTCGAAAACATGAATGCATCGTCTTCATCACTCACGCACCATAAAAGTCGCTCTCTTTGAGTTCCCGCCTAATTCATTGTTTGCTTTAAAAAATATGTTTTCTAATTATGGGCGCGACGTTTTGGAACATGTTTACTTCCATTGGCGACCGGAAACGACTGTCTACCTCGCGTGTGCGTCCAGAGAACTTGAAGCCGAAAAAATTATCGAAAGCTGATCGTAAATAAACGGCTGAAGTTCACGAACACGTTGGCTTAATGCCCGACATCCTGTTTACATGACAAATCGATGAATCCATCTCAGAGATGGATCTCTCAACAAACCAAATAAAGAAAATGAGAAGAAGAAAAAACTGGAAAAACAAAAAAGAAAAAAACTTTTACACTTTCCATTAGATTATCGATGAATCTACTCGTAAGTAGATGTCGTGTGCTTGTGATGCACCATGATGCTGTAGAGACGCACGCTGGCTGACGAAAGTGATTTGTTGCTTTGGTAAATAAAGCGACAGGCAGACAGCGAGTCAACATTTATCCAACTTTCTTCTGCAAACACGAGAATCGAAACGACACGATTCATGTGACTGCGGTATGATGACGCTGAAGATGATACTGCACGAAGGTGATGCTACCATGCTCTCCGTAGGCGATTGGACACTTGCGATGGTGAGGAGTGTTTAATCTTTCAGGTGGCGTTAGGCAAACATCATGAGTTTTGTGTAAGTGCTAGACCTTGTGTACGCGTTCCTCGGTGTATTCATCGACGTTAAATGGAGCGGAACGTAATGAACGGAGTCGCGAAGTGGTCGTCAAACATGACCTTCGTGATGATGAACTTGAGGTTGTCAGCTGTAAAACGAAAATGAATTCTGGGCAATAATACTATTTATGATGAGTTTAATGTGCTAATTAGTCTCGTCCTCCTAGAAAATTAATTATTCACCAAACCTTGCAACCATATCATTTTATCTCCATGCAGAAAAAAGTGCTGTAGTAAAATCTCCGACTTGTGGTATGCCATTTTTCATGTTCAGCTTTGAGTACATCGAAAGCTTCCTACAAGTATACATCATACATTTTCCACTCTCTGTCGCGAATACCTCGGTCGTGACTGTAATAAATGTTGCTGATTTGCTGCTCCACATCTTAGCGGTAATGCGTTTGATCATCTATGTTATTGCTTGTCATTATCCCTCCCGGTTACTGTACACCGCTTACGGTCACGTCTTTATATCTCTTCCCTCCCATTTCTGTCAATTCATCATAATCTCTCCTTCAGTGGGTACACCGCTTTCGTATTTCATATTTTCTCGCCAAAAAACCGGTATCCATCATGACCGTATAAAGCGATTTGGGACCGAATGCCGGAATGTGTGTGCGGCACACGAAACTAAGAAAAAGTAAAAAAAAAATCCTAACGCATTGCGACGTCGTTGGCGTGGCATATACATACGCTATGCCCCGGGAACAGGTTCCATTGCCTACTCAAAATTAAATCGCTCACTGGATAGACTGTTGGCTGTCCACGAACTACTCGTATCTGTCGCGCACCTAACCCATTAAGTTCGAACGATCCAATTTAAGATACCCGCGCTAGACTATGAGCTATGTATGTATGCATCTGCATAACTAATCACAGGCTGCGAACGCACTTAGTGTGCAGAAGCGATTCAATTTAAAGTGGATTACTGTGATGTTGCTTGATATCTAGTAGTTATTTGTACGTGTAAGTGGCAGGATTTTTAATTCAACAAGCACTCCAAGGAAGTTATTAGTTTCGCGTTAATTAACGATGATGATGGTGATTGGTGATGGTAGTGGAGCGAGATGGAGATTCGATGCGGACTAGTTTGTTTGGAATGTGTTCATGGATAGTTCATAATTCCCGGGATGGCAGCAGGTGATTAAATCATGTTGCTACAAATATGTGCCTGAGTGCAGTGAAGGCGATATCGAAGAAAGCTGGAATTTGAGTTAGGTGTTGCTAAAGTAGTTGCTTTGGTTTATTTATCTCCTTTAAGCGATCAGTGGTGTTCGTGCAGGATTTTATGTGAATGATGTATCACTTAGGAAAAGTTTTCTATCTTAAGTCGGGTTCTGTGGCACTGCTATATCTTTGTGCCTAGAAAATGAATAGTTTCATAGATAGGATCACTATTTATATTTAAAGCGGAACTAAAATGCTGAGGGTTAAGTTGCGTTGAATCTGAATTATTTGTTAATTAGATTGACTCAAGATTTATTGTATTATCACCAATTTTGCCACAATCGATCCAAAGTAAACGACTTGAGCACGCAAGTCATACTATTTGCGGTTGCCAACTATTTAGCAAGTCGGTTATCAAATCATCTTCGTAGGTTCGTGCACTCGGGCTTTACTTGACAACAAGATGTTAAACGAATATTGCAATAGATGTCACTAAATTAGCAAGAGCAAATTGAAAAGCAAATATTTCGAGTATTTTTAATAGAAACACTTTCTAAAGAAAAAGCGAAACGAATTTATAATGTGTTAACAGGCGAACAAATAAAACTTGTGAGACAGAGCTATGGTCAGATTAATCAACATAAGTTCCAAATTATCTATCGACTTTTTCGCTTAATAAAAATTTTAAAAAAATAATTCAATCACCTTTTTCAAATTCTCGAAAAATCACAGTTGATCTTCGTATAGCGACGCATTGAAATTTGAATATAAAAAGCTTGCTGTTAAGACTCCCCACAAAATGATGAATAAGATAAACACCTGCGATATGTTGTTGAAAGGTAATAGATTTCAGACTTTTCAGAATCGAGTCATAACTGAGGCCATAAAAATCGTGGCCCAAAATTGGCATTACAAGTAGGGTTTGCTTCTTAATAGCCAACTCTATTATAGAAAGTTGGAAAAGGTGTTGTCTCCCATTATTTCTTTCGTTCCCCTTAAGTGATTTCAAGATTTTAGTCTATATTTGATTCAGTTCTTCAAACAAGTAGCACAAACGTCACATTATGAGTCTACCTAAAAATATCGTTTAAAAAAACTTTACACTTTAATCGCTTTAAGATGTTTCTAAAAATGTTGTACTAACGACACGAAGCAAGCAATTTATGCTGCCGCGGTACTTCTGTTGCTCTTCTTCCAGTTTCCTCTACCCTTAGTCCAGTCTTAACTTACTGATACTATTGGCTGATGTCTATCCATTATTCTTTCGATTCCACCAGTCGTTCAATTAACGATGCTAGACCGATAGATTATCTCTCCATTCCATGAAACATTATAGTCGAAGATTGCTTGCCGAACTTCCTCCTTCTGGCTTGAACACCCTGAATAATCAAAGAATTTATCATGTCCAAATTTATGTAGATAATCTGGAACACCATGGTGGCCAGAGAGGAGCTGCGTTAAGTGTAAGTTTTAGTTTTCTTACGTTCAGTAATTGACTTGTGGAATCAGGACTTAAGTCTATCTGCCGGCCGAGCTTACCATAAAACCATTGAGTATATCCTTTCTTCCCTTAACCATCTCTTGTAGTAATTTCTTCCCATCTAGATATTAACAAGTTCAAAATTGTGAAATCTGTGTTGATTTTTATTGGATAATGAAGCTTGTTTTATAACAAATACGAATGGAACACAACATCGGTTATGCGACCACCACGGCTTTTGTTACAGGCACTCGTCCGAAGGTCGAAATAATCAATGCCTTCTTTGAGTAATAAGAAGTGACTTCAGTTATGGCCCTGACTTGTCGCGGTTTAGCTTCAAAAAATTCCACAAAAAATAGTCGAATGGTGGCAAACTGCATTACCTTTGAGGCCAATCAACTTCTCGCTTAACCGAAATGCGATCTTCAAGTTTCATGTCCAATCAATTTGAGGAATTGAGGTACCTGGGTGATTTGAACTAAAGGGTTCCCCAATTTGTGTTTCCGAAAGTAAATTTCAAGGAAATACATTTTGATCTAAATTTTGATCAAATTAATGATTCCAGCATATTGCTTGGATCTTGCCATTAAGGAATGTAATTTCATTCAAATGTCCTCTACGAGACTTCTTGCAGGACTCAAGTCTGATAAGGTAATTTTCTATTACATTTCGAAACATATCGGGCAATAACCCTTCCACAGCTTGACATTTATATACATTTTTTAAAGCGTCAAGTGTTGGCAGGTTGTATCCATGAACACGGTTTTCTAAATAGCACCGCAAAAAGAAATCCCACGCCGACAAATCACACGATCTTGGTGGCCAGTTTGTATCACAAAAACGCGAAATACCTCGACCAAGAATTTTTTCTTGCAATAAAGCCGAAACGGGTCGTGTTGCGTGACTTGTCTCACCATCTTATTGAAACTACTTATGTATCTTCCACATCAATTTCTTCGGCCTGAAGTCAAAAATCGATTAACATTTTTCCATAGTGAAGACAATTTACGCTGACTAATACACTTTACTCATTTTCTAAGAAGTACG
This sequence comes from Merodon equestris, assembly GCA_958301585.1. Classification (NCBI taxonomy): domain Eukaryota; kingdom Metazoa; phylum Arthropoda; class Insecta; order Diptera; family Syrphidae; genus Merodon; species Merodon equestris. The sequence continues at coordinate 16,527,856 of OY284416.1, read as the reverse complement.
GACCAATGACGGCATTGCGATGATGTATAGGTTTATAGAACCATAGAACCAGTTTCTTCGATTTCTTTACAGATTTGCTTAAAATACTCTCAGAATGACGGCTATGTCGATCATATTTACTTGTAATACGCGAAACGTGCCTACTATGGAAGCACTATATTTGTAGTAAGTTTTCAACATTTTTACATACTCAGCTATTATAAAGTGATCGATTTTGTGAAATGGCAAATCTTAGACTATACATCTGAACCTCAGATGATGGTGTGGTTCGATGTATGTTATTGAGACAGGGATATCAAAGACGGACCACGAATTGGATCATTCTATACTTTTGCGCACAGCGCTGATGTTTAGGCATTGACCAAGCATGTTGATGTAGAGTTGGAAGCAGTTTGTTCAAAATGCTTTACCATTATCCAAATTCCGGATTCAATAGGGCGACTAACTTGGAGGAACAATAATAATAAAGAAAATGCATTGATGGTAAACGAGTTCTTGACTAAAATTGGCAAATATGGTACTCAGTAAATAACTGTAATTGACTTTCAACATTTACACCATTCACTTTGTGTACTGTGATGCAGCATTCTTTCTCTTGCTTTTTAAGATTCACGAGCAGAAGTACATACTTGCGAAGCCTATAATATTAACTCCCCGTGGTACACTTAGCCGCATGACTTTTTTTTTATTCACATGTTATTAGATCCTAGACAAAAATGTTTAAAACTAACTTAATTATCCTTACAAATTTAAATATCTTACTGGCCCTAGGCGGACACTCTTAAACACACAGTACAACTTAAACATGTATCTTTCAACTTATATATATAAACTAACAAGTAACATTATCATAACAAACTTAAGCAAAGAAAAAATTGTAAAACTTAGCATATAAGTAGCCGCATGACTCCGTGATACTTTATATTCAACAGAAGGGGTCTCAACACGGATCCTTGAGGTACTTGAGGCACGGGCTGGATGGTGATGTGAGGAGTCCAGCTTGAGAGCATACCTGATGAAATGTGTTCTTTATCAGATAATCAAAGGAGTTGGCCCTGTCTGACGCATAACGTTTGTCGGCCTCATTACTGAACGATGTTGATCGGTCCTTTTTTGCCTGTTATTGATGCTTTTAACATCAGCACTACCGTGTCATATGCCAACCAACTTACGAATCAATGGCTTTATTAAGTGACAAACTTCCTGGACGAATTTATCAAAATGGAGGCTTTAATTGGCCGCTTAGGTCATACGAATTAACACCAATAGACCCTCTCTCTCTTTGGGACTATTATTAAAGACCCAGCCAATGCTCTACCATTCATAGAATTTCAGAGTTGCACAGTCCCAATTACACGACAGAAAATTCAATCAACAAATAACTATTTGTAGGCAAGGCTGAGGCCTACATATGGCATATATAATACTCCTTTATAAACCTCAACATTTATAAATACCTTGAACCATAAGAAAAAATGTTTTCTCTTGAAATAAAATAACACCTCTTGTTGGATAAGCCTCTTTAAGAATTAATCTTTTGTTACATTACTTAGAGACAGTCTTTGTGTTAAGGCCATACTTCCTACGAAATATTGAGCATACGAGTAAGTGTAGGTCCTCTATTGCTAATTCATCAAGGTTTTTGTAACTTGGAACTGTCCTTAAACTCCATTACCTGTATTTCGTTGAAATTCGGGAAATGTGGCGAACATCTTTGTCTTCCACATCCTCTCACTTCATCTGAGTTCTAAAACTTTTGATCTGAACAACAAAAAAACAAACCAAGTCACCTTCATAGAAGTTATGGTTTCTAGCCAGTTCTTGATATATAACAATGAAACCCTTTTTATTCCTCACAACCGACTTAATTGAGTTTTCTTTTCTGAGTACGAAATGCCAAGGTTGTGATTCGTGGAACTAATTCATCCTATAGATAACCAAGCAGCAAAAGCCCACTTACCTATTGTATGAAACCTAACAACCGAATCCTAAAAAAAGATTTCCTCTTAGACGAATTCAATTCCAAGAATAAATCGAATTTATCCAACGATTGAAAGGTCACAAACAACGTACATAAACCACATTTAGTTATTTACTCCAATTTATGTTGCGGGTGCGGAATGCTTACTTAGGCAATAAAGGCATCGAGTCAAGACCCACGTGCTCTATCCATAACCGCACCTTCAACCAAAAGCCAATCGAGGCACATAAAAAATAAATAAAATAAAACCCACAATCGATGGAAAATTGCAAAAGGACACATAAACAAAAAGGAATAAGCGAAGAACGAGAAATCCAATGAAAGCCACTCTATCACGTCCAACCTTTGACCTAGCAGTTCCTCCTAAACTGCGTGTTCGGTTCTCCACAAAATACCGAAGATTATTGTTCCATCTACGGCCGGATAGAGACATGGGGTTATTGCACCACGACTGCTCCGCCAAGTTATGTCGCATTGTTTGCGTTCAACTCGTGTAACGAACAAGCATGATAGAGGCAAAGGGTTCGGTTACAATCAGATGCATTTATAAAAGGGCATTGTAATCCAGCAGTTCAGCATGACAATAATGAGAACTTGATATTCTGACACCAACACAAGTGTTTTCCTTTCGTATCGTAGTATTAGTCTGTATCTGATAGACTTTGTAGATGTTGCCTGGTCTGAATAGATACATCACAAGACCAACTATTCAGGCGCAGAGATCTATACAACGTGGCGTAATAAGTGCTACGAATTAAATAGCAATCGAGCAATCGTCTAAAGTGAAAGATGCATGGATACATGCATAAGGAAGGAGTCACCCCCTCGCCCCTTGGCCGGAGGAAACCTTGGCATTGATTTAAAATAATTGGTATCTGTTTGCCTTTTCCCCGATATCGTACTCAATCCGATTGAAAGCATTTCATGAACATAGAAAAGGGCGAAGTAATCGATGGCCCATTTCAAATCCAAAGCCAGGTGAGTGCCGCAGTTTACAATAAAAAAAAAAAAGAAGGAAAAATAAACAAAGCTTGTATCTGGTGAATGGTACTCGTATCTGGTGCTTGGTTTTTTGTGCATTTCGTAATTAAAATGGATTGCAGAACATCGTGGAACGAACACCCTTCGTTCATGGCAGAGTACCACTTTGGTAGTGGTAGGAGCGACAAGTACAGTGAGCATGGATCAGAGATCAGGGCAGGCATGCAGGCTGGAATAGGAGAAGGAGCAGGAACAGGAACAGGAAATCGACTATTAAGTTTCTCTCGAACAGAGAATGCACACGTCGGTTTCGCTTCTGTTTCGCACAGCAGCCAAGCATGCGGACAAAAGATGCGTATTCAACATACACATTTCCTCGTATCTGCTTTCTGTAGATATCTTTCGCCTTGCTTTTTAATTTATGCTGGTTAATGATATTCCTTTGACTTGTGATGTGTGTGTGTCGGGAGAGTGGATAAGGTTCAACGCTCGCCATTAGATCGTTCTTCGTTTCTTGTCTTTTCATTTTTTAATGAACAGCTCTGTGGAATCGTTGTATTTTTCGTATCTCTTTGGTCGGCGGTAAGTTTTGTTTTTATTTTTTTGCTCCTTGCGAATAATGACAAGTCGCAGTTGCAAAGTGCTTGTCAAGGATACGCTTTGCCGCTTGGTGTTTGGTGTTTCTCGTTTGTTGTTTGTCATTTGTTGTTTGTCATGCACTGAATGCAATTTTATTGCTTTCTCTCCCGCTGCATGGATGAGGCCGCGAAGACCCACATGTGTAGTGGATGTGCACTGTATTTTGAAATGAATTATTGTCGTGTAAGATGGTAATGACAGAGGTTTTGCATTTGGATTGGAGGAGGCCCCAAACAGAAGGAAAACAGACGAATGTGCAAGGGAATGCACTAATGGCTTGTGAGGTCATTCTGTTTTGTTTTGTTTTGTAAATGTGTCAGCTGTCTAGGTCAGGTTAACAATGGTTTCTTTGATATACATACATCTGAAGCCGACTTGGTTCTGCACTTCAGACTTCTTTAAAAGCTTGTCTAATTTGACGGCTGCGAGTCTATCGTTTTGAATGATGTGGGAAGTTTGAAACAGATTCATATTCATGTCTACATTGTTTAGTTAAAGTTATTGACATTACTTGAACGGGGACTCTTCTTATGCACTTTGATTGTGGCAGGTAAAGAAATTAGACGTTGCATGGTTCATTGCTTGCAAATGAAGGGGATCCCTCTCGTAAATGCTTTTTATCCTCTCGTATACAATACTTTTAAAACTCGGGCATAACATCATAATAATAAGGAAGAAGCCGTGAACTCAGAATGGTTCACGATACCCTATTGCATGGTGCATTTAATGAAAAGACTTTTTCATTAAGCGTGTTTTAAATTGTAATTTGAATATTGTGTGGACGATATGAAAGAAATCATTATTCAGATGGTCTCGTTCGACTCATAGGACTCAAAGTCCAATTTTGAATGAGGGGGTTGCATGACTCTGGCTGGATCTCACCAATATTGTTGATTTGTCGCCACATGTGTATTGCATGCTGCACTATCTTGTTGCAAATGTATATCGTCCATCCAATTAAGGCCCCAAAAAATTAGTTACTATGGCCCGATACCGGTTGCCATTTACAGCCACCGTCTGGCCGTTCTCGTTTCGAAAAAACGTATGGCTAATGACGCCGCCTACCCAAAATCCACAAAAAAACAATACGTTTCTCGAGAGACAATTTTTTTCTTCAGTTATTGTTCGGAGATGATTTTTTCGCCAAAATTTGGATCATTTTCCGATAGCTCCGGAGCCACATTCGCAAACATACATACAACGCGTTTCGTGATTTTGACGCTTTACTTCTTAAAAAAATAAAAATTTATACGAATGTATGCAAAATTCATCAATTTCAAGTCTCAGGAAAACTCCTTCTGCACGACCATGAATCGAGGGGTTTTTCAGTCACACTTGCAATGATATCAAATGGCCGTACAGCTACATACATATATCATACAAGAGCAACTGAAACGCTTTTCCCCAATTTCGCGATAAAAAAGGAACGTTAGCCCTTCAGCAGTCGAATTTTTTTATTTAAGTCTCCAACAGGTCTGTTTCTTAGAGAAAACTTTGATTTACAACGGCCTGCTTGTTCCAAGGGTTGCGTAATTTAAAAAAAAAACATAGTCTGGCGTACTAGCATGCATTATTTGCCAAGCCGAATGCATTATTTTAGGCTGAATGAAGTTCCTCAAATTATTGTACCACTTTAGGGATACTTATGAGATTCACCAACTTTTTTGGAATTCCCAATTTTACAAGCACATGATGCATTTCGATCGGTTTATAGATCCATACGGCTTTTTAAAATCTACGAACCGCTTCATAGAACTCCCATTTTCTTTCCTACAATTGTCGTACAATGAAAATCTGTTGATTTCGTCGCGCCTCTACCTGAATTTCCAATCTGTGGATAACATCGTTTTCCAGTGCTGCTTGCTCTTCGCCATTAGACTTCAACAAGTTCAACGCCTCAGACATGATCAACAAAATTGGTCAAGGTTGCGAGCATTATAAAATTAGGAATAATAGGTTCACACTTTTCTTGTGGTCGCATTGATATGTAAATTAGTTATTGTTTGCCTTTACTTGACGTTGACAAGATTATAGTTTCATTTCTCGGCTGTAGCCCACAGTTCGGCCCTTGTCGCCCGAAATACAAACTACGTTAACATGTCAAGGTTTCCTGTCAACTTAATCATTGCTGTCTGAAGAATTATAGTGCAAGTTCGTAATCTGCGCATGGCTCCTCAAATCGATGCAGATGATATGCACTGCAATGGCGTTACGATGAGGTATTTATGTGGTAAAGAGTAGTAGGACTCTTTGGCCCCGAGATTTCATAATTCAGTGCCATCAATTTCCATTTTTGGTGGATCTACGTTAGATCGTAAGCTTATTCCAATAAAGCTTTGATAAACTTAGGACCATCATATGTGATACCAAAGTCATAGTATGATCAAATGGTATATTAAACATATATTATTGGACGCTTTATAAACAGGGCTACAGTCTTATTGTGTCGCACGGATCACGTTTTCGGATCATTCGCTAATTGGAACACCACCTAAATCACTTTCCATCTATATGACGTGCATGACTATTACTTTGACCGTTCTATTGCTATTTCACAACACCATAAATGAAGACCTACCAATGTCTTAAGATATCACGTCTTTCCACACCATTTATTCACATCCTTCTTAATATACCCCATTGACCTTAGCGGTCTTTGAAGTGCGTTCATTCATTCATAATTATAATGCCCATTACAATCGAGTCGAGAAAACAGTCGATCCCTTTCTTCGTACTAATGCAATTCTCCTTAGGGTTTGCTTTAAACACACCTTCTCTACGCAATCAAATTTCCTCATTCAATTTGCCTAGAAATCACCTTAAGCCCTCGATCCTCCATTGTTCGTCCATCAAATCTCGCCTCCGCAATACCTACATTCACTCCGTGCCAAATGCAAATGTAAATTGCAATTAAAAGAAGAAAACCTACCGCCAGAGCTTCCTCTCTTCCAGTGCCAACACTTTTATCGCAGAATAGTCTACAATTATCATAAACTGCCCTAAAACGCCAAACTCGAACAAATAAAAAAAGAAAACAACGGAAAGTCTCTAAACCTTCTGCAAACCGTATCAAAAGGCCTTATTCAAATTTCATAACCGCCCCAGACCACGCCGACCTCCATCCTCAGGCAGCCTTTACCCCGCTTCCGTCTGTGCGACCCGGTTTGTAGTGGTGCTCGTGGTGGTTTCTCGGAATCAAGAGAATGGAATTTCCAGGCTTCTCCACTCCCTTGCATCTTAAAAATGAATAAAAAAGAGGAGAAAATTGGATTAAATTCAATAAATCAAAACGTTGAAGGCATGCCGCACAAATGGTCAGATCCTCTAACAAGATGTTAAAGGCAAGGAATGAAATCTGATTTCATTAGCTTCGAACCTTTTTTTTTTGTCGTTTTTGTGTGATTCGTACGGTGGAGCGGTGGAGACCTGCAGTCAGGAGTTAATTGAAGCTGACACGATGCAGGCAGAGGAATGCCTGTGAAGACCCGGAGACCTGAGGACCTCCAAGACGAGGAGATTATTAATGGTTCCGGCGGTCTCTGCAGGTTCAAGGTTAACTTGGGGCGATGATGTCATAGCCGAGTTAAGGCGCATAAATATGCTGCAATCTTGCTTTGCTTAATTAGATACAAATGTGTTGTGCGTTTGAATATATTTCGTTCTCCTTGTCATCGCACGATGAATGAGTGGCAGTTCTTCAAATTGCTGGAGATGAAAACGAAAACAAAACAAATAAAAAGAAAAACAATTGAATGGATGACGATCAACGAGCATGAGTACGAGTAGATTGAAGATAAATGGCTGCGGATAAGCGATTTCAGATAAATGATTTTGTCATGCAAGCGTGTAAGAGAGTGGCTGTATCTCTACATTGCCATTGGTTTCGCTTGAATAGAGCAGACGTGCTTGCCTGTTTGTTTGTTTCGAATTGCTTAAAAAATAAAACCAACAGATACAGAGATACAGATACGGATGAGGAGGTGATTTAAACATGGGGGACTGTTCAAGTGAAGTAATCGCTCGAAGCTGTTCAACGTTACTTATGAGGAGTACTTTGGAAGCTTTGTTGTTCGGGATATGAGAGTGAATCCAATTAACTGTCAGCCTTAGCAGTTAGGGATAAACACTTGTGCTGGTTTGGATTTCATTCCCAACGACGTCAGGTGAAGAGACAAACGACTTTAATGCCAACTGTCTATGTAGCCGTCAGCGATTATGTCATCATTATTTTGTTGAGGGATTTCTCATGAATGCTCGGGGAATTATGTATATCGCGCGGTGTACGAAAAAAAAACTAGGTTCAGGCCAAAACGCAGGTATTACAGTCTTAAAAAAATGTTGATGTTTTCTGTGTTCCCTCAAGCGAGAGTTCAAACAAAAAAGATGAAAAGTTTCAGAAGCCCCAAATGACGTCATCAGGAATCAGACGCAGAGATCCATTAGAAATTACCTTTTCCTACGGATTGGTTCTTGAAAATAATTTTATTGATTCCTCTACATTAATGTGATTCTCTTCGGAAAAGTGCTCTTAAGCTAGCGGTTCTTCTATTCCCCCAAACAATTCAGTGAATCCGATCTTTGGGACACCATTTACATACCTTCCTACCAATGGGATTTCTCCTTAAGGTTGACGTTTTTTGGGAACTGAAGAAGTCCGTCATATGGACCATGGCATATACTTTTGTCTGGACATGTCGAACTCCTTTCCGTCTGCGTTGTTTCTAAAAGCAAGATCTTAAGAAGATCTTTGGTGGAAGCATTGTCCGAATAATAAAATCGCGAAGACTGAGATGGGTAAGGCACGTAGAACGAATGGACAGTGGACAGTGAATGAATAATCGAAAGAAAAATGAGTGAAAAAAAATGCAGGAAGACCACGCCGTAGATGGGAGGACAATATAGGAATGGGTCTTATATGTGACTTTTTAAGCGTTTGGGTTTGCATTGTCAGGAAAAATATAGAAAAGTTTCAAAAGCGTAATAAATTTCTATTTGCTTTGATAAGTCAATACTTGCCATTTATATAGGTAATTTTTCGTGTAAACGTTGAACATAACTACGTTCTAAACGGTCTATACGGTGAGTCCAATTTTTAGTCACATATAGGATAATAGCATTTGTAATGTTGCCTTCTTAGACTGCATTTGACGCCGACTTATCGGCATAGCCGCCTAATATTTAGCGGTCCAAGACTATAGCGGTCCTCATTGACGATAACGTTGTTCTCATGATCATATTTGAAAATATACGGGCTAATGACTCGGACCATAAACGGCAATTTTGTTTATTATTATTTGTATATCAAAATTAAGCTTTTTTCGACAAAAAGGCGGCTGCTCCTCTCCAATTTCTCTAAGGCCTTCTTCTCGGAAATTCGACTCTGTGGCAGGTCCTTCGGCTTCAGTTCTTGCACGGGATATATTTTGCACGAGCTTAAACCAGGTCCTTGCGTTAAAACATCCACGTAGTCGAGTAACACGACATCAATTGCTACTAACGGCGACGAATGAACAAATCACTGTCCTCATTAACCCTGGGGATACAGAAGCAATGTTTCCTCTGTAAGCACTCTACGCATACAGGTAGGTGGTTTGGTATCCAATAGCGCGAAATTGCCGTAGGACTTGGCCAGTATAACTTGAATTGCTTGTTCAGCAGATTGAGTTGATATGCGTCAAAAACATTTTTTACGAAGCACGAATTTTGTTGATAAAATTCAATAATTTTTAAGCGTTGACTGTTTGTAAGCCTTTCCATGATATGATAAATGGCAACGCTAACTGAGCACGGTTGATTTTAAAACATGTCACAAATCACACGCGGGCTATCAAAAATATAACACTGCAAAACCAAACAGAAGTCATCTCTTGGGAATAGAGTAGAGAAACATGGAGGGAACACACTCATAAGACGGAGGCTTAGCAAAAGCTTGTTAACGAGGCTCTGAACTTCCGAGCTGCAAATAGCAATTAATAATATATGGAATCTTGTTATTATTTCTGTACAAAATTGGATGTTGTGGAACAAATTTTGTAATCACACGTATCATACCCAAGTTTTACCATATTTTTTACGGTTTCATCGTTCGAGGCAATATGATCGGTGATCTTCACTGCCTTCTTCGAAAGCTTTAGACCCTAGTCTCATCGAAAATAGGATTTGGCATTCATTCAAATTTTAAAGTAAAGTTTGACCCAACATTTTCCGATCCATTTGGATTTCTTTCACAGCTTATTATTTATCGACTGGTTAAGCTTAAGATTTGGTTGACTACAATTCGCGAATTATTAAACTTCCTCTTACTTTCTGAACACACCATAATTGCGTCGCAAAATCTACCTACATTTGCTCACAACCAATAAGTCGTACATCCAGTCACCATTATTGCTGCGTGCTCTCTGATTCATCTGGTATTCAACTCATTTCGGTTTCCTGTTGCATTTCCAAAAATGCTGTTTATTCAGACAGATAAGTCATGCAGAAAACGATAATCTTAATCATTTCTGATAATTCTCGTTACCCTATCCTACATTCACGAAAACCTACCTATTTTCGCTTTTTCTTTTTGATTTAAGGTTTTTAATGTCCAGAACTGTCCAATATTGTCAGTCTCAGCTACTTCCCACCAACCGATTCATTTATAAACGATAATTAAGTCATTTAATCTGTCTCGTTAGTCCCGGAATAGACTTAATTATGACAAATCTACCTCAACCGTCGTTGTCAATAGTTGCAACTTGACAGTAATTTCGCGCCTTTGTTTTACAAGTTAATGTCTCATTAATCAGTTTTACTAAAGTTTCTCACAGGCATAGACATCTCCGCATGTATCTACTTGTGTTTTTTTTTCCCAAGCCTTACCCATTACACCGTGACTTTCACAAACTGCTTGTGTCTACACTTCACTCGACCTCTTCTTGTCCACTTCAGTATCTTACATGACACTACATCGAACTGACATCAGCATCACCGATACACGGTATATTTTTGTTTTATTTTTTCACATAACTTTGGAAAAACTAACAGCGGAAAAAATCTCACTAAATATTCTTAAATAGATATAATTAAAGCTTCAAGGTTGATTCTGAGTCTTGGGTCGTGGAATGGCAGTTCATGAAGTATTCTCACGCATCGATTTAATACGAAATACAATTTAGAAAATTGTTCAGTAATTTCTAAACCTCGAAGCCCAAAAGATAAGGGTGTGCCTTGAGTATCGATAAAATGGTTTTCGTTTACTAATAACGATAATGATTTATCTAAACTGTTAGGTTAGAACCGCTGAATTGATTGTTATTCACATTTTTAATTAAATATTTATCTCATTCGATATGCGATTTATAAATTCACTCTAACTAACTTAATTTTTTTCTATCTACTTGCAGATATAGTTTTTTAAAGGAACTTAGTTGAAAAAAACAACAAAACAACCGAAATAAAAATGGTAAGATACCTTTAAATATATTCACAAATTGCCCTCTCATCGGTAGAAAATGTATCTATGGTGGTTCCCGGGTTCGGGGAAGTGATAAATGACAGGAATACATTTGGAACACGAATAAATCATTCGAGTTTTTATCATTCTCTTTCAGGGATTCAATGCGTGGGCTTAAAATATTTGTGTTGAAAATGTTATTTTTTTCCATATTTCCGATTCTTAATTATCAAGAAGTCATTGCGCTTACTAGAAAATGTATACCCAAACGAAAACGTTTTTATATAGTGAATAAGTTACATACTCGTACGCCGAATTTTCGTCAATGATTGCGCCTTGAAAAGTATAGTTTCGAAGGCCTTCTCTAATTAAAATAAATTGGACGAGTGCTTTGGGTACTGACGTACATTTTCTCTCACAGAAATGTTTGGATGCCCAAAGATTCGAACCAAAACACATTCGCGGCAGACATTAACATTCACCCTGACGCCACGGGCTAAAAGCACCAGCGGCGAACGTCTATCGGCCTTCGTAACCGCCCAAGCTATGATAAACGGTGGTGCTTAACTTCTGATGGCCAGTTGAAGGTTCACATTTTTATTTGACCTTTCCATTAAATAAACGCGATCTTTTTGTTTGTTCACAAATTTTTCGATTGAAAAATGTTTCCCATCAAAGAACAGGGTATTCGGCAACTGATTAGGTTCGTGCAAGTACAACAACCTCTTTTGCTCTATCGAAACTCACTTTTTTAGGATCGAAGGAATTATCATAAAGAATATAAAAAAAAATTGAACTCATCTCGAATTTCGTGGTAGGAGGTACTTAGCTCGCAAAAACAGCATTTTTACATGTTATTGTTATTAGCTATTGGAAGGTGGAAAATTCATATTACACTTTGGGGTTTCATCACCTCGGCCTTCGGAAAAAGAAGAAATAAAAATATTTATTTTTAACAAAGAAACTAAGCACAAAATAAACTTTATTTTATACAAAAAAAAGTACTCCAACAAAAGCAATTATCTTTAATCAATAGGAATACGCAACATTTTTATATAAATACAAACTTTATCCACTTACTGAAATTAAATATAGAATAAATACTTGCCAAATGCCCGGCTTGGTTTCGCCAATATTAATAATTACTTTTTTAGCGGATTTTTTAAATTCCCTTTCGAGATAATTTTGACTTTATTTCGCTAATAAAAACTCCACAATTCGTTGATGGAGCATTGGCGTAGGCTTTATTTTTAACGTAGTTCTAAAAAGAAAAGTCTTATGGTATTACATTACATGATGTCGACGGGGAATTGAAGTCTTCTTTCTGTGAAATCACACGTCCAGGAAATTTGTCATCGAATAGACCTAAAATCCTCGTCCCCATTGATAGCACCAATTTAAGAGAATTAAGACAAGAAAAAGTAAGTCAGTATCGATTGGTCACAACATCTATTCACCGATTGTCACACCAGCATAATTTTTTTAAAAATCACAAAAAAATCGTGCCAGACTGTCACTCGTTGTAAATATAGAGGTTGTTCCAGTCTTTCTCTTGGGCTTACTCACCCAGAGATTTGGACAATCGGCATGCATGTTTTATGTCGACTGGACCTTCAAAGCATGTAGGTTCGTGATATTTTTGGATTGTATCGATCCATATTGAACAACCTTCGAATTGCAGCCCCAGTTAAGTATTGGCGCCAAAATTAAAATAGCACCTTGAATGGCAAACAAATCTCCTATTGCCACTCGACCTGACAATTTTTCTTTATTGCTTGATTTAAATGTTATTTTAACGCAAAGCAAATGACGCACGTATCGTTAAATATTAAAAATAAATTGAAATATACACTCGTAGCAGACTTGGCCCGAGACAAGAAAACTGTGTTTCAGAAAATATTGATATTTCACAGCTTTTCTTAGGTATTATCTGGCTTGTTAAGCCAAATTGCTCAGATTTACATTTTTTTTAGAAATAAATATTCGAATAAATGAATGAATGAAAACAAAATTATAACTCAAACAAAAGAATTTGTTGGCGAACCACGAATTGGAAAACATTCTATTGCGGAGAACACTTGCAGAATGGACCGATTTAATTCCTTGTTTGATCATGTTCAAAAATCTGTAACCTCGCACCCAAGTTTAAAACACATCTCTTCTATTTTGCCTCCAGCAAGATCGTTAAATTATAACTGATAGATAGTTCAAAGTTGGCTTGGGAAATAGATTGTTAAATAGCTAAAAAAAAAAACACGATCGTTTTAATAATAAGTTTCTTCATGTACAGTAAAAAAAATAACAATTTTTAGCAATCAATGTTTAGAAAGAAATTTGAAATATCGAACAGAATTTATTCAATTTAATTCGTTCTTCTCTTAGATTTTAACAAACATATGTATATTTAATGAGAAATCAGTGAAGATTATTGACTCCTGAAGGCGATAGGCGGTAGGTATTTGAACGGTTTTCATATTTAAATCTCTTAAAGGAAATACTCACAAAGAAAATTATTCTTTAAAAAAAATGCATATTTAAAGGGTCCAAAATGTAATGTTGTAAATAAATTTTTTTTTTAACAAATTTTGAAATCAGACACATCGTGTAAAACTCAATCGAGAAAAAAAAGAAAACCTTTTAAAATTCTACGTTAAATAAATTGCCATCATTTTTACATATACATATGCTATTTAGTTACGCGGGGTATAGTAGGCCTCTAACATCTTCATAAAATGAACCATAAGCTTTCCGTCTTTAATGTCTGGGCACGTTTGAGCTTCCGATCTGATGATTATGTCTAGCTGGTTCATAATTGTTAGTATGCTATGGCATATACAATACAAAAAGCAATTTAGGCGGCTATTTCCATGATTTTCAAACTTGCCGTCAAACGTCAGCCTTCCATTTTCGTTTTTTAGTATATTTTTTTCATAAGCTCATCCCTTGACAAATCTCCGTATAATGGCTTGGTGTGTTTTACTACATCATAGTAAAGGGGAAGAAAAAAATGTCTTAAATCACGAACTACATTAGCACTTTGACCGGAGATTTGTTTTTTTTTTTTGTTGTGACCTGTTCATTTGAATATTTATCCTTGCTATGTTGACTAGCGTCTATTTTCCCTTCAGGAAAAACAAATATCAATTTTACATGATAGGCTCCACTTTGCAGGAGTTAACCTTCACAGTCGACTCTTCAACGTTTGGTGGTCAGATTTGAGAAGACCAGTGCAGGGGTTCGGTAGTCGATCAGCTAACAATCGCACTAAAAAGGAACGCATGATTGGTGGAGAACATCGCCGCGGTCTGTCAAAGTTCGATAACGCTGTTAACGCGTTATAACGCTGTTTGTACACTGACCGGGCTTCGGTGCATTTTTTTTTACAGGGTTCGTGCTGGTTCAAAAGTGAACGCTCTTATGGTGTTTGTCACACAACCTGGACGGGGCTGCAGATGGTTTGTGTCGAAGATGGGCGTTCACAACTCTCCGGGGGTGGTAGATGGGATTCTTTGAGAGATTCGACTGAATTTGTCGCAGTATGTGATGGTAGTCCACAGTAAATCTTTTGTTTCCATGTCATTAAGGTGTTATATTGGAAATGCACGCACGGAGTATGAATTTTGAAGTGATCTTATCTGATGTTGCGAGTGTCATGCCTTCATCAGCATTTTTTTTATCATCTCTCACTCACAACTGATGTTGTTGAACAATTTTTCCGTATAGGAATTGTTTTTGGCTATGGACAGACTTGAACTACAGACCTTCCACTCAACAGTCGATGTTGATTATCATTGCACCACAACCACCCATTTGAAAGGGGGCCCCAAATTTGGCCGAAAAATCACCTTAAGCGTCGTGGGGCATTTTTGAATGAATGGCTGTGTTAACAAACAATATTGCCGCATATGGGACGATTAGTGTGTCGATCACCAATGGAAAAGTTGTTATACAGGGTTATCCAACTTGTGCTTCCGAAATGAAATTTAAATGATATACATTTGTGCTACAGACTTCGATCAGGTTTTTATCTCAGAATATTGCCTGGACTTTACCATTATAAATGAAATATTCTGTAATTAAACATCTTCCACCAGAGGACTCTATTTTGACAAGAAAATTATCGGGCAATAATTCGGCCACAACTTGATAAATATTCATTTTTAAAGCCTCAGGAGTTTGTAGATTGTGTGCATATATACGATCTTTTCCATAGCGTCACAAAAATAAATCCAACGGCGACAAATCACACGATCTTGGTAGATTCCCATCAACAGGAAATTGTTATTGCAATAAAGCCAAAACGGGTCGTGTTGTGTGAGATGTGGCATTGTCTTGTTGAAACTGCATCTTCAATTTGAAGAAAAAATGGTTATAGCCATAGGAAATTGATGGGAATTGATGGCGACAATTACACCTTGCTCATGTTCGAATAAGTATGGACCAATGACACCACCAGACCAAATTTCCAGTGTCACATCTCATAACCCTGGCAATTAAATGTCAGACTGCATTTCCGAGTAGGAGTCGAACAGCTTGAGACAAAATCTAATTCACAAAGTAAAATCTCATTAATCCTGTTATCTACACATGCTACTTCTCAAACAACTTAGGCAATCATGTTCCACATCCGCAGGATATACGCATCACACGCGTTCTGTCGCCATAGTGAGTGCAAATCCCATCAACACAAATGGAGCATATGTAACCGCGACAACCATGCACCGCATCCTATGCGAATATCTACAATGTATCTACTAAATCACTAAAGCACCCAATCTGTACAAGTCTTTAAATCCCGAAATTAGTTCGTCGTCTTCTCACGATAATCTCCAACTAAATGCTTCGTTTCCTCCGTCATCTTGATCGCGCCCGACTACAGACAGTCCCATAAGATGAATTTAATTTCTCGCCAATTTACATCAAAGTGAAATACAAAGACATCCGTCTGCCACCTCGCACGCCCCACTGTGTTCATGCTTCCTTAGTCAAGCATCATAATTATCCTTGAAAATGCTTCTAATTTCGAGACCGACTCGTAGGGGGCGGGTAAGGAGTCGAAACAAAAGCAAAACGCAAATTCACACAAAAGGTACAAAAACATACTAAATTGAGAAAAAAGTATCTTAACCGGATTAATATTTAGCCAACGAACCCCGACGACGAAACGAATGGCAATACATTGGCACCAATGAACGAATCTCTCTTCTCCTTGACTGAATCTGAACGACTTGGCTGGAGCTACAGTGATGGTTTGGTTTAATTAGAAATTCCCTTAACCAAATGGGTTGGGTAGGATGCGAGCGAAGAGTATGCAAAACACATTGCCGGTTCTAATGAAAACACTCACTGGTGCCGCCCATCTGGCTCTGGGATGAATGGGCGAAGAAGCGGATCCAGACGAGCGAACGAGCAGATTGATTGACTTAGTTGCGAGCAACAACCACCGTCACATTGACTAAGGCGGCGATGCCACTGTGAGTGAATGGCAAAGTTGTTTCATCTTTTTTCGGGACGGGTAAATTAAATTGGGCGACGGAGGGACAAAAGGGGCGATGGAGAAACGACGACTAATGGGAAAGAAATTGTTAGGGGCTCCTGGGTTGCTGTTTCGCTTTTTTGTGGGATTACAAGTTATCGAACGGTTTTACGATATGTTCGTAGGATTTCTCATTACCGGCACAGATGGGCTACTACTGCTGCAGATGTCGCCATCCATCCGATTGGTAATTTTCGACTGCAGCCATCGATAGCACATATTCGTAGATGCGTTTCGATTCAAATGGATCGACGGTTATGAGGTAATTAGCTGTCGCTGAAATTACTCTCAACGTCGCCTGTGCTGAAAGGAACGTTTACGAGTTGGAAAAATTGAATCCAATATCGAGGCAAGTTAATTAAATTTTTTAGCATTGCCTTTCGTATCTAGGACACGTTTAATCACTTTTAAGTCCAATGCAGATTAAGTTCCATTACTACGATGTGCCAACAATCGATTATGTCTCCATTAACTCGACTCTGGTATTAAGTAGGTGGGATCTGTTTCCATGTCCTAAGAGCATGACCGTACCGTCGTCTCGCCTACGTATTTATAGAGGTACTATCAAAGGTCGATCGGCGACGGCAGGAAGTCTACTTTAGAATTTTGCTAATTAGCTGGAAGTAAATGCACAACAGCCCATGTTGGTGATACCATTTGAGCCAAATGATGCTGGCGATGACAATTCCTGTGACACTTGGCGATAGGAAAAGCGAAGGAAGAGGATGGAGAAGCGATAATGGGCGCCGCATGGGACATTAATTAAAATGGCTACTGAACGATGAAAAGCGAACAATCCAACAGTTCGAATGCGAGAACCCAATACACTGCAGAAAAGCTTTGCCACTTTTAAATATAGATATATAATTGCAGTTGGGAAAAGACAGCTGCAGTTCAACCAGGTCTCCTCATTCAGTGTGCCATACTGAATGAAGACTATAGGAGTATGATTCCGAGGGCTCTTACAAGTGTAAAGTTTTAAATGCCCGTTGCAAGTTTTTAATGACGAGAGTGTTTCTGTTGTCATGTGAGCATGATGATTGGATTAAAATTGTTGCTATGCCGAAGTGGTCGTAACAAATCTGTGTGGAATTTTTCATCATCGGTAAAATCCTTATGAGTTAGGGCGGTATTGGGTGATGGAATTCGTTTTCTTTGTTATAAGTTGGCGCTTAATGGCTTTTGCTGTGGGTTGGTGGCAGTATAGTCAGAAAAGCCAACATTTTTGTTTGAATGTTCAATAAAGTTGTGTGTTGAAAGGCTATCAAAAGTGATTAAGAACAGGAGAATCCCCTTGTCCTAGCATACAGTATCGGGCACAAGGAAGTACGTTTCTGTGCAACTGTGTTAACGCCATATTACCACATTTATTACAGCTCCTTCAAAACGCTGTAATAGGGATAATAAAGTGCACTATAGATGGAAGAAAACATATTGAAAATCTCTTATTAAGACCAAGTGGTTTAAACAAACAGTCTTCTTCAGCCATAAATCCTGTTTATCAAGGTTTTATATCTTGTCTTCTTCTGCTTTTGCTCGAACACTGTATACGTGGTACTAAATAATTACTGACCAGACGTATTTATTATATAAGAGTCCCAACGGTGCCCATGACCCCTGGGTACATGAGCTCTGTGCATTACTTTACACGAAAAACGGTAATGTTGATGGTTATAATAATTCATTGGCATCTTGGTTGAAGTAGTGGTTCTTTGTTGCGGCAATCTTCATTTCAAATACGCTTAAGTAAAATGAGGTATGTTCAAAAAGTAACGGGAGCTTTGCCGCTTATATTAGTTCAATTCCTGTGATATTTTCACTATTCTGCTAGTTAACATGCAGACAACATACATAAAGGTATCTGTTTGTGCTGTCACAGAGATTGTTGTTCCAATGTGGTTCCAATTTCAATTTTGTTCTTTTTTTTTGATTCATTTCTATTTTATAATTTCTTATAACTATCTTACGTTAGACAAAAATGCTTAAAACTAGCTTAACTATCTTGACAAATCTAAATATCTTACTGGTGAACCCTCTAAAACAAATAGACCAACTTAAACCTATGTCTTTCGACAACTATGTAAACTTGTCATATCTTAAGCTAAGAAAATTTTGTTTTATTTCAAAAAACTTGGCACATGATGGCCATTATTGGCTGTGAGTACGTGTGTGCATAAGTCCGCATGATCGTGAGCTTTTTCGCTTCGCTTATCTCGAGAACAAATAATGATATCGAATATGGACCAGTTTTATCAGATGCGTAATTGCCTAGTAAAAATCTGACAAAGTTTTCAAGTAAAATTCAATACGCGGTTTATTTTTTATAACCTCGCATATTTCGATAATGAAAAAGGGGAAGGCCTGAAGCTGGTAGTTTGGGTACACCAGTATCCCCAGTGAACCTCTCTTTTCGGATTGATAGCACACGGTTCTATAAGTATGGATTAGGGTGATTATTGCCCCCATGAGCAATAAATTTATTGTAAATTCTTGAACCCTCGTGTGTACACAATATAATTAAATATTACGAGTGAAAGTCGGGGGACAGGTATCCGAGTGCAGGCAGAGTGCTTGGCGGTTTGAGCGAGTGGCATGTTAAATTAATATTGTCCTATATGCTGCGACGCTAGATGTACAATAATCTTGCAGTGAATGTAATGATATTTGTAACGAATTGTGGGGAGTTGCTATTAATTGATGGCATTATAATGCAGGTAAAAGATGGAGAGCGAAACTGCCAAAGGAGAACTTCAGGTGGTTGACACTATGTACGGCAGTGGCATATACCAGTTAATTTTTTTCCAAGGTTTGTGCTTACTTTCGACTTCTTAAGAATAGAAAGGGACCTAACTTTACTGTTTTTATTTAAATGAGTAATGAACTCACTTTTTCTTCAACTTTTCTAACCTTTCAGCCAACATATCTAGGTCTGTTCAAAAAAAATGCGTGAAACATACTGTTAAAAATGTACATATCTGCTCATTGTTTGCCAAACCAGTTTTTTATTAGGACCTGGTGTTCTTTCTTTTTTTTTTTTGAAAAACTAAAGCTTTATTTTAGCGAATTATAAAAACATGTCACTTAAAGAATTGCCCATCGCTAGCCATTATTTTTTCTCATTTTCCTGGCAGCATAAGAATTCTACTTCGGAGGTTTGAGGCTATTCAAAATTCGATCCGTTTTTTGACATCTCCTTAAAAAAGGAAGTGATGCTCAGCCAGACCACGCGCCATCGAAAGGAAGAAGTGATAATCGAATGGAACAATATCTGGCGAATCCGACGTGTGGAGTAGGAGGAGGAGTAGGAATAGAATTAGTAGTAAGACTCAAGCGTTTCCAACTAGTTTGTTACCGATTTTGCGACATGTGGCCGAGTGTTGCCATGTAACAAAATCATATTGTCAACACACAGCTCATAACAAACTACAATTTGCTGCGCCCCCCAAACTTCAAGCAAAATCTTCAAACCGTGAACTTAACCCTCGATCTTTTACGCTTATAGTTATTATACAGGCTCGATTTTTCATCACCAATCAGGATATGATACAAAAAAATGTAGCAACTCACAGCACTTAATGTCCTTACTTGTGAATCATTCCTATTGCTTTCAAACGTTTCGAAACTTGTCATCTACTTGTATTGATTAAACAAGTTCAGCTGGCGTCTCCAACATCATAATCACTATTTATCAATAATCAAAACCAATCTCTGCATGTTGTTTCTGATAAAGCCGTGAGTCTTAACCAGACTGCGGCGAACTAATATACACTGAAGTCCAAGCTTGCCTACAGTACTTCGTCATAGTTGTGTTACATGCACATAGTTCTGGTAACGTTATATGTATGTATGTGGGAAACAGCGAGAACATTATATGAGGCCTAAATTGTTTACAGGCTAAACATAGACCATACTGCATTGCCCAATTTTGATATAAAAAAATTATTTGTACTTCCTGGTGTCAAGGTGAAGGTTGTTGGTTTGGTCACCGTTAAAGATGTTCTGGAGATCCTCATTCCTTTCGGCAATGTATTGCTTCGGCGGCGATCCGAATGGGAATGATATTTGTAGCTGCAGTTATAAGATGTTGGGTTATTTACTATTCCTTTCATAGGAAGAAAAGTAGGCAATTTATCGCTTACAAGCACAGTCTGCAGTCTATCTGTGAGACATGCGAAAATCAGCCTAACTGTTTGACGCGAGAATTTCAGCGAATTCAAAAGCTGAAAAACCTTAGGATGATTAATTCTTTTATCAAGGCTACGCTTGGATCGAAAGCGTGACTGGTTGTTTTTAACGGATAGATGGGGTAGTATTTAAGGTAGGATAATCGATTCGGTAAGTATAATAAAGCTGAGCAGTCTAGGGCAGGATAGGACAGGCTCTTCTTCTACAAGGTCCTCATTTCTGCATATGGGAGAAGTGAAGATAGAGCTCAGAATATCAACATTTTCGCCACCCACGCATAAGCCTACTTAGCGTACGTTTTTTCAGACCTCATAGATAACTGATGGTTTAAAACGATTAGCGTAAAAGCCTTATTGGCATTTTTTTGTTCCTAAGGCTACTTAATTTTGTAGATCACGATAAGTTAGACGTAAAGCCTCTACTCTATATCATTTTCAACAACAATACGCTAGACGTTGCAGGAAATTTTGTATCTCAAAAAAACTTTCAGATTTGGGGCGAAATATTTTATAGCTTTTGTGCCTCATTTTCATACTTCATTGCTTGTTCTTAAATATATGTTCAAAGAGCACCCTAGCCTCTATGTTCCTCAGACATTGTGAATGTTTTGTTAAAAAAAAATGAAGACGATAAGCTCAATTCTATACTAAAAATCGAACTCTAAAAATATTTGGATGATAGGCAGAATTTCTAGCTTAAATGTATTATATCCAATTGAAATTGTTTTTTAAGAGCTGACAAAAAAATATTTTTTAAAATAGAAAATTGCTCTTACGTAATTAAGAAGCTTTGGACAAAGGCATGTAAAAAGACTAAAGGAGAGGGTGTAGAAATTATTCCTTCATTCTCCCTCTGAGATGACCTAAAAAGAGAGTTTTGTTCCATTAATTTCTGTAACGAAATTGAAAACGGTATACGTTCCATGACCTACAGACAACGGCGCTATCGTCCTCATTAAGTACAGGAAGAAGAATTAATGCAAGAGCGACTGCCACCTTTTTGAATCCTGTAAAACGAACAGATTTCTATGTGGAATTCGACCACAGATAATATAGCAAAATGAAATGCTTAAAAAAAAACAAGTAAGAGCTTGGCATAGTGGAAGAGTAAGTTATAGACGCTATAGGCCAAATATTTTTTCTTTCCGTGTAAAAAGTACTTCTTGTTCAGCTGAAGAGGACTCTTGTTTCCGCCAAAATCGCATGAGTTCATTGACAAAAAATATTGCTATTGCAGTTAATCGTCAATCACGGTCCCGATTCATGTCTTATGAACGCATGTAGTCTATCTGGTTTCCAGGCTTAGTGAAAGTAAATAATTCTGAGGCAAACAAGTCATGACAAGACATTTTTTCGAAAGTACACAGCAATTTGCAGATCCACCTTATCTGCTTCGCCGTCCAATTTCCTCACTCCGTTCCTCCATATCTTTTGCAATCAGCACCGTTCCCCTTCCCTTTCTACCAGTTCCTAATGTTGTTCTCACGACAACAATGAACTGAGTACTCTCTCCTTCCGCAGACTTTATCTTTATGCCACAGACATATTCCATCACACGATTCCTTCTCCGATTTCGCGCCAAAGTACCATCATCACCATCGTGCTCGATCGTCTTCCTCCGTCTCGTAACATATCACTTTCGCCAGTGCAACATCTTCATATTGCATTACACTTGCACTTACCCCGTCGATATTTCCTCAATCCACTCGAACTGCGATTCGTATGCAAAATGTGTCTCCATCCATCCATTCTCCATCGAGTCGTGCGTTGTCTCATTATTCTAACGAGGAAGCTATTAATCACTCAACAGCATGAGAAAAACCAAAACAATTTATGTTTTTAGAGCAAACACCACAAAAAACCATACAGACAGTCGTAAAGAAAAATGAGAAAGAAGCAAAACACAAAAAAGGCTTAGATTAAAAACTCCTTCGGCAACTTGTTGCAGCCATAGACACACTGTGGGAAAACAGTATCGTACGGGCGTGGATATCAGTTTCGGACTCTGGGAATAATGGAAGAAAACAATTAAAAGCAGTCGTAGCAGAATGAAATCCTTTTCATGCCTAATATCCGGTTGTGCAACATTTCCTTTTCATGCCCCATCAACCCCAAAAGATACTCACATAATCGAGCACACGTGCATGTGTGAGTACATATCCGCTTCGGTTAGTTGAAGATTTATGGCGAACTGCACACTGTGCGGATGCGGAGAATGTATCTCTGAGGGTTTATGAAATATTTATAAATCTTCCATACCCGTAGCATGTACATAGGAGCGACGTAGTTCGAAGTAATTTATAGAAACAGGTACAATCTGTCACAAAAAAAAATCCAGCGAAAGTTCTTTATGATAGATACATTACAATCTATGCAAATTTACGATTGACTCGCTCATCAACCGTTTTCTCCCCATGCATGACCCAGAAATTATGCATCCAAACAATCGTGGGGATAAACACATACCAAACCTTGACAGTGATTCAAAATAATCGAAAGAAAACAAAAATAAAACACAGCGGCTCTGGTGCATTATGTCCATCATTGGACTCTTCCTTCCCCCTATCTCACTGATTGGAATTTTAATTCCAACATATTTGCATGAAGTTCTGCATCTTTGTTCGGGCAGAGCCATTAGCATCGATTGAATATTTATGGGATGTGAAGCCATAATAGTCACGTGGAGCTTTCTCTATGAATTTCTGACAGAGAAATTGATATATCTACTATTTGATGGTGGATCGACAATTTTTGGTCAAGTCCGGTGTATGCAGTGACTCATCGACGATCTTTGGCTTCTCACACGCAGAACAATAAAAGAGAGAAACCAAATTAGTGCTGATCTTTCGCCTTAAGGCAAGAAAACAATTTTTCTTACATAACCCCGAGTCGACTTCTCCCTCGTTTACCTAAACGGCCATTAACATAACCACACACACGGCTCGGGTATATTAATGCCTTAACAAGCAACTGCTGGTCAGTTTCCCTTCCATTCACTATGCGAGCATGAGTATCTAGATAAATATTACGCCATGCACGAGAACTCATCATTATCGTGGTCGTCGTCTCGGTCGTGGTTGTAATCTCCTCGGTGTTAACTGACAGTGCATGAAAGCTCGTCATAATCGATTCATTCATCGATGTCAGAGGTTAACTTGCTTCTTACACGTCGTTGTTGTTCATTCGTTTGCCCATTAAAAACTATTTAACTCGCTTCATCCGCATTAGGTCGGATGGCAAAACAAAGGCATCTAGCGGCTTCCAAGGAGAAGTTTCCTTCCCTAATTACTTGGAATCATCCATCCACGGACGACAGATATACTCGTAAGTACAAAAAACATCGCAAGTAAGGCCATCTGCGGCTCTTGCTGAATAATTTAAATCACACAGCAGCGTTCAGTACAACTTGGTCAAGTTCTTACACTCAGCCGCCTGTCGCAAGTGAAGAGGAAACACTCAATTTGACATGCTGATTGATGCGGTGATGTTTTTGGGTTTATTATGGCTTTCGCAGTTGACCACGGTCCTATGGAAATCGAGGAAATTAATTCGAGTCATACGCTATGATGTTGCAAAGTAGAGTGGGTGATTGGCTTCTCTTTTGGGGACAATTTATGATGTGACCATGTCCTTCGGGGCGGATGGCGATAAATAAAGTAGAGCACGCCGCCAAAGGAGGGCGTCATGTGAATTCGAAATCAAGTGATTATAAATGTTTTTGTTTATGCTCCTTGTTGAAGCTGATTTGGAACGTTTAGTGAATAAATATAAATTTATTGAATGACATTGGCTTCTGAGGAAACAGTGTCCCTCCGGCCTTAATTTACACAACCGTCCGTGACAACTGGTACCACACCTCTAGAGACAATCAAACTCATGATATTTATGTATGGTCTCGATCTAGGTGTTGGGGTGAAAGTCCTGATTTGTATTCTAGAGAGGAAAAGCTGCTATTAATAATGAAACTCCTATTCTATCATATGAACTCGAAAGGTTGTAGGATCGAAGCTTTAGTAGAGACGTGATTTTAAGTCTAGAGAGAACGCAGTTGTGCCTACATTTTCATTTGAATCTAAAGTACAAATTCGGAGATTAACAACGAAATACAATATCTGCCATGTGCCCACCTCAGCCCTTTATCTGTGAGGCGCTTAAAAAAGTTTGGTATTGCAAAAGCGATGCCATACTTGGCTTATCCATTCTTCGCCGATTACAGGACGAGCTTTAATATGTGAGAAAGGCTGTAGGCAACAGATTAAAGTTGATCTGGATGCCAGGTCATGAAATCCATGACGGCAATGAAAAGGCTGACATACAAGCTCAGATACCTTCTGCGGCGCCATCCCCCCTTTATGGTTTTGACAGCTCATACATTAACCTTCACTTAAGAGTAGACAAATGGATCATAAAACAAAAGAACCAATTCTAGAACAGAGAGGAGGGTATTAAACACTCAAGAACGTTCATGGAAGAAAATCACAATCCAAAACGTGCCAAAGAAGCTCTAGAACTAAATAAAGCCGACCTAAGAGTGCTATGTGAGGCACTAACAGGACACGGGGCATGCAGCTACCACCTTTATAAAATGGGTCTTAGTAGCACAGAATTCTGCAGGTGATGTGGGCAGGCCAAGGAAACTGAGGAACACATACTGGCCTGCCCAAACCTTTGCCGAGAAAGATTCAAAATGACAAGTAACACAACCATAACAAATTCTTGAAGGCAGCACTCAAATCATAGATCAAACAAGGGGGTGCAATAGATCTTTATGGTCGCAGTACTAATGTCTTCAGGTGACACACCCCGAGTTCTTTAATTCAATTCAATATTTGAGAGAGGCTTTAATTAGGGAGATGTGAGCGCTCAAAACATGCACTGACCAAGAGAGAGTGATAATGTCAGAAAAAAACCCAGCACTTGTCGAGGAACTAATCCCCCCACCCAGCTTAGACGAATTGAGCTCAGCTATATATAAGCTGAAATCCAACAAAGCTGCTGGCCCAAATTGTCTTCAGGCTGAGCTCTTTAAAACTGGTGGTGATATGTTGGTAGGGATTATGCACCAGATTATCTCTCAAATTTAGGAGGATGAAAGCATGCCCGACGTCTGATATACCAGCTCTATCTGCCCCATATTCAAAAAAGCCGATCATATGTCTCGCGCAAACTACCGAGGCATAACCCTGTTCAATGTCGTAAGATCCCATCCAGTGCACTATCTGAATGTCTTAAGTTGTTTCCTACCAAACTTATAGGCACGTACCAGTTTGGATTCCGGTCTGGTAAATGGACTAAAGACCATATCTACGGACCACATTACGCCAGATCTGGGAAAAAACGAATTCCAAGTCGATACTCACCATCTTGATTTTAAAGCCGCATACGACAGCATTCATCGCCAAAAGCTCTACAGGACGATGGCCGATTTCGAAAGAAATCCAGGATGTGTTGCGCCACATTGGAAGACCCGCGATGCACTGTGCAGTTTCAACCGCATACCTCCGAACCTTTCCAACCATTAACCAAGCACCGGATTACGGGTAGGAGATGCGCTGTCGTTTGATTTCTTCAATTTAATCCTTGAAGGGACAGTGAGGCAGGCAGGTGTCAACACGGAAGGCACTATTTTCTTCAAGAGCGTCCAACTGCGGGGATGCGCGAACGACATTGACATCATTGCAAGCTTCCAGCGTGTCGTCGTAGATGCATTCACGACAATTGAAGAGAAAATAAGCCTCTGGTTTAAAATGCCATCGACTAAGAGCCGCTCCGTCGCCTTGGGCAGAACGTTACCACAGACAGATATAATTTCGATGTAGTTAAGTAGTTTTTCTACCTCTGGGCAAATTTAACTCCACAAATGACAACTTAGTGGAGATTCGACGAAGTAGAATTCTGGGCAACCGGTGCTTCTTCGGTTTGTCAAAACTCCTAACAAGGAAGTCCAAAATAACTCTTTATAGCACACTGATCTCGCCAGTCCTGCTTTACGGTCGGACGATAAGCAAGAAAGCAAAGATGATTCTGGGTTCTCTTGAAAGCAGCGGATATATGGTCCTGTCTGCGAGAAAGGCAAATGGAGGAGAAGACACAACCGCGAACTCTACGAGCTGTATATGTGATGTGGATGTAGTCCGGAAGGCAAAAATTTGAGTGCATGAACGATCGCGCTCCAGTTAAAAGGGTCTTCGAATCCCAGTCACCTGGTTTCAGAAGACAAAGAAGACTGAACCTTCAGTTCAGAGACCAAGTGATCGCGTACGTCAGGAAACGTGGACGTAGGCCCTCTTTCAGTCTCAGACCCTCCAAGGGTCGCTAGCCTACTTCCAGTAGCTAGCCAACTAATCGAAGCGTTCGAAGTATGCACTTCAGGCGTCATTTCCGAAATTTTGAACATTTGAACATTGCAAAACAAATGCATATTCAAAAACCAAAACAAAAAACATACTTCCAATATGTAACTTAAATAATTAAATATTCATTTATTTAAAAAAAAAAATATTTTAATTTACAACTCAACATAATATGAAATTCTTATTCTACCTTAAATACTATCTGTCTGCCTGATGAGCTGCCTATCTCCCGCAGGTGAAACTGATTGCTCTTGCCATACGTGATGGTATGCGGTGGCGATGCTGGTGGATTGGATGGCCCAGTCACTAGGTTAGCAGTTCTCTGGGAGTGTTTCGGGGAATTATTATTCGTTGTCGCGAAATGCAGTCCTCCGTGATGTGCGCGTGGAATGTAATCTGACCATGAATGTTTCTTGTGTTAACTTGTATACACAAGTAATGTATGTAAACAAGCAGATCATCTTTATTCAATATGAGACAGGGAAAGAAAGTTTCGCTGTGAATTCTTGATTGTTCTGTGTTATGTTACGGACCCAACTACGTAAATAGAGAAGTTTAATATTAAAACGTTAAAATTATATTTTAAACTGAGCAGGCAATCCCAAAATACTAGACCTCGAGACCGGCATTGCCCCAAAACAAAACGGAAATTGTACGGGAAAGGTTACTTTGGTAAACAAAAGCGTCCTTGTTCTATGAGAAATTGCTTTTTTCCTTATAAAGGTCCCTTAAGAAAAACATCCTTGTCAAATATGTGGCCAACCAAAAGTATCCTTCGACCCAAACACATACATAAAGCCTAGTTATGCCACAAAACATGACCGCAAAGTGTCCAACATGATTTTGATTCCCATTTCATCCCATTTCATGTTTAAAAACCCAAAGTACCGCTCGATGCGCTGGGATACCACTCAATTCCCCACACACCATCCTACTGTTCTGCCATACAAAACACAACAAACGAAATAGGATAAAAAGGGAAAAGGAAAAACAAGTAACGCTTTAATTTGACAAAGTCTCCTCGAGAATTTTCAGCTTTGTTGACTCCCAATCGATACGCCGAGCACGTTCGGTTGTGGAAGGACCACCGCTCTATCTACTCTGCATATTCCGCGCCGAAACCAAAAATAAACACTGACCCGATTCGCTATTCGCTCGAACATCGGTGACAAAGGCAACAAAAGCAAAATATAAATGGTTGACTACAAAAAGCCTGAACGTAATAAGTGTCCTAATTTATGCGCAACGCTATCGTCCTGGGCTTCCCCTCTATACTACTGTCTGCACCACACGTATGCTATAGTTATACTATCGAACAAACTTTCTACGACGCTCTCTATGCCACGAATAGCAAAAACAGAAAACGTAACTTGAAAAAAACGAAAGAAGTTTGGTTGGGCGAGAAACGAATGGGGGCACAAGACAGGGCGAGCATAAATCACTTCATGGATTTTAGTGTTCAAAGTTTAGAAGTTCAAGGCGACACTAACCATCCACAATTAGTTTGCCGCATACGTCTCAGTGACCTGTCAACACGAGCACATAACTCCACCGAGGAAATGCACACAAGTGAGTAACGAGTGTTATTATGTGCATCTCAAGTCTTTCTTTTTCGTCGGCAAGGTGATTATGCAAATAGCTTTCTTCGAGTTGGTAAAAGTTCGCAGATACATTAAGGCTTAATTAACGTCGATCAAGCTAAGCATATACGACTGAGCCGGTGCGAAACACTTTCGAATACAGCGACAAAAAGGTTCACGAGCTTCACGATCAACTTAACCG
Organism: Merodon equestris; assembly: GCA_958301585.1. Classification (NCBI taxonomy): domain Eukaryota; kingdom Metazoa; phylum Arthropoda; class Insecta; order Diptera; family Syrphidae; genus Merodon; species Merodon equestris. The sequence goes on along the minus strand of OY284416.1, from coordinate 16,498,965 downwards.
CATTCACTTTCGTTTCGTTACACTCGGCTGACGGCTAGCTAGCCTGTGCGCCTACACGTCAAGTCCATCTGGTCAGTCGGGGTGGTGGATACAGTCACGTGTATCTGATATGCGATTGATGGTGTCCGCTCGAGTTATAGATACTCGTTCACATTGTTCCATTTCACTGACCTTGAGTTAGATGCATCGGAAACGTACTCGTATCTATGTACTATATGTATCTATGAGATTGTTTACTCGTTTGCTTGCCATCGGGGCTACGATTCAGTGCTGTTCGTTCTGGCTCTCCTTGCTGCCTGAGTAATCAGATACAATTACGTAAAGTAATAAAGCGGAGCATCTTGAACTCTACTGCAGCATGACACAGGCGCGCACGGGATCAGAACGAAAGATTGATTCGATTACAGTGCGACGAGATTAATTGATGCAATTGATTGGTTTTAATTACAGAACATCTATTGTGGAGCATCTATCTATCTCGGATATTGTTCGGAATATCTTGTTTACCTAATGGACGAGTTAGTGCCTCAAGTGATTTACTGTTTGAAGATAGACCGATTGATTGGAATCGATGCTTTGATACTTTGATTTCCATTTAGAAAGTGCCGGTGATTATGAGACCACGTTAACTGGAATGTTTGTCAGATAAACTGCATTCAGGAAATAGTATTTCTAGAGGAGTGGGCGAAGAAAGGGTGAGTGCTTAGCATATTGTCTGTAAAGAGATAGGGAACATAAGACAAAGAAGACAAAGAGCTCAAGGAAACCAATATTGCAGTATGTATGTATTTATTCTGGGACGTATAGATCACGTTTTTCGTCAACAATTCCGTCCGAAAGGTCGATTGGAATAGAATGATTTTTGGTTTTCCGATACATTAAACTGCAAAATCGATGTCACTAGCTTTTGCCCAAATTTGTTTAGGTGATTTCAAAATAAATCAGAATCAATCAATAACAGGATAATACATTAACTTTGGGTACAGAAAGGTATTATTGATTATAAGGATTCTTAAACAATTTGAAGTTGGGTCTTTTGTAATGCACTGTCATAAGGCTTAAGGTCGTAATGTTGCAAGCTACTGTTGAAATGCACTTCTTGCGATGTGTATTCCGGTAATTTAAAAAAGAACATTGACCATTATGTTTAGGCCTGCTCCGTCGTACAGGACCTTATCAAAGTAATACTTAATAAACTGGAACTCTGGCGTTGTGTACATTCTGAGACAAACTCTACTTATTCCGCGGTGTGAAACAGATTCCGCAGACTTACTTAGCTCAAGCCAGATATCAAGATATCTAACCACGTTTCTCATTACCACATTAGTGGTTGTGCATGTTACCAAATTGTCTACAATTACCTCCAATTCTTTCTGGTATCCCTTGATGCCCTATATAACGGAGTCCTAACAAGATCGTTTCCAGCTTTCGGAATTTAGTTTTCAATTTCCAAATATAGCAATATCTTCTAATATGATCGAAGTCACACAGCGACAATGTATTGATGACCTCAATTTTTTGACCAGATCTATGCGCTATTGAGTAGCTGAGTAAACCTGCAAGATCACTTGTGAATGTTGTTAGACAGTACCGGAAAATTAACCGCTCTCTGTTGTAAACCGTTTTTAACATCAAAGATCCTGCTCAAAGTAACGTTGTCATATTAAACAACAAACTTCTTTCCTATAGCCATTATGTTAAGCATGTACAGAAGGTGATTTGGCATGCCTGGCCTAGTAAGCTTGTAGAACAGACCTTCTAACCATACTATATGTTGTCGTTGACTTTTTCAAAGACGGCCAGACAACTTCCTGTACATTGATTTTTTGCCTAATTCCAGTGAATGTCGGAAACCAGTTTTGACGCAGTTCTAATAATATCATATCTCGCCTTAAAACCAAACTGGTTGCCCGGTGTTATTTACTTAACCTAAACCCATTTGAACAGAGCTCTGTTTACTACTTTTTCAAAATCCTTGTAGGCATTCGGTAGCAACCCAATTGGTCGGAGATTAGTAGGGTTTCTTCTATCTCTATCCCATTTAGGGTTATGGTGGACCACTGCTATTTTCCAATGCACTGGATTATGAATATTATTTAGAGGGGTGCATGGAAGGAATATCTATCCATTATCGTCGAATTTTTATTTGTAAGTGAATCCAGGATACAAAGGAGTTACCCTTTTCTACAAACAAACCGGTAGAAATTCGGTCATTGGCGAAAATGTCATTTGCAAGATTTTCATCATTAAAGGGTTTGGTTGATTGGATACCATATTTTGTCTTCTTGGAATTGTTGAAACCACTTGCAAATTTTTTTCTTTACGATAAAGCCTTCTGCAACATCCTTAAAGTTACTGCAGCAGCAATTACATTGCGCAATTAAAATGTAACGCAACCTCTTTACTTAATTCCAATCAAACTCCATTATGCCTCTTTCATAGAAGCCCTTGTCTCTTTTGGCAACAAACTGGGGCAGTAGTTTTTCACAAGCCTCTCTTGGGACGATTTATTCTCCACCAGAATGGTGGATGCATAAAAACCTTAAAAACAAGCTCCCAAAGGTTAGGGCGAGTCACTATCTATGTGTGTGGCCTGGTGTCATCCTGTTGAAAAAAGCTAAAGCTGGTCGCTACTATTCAATTATTCAATTGCTTCTTTCAAACGACCAATTGAGGCTAGTGCAGGTCCGAGTTGAAGGTTTCACCATAGGGAAGCAGTCTTCTTGCCCGTCGGAATGGGTCGATTTTGTTGTGGCTCTACAGTGAATCGCAGATGAAAACTTTTTTTGCGTTAAATCGTAGGGCAGCTTATTCAAATAGTTCTAAACGGTTTTTTGTTTAGCTCCTGGAAATAGTACTTATGTACATGATGATCAAACTCTACAATTTCAAAGATTCAATCACAACATTTTCAAAGAAGTTTTTTTTTTTTTTTGTACGAAACTTTACCTTCCTAACGCCAACTAGTGTACGTCTGATAGGACACTTGATTACCCTCACTTAAAATTTCTACCTAAATACTAAAGCAGGGGTAATACGTATATTTCTTCGGACCCATTGTTAAAACTTTTATTTTCACTATCTCTCTGCTACCTTGTCATCAGCTTGTAAAAAAGAAAAATTTTGATTTTTTTGCCTATTTTGAGCGCGACACTTCATAACCCTCAACTTATTGCGTATAACTTCAAAAAGTCTACTTTCCAACGATATATACATATATATACATTCTTTAAATAACTTATCGGAATAATCTCAAAAGCCTCCTCAATGGCCTTAATAAAACCTTTCCTTTGTGGTTAATTTAAGGAGGGAACATCCACATCGAAAACAAGTAAGCAATCATGCTGACAACAGGCTAGCCGGTTTTGCTGGTAATATTCAAATACTTTTCGAAACTTCTTTCGGACTAACACAACTCGCGGAATTAATCAAATTCCCGTATACTTTCACAATCCTTTCATGGATCGATTTATGTTATCTATTCTTAGTGCAGAAACATGACTACTTTTTTAAGAATCACCAGTAATGTATAATTTTATGCAAATGTTTAAGGCACTTTAATTATTATGTGATGAAAAGGAGTATCTTAAAGAGTATTAACAAACACATAGTTATTTGTCAACTAGCTACTGTCATCCACAAGAAAAGCTGAACTTCCTCAGAGTTATCACGGTTAGAGCTGCTTTTTCCATAATTAGGCAACCATCCATTTAGCATTGGCATTTTTGATAATTATTTGGTCATCAATCCTAGTCCTATATTCTAACATTAATGGATTGAATGAGTCGAAGTTGTAATCCAAATTCCTTTTATCATATTCTATATATGAAGATATGTAACTTCACAATACTTTAAGTCTATTCTGGGAGCGTAGACTTCCGGTTGAATACATCAGTATCAGGAAACGTCAGTTTATAATGGACCTAATGCTCGATTAGCATTCGAAGTGTTCCCAGTTCCAGCAACCTTGGATATAAAAAAATTTAAATGACCGAGGTTACCGAGAAAATCTAAGCCAATTTATAAGATAAGCTATGTTGAGTTGGATTTTGCTCTGAAAACAAGTCTTAAAGCGATACAATGCCAAAGCAGTCCGTGTCTCATCCCTAGCCGTCGTCACGGGACTGGAAAATTGTATTTCCCCCCTACCTTTTCAGTTTATGTTCTTTACAAAATCCTTCCATCAAATTATAGCGCCCGTCTCTCTTCTGTCTCGGTGACTTATCCTCCTCTTGTGCCGTTGTGTCCGAATTACTACAAACAAGAAAAAAACGTATAAATCCCCAATCTAGAGAAATAACCTGGCATCACGACATCACCAACAACAAAAGCGAAGAAGCAAAAAAACTCATTATTCCATCCATTGGATTTACGTCCATCTGGATAGAGTCCGTACCGCGATACGATCAAACATCAGCGACTCGATGGACCCGACTGATGTCCTAAAAAATCGAGTTAAAGATAAAACAACTCATTCTTTTTCGTACCACCACACCCTAGGGGTCATTCCAAACGTATTGCTCCTTTGTGTCTGGACAAACTCGGTTACGGCTCTGGTTATGGTTCGGTTCGAGAGATCCATGGCCTCCGTAGATATTCATGGTATTTTCGGGATTCTACCAAAATTCCTATCATCTCCCCATCGTGCTTGTGTGAAGTCATGTGTATGTGTCTGTGGAACATAACTTAAGATTACTTTCGGTGTCCTGCCACGGGCTACATAGCTCCGAACTATAACCCGCTCCGAGTATGTAATCAAATCAAAACATTGTTTTCCCCCATTCCTTCTCGCCCTGTTTCTTGTGTCCGGGTAAATTGGGTGAAATATGTTGCCACTGCTTGGTGCGCCATGTTTGGGTGTGGTATGGTCCTCCGGTACGCCCGGTTATGAGGTAATTTGTGTGGCTTGCCAGTGCAAGCAGAGGAAGAAGAAAGTTTTTTTTTTTTATCTCGGGTTGTATAACGAGAGTGAATTGAGTTGCAAGCACGAGACTCAACTGTGCTGGTGAAGTATGGAACAGACGAGTGATAGTTGTAGAGCGACGACAAGGGAGTCGACACTATGACTAAGGTCGTGTGGCTTGTGATTATTGAAGTCAAGGTATCAGCTTACGTTGCGACTAGGAAGTAGCGTTTTGCATACAGTCGCCGGGTTGCAAAATCGGTTTTAACACTCGTTTGTGGTTTGCTTCCGCTCTGGGGGCATAACGGGTGGTTGGGTGGCGTTCAAATGGCCATGGGAGAAAAAGTGGGAAATGAGTAGAAAATCGATTGAAATTATGTCCGTTTGCGTTTATTTGAGCGAATTGTAATGATGCCATGTTGCCATGGCACAGATGGCTTGCATTTCATGGCCGAATTAGCTGATGTTATGGGGCGGACGGAGTTATTCTAGTGAAGCAAATCCTGCTGACAGGGAACAATGTTTGCACAAATGATCGCAGAGACCAGGGTAATGGAGTTTATCGGGAAGCATTTCAATATTTGTGACGTTAGAGATGAGTAGTAACATTATAGGGGCACATTAGGCCAAAATTCCCATCCAATGAGGAGAATTTGGATATAAAATTGATTTTTTACTGATTTGCCTGTAGATGTTATGAAAATCTATTTGGTTAAGGGGCATCCCTTGCTATCATAAAATTTGAGGCATGAATCCTAGATAATGGTGCTGTTATGTTCTTCACTTAAATAGTTGAAGCTTCGTCAAGGCCCGTTTATCCCACTTTGTTTTACGGTGAGAGCTCGATCAGCCGATAGTTAAGAATACCAACATCTTTGCATACGCATTTTCCAGCATGCGGATCCTTGAGATAATTGTTTTCGGTCATATCAGAAGCTCCATTTTATAACTGATGCTGTGATAAGCTCAAATAATAACCCATCTTACCCTAGATTTTTGTACGGAACCCTCACCTGGCCCTATCACTTGCAATTTCATAAATCATAATTCATCCTAGCAGTCTCTTAATCTTCATTTCGAAAACACTTACTTCAAAATTGAATAAACATCATTAATCCTTCACGTATTCACCGCTTAAGAACTGTGAGGGAGGACTCGAGACTTCCCACCACGTCATTCTTTCTTGTAGCATCATCCCACTCGAAGTTACTTTGTCAAAGTATCGTTCGCCATTAATTTTATCTCATGCATACACGTTCTCGTTCGTAAATCTGTCCAATTCGTTTTCGTCCTTCCGATACAGTTTGATTTCTTGCCTTAGTACGATTCTGGATGCCGAGGTGTTGTTGCTGAGTTTTATGGCAATTTATGGGATAGTGGAATGGATGTCGTCTTTATAAGGCAGTTTAAAAAGGGCTAGTTTGGAAAAAATTAAAAAAAATTGGCTTGAAAAAAAGGTTTGACGAAGGTGAACAGGGAATTTACTCGTCATCTTGAACGGAAATGTCGTCAATGGAATGTAGCGTCAGATGAGCTCTAAGACAAGAAAAGGTTTCTTTATAATCATCGAAGAAAACGAATGAGTGAATAACTGTTTCGAGATTGTATTTCTGCATCTAATTTTACATCAATTAACCCCTAACCCCCTACGAGCACCACCTCGAATGAACTCATCACCGACCGCCGACAAAGCGCGATTGTTCTCATCGATTAATGAACAACTTCCCCACAACAGTAAACGAATATCTAATCTATCAGTCCCGGCATCGAATGCAACTTCCGTCATTGCCCACATTCACTAGAAGTTCATAAACAATATCATACGCTGACTAACCAACCGCCTACCGCCCATGCTCGCTTATTTCCTAGAATTCATTACCTTGTCATCGGTCTCCACCGCCGGCCTAGGAATAAAACAACTACGTTGTATTCGTACACTTCATTTTCCTCTTACGACTCTCCCATTGATTATTTCAATCAATTGAAATCACGTACCCAACCGCTCGACCATCGTTCATGACATTGAAATCGGTTACAGCAACCACCAGCGTGTGGCCGTTCCCCATGACAGTGACTGTGACATATCGGCGTAATACACGCTTCGGGTCATGACTACATACATATCGTAGTAACGTCAATTCAATTATCGCACAAATGCAAATCAGAGTCGCAGCGATTCATTACTTCATTGGAATTTTGTTGTTGCCTTTATTCACTCGCTTCTGTTGACTTGCAGTTGTTTGTTGTTCAGTCTTCTTCGCTTTATTTCTTATTATTTTTCAAATGAACTCATCATATGAGTCATAAGGTAGATGGGAAACAAGTGAGGAGCTTGTTATTGCATTGCGAGCGGTTAATAACTTTTGGATACTTAATCACTTTACGTGATGGCGTATTAGAGTAATAAAGTGAGATGTTTGTACTCGAGATGGGGCATTAAGTTGTTTATTCAGGTTCATATTGCGCCACACAATGTGCGTCAAGATCCGACCAGTGAAAGAGGAAATGAATTTGATGATCCCAGAAACGCAAAGACACAGGTGAACAGCAAGATCTCCGTATTTGCATAATGAGGGATGTTCAAAAAGTAAGAGGAATTACATAATCTCGCGAGTTGCATTAGCTTGTTGATAAACATGTCGGAAAAGCATCTGTGTACTACCAGTCAACCTGGTTGTATATTTTAGTGTTGGTTGTAAAAGAAACTATTCAAGGTGGCCCATATGTGTAACCTTATTGGAATATGCTGCAACTTTCACGAATGGCGCCAACTGTTGATTTTGTCAGTTTTAAATATACAGGATGATCCAATTCATGCTCCGAATTTGCCGTTCCTGTTTCAATCACCAACGTTGAACCGAACTGGCATTCGACACCGCATGTACTTAACTTAAAGCTTACCATTTTATAATATGGATCCTCAAGTAATCTCTGAACGTGTTAAAATTGTGAAAACTTTTTGCAAAAATAGTGATTTTGTAATGGGCACGTTTTGCGCATTCCTCGCAGATTATGGTCGAAATTATCGTCCATCTGGGCATTTTATAAATAAAACTGTAATACTCGTATATCTATCAAAAGAGTGTCTATTACAGAAGTTTTAAAGCATATCCATCGTTGAAATGCATGCTTTGCAGAACATATGGCTGTCGTTACGTGTTTAAATTTATATATCGCGATGCGAGCATAACATTTGGGCAAATGTTAACTTAACTCGAAGAAGTGGCACTTCTCATACAACACGCTTGACCTTATTAGAAGACCATACTTCGGGACGAATTATTTCGTTTTGATGATGTAAGATAATCACCAAGATCGTGTGATTTCTCGCTGGATTTTTTTTGGAAGGCTTAAAGATCATGCTTACGTACACAATTTGCAAACTCTTGACGCTTTGAGTACGAATATTCCTTAAGTTATGGCCGAGTGTCAAAAAATCGAAAATTACCTTACAAGAATCGAGTCCTGCCAGAACTCTCGTGAGGGATATCTGAATAATATTATATTCAGCTGATAATGGTGGAATCCAGACAATACACTTAAATAAAAAATTGATCCGAAGCTGAATTATACATTTACTTTATTTATTTTTTAATTTCGAAAACACAAATTGGATCACCCTATACAAATACTTCGTGGAGTGCTAGGACGGGTCTAGTGGAGCAAGCCACAGGCTTGGGAGGCTCTCAAAGGGAATATCCGATAAGAGTGCGAGAACTTGTCGACCGAAGTTATCGAAACGATTGAAAATGCATTACGAATAGCCCAGATGGTCATCAAAAATGACAGCGCCGACCGATATAGTCTTCAAAAGTAATGGATAATAACTCAAATAAAAACTAGAAAACTAAAAATTACGAAATTGATTATGTAATCTTAATCAAAGACAATGGCAACAATTATACGTACAAGTATTTACCTACGTTTTTGCAGATTTTTGCCTTTTTCCCTCGAAAACCCTTGCCAAGACTGACGCCCCTATTGAATCTTGTTTATCCCTCGTACATACTCGATACTGAAAGGAAAGCATCACGTATTACAAAACGGGCGATGGCAATACAACTCTCTACTTGCTTTTACCACTTTTCAGTATTCCAACTCTACTGGTCTGGGAGAAGGATTTCCATAAAACTTTAAACTTTATCGTCCATGGTATCTCATCCACTGCCTTCTACCCTCTCTGCGTCCAGAAGTTGACACAGGAAACTTACATCTCATATCAATTCACCACAAAATCACGCCCCGATCCAACCCACGCATTGACTTGTCCTCCCTCGATTGTCAAACGACAAACTTTTTCCCGCTTGTCACTTTAAATTGAAAACTAGATTGCAACGAAAAGAAAAAAAAAGAAAAACAATTTTACTACACAACTATCCTTTTGCTCTCGTTTCAGATGGCCCACATGCCACCACGTCGTCGTCTGGGATCCGTTGGTGATTCGGCCCCGCCCAGTGAGTCGTCCGAGGGCACTGCATCCGAAACATGCGAAATCAATCAGGACTGGTCGTCGTCGGCCAATGCCACAAATGGACTTTTCATCAACTCAGACGCGGATGATACTATGAGCATCGAAACCAGCAGTACCCAGTTGACCGATAACGAACGCGCCCAAGTCGAATCGTTCTTTAGCGGTTTGGGTACCGAAATCTATGTCAGCTCGTCACTGGCCAACTTGTACGAGGGTACCGGCAAAGATGACTGGCGTTTAGCATTCACCGGCATTCCAGTTCTACTCCATGACAAGGGCGTAGCTCGATCACGGTCTTTGCCACGCGTCACTCTGGTCCTGGCCGAACGTGGTTCGTCGTTCGCTCTATGGAGCGATAGAATCGATAATCTGTCAAATTACCGCGTTGCCGGTCCGTCATTTCACACAATGTGCTTGTCGAGCAATCACCAGCAGCTGATTGGATTCAGTTTCGATTCAAAGGATGCCGCGCTCGAACTCTGGTCTCAGGTGGAACGTTTGGTCAGCGATCCGGAGAATATTGCATTGAGTGTGCCCGGACGAAAGAAATCCAAACAGAAGCAGAAGCGACAGAAGCCGGCTCCCTTGCCGCCCAAGTCACAGATTTCACATCCGTGTCAATTCAGTCATGTGACCAGTGTCACCAAGGAGGACACAGAACGATACTACAGCATGCAAAGATTTGCTCCGTCCATGCTCAAGCATCGTTAGACGTCCCGACATTGTCCACCGGGATGGACAGTCCTTGTAAATACGTATTTTGTATCTTCTATCTTCTATATCTAGTGAATTCAAGAAAAAATGGTGTTGAAGTTTTTTTTTGGATCAAAATCGAAATTCGTTTATGCTTATGTGTAAGTGAGATACATGTATGTATGTGTACATATTTGACTGTGATATATACTTCAATGTTTACGGTTATGTGTCAGTTTGAGTCACACCGTTAGTTACAATAGGCTTACGATATGTTTATTTTTTGTTAGGATGCGAACGATATCTCGATTGCCATTTACGCGGTCCGGTGAAAGCGAAGGGTTTAGAATTAATTTCGTCCACGTGGATGGGTGGCATTGGGTTTGATATTTACTGGTCACAAACGGAAGTTTATCTATACACGGTATGTGACTTGATTTAAGTCCATACATTTCTGTTATCAACAGCTCAGCGCCTTCTAAGGTTTTATTGTAAAATATTTATTTTCAACAAGTCAATTGTAATTCGAACGTACGTCACTTATCGAGCTGTTCGCCAATTAACTTTTATCTTTAAGAGAAAGATACATTTTAAGTTTAACATCACTTTGTTGAGAAATATTTTTTTTTTTTGTTATTTTACTGCACATTATTGTTATTAAATTTCCTACAAAAAACCTAAACAAATTTAAATCAAATTTTAAAACTTAGATATAAACAACTTAACGATGTAATATTATAAGAAAATACTTTAAGAATATGCGGAAACTATTTTTTTCGTAGACATTTTCAATTTTCCAATTAGTTAAATAAATTTAAGAATTAGAAAAAAATACTTCTTACCACAAGCGTGTGCTGAATTTGTTAGAAATGTTTTTTTATATGCGATGTTTTACAAGCAATTAACTAAATATAAAATATGAATATATATTCGACGTTATGACTGTTTGTAATGAAGCGAAAACGGAAGATAAATAATTAAATATATTAATGTAGATGTGTAACAAGGTTCAATTACTGTAAAACACAGAGCAAAATAATTAACAAATAGTCGACTACAATGTAAATCAAATCAATTCACTAAAAATAAATTAAATATCATTAAGAACAACAACGCCTTTTTTTTTTCAATTTCCTCCTTGCTGGTATAAATCGAACTTAAATATCCTCCTTATATAGTAAAACCATTCGAATAACATTCGAATGCTACAAGGTAGATCGTAGCATTTTTTAATATTTGTTAACAAATAAATTTAGTCGAAACCAAAGTGTTGCAGAAATGAAAACAAATAAGGACCATGCGGTGGGAACATCAAAATATCCCAGCCAAGTTTGGCTGAGTTCCAAAATGCATTATCGACAATCCTAAAAACAAGTTATTCGTAACCACTGTAACGTAAGCAAGCAAATAGCACATCTAAATAATCTCTTTTATCAATTGATTTATGCCGAACACGAACAAAGAATGGGAAACTTATGCGAACCATTCGAAACTGTCCCAAAATGTAAAAGTTAAAAAAGCAAAATAAATCAAAAGCATACCAATGCAATGCACCACTATTGTAATTAAACTGTGTAACGGAACAGTATGGTTAACGCATCGATTCTATGTATTTTTTTTTTTGACTTTTGGAACTTAGCCTTGTATACATTTTTTTTCGAGTATTCCGCCTTAAAATTGGGAATCTGTCGTTTTCCAGTGGGTTGCGCTAACATTATATCTTAATCAGAAATGTCCAAACAAAAATTTCATGTGGTAATATGTTATATGATGAGACTTCTATTATTCGTATTCCGAACAGAAAAATTTCATGTGGTAATATGTTATATGATGAGACTTCTATTATTCGTATTCCGAATAGATTCACGCTACTAAAGTGATGCTTCCGACGTAGCAGGTACGGAGCAGATCGAAAAAAAAGTTTGCAAACCCAAAATTTGGGGTATATTTGATCAAGATCCATATTCAACACATGAAAAACTTGCTACTTAAACAAGCCATCTCCCACGAGTATTGAAGCCTTGGAAGCGGTCCAAGAGCATGGAAACTGGCTCTTCCTAATGTGACCAGCGATAGAATGGTGGGTAATCGATGGCCAAATCAGTGGGTCGAAGCTCATGCTCATGGGAGCACCTCGGTGTATTATGAGCTGTAGCCATTATGAAAAACCACCACAGAAGCTCTCTACCAAGCACAGGTAATACGCTCCAACTGAGAATTGAAGGAAAAACAGCAATTATACGACCAAAACGAAGTTTCTGCAGCACGTTAACAGCCACATTTTACTCACGTTGTTAAATTCTACTCAGAAAAACTGAAATAATACGTCTTTCCGTCCCATCGAATTCCTCTAACATCGTTCCGATTGCCGCTTGTTTCGATCGATGATGCTGTTTGAGCAATACCTCTGAATTTTTGGAGAAGCCCAAAATTAGGTCGATCAGTGGATTACCTTAAATGACGCCTAATTAGCTTTTTCCAAACTTGAAAGCACTTTTGAAACTCGGTCTGTGTCATGTAAACGACAGTTGCTATAGGTTCTTTTGATAATAGATAGTTCTCTTGATGATAGATTGACATATGGGCAAGTTCACCATTGTTTGTTTTCGACCAAATATCTACGAGAGAAGTTTGGAGCTAATTCTGTTGTCACACGGTTCAAGCCTAAAAGATGAATAAAATGTTGTCGCATCAGTTTACTTATATGCCAGCACCTTCAGGAAATTCTAAGATTGTGACCCAACGTTTGTTTGTAATCTTTTCATTCGTTTTCTTTTCTCGATTACGCTCGTGATCTGGACCTTCTGGGAGATAGTGAGGGAACAGATAAGAAAAAATCTGAAAGTCTAACAATGGCAGGAAAGGATGTAGGTTTAGAACTAAATGAAGAGACAACCAAATGTTGGTCCCTGACTGACTTGAATCCATTCAAGTCACACACCTGATTGTACTTGATAAATGCTTTGAAAAAGTGGACGAATTCGAATATCTAGGAACTGTACTACTAAAAACAATATAAAGATCAAATAAGTAAAATAAGTAAAAAAAATATGGGCAATGCATGAAGGAGCTATTCAAAACAAGTCTTTTATCCCGCAATGTCAGATCCATATTTATAAAACCATAATAATGTGAGTGACATTTTGCGAATGTGAAACTTTGTCTCTGACTGAGAAGGAGTATAATATATTTCGAGTCTTTGAAAACAAGATCTTAAGGAGATCTATGATGGAAAACAGGATGAAGAAAAAGGCGAATGGAGGAAATTACACAATCAAGAACTCGAGGAACTCTATTCAGCCCCAAGCATTGCCCGTGTAATTAAATCGCGAAGACTAAAATGGGCAGGACACGTAGAACGAATGAACAGTGGACAAACAGTTAAAACAATAATGCGTGAAAAACCAGAGGGAAAAGAACCGCCAGTATGGGAAGATGTAATGATGGATATAGAATAGATGGAACAGAACAAAAAAACATGGAAGTAACACAGGACACCCATGGAGGCTTGGCGAATGGTTGTCAACGAAGCTCGTAACTTCCGTGTTCCGCGTGGCCTGTTATTTGAAGAGATCGAAGAGATGTTAAGATGTAACTTAATTAGTTCTATGAACTATGTTTTCTGGCCTAAATCAGGACCAGAGAACCAGAATCGAAACCTTCTCTCAATCGTCTAAGTTGTATGATTCATGATTGATAAGGATAATTGATAGAAAATGTTGTTTTTTTGCGGACTCCAAACGGCGAATTTCGAGAAGATTTTTCGAAATAAGAACACTGCGGGGAGCTTGGTCATTTTTCCGCGAAGAAACACATAGGTAAGCTTGAGATTCAGCCACACTTTTGTCGGCGTAAGAAGTCGACACAGTAAGTTATAAACCATGGTGCCCCCAAAATCATTCCAAATTCTTGCTAAAGCTTAAGTGAATTGAGCCAGACTGACGCCCTGATGAATTGTGAGAGTTTTATTCCCACACTTTACTACAACTTATCCGTTTTCACCTCACAATAAAATGTTTGATGATGGTTGCTCAAAAGGCGACAGCTTTTATAATTTATTGGTAAAAAGTTGTTTGATGATGTCCTACATATAGGTGGTTCAAGACCATGGTAAATTTATGTTAAGACGATCGCCCACCTTCAAAGCTATTTTTTGCAATCCCATCTTTCCAATCTCGATTACTGTGAGAACCGAGTTTTTGAAATGGCACACTGAAGCCCTTGCATGCACAGAGGAAGCATATAATTTCAAAAAGGTGAATTAAATTCAATTGCTCTGCACGAAAGACCCTCGACTCATAACCTTTAATGTATAATCTACTCTGATTAATTGAAGGTACTGAAAGTTCTCCGCCTTTTGGTCCTCCTTCCTCCATACCAAACGTATTAAAAGTGCTTCATGCATAAACTCCCATTGCAATCAAAATAAATTATCCGTTGTATCCGCAATTTTCTGCTAACAGAGGATGATCATACCGCAATACCCAAAGCCAGTAACTAATCGAAGCCAATTATGCAGTTTATAATTATCAATTACCCTCCCGCCACACGCACATGCATAGGAAGAGCTGGAAATCAACTGTTTAGAGTTGATCCAAGCTATTTCGAGCGATCCTAAAAGCAAAACAAAAAACCCTTTTCCAGCCACAAATTATTATTCATCGCATTAATTAACGCATTCCACTCGGCTCCTCCTTATCAACTGCTCTTAATCTGTGGTTAATTAAAATAAAAATAATAAAGACCCACTGAGTAGTATATGTACTTCCAGCTAGTCATCCTTGGCCCCACGAGCGAGTCCCAGGGAGTGGATGTGGACGACCAGTGTACGATGGAACGTAATATAATCCTCCATATGCATGTGGAAGCTCTTTGCAAGGGCCGGCGATTTATTTATAGATTTCATTTGAATCTAATATTCCCGCCAAAATGAGAATAAAATATACGAGGGCATGTGTGGGGAGCGTGTTTATGGCTGGTTCTACGCCCGTTCGTATTGTGTGCTCATCATCAAGGGTGGTCTGATGCTATTTCAACTCCCCACACAATCAACGGAGCCAGCACTATTGCTGTGTTTTGATTAGATGTGCAATATTGATGCGTTGCATCGGACCGAAAAGAACCTGAGGCGGAGCCGAAACTGGATTATTCCACATTGTTCCGTCTGCCATCGTGTATCCGCTGAAGGACCTTTGTGTGTGTCTATCTTATCAGTGTTTCGACAGCCAGAATGTCATTGCAGACATAACGAAGACGCTTTGAGTCATTAGAACTGATGACAGATACTTTGTATCTGTTCGGCTACATATTCTGTACTCAACTTCATAGCTGCCGTCTCGGTAATGCTACACAATTGTTTACTTTTCGCGGATTGCTTCGTTTGTGCTAATGATGCAATATTAAATTTATGACTATGATGCATGCACGGCAAGACCCGGAAGGGCGTCGACTGCGAAAACATGCTTACTACATGCTACTTATCCGAAGGCGATTTGCTGCACATTAATGAAGTCATAAAAGAATGCGCCGACTATGGACTGATTTGGATCGTTAATCTGATTGGAAAGAGTCAATTCAGCTGGAACCGAGTCCAGTTGAGGAAGTTGTAAAAGTATATTGGAGCGCTGTGTTCTCCCACTATGACTTTCAGATCATCGCAAAATCTCTGGTCTCAATGAGAAATGTTTCCTCTTGTGAAGCCATATAATTTTGCATCAATCAATTAAACGCTTTTATGGCTAGAAGCGGAAGAATGCTATAAACGCCCGATGCTGCACTGCATCGCCTTCTTTCCTATGTTCCGGGATCATGGTTTGCATTCTTTTATGGCACCTTACACAATTACATAATTAACATAGCCTTGCAAAATGTATTGTTCAATGATCCGACTTTGTGCAAATCTATCTTAGTTTAGTTTAGTTTTTAATTCATTTTTATTCATAACTTCTTAGATCTATCTTACCCTGGACAAAAATGCTTAAAAACTAGCTTAACTATCTTAACATTCTAGATATCTTACTGGCCCTAGGCGGACACTCTAAAATAGATGTAACAACTTAAATCTATGTATTTCGACTACTATATCAACTTACCACTAACATTACTATATCTAGCTTAAGCTAAGAAAAATGTTTTTTTTATTAAAAACTTAGCATATGACCATTTGTGTTACAATAAAACTTAAGCCTACCTTAATGTAAATAAACCTACCTTATTCTACCTTAACTAAAATATATATATATAAATTATATACATAATATATATTTAATATACATATACATATGTATATCTTTTTTTTTTTTTTTTTTTTTTTTTTTTTTTTTAACTTATACATACCCTACTACCACTTCCTACCCTACCCTACCTTACCCTACCCTAGCCTATGTAAGCCTGCCATTGGTGTTGGCAGGCGATGCCTTGAAGAGGCTGAAGCTCTCAAAGTGTCCACTGACGTAGCTCTCTCCAGCCACCAAAAGCGTTGATGCTGTCGGACTACGTCTCCTCGATCCCGGCGTGAGACCGATCTACAGAACCTGAGGCGCTCGGGCTCACGGAGCGCGACATCGGGTTCGTAGAGGAATCGCCGTTCCACGGAATTGCGACCCACGTGGAAGATTAGCGGTACCGCCAATCTATCCTGGATCAGCCCACATCTATCTAAATAGAGGAATGCTTCTGGCGGCACAAAGCCATTAAGGCGCACTCTCTCGTGATATAAATCGTTGGGGTAGTAAGCCCCGAAGATCAGGCTATTGACCGAAGTCATTGCTCTCGCAACGTGGCTTCGAATCAGTTTGATCAAAAAATTATCTACCCGTACAATCCTGGCCCTATTGTATAGGACCTCGTTCGGGTAAAATTTCGTGTACTCAGATTCGGGTGTCCTATGTAGCCCCAGACACGTCCTGAGACATTGTCTCTCAAACACCCGAATCCTTTCCATTAAGCTGGCTCTCACATTGAACCAGACGGGACATCCATAGGCAACCATGGGCCTGATTAAGGCCATGTAGCAGATTACCTTCACCCTAGAATCAAGTTGGCTGCTATGAAACAGCCACCTTGTCAGAGCAAAAGCGCCCCGGGCCCTTGCCAGAGCAGCATCTACATGTTTGTCAAAATATAGATACTGATCCAGCACGATCCCAAGATATCTGACCACACTTTGTCTCGCCAGTGGACGCCCGTCCGGTCCTAAAATTAAGAACCTGCGCCAGTTTTTTCTAGTGTCCCGAGAGGCCCTAGACAAAGGCGTTCTGAACAATATAGATTCTGATTTCTGGAAGTTGATTTTCAACTTCCAGTCATCACAATACTGCTGAATTTTTTCGAAGTCACGCTGCAGGAGAGTAACAATAACGTCGATCGTTGGACCTGATCTGTACCCGATTAGGTCGTCTGCGTACGCTATTGAATGGTGAAGAGAAACTAGCAGATCGCTTAGGTAAATGCTGAAAAGGATCGGCGAATTTACCGTACCCTGTTGCAGTCCATTTTTGATTTCAAATGTTTGGGTAGAAGTCACGTTGGCAATTTTCACTACGAACTTTCTACCTGTTAACATGTCAAAAATCATATATAGCAGTGGTTTACTTATGCCCAGCCGACTGAGCTTGTAATAAAGACCTTCTAACCATACGGTGTCGAAGGCTTTTTCTAAGTCAATCAGACAGGCACCCGTGCATTGGTTCTTGCATTTATTCCATTGGACATCCGACACAAGCTTCGACGCGGCATGAATAGTGTCATGCCCCGCTCTGAAACCGAATTGGTTATCCGGGGTGATTTTATTGTCCTCAACCCATTTAGACAGGGCCCTATGGATCACCTTCTCGAAAACCTTGCTGATACTCGGAAGGAGACTTATTGAACGGAGATTTTCCGGGTTAGATGTGTCTTTACCCCTCTTGGGAATTGGTTGCACCACCGCTGTCTTCCAGTGCACTGGATAATATGCATTATTCAGTGCATTGTTGAACAGGATGGTGTACCTCTCTACAGCCACTGGCGGAAGGTGCCTAAGCACAACATTGGATATACCGTCGACTCCCGCGGATTTTTTCTTCCTCAATGACTCGAAGATCATCTGAAGATCTTCCGTCGATATGAACAAGGTATTAACCCCCTCATTGGCGATGACATTGTTTGCCATGAAATCTTCATTGAACCCTGTAAAACCAAGGTTCTCTGATCGCCAATGATCGATATCATTTCGAAGATAGAAGTGATGAAGCAGGGCTCTATCTACCAGGTCGTGGTTCGGGCGAATACTATCATTCACCTTGTACACTTCCTGGAAGACAGCTCCTACTGTCGCCACCCTCTCCTGAGGATCCTCGGTGCAAATCTATCTTGCCAGAGGTAAATGTCATGTTTTCATCATATTTTTGAAGCAATCTGCGAACAACTTTTCATCATAACATTCGTGAATTTTTATGGCGTCATATATGTATGTATTTTCTTGGGCGCGAAAATATCGACATTCAAGCCAAATTTCGGCTTTAGTTGAAAATCTACAGCTGAGCCGTGTAGAATAATCATAGAAATTTACAGCGAAGCTTCTACAGGGTTTTTCAATAGCGACATAAAAATGTTGCGTCTTAATACCAGAGTACCTGTAAACCCCTTTCTATGATCTATTACTGCCAGAACGTTAATTAAAAGTAAAAGTTAATTTTACGATGGTAAACTTCATGAAAGAGCAATGTTTTGAAATTATTAAAACTACTGAATATCTGAGTCGATAATTGCAACTTTAAGAGCGACTACTCCAATTTTTAATCATCCCCACAGCTAGACTGTGACATAGTAGACATATTCACTATTGACTGTTTCTTTGCCGGTGAGACAACGTAGTTGTTCAAGCTCCTGAAATTTCGTAGCCGTAAAAACTTTAGTTTCAGCTTAAAATGAGCCAAATCTGTCGATTTCACGCCGTTCATAGGAAATTGTTCACATTGTAATGAATTTTGGTTAAAGGGCTTGTCCAGAACCCTTACAAGATCAAATTAACTCAAGATCTGAACCCTCTTGATTAGTTGAAATGCCGAAACTTTCCCAATTGGGCTCTGACAAAGTTTGAGGAAAATCCTGAAATCAGCGATAAAGCCAATTTTCGGATTGATGCCTTTGCAAATGAGCAAAATATACGCTACTTGAAAGCAATAAATTCACATGAGCTCCAAAAACTTCATTGGATCTACACAAAGTAACCATTTGGCATGGATTTCCTGCCGAAGGCGTGATTGGACGTACTTTTTTTGCCCAGTGAATGTGATCGCCATCCTACACTAAAGAGAGCTCACTAATATGCCATACTGTAAGACTATTGTGACCAGAATCGGACTAACCTGACAGCTGGTCAAACAGTTGATAAATTAAAGTTGAAGTTCGGTAATCCTGTAATCTCGAATAATGGTTTACTAAATAGTTCACTTCACTCTTGCGTTTTAACGTCGCTGGATTTCCTTTTACGGGGTTACGTTAGGTCGTTGGCTTATTACAACAAGCTCAACAACAATATTCAAAGCGAATTCGCCATTCATCAACAACCTGGTAGGCCCACATCAGAAACACATCACATCACAAATAGCAAACATCATTTATTTGTTGAATTCAAAGTCGCTTGTAATTAAGTGCATAGGGAGAAGCTGTAGCAGTTCAAACAGCAAATGATATCGCAGCAACCAACAACCAACAGGCGGGTGAGACATTGATTTGCTCGGAGTGCGACATGACTAAGCTTTATTTTACTCAACAGTGGAGTCGAGTAGAGGCTATTGATTAAGTCTGAGACCTGCAAATGGAATCATTGTCGAGTTGAGACCTTTGAGCATGGACTTACCCACTTCCATAACTGCCAAAACAATATCGGCAAACGTGCGTGCTGCCTATAAAGTTTCAGACGTCACCCCAAAATAAGCAAAAACAGTCCAGGCTAAAGTTCCACATAGCCTAGGCCTTTGCCCTGGGCTGGGCTCAGGGCACTCGCACATTCTCGCCAACCCTGAGGCACACCGATTTCATCCCATCGCACTTAAGGCCGCACAACATGGTCATGCAATGAGACAAGCAACATTTCATTGTTTGATTAATAGCCCGGTTCCAGCACCTTATCTCCGAAACATCAATAAACCTGTAAGCACTGCTGTTCACCATTCGGATTTCTCTTCCGCGTTTACAATTAGCACTTGATCCACCAATTACCAATTCCCCAAGCATTCCATTACCAAATCCATTCGACCATGCAATTCCCCTCAGACTGCGGCTAACATGATGGCCATTCAGCGTCACTCGATCCATCATCACAGGAAGCGAAACGTCATCTCCCCATTCGGGCCGAATGCGATTCGTGGTCGATCTCCGTATGTGCAACATGAAGCATTTCTTCCTCACATCCATTCGGCATGTCAGAGTGTCACAACAGATCTGCCGAACGCATCACATCACATCTCGTTTTCCTGATTTTTCGCTTCCATCCCATACCAGTTTGTCCATCATTCGACCCAAAAAATGAAAGGAAACAACCTCGTCCATACGACGTACATGTGTTAAGGTTGCTCTTGGCAATGTGCCCAGACTCATATTCTAGAATTCAGTTTCCTTTAACAAATCATCATTGCTGACATGAAGGCCTGGGCGAGCAGCAAAACAACAAACCTCCACCTCCAGTTCAATAACCTCCACACATACAGCCCAATATGCTGAGGAGACGACGAACAATAATCCGGTCCCTCATTCGCGATGCGTCGTTACCTCTGCACGTTTACCTTCCCGTCATCCAAGTCTCATATGCACACGTGTGGGTTGGCCCTTTTCTTTCGCTGGTCATGCTCCCATGATTCTCTGAATTCAATGTCTTTTCTGTGCAACAGGTTTCCTGGAACAACAGGCAAGATGTCGTAGGTATACTTGTTGAATCTGCCACTCGAATACATGCCCGATCGATGGTCATGCGTCGAGGGATGGAAGAGTTCCTCACAAGTTGATTGCAACCGTACAGCTCCATGGTCAGATGCGGTAAAGCGAATAGACTTTGACACGGAGCATCGCATGGTGCGGCGGTCGGTACTGGCCCCTCACGCAAATGGGTAAAGTGCAACGAATTTGCAACTCGTTTGGTCCGATGGTCAGCACGTTTTGGAAACAACGCCTCAAACTCGTCCTGCGACTTTTTCGCAGGCAGCTCTAAGCCCCAACTTTGCGTCGCCGATGGAACTCTGATTCAGACTCGAATCTCGACGACAACAACCACGGTCGTCTGCATGAAAATCGTTGTGTAATCATCTTGATTGGAAACTGTTTTTTTATTGTTGCCTTCCGAAAGGGAGCGAGAGGTTTTGATTAAAGGTGCTTGCTTGTGGGACTGGTTTTTGGGACGCGGCTACACATAAATATGGAAGGAATTTAAATTAAGTCGAACGGGTGATGCTTGCGAAGGTAATTAATTACGGTATCATGGATTTCTTTTAAGATGCTTGAGTATACTGAGGCTAAAAGGGGTGCAGAGCTTAATCAATCGTGGAGCATGGCTTATGGAAAGCTTGGGATCATTGAACTTAAAGATAAACGTATTCGAAATGAAGCGACAGAGAGCGAAGACCCAACATGATCCTACACCTCTTCAGACTATACAAATATTTTATTGCGGCAATGAAAAATCAACAAACTACCGTTGCACACTGCTTACAAAGCTTTGATATTTGTGCAAATCATTAATCCAACGGCCGTTTAAATGAAATTGCCAGTCACGTATTCACTTATCGAAATATCCGTAAATCACCGCTTAACGCCAACAGCAATTATAGACCCGACGCCACAGATTCCAGCCATAAAAGCCCTAATTAAAACATTAATATAACAACGGACTATTATTTTAAAATATTTAACTTATCACCAAAACCTCAATCCACAATCCACGCCTCATGCACCCTGGATTGGATGATGTCGCGCTTAATTAGCAATCCTTGTATTGAATGAACGAGCACGTTCGGGTGGGAGGCAGGGTGCCTACATATCTGTCAACCTGCCAGTCTGGAGATCAGAAAAGCGGGAAATCCACAAATGCAATTTAACAAATAATTATACGATTTCCAGACACAGGTAATTGGCTTTATGTTGATGATTTTGGTTTTAGAATCAACCCTAATTGGGTTGGGTTCCAAGGCATCCATTTAAGGGGTAGTAACATGCCACGTGTCACGCATCATCACGATGGCTGCGTAGTGATTGGAACGATTGAAACGATTTATATTTGCATCTAATTGGAACTACGAGAATTGAATAATTAAGATAATTGACGGGCATCCACGAGATCTCATCATACCTTATCGCGTAATAATGGTAATTGTGCAAGGTGCCTATCACTTGTTATGGACTCGTGGATGATGTGCGACTTCAAATCGGGTTGAATTTATTGATATTCATTATGGGGATGCTAGGAGAAAATCAGTTCGAAGAATGTCTCATGACAGCGGATCACGTAGTGACAAACGTGAGCAGCCAATCTCTCATGTCGAGGGTGAAGCTAAAGGTAGGATAACTAAGTCTCCTGGAAAATCTCGGTGACAGTGGTGGGATGAGAACTGGATTGATTTCATCAGAGCACCTTCCCTACAACTCCTCTAATGATGAATTTCATGAATATCCCAGCCCCTTTGGAGATGAATCCGGGCCGCGGATTTTAATGAAAACCTTTATATTAACTCATGGAGAATGTCAAAACCATACCTGCATTCCCATTGAAGTGGGAGGACGGGGCAAACGACAAGGGAACACATAAGGCGACGGGCCCCAGGAGTGCAGACAGCCTTTGTTTCGTTATGGATTTGTTACTTCAGGCCGATATAGGCAAAAAGGGTATGGTAACTATTCATATCAGAATTACTTCCGGGAACACAAGCTTAATTGGGGTCCAAGCCACCAAAACAACCTCATTAAGGCATCAAAGATGAATTATAGGAATTCTTGGACTGAACCTATGCTTCCCTCATTCTCTCAGCTGTTTTTTTTATATATTGTAATTCGTGCAGGCTCAAGAACCAAGAGTGTACGCTCTGGTGTTATGGTGTTTGTCACACAACCTGGGCGGCGTGCAGATGGTTTTTGTCGAAGATGTTCGTTCACCACTCTCAGGGGGTGGTTGTCCTAGATAGTATTAGAGAGATTCGACTGAATTTTCGTTGGTTGTAGTTCACAGCTACGACATCAATCAAGAGAAGATTTTAGAGTTTTCACCTTGTATAAAGACGCGTGCATGTTTAAAGTATAAAGGCAATGCATAATGAAGTTAGGCAATGGATAATGAAGTCTAGTTAGATGAAATAGAAATTGCTGAAATTGCTTAAAACCGCCTCTGACATGTAGAGTCAGACCATACCACTTGCAGGTTATCCATGCTATCGGAAGTAATTCAGAGAAGTTCATGAAACGAAACAAGTATAGGATCATTCAATAGTTTTAAGCAAGGCCTTTGATAAAATTTTTCTGCTGAATTTCGCCCGTAACTATCCTAATATATCTAATAAAAGACACTTCTTATCGAAATAACTTTTAGGATGTGAAGAATATCGAAAGTTCGTGGGCTTTATAAACAGAAACAAAATGTTATCAACTTGAATTTTTCAAACTTTTGCCTGGATCTCAGAAACCACAATAGCTAGGGTTCTAGGGGTCGCTATGAGCTCAGAATCTTGTACTCTATAACACAGCCAAGTTTCAGACTCATAGCTACCCGGCAAGTTTAGTTTGACAGATATATAATATATGCGTACGGACAGACGGGCAGACAGGAAAACCTTTGCATAAGTATTCCCTACCACAGCTTTGCAAGGTAGAAGACTAAAAGTCGGAGGGCAACAAACTTCGCAGAAAGAAAGGGAAAGGGCATGAGACGTGCTCGTATACAATCGATGGATTGGTGAAATTATGCTGCAGAAATTACGTTTATAAGTTTTCTCAGAGAGGCTATACGGGCTTGTGGCGGAGAAATTCAATCCAGAGTATCAAAGATGAAGCACCTCTACATCATTTTTGCTGTGCATAATTTATTTATTTCCATAACAAGTACCTACTGTTTATTGTTGACTCCAAATGGCGAATTCCGAAGTACTTTTTTCAAGCAAGTACATACACTCACATCAGAGGATTTTGTTAAAATTTGGTGATTTTTTAAGCGCTTGGTTTTTAATTGTCAAAAAAAAAAACACAAAAAATGACAAAATTGTATACATTTTTATTTGAGTTGATAAATAAGGTCTTATCATTTTTCCTAAGGGTTGCTTTGTGACTACTTTTTAAGTGGTGGTTAAGCCTGTAGCGCCGTCTTGAACCACATGTTCACCAAGCAAAAACAAAATCGAAATCATTGAACGATAGCAGGCGCAATTGATGGTAACATTGTTCTCACGATCATCTTTGAAAAATACTGGTCAATGACTCCGCCGAACCATAAGCCCTACTAACCAGTGCATTTTACCGGGTACTTTTGCAGCTCTTGTATTACACCGATTTCGTTTAAGATAAAACATCAAAAATATTTTTCTCTATACGCACTCTACGCTTATGGGTAGGTATTTTGCTGTCCGATAGAGCGAAATTCGGTCACTTTGCTCAGTGGGTAGATTATAAAAACCGTAAAATTATCGAAGTCTACAAAAAAAATTTGCTCAGAGAACAAAATTTTATACTAAAATTCAAAAAGTTGTAAACACTGTTTGGATATAAGTCCTTCCTTAATAAAATGGCAAAGTTAATCGAACATGCTGGACTTTTACATATTTCAAAGGTCATACTTAAACTGTCAAAAATACAACACTGAAAAGCCAAGAAGAAAAACAATCACTTAATTCTGAAGTAGAAATTCTACAGAATCTCTCCAAAATATCTACTCTACTCTGCCCTGCAATTAGTCATTGATTAAAAACTTTAGTTCAAAGTAAAAAATCAAATCAAAATCACACGATCTCGGTGACTAGTTTAAGTCTCCATTACGAGCCACACAATAGACCCATTGTTCATTAAAGTCAATAAATTGTTTTCAAAATAATGTAACCCGAAGAACGTATCAAACTATGACTTGTTATGAACTGAGACCTTATGAACTTATTCCTTTTTTGGTTTTCTTAGATAATAAAAATGAGCTTAATCGTGATCTTGTTCATTAGTTTGCCACCCCCAATCAGCGAAAGTACAATTGTGGTCTGTAGACTCCAAGTCTTGTGTCAACCCTACATGTCAAAATCTTTATGCAAAATTATGGGCGATCCACTCAAAATAAACACACCTAGTTTCTTAGTCACAGTCTCAGCCATGGCGACAATATTTTAAGCTGATCTTGCCGAATAAAAACAAGTCGGTATCTCTTAATGACTAACCTACTACGACTTCAACACAATAAGCGAGTGTATATCGTCCATATTCAATATCCTCCTAGTTTTAGAACTGTCAGAAGCTAGTTAGTAATAACAGGGAATTGTGCCTCTCGCAGAAAAAAAGGGAAAGAGCATGAGATGTATGCGATCAATAAATGGCGTTCAAAAGTATTCTCAAAGAGGCTACATGGGCCAGCAACAAAGAAATGAAATCTGGAAGACCAAATGCAAATCTTGCAAGATCTCTGTTTAGGTAGAGCGGACGGACTCGTCCCTCGTCACATAAGTTCGTGCCACACGGCATTTATTGAAATGTTCTTCAAAAAACTTGGTCGTTAAAAATTAACTTAAAATAGGCGAAAGTCAGTGGAAAATGAAATGAGCTTACTTATCATCGGCTTAAATAGGAAGATTAGAGTTTCTAATCCAACAACCAACATCGTTGATACACAGAATAAAAATGAGGGGACCAAGGTGACTACCTTGGGATAAATGGGTCGGTTACAGAGCTTCTGAGGATAACTTTTTAAAATGGGATACGCTGTAAGTTCATGTTGAAAGTCAAAGAAAACACGAAGGCATCATCAGTATAAGTGTTTGGATTTTCTAAATTAACGTCAATCTTGTCATTACTAGTAAGCAATTTAGTTTGACTGCTATTTGGAAATTAGAACTGCATGCCCTCTCAGTACAGGGAACCCACTCTATTCCAGACGAAGATCTTGGAATTTCGAATGACCAACATCATCAATCATCCATTTGTTGATTTCAAAAGTTTTAGGTCCGGTTATGCTTTGTCGTGAAACCTTTTTATCATCAACCTTAAGAAGTGATCAACGTAAGAGATCATGGTAGACAAAGACCACTATATTATAGTGGTGGGACTAATAGAACAAGTTCAAAGATAAACTGGTTCGAAGCAGGTGGCAATGCACATCATATGTAAGACAAGAGACCCTTAAACCTGAATTTTGCATGCGAATTTCAATGTCCTAAGATTGAATGAAGTATTCGGACCATGAATTTTATCAACTTACACATCCTTTCAATTTCCTTTTATGTCCCCATGCTCTGCAAATGCATTGAACTAGAGCCAAATATACATCAAACTTCACCCGTATACCCTTTGTTGGAACATTAGAACGAGGCCATCACCAGTGTTTTGGATCTTTAACGAATAGGTACGTGAGGTTCGAAAGTTCACTGGCACTTCACTTTACAATGTGAACAATGTAGCATTCGCTACGTTTACTGCTCAACCGCAATTATTTTCAGATAAATGGAAAACCACGTAATACTCATTTTACGTACTGCATTAAAAGTGAACTTCTCGTTGTCGAATCGTGACACCGAACCTCGTATCAGTTACGCAAAACTTCTCAACCAACTGCTGAAACTAGCCCCCACAAATCGCTCTTTTTAATTAGCTATAAAAAGGTGTATTTTCGAGATTAACTAAACTTTATGCATATCTGACAGTTATTGCCTTAGCTCTGCATTGGTTCTCGCTTTTTAAATGTACCTGGATTGGGATAAATGGTGTACCTCCCCGTGATTATACGCATTCTCCACTCGATTACAATTATCATGATTAATTGTGGCATAAATTAGTCGCAGTATGGAAACACCTCTGTCCCATGTATATGCAACTTCGACAACTGGTTAAATGGCGATAATCCGCGGTACAATTAGAACACCATAACCATCGCATCGTGATGGCGCAACCGAGGCTTCCTCTTAAAGTGTAATAACATGAGCTCTTTAATGGTGAAGCGGCTAGTGTGGATTCGGTTACATGGGTCCTGAAAAGGATACCTGGCAAAGCGTGGTAACTGGGGGTGTAAATTTAATGTCGTTTTAAGCATGCAGTTGGCAGAATAAAGCGCCTGCAATAAAACCGCTGTTTATGAGATGTATCCAAACACCCATATCTTCAACTGCGAGGCATGCTAATACATACGAATATTTGTGCTCCTCGTTGCTGCTCTCGTTCATTCTAACTCGTTCGCCACAGGTGTTCCTACATTTGCGTAAGTGTGGTGGGGCTAAGCTTCGTTGCTGAATGAGAGGGTGGGTGAATGGCATCCTTAGTGAACACTTGAATTTCCCTTTTTTTTTCATTTTAGTCCTTCCATGAAAAGATTCCAGAGGATGATGTTGTCCTTACCTCAAAGTTAAAACCATTTATGCTATATACCTTTGCAATCTCGACTGACAGAAGGGATAGACGTGGCGCTGTAGGAACAATGGGAATGTTATCATGCTCGTGGATGATAACATGACCAGAGTGATCCAAATGGAACATGTGAGCATCAGGAAGGTATTTTCCAGCTTCTTTCTACCTGCCATTGCCATTCTGGCATTGAAAGGATTGACAGTAGGGATGAACATTTTACTCTTACCAAGTAGTCCCTGTAGCATGCTAACATACAAATCTCCATGTCACTTGCCAGATATATCCACTTTCGCCCATCACTGTAGGTTACCTGTGTTGAAAAAATGCACTCCGATTCACAAAGCATTAGCGACTTGTACATCAAGTACTGAAACATTTTTGCTTTTTCCCTCAATGGTGAGTGTTCCTTTCGTTATCTGCTTTGCTGTGAGCTTCTCCATCTCGACTCATCTTTGTCCTAATCACGACGAATTGGATTACATACGCATGCATTCCTCTTCCTCGACTTTTTATCATGTCTGCAAAAAATCTGCAGGGGAACCTGGTAATTTCCTTTTGATCCTTAAAACTCATCTTG
The DNA here is from genome assembly GCA_958301585.1 of Merodon equestris. Lineage (NCBI taxonomy): Eukaryota > Metazoa > Arthropoda > Insecta > Diptera > Syrphidae > Merodon > Merodon equestris. The sequence goes on along the minus strand of OY284416.1, from coordinate 16,470,774 downwards.
CATAAAGGACAAAGACTCATTTTATACAAAACAAAACAACTGAACCAATTCTCGTAGGCAACGATGATAATTGAGTCCGATTTTACTATACTGACGACTGGTGACGGGGAATAGCTTGACAAGGTCTTCAAAAAGGCTACGCAAACAATGAACTCTCGAGTGTTTGCTTTTACGACTGAACTTGTGTCACACATGCATATATGTATATATGTTCACAATTATGTCTGACACGTTCTACATAGGTAATTAGATAGTTTTTTTTATTTTTTATTTCAGGTGTAAAATGCGATAAGGTGGCTTGAGTGCCGTCTGCTTTGGAGAATAAGCACTTGTTGACAGCGTTCGTATTGTTGGATTGTGTTTGGATACAGTTCGACGAAGGTGACAGATGTAATAGTATTGATGGGAGCGAGGTGAGGTGCTTGGCGAATTTTAAATTCAACGGTGAATGGGGCATTATCGATTATTCTATACAGGCAGACGCTATCCAATGTAGGATCTTTTATCTAAGGTTGTTATGAAATGGTTACCCTTGGAGTATATATTCAGAAAGCATACAAAAGAGCTCTATTAACGACAGCTCTAAGCCGATGAAGTGGGAGATGAAATTGAATTTTCGACAATTTCTATGAATTGAGTTGTGCAAAAAATCACGGGGTTTTTACCTTTTTATGTGGACGTTGTTGTAATGGGCCCGATTTTGTAAAAGGAAAAATATTGACCCCATGTATCTCTACGTTTTAAGATTTCTGAAATTCGAAACCATCGTTTTTAAAGGGATGTATGTGTGTGTTCGTTACGTTCATCCCTTTGTATGTTTGTGACCCTTTGTTCGTCTCGGATATTTCAGGAATAAATAATGACATCGCCTTTGGACCAATCTCGACGTATAATAGCATACGAAAACGTAACAAGATTTGCAAAATAATTTAATTATCAGTTCATGTTTTATTACGAAAACAAAAGTAATATTATTACAAACAACAATTGATGAAATATTTGACAACTTCTTGTCTTTCAACGCGAAAATAGGAAAAGATGCGGTATATAGGCCAATAATTCACAGAAGCGAAACACAGCATGTATAAAAAAATTCAACGTTGAAAAGTTAAAGAACCCTCGTATGCGGCCGCAATACCAGGATAAAATAAATAACAGGTTCGTCCTACTAGATGGCATAGAAACTAATGACGGAACAAGACAGGAAGAAGCACTATCGCCGACAATAAAAAGTGTTGTAAAGAAGCAACGGAAAACACACTAGACTATTTCAAAGCCACTAAAGGAAAGCCTTGGTTTGATGAAGAATGCGAGAAAATATTCTAAGACTTCAAGCCCTGAAAAATAATAAATGGAGTCAGCCTTCTCCTTCGGGATAAAAAATGACAATTTAAAAGGAAAAAGTCTGTTAACATTTAGGAAGAAGGTGCTGTTAAAAACTTGAGATTGGAATTAATTCGCAGCGATAATGGGGAGCTCGTTTCAGACAACGAAAGATTTGCACAGCCCAATGGAGGAGATATTTCGATAGACTACTGAATGTATGTACATGGAGAGCCAACAGCAATTGAACACGGTGTTTTCCACACAGCAGAAGTGTTGGTAGAACTGGCAACCGTTGAGAAAGCAAAAGAAGCAACCCATCGGCTTAGGAATAACAACGCCGCACAAGTCGACCTAACACCACCAGAATTATTAAAATATGCAGGAATTAACAGGGAAGTTTCATGAACTCATTGAAACTATATGAAACACTGCAACCATCCCCGAGGAATGGGAAAACTCGGTCGTTTTACCAGTACCCCGCAGAGGAGAGCAGCCACAAAATGAACATTCGATGGCGTTGGTGTTATCGGAATCCCAAGTCGCTCATCGCCCTAAAAAAAGGGAAAATAGTTTCCGGTCTTAGAAAACAAGAGAGAATCTATGGTGGAAATCATGGCGAATGGACAATCAAGAATTCGGGGAACTTTATTCAACCACAAGCATTGTCCGGGTAATAAAATCACGAAGACTAAGATGTTCAACGACTGGACACTGGACTTAAAGTGAAATTAAAAGAATAATGGACCCATTCATGACAAGGAGGTTTGCCGTTTGATTTGGGTTGTCAGCGAGTCTCTGAACTTCCGACTACGACTAGTCTTTTGTAGACGGCTTTGAAGTCAGCAGTTAATATTTTCTAGGATTTTGGCTAGTGCAGGACTGAAATCACATTGACGTAGACGCATAAGGTTACTAACGAACAGCTGCATTACACTTGTTTTTCTGTGAATCTGATTTTGGGTTACTCCATTCAGTGACTCTTCTCATCATGCTTTGTAGATGTCAGCTTAATAGCACTTCGCTATAAACGTGCTTCTTGTAGGATAGAGTTATGTTTTGACTTCATCCTGAATCGCAAGTAATTAGCTTTATCATCGCTGTTGCACCATGGCGCAGTGATTCGTGCTCTGGTCTCTTGGGCTAATGACATGGGCTCGAATCTCACAACAGCCTAATACGAATTGGTAGAGTATTTCGCGGAGTTTCCCATCGGCGGAGTGTCTGTCCCTATGTCCGATTGATCACTACCTGTATCTGAGTGCTCCAACAAATAGCAAAAATTTACAAAGAAAAAAGAGAAGAAAAGCGTCACTATTATACATACCTTCAAACTATTGATACTCTAAGCAGGGATGATTCTGCAACATTGTAGAGTTGTTCGTATTCATTTCTGTAGATTGCCGTTCTACGTATGCAATCTATGTATACCCGAATTTCTGTTTGGTAAAACTTCTAAAAAGCATTCCTTCAATCTACTTTTTTTTTACTCTTTCAATCGCGTGCTGCTTTCTTTCTTTTTTAACTGAGACCACAAGCCACCCTTCCGAATACCTCTCATCCTACGGTGTACCGCAATTTTGTTTAGCTCCTTTTAACGATTTTTAAAGGTGGTTTCTTATAAAATTCTAATATCTGGATTGGTGGAGTTGACTGACGCCTATGCCTACAGCAATGCAATCGATCTCTGAAAGTTTAAACCAGTCTCATTTACCCTTACTCACGTTGAAAACTCCTAGCACATTCAGTATAAATATGTTATTTAGGAATTCATAAAAATCCCCTTTCCCCGGTCACTTTGGCTCTTGGAGCATCATAGAGTAAATTGTTGGCCCTAATGCCACTTTCATTTATAGTATATTAAGCTAATCCATCCCATCGTACTGGTTGTAGTGCGACGATATCTAACTAACGTGTCACATTAAATACCCGAACATTCCTCATGATCTTTTCGAATTTCGAGTTTTTTGCGTAATCTACAAGTTAAAGGATCAGGTTGTTAGTAAGTCTCCGACACGAGCTTCGAGTAGTGAGCCGTTACCCACAGCTTCGCCCTAGGCTCAACTGTAGCTCTCCTTTTCAACTAAAGCTGCTAACCATCACTGTAGAATCAGTCCACACTCCCTCGAGGAAAGACGTCCGTCACCCCTTGGATGAAATAGGATCAAAATGGAAAGTTACTCTGTTCAACACTTGACCAGATAGGTTCTTGGCTGTTCAGCATTTCTTCATATAGATAGAATTCAATTTATCCATCAGATCCCTAGTTGCCTCTTATCTTAAAATCTCTATTTAATCGCTGCTCGATACCAATTTCCCAACAAAACATCTCGGTCCAATTCCTTTAATTAACTTCAGCACTTACCGCTTACCCAACAGTCTATCAATAAAGTGCAACTCTGGCCGGCAGTATGACAAACTTGTGCAATTTGTAGCCACTTAAGGTTCTCACCATCATCCCTTCACCAGAGAAGAGGACGCAACAGACCTGGAAGAGGGATAGAAAAGAGTTTGCCAAGTATCAACAATTGAAAACGAATCCAATGGGTTGCTATTAAATTAATTTCATTGCTTGCGTATTGTGTTGCACTTGGCTCCGTTCTTGAGCATTGATGTGTTCCTGTTGCTGCCACGACAACGAGGAGTATAGTGCAACCGATTGTATTCTTCGTAGTCTCCTGGAATGGAATGAGAGATATCATTCAAGTGAAGACATTTAAAGAGCGAAGCACTTTGCGCAATGAAAGCAGTCAAAGTGATACAGCTTATGCGAAGACCGTTTTTGTGAGGCTTTAAGGTGTCTTAGGGAAAAGTTGGTGACACAAGGGGTATGAAATACGATGTGTGTATTGACCCTTTGCGTGTTGCATATCCCCTGCTGGTGCTAATTGATGTCGCGTTCGTGCTATGCGTTTCGAAAGTGTTCCTATTGCAACAGGAGTGGCACCGCGAACATGCAATCAGTTTGGATTACTAGATGCATATGGAATCTCTAATTGATGCACTCCAAAGGCCGGGCTGCATGAGTCACTGTGGCGTTTGGTCAGTCGTAGCATGCAAGTGAAGTCGTGTCCATGACTACTGCATCATCGCCGTCATTAACAAGAAACATGGCATCGTGATCTGGTGATGCTTTGAATGCCAATGACTTTGCATGAGCTGGTTGCTGCATGAAGAGTCTGCAAGGCGCTAGTCGACAATGCTAGCGAGTGAGATCTGATCTGTTGCTATAGTGACTTTGAGTTATGCTACTTTTGTGTGAATGACTTTTCGTGACCTTTGGAGTCTACGCTACTTGGATTCGGGTTAGATGTGGAAACGGCGTATAGAAGTGTGCGCGAGCTCCGGGATCATGTTGCAAATAGTTATGGCTTTATTTGGATTTTCCTAGCTAAACATTTGCATCTACTCAGCTTGCAGAGAAATTTAATGTGCGCGTGCATATGCCTGGTTTGGCCGAGTTTAACGATCAGACGCGTGCATGGAATTCGACGATTTTTCATCATTTGTTCGTACAGATGGAAAGAGGCATGGCCTTTATCGAGAGTTGCAGCGAATCTTTTAAATTAAAAAAAAAAATGTTTTACAGTGGAAAAAATTTATTTTCCATATCCCATCCATAGCAAAGTAACGAACAACCTATGGGATATCCCGTCAACTCCGAGTACTTTTTACCACAGAACCACCAGACCGACACATCAAAAAACAAACAGGAACATCACCCACAACCTATGGAGCTGTCAAGCGCACTTTGTCAATCTCATCCGAAGAGAACAGAACCTCATTACAGCCTTCCTCCCGGTCCTTTTCCATAACACAGTCACTGTGGCACATACACATACCGCCTTCATCCATTGTGCAGTAGATAGATTCCCAAATTTATTATTTTGTTGTACTCCCGATAATCGATAATTTGTTACGGCAGTTCCCTACAATCCGAAGTACACTGCCCCATGCCCCTGTGCCACAGCCAAATTCGGCTTTCGGCCAACATGTCAAGTTCGCTTTTGAATCCATTGTTGTCCTGTCCGCTTGCATTGCTATAATTCTCTACAGTCCTCACGCAGGCATGCCGGTAGGCACTATATCAAAGTTTTCCGCTTCAGTGAACGTTAACCGGGCGCTGCTCAGAACTTTCCCAAGTGGGTAATGCAGCATAATGTGATAGGCGTGAGTTCTGCAGCCCGATTTAGCGGGTACTGCTGTACTCCGTTAAATTATTCATCATTCCGTGTTGCGATGGTTCATCATCATCACACGACGACTGCCTGCCTCCAGTCGTGGACGCATAAATCACTGACGGTAAGGCGGTTATCGGGACAATAGGACTTATTCGTGCTGTAACTTCCGCTTCACATCAGCCTCCTACCTACAATACATTCTCGTGCGTATCTTCATTATCCTCGTAGATACTGTGACGAAGTGCAGTTGCTCGTGAAAAGTTTTGAATAATAATCAAAAGAAAACTGTTACATGATGACATTAGGACTGTCTAGGGCCTGAGACTCTGTGGAAAGTATGAATACCACAAGCGTGCCGTCATTGCATAATGGTCTCTCACGTACTATAGATACATATACAATATGGTATGGAAGACGAAGAGAATGGGACAATTCGAGATGAAAAATTACATTCTGATTGTGAACATGAAAAATTGCTTTGGAATTGTCGAATCTGTTGTCCGACGTATCCCGGCATCCGGTGCTGGACGGGCGTATGCCTCGCATCAGGCGAAGTTTTGATTAGTGGTTAATAGGGTTGTATAGTTGGACATTGCGAGTCATTTCGTCCTTGGAAGGACACATGTAGGTTGAAGGGAACGAATCAAGTCCATAGGAATTGTAAAGCATCGCTTGGAAAAGTTTCTATCTATCTGAAGTTCAGGTATTCAATCAAAGGGTATTCAACTAAAGTTTTTATGTCGCCGACTTTTCGCAGACTTTTTTAGAATTCATTCCAAGAACTCTAAAATAGTTTAAGACCAAATGAAAAATATCATTAGACACGCCTTGGCATGGAAAACTTTCTACGAACTTGGACCGTCCTTAGTTTATGTGCTTCTTGAAAGTATGTCTATAAATTCCATAAATTGGATTGGTACTTACATATGTTTGTGTATATGTTCGGGTATTTTTACATTCTGTACTTGTTTTTCGTCAAGAATTCTTCTATAACGGATTAGGAAATCCAATTTATTCTCAATTGATTGATCGATTTTGATGACGTGTGAACAGGACAATTCTTCAATTGTTTATTTCACTATTATGTTGATTCTCTAGTGACACTCATACTCCTTACGAGGCTATTGACATCAGAGGCACACCCACAGACATCAGCAATCATTGAACAAAAGCAACGTGCTTGCTACACAACTTAAGCTAGGTGAAGGCATTAATATCGAAATTAAAGTTATATAAAGCCGCTGGCATTGATAGTCCATGCACTGCATTTTTAAAACCAGGTGGAGATCGTTAACATGCTAAATATGCCAGCTTTATCTGAATGTATACAGATTTTCGCTCTGACATTTCAAGTGATAGCGCTGTCATCCTTTAACTTTTGGGAACTCTCATAGTCACCATTTTAGAATTTCTTTTATAAATTGTATGTTCTGTTCACCGATTGTTGTTCAAACAGTCATGTTGCAAGCGATGTTGAAACACAAGGTTAAGTGAGAATATTACTGATGTTGCTGAAAAAGTGGCTGACGACCCAAAGCTCTACTGGCTCTGTCGTGTACAAAGAGTTGGCCTATCTACGACCTGAGCGCCAGGAACACCAAACTCGTCGTGCGTTCGCTATTTGGCCTCTTGAACACCTGGAAACAGATTCAAATTTTGGCGGAAAATTCAGTGAACGATCAGCTTCGCAAACAAGCAAAATTATGGCACTTGGAAAAAAATAATACCAAGCAGCATCAAGAGTCTCCGTGACTCGGTCACTGTCACTTTCGTCTGCTGCCACCTCCTCTAAACCGGTGGATCAATGCAAGAAAGAAATGAAACGAGCTGACGGCTGGACTGATACATATCGCCCACCTTTGAGTTCCAGGTCACAGCAGCATAGAGGGGAATGAGAGGGTCGATGAGTTAGCCAAGCTCCGGCCACCTCAAACTCCCCTACTTGAATTGTGGGCCTGTTACAGAACATTCTCAAAGGTAACATCCTGCAACACTTTTTCAACATAGCCAATCGTAGATTCAAAAAAGAAATCAAACGACCTCCTCAATAGACACCACTCCAACATAGCTAGAATCGTGGCACCCACTGCCGTAGTTGTCACAACACCCACGTAGAGGAAGCCCTGTGTCCTCTCCTCTGCTAAGGCCCAGCACTGACAAGTCGCAGGTTCTGCGCCTTTGGCAAATGCTTCCTCAATGAGCTCTCAGGGGTAGCAGGCTGCGTTTAAATTAACATCCCTCTTCACATCCCTTAGGTTTCACGAATTTTATGACATCATAACGGCAACTAACCGCTAATAACATCCACCTCAACCTATGTACCTACCTATCTACCGGTGACTGTCAACATGGTGAACGATATCGGGGCATGATAACTGACTTTTTTGTTTTAGAAATATAATGACATCGAATCTATTATAAGTTTCTGTCATCCGCAATAAAGGTTTCTGTTATATCTCGCACATAACACTTTTTACTTTAAGCCCCGATTTGATGAAAAACCATTTATTTGTCAAGACGCATTAGTCTGATTGGCGCTATTTTTAATTTTATTATAAAATAAATCAGGGAAATTCAATTCCGAAAGATGAAATAAAGTAAAACAAAATTTAAAAATGTTTTTAGTGAGGTTTTAAGTTTTGCAAATGATGAAAGCATTTCTAAACAGCTACAGACGAATGTTTCTCACAAGTCGACAACGATATAGAACTAGAAAAACGTATCCTAATGATTGATGCTACGCGGTTGCAGCGACCTTAACTAGCTGAAACGAAAATCGATTTAATTGACTAATTATGAATACCGAATATTCAACTGATAATTACGATTTTTTTAGAGATAAATAGTAATTGCATCACCCTGTATATGCCAACGCCATCATGGCGATAATTACTTACAACAGGCTGACTTTTTTTCACATGTTTTCATTTTGCGACTCTTACTCAGTTTTTGCAACAATATTGCCACACAGCAACACTGACTAGAATACATTTTAAAGCCTATTTATTCTGAAGGCACCCTACTTCCCACTAGAATGCGCCGCAATCGCTTATAAGAAATTCTCATTTAAATGAAAACGGCAGCGGAAAAACGTTTATACACCGATTCAAAAAGTGATTATTCCAATCAATTTAAATGTTCTCTCCTCAAATTTTTGTAATGTGACTTATGACGTTAATGATATGCAACAGATGACGTATGACAAGGGAGTTGCCCACGGAGTAAGGATATTGAATCGCAACGGATTGCTGGCGAACGTAAATCACTAGGGCACAGATGATGGCAGGCGAAGCTGACTCCGACCTAAGCCAGAGTTCAGTGAATACCTGTGGGACACTACGAAGGGCTTGCAGTCGGTGTTGCAGTTTGGTTTTGGAAAGATCACTGTGATCCGAGCTACTGGTTTCAGTGATTAATTTTTTTTTTTGATTTGACGCCCCCATAGGGGCACTTTATTAGCTTAATGCAAGCCTTAACAAAAATATAACTTATTAACTAGGTGGCGGGGTGGAGACGATTAAGGAGAGTGAGAAGGGTTGTGGTATAGGGCAATTCTAAGGCTGAACTTATTAAGGTGAAGGTCGAAGAGGTTGGTGTTAGCTTTGCGAAGCATTCTGGACATCGGTTCATGGTAGCCATAATTTGTGCGGTGAGTGCTTATACGGAAAGGGGTGTGGACCGAAGGTTACGCGGGTTGGTGTTAAGGGGAATCATGTGCAATAATGAAGGGCTGTCAATGTTACCACTGAGAAGGTCATGAATAAATAGAATGTCTGCAACATCACGTCGTTCTTTAAGGGGTTGGAGGTTGATTAATTTTAAGCGATATAAGGTGGTAAATTAAGGGGGTCGGCCCAAGGAAGGCCACGAAGGGCAAAACGGATAAACCTGCGTTGAATGGATTCAATACGCATAGTATGGGATTCATAAGAGGGGGACCAGACTTGGCTAGCATATTCGGGAAGGGGCCTAACGAAAGTGATGTACAATGATTTCGTAACGTAAGGATTTGAGAATTCTTTGGACCAACGTTTCACGAAACCGAGGGCAGAGTTAGCACGTTTGATAATGTTGTCGATATGGAGGCGAAAGTTGAGTTCACGGTCACAAATAACCCCTAGGTCAACCAAGAAGTCGACAGGGGAAACGGTTTCATTACGAATAATGTAGGTTCTGGGTGGTGAGTAAGAGCGCTTGCGGGAGTAAGTGATGGTTTGGCATTTACTGATATTGAGCTCGAGATGGTTTTTTTGACACCAAGTAGTGAACCTGTTAAGGTCCAATTGGAGAGAGCAGGAGTCGATAGGGGAAGATATGTGTTTAAATATTTTCATATCATCAGCATATATGGAGAGCTGAGAGTTCAGAATAATGCTGTCGACATCATTAATGGTTAGAATAAATATCAGTGGGCCGAGATGACTACCTTGCGGGACACCGGAGGTAGCGTTAATTGGATCAGAAATAGAAGATCTGAAGATAACGTTATATTGACGATCTTCAAGATAAGATTTGATCCATGAGATAAAACCGGGAGAGAAACCGGGAGAGAGGGCAGTGAGCTTGAGGAGAATAATTAGGTGAGACATTTTGTCGAAGGCTTTGCTGAAGTCAGTGGCGACAACGTCTACTTCTTTGCCAGCTTCGAGTCCGCACAAACATTGTGAAACAAACTCGACTAGATTAGTGGTTGTCGATCGATCTTTTGGGAACCCATGTTGGTTAGGAGAAAATATGGGTTTGCAGTGAAAGAATAGTGCATCATAAACGATGCTCTCGAAAAGTTTGGGTATGCATGAGAGCTTGGCAATGGGACGATAGTTGGACACATCATTCCAACTATCCATCATTCCAAAGTCCTTTTTTGTGGACTGGAATGATATAAGCATGTTTCCAAAGCTTAGGAAAGAGTCCTTGAGAGATAGAGCTTTGAAATAGAGCGGTAAGGGGTAAAATAAGATGGTTCGCGCACTTTTTTAATACTATAGCAGGCAGACAGTCGGGACCGAGAGAGTAGTCGTCCTTTAAGTTGCGTATTTTTTCGGCGATCAGGTCGGGAGTGATGTTCAATGAAACAAGAGACGTCTGGGGGCAGTCTTTCAAATATCGAAAATAGTCGTGATCGGGTTGAAGATCTTGTTCAGTGAATGATTGGCTGAAGAAATGAGCAAAGAAATTGGCGATTACTTCGGGTTCGTTGGAAGAGTTATTGAGAAAGTTAAGTGTAGTGGGGTAGCTATCGGTTTTTCTTTTTGTATTAATGAAATGGTAGAAACACTTGGGGTCAGAGATAAGGGAGGATTGCATTCCGTTCAGGTATCGGAGGTCTAGTGATTCACATAGCTGTGCAAATTTAGTGTAGGACTGCATGTAATTAGAAAGGTCTGATGCAGAGGAGGATCTAAGATAGACCAATTTAGTTCCTTGGTATACCAGGGCGGAGATGAAGTGTAGTTATTTTTTGGTGAGTATGGGACTGAGAGAATGAAGCAGCTGAATATTGTACCTGCATTTATGAGTGTTCTTCACGAAGGAAACGTAAAAAACGAGAAATGAGTTAATCGAACAGTGAAAGTCCTTATATTGATCAATACTTTGTCCCGGCATCGACTATCTATTTTGGGAAAATTTAAGATCGCAAAGTTGGGCACAGGTAAATCAATCCGTCCATCTTTCTCTCACTCAACAGTGTAGTGATCTGAAAACACGAAAGTCTTTAAAATTGCCTAGGAGTTCATATATGTACATACATATGTAGGCCTTGTACGTTCGAATGCCTTAACTGTGATTTGACTTTTACATGCACGTAGTGGGTCGGAAGTTTATCAAACTGGCCCTTTGTCTGGGTCGACTTAAGGCATACACTTTCCTTTCACACTTTTATTTCAAGAATTTGAATAGAACTTGTTTTCCATATAGCCATACTCACCTTTAAAGTTGATTTACCCGCAACCTCAAAAGTGACTCTGGAAACGATGGTCATCTGTGTTGTATTTTTCTCGCCAAGTGCCGTAATTCGACCTAGGCTTTATTTTTACACTTACCCTGGGCGAAAATGGTAGCTTAAATAACAACTAACATAAAATACGGACACTCTAAAGCAAATAAAACAACTTAAGACTATGCCTTTCGACTTAGGCTTCCTTTTACCATGATAAGCGCAAATCATTTTAATTTATTTTGTTGTAGGCATTATTATTGTGAACGAACTTGTGTTCATGGACGACGAATTTATATGGCCTTCCAAACTGTTTCCAAATTAAGTTTAAATCAATGCATATCGTCAGGCGCAGAGTCGCATATTCTTTAATTTTTAAAAGTGGATAAGAACCAATTGGTGGATGACGATTGTGTGGATTTTGACTACTGAATAGTCGAGCAAGGCGACTAGACGCGAATTACCCTAAGATGTATGTGAGTGAGAGCTTTTACGTTATCGAGGGAACACTTTTTTTTCAACTAAACGAAAGAAGGTTCCAAGACAACTTTAGTTTTGGTGTGGATATGTAATGAGTTGGAATATGTGTCTTCCGGAACGTTTGGAACATGATTGTCTGTACTAAGTATCATAAATTTGAGTCAACGCGAAATTTACTCTATAATTATGGCGCCACTGATATCCAAAAAGCTGTGGCGCAAAGGAAAGGGTTCATAATTTGGATTCATCAAATAATTTTAGTACAATTAAGAAAGACGAAAGATGACGCTAATTTTTTTGCTGACCGTTTAAAACTGCTATAAAACGTTTAAAAATAGAAATTTATTCTGATCTAAAAAACGTACTACAATGAGTTCTAAAAATAAATAATTAAAGACTGAAACAACTTTAATATCGTAAGCAAATTATAAAAGCGTCAATTGATAAAAACTTCAGGATTTTAGGTGATTTTTGCGCTCGTCACATCTGTTTTGCCAAGTCGACTTTTTGAAATTTAGTTGCGAAATTCGAGTCAACTGTACCAAAATACAGGGTGTGCTGAAAACATTGCTATCGTGAGTATCAGTTTCTTGTCGTTCAGAAGAACTTGGCATTTTTTGCGTCTGCAATTTGAAATAGTATTGCAAATTGAAATTTCGCGTTGCATTTATGACCTAGAAAATTATTTAAAATAAAAGAAAAACTAGATGTTTCGCACACAACTTGTTTTATTTACATTTAAAAATCGAGCATTCTTATTGATATTCAGTTAATTAATTTTCTGTTTTTAACATAACTGAGATGTAACAGGGAAATCTCAGCGTTTTACACTCACTTTCCCCTGAGCGCAAGCTCACCGGTACAGTAGTGTTCCCTCCACTATGTAACTCAGATGATTTCCAGTTCGAAACCCGACTTCTTCCAGTTAAAGTTCTCCATGGACAACAATTTCAAAAACTAATCTCACAACCAATTACAGTAAAGTCTGACCGGAATGACCTGAGCCGATGACAAAACCATTTACAATAGAGTCATAACAACGAAGACTGGAATTCGCTTTGGAACTAAATTTAAATTTCCAAATTAGGTTATTAACGATGCAGAATTACTGAAGTGTCAAGCATGGGTTTATAGATATGACATCGAAACTAATCCGATGCAGCCTCACAAGTCGCAATTTAGAAAAAGTTTTTCAATAAGGGCGGGTAGATATGAATTTGAATAAAACAAGCTGAGTATGAGGTATTAGGTGTTTTTTATTATGCCACATGATCCACTCAGGATCACGAGACATAATAAAACACTACAGATCAACGAATAGCCAGCTTGACATTTCACCTCGTTCAGTCCTGTCAAAGATCTGACATTTGAAAACAAAATAAACAAACAAATTGAAGATGAAAGCAGCTGCTATTGAGATAAATTGCGTTTATTTGTTGAATTTAAAAGGTTACTATTTGAACTACAGTGGTTATTGGAAAGTGACACGGACAGTGAAGAAAGCAGCACACCAGAATATTCATTGCTGCAGGAGAAGTAACAGATTTCTCGGTCGAAATTTAAATTAATATACATGTTTACCTTTTTCTGTCCACCTGCTCCATTTCCACTTCACAATAAAAACAATTTTTGAAATTTAAGTGTGGAATTGCCATATCAAAGAAAATTTTTCTTTTCATACAAATTTGATACGACCGATTTAAATGCTAATGATAATAATTTTTATCGATATAGACCAATCGGGGGTAATATTTCCCCAATAGACCCAAGACTTTTAGAAATGTAAGATAATACACATATTATAGCATTTTGAGTACAATTACTCGATACGGAAGCGAAAACTGTTTAACCAAATCAGAAACCACCAATGAGACGTCCCACTCAAAATGGCCGCCGACGTTTGCCTACAAGCTCGGGCGAGCACGTGGGTACCTCAAGTGCTGTCAAAATTTTGTAAACAATCACGCACATTGTTATAATTCCAAGAGTGTGTGTGGCGGGAGTTCACTGCGGTACAATGAAATGAACTCACACGTATTCACGATTAGAGTTTGTTTGTAACGGGTTTTGTCGCTACGCACCTGAACCTCTGTCAAAATCTCGTCAAAATTTCAGGGTGTCACGGGGGAAGACGTACGAAAGACGCACGTCTCATTCTGGTTTCTGAACCAAATCCTGGCCACAATTTTATATGTTCATCAGGCAATGATTCTCCTAATTTGAATGCGAAACCAGTGGGAAATAGTGTAAACTCACTTCCACTCAAACTCGGATCTTGAAATTGATCCAGATAAAGAGCTGGTTCACGTGTTGTTATTGTAATACATGTAAACCATGATCCGGATAGGATCTGGATGGCATAATAAAAAACACCTATTAACAAAATTGTGTTTTTATTGGAAAGGCCCATGTATGCCATTATGCGTCGTTCAAATGCCCGCCTTGGCTTCTTACGGTGGCACGGATCCGAGGGATCCAATTTTCCAATGATTCTTCGCATAGATCCGGCTGAATTTAAGCGATGGCCTGTGTTATGTCACAGAATAAATAGTATACAGAAGTTGCATCTCATACAAAGCAAATTTTGTTCTAGGGTTCCAATATTGGCACCCTATTGAACAGAGAGTACAAGCATGAGAACATGCAAGAGAGTATACAAAAAATTGAGAAGCTGGTGCGAGCGAAAGAGAGTAGCATGTGCGTTTTCGGTGGTTTTGTTTTTACGAGAGCAAAGCAGCTTACGATGTGTATGCAAGTGTGTGTCGTGTGTATGCATTGATAGCTTCTTCTATCGTAAGCTTGCATGGTGTTGTATTGCTTCTCTTGTTTTCGATTGTGTGGATTGGATTCGAAATCACTTGGGAATTGTACTTTCATGCGAATGGTTGTGTTTTCCTGCGCTTATATATCGACTCCATTTTTACTTTGTATTTTGATATTTAACTCTATTTTTGATTTTGAATTGTTGCTTTTATAATTGTTGACAACTTTGCATACGACTTGGATTATTCTTTGGACTTATTATTACATATTGATTGTTGAGGGGTTGTCATACGATTTTGAATAGGAAAAATGGATTCTGTACCGGCTGTTGGTAAAATTTTCCAAAAGTCCGGCATTCGATGCTGCATAAAAACATGCGGTAAATCTAGGCAAAAAGAAAAAAGTATTTTTTTTAGATGGAATGAAATTTACCTTAAACGCTGTATTACAATTAATAATATATATTTTTTTTTTATGACAAGAACATTAAACCAAGATAAGCTCGAAAATATGTTCTCGGTTCTAAGACAAAAGGGTGGAAATAATATTAACCCCTCAGTTGCTGATATAAACACTTTATTAGCACGCTTAATGTCTGCAAATATAGTGCAGTTGAATTCTTATAGTAACTGTGAAGAGCTGAGTGATACCACATTTGAAACGCTTTCAAATATTTTGTCAAATATGGACTTAGCTGATACAAATAAGAAGAACTCAGTAGAAACGAAAACTCTGAAATAGATATTAACATAGAAATCATTGATGATTTCGTATTAAATGATGACTTTCAGAATTGTTCGGAATTTAGTATCGATTTGGCGTCTTTAAGATACTTCATAGGTTATATCGTCTACAAAATGATACCGAAAATTAACTGCGATATTTGTGTTTCTATATTGAGAAAAGAAGACGAAGTATTAACAGTTCCTAGTGAACTTTTCATATTTCATAAAAATTATAATTCTCTTAAAGATTTTGGTAACCTCGTTGCTCCTTCACAAATTTTCTTGGAAATTAGCAAGAAACATATTACAGTGTTTAGCAATATTTTTGACACACAACCACAAACTGTTGGTATAAAAAACTTGATAAAATCCAAATGCAAAAATGCCACACCGCAATGGTTTTCCACATGTTCTGATCATAAGGAAATAATATTGGACTTCATGATCTTAGTACTCTTGAGGAAGCATTACTCGTGGGCTTCAGAGAAAAAAAATTTTACTAAAGCCCGCAAACTTAAAATCCTGTCGCACTAAAATTTTTGGGTTATTCTTTCCTACATACATATATCAGATTGAAATTTGCACAAAAATCCCAAATAATGGAATAACGTTAATTGGTGTTACCCGGCCCTTTTAGTTTACATCGAAAAAGTACGCGTACGAATACCAAGCGCAACTTTCAACTGAAGAAAACTAAATATAGAAATCTAAAACTTGAAACAAAATTTTGTCAACACCACGTGCATTCACGACGTTGGATAGCAACACAATACACGCACACACATAAACATTTTAAGATTGCTCTCACGTTGATTCTCTCTGATCGTGGCTGCTCTCTGGTTGTTACTCTCTCGTAACTTGCTTGCTCTCTCGTTGCTTGATCTTCCCTTCAGTTGTTCCGCCCGCACCATAAAGTGAAAAATCATCGCAGGCCGAGATGCGACTTCTGTATACTATTTATTCTGTGGTTATGTTCACCTTCAGGGCATCAGTCAGTTGTAGTTTATTTGCATAGACCTTCGACTTCAGGAAACTCCACAAAAAAAGTCAAGCGGGGTCAAATCGCATGACCTTGGTGGCCAATTCACGTCACCACTGCGGTAGATCACCTTACCCACGTCGGGTCATCCTGCTGGAACCACATGTCGATAGGTCCATATGGTTCAATTTGGGCCATAAGAAATTAGTTTTCATCATTCTATAGCGCTCGCCATTGACAGTGAGCACCTCACCTCACCAACTTCGTTTTCGAAGAAGTACGGACCAATAAAGCCGTTTGCCCAAAATCCACATCAAACGGTAACTTTTTGAGAATGCATTGTCACCTGGTGCACCTCGGGTGGGTTGGTGTCTTCCCATATACAGCTATTTTCTTTTGTTAACTCAGCCATTCATTCATAAGTACGCCTCGTCGCTAAAGATGATTTTTCGGCCAAAATTGGGATCCTCTTCTAAACACCCCGGCTGTCTATGGTCATGAACTTTGAGCTCCTGGATCAGTTGGATCTTGTACGAATGTAGGCTTAAGTTCTTGTGCACTAGCTTGACCGCCTCAGATTCTTTTGTACATTTTTGGGTTGTACCGGTCGTCTCAAATTTGGCCGCCAAACCTTGAAAAATCGACTGTGAAGAGCCATCATGACTATCGTATATGGGGACAACGCATGCAACGTTTTCACTAACGAACACTCATTTGGATAGTAAAGTATCATTTGGACATGCTGTTCAGTAGTGTAACTTGCCATGGTGATTTGGTATTAGTAACTGAATAATAAACAACAGATTTGATAGATGTCACCAAAACAATATGACCGCTATAGGCCGCTAAAATCTACCCGCGTCAATTGAAAAACTCTTTAGTAAAAATTAAAAGAAGTGGACCTATGTGGCTGCCTTGGAGGATGCCGTAGGAAGCTAAGAAAGGGCTAGGAAAGGCAGATCAAAGAAACAATTTTCTTTTCTTGGCGAGTTACTTTACATTCTATTAATTGCCTTCTTTCTCGCGATAGGTATACTTGAAAGGGACTTGGGATCGTTGAACATTTTGTATATTTTCCGTCTAAAAATGTTCATGCAAGAAATGCAAAAATTGGGCTAAAAACCATAGGGAAGCGTTATATCAAAACAATAGGTTAACTTATTTTTTTTTGGAGTTGTCTTTAAGTTAAGTTATATCAATATTGCAATAGAGTTTAGGCAAAAAGGGTCGAAAGACAATATTTTAAGTTGAGACGAAGAAAACAAAAATAGTAAGCAAGTAAATGAGCAGGAGGCTACAAAGTATAATAAGCAAGTCGCCAGGAGTAAAAGCAATTGGAAGGCAATCTTCTAAAACATATTCTAATTACGGAACTGTTGAACTTGAGAAGACCTTCAAATGGATGATTCCGAAGTTTAATTAGAAAATGCCAATAATAGTACGAACGAATGGTAGTGGTTATTAAATGTTTCAGTAAGTTTTTCGAGTGTGTTTATGCATTTAATAACCTCCAAATTTATACGTACCAAATTTCGCCGCAATAATAGTTGGATGCTAGCAGTTTCACAATGAAGCAACATTTAAAGGAGCATCTTGTTGGATGACACATTACTTCAAGTCCAACATTTCTACAGATTCTCATAGTCACCGATAATCGAAACTATCTTTTCTTTTAGATGGCTTGCGTTATGATATCGATAATGACGGCAATAGTTTACACCGTCCGAGAGCTTGACATGTTTAAATCGGCTTACCCATAACGGCGTTTGTTCTACTTTATTTTCCCTTTTACGCCATCTTCCACTTAGCCCCTCTGATTCGTATTACATCTACCTCGAATAGCTACATCGTTCCTTTGTTATATACATACGTCGATCGTCTTAGAAAATTACTTCTACCATTTAAAAAGCCGTTAAGAGGTCGTTAAGAGATTCTTGTTTTACTAAACAAGCCTTATACTTACTTTAACTTACTGACAGAAAAATTATGAAATTCCGAACTCAGCCACAAGTTACTTAACCAAGAAATTTTGAAAATGACAGGCATTGAGATCAAAATCAGGATATTTTAAGATCTAATAGACACCAAAAAGCTACATTAAGGGGCCATGAACCGTAAGTGATGCACCTGAATATGGCCAGAGAGGTGCTTCAATTCTTGTCCTGGAAATGATAGAAATTATTATAGCAAAATTTAATCTTTAAGCCCAGATAATTTGGATAAAGCTCTAACTCGGCCTTGTGCAAATCTCCTCTGCGCTCGCAATAATTGAACGAAAACTCGTCTATTGTCCTGAAAATCAAATTCAACGGAAAATAATGACAGAAAGACCCATTTACAAACAGAAAAAAACCCAAAAAAAAAACGTGAAATTACAAAACGAGGAACGTTCCGCCTACACAGCCGACTAAACTGACAAAAGGCGATTCAATTTGAAAATTTACAATTTTCCGCATCGCTCAATTGTGCGTTGCCGAAAGCAGCGTCGGAAGCGGCAAATGCACACATTATCCACATGGCTGGTCACAAAACCGCCTCCGTCCCGTCATGTACCCTCTCGCATGCAAAAACAATTGTACATGGCATAGAATAATGTAAATGCATATCGCCTCCATCAACGGGTTATTCAGCTTCAGGATATGACAAAAGGAAGCCACTCGTTGTAGAGGATCCTTTAATTACATACTTTTTTTCACTCCCAATTTTTTTGTTTCAACCTTTTACTTTACTTGATTCATGTGCCTGGCGTCTCTTCTGTTCCATTGTGTGCCCATTCGGTCTTCGTTTCAGCAGTCATTGCCACATTGCGCATCCTTTGCCTTGAAGTTTCATTTCAATAATGATTTCTTTCGTTTTGTAAAGGGTTGTTTGCCCCCTTTCGAGTGGGGCGACGAACGGGGGTGGTGTGGTGGATGTGAGTTGTGGGTCCTTTCGGGCTTTATGCCACTGGAGCACATCAGTAATAAGAAATAGATATGCTCGTGCCATCGCCAGCCCAAGGTTATGGTTGCCAAGTGGAAATGATTTTTGAAAAGTACTTATGATGTACCGCAAGGTAGAGATATTGGACCCATTCTGTTCACCACCATGTTAAGTGCCACAAGTCTTAGTATTTATTCATCTGCTTTGCTTGTGAAATAAATGCTTAAACAGCATATAGTCCTTCAGTTGCTCATTTCCCCTTAAGCTTGGCAACTCTACTTCCATTTCCAAAATAAGGGTAAGGATTCGCCCGCACACATGGCATTGCAGCGCAAAAAGACAACTCAATCCGTAGCTTCTTGTAGCATGGCTGGCAGCAACAGAATAGGTGTGCACTGAAACGTAAATAACAAGGACTAGTCCCTTTTTTGCAGCGTGCTCCTCCTTCCCGTTCCTTTGTTTTCCCTTCACATTTTCCACAGATAATATTTCACACTATTTTAATTACATGTCATCTAGGACGGGGCAAAGCTCTGAAATTGCTTTTTTCTCGCGCACTGTTACTATTCAAGACCAGGACGAAGACCAACACCCGTGTGCGAACCTGATGCCACCGACTAAGACTTGGCCACAGGAATAAAAACCGGAATCCCATAATAGAATAGAATGCAAACAAAAAGAAAATATGAAAACAGGATGACTGAGAAAATAGAAAAGAGAAAGAAAATGCAGGATGCAAAGGGTAACATAATGGCACCCATACCTCGCAGGGTCGGATTCATCCAAACCGGCGAGGACTGAGCGTGGTGAGGAAAAATGTTCATAATTTTTAGTATCCTTGAGAGAAGGATGATAGAGATGAGTACGAGGCGCACATTGCCATTTTATTTTTTCTTTTTGTTTTCTGTTTGCCTCCATCTGCGGTAATTGTGGCAACAGTGGGTGCTTCACGCATTCAAATACCGGGGCTTATGGAAGCTATTAAATGTTTGTGTGGTGAAAGGAATGCCACTTGGGATTTCATCCTGTTTGTTTCTTTTATTTCTGTACTTTCCGTATCCTGCTCAACTGCTGTACTGTTTGGTGTTTGCCGTTGGGTCGTTAATGAAATTTAAGCATTTAGGTTTTACGAGATGTTCACGTAAGACGGTATTAAGAATTAGTCGGTGCAGGGGTGGCCAAGGAATAGTTGGATGAGGTGGGATACGAGAGTATGTTACGAGACAGATGTTGTTCTCTGACAGGGATTTGTTAGGTTGTGGCTTAGTGATAGTCAGAGGGACGAAGGATTAGCTTATCATGCTGTAGAAGTGGGAGTTTTAGAAAAGTTTTGAGCTTTTCATTTAGGCTTGAAGGCAAGTAACTAGAGGTGATAGCGCGTAATAGGTACCGCTTACCCATTCTTTCATCTATGAAGGATTCTGAGAGTATATTACCCTGAACAGATACGCTTGCAGTAAGACTATCATAGGAGTGGTATGGTATTGTTCTTGGAGGGGCTAACGATCTGGCTTTAAGGTAAAGGGATTACTCATTACTACCGTGGAATAAAATCAAAAGTTAAAGGCAGGTATAAACCTTGAATATGGATACTTATTCTACTGACAATCATATGGTTTTCACCACAGCCGCACTGAAATGAGGAAATAGTGAACGAAAGGCATCGATCGAGATCGAGAAATGCTTGGGTTAGAGAATGTGGTTTGACATCAGTTTTGTCAAATTGCATATCTTTCTGGCTACGACACAGGTGAAACTAGCGCTGCAGGCAGATACACCCTGAACAACATCAACAATAATGATGCTCAACGTTATATATGTAGATCGACCGCTAGTAAGCATCATAAAGGGTTACAAGTTCTTAAGAAGGAAAAACGGAACCCATTTTGAAACACAGAAGTTAATACTCCAACTCTGGTTTTGACCCACAAGAGACTAATCAAATATCCAATAATTGCACTCTAGGGAAACCGCGAAACTAGCACTCCGATTTGGATCCTCATTTGGTCCTCACGATATTCCCAACCATTCGTTATCATTCAGAATCTAGACTCGGCTTCTTACCGAGTAGTAACTGACTAGGTACTGTCAACGCGATAGTATTAATAAGACGTCTTAGGCGCCACTACGGACAGAACTCCCGGATGGGTCAAAACCCAGAAGGGACAGAGTAGTATCGCTTGGCCGACACAACTAATGAGTCCGCGGGTATCACAATAACAAATTTATGTGACGGGCCTGGACCCGGTGAACATACCGTAACCCAGCATGTCGATCGTCGACCCCAGTGAAGCTCAGTGACAAGGATTAATAATTTGAGAGATATTTAAGTACAGAGCCCCGAGCCTCGACGAGCCACACCGCTGGCCCGGTCAGTTACCCAGTGGTGATCGACCAAGTCCGCAAATGGACGATGAAATACAATAATGGCAAGGAGCCAATCGCATTGCTGGAAAGGGCGGAAGAGTTCGCGGAAAAGTAAGGGCTCTCCCTGGACCACATACCCCGAACCATGCTTGAATTTCTGACCGAGGACTGGATATGATAAAAAATCATGTGATCTACATAGTCGATTTTCATGGCGGACTCCCCGCAGTTCTTCCTCCCCAGTGGATACCTTGAAGACCTGGAAGACAACATCCAGTGGAGAAGGCAGCGTCCTACAGAATCCTTGAAAGAATATGATCTGTTCACGCAGACCATCACGCGACAGGCGGGTTACGCTGCGGAATAGCTAAATTATCTACTGTACATCCAGGGAATTTCCAGACGCTATTGAACTGATGAGCATGGACGATTTCGAGAGAGTCCAATGAGAATGCGACCCTCCAGCGAGACCCGCATGACACCGAATCCCTAGTCGCAAACCTAACAGCATCCCGTAGTCGCAAACATAAAGGCCCCAATCAATCCACAGCATGCCCGAGATATAACCAAGAGGATCACACACAACCCGGATGCCGGAATCCTCAGATCCTCCTCTGCTAGGATTGAGGACGATGGGGACGACGAACCATCGAATGCTGTTGACCACAGACGAGAAAAAGACAAAGGCGACACTCGAATCGCGTTACCGTATGGCCCGAACCAGCATAACTAACCCGCAAAAATGAAAGCCTCTGTCCCTAAAGGCCAATCGCCTAAGCGCTGTCGTCCACTTAGGTCAACAATAAGCGACAACGATCCTTGACACTGGGGCCACGAGGAGCTTTGTGAATCAAGCTGCCGCAATGGATATCACCAAGGAGGGGACAGATACGGGACACTAGGGAAACTTTAATGTAGTATTTGAAAGTGCGTGTCCTATACGTTCTTCTTCCTTTTTCTTAGATGGCATTACAGCTCATGGGGAGCCAGAGCCAAGCTTCTCTCATTCACTTATGTTGTATGCGATTTGCTTTTCACACAAGTGAACGGGACCTCTACGTTACAAAAGAAAAAGGGCCGATCAGGGTAATTTTTAACATCCACTACAAGCATGAGTCCTAGCAATCTTATAAGGAATGAAACCAAATATACACTCAACTTAAAGTGGTTATTCCGATCAGCGAAGAATGGTGTTTAGCTTTCCAAAATCTCGAACTTCAGATTTTCCCATATAACTCCTCTTATCCCATATTTCAGAAACTTAAAATTCTCAGATAAAAAAATCCTGTCCAAGGGATATTTCGCCTGGAGCTTCTGACTCTCTTTCCGGGGTACATGATTACACATGGGCGATTCTTTGAACAAATTAAAATAATTATTATTAAGGACGAGAACTCCTGGCCATGTGCAGCTTCTCTTCAAACGAGCTCCCACCTCAGAGTGACTGCCTGTAGCTGCTAACTCCTCAGTTAAGATTGGAAGAAGAGGCGGCAAATCAGCCAAGGGTTTTCGCACCATCAGCCTGTCATGTTTTTTACTTAAAGCATCCTCCTCACTCCTCAACTATCTTAGTTCTTCTTGGGTGTACACCTGGACCACAGACTGCGACTTAAACATAATCCCAAAACTACCGGATTGATGCGGTTTCATCCCAAGACCAGGAGGAGGAAATTCATTTCCAACTGAAACGCCTAAATTCAAACATTTGCCCATATGTCTTAACCAAATAAACCAGATGTAGATTATGCACAGATATGCTAGTGACATTGCAAGCTTAAGGGCATAGTTGCCAAGTAAAAATGATTTTTCAAAAGTATTCATTTATGATGTACCACAGGATGGAGTTATTGGGTCCCTTATGTTCTTGGAAATTAAGTCAATGTTTTAACTCGACTAGCTAAAATCGGGGCAGGATAAAAGACAAGTAAGTGGCACAATATTAAGACGTATTTTAATATTGTACCACCCTTTCGAGAGCATACTCCAAACCTTACTAAATCGGACTTCAATGACTTTTTATAAAAAATTCTCTGCAAGGACATTCAATTGAGTCCCACTTTAATACCATTCATTTGCAAAACTGCAATTAACTGAAGTCCTCATGGACATACATTTAGCCCAATCCAATGACAGATACAGATGGATTCGTGCACTAACCTCATAACAATCTCGTTCACATTCAAATCCATTTTATGGTTACGAATAGTACAATTATCACCACTATCATCATCACTGCGCATCCCCCATCTACTAACATCATCATCGTTCCAACCAAAGTCACGTAATGTCCTTTCGCATCCCAACTGATTACATGTCACCATGTCCTGTCGTCCAAACGAGACTTCTACCCCAATACGAGCACTATCCACATCTGGCAACAGGACTGTGGTGCAACAAAAAGGATACCAATGCTCGTTAGCATCTCTGCCGCCCCAATGGGAATATTTTGTTAAGTTCATCTTTTCAATTAAGCCAGATCCCGAACTATCAGTACAAAAACTATGAAACAACCAGGACAGCAGTCCCTACCCCCCATAATGGGTCCCAGATTCTCGTGCTGCGGTTGAATAGAGGGAAACGGAATCCCCCAACCGATCATAACCGTCTCAGATTCTCGTAAATCATGTGCGCCCAGTCGATAAGTACACCCAAGAGCAAAAGTTAATTTCGAAAATTCCATCGGTTTTGTGGCAATATACAAGGACGCGCCTCAGTGATTTATGGCATCTGACTTCCTGTAGATAGAACATCAGCCATCATTAGAGGGAATGTCGAGTGCGTACATGTGTTTGTGTATGAGTGCCTAGCCTGGGTATTCCTGATGCAGATAGATGCCAAGGACGATTCTCCAGAAACTGCCACATCCACAGAAAAGCCAAAGACATTCGTCTCAAGAGAGATTCAAATGCACGGGAAATAAAAATGTCCATTCATGCATCACGAGGGCTTTATCGCTCTCATGAAACGCTCACGTTTGAGTGCACGAGTGTACGAGGATGTGATGTGTGTCGTCCTGAAAATTGTTTTCACAATCCAACGGCCAATGTTAAAAGAAAGACACATGACGTTGTCCCGACTGATTTATGATGATGACACTGGCTTGTATTTAAGTAGACCCTTGGGGGGAGGGACGGGGTAAGAGGAAGGACTACACATAACTTCCACGAATAAAGCCTACAGGAAACAAGTATGACTACTTTTGTTAAGCCCTAGAACGATGGCTCGTGGGCTCTTAGGTCCCATAGAAACGCCATGAAACGGTGTCAACATCCAGCGTATAATTGAAATCCTAATCTCAATTCGTCTTTTTCCCATCGTCAATCGAATTCGCCGCTCTAATCTAAGAGCACGCATTTAGTGCTCCATTAATGGTGCTTTTATAGCTTCATCTAAACGGACATGGGGACTGGCAACTAGCGCCAACGGAACGGCGGCAACTGAGGCACCGAAATTGAATGTGCTGCGGACATAATACCTTCAATTTGATTTATTTGCTGGAAAATTTGCACATCAGCTCGGTCGATGCGTATCTATCGAGTGCAACGACGCAAAGGATTAAAATTTAATTGGAATCTATGGTACACGAGGGGATACGCATCGCCAGCCATTCGGCCGTATACAGAAGACTGAGATAGAGAAGGGTGCACGAGAGAGACAATGATTGTGCTAGTATCTATGGTTGTGGGGTACAATTAGCGTGGTGTATGACTAGATAAACCTCTAGTACATTAGTCTCATTAATGCAAAGTAGGTGCTAGTTGATGGTGGCAGCTGGATTGAGTGATAAAATGTAAGCTTAAGTGGGGAATAGAACCGAGTAATGGTATTAGCGCTTAGACCTGTTAATGAGGGTAGATTATCTGAGCTACATAAGCTTGGAGGTGCAAGACTGGACTGAGTGCAGGCGTATTGAATCAGATTGATTTTTATAAAAGTTAAAGTTTCTTTGTTACATGTTAAAGTTAAGAAGAATTTACAAAATTCCGCTTCGACTCCGGATTTGACATCCATGTTTCAGTCATATACGTCAAAGCTTAGACGTGTATCGCTTAAAAATCGTATTACGACCACATTGTGGTCCACATAATCGTCCATCTGAGCGTACTATAGGCAAATTTGAAGAGTCTGGCTCTGTTACAAATGTTTAAAGACCCCTCTGTTACATCTACAGCCTCACATGTCGATTGAGTGCCCGAACATCAGCGTTTGGATCCATAAAAAGTCACTGTGGGGTATATCCTCGAATCGAAGATATACATATATGTACATAGGTAGATGTGGAAGATATATATGCCAAAATTGAGGGATTTGTCACCTTGGACTATGCAAATTATCGTATTTACATATGCACACAACCAGCAAATTCTTGACGGTTTGACAAGGAATGTTGCTCAATTAGCTATAACTCGATATGTATCAAAAATTAACTAAAATTGCAGGAACTCCTGTGAAGGACATTCCATCTATTAAAATATATTAAAATAAAAAAAATGTTCAAAAGCCCTGAATCATAAATATCTTTTATTTATTTTTTACATTCGGAGCCATAAATTGGATGAACCTCTACGGATAATAATAACTATTGCAACTTTAACAATTAAAATACACAACCCTTTTGAGCACACCTACTTCATCTCACCTCCTCTCTTCACGGTTTTTTCGATTTCAAATAATCCGTTTCAAAGGATTTCACAATGACAAGTTGCTAGATTTTATGTCTTTCCTAACTGCCTCCTGGAAATCAGATCCTTCCGCTTCAATTTATGATTGAAAAAGAAATCAGTTCATTGCCAAAGGAAGGTAAAAAAAAAAAAAAAAAGTCACTGAGCAATAAATAAGTTTAACGGTATTGTATGCCATAAAACGAAAAGAGCTACAAAAAGCAGGACGAAGAAAGGCAACGAAACTTACAATCCCGCCAGCCTGAAAACTTTTTTCGGTTTTGCAGTTTTCCTACTTTTCACCGTTTTTTTTTTTTTACTTTATATTGTTTTCGTTAATTCCCGTTGTAAGGAAAAGTTCTCCTTCCTTCTTAATTTAACACAAACAAACTAAGCACAGTAAATGAAAGTTTATTCTTCTCCTTTATTTTTCTGTTCTACTTTCTTGATTAAAAGAAGAGAAAAACGAAGGAACAGAAAGAACGAAAAAAAAAAACTAGGAAAGAATAAGAATTCGGGGATGTGGAGGGAATGATAAGGAAACCCAAATACGAGGGAGGCAATAGGAAAGGGAAGGAGATAGAAAGGCGATAAAAATTTTCACGCAGCAAGTCCACTTTTCAAATTACTGGAAAACCATCAATTTTGGAGATTCTAGGATGTTTGCATCGCCAACCCCTCGCCGGCGGGCATAATTACAATTAGTCGATGGGTCGATGGGTGAAGCTGCCCATCCACCCATCTCGTCTCGTCTCCCTCCACATTTACACTAATTCGATTTGGTTCGAGATTAAATTTTGAAATTAGTCGGTTTATGAATCGGGAACGCTTTAAGTAGTACTTTGCCTTAATTAGTCCAGCTGAAGGGAAGTTTTTCGCTACTCTACTCCCCAGGTAGCGGGTGAATCGATTGCTATACATCCATGTTATGTGGTCTTAGTGCCCGTTCTGAATAGCAAATTTCCTACAATCCGAGGAGCAATCAGATACATGCAACCCCTGCTGCTGTAATTGACCAAAAAATCCGATTAATTGTATGGATATGTGCAGGAAGGACGAAAAAAACGTGAGGAACAAAAACAAACCAACAGACCATTAGTAGGAGTACTCGTATATCGCTCATGTGTGCAGACCATTTCGATGTAGACAAAGAAAGCGGTAGCCTCAACGATTTTGCAAGCAATTTCCTCTAATTGAGTTCTCTTCAGCTACATTTCTAACGTCCTTGTCCCTACGTGTACCGTATTAAAGAGGTGCTTGTATGGCATGGTTTTTCTGCTGATAAGGGTGATCCATACCATTCGACCGACAATATCTGTTGCAGTGGAATGTGGACGGGTGTGAAGCAAAAAAAACAGAAAAACAAAAACAAAAGGAAAAAGCAATTTATTGTCTTCATTAGCCTTTGCCAACCCTGTAATCAAGCTCGATTTAGACTAAACAAGATTGCAAGTATTTCCCGTATCTCGTATAGCAACTCACGCCAACCTTATCGATTACGACCGCCATGTACGTGTTGGGGGTGAAATCCCTTTCTTTAGGAGAAAACAACCAGTCAACTGGACGCACATAGTCCCTTCATGAATGTAAATGTTTTCATTCGTAATTTGTCGTAAAGTGGCTAACCCACTAGGATGCAGCGACGATTGTCTGTCGACTGACAATACAAATGCCTGATGAGAAGAACCAAAAAAAGATATAAAAGCCAAGAAGGTATCCATAAATTATGCAAATCCTGCGTCACTTAGATCTTGTGCTCGTTCTGCGGGGACTATCTGTTTATCATTGTATCTGTATAATAAACAAGAGGTTTCCCAGAATGCGCGTACAGCCCAAGACAACCTCACAACGGATAGCTTGTATTCCACCTCCAGGGAGTTGATATTAGCTAAGGCCTGGAGGGCATCTGCTTATCCGGTTTCCTTCCTATTTAATTAAAGATTTATATTCAGTTTCAACCGGGAGGCAAGATAATTTGATAACAAAACGTTTGTTCCCAAAATAATCCTAGAACCGAAACAATACAACCATCGAAATGGAAATAGCAGTATTCGGACAAGAAATTATTGCGGTCATGGTCAAGTTGCATTTCTACTTGTATCTTCGCATTTGCTTATCGCTTACCACAATTGCATTCGCATTTAGAAGCGTTGTAATGCGATAGTTTATGGTTTATGGCCAGCCCGGCTTCATCGCATCCATGGGGCTCATGTTTGCCAAGCACGTATGAATGTCGAATAAATAGAATTTTGGCCGATGTGGGAACAGTCTCGGCTATTGTGTCTTGTTATTTATTGCTGGAGTGTTAGAGACACACTAAAGGTTAAAGTCAGATTCTAACCTTGCCTGACCGGTAGTTTGTTGTTTTTTGGGATTGTAATTATTTGACTTACACCCCGATGGTGGTAGTGCAAATAGCAGGCCTAATTGGCGATTGTTAAGGATGATGGCTGAGGTTTGTTTGTAAATTTAAGTTTTGGTAGAATCACGGTAGATGGATTTATCGTACGTTGGTTGAAAGTGTTGTATTTTTAATCCGCTTATTTCGAAAGGGACTCATATCTAATGTCTTACTTAAGCTATTTATCCAATATCGAGGACACATTTTGACGATGTAAATATCTTAAGCTTACTTTGCTCAAGTTAGACAACCCAGGAATATACACATTTGGAATATCATTTTTTAAGTCACGGTCGGTAATTATCAAGACGTGGTGGTCGTCACGTTGACATGATTATTTATGTTAACGCATTGCCGGTGCGGGTGCGGCATAATTTTTCATCATGTAACCTCAAATCAAATTTGGGGGTGGTCATGGTGCAATAGTAATCATCACCGACTATTGAGCGAAAGGTCTGTAGTACAACTGTGTCGCTACCCAAGAACAATTCCTATACGGAAAAACTGTGCAACAACATCACTTGTAAATTAGAGGTGATCAAAAAATGCTGAAGAAGGCATATAACAATATACTCTGTGTGTGCATTTCCAATATAACACCTTAATGATATGGAAACAACCAACGCGACAAATTCAGTCGAATCTCTCGAATTATATTTATGACAACCACTCCCATAGAGAAAGAAAAATCAACGTCAAATGTAATTCAAAAAATTATATATTAAATAAGTCCGTCAATGTCATATATTTGTTAATCCGTTGATCTGATGTTGTCAACCAATTCGAAAATAGTCAAAGCATTTTAATCGTTAATTTATCTAATCTTCAAATTTCAAACTTAATTTCCCTAACATTGGAAATTCAACGCGTTTTTCGCTTTTAGTTTCAGTTTAAACAGGTTTAACCAGAACTCTCAACTTCACCACCTTCCTCAAGTGTATAAGTTATTAATGGTCAGGAAGTTGAAGACGTTTTTATAAATATCAATAAATCGATGCTTATGAATACATCTTAAGTGGTTCTTACGGAGAGTCCATATTGAGTCACTTTTTCGTGCATATCCCGCTAATGACACGTATAACGTTGTCTTCCAAGGCTATAATTGACACTGGCTTACCAGCGTAGGCAACTGATTTGATAAAACACAGAATAAAGGCGACAAATCGCACGATCTAGCCGGCAATTCACCGGTCCGAGAAGAGGGATAAAAAACAAGATTTTACTCTGTAGTCACTCGAGTATGTGGCTTGATGTCCAATAGGTTGAAAGTGGTGCGAAATTTGGTCACTATGCCTTGAAGTACTTGCTAAATAGGTCGCTCATGACGATCGTAAAATGGTCGAGGTGCGCAAAGAACATTTTTCCCAGAGTATGAATTTTGATGATAAAATTCAATAATTTGTAAGCATTGTTGGAATATAAATCTTTCAAAAATAAAATGGCAATATCAACTAAGTATGTTCAACTTTATAACATGTCACAAATCATGCATAAGCTGTTAAAAAACCAAATAGCAAAAAACTCAGCCTTTAAAAGTCTCTAGTCTCAGCTCTTTCAAAAGTCGGGCCTAGATGTCGATATCAGTAATGAATATTTTATTAATGTTACTCTTTTTTCTTATGTTATTCGACATTTGTGAGGAAAAGACATGTCCAATATATCGAGGAATAGTTACATGCTAGAGCAATATATTTTTACAAAATTATTCAAACTTATAATGAAAATTTGTTGAACAACCTTCAACATCGATATCCCGTAGTTCTGAGGCACAGGGCATCCATCGACTGTTTAGCGTATTTAAGAAAATTCTCGGAAAATTTCAGAAACTACGTCCAAAAAATCTTCTGTTTGGTGTGTTTTTTGTTCTGGAGAAATGATTGATCAATAATTCTTCATCAGGGCGCCATGATCAAAACGACTCATCCACCGTACGTTGACAGTGGTCATGAGCTTCTTCGTTTTAGTACCGCAATGGCGGACTGAAATCCCGCCGATTAGTTGTGGCTGTTGGGTGAAAAGCATTCCAGCGGTGGCTCGTAAGTTATTTTAGGTATAGCTTGGCGAACTTTTGGAGGCTGGGGGCGTCATCATGCTTAGATGAACCTGAGAACTGACTGAGGTCTGTTAGCCTCAGTGAAATACCACTTGCTTGAACAATGACCCCAAGCACAAGTTGACGACAAGCTGGGTTTCAAAAAATAAGATTAAAGTATTGCAGGGCCAACGAAATCTCCATACCTTAACCCCATAAAAATACTTCTAGAAGATCGTAAAAAAATAATTAGATATCAAATATTTAAGCGAAAAGACGACCTTTATTCTGAACTTCAGCGACCGTGGAATAAGCTAGTGATCTTTATCAAAAAGCTCATTGCTTCTATGCCTAGGGTATATGCAGTCGATATTAAAAATGTAGGTTGTGCAATAATATATCAGCAATTTCTTGCTTCAATAAAATGGAGTGTCTTCAAGTTGCAAATGTTTTGCACAGCACCACCTATAAATCATAAGGGCCTACTGTTTATCTTCGACTCCGAACAGTGAATTATGAAAATTTTCCAGACAACTACACTAAAGGCGAATTTGTTAGTACCTCGCTGAGAAGAAAAACCACGAAATACGATATCAATCACTTGGCTGTTGCGGCATTTTAAACATGTGTCATCGCAGTAAGAAGCAAACACAAACCGCTGAGGCACGGTGTCCTCGGTATTGGTTTCCCAAAAAGTTTTAGTGCCCACCAAATTCAAAAATATTTAATGTCTGATTTCGAGTCAAGTTTTTAACCGGAATCTACCTTCAGACATGATGTTATGCAATTTGTGCTTTATAGAAACCATGCACACTTGAGACTGTTGCTTTCAATATACAAATCAATTTTGAATTAGGAAGTATTTATAGTCCGATTATTTGCAGGCGCTAAAGTTAGTTCCCCAAATATCAACGTATAAAATAGGCGAACCTTTGTAATAAATTTACCCAATTTATTGAAGTTGCTCTCAATGAAAACACCAAACTTTTTTATACAAACAATCGCCCTAGAGTGGGGCAGTTCTGCTTCGCATAAATTATTAAATAAACACAACACCAGACGAGCTCACAACACAATGTAAACTAATTTTTCGCATAGAACAGATGAAATGAATACCCTCGCACTCACATCCTTCATGCATAGAAGTTCAAACAATTAAAAATTCATTTACTTCGAACGGTTGGATTCGTACTCGCCCAACCGTCGAGGGATTTCGTTGTAGCACCCATGGCCATGAGGTGTTTAAGCATGCCTCGGAGCCAGGATCATATGGATTTAGCAGATCCATTCCCAGAAAACTATTTTCACAAAAGCGAAACTCTAAAAAACTAAATTCACACCCCGATAGTTTTTGTTTTCGTTCTTTTGTTTAGTTAAAATTTTAAAGGGCTCATCCCAAAAATGAACAAAAAGTAGGTTTGGCTAAGCTTCTTGTGTTTCTTTTGGATGCAATTACCCGTTCATACAGTGAGGCACTAATTGTTAATGTTAAAGCTTAACGGAATACAAATTGCATAGAAAATCGATTCTCGGTATTACGGGGAGAGATGACTTTAAGAGGGTTTCATCCCTGGCAATGTATTTACGCGTATTAAATATAGTGGAGGACCTTTCAAAATAGGTTTATGATGGCTTCAAATCAAAATCGACACGCTTCATACTAAGAAAATATCACTTTTCCAACTTGCATGCATGACTTAGCTTTGAAAACTATTCATACTTTCCCCACACCTTACCGCCACCTTACTGTCCTTCAAAACCCATCAACGAATATATCGAAACGAACAAAAGTCTCTTTCGAGCACGCTCAAAAAACTCTTCAGAATCAATAATGCGTCGAAAGTCCATAATTGTTGACAACTTCCTCTCAACCCACACAATTACCATTGCCATCGTCAGCATCATCATCATCATCATCATCATCGACAACATGCGCAACAAAGACCATTTGCAAGTTGCAATCGGTTCAATACGCAAAGCACTCAATTCCTCATCCATCTCAACGAGACAACAGCACACCCCGGTCTCCGTATTCACCCCCGAAACCTGACTTTCAATTCTGAAACAATGACGGAAACGTAACCAAGTGCACACCATCAATTGTTGGACGTCGGATAGAAAGATAGAAAGACTCCTAATAGATTACGTCACACAAAATGAAACTAAGCACGGATATCTCTGCGTCAGGATAAGGGCAACGCAGCTAGTCAATTCCTCTCCCTCCTTTTCGATATCAAGCCGGAGACAATAAACGACGTACAAATCACTTAGATTTACGACTTACCGTGAGCAACTCGCCTTCCGACAACACCAAGCACCAAGCACACTCCACACCGAGCACTAAGGATAGGTGAATGGATAGCCGTCAAATACAACTCTCCACCAAAGACCGACTTTCAATTGAATGCCCTTAGTGCGCCAAGTAAGATACCCATACAATAGTTTCGAGGTTATGCATTGAAGTAATTGCTCATTGCGAATGGATTTATGTGGGAGATCCATGTCCCGCCATTATTGTCACCAAATCCACGAAGGACCAATCAAAAATGGAAAACAAAATACTTTACGAGGCAATAAATTACACCCGGGAGTAAAGTGGATACCAGCAGCCCGCAAAACGTTGCCAATTCCTACCGATTAACCAATTTAAATTCAAACTTGTACGAGTAACACCAGCACGTAGCTCGATCAGGCAGCCGCTGGCACTTCCGCTATGCCAAGCGAGAGCCTGGGCAAAAACCACAGACCACAGCGGACACGTGACTGGGATTATTCGACGTGAATTCATAATTTTATCGCCAATTTACCCCATTCCGCTTGCTCATCCAACCCTTGTTGAGACGGGAAGTAAATTAATCCCGGAATAAGCGGCTTTCTACTGACCTGGTTTGTATATAGATGAATACCAAACGCAGTGTATTGCGTTTGAGATGGAATGAGGCGTACTAATTGCTCCGATGGTTATGTGCCACGAAATGTGCCTCCAGCTGAGTAGACAACCTTTAAACAGTCGTTCCGTCCTTAAGGGGGTTGATGGTTTCTTCTTTTTTGTTTTTTGTGAATATGCCACGTCGCCACACAGGAGCACTGGGTAGTAACAAGGAACAATAAATGACTAAATTGTGATCGCTCAATTTAATGATACTGTCGTTTGCAACCTCTCGTGATGTCAGACAACACGTCCACGTTCACATCATCCATCGGACATCCAGCCAACTCGTTCACAATTATTACTGGGAACCTTTTCCTTTTTACGTTTTTGTTCCCTTCTTGTTCCGGATGCGCCACAAGAGTCTCCTCAGTGTGTTTGGCAATCACATTGGGAAACTACCACCCGCGGCGAGTTTCTTCAACGGATGGTTGTTGTCGTTATTGCAAACGTTACAACACGACCGCTGGAGCACTGTGTCAGCTTTAATCACATTCATAACCATAACAATAATAATTTTTGGAAAAAGTTTTTATTTTATTTATTTTTTCATTATGGCACCCCCGACTTCGTCGATTTACACTTTTACTTTTCCCCTGTACTTATTGCGCTCCTGCAATGCGGTGGACTGTGTTCCGTAGCGGATAAATTAGAATTAAGTTATATTTGGCCGAAGGAGCGAGGACAAGAGAGCCATGTTTTCAAATAACGCGTGCGGATGTTAATTTCCGAACAGTTTGTTTTAATGACTGCCCAGTTGGATAAGATTGTGGCTTTTCATTCCGTATACGATGTGCTGTATTTATGACTTGATGCTATGGAACTGTTTAGTGTTGTTAATCAGAGCTTGGACTTTTTTATGGTCACACTAATTTTTGGAGAAATTTTAGAAGAGTCACATTTTATGTTTATGGGTTTATGGAGACTGTTAACAGCTTGTTGGGTCAAGAAGCACGAGTTGCAATTTCTCATTAAATCTTCGAGAACGAGTTTGGAGAAATTATGGCGACTTCAGTAATTTCTGAGTAGCGTAATTAATAATTGTTGGTGCTTGGATTTTCTGAGTACATCCGTGTCGCAGTCTACAAACAAATGAAATGGGTAGAAGGCAATTCACTAAAAAAATGTCATCTACTGAAATTCGCAGTATTTTTATGAAATGTGGTTATTTTAGTGTGAAATTACATAAAATTTCAGTCATACGTTCATGATTCTTTTGCAGAATTTCCTTCACTACATTTTCGTATTATTTCGGCAGTATTGTCGATACCGCTGATGTCCGGTGTATAAACGAGAATCCGCCGTTTGAAAATAGATGGCGCTAGTAGTATATGCTGTTCAGAAATATCAGATCAGAAACATCACATGGTTAGCTTGTGCATTTGTCAACAATTTTTTTATCATTCTATTTGTGAACTTTCATTGACGTGGTATATGAGGTTTGATCAAAAAATAAGGTGACTTTTAATTTTTTCTCGAAAAATTTTTATTTATTGATCAATATCTATTTTCTAACCTTTAAAATAATCCCTTACAGATATAATACATTTCCCGTCGAATCACTTCTGATATTCAATTTTTCGATCTCAATAAACGTGGCAAATCTCCGCCCTTTCTGTCCGAAATGATTACTGTGGCACGATTACTGTATTGTTTTTGGCCAAGGTATTTGCCCACAGGCAACGATGGGTGAGCAAGTGCATTATCCTGATGCAAGGCCATGGTTTTCCTCTCCAACAAATTCTGATATCTCCATCGTATTGTTTCACGCAAACGGCACATAATTCCAAGGTAATATTCCTTATTGAGTCTACAACCTTACGATTGTATCTTGAGCTTATGATAAACCATGCCGTTGTATAGCTCATTTTTTTTTGTAAGTTTTAAATAAATTTTTATTTCCCAATTTTTTTATATTTATTCTTCCCTAGGTATTGCAGTTTTTTTAATGCCTAAAACGTGCTTAATTCTAGTCTTAACTAATCTAAAAATCTTACTTTAAAACAAATATAAGAACTTAAACTCTTGTCTTCCGACTAATATATTTAAACTTACGATTTGCCTTGTGTTTACTTAAACAATTTTGTTTTATTTAAAAAAAACTAACATAAGCAATAAACAAAAACAGAAGCCATTTAGCCATTGTAGCCATTGTATTCTAACAAAACATTGAGCAAAACGTCTTGGTCGTTCCCATTGGGATGGTTAGGCTTTTGTTTCGAAGTTATAACTATATGACCAGTGATGACCCTCTTAACAAATCTGGATCGTCATTCATGCCTTTAAATAGCTACTAAGCGATGCTTATGGGCCGATGCTTTTGGTCAAAATTTAGCAACTGGAACTAACTTCGCTGACACACGTTTCATGCATAAAATATCTGAAAAAAAAATCATGTCATGAGCCAACCAATATGCGATAGTGATTCGACGATTCTCCATAGTGGTTTTGAGTCGTTGTTGAAATACTGGAGCGTCCAGGGCGGGCCTCTACATTAACATCTTTCCGGCCTTATTGGTGGAATTTGATTAAAGGTTGGTGGTAAAATAAATTTGTTGGGATAATTATAAGCCGAGTGTCGGATAAGTATGTGATGTTCTTGAGAGTCTGGATAAATCCATTTTCTCAAACAGATTTCATCGTAGTTAACAAAGTTACTCGTACTATGAGGGAAAGGAGAAGGCTCACGTTCTTTAAAGGAAATAACAATCTATTGTAGGCCAACACTTCTCCAAAGAGTTAAAGTCAAAGTGGTCTATACTATATACTCAAAGTCGGTTACATGGATTTCATTTCATCTGTCGTCTATTTGTTTATTTTTTAATACTATCCATCTCCTACATTATAGGTTTCCAGCTTCCGTTGTCTTAAAACGGCGTAATAGGGCTATCGGATTTTCTTCAGATAAAATTTACATACCAATATTGGAAGAAAGGATTGTGGTAGTTACTTCGCAAAACAAAAATAAAGGCAATTACTCAGCTTCTTTTAAGGTCATCCAATTCTAGTTTCCTAAATATTATTCAATAAAAAACACACAAGTTTCAACATTACGTAATTTATATTTATGTCTTTTGAATACAAGGCATTGTCCTTTTATTATGAAGTATTTTGCCATCTTTTAGTAGTTGATTCCTTCGAGGTTATTTTCAACGATTTTCCAATCGTTTCTGCGGTTAAAACGAATCTAAAGCTTCTAGGTTGCAAGTTTGTTGGCATGTACGTTACTCTTAAGAGTACTTTTTGCTATCTAAAATCTCTAGGCTCTAGCTGTTTATTTTAATTTAATTGTTATTCCCGTAGTACAACTGAACGGCTTTAATAAGGTGGGCGGCAGCTAAGAGACCTATTACATAAGTGCGCTTTTCTGAGATTGCAGATTTTCTGATTTAAAGTATTGTCAATTTAGGAAACTGTTTAGATCTGCTATTGCTTACTGTTGCTAAAAATAGCTTGTAAATCATAACGAGGCTTGTTACTGGTTTTATCAGACTAAAAGAATAAGAAAGCCTTTCACAGTTATCTTATGTGTTGTTCATCAATATGGCTTTCATTCTTTCAAATTCTTGTGTCGTTTGCGCCAATCCTATTGTGTAGAATTGGAATGCTGTCAAAAAGAACACAGGATACAAGGCCGCCATCATCCAGTTGTTGCATGATCTCCAGAGCAGTTTTGGCTTCTATGGATTAGAAATAGCTAAACCATCAACTCTGCAGGTAATGGGATCAATTTGCAAACATGCACTGATAAACTTGGGTTCTAGTTGAAGATAGATTTGAGTGCATGTATTAGCCTTACCACTAGCATGTTGGTTGGGTTCATCTGCGATCAATATGAATAAATGTAAATACAAAAGATAACAAAAGGAAAAGTAAAAAAGTTTTTTTTTACCTTTTCTGTTGAAAGCTTTTTATCTAAGGGGTATTTTGAAGTTTGATAACTTAAGCCTTGATTGAGTCGTTTATAAATTGGAATTTAACTGAACATTTTAAAACCAATTCACGCTACGCATGCATACCAAGATTATTTGAGACCATGGCATATGCCGCGATCTACTAATTAAAGCCACTATTAAGGCGAATTAAAAAAACTCTTTTATACCCCCCAAACCTACTAACTTATCACATGACAATATGAGTCCCCCAAGGTCCTTTTCATTTCAATTGTTTCCGCTTTTATCTTGAAAAGAGTTTTCAAAACAAAAACAAACTTGATGGAATCCCATGCTAATCCGCTCCTGGCTCAAAACGACTTAACTTCGAAAGCCCAGCATAACAGCCATTCACTTGCCGATGTTTTGAATATCCGACTTTCTGTTATCCTTCCCCATGGGCCTTGTGGATTAAAAGTCCCCAAACACAATACATGTACGACGAAATTCAAAAACCGACGTCCGCCTCTTCCATTGCCACTGTTACCCACGCTCAATCGCAGCGAAATTTTAACGCGCGCATCAAGAACCACTGTCGTCGGCGGTAACTGTGGCTACGACTCGTGACTAGCGCAAATCTTTTTTAATGACAAAACTTTTGCTTATTCATTGTGATTATCCGAAATTTTGAACTTGCCACCACCTTCCACTTAATTCGGGAGGAAGGGCTATATAGAACGTCGTAGTATATATTTAGACCACGAGGTCCTTTGTTTCGCCGATGTTTCGGCATTGCCGATCCCAATGCACAGCGGAACGGCAGAAATGGAAATATATTAAGAAAGTTTAACTTGACAAGCCCGGGTATGTACTACTACGAAGGACTAAATAGATACAGTAGTAAGCCACAGGAGCAGGAGTGTTGGGAGTGGAAGGAACAATTCGACTTGAAATTCACTTGACAAAGTTAAACGTGATTTTTTAATGCCGGGTCACGATTTCATTAAAATGTTTCCGCTGATTCGTCGCAGCACATTTTCATGCTTTACTGCTTCTTCCTTCTCTCCTTGTGCAATGAAGGGTATGCAGTGGATAGTGGATAGCGGATAGTTGGCGGTGAATGGTGAAAGGCGAGTTGCGGAATGTTGACAAAGCTTGATGTTGCATTTGCATAAATTGAAAATAATATGAAGCGTTACGGAATCCTTGTCGTCACTGCTGCCATCATCGTCGTTGTAGTGAGATTTCCCATGCAACAAGAAATAAATCCAGTAATGAGGTCGTTCTAGGAAACATGCAGCTGTGCGAAAGGGAACCGCGCCGGCTCATGTCCATGAACGACTGCGGAGTGAGGTAGAACAATGAAAGGATAAGAACTGATTAAAGGGCTGCCAGTTGATAATTCATAATGTACTATAGATAAGCTCCATCCAAAGGAATGTAAGGGGCTTGCGCGATGCCATTTAAGGATTTAAAGTATTTAGGAAGAATCATCGGTGGGCAATTAAGCACTAAACATTTCAACTCGCTACGATGTCGGGTTGAGCTCTCGGCCGTATGAAAAAGGAGAACGAAAAATCTATTCACGAAACAACAAGGTTGCATAACTTCCCCTCGAAATGATTCAACGCCGCGTCGCGTCTCCCCAAATCTAGTCCATCGAACTATCTTTGGAAGGTGAATCCACTGCTCACCATTTTCGAAACCACCTCTCATCGGAAAAGCGAACAATTTCTATTTTTACCCAAAATACCGTATCTTCTCCTTCGAATCATCGAATCACATGATTCCATTTCCTTCATTCTTGACTACGTCGCCCTGCGTTTCGTTCTAATTTCGAATATCCATTCGGAATTTTTCGCTCCATAAGCTACTTCGCGTAGTAACTGCCACCCCCCCGCAGGGCATCTGCTGTATCCAGCTCTTCTTTTCCATATTCCCGAAACCACATGCAATGGGAATGAAATTAAATTAGTCGAATGAAAAAAAATTATGAAAAATCCAAATCCGTATCCGCCCATGTAACATGATCCACACAGATGTCCGCTATCCGCTTCGAGTGCGGCAGTATGCGTATGTGTCTGTGTACTCGATTCGGAATCTTACCTCCCCAGCGGACGGGCGGCTGATTTTTCCTTTTTTTTTTGAATACACAAACGGATAGGCGTAGATAAGAAATACTCGGATAACGAGTGAGAAACGCATGCGCGCGAAAATTCAAATCACCACCGCGAGTTATTTTCGTCACAAATTTGAAGCATTGCCAACACCAATTGAATTGTGCCGCACTCCGATCCGGACGGAGCGGCTCGTTTGGACGGCAGATTATTCATTGTATCCAAAATAAAAAATTAGAATCGTATCAGCTACAGGCCGCATGAATGATGGAATATACTACACTTACACTCACATTCGCACTTGCACTTTGTATCTTTTTTACGATTTTTGTTTTTTAGTGAAGATATGCCACAATCCGCTCCATACTTCTTTACATTCCATATGATGATTTAATTACTATTGAATGCAAGGAAGCATGGAACTTTCATAGGCCTCTGTTGGTTCGTCGCTGTCAAGTGCACTCACTTACTAACTAACTCACTCGAATACTTCCACCTCGACGATCGTGTTTCACCATTTTCAACAGAAAACGTTTCACTAAAAATGAAAAATGAAAATCTAGAATGCGGCAGGTAAATCCCTTCAGGACGCTCGTTTAATGTTTACGTTCCAGGCGCCTACAGATAACACCGCGTGACGGAAGCAAGAGTAATATCTCTATCTATTTACATGATGTCACCCGTGGGTACCTTTTTTGCTTATTCTCTCTGTTAAGTTGAAGTCATTATTTACTGTGCATGGGCACCCGTCTATGTGGGTATGAGGGAAGTTCACTGTTCTCTTTAGGGAGCACATGATAAGACTGCGATACATCATATGAATTGTGTGACACTTATATGCCACTGCCATACTCTGCCTGACTCATTCACTCGCTGACTTAGCGCCTTCCGTCCATCCCTTTCTGGTTGTAGAATAAAAACATAACCTCATACATGTGGTTCTCATTCCCTGTGTGTCAGGTCAGGTCAGCGGCTTTAAAAAAAAAAGAACAAAAATCAGACCAAACAGAAACTCCTGAAAATTCAGCACGTTTTTTTAAAAAGCTAAAAGGACCATAAGGATACGCGTCACGGTTGGTGTAAATTATAAATTCAACAAAACATCGAGGTAACAACAATGCACACCACATACGACACACACATGGTACCGCCTAGGGAGCATGGACTAAAAATGGTGCACAAAATATCATACAACATTCGAGTAACAAAAGGACACTCTTGGAAATATTTTTCCGGTGTTACGGGAGTGTGGAGTATGTCTGTTTGTCATGTGGTAGCAATATGTCCATTTGTTTGTTTGGCGGGTAGAGCAATTTGAATTCTGCATGTTGTAACACATTCACTTGGATGCAATTTCACTTTATGATGGCTCATTCAGGGGACTTCGTGCGGTAGTAAATTCGAGAGACATTTTTTTAAACTCTTCCTTGTTGGGCAGGGAGGAGCAAGTGTGAAATTTTTCCTTAAGGGCGACTTTTTATTCCTGGGCACGCTTAAGGTGATAAGCCACATGAGGTAGTCATCGATGTGATTATTTTTTCGTGGACTCTTTTTACATTAAAATTTAACTTAAATCCTTAAGAATCCATAATTATTTTTCAGGAATTGACTACCACAAGCCTAACATTTTATAACACTGTCGTTCAGAATAACGTATTTTTAATAACATTAATGTTTTTAAAATTATCAAAAAATATTTTTGAAACTATTTGAAACCATCCAAATTGAACTTAATAATCTTTATCTCAATTAAACATTTAATTAAAAATATTTATCACTTTTTGAGAGTTTTAAATTTAAGAAAAAAATATTTATGAGGCTATTTTGGCACTTTAACCTAATTTTTTTCATTTTTAAATTACAGATGAAGCAGGGATATATGAATGTATTCAGCTCCATAAATTATTGTTAGCCCCCAACTAGAACAAATGGACTTCGGGCAGTATTTTTAATAAATAAAATTATTTTTTCATGTACAAAATGTTATTAGAAAACTAAAAAAATAATTTTCTTGTTTTTCAATCAACTCTAAATAATTTATTTTTTGAGATAATACTTTCCTAAATCATCTAAAGAAAGAGAAGTTTTCAAGGGATTCGTGGACCCTTACGAAACTCAGGCCAATCCGGAGCTTCAAATAAAAAGTCAACTTACTATAAAGAATGCATGGAATTAAGCCCGAGTCTTAACCTAAGAAGGAAGCCCTAAAAATGTAGAAAATCATTTGGTGTTTCAACAATATAGCAATTTTTGAAAAATTATTCTAAAACAAATTGTCTCTTTAAGCAGTCCGCCTCTGCTTTGAAGAAATTGTAGATATATGCCCATGCATGGAGCTCCGGCTGGTATACATACACATGCATTTATGTACCTAATTTCAGCCAA
This sequence comes from Merodon equestris, assembly GCA_958301585.1. NCBI lineage: Eukaryota > Metazoa > Arthropoda > Insecta > Diptera > Syrphidae > Merodon > Merodon equestris. The sequence goes on along the minus strand of OY284416.1, from coordinate 16,428,699 downwards.
CTGGCTCGATGCCAAAGTACAAATTTCGCAAAACTTCTATTTAAAAATGAGTTTAATTAAACTCCTTCCTGTGAATATCAATTTTCTAGAAGGTGTGCATTGGGATTATAGTCGATTTTTTTTAAAAATGCTCAACAACTACTCAATTTATGAATTTCAACTTAAAAAAAAAAAAAAAAAAACTTGAGTAACTTGATCTAGCCGATACTTGTATTCCAAAAAAAGATATTTTTAGCAAATTGAAAACTCAGTTTTATATATAGTCTTAGCCTTGTGAGTTTGTCTTTCGAAAGTCCTGGCTCTTCTAAAACTGGTGTTCTCTAGTGACATATGATACATCAATCAAACACATTTTCACAGTATCGAATGACAGGTGCCCACGAAACAAAAAAAAATCGAAACAGATTCTAACACTGTTATGTAACGCGTCTTGACGTTTGATCTAGTAAGTCCTCAAGTCAATTGAAGTAGCTAACAACTTTCTAATAAAAAAGTATAAAAATATATTCATATTATGTTCATAGTTAAACTGTACCTCGTCCACGGATCTGCCTTTTTTCTGACATGTCTGCTATCATTTGAATAAGCACTAAAAATACTAAATATTTTAACCACCATTTTCTTTAAACAATTTTGTTTTTTAAAAATCAATTTTTTTTTTAGTTTCCCATGAACTCCAACTGGAGTCCTAAGATCCTGGTTCTGGCCAGTGTACAAAAAAAACAACTTTTGAGACAAAAATTGATCTTCACTGATCGGCTTCTAAACAAGTAATGCACTAAAGGATGCAAAATTTCTCTGTTTAGTTTCTACCACACGTCAATTGGATGATATTGTATCTGTGTGTTGGATTTTCAATTTTCCTGAGATTTTTCCTTTCTTTTCTCCTTTTTGGTTTTGTCTTCTTGGATTTTTTTCTATTTCTTTCTTTAGTTTTTGATATATTTTTTTTCTTCTATTTTTCACCAAATTGGATTTTAACTTTTAGTTTTATTTTTATCTATTAAATCGGTTGAAGAAGATTTTTGAAAAAAAAAGAAGTGATTTTTCTGTAAAAATGAACGAGAAGACTACCGACGACTATCGCCGAGTGAATTACCCGATGCCGAACACCGAAAGCCGAAGAATGCCACTGCTGCGAGTAGCAAAAGATACTTTCGAGGTTTTCCTAATATCTCATCGGAGATGATCGCCGCGGTTTTTTTTTTTTTTTTTGTTTTATTCTTAGTTTTAATTTTTTTTTTTTTTAGACTTTTCGTTCGGTTTTATGTTCTTTTTATTTTCATTTTGTTTTTGAAAAATATCTTCTCTGACTAATTCTTAGAGTAGGGAAAGGAACGATGAGATGAGATGCCGGTTCTTTAGTCTGTGCTAGTGGTGGTGGCGGCTGTAAGGGGTCTAAAAATGGCCACGAGATTTCATTCGTTGTCTTTGAGTTGGTAAAGTTTTTCCTTTCAGTTGGGTTTTTTTTTCTTTTTTTCAAACGTCTCGCATTCGACGGATACATATTGTAAAAATAAATATTTCGCTTTTTTTATTATCTACAGATAGATAGGCAAGAATGTTAGGCTCTGTATGTGTAAGGATAAGTTGGTGGAATACAATGATGCTGAATGTATTTTTGGTGGCAGATATACAGCTCCCTGGCATTTGTCCGATGATGTTCGAATGCGATTTGCATGTAAGGCACACATTTGCGGAAAACTTAGTCTTGCTCTCTTCTTGAAGAGCATTACATGTCGTAATTTGTACTTGAAAAGGTTTATCAGCAGGAGGTTGTATGCAGGCTCATTTTCTTTCATAAGCATCATTTGACGGGAATGATCAGCTAGGGATTGCATTATTGTAGAACTAGCAAGCTCATCGTGTAGGTAGACATAATGGTTCAATGTGATCCCTTGTTTGATATATGTATGTGCAGAGTTCAATGATATCGAAGATGTCAATGTGGATACTTGTACATAAATTGATCTCTACACTCAGTATGTATGAATTGATTTTGCAGTCAAATAATTTGATATAAGAAGCTTTAACTATTTTGAAATATTTCGAACAAAACTGAACTGTGATTTGGTTACATGGAGCTTGGATTTCAAGAAAATGTTAAATCTAGCCCTCCGCTATGCGATGAGAAACGATTTGACATGTGAATTGCCTTTCAAACCGCATATAAAATGTGTTCAAAATATAACAAGAATTTTTCTGATTTCTGACAAGAATTTAATTATTCATATACAGCAATATTACTCCATTTAAAATATTGTAGTTTCTGTTAGACATTATGCGCTAACTACAAAACGCTTTCTTTGGAATGATATCTTAAAAAAAAATTAAATAGAACCATTTTGGCGAATTTGGGACTGGGACACCACAAAATTGTTGACAATATAAGGTGAGCTGGTACATTATCGTGCCTCTGCAGCCGTGTACTGTTTCGCTAAAACTCATGACACTCAACGCATTTACCACACTCCTTCCGATACAGAATGCCTCTACTAAGGCGGCTGAATCTTAGTTGCGATGTCGTAACCCCATGTTTTACCGTAACTCTTTACAGTCCACTCTTCAATGTTTAGTGGTTCGGTAATCAGCCAACGTTCGTACGTCAAAGTAACGCAAGATCGGTCGAGAAAAGAGCCGTAATCCGTGAAAGTGTACAGCAAAACCCGAGGTAATCGTTTCCTCGTCATATAAAGGGTCCGCTATCTAACGTTTTTTTTTTCAAGTAGTGCTTATTTCGTGAATGGTAACACTTAGCTCATGTCTGATTTGACAGATAATTAGTTTTGTTCTTCCGCTGAACGAATATGGTTGTGTATACACTGGAACAACGCTGGGAAATATTGCGACATTACTTTGAAAATCATGGTAATGTTGCAGAATGTGAAAAAATGAAAAAATCATCTTTTCAGATGAAGCTCATTTTGATCTTGGCGGGTATGTAAACAAGCAAAATTGTCGCATTTGGGGCACAGAAAACCCGCACGCATACATTGAAAAGCCGGTGCACTCAAAACGAGCCACTGTTTGGTGCGGATTTTGGTCCAGAGGCATAATTGGGCCATTTTTCTTCGAAAATGAGCAAGGAGTGGCCGTTACAGTCAATGGCGATCGTTATCGGGCCATGTTGAACGAATTTTTGTTCACAAAAATTGAAGAGGAGGATTTCAACAGGACGGCGCTACGTGCCACACAGCCGAAGCTACACTCGATGTTTTGCGCCCTGTTTTTGAAGATCGCATTATCAGCCGCAGAGCTGATGTCGTTTGGCCACCTCGGAGCTGCGATTTGACACCGTTGGACTATTATTTGTGGGGTGCCGTCAAAGATAAGTGTTATGCCGACAAGCCAGGGACAATTGACGCTTTAAAGGACAATATTCGTGAAGCCATTGGTGAAATACAGCTGCACACAATCGATAATGTGCTTAAAAATTGGACCGATCGTGTAGGCTACTGCATGGCCAGCCGAGGCAGCCATTTGAATGAAATTATTTTCCGTAATTAACCGGAAGGATTGTACTTTCAAATAAAAAAAGAAATTTGAGAAAATATTCAGTAGGTTTTTTTATAGCATTTTCAAAAAAAAAAAAGTTATTTGGCGGACCCTATACAAGAACCCGGCCTTTCGCAGACTTCAACTTGGCGAATTTTTGGTTGGAACGAGGCGCATTGTTGGATGAATGGCTGTGTTAACAAGCAAAATTGCAGTATATATACACCAACCGACACAAGGTTCACCAGGTATATCCTCAAAAAGTTAACGTCTAGTTTGAATTTTAGACTGGCGTCAGTGGTCCTTACTTTTTCGAAAACGACGCTGCAGAACGATGATAACCAATTTCTTGTAACCCAAATTGAACCATATGGATCAGCAGAACGGCGCTACGTGCCATACGGCGGACGCCACGATTGACATTTTGCATGAAAGATTTGAGGGTAAGGTTCTCTCTCGCAGAGATGACGACCACCAAGGTTATGCGATCTGAACCTGTTAGACTTATTTTTTTTTGTGTGGTTTGCTGAAGTCTCAGGTCTATCTGAATTAATCACAATAGACCGATGCCCTTAAGGGGAACATAACACAGTCATTGAGAATTGGATTGCGGGGATCCGAAGCCGAGGCGGGTATTTGAACAATGTTGTACTTCATACGTAATGGCATATACGGGCCTTATAAATGAAAAAAAAAGAACTGTGTTGATACCCTTCACACAGCTTGTTTTATAACATTTCAATATCTACCCGCCATTATTGAAAATTCCTTTATGTTTCATATCCAACTCATTCTAGAAAATTTCATAACATATTCTGTGATGCTCTTTCAGCTTAGTTTTTCATTTTTTTCACCGGTTACTGATATGCTAAGAGGTTCACAGGAGTCAGAAAGTTTTATGCCAATCATCGGTGCATAGCACGATCACCAAAGTGATGCTGCACTTTACTCCATTTTATGACGAAATTGAATGATCCCAGTAAATAATTACCGATCGCACCAGTTCCCATATAACTTTTGCGAGAGCTGTTAGAGACTAAAACTAACTTGGTGATCTTTTAATTTTCGCAGATATATTGAAAATTCCTTCGATTCGGATCAATGCAAGTCACGAAATTATATAATTCCTGAACTTTAACTGCCACCTCCAAAATTATAACCCACAGCCATGTGTTATTAGTTGTTTTTTAAAATAATTTAAAGAATTCATTCAATTCTCCATTTTCGAATAGAATTTTACGTACGTTTTTGTAAGCTCTTTTAACGTTGCTAAAAAAGAACTAGCAGACTTATTTAGTCAGACCCTAATCACCCCACTGAAGCTGTATAAGTATTTCGGATTAGAGGTGGCCAAGATCGCAATTCAGCTCTCTATAAAAGTTATTGACAAAGGATTTAACGTCTCCTATAAAGCCTTGAGTAGGGAGCGCCGTGGCGCAGTGGGTAGTGTGTCGGCCGCTGACGCAAGATGAGCGAGTTCGGATCCCGATAATACCAACGCCATCGAATGATTATTTCGCGGCGTCCCTCCTCGGCGGGGTACTGGCAAAACCCCCCGTTGTATACTTGCCATGAAAAAGCTTCTCGGCTCTCGCCGTTCGGAATCGGCATTAAGCTTTAGGTTCCGTTCACTTATGTATGTGAAAAAACAAATCGCACACAACATAAGTGAGTAAAAAGTAGCTTGGCTCTGGCTCCACATGAGTTCCAACGCCATCTAAGGTGTCTGTCTGGCAGTACAATGGACCAGTATTTGTGTCTGAGTGCTCCAACAGATAGCAGAAGCCTCCACAAAAAAAAAAAAAAAAAAAGCCTTGAGTATGTCTGCATGCTATACCACCGAATTCATCGAATAAAACATAACAATGGAACACCATTAAGTTCAAGGTAGTTATTGGTTTATTTTTAGGATCCTGCCATTCGAATAAAAACCAAAATTATTCCATCCACTCCATATCGCTCCAGTATTGTTTAACTACGAAAACAAAAGCAAATAAACACATCAATAATTTAATCAAATTACGCCATACCCCTTAAAAATAAAACAAACTCGACAGACGAACAAAACAGTCTAGAAAAAAATGTCTGTAGGATGTAGCCGAAAACAATCGTATCTATCTATGTACTCCGTCCAATCCAATTTGGTTAATGAACGTATATTCTAACGGATACATGCAAATGTCGGTGGGAAAAAAGCAATATATTTACTATTTTGAAAGATGTTTTCCTCGGCCGACGTTGTTTTTCTCTGCATTTTTTTCTAATTTATTAATAAACTATTGGATTTAATTTCAGGTTGTAATGACTACGATGGGAGCGGTACATAGAAAAGGATTGCATGTGTGGGCATGGGTCTGTGAAATCGTAGCTGAATGCGGGGGTGTTCTGTTTGCAAAAATAATATTGAGGAATGCGATGTAGAAGGAAAGTATTTAAATCATATGTCAGATGGACCAAGTACGTTGAGGTATGATTTAATGAGAGGCTACTTCGGACCGAAAGCAGAGCAGTCTGGAATCGTTCATTTAAGTAGAATTAAAAAAGAATTTGAGTAGAGAGCTTTAATTCTAAAGCTACATATATGACTACTAATGTATAATGGCAACTGTCTTTTTCTTCGTAAAGACGATTTTTTTATATCTTTGATGACTGAATTGAGATCTATAAATCGCGTAAACATTTTATATAACGTAATTTTCCTAATTTCTAGAACACCACAGCTTTTGAAAAATAAAAGAACTACTAACCTGAAATGTGACATAATTTTTTTTAGGTAAGAAGACTTTTTGGAAGCTTTGAGCTTTTGTGGTAAAATTTAACTTTATATTCTGTTATGCCAATCATTGCTAGCCAGGTTTAGTCATGATTAAACACTTTTGTTTTTTTAATTTTAGATGTCAACTTGCAATTATATTTGCATATACCTTCTTCTTCGATCTTCTATACTTCTTTGTCGATCCAAATAGTCTTTGAGTAGTGGCCTGCAAAAATAAGTTTCAACAAATATAGAATGCTCAAGTTGGTGGACTGGAAGAATGAATAAAACCTATTTGTTAAAGCCTAGGAAGGGGAATGTAGACATCTGCATTACTGATTTAGGATATAACAAAATCTGAACATATGGTAGAGCCTACTGGATTAGGGAATTTGTAATTTAGAATTTAGAAATAACTTTTACTCGTATATTTTTTTTACCTTTTCAAAAGCCGCGACAGCGTTTGGCACAATCGTTCATATTGGAGCATGGCTTCCGACTCCCTTCGTGATTTTTATCTGCCCTTAATTGACTCAAAACGCCGTCCTAGGAGTGGTAACAACCATATTATTTGTTAACCTTTGTCAATTATTGGTTCAATTTTTTTCAACAACGATGGCTCTATGGAATCTTGTTGTTTCACACATCTAACCGTTATATCTTTTAACCGGGGTTATATCTTTTAAAGGGAAGGACTTTATCAGAAATGATTTCCTTGCTTTCACTGCGACAATTTTAATGTCAAAAATAGTCCAATCACTTTAGAGTGAATTTCTTAAAGGGTCTAACAAGTCCACAATCGAGTGGATTTAGGCATTATTCGGAAGGTTGTCTTAAACTATTTGCAGAAAGATGGTCATAAGATAAGGCTCGATACGAGCACGAAAATAAAAAACCGCCCTTTTTTTCTAATTTTAAATTTTATTTCGAAAAAAATGATTACAACTTCATTGTTGAAGGTATTGTCCATAGTTAATAAAATTTTTATATATCTCTTTGGAAGAGTATCTATTATGCATCCAAAAAGTCCATATGTTATAAGGTAATCCACAAATCAGCCCAAGGGGTAGGTGAAGGAATTGACTGCTTCCAGTCTGGTTTTAACGACCTGGTCAATATGTGGCAGAGCATTGATTGCCACAAAATCGCCTTGTCGTGTCTTGGTTCATGTTTTGGCCATTTTTTTCTTCAATGCTTGGTTCAGAAGATAAGTGGCGCAGATATAACTTTTGGCTGGTTTCACTGGGTTGCTTAATACACGGCATGAACTTCGAACCATGGATGTTTAGCTTATCAGTCGATGTTGATATATGGGCGCAATATCCCCATAATTCCTTTCGTTTTGGATTAACTTAATGGATTCAGATCAATCGCAATACTATGCGGGAAAACCTATGCTCATGCGCACCATTCAATGCCTCTCCGCTTCAACTAGTGACACCCAATATCTTGCTTTTGGACTATTATTTCAAATGATGTAAAATGGCTTGTTGAGTTAAACCAGGTAAATCTGCAAATTCTTGTTTCTTTTGATATGGATCTTGATCTAGTAGGTCTCCGATCTGGGAAGCTCATTATTTTCCAAGTCGAAATTAAAACTTTTGTTGTGTTGAAACCATTTGCGACACGTTCTTTCACATAGAGAGGCCTCATCATAAACTCATATAATTCGACGCAAATTTTTCAAACTTCATACAATACTTCTTCAGTTTGTCTTGAATTCTGTTGAACAGTTGCCCAAGTTTACCTTGTGATGTTGACATCATTCTGACATATCTGAACAGCATATGTTGCTGGCGCCATCTATTGGTAAACGATGGTTCTCATTTACATGTCTGATAAAAGCTATGATGTTGGAAAACAACAAACTCAGTTTTTTTTTGAAACGAATCAAATTTCAAAGATCATAAGCGGTCATTCAAAGCCGGAATCTAAGCTTGTGATGTTGACAATGAGATTTTTCCGCATATCCCAACGGCTTGTTCCTTACTATGTTTCATGAATGAAATTCATAATTTACGCCAAACATTAAAAAAACGGCTGAATTGTCCACTAACAAAGGTTCGGTCCTTCATCATGACGAGAGCTGTAAATGCGAAAGCATAGTCTGACTGTCACCCTGGCTTCAACTGAAAATCAAAATGGAAATCATAAAGGTCATCTAGCAATGGTATCAACAGCTCATCATCAAAAGCATTGTCAATATCAATTAACTTATGAATATACCCTGGGAAACCTATTATCTAGCGTAATCCTTAATATAAAATAGGATCCTATAAAAGCCATTAGCATGTTTCAAGCTACTAGCAGAAGGGTAGAAAATGTACATAAGCTTACCCAGAAATTTGTGTAAAAAAACATTTTCGTTCCCTACCTTCAGTTGTTCTATTTTGAAATATAACTCAACTCGTTTTTTTTTTTTTAATAAATAAATAGCATAACATATGAGATATGGAACATTTGAGCACATTAAATCTTATATTCCCACCTTCCTCAGACGCTTCTGCCCTTAAGAGCATATGAGTATACCATCCTACCTGTTCGTACTTTTATTATACCCCACCAGCCAGTACGTTATGCTCCATTTCTGGCTGTGTTGCAAGCATAAACTGCAATTTAACTTTAATTTTAAATTTCATCATAAATATTCCCCAGCATTGTGTTTCTTCGTTGAACTAACCACCCATTTGCAGCTGCAACAACATCGATTTCCACCCCACCAACTACGCGCAGTTGGAGTAAGTTTTCACCCAAAATAAACCGCACGCCATAGCTGAGGATGTATGGACTTTAGGTGGAACAGATGAAGCACGGATAGAGTTGCATTACGAAGCTGGGTAATATTAAAGAGCAGAAATTATCCTTAAGAGAATACAAAGTTAAAAGCGACGAACGAACTATGGGAGAGACAAGTTTAGTACCTTTTATCTCCATGGTATGAGTATTACACACCGTCACCCCCGACCAGTGGGGATCGGACACACAGGCATGGTTCGTATCCACTAAAAGCTTTTTGATTATGAAAAATGCTTCAGACACATGTTTTAAATGAATCCATGAAAGAGCTAGAAGTGGTCATCCATCCGCCACTCCGCTCGCCCAACCTACCCCGCTTCACTGATGTTTAAATAAAGAGCTCTATCATCCCTATTCCCGCCTAGGAAATAGTTAATGGTCTGCAATTATGTTTTCGATTGAATAATAAATTGGATGCACTTGTTGGTAATGACCACCTCGAGTTGGATCTATTTTTGTAATTTTCGAAAACTTTTCGTTCTGCCGCATGATGCATCCGAAGGAGAGCGTGTGGGCGATGGTGATGTAAGGTAGTGAGCTGGTGAGCTGGTGAGCCCATGTATTTGCGATACGAGAAGATCCAAATTTGGATCTGATTCATTGCGGGGGTGGATGGAAAAGACCCCGCGACGCCAGGGTCGTTTACAGCGCACTCAAGTGTGCGAGAATCGAATGCCTTTGCATTTTCGATGTGGTGATTTTTCAACTGACAATAAGACGAAAGGACAAAAATCAGGAAATCAGAAGCATACTTCTACATTATTGAGAAACATAACACAATCTTGTTAACCATGGTGACGGAAAACTTCACAACAACTTCCTTTTGCAACATTCCACTTCCGGGCGCCCTTAAAGGTGTTACCAGAGTGTTCTCGAAGCACTTCAACCCAGATAGTGTCACACGCTATTGCAAATGTGCAGTGTGCTGTAACCGTAAGGAGCACCAGAAAAGTCAAGAGCAAAAGTTCCGAAACAAAAATCTCAAAGTATCTGTAGACATATATTCCGGTTCTTTTCAAAAGCGAACGAACCATCGTTGGTAAACAACAGAACCGAAAAGCAGCGGAAATAAATAAATTTCACGTCTTGAGGGTACAACTTTCACGAATAGAATGCTCGTACGTACCTCTCCGGTCCCGGCTGTCTCTGGTTTTCCTCTTCATCGGACTTAGGGCAAGCCCTTGCATCCTAAAAAATATTATACATCTCTATGCATGTGGTTCCGTCTACTATTTTCGAAAGAAAAACTTTTTTGGCAAAAGTTAACAGCGGTGCCGACGTGACTTCAACTTGTTTTCCTTTTTTGTTTTCCAAAAAACCTCGTTCTTCGTGACTTTAATAATAAAATCATCAATACGAGAGATGAATGGAAGTCAAAACACATTCCAAGGCCCCTTCGACTTCCTTAGTTTTTCGCAAAAGTTTAAATAAAAAAAATAAAAAAACAACTGAAATACAAATCCAACGTGTATACACGAGTAGAAAACCGTGTTTTCGTAGACCCTAGGAGAGATTGTTTCCTGAAGTTCATTGACGCCACGTCTCACACATGAAGTCACCCAGGACATATGCTGGCCTCTACGTGTGATCGTGTTTCCAACAATACAATTCTTCCATATCAAAATGTTCTATAAATGCTGTGTGTGTGTACGTACCTACTTAAAAACATTCGAGATGCCCAAGATGCAGCAGATACATAAATTATATCAATATGAGGACCAGCTCGGCAGAGGTACTTTCCAACACGTGGTGATTTGTTTTTTTAAATTACTGCCACATCGACATCGACTTAGCCTTTGAGGGAGGGCAATCACTGATGATTCCTGCTGTCGATGACGGCCTGTTCAGTTCAGTTCTTAAAAAATCATCTGAAGTGGGCAGGGATGCAAGTTCTATTTTGGGAAGCAGTTATATAATGCGAGACTAAGTGGAACATATGACCGACATTCGGTTATAAGTAATCATTTTCTTTTCTTTACGGGAAATTCGCATTGAAATTTGAGCATTAGGAGGAAATACAAATGGCGAATAAACGACCAGAGGCGGATAACATATGGGATTTTTGCAATCAAAAAGAGGTTGATTACCAAAAAAGAAGTTTTTGTTTACCAAACTTTATAGGATATTAACGTCCTGTCGAAGGGACTAATCTATGGCAGTTTTTTCGATCTCAGTCAAGGGTAATAGTTTAATGAAATGCTTCTGGCTTCTGAAAAACCAATTTTTGACTGTTTAACTGCCTCTAACATAGGCCCGATAAGATAGTAGATATTTCTGCTATCGCGTCTTCCAGTCTCCTAAATACGTTGAAATAACATTTATCACTTTCAGTAATGCGAATTTAAATTTATCTCTTTTTGCGGATTTAAGCCTACTTTTATTTCTTTGGTAAACCAAGCATTATGAGGACATGACATGGCGCTTTTATTGTTCAAAAGAGCTAAATAAGGCAAATACTTGCTTTATACATACGGCGTTTTTATTGAGTTGTAGTTACCTAGCCACCTTTAGCTACATTTATGGAACCATCGCACTCATATGATAAGGTCTGCTTAATAGCGATCTGTGGTTACTACATGTTGCATAGCTTTAAATTAATTTCACTCAATGATTTTCGAGGGTGATTAACGTGCAACGCTGAAATTCGCGGGCCTTATAAGAGCCACTGGAACCAAGGATTCGGTGAGTCACAACTGTCAATGGCGTCGTTAACGTTATCAATGAAGCAATTGCACAGGTAATTGGTAAACTTCGACATCGATACTCTTGATGTAACTCTGATTTCATTCAGGTACTCCTGAGAAATTTCCATTCGCCGCTATTTTCCTCCGAACTCCAACACTTTTGAAACAGGCTTTTCTCTAATAAATTTCTAAACAAATAAATAATCGCTGATCGTTGTGAACACATGAAACTTTTTTAAACCTTCACGCTTCAAGCACGTAACCTAGGTTAAAAATTGCTTCTGAACTTTTTATGTATTTCAACTTTAGGAAGCATGTAAAACCGATATACTGGAAGCCATGTCTGGTTTCAGTATCGTCATCAAATTATGCAACATTCGCGTCATATACTATTTTCAACACTATCCGTGAAAAACTTTTAAGTAAAGAGATCGGTTCACAATTCTTCGTCCAGTGTCCCTGTCATAATCATTACTGAATATGTTTCTTTAATGTTACGCAGTTCAGTGCCATATTTTCTAGATCCATTCTCATATAACGTTTTTCAAAATTGTTTTAGTTCCTAGATCACGAAGAGGAATGCGTTGCTCATATGCAGCTGATCGTAAGGTCGTTTTTGCCACTCAATACGTTCCCAGACAATTGAGCTCGTTCATATTCTCAAAGCCTTTATCAAGTTCAATCAGGTGCAAATCGGTTTTTTCTTCATTTGTTTATAAACATATTCGATTCAATATTTTTCTAAACTGTTTCCTCACTATCTCCCGGAAGGTCCAAATCGTCTGCGTAAGCTAGAGCGGGTGTGATTCCATTAAGGGGGATTCCAGTACCGGATTAAATAGAAGTGGTGGCGGGGCGTTTTCTTGTTTTAATTCTTGCGATAAGGCGTTTCTTACTTTAAGTCGTCCTTTGATTTCCTTTAGCCTTACTTGTATCAATTTCATCACCTTTTTCGGGGTTCCCAGTCTTATAACAACATGACAGATTTACGATCGACTGTCGAGTTTCTAAAATCTACGAATAGATGGACGGGTTGAGGAATTTCCATTTCTTTTCTAAAAGTTCAGGTGTAGTGACATCACTCAACGAACGGTTGCTCCTAAAGCTACACTGGAAGTTTCCGATTATTTCCATAGCCTGTGAAAATCGTCACTTTAAGATATTATTTGACAACATCTTGTTAACAACTTGATAGCAGGGATATTCCTGGGTTATTGTTGCATTGTGTTCGGTCACTCTTTTTAGGTACGGGATGATGACCGAGTTTCTTCATTCCTCGGGAACAGTTTCATTGTTCCATATGAGGAACCCATGTTACTTTTCTGTGAATTCCTCTCCAGCATATTTGATTGATTCCTATGGTATTAGGTCGATCCATGCGGCCTTATAATTCTTCAGTCGATGGATGGGAGTTTTAGCTGAATATCTGCTTTGTGGATAACATCATTTTTCAATTAAAGCATTTTACCGAAATATCGTTCCCCATGGACTGCACCCCTTTCGTCGTACGAAACAAGCTCCCCATTATCGCTGCGTATAAATCTTACATCTTTCCTGAACTTTTTCCTTTGTCATTGTAATTTGTAATTTTTTTATCCTGGAGACGACTGAGTTACTTTCGTAAGGTCTGATGCCTTGTACGCTTAAAATCTTAGAATATTAAGGATAGATAGATAGCTAGATACTTTATTTCATATAGCACAATTTTACATTTTACAATAATTACGCACAGCTTGCAAAGATATATGATAAATTACAAATCTTACTACTGAAAAAAATCGTTTTGTTTCTACGTGCTTTCTTTATTTATAGTCGTAATAATATCAGAGGAAAACTATTAACAAAAACCTCTATTTAAAAAAAAAAAAAAAAATTTGGCAATCCATTCGTCTGTATGCTTTGACGCCTACTGCGTTGATATAGTGTCTTCCAGCTATCAAAAAATGGTAAATTTATGTAGTATTGAAAACGCTTTCAGGTTTTATTATCAAAATAAATAAATTATTAATAAACGCGTGGGCACAAATATTGTCAGGAATTTTAGTCAAAAATTATAATAAATTTTCGACCCACAAATCGACAATTCGTCTCACTGTAAACAGTGAGGTTGTAAAGTGTTTTTCAATTGGCACGGGTAGATTTTGACGACCTGTGGCAGCCACGCTTTTTTGGTGACATCTGTTAAATCTATTGTTTATTATTAAGTTACTGATCCCAATCCAGCATGGCAAGTTATACGATGGAACAGCACATCCAAATGATAAAATGTTAGTGCAAACGTTGTGCAAGGGCACCCATTTTACGATAGACGTGGTGGCTCTTCACAGTCGACTCTTTAACGTTTGGCGGCCCAATTTCAGACGATCGGTGATCAATCAGCCAACATTCAAAGGAACGCAAGATTGGCCGAGACAGGCAGACTTCAATTTAACGAATTTTACGAGATTCAACTGACCCAGGAACCCAAAATTCATGACCATAGACAATGCCGTTTGTTTGCCGACTGTGCTTCGGAGCTACCTATTGATAGCATCTGTTTACGATACAGAATCTTTCGCAAAGCGTGAAAAACATGAAGGACGAACTATTAGAACTACACCATTTATTCAGCAAGTATAAGCGATCGTTGACGAAAACCTTCCGGCGTCAGTGGGTGCCATTTTAGGGAAGTTTCAAACGGCCTTATCCATCGATTTGTCCATGAAGGCATTTGCTATAAACTTTACGTTATGCGTAGAGGACAGTTTATGTCGGCACAAGCTCGGGAATAGCGAATTATCCGTGCAAAACGTCTCAAGCTCCCTAAAATTCTTAAAATGTTGTAGTTTTCCTCTGACGAAAAAAATGTTAATCAAAACCAAAAAACCAAATTGATAGCTGGCTACGTTTGTACAGAAGCTCCCCATGCCATCATGCTATGTACACGAAATTTACTACTGTCTAGTTGTGAGCAACGAGAACAGGTTATGCCGCCTCATTTCTTTCCTTAAAGACTTGGGATTAAAGCTGCCGCAAAACATTGTGAAACCATAGACAGACCATACATATTCCAGTAGGACTCCCGCTCCTTCACACAAAGCGATAGCAATACAGGATTGGATGTTGAGCGCGAGACCCGTAAACATCCGCATTTCTTCACTAAAGGATGCCATAACTGTCAGCATGGTCAAAATTAATAGAGAGGATTGATCCAGGTTATTGCCGCTAAAGGAGATTTTATTGAACAATACTCAATGGTAGTCATGTGCCAAAAGTGGTTCGCTAAATTTCGTTCAGGAGAAATAAATACTGAATTTGTTCCTCGTGCTGGTCAGCCAGCTACCAGGAATGGAGATCGAAGTGAGATTAAATATTGGCAAGTTAAGTGTTTCCGAACATTCAAACAAACTTCAAAGGATAAAAAGGTTCGTTTTGATTGCATTTCAACAGAGACTGGCTATAGAAAAGGAAGTCGATAATTTACTACAGACGAACAAGCGATTTAAACCTGCCTTAATCACATCAAAGGCCGGGTTATACCGAAGAGGGCTATGCTCTGCATTTGATAGCATTGGAAGAAAGTATAGTAAAAGTTACTACCAGGCAACGGAGCATTGAATTCGGAATAGTACTGTCTGCAGTTGGATCAATTGATTATAAAAATCGGCAAGAAGTATCCGGAATTAATTATAAGTCGGTTTCTTCAGACCTCATACAAGTTTGAAGACGACAAGTATGACTGAGATATTTTGCTTCATCCACCGTATTCCCCGACACTGCACCCATTGGACATTGGTATTCCTACATAGAACCCAGATCCTTAATACTTGAGGTAATGAATCGTTTTCAAAATTTGTACAGAATACATGTCCGACGATAAGGACTCTGTTTACGTACATACACCAGAGCGATTCGCAAAATTAATTTTGTTAATTTCTTTTTTGTTTATTCTTTCCCGAAATTAGTTTTTCAAAAATCATATACCGAATACGCCTTATAAGTCCGTTGAAGTTTACTTAAGTTCATCACGAAAAAATATCTGCAGCAGTTGTTATGGTATTTATAAGGGGAGGCGGCTTAGGCTTTTATTCTTCCCTCACATCCCTGATGTACGTGGCAAACATAACACTTGTTTCAAAAATGCAACAACTCCGAGTCCTTGTTTTTCAGTTTCCTGTTTTCTACAGTGAAACTTTTGCATCTCAACACAACATAACAACTACAACTTGGAAAACGGTACTCGTATCCCTTTTTTCTTACTTTTCAAAAATAAAATCCCACACAACATCGTTTTGCATTTTATCGACTTTGCAAAAAACGAACTTTACATGTTTTGCTAAAGAAAAACTTTTCGTTTTTGTTTTCGGGAAATATTCGAAAAAACATAAAGGAAATGCTAAGCGTCTGCTCGTATTTATGTGCAGCTAGTTTAAAGCAACAAGTTTTCCGCTCTCAGTATTAAAGAGTTCGAGAGCACTTTAATGAAACACGTTATTTCGTTCGTTTGAAAAGAATAAATATTCTGGACCACGTTCCAGTCGCCATTGCCGAGCCCACCTTAGGCCAAGGATCTGCACAAAAACGTGATTAAATTTCAAATAATCCTCACACTTCTACCGTCAGCAGTTTGCGTCAGTTGGCAGCCGGGCGGTAGGTGCTCGTAATCATAGCCGCCTGGTGAATTGAAACTGCTTACGCCACTAGATTAGTAGGGAAAAAAGAATAGAGTAAAGCCAGCCCGCATCCACTTTCCATAGGAAAGACATTATATGCCGGAGCATCCTCTCCTTGATTTCCTTGTTATAGTCCCTTTTTATGTATATAATGAGTCCTAGATGCTTCTTTTCTCTCCTTGTCTGTAGCTCTGTTGAGGGCAACAATGCTTCTTGCCCGCTGCCATTAAACTCGAGCAACCAAAACACCTTTTGCCTCTTTACGCCGTAGTCGAGGACTGTACTGTAGATGCTTGAGGTGGAGGTGGTACTTAATGCTTTCAACTCCTCGTCACACCACTTGGAATGGACCAATTCCCGACAATCATTTCGATAGACTCTCAACGCGAATTTCGACGAAAGATACCGGCAAGGACTTACCATTCGAAAGAAGGGAAAAAAGATGAAACCGATTGAGTGTACACTTATTGGTAAAAAGGATAAAACATATTTTCTTTTCTTTACGCTCCACGTTAGTGTTCCAATCCGGGTGCTATCCATGTACCACGAATCCATGGGGGTGCATAAATTCCATGGTGTTAAGGTAATCGAAAAAAAAACCGCCTTTTCCCGAGCAAGGATCTGGGCGCATGTTGCAGTAACTGGCCCGTATCCATTTGTGGATTGGGTGATACCATTGGTTCCACTTTTCAGCCACTACTGACTACCGCGTATCAGCGCGATAACCTGGATGTTACGAAACAGGAATGAGGTGTTGGCTACGGGTTGTTATGGTATAGGTGCACCCGGTTATGTTTGCCTTATGGTCCATTTACGGAAAGTGGCGATTATCTTGGCTTAAGAGAAAATTATTGCGAGCATAAAACCGAACCGCTACCAGGCGGTAGAGCGAAAGTAAATGAGACCGCTTAATGACGCCGTTATAATACATTTTTCACACGTTTCATCTTAGTCCAGCGACGAATCCACCTTGGGGATAGGAGCCTGAAAAGGGATTTAAGGCTGAATGCAACTGCATTCAATTGGGTTTCAGGAAATTCGAGAGAGTTTATCAAACATTCTTGAAACCGCTAACGACTTCATGTGCTATGTACGTGCGAAGGCAACAAACACAATGGCATGTCGCACCATCGCCAGAGAAGGAATTGAGCATGGAACAATATACTCGTAGTTTCTAAAGCGATCGAGAACGAGAACTAACCCGGCGAATAATCAACAAAACAACTGACAAGCCAAGAGCCAAAATGGGAGTGCAATAGCCTCGCCATGGGTCGTCTATATTTAGATGGACCAAGGGACGAGCGCTACTACGAGTACTTCTATTTCTCTACCCAGAAACTAACAAAAAAATTAATTTTCTATTTATCATGCAAAGCTAACGCCAGGCCGGTCTTGGGTATCTCTTCACTTCGGTATTCTGCTATGTCTTGGGCGTTCCGTTGGTTTTGGCTTTTCACAAATTTAGAAAATTTACAGAAATAAACGCGATGCGCCCAAAATTAATACCACGAATGTAATTACATCGCCATTGCTATGCTCCTGCTACCTCTACTGCTGGAGCTAGCAGCTAGCGTTGGTCTGTGAATTACTGTATCTACATCTTTTTATCTTGTTGGTGGAGTTGTTGGGTTGTTCAGGGATTCGGTTAGTCGTGATTGGTCAGAAATGAAAGCCAAATTTAGAAATTCTGTATCGAATGTCGGAAGTTGTTCGGTGCATTGCTTTTTTCGAATGGAAACGCGAGACAGTTGCCGGGGATAAATATCCCAGAGCTGCAGCTCACTTGGCTTTAAATGGATTCAAAAAATAGACAAAAAAAATTAATTGAAAAGTAAAAATGTCACTGCTGTTGCTGGGAGACAAGTTTTGAGATTTTTTGGATTTACTTAGTTGCGTGATGGTTGAGATGGTTTTAGAGAGAAATGTTTTATTTTAAGGTGGAGCCGTGCTGGGATGAACGTCGCTTCATCAGTAACATGCGACATGTTGTGTGTACAGTTTACATTATGTCTTACAACAATCTCTACTAGCTGAAGTCACGAAGTGATGTGAGCGAATGCTTGCGTTAGGGATCGGTACCTCCGTTGTGGTTCCGAAATTCCACCCATAAAATGACATTTGCGATCACACTTGCTTACTTTACTAACATTTGAGCACCCTCTTTATAACCAGATGCCATATCAATTAAACCATATGAAACATTCAGAGAGCTCAGTCCAAGAGGACATTCGAGTACAGTACTTTTCAATAAAGACATAACATTTTTTTTTTTAATACACACGCACTGTTTTTTTTTATTCTTTCAATGTTAAAACGTCAGTTAAGATCTTTATTTTTATTTGGTGAAAATTTTGATTGAGTTACTTTAAGAGATCATTAAAAATTACTACAGAGTTTTCGAGTCCGTGATTGCAACCTTTACAGCCAAATGTTTGTGTGCTATAGTGGATGAATTTAAGTCGACTTATTCACTACTAAATGTTCAATTGCAGTGAGATTATGCTCCATTCAAAGTGCCGAAGCCACAGCTTGAGCCAAAATGAGCCAAATTGCAGCAGAATTGAAAATCTCTAAGTCCACATTGTGCCAAGTTTTGGGTAAAGATCTTCGCCTACACCCATACAAGATCAAATAAGCACAATAACAGAACCCTCTTGATGATTTCAAGCGTCGAAACTTATACGATTAGGCTCTATAGAAGTTCGAAGAAAATGGTGAATTTCGTCGAAAATCTCCTTCAACGATGAAGCTCATTTGTAGCTTAACACACCAACATGTGGGTTGCATGCATAAAAAAATAACACGTTGTTTGCATTTGGAGGTGTGATTGGACCGTATTTTGTTGTTGAGACTAACATAACTCTTGCGACACTTTACGGATGTAAAACCTGGTGCCTGATTAAGAAGGTGGAAATTAGATTTAGGGTCTGTGAAAACAAGATCTCAAAAAGAATCGATGGTGAAAAACAGGACGAAGAAATAGGCGAATGGGTAAGACTACACAATCAAGAATTCAAGGAATAAAATCGGGAAGATTAAGGTGGGTAGAACAAGCAGAACGAATGGACAGTGGACAAGCGCTCTATAAATGCAAAACCTAGCAAAAAGATCCCAGGAAGGCCACGCGGTAGACGGGAGAGCAATATAAGGATGGACCTAGAAAAAATGGAACAGAACAGTGAAATATAGGAGGTACACACAGGTTGGAGATGGATTATCAACGAGCGTCGGAACTTTCGAGTTCCAAATGGCCGGTAATAATAATAAAAATAATAATAAAAATAATAATAAAAATAATAATAAAAATAATAATAAAAATAATAATAAAAATAATAATAAAAATAATAATAAAAATAATAATAAAAATAATCTTTCTGTTATGGTCAATGAAGTTCACTGTCATGACTTGTTGGAGACTATTCATGGCCAGAATTGGACGGACTTGGTATTGACGTAGTTCAAAGAAGATGTCATATGTCACTTAACAGGTTAAACAATTCTATACTACACCGGGCATACATTTTCAAGTTGTTGCCCATTCATTTCTTCAACAGTCGTTCACAGAATGGAAACTTCAACCCTCTAGCGTCAGTCAATATAACTCTACCTCAGTCTTCAAGAAAATACGTAACTTAAAGGCGGACTACTCTTCTGGTCCTGACTGCTCCATCATCTGCTCCTACCCCTCACGACCTTATTTCAAATTTCCATTTCACATTTCAAAGGACGAAGAATGAGTCCCAGTTTCGCCCCATTGCTAAATTCTCTCTCATTCCCAAATTCTTTTTTTCACTGCACTCTTCTCCCCGAATCAGCATGTGTTCCTAAAAGTCTATTGACAATCACTAATCTAATGGAGTTAGTCTTATGAGACCTTACAGCAAAGCCAACGAAAAAATCTCACATCAAATTATACTTCTTAAATTCACTTTTATTGGGTTCTCCCGGTTTAATTCTATGGATACAATGTTATTTTCAGATCGTCTACCTCAGATCCAATTAATGTCTCCCCTGGAATACCCCAAGGCAGCCACCTCGGCCCCTAATATTTATCCTAGCCATAAATGATGTTAACTGTTATCTCAAGAGCTCTCATATCTCCGCTGATGATATGAAAACCTATTAACATATATCTTCCCTACCGATTTCTGTTCCTTCCAATCCGGCCTAAAAATGTGCACTATTAGGTATCAAAAAAATCCCTTGGTTCTCAGTTTTAGCAAATGTCAAGCTATCACTTGCTCACCTCCCAGAACCTACATTATCTGTCACGACATTGTTCCTCCTGTCAATTGTTTGGTTGACTGAGGAGTTATCTGACCGAGAACTTAACTTCCGCCTTGATATCGACAACATTAACAAACATGCCAATTCCGCCCTCGATCTTGTGAGTCGTTGGTCCAAGGAGTTCTCGAATCATTCACCTTCTCGAATATGCTAGTCAGGCCTGATCCCCTCTTACGGTAGGCTTATTCATTTTGAATTACGTGGTCTTTGCTGGGCTGATACCTATAATTTATCGCTTTATTAAGGATCGCTTACAATTAGTCGACCTTCAACCCTTTAAACAACGATGCAAAGTCGCAGATCAACTTTTTTATTTATGACCGGAACCCTCACTGCTTCAAATGATTCCCCTTAGCACCAATCAACAAAATCTTCTTTTCTTGTTGCCCGCCAATCGAACAAACTACGAAGCGAACGCTGCTCTCTTCGACCCACATCTCACTAATTCCTTTCTTAGTAATCTACCTCTATTGCCGCCATTCACCTTCTCCTTAATATTTGTTTTATTCATTGAAACTAAGTTTATTTTAAGTTTAAATAGTTTACATTTTTTTTTTTCATTTTCTTTGTTAAGGCTTGCCTTAAGCTAATCAAATTGCCCTGCAGAGGCGCCAAATAAAAAACACACCACTCTGTATACTGTCTTTCTCCCTGATAGTATATCATTCAAGACTTCTTCAAACTTTTACATATTCGAATAAAAAAAGCATTGGCTTAAAATTTTTTTTGGTAATCCGAAAAACGAAGAGGAACTGATCATTGATAGTAACGTCCCTCCAGTTGTTGTAGTTAGAATATCTAGAAAAAGCCTTCGAATCGGGAAGAATACCGTCACTTTTTCCATTTTTTAAAGTATACGAAAAAACTAACAAGAAAATAACGATACCACGAGCCTTATCGCCCACAAGCCCATCGTAGCAATGCTATTCCCATAGTCACTAAAGTTTATTGAGTTGATTGCTCCGAGAAAAAATGTTAAAATCTCAGATACCACAATCAAAATATTCACAAACTTCCATGCACCTTCTGTGAGACACAATCAGAATACTCGGAAGTCATAACATTAAATCAAGAGCTTAAGAGCAAGTAGAAAAGAATGAAATTTTCAATTTAGATACAAAGATGAAAGCACAAAAGTCTAATCATTTCAAATTTGCACATCTATTGCCATCAAGTTATTTCCACGTACATATTCCAGTTTAGTCACATGCCATGCGGACCCCTAAAGCAACAACAAAGTCCCGATCCACCCTAAGACACCCATAGGGCTAGAAGACATCCAAGCTATAAAGTGAAAATTATTTAAAAACATGACAGAAGAGCAGCAGGGATGAGAGAGAACTTCTTCAGTCACAGCATCGTAAGGCAACAGCTTCCACCCAAGCACGCTTAGAGCGTGTAGCACTCATTCCGAATCGATGTTCGTCGCTGTCAGCGATTCTGATTTTGCAGTTTAACTCCATCGCCTGCGGGGATCGCTATGCTTTCATCATATTGACACAACAGTACTCGGGCGTGTGTACAACACAATGTCTTGTTAACTTTGTGCTCCTTGCCTTCATCTTATCCTTATCGCACAAACAGAACGATGAAAAGCAGAAAAGTTGGGCAAAAAGAAAAACGCCAACCGTCAGCGAGAGAAAGGAGAAGCGGAACCATTGAAATTTGTGAGAAAGTTGTATCTTGCGCGCCTTTGTACGCTTTTTATTAATCGTAAAATGTAAATTTTTCATCGCACACATGTGATGTGATAGGGGTGACGAATACAACAGCCAGGACGACCGAATGGGGGTGATAACAGTGAAAATTACGGTATGTTGTTTAGAAGCATACATACGAGTACTCGTAGGTATGATTGTGGTATTGGGAGTGAGAAAATATTTCGGTTTTGATGCAGGCCATTTATTTTCCACTTTCGTATGAATGAAGAGGAGCTAAACATCGATTTTATTTTATACGATGAGTTGCTCTTTTTGTTTTCTTTGTTCTCGTGCTTCATTGTCATCCGCCCTTCAATCGCTTGAGGAGGATCATGGTTGATTAAGTTAGTTGAGCAAAAAAAAGGAGGAAACGGTGTAATTGGACCAAGTTTTGATTAAATCGCATGTAGAAAAGGCCACTGAGTGAGAGGGATGAGCTCGTTTATCGATTTAAGTAACCACGGAAAACAGATAAAATGTTGTCATAGTCTCTAATTAAAACTCAATTTCAATTGAGTTCATCTGATTTTTTTATGTTTGTTGGCTAATTGAGATTCACATCCCGAGAAACATAATGTAAGTGGTGGATCATTAAACGCCTTTTATCTTTTAAATAGAATAAAGGATGCTGCGTCCAAGTTATGACAAAAAAATGCATTCCATACCATTAAAGATTAATTACATGATTAAAAGGGCCTCTGCTACTTCGTTTGTATGACTAGTTGCAGGCCCGAATTTGTATGATTCTGTTGGTTAAGTCGAGCTGGATCTAATCAATGGTTTGAATAATATTGATCTATTGTTACTTTTTGTTGCCATAAATTAGGGCAATAAGAGAAAAAAATGTACATACATTAAGATAAGGCCAGTGCACAGTGAATAGTTCAAGCCGAACTGAAATATCGAAAGAACAACAACGCTGAAAACACGGTCAGAGCTCAAGTAGACCTAACTTAGCATCACGTAAGCGTTGTCTTAACATGTCTTACGACATCGCGGAAATACTCAAGACGCACATCTTTGGGAATTTCTCAGACTGGCATAAATCCAGGGTAAACTAACTGCAATAACTCTAAGACTCAACATTTTTAATTTGATTTCTATGTTGCCTAAATGTTTTTAATTTACGCATTTTTAGGCGTTTAACTTTGGTTCCTTGAGTTATTGTTCATACATCAGACATTGTAAAAATCACAAAATTCACTTTTATTTATTCACAAAGCACAATCGTAGATAAAAAAAACTATGGAGGTCTCGACATGAAATTTGTCATAAACCTCAATCACAGTTTTACCACCAGGTTTTACCAGGTGAACTAAAGTAGAAAAAGTAAAAATATTTTTTTATTGCATGACTAGTAAGACTACTACTCCATAGTGGAAAAGCATAGGCTTTATTCGAAGCGAATAAGAGAGTCGTGACGAAAAAAGAAGAAGTTCTGAAGGTCCTGGCCGCAATTGTAAATAAATGGAGAAAGACAATAAGAGAAAACCATATAAACTGAAACGTAACATGAACCTTGTGAGGCATCGATATGCAATGACACCTATGCGTGATCAGGCGAAAAAGAATCTCAACCAATTTGATTTTAAAACTAAGCCACGATCGATGTGGTTAATGAGGATTGTTGGTTGAGGCTCGTGTCAACCTGGTACTGTAGTACCAACTAGCCAGGGGGTACTATTTCTGATTCATAGCAGGCGAAAGAATATGGATTGAAGAGCCTTTGGCGAAAGAAACTTACACCTTCACTTTGTAGTGCGACTTACGGCAGTATTCCCCGGTTTCCCAGCTACTTTCTCGATTTGAAAGTAATGCAACAAGCTCATGTATAGTATATTCAAATCTAACCTATTCGCTAACAGCTTGATTCCCTCACTCAAACGTCGTTCACAAATTGAGTTTGGAATGGGTACCAAAAACAAAAAATTGTTAGGTTTACGCCCTATGGTATGAGCTATCGGCTGTGCTTCCCAAAATCCACAGCCACTTTTTCGACTTGAAAATATTGCAAATGTTAAGTTCTATTCCGAACTAACTCATTCGTTCATAGTTCACTTGATTCCCTTAGTGAAACGTCGTTCACAGACTGAGTTTTGGAGAAAGTACCAAAAACAGAGAAATGTTACGTATACGCCCGGTAGTGTGAGCTATCCGCAATGTTTTTTTTCAGCTTCCACATCTATTTTCTGGACTTGAAAATTATAAAACATACTAAGGTCTTTGCTTGTCTAACATATTCGCTTGCATATCAGGTGGTTTAGTGTGAAATATTGACTTGATTTAAAAGTAGTGCAGAAGCACACTCTACCAAAAAATTGGTTACCTAGCTTCAACTATAGACGGGATGCAGCTGATGATAAACAGGCTCCAACTCTTCTGCAGAACCTGGATTCTATTGGTTAATCTTTCCAAGGCAAAAATGATGTTATTTAAATACGGTGGAAGGGGATACTCTAGAAGGGGAAAGTGAACTTTTGTGAAGAAGCCAATAGAAATAGTTAAGGAGTATTAGTACCTGGAATTCTTGATTGCTTCAAACCTACAATTAAATTAGCGAAAGCTAAGCGTACTATGTGTTCTGTGTAAAGAAGTTGCATTCTTAAGGATAGTGTTTCGCACACAGCTAAATACAAAATCTTTAGAGCAATGGTATTCGCAATTCTGTTTTATGGCATGGGGATATCGTTCTTTTGAAACCGTGAAAAAGTTCATCCTTCACTTTATTAAAAGTACCTTCAGGCTGCCTAGTACATCTCCAACCTATGTGCTAAATCTTGAAACAGAAATAGAATGGAAACAAATTATGTGACAAAAGATATGATAATGAGTGATTGAGTGATGAGTTTCCGCGGCTTGTACTAATACGAGTTATAAAGTCGGGTTGATCATGTGTAAATGAATGGAACAAACTAGCAATAAAATGTTCTATATCAGCCAACGAAAACTCCGATTTTATTAAAACAAAATTTGATGATTTGCTGACGAAAGCTGGCAATATGATGTATGATATGCTCATTAATGACGTTGTATCATCAAAAGTAAACCACTTCCTTAACCTGCTGTAGCTAGTCTTAATTCAGAGGAAACCATCAATATTTTGAACAGTGAACGAGGTTGGCATTTTCTTTATCAATATTGTTTAGCTATAGAAGATGCAAATTTCAGAAAACTTTTTAAGGTTTTTTTTCAGAAAATTGTTAATGTGAAATGTGCTAGAAAGAAACAATAATAATGTCAAAGGTTTTCCTTATTGTGAATAAATTATAATATATGTAAATTTCGGTCTGATAGGCGACCTTCAGCCAAGTCATTTAAGGACTTTAGTCAAATTTAAAATTAAGGGAATTTACATTGTATCTATTTTTAAAGTAAATAACAATATTAAAAAAAAATAAAAATAGTGCAGAAAGTTAAAGTCTATTCAAATCTAACCTATTCGCTTATAGATAACTTGATTCCCTCAGCGAAACGTAGTTCACAGACTGAGTTTGGGTGCAAGTACCAAAACGAAAAAATGTTGTATATCTCACGTAGTACCAAGTATTTTTCAGTATTTTCCAGCAACTTGGCTGCTTTCAACATTTCCTATTGTATTTAATTCGGATTTAATTCCTGAAACATATTATCTTTCTTAGAATTTAATTATTTTAAATTGTCAAAAATTAAGTATTTCCGATAGTTTTTGGTTTTCGGTTTGGACTTTCGCAATTGAAAATGCAGTAATTCGGAAAACGACTGATTAAAGCTAGTCTTTATATCTTGTTATATCCTTTTTTTTTCAAAATTAAAATATTCCTTGCATCATTGTATACTTCTCATCCAAGCCCGTGTTCAGGAGGGACGATACGTGTCGAGCAGCTTGCCGCTACGTTCTATGCTGGTTTCATCATTAACTGCATGGTGTATCCAAACTTTTCAATTTGCAAATTGTTCATAACGAAGCACACCTTGCGCTTCCACTTTTTCTCATTCAAAACCAACTACTTCAATGAATTCAATTTAGTTCACCCTCTTTCGCAATTCGGCAAATAGTATAAGAAAAACCCTACTCGGAAGGACTACATCTACTGGAGTATTGCACCGCTATCTAAATGGTAATATGCAATTGAATATGATTTGCAACTGTGTATACACTTAACGCTGTTCACACCTGCCCAGAACTTGGGCCCCGAAAGTGGCTGGTACTTTTACTTCAAGAATGCATCCAGATATATAATTTCAGTCTTTTTTCCATGACTCGAAGGCATGAGGATTACAACTACAAAAACGGATACAACTAAGAGAAGCGAGATAAAAATGAGAAAGTTTTGTGGCATGAGGCGGAAAGTTTGCATTGTACATCGGAGATAATCCCGATATTTATATGTAGATTTATTTAGGGACTTATACCGTTATTTCGAATGTTTTCCTCTTTTTTCTCCCTTCAATTTGCAAGGCGAACTGAGCGAAAGTGTGGGTGGTTGCAGCAGGAGAAAAAAATGAAATCAAATAACCCCTAAGCCCAAAGGTAAAGTGCTTCACGCTATTTCAAATGTATATTACTCAGAACTCAGAAACTGGTCCTGGCAGTCAAGTACCGGCGGCGGTAGGAGAATTTTCACCAATTGAGTCACCGTTCACATCGTTGCAAATAAAATATATTGTAAAGTCGTTCATATGTACATATGGGCTGCGATATTTGTCCGGATCTTCCCTCAGTGTGGATGCCATGAATGCATCTGACATATTTACTGATGTCTTGTGTGGGTTTGTTTGCTGGTTCCTGGTTTTTGTGCCTTGCAGAGGGAGTATGAAAAAGAATTATGAATTACAAAAAGGACATTCACACTCGTGTGTATGCTTGAGTGCATTTTTTTCTTGTTGTATTCATTTTTCGGGAAGAATTCATGCAATTCAATGATCCCCACATGGTGGTCTGTATTTACAATCCTGCATCTGATGAAAACCATCGGATCCTTGGTGGTATTTTTGTTGATTTTTTTTTCATATTTTTCACGTGAACGATGGTCTTGAGTACTTTGTGAGTGAATGTGGAATCGCCTAATTGGATTGTATAAATTTGGTTAAAGAAGTCAAGCCCTGTCAAGGAGTCAAGTAGACATGGAGAGGAATATTGAAAAGCACTAGGGAAGGGACTTTAGCTCTTTGAGAACGATTTTTAAATTTTGTCCGTCACTTGAAAGCATATCTACTTTCTGCGGTGATGAGGTGAGATTCGATTATCAAATAACATTTCACTCGGATGAATGGGATGGGTTGCATGTATATACTTTACTTTGAAATAAGAATTCGGAAAAAATTGAAAAGAAATTCGCAGTGGAGACTTCGAGCATAAGTGAAATCATAGCTGGATTTGAGGTTTTTTATCACACGATATTTAACGGGCAGATATCAATGAGGGTAAAAAAGCACCATCCAACAAGAGGTGTCATTTTGAATTTCGCGTCATAGATGAAATGCCAAAATTGCGCTTTCATTTCGATCAAATTCGTATAATATATTAAATAATAAAATTTCTCTACAAAAATAATAAAAATATGGCGGAAACCTTTCATTAAGTTCGTATTGCTTTTGGCAGTCACCAAACGCCTTTTTGTATGTACATAGGTATGTACATATATAGATTTAAAGGTCTCAGGTAGCCTAATCTCTTCGCCAAAACTGACAGAGTTTACTGAAAATTTCGTCGGCATAGCTGAGAGTGAGACTGAAAATCTAGATGTTTCAAATTTCATCAATTTTCACATTGGACCAAAATATTTTATTTCAACTTAATTTGCAGTATAAATTGTGCTAGTTCAGATATCAAATACAAACAAGAAACATAAAGCAAAATACGAATATATAGGTAGAATTACAGTAAGCAAAACATAATACAAAGTTATCAAATTAATGTTCCCGAAAATAAATTTAAATAAAACAAATATAATATGTGATTCCAATTTTGATCAAATTTTTATTTCAATATATTGCCTTGATCTAACCATTATAACGAATTAAAATATCATTCAAATGATATCCATCGAAACTCTTGCAGGCATGGATTTTAAAAAGGTGATTTTCTAAACTTTTCGACACATATTTGGCAATACTTTAGCAATATTCATCAAAGCGCCAGACTAACAAGGTGCATTAATATCATATTTTTCATGGCCTAATAAAACCAATTCCAATGGCGATCTTAGTTGCCAGTTCATATCACCAAAAGCAAAATAACTCATTCACTAAATCTTTCCTGCAAAAAATCCAAAACGAGTCGTATTGTGTGAGCTGTAACACAGTCTTGTTGAAACCACATGTCTTGTACATTTATATTTTGAGATATAAGGCTATGTTGATGAGAATTGACAATGATAATTACATTTTATTCACATCCTCAGCGCCTTAAGACATCTGTCCAAGAGCCAGTTTTTGTTTTCTTCAGTTTTTGTTTTATTGTATTGTACTTTAATTGTATTGTATTTTTATTGTATTGTATTCGCCTAAAATACTTTCAGATGGCCCATTATGTCGATCATAACCTTTACATATA
The DNA here is from genome assembly GCA_958301585.1 of Merodon equestris. Lineage (NCBI taxonomy): Eukaryota > Metazoa > Arthropoda > Insecta > Diptera > Syrphidae > Merodon > Merodon equestris. The sequence goes on along the minus strand of OY284416.1, from coordinate 16,399,795 downwards.
GCGCGAAATGTGCCTACTAAAGGATCACTATTTTTGCAGTAAGTTTTAACAATTTTAACAAATCCAGTAAAAGAAATAAAAAGAGCATTGAAAAAAAGGGCGAGAACTTGCTAATGACGATGCCCGCCCTGGACAACTCAGCATGTCAACAACGGATGAAAATATTGAAGCAGTGAAGAAAGTTGTTATGGAAAATCACGAAATAGCTATAAGAAAAGTTGTTGAGGATAGGACGAGTACAACCAATACCGAAAAACAAGCCAAGTTCGGTTAAATATGAACGTCTTGTTTACTTTTTTCTTTGATTACAATAACGTGATTCATCATGAACTCTTCTCGTAAGATCGTACAGAATCAATACGACATCCGGATATGGGGGGAAAAAATCATGACTCTTACATGATGATAATGCAATCATTCACCGTTGCTTGGGCGTAATTTTTGGACTTAAAAGAATGCCGCAGTCATGCCTCAGCCATCGTTTTCACTAGACTTGACCCCCTGCGACTTTTCTCTCATTCCAAATTGAAAAGACGATTGACAAGAAGTATTGGCGGAACAAGTTCTATGAGCACAGAGGGAAACAAACTAATATACAAAGCCTGCATACGACCTATACATTATACCGCCGAGAGAGAGTCGACACTAAGGCAACCGAAAAAGCGACACCATGAATAGAAACACAAACACTGCTTTGAGTAGCAGGATTTACGCTAAAAGACCGCAACGAAGAGGTAAGAGAGATCTGCGGCGTCCAGGAAATAATAAATTGGACAAGGTGGAGACGCAAAGAATGAAAAAACCACGTGCTCAGGATGACACAACAACATCTAGCAATATCGGCAATGACGGGAAGACTATCAACATCCTGACCACAGGTCGACCCTCCTGAAGAAGGCACGAATGTTGGACTTCTAAGACACAGGAGAAGCAACGCTGGAAGAGCTCAACGTCATACCAAAAAGCGCTGTCAAATCGCTTCGAGGAATAAAAAAAAGCTGGCACAAGTTTGATATATCTGGGGGAAATTACTTTGTATTCACAAAATGTATAAATAAATAAATATTTTTCGAGAAAAAGAGAAAGTCACTTTATTTTTTTAACAAACTCCGTATATAATAAAAATATTTTAATATTTTGTTGATGTCATCAACACCACTAATGATAATGTAAAGACTGAGGATAATATTGGACAAATTTTATTTCATTACTAACTTTTTCGTAAATTGATGTAAATGACAACACTTGTTGGATAGCTCAATATATGTATATATTTCCCTAAAGATCGACTATTCAAAGCTTTCCGAGGATTGACAGAAACCCTAGTATAAAAATGTGCGGGGATAATTTTGAAGTGAAGGAATCGTTAAGATTCGAAAAGAAAAATAGAATCAAATTAAGAACTGAATATTCCTGTAATTTTGTGAAAACACTTTCGGATCACAAGCCATTGAAATTTGTAAATGCTCCTAGGGGGCCCACAAATCGATACCTCACTTATCAAGATTCCAACTTCCCTCTAACCATTTGTTTTTGGCTTTTTAGTTTTTTTGTAAAATTATGTTAAACTTAATATATTCAATAAAAATATACCTTTTTATGGCTTTTTTATTTAATAGTCACTCAGCCAAAAATATGCGCATCCTATTTATAAATAAAAAATAATTCCCTGGAAACATTATTTAATTATCTAAATTTGCAACAGGTCCATTATCAATTCGTTACTGCCAATTACCTAAATTGCATAATTAACTACATTTTCGTTGTTCAAAAAACCGAAAATGAAAAATACAAATAATTTGCCACCAATCCGTCTAGTCGACCCGGTGCCTTCAGACAGCCCATTACCACCCTACACCTTAAACACCTCCAAACTCTCCAGGCTAGACAATACGAATGTAATTTAGTCCCCGCTCCCACTCAATAATTGTCGCATGCGGTATATTGGTGGCATCCTCTTGAACCCACAAGCCATCACCAACGAAACAAAAAACAAAAAGTAGTGAACTGTTTTAAATAAAATTACAATTAGTGGCAAGTGTGACGTGTCGCGTGAAAAATTCCATTTTAAATTATCATAATGGCGGAGTGTAAATTTATACGATATTAGTTTAACACATGAAACCAATTATGAGCCTGTCATGGCAGGCGCCCTTTCCGCGACACGGAATGGACTGCAGCCCCTTTTTGGAATACGGCACGGGATAACATAATTCTGTCCAATTGATATTATGTATGTAAATAAAATTGCTTTTCGATTTGCGCGCTGGCATGTAGCGCGAAATAACCTCGGTGACGGTGTAACCAAATTTTCGACATATTCAACGGTATATCACGGGTTGATGGCAGAAAAAACCTAAATGAACTTCATCCACAGTCGAACTATGGCTGGATGCTACGGTACGGGGGCGACGCATCCGAGCATGAAATATAAATATTGTCAATGCAGGAGGATTATCCTTTGGTAAGGATTGACTTTTTTGCTTTTGCTCCCGCTACTGCTGCCTTTAATTACAAGTAAACCAAAGAGGACGTACACAAAAAGTGGATCTGCCATGGTCATCTGGTTGTCTGTAGGTACGGGTATGTGCATTGTATTGTTGGAATGTAATTAGAATGACTGTGTGAAAATGTGTGGGACCACAGGGCGTATACGTAACAGAAAATCGATATTCAGCCAATATTGTCTGACAATGCGAAAACGGAGCTCCGAGTAGAGGGTCAAGGCGGGAAGGAGGGGATGCTCAAGGATGGAAAAGTGAAATAAACAAGGATGTGCTCGTTGATATATCATCCGTGATGTTTTTGTACGAATCGTGTTAGGAATGAGTACAGTATGTGCTGCATGGTGGCGTCTTGTCTCCGCTGTTATGCTGCATGGTGGTCGACTCTCTGTTAGATGCTCTCAATGCATCTGGAATATATGCTCAGGCCTATGCGGATGATGTTGCTGTTCTCTCTGTCGGCTCCTGTTTAGCGAATGTCTGTCTCAAAGCGCAGGCGGCACTAGACGTGATCGAAGACTGGTGCACGAGAAATGGGCTGTCGGTTAATCCTCTTAAGACCGATGTCGTTCTCTTCACGAGAAGGAGGAAAACAACTGGCATTACTCAGCTGGTGCTAAAAGGCATTCCCATCCCGATATCCAAGGAAGCTAAGTATCTGGGAGTCATTCTAGATAACAAACTTCTTTGGTCAAAACATGTTGAGTCCAAAACCACCAAAGCGCTATCAGCTTTCTGGCAATGCAAACGTGCCTTTGGCAAAACATGGGGCTTATCGCCGAAAAAGGTCCTTTGGATCTACACGGCAATGGTAAGACCGATAATCTCATATGCGTCGGTTGTTTGGTGGAGCAGGCTAACACGAAAACACGCTGTGGCTTCACTCACCAAACTCCAAAGAGCGGTCTGTCTCAGCTGCACGGGGGCTTTCCCCAGCACACCGGGAGCTGCTCTAGATGCTATGATGAATCTTCCACCCCTTGACATACATATCAGAGGGTGAGCACTGAAAACTATTTCTCGCCTAAGGAGGAATGGTCTTTGGTACAACTCGCATTGGAGTGAAAGTGTACTTGCGGGAGAAATATCCTACGACCCCTGTCTCATGGATATGCCTTCTGACGCAATGACACCTGCCATCCTACTGCGCTGTAACTACACAGTCACATTTCCGTGGCGTCAGGACTGGCTTTGGCCAGACACTGAACCTGGAATAGAATGTCTTCGCATCTTCACAGATGGCTCCAGGACTGGGCAGGGATCCGGCGCTGGAGTTTTCTTTGAGCGCGAAAACATTCGACTGCACTACTCGTTAGGAAAATATGCGTCTGTCTTCCAGGCGGAGATTTACGCAATCCTAATGGCCAGGCACTATGTTGTGAAACACAGATGGAGGGGAAAGAGCATATGTGTCTGCAGTCACAGCCAAGTTGCACTCAAAGCTGTGTCCAATCGTCTATCCAACTCCAAACTAGTGCATGAACTCAAGACCTTTTTGAACAAAGTCGGAAGACTAAATTCACTTAGGCTTGTATGGGTTCCATCTCACTCTGGAATCCCAGGAAACGAGATCTCCGATGAACTCGCTAGAAGAGGCTCAGAGGAGAGTTTCTCAGGACCTGAACCCGCCTTAGGTCTACCTGCTTCCACGGTCAAATCTGACATCAATGACTGGGTCTTTAACGTACACAGTCGCAGATGGAGGGTATATCCAGGATGCAGGATGACTAACCGCGTACGCCCTGATGTCTGCAAAAAGTCCGCAACATTCTTCTTATCCTTAAGGAGAAATGACTGCAGAAGGCTAACGGGCGTCATTACGGGCCATTACACTTTTGCCAAGCATCTCTACGTGCTTGGCATCAGTGAGACGCCTACCTGTGCTGCATGTTGCGAGGAGGATGACACAGCGGAACACTTTCTCTGCGACTGTCCCGCCTTCGCTCGTGCACGGTGGCGCACCCTTGGGGCCGACGTGGTGGGTGCCGAATCTCTTAGCTCAACATCACTGAAGCCCCTCGTCACTTTTCTCCGGACAACGGGGAAAATACAATAAAGACAAGGTGTCTGTCTGGTAGTACAATGGACCAGTACTTGTGTCTGAGTGCTCCAGCAGATACATAGTAGAAGCCTCCAACAAAAAAAAAAAAAAAAAAATGTGCTGCAAGACGGGAGCACGGATTCATATTGTTTTGTTTCATAATCTAGCTGGTTGTCCTCAAGTTGACAAGAGGTGATTTGATTTGATTAAGAACTCATCGATTGTGTACCGCACCAGAGGCTGAATGCATAAATAACTATTCTAAAAAAAGTCCTGTGTAAAAGAATCGCATGAAAATGGAATCGACTTGTAACCGTTTTTATCTTGCCTAGGGTGTTTTTTTATTTAAGCAGTTGACAAAAAGCTGTTGGAAAAGATTCCATTTCGATTTGATAAAGAGGGAAATCGGCGAGTTCTCTTACACTTCAAAGCAGCCCTTAGAATGGGCTGACTCCAGCTAACTGATGCATTATACTGATGCTGATAAGTATTTAGAAAATGAATAGAAGAAGACTAGTAAGTCATTAAAATGTGATTGTAGCATGCAGATGCAACGTGTTTCTGCTTTTCTACTTACATATATGGTACTACAATCTGAAGTGAACCTGAGCCAATAAACCCGAGCTCTTGGTCCCTGAGATCAGTTTCTATATATGACTCCTTAGAGGCAGTACGCGTCCTCCGTTTAATGCGAAAACTGGTTGGGACAGAGTTATGGTATCCATTGGATTAACATGACTTAGCAATTTTAGGAGTTAGATTCAATGAAGTTAAAGAGCCCTTGGTCACTGTATAGATCATACAATTCGTTATTGAATACCTTCCTTTAGTGCCAATGAAACCAAAAATCACACGCATCCAATCCAGATTTCTTCTCATAGTGCTCATGCCTCTCATGCCTCCGGTGTCAAGCAGGACACCGCGACCTTTTTTGATAACAGGCTCTCGCGTTGGTGTTGTTAAACAAATCACATGATATCGTATCATCTTATCTTAAACTTTTGTGGATATCGGTTGGCCGGCTCCCAATCCCGACGAAGCAGCGAGTGCTTTCTATCACTATCCTCGACAAGCTAACAAGTAAGGCACAAATATATATAGCAAAAAGACATGTCCCTATACATCTCGTCTCCTTGTGCGCTGTCTTTGAAGGAGATGAAGTTAAGGACGTAGGATTTTTCAATCAGGGCATAACAATTTCATATTTTAATTCGACACACTATGTAATATATATATGGCACCATATGTTGGGATATTGTTAGGATTGATATCAAGTCCATCCGATTCTGACGAAAAGAGTCTTCCAACATACAGACTCCATTGAACATAATATGGCGTCCATTTTTATGGAAGAAAAAATAGGGTCAGGTACATCTACTTTTGTGGATCCCTTAAAGCACATGTGAGCTTATTGCCGCCCAGTAATGCAAACTTTGCTTATTGATAAAGCCATTATGCTAAAAATGAGTTTCATCGATGAAGGTGCTTTTTCGACGAAGTTAAGGATTTTCTTCAAACTCTTACAGACGCCCATCGGAGATGACTTTCAATAATTAAAAATATTCAGTTCTTATGTTAATCTGATCTCTTAAGGCCACGGGCCAAGACTTTTACGCAAGAGAGAGGGAGTAAGAAATTTAAGGTTCTGAGGTATACTCGCCGGGTGCAGGTCCGTCAAGTAAATTTATTTTTATGACACCGCAGACACGCAGACTCACTAGCTGCGTCGGCACAATGATCATTACTCTGTCCTTCTGGGTTATGAACCTTCTGTCGCACTTGTCGGTAGCGACACATTTGTTGTTCCATTTCATACTGCCTCTTTGACAACACTTCCGGATTAGAAACCGACAGCGAACATTTTGGGTTAGCGTAATGCCAAGTCAGTTTCGGAAAAACCCGAGTCAGGGCTCTAACTACCGTAGTCTTGGGCCCTCAAGTACGGTTTTAGCGCTTGACCGGACTTTTCATGGTTAAAAACCAAGCCGGAGTATCATTTTTTGAGATATTTACCAGTTATTGGAAACACTTTCTTTAACCTCGTGTGGGTTAAAATCCAAGTCAGATTATTGATCTTCGTGCTATCAATACCTGCTCACAGCTTTTTTCTTTTCGCAGAGTGTGATAACAACCTTAAGTTCGATTCACACTCGCGCACCGGTAAACCCACAACACACAAATCACTGAGCCACCGTGCCCCATATTTCACACAATTACATACTAATGTTGATGCTGAGTCATCACTTTTCCACAAAACTGTAGTTCGCCCCGCATACTCCTTAACTTCCCTTTTTAAAATCGACTACAATCACCTTCACATCCATTAACAATTTGCTAGTAAATTTTTATAGTTATTGCATGAACGGCTGCCCTACTCACCAGCCTCAATGTTCCATACTCGATACTCGGATTTCAATCATAACTCAAAATAACGATCATCTCTCATTCATTCCGGCTATTGTCGTACACTAGCACTTACGTAAAAAAAATATGCAACTTCTGTCGCCATTCTCTTCGGTCCATAGAGCACTTATCACCCGCATCCATCGGTCCACTCAACCGCTACATCCACGCCCTCACATATCATATGCAACGATTACAAATTGCTGTCGACAATTCAGCTGCATCCTTTTGCCCGGCTTTTGGGAAGCTCGTTTCGGGACATTCCCAATGTAACCCACTGTCACTGTCACGTCCTCTGACTGACATACTCGTAGCTAACAACAACAGCTACGACCCGGAGAAGTAGCCCGAAAAAAAGCACACAAAGCTAAATGTGCGACAACGATTGTAAATCGAATCATAGCTGACATATCGATATCGTTGCGGTGGGTGCAATTGTCGTTTAGAGGTTCGCCATGTTCCACATGTCGGACGCAACGGACGGCCAACACTAGCAGTTTCGGTTATGCGTTATGCTCCGATTCCTCGTCCATGGATATACAAGTACTTGTAACGCGTTATAATGTTGCAGAGTTCGACATACGAGTACAGCGGGTGATTTCGATGTCGCCGCCATGTGAAATGGATCGAGCAAATTGTCAATAATTTTTGCGCTCAGGATTTTCCTATAGTAACGAGCCGAATGACATTTTAAATTGATGCCTGCAATGACGGGAACTTCGTCTTCACACCCGATCCACTGTCATGCATAAGCCGCGTGGTGCACTATGCACGCGTTGACAATAGCGGATCCGTGCAACCGAACATTCATAGTCAGACGACGAGGAGGATATAGCAGTCAGCCCTGCAAAGGATTTGTAATTCCGTTGAGAAGAGGATTTATAGCTTATACTCGTAGTCGTACATGTAACTAAACGGCAAGGAGCAGTCGTGTGTGACTTAGAAATATGAACGAATTTTCATGAAAAGCTCTAGTTTGCTTGTCGAGTATGAAATACAATTTATGGATACTCAAGGGCGTTGGGGGTAATCGAAATATGGATTCGGGAGCCGGGAGTCGGTTTCGACGGGATGGAATGAAATTAAGATGAATCAGCAAATTGCAGAAATGAAGTAAATGCCAGATCATGAGATTGTGTGTGCATCAGCCATTGGCTTCGATCTGAGATATGATTCATTAAGTAAACTCGGAATCATCATAGAGTGACGAGGGGAGGAAGCAGCAAATCGGTATGTTTGCGGCAATGACGCTTGACATGGATTCGATTTTCCAGCGATGTTCCAATCATCGGATGGGAAGTCATCGACCAAATGTTACTCCAATTAGGTTAGGGGATGCTAGTGCAATCCAATTTTAAATGGAATTGTTTGTTGATCCCTTGACTAAAAGCTTTAACATACGTTTGGGGAAATCTGTGAGAACAAGATAAATTGGGATTCACTACTGGCCACTTGGAAATTGATGTGCAAGTGGGCTAGAGGTCTGGAATGCCCAAAGTCAACAAGGATAAGAAATCTTAACAGATGGAATCAATTTCAATTAAATTTAAGGCTTAGCTTGGACATATTGTGCGAGGCTCAGAAACCGATGGAGCTTAGCTGGAAGACAGTTCAAATATCAATGGTATGTTTTCTCAATGTTAGACGTAGAGAAAGGTGCACGCTAGTTTTGCTTTCATTTTTTAAATCACCTGCGTTTCAATAAATCTGGGCCGATTTGTGAGTCACTTCCATTTACAATTGTTTGCTTTCGAAATTTGAGAGTTTTAGAATAAACATGCACATAACATATACCAATCGATATATCAACATTTTCAGCGACATTCCTGACTGTGATACAACAATTGTTCATAATCATGTCGCCTACATTTCTCACTCTTTAATTGTCAAGTATTCTCTTATACCAACATTGTCGATAGTTGACACTTCTTATTGGATAATCCTTTACTACGTAAAAATCTTACTTTGATTCATACCAGATTTACAAGAACCATATGTCTAGTTTTTTTTCTGCATTTCACTTTATTTTAACAAATTAATTGTCAATTCTCTGAACCATTTTACAAACAAATTTCAAAATTTACCACAAAAGAGGTTAAGGAGGCGCTCCGAAGCTTCGAACAAAATATTCCGTTGGAGAGAATAGACACTTCAACACTATCCAATTCGATGCAAATCTAATTTTTATATGTGGCATTTTATAGGTCAAGTTCAGCAGTAAAAAACACCAAAGTATGGAAGGACTGTCTAATTTTCTAGATTATTTTAGAGAAATAAATCAAAGATCATTGATGATTTTAAAACAAAATCTTAAAGCTAGTGTAACATACCTTAAGGTAAGTCGGACACGGATTATCCCGGGTCAAAATGGGGAAGACGACGGAGTCACGTTCGTTAACACCAAAAGTTTTAGCGCTGACACTCGACGTCTAAAAGCGTTCTACTTAACGAAGGTGCTCCGCGATGCTTCATGTACATGCAATACCATGGCCGTGCTGTGCGACGTAGTAAATTGGGAGCGGATACCTATCAGACCAAGTCTGTCGAGAAGTAGGAATAACTCCGAGGCGATAAAGCCGTAACGACCTAAGTTCTTGACATATTGAGGATTGGGGTGGAAGGCCCCAAAAATTAAAATGTTTTTCGAGGTCATTGCTATCGCAATGTGGCCTCGAATTAGTTTTAGCAGAAAATTGTCCACTATATTTAGTTTGCTCAAATTGTATGAAACTTCGTTGCTATAAAATAGTTTGTTCTCCGATTCGGGAGTTCTCGGACATGCCCTAAGGCAAGACCTCTCAAACATCTGAATATTTTCCATCCAGCTTGCTGCAACGTTAAACCGCACCGGGTATCCTTAAAAAAAGAATAGGCCATGTGGCAGATAGCCTTTAACTTTTGCATTGAAAGCAATTTTATGCCAGTATACAAATTCTGATTAAAATAACTAATCCAACGAGATATCCTAATGTCTACCTACACTTCTGTATACTACTGACTGTGCGTCTAATCCAACAACTTTTAATTATAGTTTGTTCTACTGTCCCTAAATGCCTTATATGTATAACGACGTTCTAAACAGAATGGTTTCGGACTTCCGAAAATTAATTTTTAATTTCCAATCATCGTAATACTACTGTCACCGTCCGCGTATGTTTTCTGCGTATGCTATTACATGCCGAAAAAGCTTACTAGACCAGCTGTAAATATATTAAATAAGCTGCAATATTTGGCAATAAACCGTCTACCTGGCAACAAATCATAAAGCATGAACAACTGTGTTTGAATTTTGCTCAACCTACTTAGCTTATAGAAAAGTCCCTCTAGACACATATTGTCAAAGGTTTTTTTGTCAATCAGACAGACGGTTTTCGCCTTTGTCCCATTGGATATCCGAAACGACGTTGGACGCAATGTATGGTGCCGTGCCCGACTCTAAAATCGATTTGATTATCCGGAATTATATTTTTCTCCTCAACCCATTTCTTTGCCATGTTATCATCATTCAAACTCTGTGCGACCCGAGCTCTCAGACGGCCAAACCTGAATCTCCTCTCGAAAAGAGCGTAATTGTAATATTACGTCTCTCGAGTAATTCAGGTTAATGCTTTCATTGACCTTGAATTATAATTATTATTAGATGGGGTTACAGCTCATAAGAGCCAAGATTCTTTCATTCGTTTATGTTGTGTTTCACACAGATGAACGGCAATAGTTTTAACGCTAATTCAGAACGGCGGGAGCCGAGAAGCTTTTTCAAGGCAAGTGTATTACGGGGGCCGGTACCCGGGCGAGGAATTTTTTAAAAACATCCAATAAAAGACTCAAACCTTGGATAGCGAGTCATATCGTTAACAAGGTAAATACTAAATATAAGCTCAGAGTCAAATAATTGTGTGATTTCAGATAAACTTTGTCATTGCTAACGCTTTTAACAAGCACTTTGCCTCAATAGTGAGCAGTTCAAGTAGGCAAAATAACCAACCTATTTGTAACCTGTGTTCATTTACTACAAGCTCTTGTGGGACAGTTTTGCGTTTGAGCCTATAACGTCTTTAGAAGTTTTAAGGGTAATTGGACTAAGAATTCAAATGCATTCGGATTTGATGACATTTCTAACAAAATTGCAAAGCATGTTGGTTACTATATAGCTGATGTTCTACCTGTTATTTTTAATCGCAGCATTTTTTCCGGGGTTTTTCCTAACAAACTTAAATGCACTGACCTTGTTCCTTTGTTCAAAAAAGGTTCTAAAGAAGATATGGGCAATTACAGGCTCATCTCTTCTTCCTGTTTTTAGTTACATTTTTGAAAAATTGTTAAAGAGGGGATAGTGTCCTTTCTAAATAAAACTAATTTTTTCAGCTTTTCGTGCAGCTTTCAGTGCAATTTGTTTTTTAGCGAGGGAATTCTACTGAAGACGCTTTTTTAAATTTTTCTTCCCATATTCGTAGAAATTGCGAAAGCATTTGAGATGGTTAGTAACGCCATCGTATTGATATTATAGTGGATTCATGCTCGGCTGGTTTAGGTCATACCTCTCTAAGCGATCTCAAAGAGTAAGGGTTGAAGAAATGTTTTTCAATTTAGGAGTGCCACAAAGTTCTGTACTGGGACCTATGCTGTTCCTGATTTACATTGACTATCTATTTAAACTTAGCTTTTGAGTTAAAATTACTGTTTTCGCTGATGACGTGAGCTGCTTTTATGGATCGGACAGTGCTCTAAATCTCATTTCTGACATCAATTGAGATTTAAATTTATTGAGGATCTGGTTCGCTGAGCACAAATGAAATATTAGCTCCAAGACAAAAATTATGTTTTTTAATCTCTTTACCAAAATCTATAACAATATTGAAGTATTTTTTCGCGCACCTGAGTGTCCAAGATACAAACCTACAAACCTTGTCGTCCTCTACTTTCTGTAGTGATTCAAGTTGCAGCAATAATTGTTTTTCAGTTAAAAAAGTAGACGAATTCAAATACTTGGGCCTTTTCATAGATTCTAGGGTGAGCTTTATACTGAGTCGTTTAGGAAGTATCTTCGCAGCACTCTTCGCAACTTCTACTATCTAAAAAATGTATGTCTACAACATTACTTAAAGTAATTTATCATGGTATCTTCCATTCCAAGCTCCAATATGGTATTTCGTGCTGGGGAGGTACAAATTTATATAAAATTATGCCTCTTTTAATTCTGTAAAAGAATGTTCTAAGAAAAGTATGCCGTAAAAATTGTCGTCATCCAAGTTATTCTTTGTTTCGTGATATGAATATTCTTCCTGTTCGCCATTTATATTGTTTTAAAGTCTTAATGACTTCCATTTTAAGATCGGGTAATCTTAATTGTAGAATAATTTCAGATTGTAATTTAACGTAGAAACTTCTCTAATGTTGTATCTGTTCCAAATTTTCGCACTACTGCATTTCGTAAATTTTATTTAGTTTCTTCATGCCATCTCTTTAATGGACTACCACCTTCAATCAGAGCAATATAATTTTCTAGCGGGCTAGATTTTTATTATGCGATACTAGAAATTATTTTCTCTACGTTCTTATATAACCAGGGATTTGTTTTCTTTGTGAATCTCGTTATCTCCTTTCTTTTGTGTATCTGCATGTCATTACTATTTTCTTATACGCCAATCTGAATTTTCATTATTAAAGTCAAAATGTATATAATAACTTGGATCACCTCACCCATACTTTTATTATTTTAATTTAGGCTTTTGAGTTAGCATTTGAAACTATTTTAATACCTTATGTATGTATATAAAATAAAAAGAAATAATATAGATGATTTCTTACTATAAGTTAAGTAATATGGAAATAATAAATAAATGAAATGAAAATGAAGAGAGAAGCCGCGTAATAAACATTTGATGGTGTTGATGTTATCAGGATCCGAGTTCGCTCATCGCGCGTCAGAGGCCGATACACTACCCACTGCGCTGCGGCGCTCTCTATGCACTTGTATACCTCGTGGAAAATTCCTTTTCCTAGCTTCTGCAAATGTGCGGCTATAACTTCAACACAGTAAAACCTTCATCCCGTAGGTATTGCGCGTTGGTTGCGAGGTTGAAAATGGTAATGGACTTTATGAATAACTTTTGTGCTTGGGCTTGCTTAAATACTTATTTAAGGATTTTCGTCTTCTCTTTGTTTGTGTCTCTTTCTCTCAGTTGATATGATAATCCATGTTCCATCTTCTTGTGTCTTTCCAGCTATTACATGTTTGGAGTTTTCATCTAATAATGATTGCAATCCTGCAGGCCTTTGTTGTTGATGCAAAATTGTATTAAATATTTGCTGAGAAAGAAAACAAAAATCACAGCTTTTAAGACATACAAACCAGCGTTCATAAGTTCTTTGAGTTGGAGCATGTACACATTAAGTTTCATTAAAAACCGATGACTGTCAGGCTTAAAGACATATTCATCATCATTGACACCGACCATAATTAGTTATTGTTCGTTTTGAATATTTTTATAATTATTATTGTTATAAATACCGGCTATTTAGAAGTTCAGAGACTCATTGACAACCTTTCGTCAAGTCTCCCTGTCATTAGTGGGATTTTTCAATGTTTCGGTGTTCTGTCTAAGCGCAGAGCCTTCCTGGCGATCATTTTCCCTCAAATTTTCTGTTCATTATTTTGAAATGTTCTATTTACTTTAAATGTGAGCTTGTAGAACGAAAACGGAGAACCAACCAAGAAGTTCGTTCTAAAAGCCCCAGCATATCGACACTCACTGAGACAATGTAAGCCGCGAAATACATGTTCGACAACATTATTTAAATCTAATCATTGACTGCTTCCGAATAAACCACGGCATCATTGCAAAGTTCTTAAAAAATCGCTTACTTTAACGTTAACAATGTTGATGGAACATGCAAAGCTAATTAAGCTTTAACCAATTTGTTTTCGAAATAATTTAGCTATAATTATATTAATTGAGAATTTAACTATGCAGGATTCATGCAAATTATCTGTTTTTGTGCCAATATAATGACGGAATAGAACGGAAAAACATTTTGGATCACCAATGCAGTCACTCCTACTGTTGATATTTATTTAACGACATCCAATTAATTTGCTAATTTGTTCTCATGAATCCTTTATGCAAAAGTAATTAATATTAACCGACATTATTAGAAGCCGGAATCGAATCCAGGCCCACATCCCGGTCTACCACAGCACCAATCGATTAATGCCACCCCTAACCAGAAAGCCCACTACTTCAATACCAATTCGGATTGGTATTCACCAATTTTTTTTTTTCGGTGAATAATATATGTTTGAATTCAATTAATATTAAAATGTATATATTAATTGATTCCAATTTATTTATCGAACAAAAACGAAACGATGCAGTCTGTGCTTTGTGTTATCGACTCATTGTATCAATTCATCCTCATTAAGCTACCACACAAACCGGCTCACGATATATACGATAAGACGAAAGGAAAATATTTAAACAAAACGGCCCATGGTAACGCACAAATTTACAAAATTCAATAATAAATAAATTTGATTTATAACGCCGACATGTTGCGTTACGACTCCGTTTTGACATTCGACTGTGTAATAAATCAGATTTAATAATGGAATTTATTCAATTTAAACAATCGACGCATACACTGCATAACATTGGGAGAATTGTTATAATGCTCGTCCCTACACCGTTAAAACGCATTGTTGTGCGAAGAAAGGACGTCGTCTGTCGTCTCCCACGCGTTCAATTAAGCACACACTCGTCCTTCGTTCCCTTCATTACAAGCTTTTTGCTCAATCCAATTCGGATCGCGTTGCCACTACCGTTTCCGTTATGTTATGTTGGGCTGTGAATAGTTTCGCGCGAATACGTGGTTTTTGAAATTCAACATTTAACAGAATAATTATAAATTCAATTAGTCCGGGGAGCATGAGCGGCATTTGCCTTTTTTGTCTTGATTTTTGTTTTTTAGGTCATTGTTTACGGTTAATGGCGTGTAATGCGGTTGAACGAACGCCGAAGCAAATAACCAAACAGCGAAATAGTGGAACCCAGTTGAGTTGCGGAGCTGTGAAACAGCCCTTCTATGGACACGCGTGCATATTTACATTGTTACGATAATAAATCTAAAATTGGGTTTTTACAGCGAGTGAACATAAATTACGAATTGTTTTCGAAATTATCCGAAAGTTTTATTGATACTGGTTTGAGGGTATGTTCGGTGGATTGGCCCACCGCAGCCGGAACTGAATATGGAGTGGATATATGAGGCAATATGAGATCCAGGTCAGGCGCTTATCTAAAGCCCTTTTGTATTTACTACCAAAACAGCAAGTTGGAGCATTCTTCTACGTCTCCACTCAGCAAGGACTTTGGCTAGCTGTTTCCAGTTCCACACTCCTAATTGGTTAAGGTCCCCTTCCACCTCTGTGCGCCACCGTAGATGCGGTCCTGGATCCCAAAGGGTCTCCTAGGGCGATGTCGCTGTACAGCCCATACAGTTCTTCATTGGATCCTCCAAGCTCCAAACGGCCCAGAGCCTCCTCTTCAGCTTTCGTTAAAGTCCAGGCCTTTGCGCTGTAGAGGATGATCGAACAGGAAGTCCCTTGATCACTTCGAAATTACTCGTATAGCTGCCAAGAGTGAAGTTTTGGCCAAGACGTTGGTGTTGCGCGTCTTTTTTTGATAGCAGCAAATTTTTGGATTTACCTTCACTAAGACACATTTTAGCCGCTTCCGTCTCAATGCTTACGAATGCGTCATTGACGTTTCGCTGTGTCCTTCGCGCGGACTTTAAATAAATGCTCGTGGTCTTCTCCAAGATCTGCCACAGTGTGTATATTTGGTCTATTGTGGACTTGCCTGACCTGAAGACGCACTGATAAGAGCCGATCGGGCTATCCACAAAAGGTTTCCGGCGTTCACACAATACGGCAGAAAAATCCTTATATGCGATTAGAGACTTATTCCCTTATAGTTGGCGTAATTAAAGAACGTCTCCTTTCTTGTAGACCGGACAAACGATGTTGGGATTCCATTCGTCTGGTATGCTTTCCTATGACCATATGTTACAAATAAGTTGTTACATGCGCCTTACCATCTGATCTATTGCCTTGTGGTCTTGTCATATTCTCAGCATCGACTGTTATTCTACTATTAGTTCTCCATTCTCATCCCTGCATGATTCTTCTCGGTTCATTTTATTGTAGCTTTATACCTGAAATAGCATCCCTCCATCTCCCCTTGTCTCACGCTTGCCGTGTATTCCGTTTTTCTTTCTATAAAGCGTGTGTTTCACCCTTCTTTTCGTAGAGCTCAGGAGCAGCTCTCGTCCATTTTTGTAGCATAGTCTTGTAAGCATGTTGCTTTGCTGCATGGGCTTGTTGATGTACCAGAGGTTTCTAAATAGTGACGGTTTGGAACCCTGCATATCAAAGGCAGCTTCTTTGGTGGCGTTCTGGGAATGTTGCCACTTCTGCTTTGTGGATTGTACCGCTTTTATGGAACTTTGAGAGAGTTTAAGGAAGACGTGGTCGGCAAAGATCCTAGCAGTCTCTTGCGATTGTAGCTTCCCGTCAAATGTCAAACTGAAGTTGTCCTGCTCAACTCCATAGCATCTTTCATTGCTTGCTACAAAGAAGTAACGCCCCACTGGAAAGTCAATTAGCCTGAGTCGGTTGTCGGATGTTGTGATAGAGAAGCTATTTGTTCCTATGACCGACTCAAATATGTCCTCTTCGCCCAGTTTTTTAAATCCCCTGGTACCATTGAGACATTGAGCGTATGCTCGGTCTAGGAGATCATAGAAGTCTTCCTTGAGTCGACCATTTTTTTCTTCCGTATGGACATGAACGCATTGACCATTGTTGGCACGAAATTGGAACAGGGATACCATGAAGCCAGGTCTATGGTATATGAAAATATCAAATTAAAAAGGGTCGCAAGAGCAAAAAACTTCTCTAACCTTATAGGCTGTTAGACTCTTGTTAACGATTTTGAATGGCGAGTTTTGACAAAAATCGAATAAATGGATCAATGACTTAGCTCTTGCCGGGAGTCGATCCCCGTATCATAGGCGTCATAGACCAGAAAACTATCTTCTGTTACACAGCGCTTTTCGATTACCTGTTAAATGCCGCCAGATCGATCTGATAGTGTTTTTGGGATGTAATGAGAGCGATTGGAATTGATTGGAATTAGAATTGACATTTCCAAACTCATTCGTACTCGTAGAAGACTCGCATTAGCATTTGGCTCCGGTCTATTAAATTTTTTGCAACAGAAACAGAGAATAGTTTCCCGATGATACTGGTTTATTTCAGGCCAAATGACATAAGCTCTCTTGCACTTTTGCCATCCACACCCAGGTGTTCATACCCACACCTACCATATGCAGATGCATGGTTACCTAATCCAAAAATCGATGCACATGAAAATCCACTCATAATTCCGAATTACAAAAGATTAAACTCAATGTCTATTCATTACCGTTCTTATCCATTCGCATATTCCAACTAAAAATAAAAATATGTAACGATCAGCGAATACCTCTTCGGAATCGTATGCATCATTAAAATAACTGCATTTTCCCCATTTATATTTATGGCACCTCAGTCGAATACATACAACACGTGCAAGTAATGTATCCGAATTTATATCGACAACAACATTTTTCGAACTTATTGCCATTTTTTATGTTAAAATTCAAATTAATTGGGACGGAATTAGGTGGCGATTGGTTCTAATTCAAAAACAATAACCAGGCTAATCGCCCACACTGGAGTATTAAGTCCATTTCGTTGGGGCAGATTTACAGTCGGATTAGTTAAGTGCATATTAGGCGGGAATTACTGCAAATTAAATGGTATTTGGAAGAGATAGAATCGTTAGCGGTAACCGGCAATTAGTTCTCAATTTATATCGGACGATAGTGGATATGTGCATGCCATATCACCGGCAATTGTCACATCAGAATGGCAACTTGTTGAAAGTTGCCATTATTAGCATGGAAACTGTCATATTTGTTAAATATTTGAGCACACGTTTCCGATCAATGTCTGTATGATGTAATGAAAAAGTCCATTGATACGTTTCGGAGAAAAGACATAAAATCAAAGGCTCTCAGTGGAATTTTCCTGAATGCGATTCTTGATTTTATTACCAAATTCATGCTTGGATATAAGCGAAATAAAACTTTTTTGTTGATTCCCAGAAGTCGTCTTCCATACACACCATGTGTACTTTCATATGTACTGAGGAGTCGGAATTATTTCGGAGCGTTTCTCAAAAATGTGTTTATTTCAATGAAATCGAAAAACATTTTTCAGAATGTAAGTAAGTCCATCGATAGCCAATGCTTTTTCTCTCTTTCGGACAGGATATGAGTACCATGGCCGAAGAACGTCTTGTCCTTAGATGTAATCCAAATCTAGCTTATTTTTTGCAATCCTCATTAGAAGTAAGCTCCGGCTCGGACAGGCCACGAGTCATCGATCGGAATAAGTGATAATCAGAAGGAACAATGTGTGGAGACTACAACAGATGGTGTGGGAATTTACATTTGAGCTTACCGGTTTTGCGACGTGCGGAAAAGTGCACTAATTGTAGTCCCTAGCGATCTCCAATTGTGGTTTCATTGGTTTGAGCAGCTTTTAGTAGACTTCATCCTTCTGATCCCACCAAAAACAAAGCACGAGCTGGGATCTAAGGATATTTGGGTTTAACCCATCCCTTTCGACGATTGGGATTGCGGTAATGAGAGCCATAGCTTTAGGGTTTCTTTCTATCTTTGACAAGACAACTTCGAACAACTCAGACAGTCTTTGAAGTTTCTGACATTTTTTATCTTCGAACTTTTGTGGCTGTCCGGGTCTTTCCCTGTCTTCTTATTCTATATCCACTTTGAAAACGTGCAAACATTTATCCGTTTATTCAACTAGAACATAATCATCATAAATACGATAACTTTGGGCAGCACTTTTTTCATATTAAAGTAATAAAGTAGGACTTCTCGCAAAGACAATTTATCCGAAACAAAGTTCGACATATTCGATAAGAATTAAAATTTTATCCGAACGCCATCCAATTTTTGGTCAGGATTTGACATGGCAGATTCAATCACATAAGTCAAACCGAACTTTCATCCGGGACTGTACGTGTATAGTTAAATTTTGCCATTTTATAATATTGACTGTTTAATAATCGCTGAACGTATTAAAATTATGAAAATATACTAGTAATAGAGTGATTTTGTAAATACGTTTCGCTTATTACGAGGAGATAATGGCCGACATAATCGTCCATCTACAAAAGTTTTAAGGTTTGTTCATTTTTCGAAATGCACGCTCTGCAGAAAATATCGCTGCAGTTTGTGAAAATGTTGAAGAAGTTCAAAGTTCATCAGTATTCTTGATGAGTACAGTAGTTGGATGAATGTTAGCCGAACTCGCCTGAACTCGCTTTTGTAGGGCTATGCAAAAGTACATGATTATGAACACAATCAACAAGCTCCTGCCAGTTTGAAAACGAATATTCGCCAAGGTAAGGCCAAGTTATTACCCAATATGAGTCCTCTAAAAAGAACTTGTCAGGATCAAGTCCACTCCTGTGACATTCACAGGTGAATTTTAATGATATTATATTTTATTCATAAAAGAAAAATCTGGCTAATATAGAGAAATAAAAGTTCGATTGAAATCTAATACAGAAATGACTTTTATTTAAAAAACTTTCGTTCACGCAGGTAGTAGATGAAGAATGTACTACCTACGCCATCTCTGGTAAAAAGCTACGAACTAACTCAACATCCAAATATATTTAAAAAAAAAAAATTGATTTTGAAATAAACTATGAAAACATTAGTCAAGTAAAGACGATTTGAGTAAATCGTTGGACTGAAATGTAAATGAAAGAGCAATTGCCGATGAGCTGGTCAACGGATCAATAGATGTAAATAATAGGTACGCTAATTGTCCTCTGGCCCAGAAAAACGGTTTGGAGTTTTTTTATTTTTAAGAAAGAAACAGAGGTACTTGAAGCAAAAAAAGCAAAAAAACCTTAGTGATCGGTTAGCTTATCGAAAGCTAAAAAATGGCCCAGAGAAATATCGTTTAACCTTTTCCTGTCAGATTAGTCTCAGAGGTTATTCAATAAGAGGTGTCATTTTTAATTTTGTACCTTTGAAGAATTATTAGCATTCAGGTATCATTGCAATGATTTTTGAAAATCGGAAAATAGGTGGCTGTTGAATTTCGGTCGATACAAGTGTTGTGATAGTGAGAACTTATTACAAAATAGTGAAATTTTTTTATTGTTTTTTGTGATCATCAAGTTCTTGTTCAGTCTAATAGCGAATTGGTTTAATCGAGACGATCACAGGAGCAGGGCCTATCTTGTTGAATTTGTCTTACAAAAAATTAATATGAGCTATAGGGGTTTTATTCATTTGCCTATGTACGTAAATAAGCAAAACTGTCGCATTTATCGCCCTTTGCTCTCCCTCCAAAACGAGTGACAGTTTGATATGGTTTTTCATCTGGGGGTGTCACTGAATCATATTTTTTTTCAAAAATAGTGCAGTGCGTAGATTGAGTTTCCGAACGATGTTAACTGACTTTTTGGTATCAGAATTGATGCCACATGAACGACGTATATTTTCGGCCATGTTTCACGCAGCTGGTGAGATAACAGACCTCTTGCGGGAGAATTTCCTCGACGTGTGATTTTTCGAAATAGAGACCCCAGAACGTGGTATTTAACTTCATTTGGCTTTTTCTTTTGCAAGTATGTTGAAGGTAAAGCCTTCCCCAATGCTCCCTTCTTGCACTAAAAGAAAATGTCTGACTCAAAAAACGTGATATAAAACTCCATTAAAACAATTACCTTAATTTATATTATATGCTTAAATTAGTAAGCAAATCAAGGCAGTTATTTTATCAATATTGTATTCCATTACTAACCTCAGAACTTTAAATCCTTTAATGTCCCAAAGGTAGCAAAAGGTTCTGGTCGTTTGTAAAAGACATAAAAAACTCAGTTACGTCCTTTATACCAACACTCATCCACAATGACATTCCAGCTGTCACCTCCTTAGACAAAGCTAACCTACGCTGCCCACTTCGCAGCCAGTTCACAGCTCTCAGCTTGTACCTCTCACTGTATTAAAGTACGTCACCGTGGGACAAATCCACTTCCGCACTCGTAAAGTCGCAAGGGTTCTAAAGACCTCGACATACACAAATCCGCTGGTCCAGATGGTATTGCCCCAATAGTTCTGAAGAGGTGTTCTTCTACGTTCGCAAAACAATTGCACGTTCTGGGCACGTTCCGAATAGGTAGAAAACAGCATATGTCCAGCCTATACCAAAAAAAGGCCAATCTTCTTCTCCATCCAATTATCAACCCATTGCACTAACGTCCCTTCTTTCCAATGTCATGGAAATGCTGATTAACCGTCAGCTTATGAAATATCTATCCGTAGCATCAGATCCACTGGTAATTTGTTGGTATATCTCACCGAAAAGTGGAATCGCTCACTGCACCAACCTGCGTATATTGAGCGCATTAAATTCCGATATTGACAGCATCATAGCATGGGGTAAAAAGAACAGAGTGGAATTGCCTCCAAGCCCGCAGTCATTATCCATGAATGGCAGTTGCATCTCAGAAACCGAAAAGCTTTCCATACTGGGTATGTGTGTCACTAACAATCTTAATTGGAACGACCACATATTCAGTGTCGCCAAGAATGCTGCGAAATGCCTACGCTTCTTATACAGATGCAAGAAATATTCTCACGTTCATTCGCCCTCAATTAGACTAACGCTCATGTCTGGTCCGGTGCATCCAATACCTCATTATTCATTAAACCTACTAGACAGAATACAAAATCGCGCGATAAAACTGATAGGTAACTCAAATATTACCAAAATATTAGATTCGCTGGAATATCGCATGAATGTTTCCTGTCTTTTCCTGTTTTATCGTTACTTTTTAAGACCAATGTCCATCGATATTGCTCTTTTTCCATTTTTCTAAAATCCGCGGACACTCCCGCTTCCACACGCGGTCAAAATAAAACTACCGGCTGAAATTTCGATAGTAGCCGTCTACTAGAATGTGCTACACAATAGTAAGTTGCTCTTGCGATACTGGCGCCATCTGGCGGTGAGGCTAAGTACTTATCGAACCACCCTAGTAATTAATGATTTTCTAATTTTCTGCAATGTATTTTAAGACAAATATAAAAAAACTGAAAAGTATCGATGATCAAAAAATCCTGTTCCATGTGAGCAGGAAATTATTTTAAAAGAAATTCTTAATTAAGTTTTATTAACAAATTTGCCGTTCTTTTTCTTGCACAGCTCGAGGCAGAGTATCTAACGCATATTCCAACATATTACTGTTGAGTAATTTTCACTCAAGTTTTATGGAATCAGAAACATACCCCCCAAGAGAGAGACAAACCTAAAGGTCAACGCCTGGATAAGAAGTGACCTGTTTCAAAGGACCCTGCTTTCTCTATTCGATTGGCGCAATGAATATTGTAGGGTTTTGAGCTCCCTGAAGACTGAATATCCTCGTTGCCTGCCCCAGTAGGTCATTCATTTGCCCTGATATACCCTAATCTGCACCCTCCATCGGAAAATCGAGTTGTTCCCAAACATCAATTTATTGAAGCGTGCGATTACGAAAATCAATCTACTAGTAAGTGCATGTATTTCAATAGTCAAACTCACCTTTTTCACATATTTCTCAATTTCAGTAGAACTTGCTCCACTCACAGTGAATTGCGATCACCAGCAACATGTATTCAGAAAACAAAAAAAAATCCTTGTCTTCCCTCCTGGCATTCAGAACGATAAATCCCCAAAGTCCACACGAAACGGAGCCAAGGATACTAGTCCAAAAACTGCATCGATGCACCTTCAACAACATCGTTCGCCCTCCCCCAATCCTTAGCTTTTCATTTTTCATCCAATTCAAAAGGTACACACACCATCAGCGAGGCATTGCATTTTCATTCGCTCTTTCAACTAAATCGCTTTACATATCCTTTAGGTCGAACAGGGAGAAAAATGAAAAGAAAAATGAAAAGAAAAATGATACGGCAACCTGAGAGATACTAGATAGAGGTACACCTACTCCGCACACCGAACATGTGTACATTAATTTTCTTTAAAATTGAAGTTAACATGCATCGAAGGATTGCATATGCATGCTCGCTTACATGCATCCCGGGCACGAGGAGTGGGTG
Source organism: Merodon equestris (assembly GCA_958301585.1). Taxonomy (NCBI): domain Eukaryota; kingdom Metazoa; phylum Arthropoda; class Insecta; order Diptera; family Syrphidae; genus Merodon; species Merodon equestris. The sequence continues at coordinate 16,376,596 of OY284416.1, read as the reverse complement.
GATGGCTACCCAGTCGGTAAGTTGGTAAAATCGGTAAAATGGTAAATGGAATGGGAATAAGGAATTTCCCGTATCAGCGATCTGTGAAATTGCTATTTTATACCTTGCTGCTTCCGCACAGATATTCCGCTCGCGTTCTACAACCTTTTTCCTTCTTCTTCTTTTGAAATAAATATCTTTGGAGGAAATTAATTCGCATAAGGCATGGATATGGATGTGCTTTAAGATTACAGATACACCATATGGGGATCCAACCACCGTTGGAGTCGGTTGATAGCTGTTGGTCTAATTTAAAGCCACCACAGAAGCCGCATCGAAGGCATAGCCCAGAAGGGACATGTCACAAGGGATTTCGATTTACATTTTGGCGGCGCCGGGGCTTTGTGTAAATATGCCAACCAGACCGCGGCTTTTAATCTCCGCACGCGCGATATTGAATTGAATCTAAATCACGAACAGAAGTCAAACTCGTTCGGTTCAATGAGCGTTCGCAGTTGGTCGAGGTGACGTTTCGGTTCCGGGGAATGCAAATGTGACTAATACGCGCGTAAAGCGTATAAAAGCGCATTCAGATGGGTGTGAATGTGCACTTTAGCCCATAGCACAGAATGCAACTGATGGCTTTGTTGGGACCTCCATAAATTATTGGACACACAGGATGGCACTGAGCAGTGTGATCGGAATGCCCAAAATGCAAATACTAAACACGACCGAACTCAAGGTTCGTTCGAGGCTTACAGAAGCGGTAGGATGACTCATTGTTATTTCAAGGAGACATATAGGGGAATCAGTTATTTGGTGGATTTATGGCCCGAGGGTAGTTAAGAGCGGAACGAAATGAATGTTCGTGGGAATGAGTTGGAAAGATGCGACTGGAGTCAAGCGAGCCATTAATGCGTTACTAATTCGAATTTGTGGCTCATGTAAGCCATTCAAATGGGTCCTGGAGGGTGAGTGCGAATCATTCGCTTCATTGCAGAGTCAGAAATGTATCTGTACCTAGATCACCCGTATGGAAGAATAAGTCAAGGATCAGGAGATAACGACAAGATCCCAAGAACCCCTTCGGAAATCGAACAAATCCTCGTGTTCACCACAATTGCCCAAATTATGTTTTTCGGAAAATACCTCCTCCGACCGTCGACATCGACATTTAGTCAACATTCCTTAAAGGCACCACTTACCTGGAATTTGATAGCATAATCCCTAAATACACAATCATAAAACGACGTGAACACATAGAGCACCACATGTATGGCCCGAACTAACAAACTACCCGAAACCAAGGATATCACAATGCAAAGCAATTGTGCCAAGCACATCGACAACAATTTCGAAAAATCAAACCAAAAAAATAAAAACACACAAACGCACGTCGAATTTCACGGCTCAATACACCATGCCTAGTGGGTAGGTGGTAGGTAGGTGGTAGATGGTTGCTGGTAACAACTTGAGGTTGAAAGCGCTATCGAGGGTTGGGCGTTGGTAAACCTAGCGGCGTGGCGTAAATAAATCACTCGTCGAGATGTATAACATTCGATTCCTTATTAAATCCACATACCAGGCTTGTCGAGTACATTCTCGATATTCTTATATGCACGCGCTATACGCTCGTTACTTGATTGGAATTTCTGATGTTGTCGAGGAGACGACGACGTGGCAAGCGCGACGTTATCGGGACACAGGAATGCGATATGTGTGCAACCGGTTCGATTAAGGCTGAATGCGATGACTGAACTGACAATTGAAATTGATTTTCTTCCCTGTTTCTCCCTTTTTTCATTTTGTGCTTCTAGGCTGTTCGCTTAATTAGAAATTCCCACCCAAAGGTTTGATTTTTTTTAATGTTAATTGTGTTTAAATTTTATTATAATTCTATTCAACCCAAATGGGGCTACATACTCGCTGTGAGTGGAGGTTTGCCTTGTTTTTTTCTTTTGCTATTTTTTAACCAAGTTACACGCGTGTAGGGGACGCTGTCATGTAGGCAGGCAAACAGAAAAATTATTGCGTGAGGCAAACAGAATTTTCCGTGTAAATGTATTTTTTGACAAGTGGTTATCCTCAGATTTATTGACTACTGTATTTTATTTATTTATTCTCTTATTTGTTTGATTTTATTTATTCGATTACTCGCTGGATTTATTTATGGCGACTTTTTTTTTACAGTGAGATTGTCGCCCTGATATCGGCGAAAAAACAAAATCACACAAATTGTTGTGTCGGGAAATAACATGTTTTTACCCAGTTTACATAGAGCTATGAACGACAGCATACACCAGTGCTTTATGAAGGCCGAACAGGACGAATGCGACTTTAATTCATTTAAAATTATTTAAAATTGCATGAAATTTCGGTTTAGTCGCTTGATTGAACATACAATATATGGGATGAAGGTAAAAAAATAAATGACTGAAATGAAGAGAATAGCCAAGGCAAGAATTGCATAAAACTTGTGTTCAAAAAGTAGCAGGAATTTTGTGATTTCGCGAATTGCATTACTCAGGTTATTTTTATTGGTAGATATGAGAAGCCAGATAGTGCTTGATGTCATATATTGGGCAACACTAATCAGATTGGGTCATACTGACGCACATTTGAAGGGTGACATTTAAATCTACAATTCATAGGGACTGTTTTGTACATCGTCAATCTTGTCAAAAGTTACATATATTGGTTTGAAAATGATTCAAATTTCTGAAAAATAGTTTTTATTTTGTTATTTCAAAAGGCGAAAAAAAGTGCAATTCAGTAACAAAACGGTCAAGACGCTATATAAAATGCAACAGCTTGAACAAGGAAATTTCTGGAAATTTCGATATGAAAGATGCACCTCACTCCGGTCGGTGCAAAAAGAAAATGTTGACGAAATAAGCTAAAAAACGAAATAAGCCACAAATCAATTCTCAATCATTTGTTTAAGACGGAATACACAGAAGCGCTTAATACACAAAATTTAATGGACCTAATCAGTACTTGTGAAACGATATTGAACCGGAATAAAATCAATCTACTTCTTAAGCATATAATAACGGGCGATGAAAAATTGGGGGCTGTAAATGTTTCATAACGACAGCTGGTCTCGGTGGTTTCAGACAGGCTAGACATCTCCCAATAACATTCAGTTTATATCACCTTGAGTTTCATGTTAATTATGTCAAATTTTGACACTTGCGGAAGGTTTTCATTTTTGGCTTTAATTGGAATAAGAGTGCAGTAAAGCGCGTCGAATGCTTGTGGAAGTTTGTGATGACAATGCTAAAACTGATGAATCATGTAGGGAATGGTTTCGACTTTTCAGAACAATGATTTCAGCGCTGGACGTATGCCTCGGTCTGGACATCCAAAAACATACGAAAAAAAGAATTGGAAGCAATTCTCGATGGAGATTCGGGTCAAACACAAACGGAGCTTGGAGATTCATTGAGAGTAACTCAACAAGCAGTTCGATTGAAATCCATAGAAAGATTCAGAAGCAAGGCAAGTGGGTTTCTCATGAATTGAAACCGAGAGATGTTGAAAGGTGATTTTCCACTTGCGAACAGCTGATTTTAAGATGATAAATTGATATTCTACGATAATTCCAAAACGAAAAAAGAACTCCGCTAAAGGTGATGAATTGTTACCATCGACTTAAACATCAACACCAAAGCAACATTTGAGTTCGAGGATGCTGTGTATCTGGTGTGTTGCGTACAATAAGCTGCTACAACCTGGCAAATGCTACACCTGGGGGTGTAGTGGTGCAATGGTAATCATCACCGACTGTTAAGCGGAAGGTCTGTAGTTCAAGTCTGACCATAGCCAAGAAAAATTCCTATACGGAAAAAACCCATGCAACAACACCAGTTGTGAATGAGAGATGATCAAAAAATGCTGACGAAGGCATAACACTCGCAGTATAAGATCACTTCAAAATTCATACTCTGCGTGTGCATTTCCAATATAAGATCTTAATGGCATGGAATAAAGTTACTGTAAAACTACAATCAACGCGACAAATTCAGTCGAATCTCTCGAATCCCAAGACAACCACCCCCGGAGAGTAGTGAACGAACATCTTCGACACAAACCATCTGCACCCCGTCCAGGTTGTGTGACAAACATCAAAAGAGCGTAACTCTTGAACCTGCACGAATTATAAAAAAAAAAAAAAAAAAAAAAAATACATTACAGGCGATCGGTATATGCTACAACTGATTCGTTTGAACCGTGCATTACGAGAAAAACGGCCAAAATACGAACAAAGACATGACAAAGTTATTTTTTTGCACGACAACGCCCGACATCATATCGCAAATATCTTAAAAAAATCTTTAAAAACGCTCAAGTGAAATGTTCTACCGCACCCGCCGTATATGCCGGACATTGCCCCTTCTAATTATTTGTCTTTTCGGCAGATACAGCACGATTTGGCAGGCCACTAATTTACTACCTACGCAGAGATCAATAATTGGCTCGAAAGTTGAATCACCAAAATAGTTTTCCGAGATAGAACTAGAAAATTGCCTGAAAGTTAGAAAATTAGCGATGGAAAATTTTTTTGATTAATCTACTCATTGATTTTGTTTTGAAATAAATTGATTTTTAATAAAAAAAAAACGCCCCGAATTAATTTGTACTCCCAATACCAGAATATCGGCTGAAAATTATCACGGTAAAAGGAAACCAAAACAAACCGCTTTGGAGCCATGATTAACACGCCATGAGTTTATGCTATGTGTTATTAGGATTGGAACGGAATCATATATTGAGAGGTACTAGAACCGGGTCAAACAATTGCTTCTTATCTTCACTCTCAGCAGTTTAATCAGGTTCAGAAAACTATCCAGAATTTATCAAAAGAAAGACCGGGCGCCAGACCACGCACATTCTTCACGACCTAGCTAAAAATGAGAGAAGTTAGTTGGGAAGTTTTGATGCATCCTTAATGAAAGGAAATTCACATTAAAAAGTAAAAATGAGTCGTCCGTTCTTTTCCAGACACCCGGAAGTTCTGAATCCCGCAAATAATAATGAACAAATTGTACTCAAATGGAATCAATTTTGAATGAAAAAAACATTTATACAAAAATCTCTCAACACTTTTTCCCAATTTTAGGAAGGGCCCTAAATTCATTTTTTTATTTTTTATTTTTTTTTTATTTTCTTAGATAGATTTCGATATTTAACTATACATCTATCAACTGAATAGTTATTTTTGGTATTTTAAAGTATTGAGAACGTAAAAAATAAAAACAATGATTTTGGCTTATTCGAAAATGTTATAAAAAACACAGCTTCGTCGAAATTTGTCCATTAATTTAATTATTTTATCTGAAATCAATTCAACATTTTCTTGGAGATTTTCCTATTAGCTTATCCTACCCTAAATTGTTTTGTTGTATTCTTAAATATCTCGATGGTTTCGTTTCAGGAGTCAATCTGGTTGTGTCTTTCAGCAACTGGCCTTCGCCATTTCGCTTACTCTGCATGCCCGAGACCTCACTAAAGACAACAGGCCTCAGCCAGATCTCAACGAAGTAACGCACCACTCTGAGAAGCATATTCACCCAACAATCACTAAAAATTACAGTGCTTTTCGGCAACATCGACGAGATCCAAAAAAAAAAAATCAATATGGAAACATGCTCCAGGAAATAAAGCCCGATCGGGGTGTGCTCTCGTGGTATCTATAATTGGGGTAATAAGCTCCGAGATCATTTTCATTAGTCATAGCCCTGTGGTTTCACACAACATAGTGCTTTCGAGTCATTTAAGCAAGTTTAGACATTCTCCTTCGTACATGTCTTTATTAAGTAATACTTAACGAACCGGGATTCTTGTGTTCTGTACATGCTACACAAATCTTTTAAACATAAGACAGCATTACATTAAACTATACCGGACAATTAAAAGTTACGATTTGTCTTATTAACATCACATAGCAGTTAATTGTACCGCCATAAAAAGAGTTTTCTTTTTGCTGTTTGGTTTTTCAATGTTCTATTTTTGATAGATCACACATGATTCGTGGCATAATTCAAAGTCACTCATACTGCGTTAGCATTGCATTTTAACCTTTAAAAAAATTGACTCGATTGTTCAATTTTTTAATCAAATATTGTAAATGTTTTTCACGCGACTATTCATAAACGACTACTAAGCAAGCTATACTGTTCGCATTTCCCACTAATTTCACGTTGTTGGATATCAAGCCACCTACCGGAATGCGTAGAGAGGAAAATATACTGCTGTATCTACCAGTGTTAATGAAGACCGGAATTTGTCCATGCGTCGCGGTTCGCAGCAATCGAAATTGTGTAACTTGACTACTCGAAAATTTTAAGCAAGGATCTTGGTCTAAAACCTTTTAAAATACAACTCGTGCAAGAGACTGAAACCAAACGACCTGCCCCAGCGTCGAATTTTCGGTGAGTGGGCCTTAGAACCGCTGAGGGAAGGTCTTCATTTTTATTAAAAAATTGTCTTCAGCGACGAAGCTAATTTCTGTTAATGTTATAAACAAAACTGGTGTATTTAGAACGATGAGTAACCTCAGGCAATGCAAGAGCTGCCCCCGTATTTTTATGGAGATACGTCAATTCAGTCGTCTATGCCGATAAATAAGAATCAGTTCCAACCTTGGAAAACAACATTACATATGTTATTAGGGAGATAACAGCCAATATGCTTTCCGTGCAGGGACGGGTTAAGAATATCCCTGCAGCGATACCTCTCGCTTGTCGTAAAAGGCGACTAAAAACAAAGGTAAACAAAAATCACATCTAGGCAATTTAGAAAACACCAAGGTGAGCCTAGGGACACATATACCACCATTAAACTGCCCCACAAGTGTACATGCAAATCAGTGGGTTGACACGACTGGAGATCACCGGTGTTGTAAGAGTAAGATCAAACAAAAAAATCTTGAGCATGCCCGTGTCACAAAAAAAAAAGGCAGGCCGAAAAACAATTGGTGCAAACAAATGCAAAAACACCAGCATTTGATTGGCCTCAGCGATGAAGTAATCCCAAACCGCGGACCCCACAAGCGGACCAGTAGGAATGCAGTTAAGTGGGAAGGTTATGGTCCTACACTTCTGACCATAACAACGCCGGAAAAAGGAAAAGAAGAAGAAGAACAGCCAATATGCTCCAAAAAGTAACTCAAACTGGAGTCTCTCTGTGAACCACTTAAAAATAATCTAGCTCAACATTTCGACAAAATAATCTTTAAAAAGTAAATGGCAAGTATTGGTTTTTCAACTTAAATAAAAGAGTTATACAACTTTACAATTTTTCTGTATTTTCTTTGACAATTAAAAACCAAATGCTTCAAATATGACATATGTACGTACGACTGGCGATTATTTAATTATTATTATTTTCTTACTAAATAATTTATGATTGCTCTGCTGTATGAATCCATCAAGGTCATCCAGAGGTGTCATTTTAAATCAATGGTAAACCGCAATATTGGCATGTGCAGTGATGATATATTTATATGAACGCAAGGGTTTATAACGACCCTATGCTGCCAATATTCATACCGCTAACCTGTCTCAGATGTCCATATTCATTAATCTGATTCATTATAGCTCTACGAAAACGTACAATTAATGACGACTAGAGGTAGTTAAGAGTTTGAGAAACGTTTCAGCAATATTTAGCAATATTTCTACAGTTTTTGTAGGGAATCTACAATATTAAACACATTGCGTTAATTCTTAAAAACTACTTTACTTTTCACTTTACTTTTCAAAAGCTCGCAACGATTGTTAAACGTTGACAATTATATATTAGCGCCAAATTTAAAATAACACATCTTGCTGGATAACCATGAAATTATACCTTACCTCCATATTCACCGAACATGACGCTATACGATTTTTGTTTTCTGATTTCAAAAATAAAAGGAACCTTAAAGTTTCATCACGTCCCCAGAAGAAAGGGGATTAAACGCACACTGTTGAGAGAGACACATGAATGATATCCAAAAATCTAGTTTCATAAGATTTTCAGTGTTGCAAAGTCGTTGGCATACGTATGCCAACTTTTTGAACGCACCTCATACACACATACATATGTATGTGCGATGTTCCAAAAGCGCAAAGTACTGCCTATGCTTCCATTACCGACGATACTATAACTCAGACCAATTAAAAACCAACCGTAGAACTGCAGCTATTGTACAAGTGTTTAGGGAATTGAACACAACACTGCATACATCAATGTCGATTTTAGATTAGGCACGCGAATGAAACGATAAGCGAGAAGAGCTCGTTTGTGTTTAAAGTCTTAAGGTTTACCCATTCTAGAATGTAATTAAAAAAAGATAAATCTGAAGCGTCAGCGTCCCAAAGTACACTCGAACGATATTGTTTTTAGTTTAGCAAAAATCCGAATTTCGTATATGATCACCATCCACAAACTCTTAAATCACTTTTTATTCCAATATCACGATATTCTATTGAATGAAATCACGAACTCGACCGGAATCCGATTTAAAATCTTTCCTTAAAATCCGTACTATTACAATCGAATGAATTCAGTTCCATTTGAAATGCGTCTCTTCTTTCGGGCATGAGTCACAACTGTCAGTCCCGAGAAACGAAAATTTGTCCATTTTCGTTCATAATGAGCGAAATGCAAACGATAAAGCCATGCTACAACATTTGAGAACGTTCAGCGGCAGTAACAGATTTGTTTCCTTATTTGTGAGGCAAAATAATTAGCAATCAATAGACCGGAAAAATTGATTTGGATTGCTACAATATTTTGAGTATTTCCACTGTAGCGACAGCAGGCATGAAGGGAATACAAATATCTTATCGGATCGTATGGAAATGGGTTTTAATTCAGTAACTGAAAACGAATATGCATACGAAGCCCAGGCTTCGTAACCCATTTTTTTTTTTTTTCAAAACGTTTCCAGGATTAACCGTCAACTCCATATTAGTCTCTTTTCTATTCACTGGAAATTAAAAGAGTTTATCTAATATCATATTTTCAGGCGCAAAAGCTGTGAAAGAGTACATGGGAACCTTCTTAAATTCATGGCATGCCACTCGGCTACGTGTGCATTTTGGTTGTTTTGGAATGCGTTCATAGAATATGCAATAGATTTTCCAAATTCCTCGAATACCTCCTGAGGAATGCAAAATGGGAATTTCTGGAGAATGTTCTGGGTTGTACGGAGTGTAAATAGACAGGATTTGTCATACGCCTATGAACATGCTATGTGTGTATGCATATCTGTCGTATATATGTATGAACTTGGATATTCTTCTGAAAATTTAATTTAGGAATTCTGTACAATATTCGATGGGAGAAATTCCATTTCCATTTAGGTGTTCCAACGGTCTAGTGAGTGAAACCTGAACCACATTTGAATCTATAGATATGTCGATTAAGGCCATCCGAAAGTTATTAGTGAACGAGGGTGCTTCAAGTCATTGAATTTCCCTGTAAAGTGCATAGCAATCAAAAACCATAAAGGATTCCGAACAAGTGCAAGTAAAAAAGGGTTACCTTGGGGACAAGTGGAATAAGCTCGTCATCCAACAATCGGTCTCTATTTTAAATCAGTAGAAACACACAATTTTAATGCAGAGTAATGAATTTACTTTCACATAATTGAAATAGATGCTAGCGTTGTTGTCCTGGTAGTGGTTATTGTTAGTTAGTATAATTGTTTTTGCGGCAGAAGAAATAGGACGGGTTTATTTAGAAAAAAACAGGGCAGTGTTATTTGTTACGGACTCTACTGTAATTGGTTCTTGTCATTGGTTTGAATCGTTTGATACGCATTCGTTTTCATTACTGGGTTGGGTCATTTCTTGTGGACTCTACTGTAGTTGTTTTTTATTGGAATTGATGTGGGATTCGTTTCTGAGGTTGTTGTCTATGGAGAGCTTTGACTGGAATAGAAGGAGAAGAAAATTGAGACTTCGAGGGGAGTTGACTTGAGAGTAGTAAGAAATTAAATATTAAATTAAGAGGGCAGTCCATAAAAAGGGCAATTAGTTATTCCAGGAGTCTCAAATGTGGAGTTACATTTTATTGATTATATGTATATCGAACTAAGACATTTAGTTTATAAGTATATTTTACTTTTAGCATTTGTCCCGTACAAGAATACTGTAGTACGAGGGTGGTCCGATAAGTACTTAGCATCGCCGCCTGATGGCGCCAGTATCGCAAGAGCAACTTACTATCGTGTAGTACATTCTAGTAGACGGCTACTGTCGAAATTTCGGAAATTGCCGGATCGGACTCGTAGTTTTGTTTTTACCGCGTGTGGAAGTGGGAGTGTCCGCGGATTTTTAAAAAATGGAAAAAGTGCAAAATCGCTCGGTGATTCGATTCTTGTTTTTGGAAGGGAAATCGCGCAGCGAAATCAAAGAGCGTTGGGATGCTGTGTACGGTGACTCTTCTCCTTCGATTGCGACCATCGAAAATTAGTTTAACGAGTTTCAACGTGGTCGCACGTCGGTTTTTGATGAGCCGCGTCCAGGTGCCCCGAAAATGGCTACCACGGAGAATAACGTGACAAAAATCCACGATGTCGTATTGGCAGACCACTGATTGAAGGTGCGCGAGAAAGCTGAGACAGTAGGCATTTCAAAAGATCGCGTGGGTCATATCCTGCATGAAATTTTGGGCATGAGAAACCTGTCGGCGCGATGGGTGCCGCGTTTGCTCACTCCCGACAACAAGCGCAACCGTGATACCCCTATATATGTATATATAGAGCAGTGTTTGACGCTGTTTAAGAAACCCGAAGGAGTTTCTGCGTCGTTTCGTGACAGTCGACGAAACATGGATCCACTGGTACACACCAGAGACCAAGGAACAGTCGAAACAGTGGACTTCACCCGGCGAACGTGCTCCGAAAAAGGCGAAGGCTGTCCCATCGACCGGAAAGGTGATGGCCACCATTTTCTGGGATTCACATCGACTACCTGGAGAAGCGCAAAACGGTCACAGGATTGTACGGCCAAATTATTGTTCCGATTCGATGCCGAATTGAAGAAAAAACGGCCCCACTTGGCGAAGAAAAAAATTCTCTTCCACCATGATAACGCACCGGCTCACACCTCCGTGTGACTTCTTTTTGTTTCCAAACTTGAAAAAGTTAATCGCCGGGCAGAAATTTCAGTCGAATGAGGAGGTCATCGCCGCCACGGAGGCCTACTTTGCAGACCTCGAGAAAACGTATTTTTCAGATGGGTTAAAGAAGTTGGAGCATCGCTGGGTCAAGTGTATCGAGCTAAAAGGAGGCTATATTGAAATTTTAATCGCTATTTCTCCAAAATGTTTGCTTTTCTTTTGTAGGCTAAGTACTTATCGGACCACCCTCGTACAACTAAAGGGTTTTTCAATAAGGGCGGGTAGAAGTTGAAATGGAATAAAGCAAGCTGTGTGTGAGGTATTAACAAAAAGAATCCGAAAGACCCATATATGCCATTATATACAAAATATAAAAAAGTCTAACGGAGGCATGACCTTGGCGGCCAATTTCAAATCGAATAAAATCAAATCGTTCATTCAGAATGTCAATCGTGGCGTCCACTGAGTGGCACGTAGCGCCGTCCTTCTAGGTGGTCTAAGTCCCTATGGTTCAATTTGGGTCATAAGAAATTGGTCATCGTCGTTCTGTAACGCTCGCCATCAACGGTGACCGCCCAAAAACTTTATTTTCGAAAAACTACGGACCAATGCGCCGGCCCAAAGTCCACACCAAACAGTAACTTTTTTAGGATGCATTGTCATCTGTTGAGCCTCATGTATGATGTGAAAGACGTCCACTTCTGTAGGCACACTTTATTGGAATGCTCATAAGTTTGACATTTGCATAAATATGTACTACTTCGTTAGTCTGGAAAGAGTGAATTCAACACTATATACAATAACATTTTACACGGATATGACATCCTATATACGACAATTTTACTTGGTAATATATCCATTCAGCTTCGTCGCTTAAGATGATTTTTCGGCCAAAATTGGGGTGCTCTTCCTACGGTCATGAACTTTGGGCTTCTGGATCAGTTGGACCATGTGCGAGTGTACGCCCAAGTCCCGACGCTAAATTCGGATAGAAGTCTTCGAAAGGGCGAGTTCTTATGCCCGGCGAGGAATCGACTGCCTCGAATTCTGCTGTGCACTTTCACGAGCCGTTGCCGATCTTGAGTTCCTTTGACATGCGAATGTTAGTTGATTGTTTACCAAACCGGTCGCCTCGAATTTGGCCACCAAGCTTTGAAGGCATCAGTAGCTAAATATTAATCAACAGACTTGACAGATGTCGTCAAAACAACATGGCCAGCATAGGCCATCTACCCGTGCCAACTGAAAGACCTTTTACATTCCTGCATTCCGCTTCTGTGGGTTTGAATTCGATCTATGACTTACCTTCGTACGCCTTCTATCTCTTAGAAAATGATCATTTTGGTTGCGCATTACTCCACCCGACCTAATCACGATCATATTTTTTGAGCTGAAGAAACTTACTGTCCTGGGACTATTGTCGTTCGAACTGTAGTAAAGGACGATTTTATCGCTGTTTGTTTTCTTAGTGTTCTATTTCTGAAAGCTCACGCATAATTTGTGACATGTGTTAAGGTCAGGCATGTTCTGTTGGCATTGCCATTCCATCATATAAAAACTTACACCAATGAAAACACTTATACCAATTGAATTTCATTGTCAAATTTCGTGCTCTAAGAAAAAATTTCTCCGTATATTTCTGTCATTTTACTTAAAAAAGCTCGAGGAAATGCGCTTTTTTATCAAAAATTTGTATTCAGCAACGAGGCTCATTTCTGGTTTATGGTCCAGTGGAATGATTGGCCCGTATTTTCTCAGAGATGAACCTGAATACAACGTCAATCGTGCTCACTTTTGTTCAGTAATTTCGAACTCTTTTATACCCAAAATGCAAAATTATTCTGAACCTGGTCGATATATGGTTCCATCAAGGCATTATATAGGACACATCATGCACATCAATGGAGCAATTGAGAACACCCGTGAGTTACTTATTTCCCCCGTCTTAGACCGGTGGCCGTCATTGACAGTACTGGAAGGCAACATTACAAGTGTTACAAGCGGGATACCAGCAATATGCTAAAAATTGGACTTTCTATGTGGTCCACTTAAAACGTAATGATGGTCAACGCATTAACTCAAATAAAAATGTTTGAATATGTTCCTTTTGTTATTTTTTTATAACATATTTTAGTTTGCGTTTTTACAAATAAAAATTATTATTCGTTGTTTCACCCTGCACCTAGCGAATTCGCAAACCACTCAATCCTCCACTGCCACTGCCACTTAATTGTTTCAAAGCTGAGCTGCATAGCTAGGTTGTTACCTCGACTAATTCTCAATTTATCTCGCAACCACTCATCGAATATGAATCTCCCGAACTTGCCGAAGCTTTTTCATATTAAACGTGACGTTGACAGCATCGGCCACTAAAAAAATCAATATCTGTCAGTGCAGCAAGCAAGCAAGAGTCTGCACTCCTCGTTTCCAGAGTTGAATTCGAAGTTTACGGCGTGGTACGTGCATTTAAGGACGTCCGCAGTTCACGTGCCAGTCTTGCGTATTCGGTCAGCTGTTCGCTCCAAAAACCGGGGACGCTACTATTTAAACCGAATGCGATCATAAACAAACCATCACTCAGTCTCCCGACTTCAACTCAGTAGGTCGCTAACGCTCTAGAGAAAATAAATCCCAAACCAAGTGAGAAGTGAATATTTTTTTTTTGTTTTGTAAGAAACTAAAAAAGGAAAAATTGATTAAAATGAGTTCTGCTGTCGTTCGTTGCAATAGGACCCAGTGTGTTCTAATTGCTCGAATCACCAAACAAGGTAAAAATATTTGCAAATTCATAAGATTTTTGCGAAATTCGTGTTTTTTTTTATTTTCGTTGTGTGAATTGTGGGAACTTTTTTCCTAACCTCAACATTGTTCTTTTCAATAGCGGCATGTTACTCAACCAACCCATCCGGACCACCGGTAAAGGACAAACCAAAAGTCAGCGCCAGAATGGCCGAGTTCCAGAAAAAACTACGCCAAACGACGCCGATAGTAAAATTGGAGGAAATCACAGGCAAACATCCGTATCAAGAGAAGGAACCGCTAAAACCTTGGCCAAACAATGTCAACCCATACACGGGAGAAATCGGTGGACCTGCCGGACCAGAGCCCACACGCTTCGGTGACTGGGAGCGTAAAGGACGAGTAACTGATTTCTAGTCATGCGTGATAAGCTTGTAGAATAAGGATCTTAGATAGTAATTGCCCAAGAGGATTTCTCACATTTAACTTAATGTATACCTACTGAATAAGACTGCCTAACCCCCAGTGCGTAGATTGTAAACTTCTAAATAGATTAGAATAAAATGAAAATTAAGTGAATGATGATTGAAAGTCTGTATTTTTCTCTCCCACACACCATCCTTGTGTCTGTAGCGGTTATGTTATTGAAAAATACCAACAAATGTCCATCGATGGTCCCTATTTCCGCTGCAGTAATAACAGTTAAGACAAATGCAAACACACGATAAACAACGAGCGAGTATGACGAGCTCAATTAGGTATGCAAGCCACCTTCTTATGACCGTTGGACTGCGTTCAAAGTCCACGCCAACCAGCTGGTTCAATCAACCAAGCATCCAATCAAAACAACTACTAATCGTCTACGACTCCCGTAAAGACGTAGTTGACATCAATCCGAAGCGTTTTCCCTTTCTATTGCTACGTCAGCCTTTTGTGAGGCATGCGACGACTTTTGGACCCTAATGACAAAACAACTGAAAAATTTTAATAAACCAAAGCGTGCTTTGTGACGGGAAATAGTCTTGGCGGGCGTGGAGAGCAAGATTATTGCCGGGTTGTTTTGATACAGTTGTTTACATGCGCATATTAGTTCAACTACGCGTCTAAGCAGGGTATCGCGTTCTTTGGATATGGGTGTGCCACTATAGCTGGGAATGGATGCGAGCGATGTCTTCTTTCAAAACAAACATGGGAACCTGTTGGTGGATTTCCATAAACACTGCGGGGTAGTTTAAGGGGTACTCCGTTCTATTTCTATGTGAATCTCGATATCCATCTTCAGTTCACGCTCCGCTGACGTGATTTATTGTTTGCGTTCAGTTCTAGTCCTTCATCCCTATTCTTACTTTCTAAACATGCTGCTATATACCATACATATGTATGGATGTGTATTATATGTAACCTTATAGCACTTTCCCGCAGCTAATGCTCTGGAACGCGATTACATAAACGCAAACTCGGTAAAGATGGCAGTGTCATTTCCATTAGCCAACATATGGTAAAGGTAAAGACTTGAAAATGAGCGCGATGTCCAAACAATATAAGATCGATGTCTCGAAATGAGAAAAGATTTGCGTTCATCGGCTGCATGAAAGGAAATGTTTTCCTGCCCATCTGAGACACTGCACATCAGACACACAACTACAACAAACGCAATCAGCGTTACCACCTACGCAGCCTACACCTTTTCTTCGAAAATCTTGACCTATTATCTTCCAGAAAGTGGTGTTATCAGGGAGACTTACCGAATGCTCTAGTAAAACTAATGCGTCTAGTCGAATCGGCATGTGCTCTCACAGGAGAATGCGAATGAGCGCGTCAAACATGCCTCGGTACTTTTAGTATATCAAGCACTTACATATAGCACTATGTCCGGCATCAAAATGTGCAAAAATTCAAATGCAAAATGACCTACAAATGATTTCAACAAGACCAGCCCCGAAAGTAGTTACACCCAACCAAAATGGAAATCCACAACTATGACCCTTGCCGCAGTTTTATGTTCTCTTGAGTCTTAGGTCAAGATTTCAATCAATGATCCCGACTTTACTGACTTGCAGCACTATTGAACGCGTATTCTTCCAACTACCAAAACTTGTTAAGCTCTCTAGACAAGAGTAAACGATATCTGCATCAACATGAAGTCCCAAATACTACAGATGACCCCACGCCCGATTAACTTGAACCCCGACCTGGTTTACTCGTTCTGACTAACTTGAAAGTGAGTAGAAAAAGCATCATCTTGTAGCGATAAGGGCCATTAGGTGATATAACCCTCGCTCCCGAAAGTGAGTAATGTCCATACATTTCGAGCTAGAGAGTCTTCGCACAATTTGAAAGAAATCATCAGAGTTATATTGTATATGAAAACTGGTGTACACGTACACACCATCCGAATGGTATAGAGATATCACAAATTATGTCTGCTCTTTATTATTGTAAGCCCCCTTAATGACCAACTCTTACTTTGCACGACACCATCCATTTGATCATGTCTCTCGGCTGGCATCAACGTAGTTCCCCGGATGACTTCCAGTTAAACGATCTTCACAAAGCACCTTTTTGGTTATTCCCTGCCAGTTCACTTGTCCTTTTCCGTAAAACCAATTCTTGATCAGATGATCTATAATCATTGGACCGCGATCTGTCACGGGATCTAACTCGTACTGTCTTTTCATCTTGTTTGGTGGGATTTACATTAATATTCGCAGTTTGTTATGTCAATGTGATCATTGTTTCTTCTAAAATTTGCCGAAAAAGTTTATATTTTTGTTGCTGACCTTCAGTCGAAGAGTGATGACGTGCGACTGGTTCATTCTGCCTTAGCGGATGGAAAAAAAACTATCTGCATCAATATTCAGTAAAACTAAAATGGTCTTGAGTACCCAATTAGTATGATTCCAGTTTGAACTATCACAGACGTCATCAGCTCTCACTAGCAGTGAACTAGTTATTCAACGTTCGACAAGACGTAGGGCATATACGTAAGCGTTGTTTTGAAAAGGGTAAATAAGCCCAGCGAACCGAAAACAAATTTCAAACCAAATTGAAACAGTAGCTTAGAATTAAAGTCTACCAACGGCAAGATCACTTTACCACTTCTCCTTGATACGTTTAACTTCATGATACTGATACGAATTTTAGGTAACAAACTGCTTACTGACTTTATGTGTAGGTGGCGCTACAATTAGAGGTGGATCAAGGCATCAACCTACATGCCTCTCAGTTGATTGAGATCCCCTTTTGCCTGTGTGACTAACCATAGGTATTGTCGTCCTCTGCTACGTTGTCCCTTAGGATTGGATTCAAAGACTTTTCGGACTAGGGCGTATTTTCCCAGCCAGGCGTTGTATAGACGAGATACAGTTCATACAATTCTTGCTTGCCACTCCATTTCCCACCTTCTTAAACCGGATTGCAAATCACACGCAGAAGCTTTCTCTCGAAACGACTCATTTGACAAGGTCCATGATTGTGTGCCAGATAGCAGGGATGATAAAGCTATTGAGCAAGGTCACCTTGGTTTTAGAGAGAGCTCATTAGCCTCTTGAACCCGAAGAAACAGGGATTACCACACTGATATAGCATTTGACTTGGATCAATAGCCGAGTTTCCAACTACCACAAGATGATATCTGTCAATACATACGTTCTAACTAAGACGTTGTTGGTGTAAGTCCTATTTCGATGACAGAATACAGTTCTCACCAGTCCCCTTTTAACTGCTTCCGTTTATATGGTCACAAACACTTCACTATGGTCTTGCTGCCTTCTCCAATAACGTCCATCCGCGTAAGCAAGCACTTGCGACGGACTTGAGATGCATAGAACCTGTCTCTTATGATGACCAATGATTTCTGCATCTTATCTTATGGAGCGTCAAAAGTTCTCCAACACCATCCTGTACAACATGACTCGTTTGAAAGCAGTGACAAAGCGCGAGCGAACGATTCCAAGCGCTCGCACAAGACGGCAGAGAAAATTCGCTTGCGACATTCAGGAGACGGATCCCTCTGCGCATATTTGAGGTCATCACGGAATAATAGCTTTCGTCTGTAATTTACTGCTCACCAAATACATTTCATGATTTTTTCACATACGAGGTCTGTTCAAAAAATAAGGTGACTTTTTATTTCTCTCGAAAACTATTTTATGAATATCTGTTTTAAACTATTTATCCCTCCCACTTGCGACAGCGCTTTTCGAATCCTCGAAAATCCTCCTCCTATTATGTGCTTTTTGGTCTTGAGCTTCTTCAGCAAACCGGTTTTTATCTCCTCAATCGTAACAAATCTCTGTGCTTTCAGATTTGGGAAGAGACAAAAGTTGATGGGGCCCAGGTCCAGTGAATCCAAGAGCTGATGCATGATTATGGCATTGTTTTTGGCCAAAAAATTATCCTCAGTGAGAAGGTGCGTTATCGTAATGCAATTGTCCTGAATTGTTTCTCCCAAAAATCCAGATGTTTTCTTCGTATTGCTTCATACAAACGGCGTAAAACTTCAAGGTAATATTCCTTATTGCCCGTACAATCTTCCGCCAAAAGCTCATGATAAACCATCACATTGTAATCAAAGAAAACTGTGAGCAACACTTTCGTATCCGATCCTGCCTCTTCTGATCGCTTCCGTTAGGATGATTTGGTCCGATGTCATAAACTTATGGTTATGTGTTGTTTCGTCACCAGTGATGATCCTTTTCAACAATCTGGACCGTCATCCACATCAATCAATTGCTCCCGAGCGGTGCTCATGCCACGGATTTTTTAGTTAACATTTAGTAATTTTAGAACAAACTTTAATGACACACGTGTACTTTCCAAAATATCTGAAAAAATATCATGGCATGAGCCAACCGATATGCCAATATTCTCTCCTATCCAGAAAAGTTGCTTCTCTGATAGTCATTTGACGGTTCTCTATGTTTTCACTACTTCAACGTTTTCATCCAATGGTGCCGTACTGGAGCGTTCAGAATGAGAATCGTCATTAACATCTTCTCGGCATCAGTCAATATTTCAAGTACGTTGGGGCACTTAATTTAATTTTTCACTCAACATTTAATATAGCGCCTTGATCCATTTTTTTTCAATAGCAAAAAATCTCTAAGCGCCTTACCTTGGTCACGTCTAACCTCTATAACAATTAAATATTCACAATGGTCGATAATGTCAACATATCTTAGAGGACGTGTGTACCAACATAGTAAAAAAAATCATACTTAGCTCGCGAAATTTAAAGTCACCTTATTTTTTGAACAAACCTCGTATTGTTACAATTTTCGAAAAGACTCTCCATTTGGGACGGAGACCAATAGCGTTACCTCAAACTCAAAATATCTGTCAACCTTTTGTCAAAAAAAAACTTGACCAAGTGGCTAGACTATAATACTTTCAAACATGACCGAAACCTTGTTATGACGCATTAGCGCATCATATTCCTTATTAAACCTGTTCTCCGAAACCTGTACCCAGATGGTCGGCAAGGAGAGCTGAAAATTTCCTTTTTCACCAAAAGGAACCAAACAACCGAACCTTTTTCATACCTTACCCATACCATAAGCAAAACAACTCCAAATTAAAAGAACGAATAACATTTATTGAATGACTTCCAAAAACCAGTGGATTGTGCTGCCACACCTGTTTGTCATTAATCTCCAGAAGCAACTGGCCTGACATCTAACTCTTGCTCTTCTTTATGCTCAGATTCTGTATTATCCAGATCCTTCGAATTCACCAAAATCGTTTGCTCTTCTTTAGGCTCAGATTCTGTATTATCCAGATCATTCCAATTCTCCAAAATCGTTTGTATCATATTCTCGGATAACTTCCACATTTGTACACCCAATTCCCTCTTCTGAGCCTTTTTACTCGGTTCGCAGAAAAAACAATTGTTAAAGTACATCCCACTAATTCCGTGGAGTTCAGGAGCCACGGCACAGTACACCGATGTCGCGGCGGCTTCTTGCTAAAAAATAATTCCCGCCAAAAAAAATCAATTCGGTCATTCGCTTATCTAACATATGGTATAGTCAGCTATATATGTACATTGTATCTAGATATCTAAAATTTAAACCAACCAGTGTTTTGGTGAACGGTCGAGCAAGGGCAAAAAGCAAACGGTAGCACCACCAATGTCGGCTGATACCCGTCGAGATGAAGTTGCCGGGGTGCACGGCAAAAACTGATATTCCGCGATTCCTCCATTTCTGTGTCATCATTTGAAAATGATTATGAAGAAGAGGCAGAGAGAAACGAAAGACCTACCTCAGCCAATTGCTTGGTAAAGAGCAAGTTGCACAATTTGGCGTTGTTATACGCCATCATGGATCGATACTTGCTGGCAGGTGGTGATAGATCTTTAGCACTCAAGTGATCACCTGGTAAATTGGCATACCTGAAAAAAAGGAAAAAACATGGGTATAAAGCGAAGAATAAGAACAAGAAGAATAGGAGAGAGAGATCGGTCATTAAAGGAGAGCGAGAAAGCGTACGTGACCAAGTGCAGACAACAGAGCTTAGTGCTGCGCTGCTGCGGTGACTATTGGAAAAGGCCTTGGTGCGCCGAGCCACGTTTGCCACGAATGTTTGCAAGTGTTTGCTTCCGCTCTGTTTGTGTGAAACGATGACGCTACCTACTGGTTATGATGATGTATGTACATATGTTGGTATAATATAGACCGCGAAATTGATGAGAGGCCAGTGAACTCGACGCAAGTTTTTTGGAAAGCGACTTTTCGCTAATAATATGTAGTAAAGGGAAGACTGTTGGAATCGTTGTGTGCGAGTGTCAGTATAAAATGGGCCACATTTGGATGTATTGCTCTGGATTTATTTTTAGTCGGATTTTGGTATATCATTTTTTTGAAGAGAGCAGAAGCACATGACTTCGAAATCAAATAGACATGGTGTGTTCTAGACTTAGTCAATAGCAACACACATTAATCATTAAAATGTATTGTACATATTTAGATTCCATTTGAAGATGATCACAATTTATAGGCATATTCCGGGATTGCCTTCAGCTATCTCAGAGATTTTTCTTTCAAGTCCTGAATCGACTCAAAACGGGCCCCACGAAGTTCGAGTTTCGGAAATATGTAGGAAAAAGTACATCTGTGCATAATGTTGTTCAGTCACAATCTCGGTCTTTTTCGGAAGATACTCTCTCTTAAGCACCTCGTAACACTTGAATACAATTTTTTGTTCACTGTTTGATTCATCGGAAGAAATTCCGAGCGAACAACACCACGAGTTTCGAAAAAAAACTGTGAGTAAAATCTTGATTTCTGAACGACTTTGATGTGTTCATTAAATTTTGTTACATTTCGAAGGTTGGCTTGTCATAGTCGTTAGCCCAAACTAATGACGTGTTCCATGACTATGTTCGACCATTAATTTTTTTTTTTTGCGATGCGACTCATTTCGAACAAGCAGTGCTGAGAGACATCTCATGCAAAAAAAACATCAACCAACATTTGGGAAATTGATCCCTAAAAATTAGATGGTTCTTGTGAAAGCTTTTTCAAAACTATAGTGATTATTTCGGACGCCATGTCGATGATTTCTTCAGTAACCGCCGTTGCAGACCGTCTCGGATTATGAATGTTTTCAGCAATTTCCCGGCGCTTTTTGAGCACTCTGTACCACTCAAATGCTTTTCCTCTCGATATCACGTAGGCTCTCTCCAACGCAAATGAACAAGATACTTATATGTATTTTGGAAAGATATGGATGACCCTGTACATCCAATTCGTATCCGGATTTTACTTCTCTGTATCAATCACATACGCCAAACCAAACTACCATCCGAACCCGTAATTGTCCAGTTCAAGGTTTGCCATTTTACAACAATGATTCCTTAATAAGCGCTGAACGCGTTAAAATTGTAAAAACTTACTACAAATACACTGATCCTGTAATAGGCACGTTTCGCACATTTTGTAGAAGATTATGGTCGACATAGTCATCCATTCGAGCAATCTATAGGCAAAATGGTAAAAAAGATTCACGGAGACGGTTACAGAAGTTTTAAGGCCTTTTCATAATTTAAATGCAGGCTAGGCAAAAATATGGTTGTGAAAGTAAGGAAGAACATCGAAATCTATCGCTAATGGCGAATGTTAACCGATTTTTTCGACCTCAAATCGAAGATATAGATACGGAAGACATGCGGTTTCAACAAGACGGTGCCACATCTAACACAACACTAGCCGTTTTAGATATATTGAAAGTAAAATGTCTGGAAGAGCTTTTTTACGTCTTATCTTTTTATGGGACTTACATACATATGTATATAATATATGCACACAATTCGCAAACTCTTGACACTATCAAAACGTCAACTTATGGCCGAGTTATCGCCCGATATAAATATGTACATATGTACGAGGGTGGTCCGATAAGCCTCACCCTAGCCTCACCGCCAGATGGCGCCAGTATCGCAAGAGCTATCGTGTAGTACATTCTAGTAGACAGCTACTACTCGTAGTTTTGTTTTGACCGCGTGTGGAAGCGGGAGTGTCCGCGGATTTTAGAAAAATTGAAAAAGAGCAATATCCGATTCTTGTTTTTGGAAGGGAAATCGCGCAGCGACATCAAAGAGCCTTTGGATCTGTATACGGTGACCATCAAAAATTGGTTTAACGAATTTCAACGTGGTCGCACGTCGGTTTTTGATGAGCCACGTCCAGGTGCCCCGAAAACGGATACCACGGAGAATAACGTGACGAAAATCCACGATCTCGTATTGGCAGACCGCCGGTTGAAGGTGCGCGAGATAGCTGAGACAGTAGGCATTTCAAAAGATCGCGTGGGCCATATCCTGCATGAAATTTTGGTCATGAGAAAGCTGTCGGCGCGATGGGTGCTGCGTTTGGTCACTCCGGACAACAAGCGCAACCGTGAGACCACTTCAGAGCAGTGTTTGACGCTGCTTAAGCGCAATCCGAAGGAGTTTCTGCGTCGTTTCGTGACAGTCGATGGAATATGGATCCACTGGTACACACCACAGACCAAGGAACAGTCGAAACAGTGGACTTCACCCGGCGAACGTACTCCGAAGAAGGCGAAGACTGTCCCATCGGCCGGAAAGGTGATGGCCACCGTTTTCTGGGATTCACAAGGTGTGATCCATATCGACTACCTGGAGAAGGGTAAAACGGTCACAGGGCTGTACTATGCCATTATTGGGCCGATTTGACGCCGAATCGAAGAAAAAACGGCCCAACTTGGCGAAGAAAAAAGTGCTCTTCCACCATGATAACGCACCGGCTCACACCTCCGCCCTCGCAACGGCCAAATTGGGCTACGAACTGCTGCCCCATCCACCGTATTCTCCAGATTTGGCCCCCTTGAAAAAGTCATTCGCTGGGCAGAAATTTCAGTCGAATGAGGAGGTCATCGCCGCCACGGAGGCCTACTTTGCAGACCTCGAGAAAACGTATTTTTCAGACGGGTTAAAGAAGTTGGAGCATCGTTGGGTCAAGTGTATCGAGCTAAAAGGAGACTATATTGAAATTTTAATCGCTATTTCTCCATAATGTTTGTTTTTCTTTTGTAGGCTAAGTACTTATCGGACCACCCATGTCGAAAATCAACAAAACCATACCATGTCAGAATCGAGTCGTGCCAGAACTCCAGTAAAGGGGATTTGAGTGATATTATATTTCATTTACAATGGCAAGATTCAAGCAACATATTGAAATAAAAATTGTATCGAAATCTAAATTACAAATGTATTTATTTTAAATTGATTTTCGGAACCACAAGTTGGTTTGCTCTGTGCCGGTGGTCTCTGAGGCATGAGCAAATGTCAATAAGTAATTACAGAACCTAAGAGATGGCGATTGGGACTCTACAGTGTTGACATACTTTAAAATATTAGAAATTTGAAAAACATTTTTCAAATTACCGTCCGTTCCGCTCTGGCATTTCTAGCTAGCCCGCCCAAGGGTTGGGTTGCGTTTTACTTAAAACCTTTATTTGGAATCCACCTTGCTGTTTTGACGAATTATGAAGTATTATATTCAAGTGACAAAGTGCGTCTGCCCCATTTTCCCAAGCCTAATTCCACGGAATATAAATTGTTCGCAAATGCAGGCCTAGGCAACCTCTAAAAGAATCCTTTCATCTCTTCCTTCAAAATTAGAGCCCGCATGGAGAAAGAATATATCGACCAGGACGGGGCGACAACCGCTGTTGGAAAACAACCTTCGAGGATGCCAGAAGGTAGTAGGAAGAAAAAAGTTGAATTCGCAAAACACCATCTTGGCCATATGAAGCGGTGAATCGATGTTCAACTTCCGTGATTATGATGGAAACATTTCTACGACGACCACCAAACAAACCACTTGACCCCCGGTACACCAAAAAGGCGGTGAAGTTTAAAACCTTGTTATCCATTTACGGATGCCCATTTATTCGATATTTTATTTCTTTCAGTTTTTTAATTAATTAAAAATGTTCCATGAAAAAACCAGAAATACTTTTAAAAAACTATAAAAAAAAGTTAACACAACGAAGCTTACTAAATTTAGACTCCGAATTCGATTCTAATGAGGTTGGCTAATGAACAATTGGTTCTCGTTCTTTTCGAAATTGAAATATCGTAACCCGTAAAGCTAACAGCACACGCAAGCCTATCAAGGTTGCAGTGGAATGGAAATTAGTTTCAAATAATCCCTCTCAAAGCTTGTGTTTCCGTGATTTCACTAATTCTTAAGCAATTAGCACTTTTAACAATCATAATAAATGCAAGGAACAAGATTGGATTGGAACTTATAAATTTTAATTCCAATTATGATAAAATGCATTCATGAAAGCACTCTAATGAGGATGGTAAACGAATTCAGATTTAGGTTGGCATTTAGGCTCCAAGCCAAGGTCTTCCACGAATTAACTGTAAACACCTTGAAAGCAATATTTGCTTCTAGGAACCTTCCTGTAAATCCATTTAAAAGTGAGCATTAAGACCACATATTACATTCCAGGGACTTCATTCGGTTGATAGTTTTTGCCAATCTCTCATCAATATAATTGACCGGCACTCTTAATGTCTTTAGTCCACTAGTTCGTTTAACAGGCAAGAAATAAGTGTGTACTTGGCAGGCGGCAACCTCTTACACTTAGGTATTAGTAGAATTCCAAGCCATGATAAAATAGAGGGCCATCCAAGAAGACGTTTAATTTTTCATTTCGCGTCATTATTGATTGTTAACATTCTATCATTGCGATGATTTTTAATAAGCATAGATTACGAGGTTATTAATAAGGAATCTATACACACTTGCACAACGTGCTGAGATAGTGAAAGTTTACTACAAATCTCCTTCAACTATAGTGAATTAATGGGTGAATTTAGACGACTCAGACAGATTAGTGATCAAGACTCCAACGCGTGTCCGTCCACAAACGCGAGTTTAAAATATCACTGCCATACCTGACTCTGTGACTGAAACCGAAAACTGAGATACATATATCTTAATGCCCCACTAACGATTCATGCACTAAAGAAAAATCAAAATGAGATTTGTTATTAGCGAAATACATCCGCAATTATGAAAAACAGGATGAACATTTTAATCAAAGGGTGACCATTTAGGGACCAGATGGACTTTTGGCAGGTATTGTATTCCGTCACTAACCTCAGCGTTTGTACTTTAGAACCAATTAAAAATATCACCACTTTTTAGAAAAAAATATTCTTTTTCTGTTAATTTAAAATGATACCTCTTGCGGGAGAAAAACTGACTTGCTTTTGTTTGCTTACTTTCAGTTTGGCTAAGCAAGCAAATTCTGAGTCGATTTTGACATATGGGAAAAGCTACAGCATACACATAAAATTACTACCAAATTCTCCAGATAGTTCAAGACTTGATCTCTATCGGGTACCCTGTCGATTATGTGACTATCCAACACAAAAGATCCAGGATATTAAGTTTATACAGTAAAGTCTAAATCACCACACAAGGCTTTAAACAGATCTTTATCAATTTATGCAACCACTACCATCCCAATTTCGACAGAAAATTACCTATGAAATTGAGCCCCAAATTCATATGCCAAAGACAGAGTTTCTCAATAGCAACATAACAATTTTATCTTTCAATACGAACGTACCGTTAAACTTCTTTTTATGATCCGTAAATGTCAAAACGTCGGTCAAGGTGTATATTTTTATCGGTCGCAATCATCATCCCACCAGGCAGGATGTGCGTGGTATAGTGATTAAATTCGAGTCAACATATTCACTATTGAATGTTCCTGTGCCAGTGAGACAGCATTCGAAGTACCAAAAATATAATAAGATGAATCAAAACATTCGATTCCCCACCGATCACACAAATTGGACGTCTCTCAGTCCTCTTTGTGGCAAACTTGATCTTTGCTTACACCCTTATAAGATCAAACAAACCCAAAAACTGAAGCCTGCTTAGCATTTGAAGCGTCAAAACTTATCCGATTCGGCTTTGCAAAATTTTGAAGAAAATTCTGAATTTCATAGAAAAATCATCTTCAGCGATAAAGCTCTTTTTTGGCCTTGTGTTTCAAGAGACTCCATTGTAAACAAAAAGCGGCCATGTTTTGTGGATTTCATGTCGGTAGGGTGCTTGGACCGCTTTTTTTCGTCGATCAAAACTATCGCAATGTTATGAACAATGGAGCTCGCTATCGTGTTCTGTCAGAAGACAGTTTTTAGCCGGAATTGGCTGGACTTGATGTGAGTGATATTTGGTTCTGATGAGATGGTGTCACAGGTGATCAAAAAACTGATCTATTGAAGGGTCTGTTCGAAGAGCCAATTGGCTTTTATGATTTTACTCCGTTGGATACCTTTTTATGGGATTATGTTGTCGTTAGTTTGTGCTATCAAGTCAACAACGTTAGAGAAAGTCAGGAACAATACCGAATGCGAAATTGCCAAGATTTCAGCCAACATGTATGGAAGAGTGGTGGGCCATTGGATTCAAAGAGAGACCGAAATTGAACATTGGTATCACAACTGGAGTACATTACAACCCGAAATCTCACATGCTTTTTTAGATACAAAATCGTTATGTCCTTATTGAAAAACCCGTAGAAGTAGATAAACAATAATCGTTTCTCCTATAGTCTGCCAGTTGCTAAGCATTTATGTACTCCACTTGACTGGTATCCGACTGAGTCACTAGGAAACATCAACGAATGGATAACAACACTCAATAAACCTGTTACTTATCAGTAATTATCGTTGATCGAAAAATCGCACAAAATATTTTGACAAGACCTCATTATAAAGATTTATAGCTTCTGATATAATACTGTAGCCAGAAGCTATTAGACCGGGAAGTCGATTAGAATCCTCACACATCATTAAGCTCTTTGATTAGCGTTTCTAATTTTATTTCAAAATACACAGCCAATATGTACAGATGTGAGTATCTGAAGTTGATTAACTGGGCTTTTCATACAAATAAACCGGACCAGCCATCAGCCGTCATTCTGGCAGTTATTGCTGCAGATAGCCCTAATGTTGGATGATATTATTACTGACACATAGGCAAAGTTCAATTCCAAAAATATCTGCCGGTCGATGTTTACTATTTTGTTTACAGTCTTATCACTATGGATGCTTGGGTTGTACAATATTTCATTTCAATTAATTGTGATTGTTCTCTATACTGCGCGGGGTTCAAAGGTTGCTCGTGCAATATATTGTGGAAAGATGATGATTTTACGTAGTATGACTTGTTTTCTGATAAACGAATCAGACGCACAACTTTTCATGGTCATCACTTAATTGAAAGAAAAATAGTTTTTATGGATCAACTCCTGAATCAGAAATCTTGAAATCTTAACAACTTACTTCAACTTGGTACTCATAGATTTATTGATTGAAATGAACAATTAATAGACGAATTCCGGAAGTGCTTTGTAAGTGGCAGTCGCTCCTAGAAGGCGTTGCGACCTCACGTGACGAGAGTGAAAGCTTCTCGTCGGAGGTCAAACCTATTTGAGGTGATAAATTTCTTTATTTTTGTGAGCTACATAGACAGACAAACTGGTTAGACATTATGATTTAATTGCTACTTGATTTCTAAGCGCTTAACTGGGAATATTAAAAATGAGTACAAAGAACAGTGTCTTGAATGTGTTCTAGGAAATTGAGCTACTGCAATGACCTTGTGTGTAACTTGGGATTGAAATCGAAACAGTGACTACTGCAAACTTTTTGGCGAAATAAATGCATGCTTCCCGAATTGGGATAAATCTATCTCCAGTCCAAAATCTCAATTGGGTTCGATATATTGGTTTCCCATCATGTTCGAAAAATGATTACTGATATACTAGGTTGAGTTTTTGATACATAAGAAGACCGTTCATCCTCTGTCAGGATTTCTCAAAAGTGTTGCACATATTTCTTACCGTATTTGAGGAATGGAATATAGGGGCTTAGAAATGTTTAATATTACAGGTAAAACAAGTTTTTCTGAGAAAATTTTGAAAATAGTCCCTAAAAGCCCAGCTTATCAGAGCCTGGTGAAAACATGGAAAATGTACTGCACCAAATTTTGCACAGCAAAATGAGTCACTGAAAGAGCTAAATGCTATCTCAATGATACAGTTCTTTAGTGGTCCCTAAATATGAAAAGCATATGTATAGAAAATCCAACTGAGACTATTTTGAAGAGGATAATATTGATGTTTATGAATAAGTAACATTATTTTCAAAAATTAGAAATAAAAATACTGTTGAAGCATCTTCTATTCGCGCCTGGAATTCTATCAACAGCGGAGATGTTCAATGATTTTTAATGCTCTTCTTTACTTATTAAACCTTACGATATCTGAGCGACACTGTGAGCTGTTTGTAGATAACATCTGCTAATCTTGTGGCTGGAGGCGATTGACCTACCTTTTATCCCGCTTAATAAAGTTAATACTTAATCTAACTCAAAACTAAACTTAATAGCTATGATTGGGGTTAAATAGGGTAATTGAGGAATCTGATTTTTAAGCATGAGGCACTGAATTTGAAATCGATATTGACACTCTATAACACCTGAAAGGTGGGTTTATTGGAGCCATAGAAGGTATGGGGCTAGGTACATGGAAGACATGAAGATAAGTGTTTAATAAAATATAATTTTAGAGGTTCGTGAAAGGAAAGGAGTCAATAAATGGAGAAGATATCGATATCTTGCTTCGTTTTTCCACGGTATTCAAGTTGATTAGTTTAAGACGGTCTTGATAGAGTAGGAACAAATGATTGTTCCAAGACAGACTTCGAAAAGCAAAACGTACGAAATGACATTGAATAATCTCAAGTCAGAAAATTTGAATATGTTCAAAAGGAGACCACACTTGAGAGACGTATTTAAAAAGGGAACGAAAAACTATTTAGAGGGATCGAGAAACGCAGGGGTTGGTGAATCCCTAGACCAAATACTGATATGGATACGTAAATTAGTAAAATAATATACGGTGGAAATGGGTAAAATGGGAATAAAGTAGAGGCGGTGGATGTTAAACTCCAAGCAGTTTCTGAAGTACAGGATAGAAAAACTCTTGCGATCCGATGGAATAAGGAGGAATTGGTCTTGATGTTCTCAGCTTACGGTGAGATGTAGAAATGTTCAAGGTCAATGTCCATTATTACTGTAGTAGGAATGAAATGTGTCTATGTGACTGCCTTGGAGGAAGCTAAAAAAGGTCTAGAAAAGACAAATCTAAAACGAAGATAATAATAGGTGTTTTTTTTCAGGTATGAATAGGTATATTCACCTCAATAAATTTGAATGAAAGGTAAAAGAACATAACTTCGACAAGGTTTGTGGTTGTAAACCTACTTTTAAGAAAACCATATTGCCCAGGAGAAACTAGAGATTTGCAGTGAAAACTTTAGATTACGAAGAGTTTGGATATATGGTAGAGATAATAGAGCTCGATAATTATTAACTCCTCAGACCTTTTTTTATGTCTAGAGGCTTTAAAGAGGTTGTTCGTGTTTTAGGGAATACTCTTCATTATTATTATTATCGACCATTTGGAACTCGGTAGTTTAGAGTCTCATTGACAAATGTTTTTCAAGTCTCGCTATCATGAGAGTATTCCCACTACTTCTCCTGTTTCGATGCTCCATCTCTTCTAGGTCCATCTAAGACGCAGGCTTCCTGGCGGTAATTTTCCCCCGGGTTTTGCACTCATTATTCGTTTGACTGTTTGTCCACTGTCCATTCGTTCTACGTGTCCTGCTCATCTTAGTCTTCGCGATGTAATTACTCGGACAATGCTTGGGGCTGAATAGAGTTCCTCGAGTTCTTGATTGCGTAGTTTTCCCATTCGCCTATTTCTTCTACCCGTTTTCCACAGTAAATTCTCTTTAAGAATTAAGAAGAATCAGATACAAAAGAATCGCCGGCAAAAGATTGTTTGAAAAAGGATAGCAAAAAAATTGACGACAGTTTTGGGGTCATTTGAAGAAGAGGGAGCGTGGGTAGCCATCAGGATGATGATCTGAAGCTTGAAGAGCTTTTTTCTAACACCTAGATATGGTGTCGTTTAAGGCTAGGTTATCAAAATTGAAGACGAGCTCTTTTGAGATTTTCATTGATTTGGTGGAATGTTGCTTTATGGAAATCGTAAGAAGTTAGGTCTTAAGGGGGATGCTCTGTAATAGAGAATCATAAAAGAACGAGCGAAGAAGAGGAGAATAGTTAGTTATCGGCGGAAGATAAGGAAAGAGGACGAAATGAAGCAGAAGAGTTAAAGGGGTCAGCCGTGTAAAGAAGGTCTAGTTGTCTACCCATGTAACTTCGTAGAGGTTAGAATCAGCTAGACGATCTAGAAAGGGACATTGTTTGGTAGTAGTAAGATAAGAGGAAATTTAAGACGATCGATAGATCATATAGATGGAAGATGAGGAAAGATGAAGTCACCACAAAGAATGACTTCATTAGAGAGACCGTGTAAATCAATACAATGGTTAATCGTATTAATAGTGACTTAGGAGCTGTTATGGCCGATGTCCACGACACCTACAATTAGGTACTGCTTAAACCAAGTCTTGAAAGATGAAAGGTTTGTAAAGGTCTTGAGTATCAGTTCAATAGATGAGGGAAAATATTTTTTTCGATAGTCGGAAGGAAAATAGGGGGAAACCTGTGCGAAAATGAGTTTGAGACCATTTAAAAATCCCTGAATACCATTCGGTACCATGACTGAGTGTTGAAAAATTCGAATACAACTGAAATATGAAAAATGAATGCTGGCACTGAATCGTAACCAGGAATACATGTGTACATATCTCTTTTCGACGCCCCTATTAATGAACATAAACGCCTTTTTCATTTTGATTCAAAAGAAAACAAAAAAATTAACCAGGAACCATACGTACATTTCTATCGTCGTACATAACAACATGATCTGTAAGTGAAAGCCATTAACTTCGTACATAACTCCATCTCTCTACGATCACAATCTCTTTTCCCCTCCCATTTCTTTGTTCACTGAACGACTGAGGCAAACATAAACATAAAGCAACAATGACAATGCCCTCTCCGGTAATAGATCAAGGGACCCCATCATGAAATTGAACACTTAACACACATACAAGAGTAAGACATGCCGCGTTGATGAACATGCGTATTGCATTCGATAGTGTTCATAGTTTACTTGACCTATTTACTTTGTATTCTACGCATGTGCCTCACAAATGATGAATTGCTTCACACGTTTCTATAATAAATACATCTCGCAACGGCCCTTTTCAAACGTGCTGCACCCAAGCCAAACGAGTACTTGCTGGTACTCACGTGCACACCGCATCGAACATGCTTCTTGTCATGTACGCAATACAACTGAATGCAGCTGTTGCGTCTATTTACTTCGGAACGAGTAAGACTGAGAGGTTAACACTTAAACTCTTTTTATAGTATTTACGCCAATGAGACAATTTACGCTCGAGCTTTGCCTTTTTCGTACACGACCAACTAATAGGAAACTGCTGCTGTGAACATGATCGTTACATCAGAGTTATTTAAGCGGTCGTACCAATTAGCCGCTTTAATCTGTGATTACGCCTGCATTTATGCGATTGTACCAAGTTTACCTGTGCGATTCGGACGATAGAACGACTACTCGTGACTTGAAATCGAGCAGCGATTCGAGTTGAAGCGTCAAATAGAAATGCGACAGGTGACAGACTTGGAATGTTGTTTCGATACCATCTTCGGTCAAGGAGTAACTTAAACCAAACACACCAGCATTTAAAATCAGAAAATCAACGTGCCTGTAACAAAAGAGGAATTTTAAAAACGAGCCATTGACAACGCGAAACTCTCAGCTTACTGTACTGTACGCTTTAGTTCGTCTGCAAAATTCTTCACCGACTTTAAGGACGACAAATCCAGCAGCATGAATCGAAGCATACGAGCCGTTGGCACTTGCTCATCGTAAATAGCTTGAATAGCCTCCTCGGTTGCCTTTTGGTTTCTACATGCCATTATCACTTCGCAACCATGCATAGCCAAGGATGTGGCCGTTTCTAGACCAATTCCTCCATTGGCTCCAGTAATTACCGCCAACTTTCCGGACAAATCAATGCCGTGAAGGATTTGCAAGGCCGTCGAACTAGAATCGAAGCGTTGACGTACTTCTTTTATGCTCATAGGTGGTTCTTCAGTTGCAAACGCTAGACGCGGATCGGTGTAGGTTGTTTGATTTGTTGATGAATGGGTGAAAATGAGCCGGTTGGACTGTTCATCGATTGATTTTTCCCAACCGAATGGTAGCTCTCCAGACACTTTTTTGGCTTTGCCAGTTCTAGGGTGAACCCATTGAGTGGCTTTACTTTGATTGCTATAATAAAAAGAAAATAAAATTAAAGTAGGAAAGGCGGGGGATCGGATTGAAAAACAAACTTGATGTAATAGACATGCCCGTCAATGGTTGCTTTTTCTTCCCAGCCAGGTGGCAATTCATCTTCACTGTCGGAATCTGGCAGAAAGCCTGGCATTTTTAAAAATGAATGTGGGAAAATATGGTTTATTATTGGAAAATGCGATGTAAATTGCAAATTAGTCAACTTGACAATTGATAACACTGACAGCCAATGATAGCGCCGCAGTATGTGTTCGTTTTAACATTTGGGGTAAACCATCCGATTGGACATTTAGTTGTGTTGCCAACGGATTTTTTTTTTGATAATTTTAAACAGTAAAATTTGAACTGAGGAGAAAAATTATTTTTAACATGGTTTTTGCATGAATGTTATAAAATATATAAAATCAGCAACAACTCAATCGAATCATTACAACAATCTTCTTTATAGAACTGTTTCAAGGCAGACATGTATGAGATGTGTTCAAAAAATGGCGGAAACTTCGGATTCAAAAAATGCAAACGTTTTACCAATCCTAGAAAAGTTTTGAATAATAGATCGCAGAACAGCATTCGATTTCCCATCAATTTATATATGACCTTTAAGGCTTTTTAATTTTTTGGGAGCAGAGATCGTCAGGCGGAGCTTGCATATTCATGAGCAAACAATAAATTTGATTTTGCCGGACAGCTTTAAACAACAGGCGTTGTACTTGTAAGCAGTACGCCATATTAATCGTTTGTGAAAATAACTCATGATGGACTAAGCCGCTAAATCAAAGAATACAATTCGTTTCTATGACTTTCATCTTCATTTTCATGTTTTTATAGATTGTTCATATTTTATGTCTTCACCATCTTGAAAACTCCTTTTCAATTCTTATTGGCATATTTTATACAATTTCTCTGATTCATTTCACAAACAAAATAGATAATGGAGAAGATGGTACCTACATATACACGCAATCTTTAAGATTTGTAGAACAGGTAGTTTAAATTAGTGTACCTCCAGGGCCTGTTTGCGCCGCAAAATATAAAAACCAACTACGAATCACTGAGTAAGTGGCTTCAAATGAACAAGTTAAAACTGAATGCGCAGAAAAAAATAAGGGTACACTGGATGGTGTCTTATTGGTAAAATATAAAGCATCGAGATGGTTAACAAGATCAATTACCTTGGCATGATAACAGACAATGAACTACATTTTTAGAAACTATTAATTATTGGCTTGTTTCGACGAAGATTTCAAGGAAATAGTGAAAGTCCGTAATGTTATAAGCCTTCAAGCCCTGGAAAATGTTGAAGAGATCACGCGTACAACATATCAGATTTTATGAAAAGAAGGTAAAAGTTCGCTAAAATTTAAGAAGGCTAATAACGCGAGAGCAATGTGTGCAGGGATAAACGCTGCACGCAAAGGAACGATAATGGGAAGCTTATTTCAAACCACGAAAGATTTGCAGTCCAGTGGGGGAGATATTTCGATAAACTGCTTAATGTACATGGAGAGCAAACAGCATTAGAGAACGATGTTATGTAATCGGTAGAAATTCAGGTAGAACTGACAACCATCGGAGAAGTAAAAAAACCAATTCATCAACCTAATACAACAGTGCCGTTACTCGGCACTAAGATCATGAAGACAAAGTTGGGCGAGTCAAGTAGAAATTGACAGTGGACAAATAGTCAAAAGAATGAGTTGAAAACATGAAGAAAAAGGGCCACCTGGAAGGCCGCGATGGAAGGAACACCCTTATAACTGGAAGCCTGGAGAAAGGATCTGAGCTGCTGAGTTCCAAGTGGCCGGTAATAATATAAAACAAATTAATTATCTATTGTGCGGAATGAACTTTCAGTTATGAATGGCAATTAGGGTGTACATATGTATAACCCTTTAATAAAATCTCACTGTTCAACGGTATTTCTTCAACCTCTTCAATGTTCGAGTGAAAACATGGGCTGATTACAAGAACTGGTCTGTAGTTTAAAATCACAAATTACAAATTTCCTATGATTTTCTTAACGCATACGGACGCTTGGTGCGCAACGATCACCAGTCCTTAAAAAAGACTATCAATTTGAAGTTAAGTTTTTATAAAAAAAAAAATCTTGGCTTGAATTGTTTCTTTTTTCTTTAATCGATATAAGTTAATCATAGGACCGGAGGACCAAGTGTAAGTCGTAAGTCGTCAGGTAAGTAAGATATTTTAAGTTATTTAAATAATTGCTCGCATACGCAGATGACATGAGTACAATAACGGAAAGTTATCATGGTAAGAAGTGAAAGCGGACAAAGTGTGAGGCGTATATTTACGGCTTAGAAGAAGGACGTACAAAAATTCGACGTATCCAATTCCACTAGGTATCAGATCAGGGTTCAGGAAGCAATTAGATGGCCCTCTTTTGTCTATGGTGCACAAACTAGGATTTGGTCAAAATTTTGAAGCCCTTGGTCGTCCTGGAAGGTTTGTAATTGCTTGCACGAATAAACACATTTGGCATGATTGAAATAGATTTCAAATCTAACGATGTAACGGAAGGCGCAAGAAATGACGACCAAATTTAGCGTTTGGATTAGTCCCCTTTTTGTAGATTTATACCGTAAACTTAATTTATTAATTTTCGAAAACAATTTCCAAAATTGTATCAACCAGCTCTTTTCTTCTTTTTGAGCTTGTCAAATTTTAACGAAAACACTATTTCCAGTCGGCCATCCATATGCCAAATCGAACAGATCGGACCAGCTGTTGTGTCGCAAACAGCTGTTTCAGTCGTCCCCTAACAACTGTCATTCTACGTTTGTTTTTTTATTTTTGGTTTTCCCATGTCGGTGGTGCGCAAGTTATGTCAACAATTCTATTGGATTTGCACGGCGAAAATTCTAATCCACCGACCAAAAATGAGAATCTGATCGAGAGATTCGAGCAATCACAATTATCCTATAATGATTTCTACTGGAATTACATGAAACGTAACTGGCCTGTCATTTTCACATCAGTCTCAAACCAGTGGAACTGCCGTCTACAATGGACCAGCCAGACGACGACGTCAAACAACGAAACCACCGACATCAACTTCAAATACCTCCGAGAGATAATTGGTGATTGCAAAGTGCCCGTGTCGGACTGTTCGAAAACCTATTTCAACAGTCACGAAAAGTGCGAAATGCAATTCTTCGACTATCTGGACCAATGGCAGGAGCAAAAAACGAAAACTGTCTGCGAAAGTGATGAAAACCTCTACCTCAAAGACTGGCATCTGAAGGCCCAAATGCCAGATTATGATTTTTACAAAGTTCCTAAGTATTTTGCGTCCGATTGGCTAAACGAATACCTGATCGACAGCAATTTGGATGACTACCGATTTGTCTACATGGGTCCAAAAGATTCCTGGTAAGTATCCCCGCGATAGTAGGAGAAAAATAGGAAAATATATGTATCGTTTTCTAGGACGCCGTTTCATGCGGACGTCTTCGGCTCGTATAGCTGGTCAACGAACATCGCCGGCTGCAAGCAATGGCTTCTCCTGCCGCCC
Source organism: Merodon equestris (assembly GCA_958301585.1). Taxonomy (NCBI): domain Eukaryota; kingdom Metazoa; phylum Arthropoda; class Insecta; order Diptera; family Syrphidae; genus Merodon; species Merodon equestris. The sequence continues at coordinate 16,340,370 of OY284416.1, read as the reverse complement.
AATGAAGAGCAAAAACTAGCCGACTCTCTGGGCAACCTACCCTTCCGTATCAGCGAACAACAACTCACCGAGAAGAACGTCAAGTTTTACACTATTATACAAACAGAAAACGAATCTATTTTTGTACCGTCCGGCTGGTATCATCAGGTGTGGAACCTCACCGATACCATTTCGATAAATCACAATTGGTTCAACGCGTGCAATGTGCCAGCAATCTGGCGTAACCTGGCCACCAACATGCAACGGGTGATCCGTGAAATTGACGACTGTCGCCAGATGGACAATTTCGAAGAGCATTGCCAAACGATGTTGCGCGCCAGTTTCGGGATCAACTACCGGGATTTTTTCAATATTTTACAGCATATCATCTGCAAGCGAATGCGATGCATCAATAACAATAACAAAGAGACTCTATTTTTTGATACATATACACTGAGTGACTTCCATGTGCGATTTGATTTGGCAACGATCGTCAGCGTTTTGGATGCAATGCGAACGGACGAGGTTGTTCAGTCGCAGAAGGAATTTTGTGATAAACGCAAGGAATTGGCCGAGTTAGCTACGGGTTTCAGGATGGAGTGAGAAAACAGTTTTGTAGAAAAATATAAGCAATTGCTACCACCCGATGAATATATGATATTTACCCAAAATTATATTTTTTAAACGAAAATCGTGTGTACTTCTTGGTGATTCATCGATCGAGCTCACAACTTGAAAAATGCTGCATTAAAACACGCACGGAATTTACCGTCACACCGTTTAATTTGCAGTTACAGTTTAGCTTTTTCGGGGATCAACAAAACACCCTCTTCCACCAATCTTTGAACGTCACTCAGTGACTTTCCAATATCACCCAGAATTTCAACAGCTTCGTCAAGTGCATTGAGTTTTTTTTTTATTCTGATTTCTCCCGGTGTCCTGCTTAGCACCGGCGAGGGCTTTGGAATAATATCACCATCTGCGGTTTTGATAAACGCTTTCCTCGCCTTGTTGTGGTCATGTTCCGATGCATAGTACCAATCAAGCACAGGATACACACAGGCATCGACATCTTCAAATATTTTCGCCCATTCATCTTGGGTTTTAGTCAGAAAAGCCTTCGTCACAAGTTGTGTGGCTTTCTCATTTGAAGAAAACTGATTCAATTCCGGTAGTCCTAGTGTCTGTACGAATTTTTGGAAGAACTGCGTTTCTATAGCCGCCACCGACATGAACTTGCCGTCCTTCGTCTCATATGTGTCGTAGTAAAACACTCCAGTGTCCAGTATATTAGTCCCGCGACCATTTCCCGACCAAATGGGAAGCTTCTGCGACGCGAGCATCCAACTTGACACATAGGCAGCACCCTCAGACATCGAACTATCAATTACTTGTCCCTTCCCTGATCGGTATCGTTCCAAAAGCGCCAGACAGATACCCATGGCACACAGGAACCCACCGCCAGCAAAATCGGCTACTATGTTTATCGGCGCAGTGGGTTTCTCGCCTTTTCTCCCCAGAAGTGAGAGAATTCCCGAAATAGCTACAAAATTAAGATCATGTCCAGCGCGCTTAGCCAATCGTCCTGTCTGTCCAAATCCAGTCAGACGAGCGTAAATGAGTTGTGGGTTATCTTTGCAGAGAACGTCAGGACCGAGATTTAATTTCTCCATGACACCAGGTCGAAAGGGTTCCAGTACCACATCATAGTGCTTACTTAACTCTCGAACTATACCTTGGCCTTTATGATCTTTGAGATTTACTGGCAATAATCGTTTGCCTGTTTTGAAGACATTAAGGGGATTTTCGAGAACCTGAGATCAAGATATCTGTATGAGTTGAAAGGGTATTTAAAAGTACACGCACCTTGTCGATCACTGTCACTGTCGCCCCGAAGTCGCTTAGGATTTTCCCGCAGAACGGACCCGGTGCCAGACCACAGAATTCAAGAATCTTTACTCCTTTAAGAGGCATGATTCCTAGCGTAAGTATTGTATTTTTCAGTTTAGCTTTATCAGTTTCAACTTTTCAAGCCGGCCGATGGTACAAGTGATTTTATTGCACCTGTCATGGTGAATTAGCTGAACAGTAGAACGCTAAAGCTTTATTTTTTAAAGCTTTTACTTGAGAATCTCAACAAAATATTTAAACAAAAATGAATTTCAATTGGGCGATTAAAATTCAGACAAGAACTGTCAAAAGCAAAAATGTTGATAAGCATTGTACTTATTTTGATAATGTTGCCAGCTCAGTATTAAATGATGTTGATATACAAAATAAATTGTAATAGAATCTAAAAGGAGAATCATATTTGCCACAGAAGCTTAAAACACCTTAATTTCGTCCAAGCAAAATTTGCCTATCATCTGCAGTTTTTAAGAAGGATTTTTTCTTAATTCCCCGATCTTACTTCTAAGCGTTTTTACAGCTCTGGAATGTGCGTTTTACGGTCGTCCTCTTCATTGATCAAAAACATATTGAAAAGTGTATGCTCTGGAATGAAAAACCTGAAAGAATGTTCTCGAGTCAGAGGTTAGGTAGCACAAGCAAGGCCGCTATAGCTACTATAGATTTACAATCACATCCTGTGTGGTTAAAAGATGCAAAGATGTACTAAATTGATTTAACAAAAGAACATTCAAACAGAATATTCACTTAAATAGTAGCCGATACCTACAGAAATTCAATGGAAATTGGTGCGAGATTTAGGCAAAAAATTGGATGCATAAGAACCTCAAAACCAAGGTACCCGAGCTTCTGGCAAGTCTCTATCGATGTATATGGCTTGGCATCATCACATAATTTCCCTCGTATTAGCCAAGGATACGGAAGTGCTTCCTTTAATTGTTTAAATGTTGACGCATTAAGAATTTTGCCGAAGGGAGCAACTCATAGTAAATGACTCCCTTTCAATCCTACTAAACACCCAGAAAAACGTTCCTGACCGTCAATCCTGACCTACCCGTAATTTTCGCTGACTCATCGCGTTTCAATCACAACCATTTTCGCTGAAGTACTAGCAAGTGATCCACGTTTCATCATTAGTCACAATTCGCTTCAAAAATTGGTCGATTTTGTTAATTCAGCAGCGATTGGCAGATGAAAAGGTAAGGTTTAACTCCTGGGCAACCGAAAGACGAACATAATCAACGATTTTCATGATATTATCGACATTTTGGCCCTCCCAAGTGTGTCGCATCTTTAACATCGAATTTCTCGAAACGGACGAAACCAAAACTGCGCATGATTAGCTGCTACATAAACATAAACACATTTTCAGCCACCTAGCTCGTAATTTAACGTTTATAGAAGGAAGACTGTAAACTATGTCAAACTTTCTTATATCCATTTTTGACTAATTATGCCAGTCACAAAACTCTCAGACAAGTTTTTGTTTAGTACGAAACCTCATATTTCTCACACAATTTAGTTTACGTCTATAGGACATATACAACACGAGATACGGACTAATAATGCCATCTGTTTACTACTTAATTACCTATCAAGCTCATGGAGGATCTGAGCCTGAGCTAAAATTTCCGGGCGCGCTGTCAAGGCTTGGTTTTTGGTTTTTAAACCGAAGGCTCGGTCTTTATCTCCTTCTCGAACCAGGAAGCTTGATTCGAAGACCATCTTAGCATCCATGAGCTCCATGTGTCCGTGCCAATATAGTCGACGGATTTCTTCTTTTACTACTCCTTGTATAACAAAGAGGCAATAGTTTTGATATGAGCACTGGAAAATCATTATTTCTAACTACCTGCCTTGAAGCGGTTTTCATGATTTATACAAATAGTGTTGGATGACAAGATAACCTTTTAACTATTTGGCCATCATCCGTATCCGAACTTTGCCGACCGAGTCTCCCAACAACTCTCTAAAAGTTCGACACCGCCTGCACTGACAATAGAAGAAGACTGGAAACATTGTCAAAAAGCCATCAAAGAAGCTGCCACTGATTTGCTGGGTTTCAATACACCACCCAGGAAAAACCCGTGGTTTGGGAACGGGTGTAGACAGGCCCATGCAGCCAAACAAGACGCCTACAAGGCAAAGCTGCTTCGAAGAACGAGAGCGGGTCGTTTTCTACGAACAGAAAAGGAAGGAAGAGAACCGGCTTTTCAGAAAGAAAAAAAAAGAGCATGAGAAGCGCGCGGTTGAGGAGATGGAAAGGTGCTACAGCAGGAATGAAGGCCGAAAGTTTTACCAGAAAGTAAAACAGTTATCCAATGGATATAAATTTCGGACTGAAGTTTTTCGGGGCGCATCGCAGTCGATGCTGAGAATTTGGAAGAATCACTTCTGCAGACTCTTAAACGGTGACGAGGACCCAAATACCGCTGTTAGGCAGAATACCCCACTCAATCTGGTCGACGATAGACAAGAATTCCGTCCCTCCGACTCTGACGAAGTCAAGATAGCAATATCGAAACTTAAGTCGAACGAAGCTGCTGGAGCGGATGGACTGTCCGCGGAATTTGATCTGGTAGGACGCATGCATCAGCTCAACTGTAAGATATGGTTGTAGGAAAGCATACCCGATGAGTGGAAACTCAGTGTCGTCTTCACACTGCGACAGATCCTGGAAAAGGCGCAAGAGATGCCGATCGACACTCACCACTTATTCGTCAACTTCAAGTTCGCATACGACAGCGTGCATAGAGACGAGCTATATAAAGCCATGTCTGGTTTTGACATCTGTACCAAGCTCATCAAATTGTGTAGGATGACGATGGAGAACTCTCGCTACTCCATCAAGGTCGGCAACGCACGTACCGAGACCTTCAATGTGAAAAAAGGGTTTAGGCAAGGCGACGCGCTGTCATGTGAGTTTTTTAACTTAATACTCGAGAAGATCCTGCGAAACTCACAAGTCAACACCAGAGGCACGATCTTCCAAAAGTCCGTTCAACTGCTGGCTTACGCGGAGATATTGACGTGACTGAATGAGGGCAAAACGAAGTCCATGTTGTCATCAAGAAAGGACGCATAACATCAATGTCTCGGACCGAGCGTCACAATTGGCAGCATGAACTTCGACGTAGTCAAGGACTTTGTCTACCTCGGCTCCGCAGTAAATAGGGACAACAACATTGGTACCGAAATCAAACGCAGAATCACTCTTGCTCTATGGTACAGAAGCATGGACGGTGTTAAAAGCGGATGAGGAAGTTCTTGGTCTTTTCGAGAGTAAAGTTCTGCGTGCGATCTTTGGTCCTGTTTGCGTTGATGGCATCTGGAGGAGAAGATTCAATCATGAACTAAATGGGCTGTATGGCGGCATGCAGCTGGTTAAGCGTCTACGGCTACAACGCTTAAGATGGCTAGGCCATGTAGAGCGTATAAACAACATACAACCGGCCCGAAAAGTCTTTGACCCCGAGCCATTGGAACAACGCAACAGAGGACGCCCTCGACTCAAATGGCGCACACAAGTGGAAAAGGACCTCAACCAACTTGGTGTGCGAAATTGAAGAAGGCTGGCAAGAGATCGCGCCGGCTGGAGACGCTTGTTGGTTGAGGCCCAAGCCCACGTCGGGCTGTAGCGCCATCAAAAGAAGAAGAAGAAGAAAGAAGATTTGGTCATCATATCTCTAAATGATTAATGTAAACGATCTGTCTTTTAAATAGGCTCCTGTTCAATGAAGGTGCCTATTGACGTTGGCGTTTAAAGGATAAGTGTAGGCATGAACGTCTCATTCATACTTGTGGAAGAACTCAAGAATTTTTAACAAATAAAATCGGGCTGTTTCTATTATTTGAACGGGAGCAGATAAACATAACTGATAATGACGTGTGCTATAATATACAATGTCAAAAAGTGGAGTGAAATCGAAAAAAATTGTTTACTTCACCCGAATATTCAGTCTGGAGATGGATTTTCGGTGCAAGCAAAAATGTTCCCACTTATTAAAAAAATTTTCTTCTCTTTTATACAGTCTAACATTTTTCCTCGATCGCAAAGAGGCACATAGAAGTTCGGTGAGGCTCGAGAGGTTTAACGATTAACCATATTCCTCTGATGTACCACAGGGTCACGTAACATGTAAGACACGTTTCACCTGGTGGAGAATTCACAAGTAGAGACTAATCGCTGATACTGATAAGTTTCGAAGATAAAGCCTAATCGCTGATACTGATACCTCTTAATGAGCTGAAAGTGAGCAAATGGCTTTCTAGCCGACGTACGCGTATTGTTCGGACCATCAGATTTGTTTAAAAAAACCATCGTATTGGCAATTTAATTGGATCTTACTCACGATTAAAATCGATTTTTATTTAAATATCTTTTTTTCTATAATATTTAAATTTTGTTTTAAATAATTTTGTAGCCGACTGTAGGGAGGTACCAAAAAAAAACCAAAACAACAGTCACATCTGGCAGTGCTGTTGCACCAAAATTACATCGAAGCATTGACATTGCACTTAAATGTCAAACGAAGCACAAACGCGAAGGCAATTGAAGCAAAACAACACTTTGTTGTCTCTTCCCACTGCGTGTTGTTGAGAAAAAAATAAAACATTTAACGAGAGAAAGCAAGAAGTAAAGCGAATCAATTTGTTTAATTAGATTTAAAAATAACATTCAAGTGCGTGTGACTCATGGTGTGGGACGAATTTAATAATTCGCCACGAAATTTGCAACAATCCGCGTGAAACAGTGGAAAACATAAAACATTTTGTTTTGTTTTTTTTTCTGCCTCGTCAACGTAGAACTCCTGTGTATCATTTAGAAATTGTGAAACCCAAGCGAGAGGCCTTCGAACAAGTGAGAAAAACTCAGGCAACAAACGGGAAAAACAAGTAAATAAAACAAGAAACGGAGAGAAAACGATCGAATCGATAGAAAGTTGCAGTTTTCATCAATCGCGTTTTCCCCCTGGCAGACGTAAACGAGCCACTTCCAAACCACTTCTTTTCCCATCTCTGTAAGTGTGCAAAAAAACTGCATGTTTTCCGTGATTACCTCACAAGAAACGCGGCCGATATATGTACAAGTTTCGGTTTTTTTTTTCCATAATTTTCAATGTTACCTTCAGTCAGTCTGTTTTTCTTTTTCGTGTTGTCCTTATTTTCTTATCGATTAAGTTCAAGTTGGAAGTAGTTGTTGATGTTGCTTTCGTTACTTGCGACAGGAAACAGTCTGAAGGCTTCTTGCTGCTGCATATGCATTAAGCTTTTCCCTTTCGTGGTTGTATTTATTGTGTCTCGTCATTGTACTGTAGAGGTACACTTCTCATAAGAAAATCAAAGGAAGAAAAGGTAGCGAGAGTGGTCCAGGGAAGGTGGGCATTTCAAGGTAACGATCGGGTGTTTAGTGAACTTTTTGCGGTGATTCACGGCCTCGAAATAACTAATTTTGTTTATCTCATCTGAAATGACTTGTGTTGATTTTATCAATTATTTGGTGGGGAATGAGCCCGTATATGTATGGGGGGCAAGTGACTAAGCCTCCGAAGCAGGTTGATAAGGGATTGTCAACAAATGGGAGATGCTTATGATAGTGAACTTGGAATTAACACGACCAGATAGAGGATTACACGTCGGAAGCAGGAAAGTGTCATTGACTTGGTTAATGTATTCAAATCGCGGGAAGAGGGGCATGTTCGTTGGTTATCTTTGTTTACTTCTAGGGCTGATCTGGAATTTTTTTAAATTATGTAACAAATTTGCCTTTTTTAACCTTCGACTAGATTAACGTGTAAAGTGGGAAGTGCAAATAAGGCAGCACCACTTCTGGTTTTGTCATTATATCGACGACCTGATATGGTGATTGATATTCAGTGCACAGCATTGCGTAATGTGTATTTTCGAATAAACAGGCTGCATGTATGGTCGCATGGAATCGGACGAGTGTACGCGGAGGAATGATGGGTGATTTAGGAACACGTAGTCGGAGATTTAAGCAAGGCAAGAACGTGACGAGCTGAGGTTGCACTTTTCTTCACTTTTTCAGGGGAAAACTGAAGGCAGTGTTCGTGTCTGTTGAATGTTCATCATAATCCTTCTCCTCAGCAAAGGGTTTCATGGAAAATCGTATTGGTATAATGCTCTGGCATTTGATATCCAATTCCCTTAGCTCTATCTATTTGAATTGTCGGCACCGTCACAAGCTTACCACACAATCTTTGACTTTGTACTCTGTTTCATCGAAACCGGACCAATTGCCAATAGTGTGGCGTCAGTTCAAGACGCCAGCGGTTCATTAATTCCGTTTGTATGCAGGTTATTTATCACAGCAAAGATCTTTCCCCGAGGCTGAACGTTGTTCCGTTTGCTTTATGACCTCTTAGTTGTGTAAGCCTGGTACTCTTTGTCCTTCACGCGTTATACCTCTAACGATCTCTTTATTCCATACACATACTCCAGCGGTTGGAAATGCTGCATTAACGCCATAAAAAGAATATAAGCAGTTCCCTAAGACCCATATCACGCGTGATACCTTTTAGCTAGACTTGTTTTCCTTCACACAATACCATCTGACATTGTTGTTTAGTAAGTTTAGTTGTATCGATCCCCCACTCGAAGGTTAGTGTCAAGTATGCCGTATGCGGAACCTTCCTCCCTTAAACCGCTGTAATCTCGATTCACTTCCGTTGTGCTTCAATGCAAAGACATTTTTTTGTGAGAAGTGTACACTACTGCCCTTAGACTTAAGCGAAAAGAAAAACTGAAAACACTCTTACAATACATATCTAAATCCTTTTTGATTTTCTTATTTTATTTTCCTATCATTTAAAAACAATAAACACAAATCAAAACCGCAGTTCGTCGAGATGGACGTTTTCAGCACGAAATACGCCGTCATAACGAAACGCACGGACCTACGTCTCGACCTCTGCGCACTGCAAGATGAGAAGGACACCGAGAAGATTCACATCGAACCTGGAACACTAGTCAAAGTCTTTGACAATACAACAACTGCAAACACACCAAATGGCGGCAATAACAATGCCGTGAACACAATCAACAACAATGTGAATAACAGTAGCAGTAAGACGACGTCCGTGCAAATTCTCGATTATGTTAATTACAATCCGATCAATGAGAATCTCTACGAGTGCCCTACGTCGCATTTGAAGCCAATCCATCAGGACATCTGGCCATTCGGCATTGCCATATCAGATCCAATGCGTCGATTGCAATTCTTTCAAAGCCCCGAACGTTGTAAGCACGTTTTGTACCTGAAAGTTAATGATTTTGTATCGGTTGATGGCGCGCTGTTTCGCAAACCGGTGCGGTACGATTGTATAGTGCGGTACATTGGCCTGGTGCAGGAGATTGGTCCCGGCTACTATTTCGGGCTGGAACTCTTGGTAAAGACAGCATTACAAACAGCAAACGCGAAAGCTATTTCGTTTATTTATTTATTTTTATTTAATTCTGTGTTTTTATGTTCAATTTGGGTCACGATTGTTTGCACTTTTGTTTCGTTATTGGTGAAATCATATTATGGGGTTGTCTGTGGTACTATCAACCTCATTGACACACGTCATATAAGCATCTAACACATAATCAATTTCATTTCATACCGATAGGGGCTTAGAGAAGGTCAATCTGTGTACATTTGTGTTGTGATGGGGGTTGTGGACACCTGTAGAGAAACAGCCCACGGCTTCCAGTGATGGTTTGAGATTGATTTTGTCATAGCAAATGTATTTTATTTGCTTGTTTGTATATATGTGTATGGGGACATTACAAAGATTCTTTTATTTTCTTCTCACATTCAACATTAGTTCTTGCTTCAAAGGCGATAACAGTCAAATTTAGCACCGAAATTCGACTATCTAACACGCTGCCCATAGAAGAGTAGTTCAGATGCATTGAATCATGATCAAAATCGGCTCACGATCTCGTCGAACTTGCTTTTCACTCTTCAACTAAGGCATTGAATCATCCTGTGTCAAATGTGTCTAACACTGTGGACAGCTTGAGTAACTAAATGTAAATATCATATCAGCTGTGACTAAGCACACATTTATGTATCATATCATCCGCTTAGACGGTCTCTAGCTGTATGTGCATCTCTTTAACCCAACGAGCCGGCAAAACCTCTGCAATCCATCCTCTAACAAACCAACGATCACTTTTCTTTATTGCAAACGCTTTCATCCAACGCATATCTCATACACACTCGATACTAGAACTCATAAATGCTACAACCTAGACTAAGTCTTTATCGCTCCTTCATTATTATTAAAATCTGCCCTTTTCTCAACCTATCCACAGCATATCGAGAGTGGCTACTCGCCCCAAGAAGCCGACATCCCTTATGTCCTCAACTACATGCAATGCGAAGCCCGATTGGCGTTAATCATTTCTGCCGATTGGATAATTCCACTGCCAAGTGACGTGAAAAAGAAATTCTCAGCTCGCGAACTACTGTGTGGCACGCTAGATAAAGCCCGTTCGGCTATCGGTTTAACAGTCAACAGTCAATCAACGTCCCGAAAGACCCATAAGAAATCACCAACCAAGAAAGACTCATTACTATTTCCCAACTCTGAGACACAATTCTACGTGCCGAATCCGACTGCTCCAGCCAATGGTTACACAAATATCGGCAACTGTGACGACGTCGATAGTGCAATGGATCGCGGACGTAATAGTCTAGCAACAACACAGAATCCAAAACATCCACGCAAAGAGAAACCAATTATCACACACAACATAACCAAAGAAGAATCATCGGCAGCACCATTACTCGTGCTTGATCAGAAGGACAAATCGATTCAGAGCGACGAAGACCTAATTCCATTGGATAACGAAGACTACAGCAAGTATGTGGAAAACTACGAGAGAACTCTAGAGCAACGTCAGAATCATCGTACCGAACAGGAACCGAACATTCCACCGGGTATTTTAAAATCCAGTAAAACTACATTGGCATCATCAACTCCGGGAACGGTGAAGAAAAAACTGATACCAACTACGATTGAGGCGCCCGTGAAGCCAGTTACCATTATGAGTCTCGAAGATCGTGATATTGTCGTCATCGACAAGGCAGACATCAAGGAATCGACGAAGAACGAGTCCAATGTCATCGTTGTCGATAACCCGCGCCAACAGAAAGAAGTCGATTTGGCCGATTTGCTTGGTGGCAATTGGCCAAGTAATGCCGGCGACGCGGCATTAGTACTGAATACTGCCACCGATCAGGTGAAATTGCCGCCAGTGAGTAATGGAACGAATGGTAGCGGTGGCAGTAATAGTACTGTTGTTGGTGATGGAATTCCTACTTATGTCAGCAGTAGTAGCAACAGCAGTGTGAGTAGTATGAATCAGAAAATAGACAGTCGAACTAAGTCGGCAAATCCACTGTCGCATTTGTTGAATTCAAAAAGCTTGGACCGAAAAGGTCGCGAAACGCATTGGACACAGACTGAGATGGCAGTGGCAGCGGTAGCGGCAACATCGGCAACTGCAGCTGCAGCAGTGACTGCAACGGCAGATAATGGGACCAAGAAGGAGAAGAGTAAGTTTGTTTTTTTCTTATCCATTATTATTGGTTTGTTTTAAGTTGATTGGCTGGACACTGATTGTCGTGAGCAAGTTTGTTGTCGATGATAAGGTTGGCCTACTTAGCAAATGAATCACGATAGTTTAGCTATTGCTTGGCTTAGAGGTATTTTTAGTTGTTTTTTCCTCGCTTGGTGACTCACCCGCTCCTGCCTTAAGTATGAATTGTTTTGTTTTTATCTCGTTAGTAACGAATCACTCAGTTTCGAGAGGGTGTTGTGAAGGCGTATGTTTAATTGGTTGGTCATATCACGATCTAAAGTTTAAGTTTCTTCGTTTGTAGTTAGATTTTCATGACCAGAGAAAAGTTGCGAGTGTGATGTGACGACCAGGAGTCGGAATATTTGTCCCCACAGGAACTTTGTAACCAAGTCATGTATTTCAAAACTCATATGTCTTCATCCCACAAAGTTTTACAGTGAACCTGCCGGTTGAGGTTTTCTACGTGCCAACTGGGTTCTTCGAAGATAATAGCACATCATTCAATAAATTCTTGGGATGACCAACAAAACAACAACTTTTAGGCAAAATTCGACTGATTCAGTCATTCCAACGCTTCTCTAAGATTTCGATGCCTTTTTTTATGTAACGATTTATCTTTGGCCTTTAAATACCCTTCAGTTTTGGCAACCACTTCCTCATTGAACCCAAATTTCTTTCCCTGGAGAACAAAGATAAGATTGTCTTCATACAGGCAGTAGTCGCTAAAGGCCGGATCTGAAGATAACGGTGGATGGGTAAGCAATTCAGAGTGTAATTCTGCTTGCGATCGTCTTGTGACACTCCTCTTTGTCCTGGTGAAAGACCACTTTTCTCTTTTTATTTGATGTCGCTTCCTTTCTCAATGTAGTCGATGGATAACCAATATACAAATCCTTATCAGCTGACATGTGCGTTTTTTGGTCGCTTTGGACCAAATCGGTTACACTCAAAACGAGTGCCGTTTTGATACTGGAGTGCAGGGATAGATTCATATTTCATGCATTGCCACAAGCCGGTTATGAATCGTCGGCTCGTTGTTTTTGATCGACTGCAAGCAAACACAGTACCGCGGAACAGTTGGTGAATACCTGCCTTAAGGTCTCAAATTTCTCACACAACTCCAATTTTTTGTCATGGTTTTTTGGAACAGTTTCAATTTTGGGCGACCAGTGGGTTAGCACCATCGGTTTTTGCAGAGCCGAGTTTAAAATCAGCAAATCATTTCTCTATTCTTTGTCCCAATGGAGTAGAGTCCGAAGAACACTTGTCAAGCCATTGCTTTACTCGTTCGTCTTCCCCATCAACCACCAATGCTTTATTGGCACACAAAATTCAGATCCTTCTATTGATCTGAAAATTACAAATCAGCGTCAGTTGAACCACTCCAAAATGTGAGTTAAATGTCAGATTGTCATGACACGTATCATTTGAAGTTTGGTGAGAGGGTAAGGTGAAAAATTCTCGGTCTGACCACGAAAAACGATTTTCAGTTAAAAAATGAATTAATTCTGCATAGTCTCTCTTGACTTCAGCAAACTTGATCCAACGTTTCTCTAACATCGTCCTGCCCGAAAATGAAAGTCACTTCATTGGATGCGAAGGACTTCCCAAGAACAAATTTCTTCAGGTTGGGTAACAAATGGACGTCTGAGGATGCCAGATCAGGGGAATAAAACAAATCGCAATCCGAATCCCGCAGTTTTCCCATCGCCAAGGCACCCTTGTGTCCGTTGTTCTTGTGAAAGGTACTTTTTTTCTTCTTCAAGCTATGCCTATCCTCGTTGATTTTGGCTGGTCAAGAAAGTTAGAGTAATATTCGCCTAAATTGTTCTGCCTTTTGTAAGGTAATCAATTAACGAGATCCCTCTCCGATCCCAAAACTTTCGCTGAGACACCGGTTACCCTCACTGCTTGGGCTGCTGTTTTCTTTCTGACGTGAAGTGATGACCCATGTCTCATTCAGATTGATAAATAGCCACACAAAGCAAGTGGGATCCCTATTGAATCGGTCTGATTGCTGCTAAATTGCTTTTGATTGGCATTCAGTAAATGCGGCACCCATATTGCGCTGTGCTTTCGTATTCCTAATTCTTAGCGCAAGATGTTTCGCACCCTTTCTTTCGACATCCCAACAGCCTCACCTTTACTCGCCTATTGTCCAACACGATATCATGCACTTTTGCGATGGTTTCAGGTGTGTTCGTGGTTTTAGGCTGTCCTTCGCGTCACGTTTAAATCCAGCTGCCTTCTTTCTAATGATTGATTTCGAAGGAGTAGATTCCCTGTAAAATGTTGTAACCTTCGGATGAATTACCTTAAAGGTCACTCCATCCACAGCGAAGAATTTGATAACCGCGCACGATATTCATGCTTATCTGCTTGAACGGGAAACACGCAAAATGTCTACTGCAATAATTCGTGTAAACACACTACTTGAAAGAACAAGTTGAAACCTGTCATACGAACTAATGACACATGCACACAGGCAGGAAACATAACTTATTGCTGATTGGAAAGCCATCTCTGTGTTAAGTCGAGGAACTTGTTACCTAACCTTCGTACTTCCTTAAAGTCATGTACATATTTGTCGATAGTGGCGTCATCTACTAAGAACTTAATGAGTGATGTGTTAGATCAGGTCCTTCAAAAAACCCATATGACGTGCATGAGTATCCGAATAAATCCAGTCCCAAATCTCCTCTTAGTTTAGAAGCCTAAACATCGAGTTTATTCTTTAGATTTATGTGGTAGGGCAATGGTACTTTAATCGGCAATAGCGCTTAGCTTATCTAATGCATGATTCATAAAGACCAAATGCTGAGCCCTATTCTCATCCGGTTCTCAACAATCTGTTATGTAAGTCCTTTGTTTACCTCGAGTGAATAGTGCGAAATCTATATTGAATCGTTATCTTGCCCAACGAATACCACATCCACCTGTTAAATTTTCAGCGATTAAAAACACATGCCTGATAAAACTCAGCTGAAAATGATTACTTCCTACTTGTTGCCCAGTGAATATCCTTCCAATAAGCCTTGACCTTTGAATTGCAGCATGTCCTAAACCCACCCTATTCAAATGTCACAATATGTAACCATCAGAGTTCATCCACCCTACACGGGCCCATAATACCTAATGGGTACATATGGGAAAGAGCAAAATTTTGCGTCTACCTGCTAACTCTCACTACATGCACTGACCCGTGGTATTTGAAGCAAGACCATCAGCCGCATTTAGCATGTTCCAACGATGCTGAACATCGACACCAGAAAATTATTCCTCCGCCCATTATTGTACTCGTTCGCTCTCTCTCGCGTCACATCGTATATACACCGCATAGATGAAATGTAGGAAATGTGAGAGCGAGTGGCAGTAGTAGTTCGATTGGTCTGTAAGCTAAGAGATTTACTCGCGCGTCCAGCTATTTTTAGTATAACCCATCGAATAAGATCTCGAAATAGAAAAGTGCTTCGTTCGTTTGGTTGACACATCGCGCCAGTGGGAGAAAAAAAAGGGAAAACGAAAAATCCAATCCATCCAAACAATTCACGAATTTCGCGATTAGTGGTCGTCATTCCTTATTGGCTCACACATAGATCAGTCGTCCATAGTGGTTTGAAAACGCTTTAAACCCATCATCGTTCGGTTGTCGAATGACGTCATTCGATCTGCATTAGCTCTCATCCTTCCCAAAATCCAAAAACCAGCAGAGGAAAAAGGAAGAGAATATAAATAAACAATGGAAACAGCTGAATCGTTCTACTACAGCCACGAAATACCGCTCACGGTCCTCGAACTATTTTCATACAACAACGACGGTGACATTTCGTCCGGCTATGGAGGTTGATAGTTTAGCTTTTCCTTCCCATTCGGTTTTGAAATTCCCGAGTACGACTTATGGTGTCTTGTGTTTTCTTTTGCAGAGTTGAGGAATACCATTGAGCCATTGTACGATAATGTCAACACACTTCCGGTACAGAGTATTGCGCTCGCTTCGCCTGAAGAGGAATTTATTCAAGCATCACCATTGCACGATGTTCCGGGGACCAATTTGGGAGTTGGATCGATGGTCGAAGTGTCGACAGAGAATTGTGAAGATTTGTACGGTGTGATTCGGTGGATCGGTTGTCCGCCGAATACTAAGACTGTTATGGTTGGCGTGGAATTGGAAGACGAACCGGAGGACAAGCGTTTGCCTATCACCGACGGCGTCTACAATGGAGTCAGGTATACTGAATCGATGACTTGTTTTATTTATTCCATTACATTGTTGTGGTTAATTGTAGACTCTTTAAATGCCAAGAGGGACGAGCATTATTCTTGCTCCCCAATCAGGTTTCGAAAGACAGACGTTTTGTCGAGATTGAAACGCCAGTGGCGGGAAAATCTGCTGCCAAATCTGATTCAAAAATGTTCGGCCAAGTTGAATGCCCGTCCGTACCAGGAGCAGTGGCGCCATTGAGTGAGTATTTCATTTCCCTCCTTTAGTCGGCTAGTGTCATGAGCATCTATTTGATTTTTAGAAATCTACAATCTCGACGAACTCGAAGAGATCTGCGGTAAATTCAAGGGAATTCAAGGACATCACAATTCCTGCTACTTGGACGCCACATTGTTTTCAATGTTTACGTTCACGAGTGTTTTCGATTCGTTACTATTCAGACCACCAGAGCCAGAGGTAGGCCGTTATTTAAGACAACTTTCATAGATCTCTCTACGTTTCATGCTTTAGGACATAGCCCACTATGAAGAAGTGCAGAAGGTCCTCCGGGAGGAAATTGTGAATCCCCTGAGGAAAAACATATTTGTACGGGCGGATCGCGTGATGAAACTCCGGCAACTGCTTGACAAATTGAGTTCCGTGAGTGGGTTGACAAGCGAGGAAAAAGATCCTGAAGAGTTTTTGAACAGTCTGCTGGCTCAAATCCTGCGAGCTGAACCATTTCTAAAGGTAGTCCATCTGACTCAATGTTTGTGTTACGTAGAACGTTCTTTTATTCTGTTTCCAGCTGAGTTCGGGTCAGGATGCCTTCTACTACCAACTGTTTGTGGAGAAGGATGAGCGCCTATCGTTTCCCTCGGTTCAGCAGCTATTCGAGCAAAGCTTCCTTTCGTCGGACATCAAACTGAAAGAAGTACCTTCATGCCTTATCATTCAAATGCCTCGCTTCGGTAAGAATTACAAGATGTATCCGCGAATATTGCCATCACAAGTGCTCGATGTCACGGACATCATCGAAGACTGTAAGTTATTTGCCTCCAGACCGCTCGTAGCTCGTATTCATAATTTTTTTTTCTGTATCACAGCACCTCGTCAATGCTCCGTTTGTGGTAAACTGGCTGAGTATGAATGTAGAGAATGTTTCGGCACCCTGCAATGCGGCGTGGGACTAGAGAGCACTGCGTTCTGTAGAAAATGCCTCGAGACAGTCCATTCCCATGCGAAGAGGTGAGAAATAAACCGAGTCTTTCTAGTCCATTTTCTAATGGTACTCATCTATCATCTAGGGCGAATCACACACCGAAAGAGATCTCAGTCCCGCACGACTTCAAGATCATGGTGGAGCATTTGAATGTTCCGCGATTATTTATGGAACTATTCGCTGTTGTCTGCATTGAGACGTCGCACTATGTGGCGTTCGTAAAAGCTGGATCAGGCCTTGACGCTCCGTGGTGTTTCTTCGATTCCATGGCTGACCGAAAAGGTATATCGAAATGCGTTGCTATCCTCTTTTCTATCCAGTTATGTTTGCTTAATAGGTGAACAAAACGGCTATAATATTCCCGAGATGATTTCCGTTCCCGATTTGCCACAATGGCTATCCGAGGAGGGAGCCCGGGCGGTCAATGAAACATCCTCCAACGACAAAATGTTGCCAGAACATGCCAAACGATTATTCTGCGATGCCTACATGTGTATGTACCAGAGCACAGACGTCATGATGTACCGTTAAGACCCTCGCTTACTATTAACACACATTCATACACACATAACCATTCAAAAGCATACATACGACTCCATTTACATACATATACCACATAGAATGTATCCACTGTAAACACGTAGCTGAACTTAGAAATAGGTCGATCGTAATTAAGCCTAGAAGAATAAAATGCAAAGCATTCTTAATTTATTATTATGATTCAAACAACATTTTGCCGTATTGTTACTGGATAATGAATTCGCATTAAGTAAAAATACACCACTAAACCGGACGTGTTCGTTTGTTTGACCTTTCAGGGACTTTTTCGGCTTTTATCTCAATCAAATTTGCATTTTCCTTACTTTTTTCTGAAGAAATCGTAATAGAAAAATAAGGATCGACTCGATCCGTAATAGAGAATGAGGATCGATCGAATCGATCCGTAATAGAGAATGAGGATCGATCGAATCGATCCTTAATACAGAATGAGGATCGATCGAATCGATCCGTAATAGAGAATGAGGATCGATCGAATCGATCCGTAATAGAGAATGAGGATCGATCGAATCGATCCGTAATAGAGAATGAGGATCGATCCGTAATAGAGAATGAAGATCAATCGACTCGATCCGTAATAGAGAATGAAGATCGATCGACTCGATCCGTAATAGAGAATGAGGATCGATCGAATCGATCCGTAATAGAGAATGAGGATCGATCGAGTCAATCCGTAATAGAGAATGAAGATCGATCGAATCGATCCGTAATAGAGAATGAGGATCGATCGAATCGATCCGTAATAGAGAATGAAGATCGATCGACTCGATCCATAATTGAGAACGAAGATCGATCGAATTGATCCTTAATAGAGAATGAGGGTCGATCGAGTCGATCCGTAATAGAGAATGAGGATCGATCGATCCATTCAATCTTTAGTAGAGAATCAGGATCAAACGATCGATTCGATCTGTAATAGATTCAGGATCAATCGATCGATTCGATCTGTAATAGATTCAGGATCAATCGATCGATTCGATCTGTAATAGATTCAGGATCAATCGATCGATTCGATCTGTAATAGATTCAGGATCAATCGATCGATTCGATCTGTAATAGATTCAGGATCAATCGATCGACTTGATTAATGGTGATTGACATCAAATGATGCTTACGGGACAAATGTGGTTTCAAAATTCTTCGGAGAAATGTCTTCAAATTCTGTGTCTCATATCAATCCTTTCAAATAATGACAAAGCCTTAGATTCATTGTATAAACTGGAGTGTATATTTGCTAGTAAAACCCTAAATTTGCATCTTGAACATACAAGGAAACTGTAAAAAAATAAATGTACTCTAAAACCTTTACAAGGATGTGTAAATAAATGCAGTATCAACAGTCAACAATGAAATGTTCTATGATCGTATTCCATTCGTCCATCATCATGCCGTTTCCTCTTCGAACCGTATAATCGCTTTTCCTTTCATAACGTTGTCGCCCTCCTTGGCCTCGATTTCTTTGATGATCCCGTCACGTGGCGCCTTTAGTATGTGCTCCATTTTCATGGCAATTATAACAGCTAAATGATCGCCCTTCTTTACCTGATCCCCGGTCTTGACCAATACCCGTTCGAGCACGCCAGGCATTGGCGATGATACAAATTTCTTGTCCGCTGTGTCTGAGGTATCTTTGGGCGCAAGGAACTTTGGTTGCAGTATTGTGAAGGAATGTCGTCCGGCAGTCGTGAAGATGTCCAGCGTGTTGTCGAAAAGCATTGAATTAAATGTTGAGATGTTTCCATCGATTTCGACTTGCATCGTACATTTCTTGTCGCAGTGAACGAGTAGGACGCGAACACGTTTCCATTCACCGCCATTCAGACGTATTTTCACTTCGTCGGAATTGCTTTTGAGGTCTACTTTACTTACTTGTCCCTCAATCTCGAGGTAGTATTCCCGTATGAAGTCGTGATTTATGCGGTAGCGCAGCGATTCGATAAATGAATCAATGTCCTGAGGTGCCTCTGTGCTTGGATGTCGTCGAATCGTGTTGTCCTCATTGAGGAAGAGTGCCGCAGCCGCTTTGACGTACATTTCGTCGGTGACTGTTTTTGGAAACAACGATTCTTTGTGTTCATCGATGAATCCGGTGTGTACGGCTCCGTCCTTGAACTCTGGATGTGATGCTAGGCTGATCAGGAAATTGATGTTTGTATCCACGCCACTAATATGGTACTCGGTGAGTTTTGCGACCAGAAGATTCAATGCTTGAGTGCGATTTTCGCCCCAAACTATTAATTTTGCGATCATTGGATCGTAGTGCACCGATACCTCGTCGCCCTCTTTGACTCCGGTTTCAATTCGCACGTATCTTGCAGGTCGCGGAGTAGTAAGCAATTTGAGTACTCCAGCTGCAGGTAAAAAGTTGTTGCTTGGACTCTCGGCGTATATTCTCGCTTCAAAGGAATGTCCCCGTTTTTTTATTTGTTCCTGTTGGAGAGGCAGCGGCTCGCCAGATGCGACCCGGATCTGCCATTCGACCAAATCAGTGTTGGTAATGAACTCGGTTATTGGATGCTCAACTTGAAGCCGAGTATTCATCTCCATGAAGTGAAACGAATGGTCGACTTTGTCAAGTATAAATTCGACGGTGCCAGCGCCGACATATCCTACTGCCTTGCCAGCTCGTACTCCAGCTTCGCCGAGCTCTTGCCTTAACTCGTCTGATAGCCCAGGAGCTGGGGCTTCTTCTATGATTTTTTGATGTCTTCTCTGTACCGAGCAGTCCCGCTCGTAGAGATAAACTACGTTTCCGTGATGATCACCGAATATCTGTACTTCGACGTGACGCGGCGAGCGAATGAATTTCTCCAAAAGCACGGAGCTATCACCAAACGCTTTCCGTGATTCCGTCCGAGCAGAATTCAATGCATCGAGGAAAACGTCGCTGCTCTCGGCAACCCGCATACCTTTACCACCCCCACCACGAATCGCCTTGATCATCAGAGGATATCCGATGTTCTCAGCTTCCTGTAATAGCCTCTCATCCCGCTGATCGTTCCCATGGTAGCCGGGAATGATTGGCACACCAGCCGCAGACATAACAGTCTTGGACGTACTCTTGATACCCATATCGTGAATCGCCGATGGCGGCGGCCCAATGAATATAACACCCTCCTTCTCGCACATTTCCGCAAACTCGAAATTCTCTGACAAGAACCCATAGCCCGGATGAATAGCATGGCATTTGCTACGTTTCGCTACATCCAAAATTGTACTACACCGCAAGTACGACTCGGCTGAAGCCGCTTCACCAACGCAATACGCTTCATCGGCCATAGACGTGTGCATTGACTTCTGATCGGCGTCTGAATACACGGCCACTGTTCGAATGCCGAGACGACGTGCGGTCCGTAGGATGCGACATGCTATCTCCCCACGATTTGCGACTAGCAGTTTATTGATAGGTTTATACTTGACGTCACGGTGCCACGGACGAGTCGGTATGTGTATTTTTTTTAAATTATTTAACGTTTTTACGTATTTAAGCATCGTGAATTCGACAATTCGTATCTAAACTTATCACATGAGGAGGTTGTTAGTGTTATGTAAGCGAAAATTTGTATTTGGAAAACTTTTTTTATTTTTGCACGAGAATTTTGCGGGCGAACGAAGGCGAGAGTGGAATTTGAAAGAGTGAATTTGTTGTTGATGTGGAAAAATCAGCACACTTCAACCTGTCGTCAGCGTGTTCAAATGTCAAGTGTTTTTTTATTGACAGACCCCCTTGCCTCCATAGCGTCGTAAATGACATCTATGGGTTTATTGGTTAAACTAGTTTGAATTTAAATGTTCTGAAAAATATTCGTTAGAATGGCTTTTTTTTTTCTTGTAATTTATTTTAATAGTTTTCTTATGATATTTGTCCTCTTTATGCGAAGATAAGAATCACATATGACAAAGCCGATTGAAAGACGATTGATTTCTAATCCTAGAATAAACTAACATTCAGCAGCCCTTAGGAACTATACATCGCTCTACGTATGTACTGATTATTGAAATGTAATCAATGCAAGGGCTTCTCAACCAATTCCTCCTTCTTCCAATCAATAAATTCCTATCAGCGGAAGGTTAGTATCCTAAATTTGACGAAGATTTGAAAGTCCGTGCCAAGCTGAGTTTTAACGAAAGATGAGATATAATCCCGTCGCCGTTATCTGTTTATGAAGCGCACTGTGCTGTTAAACACAACTGTTAGTTGGAGTGAGCTGTGACTATCAAGATCACAGATGGTTGGGAGTGCTTACGTTAAAATAGGAATCAGTAGCATTAATGAGCATTGATTTAATGCTAACTGGAAGACAATTTCTAGGGTAGCATAATTTAAGCACGACGCTGTACATTCACCTGTTAAGTTGATGATGTGATTTTGAGCACATGATATCCAACGTAAACGTCAAATATCTAT
Source organism: Merodon equestris (assembly GCA_958301585.1). NCBI lineage: Eukaryota > Metazoa > Arthropoda > Insecta > Diptera > Syrphidae > Merodon > Merodon equestris. Next base: position 16,318,500 of record OY284416.1, on the reverse strand, counting down.
TGAAAAACGTCCAAAAAACGGCTGCGCTGGCGGCTTTGAAACTATGGTCCAACCACCACATTTCCCCGATATTGGACTATCGGATTGTATAAGATAAAAAAACGTTGGCAAACTGTCTTAAACGATCCAACAAATTATACTGCATTCTGGATAAATCTATGTAATGTAAAATTTTCTAATAATTTTCTAAATATTCTAAATATTTTTGAAATAATTCCGACCCGTTAAGGCATCGATCAAGCTTCAGGTGCACTACGGGGCTCTTACTTTTGGCTTTTTTATAATGAGGTGGAGAAGAACAGTTTGCAAAAAATCTTAGATATATGTATGATGAACAACCGTTCGCGGTGCATTAGATAAAGTGTGTACCTTTCATCCTAACAATAGTGAATACTATTATTTTCGTATATTAATGCACGAGGGCTCAACCTCGTTTAGTAGTAGTCAATGTCGTAACGCATCCCACGTTTCATTCAACCTGTAAGACACATCATCTGCTTGACTTTGATCAACTCTGAGACGAAACTTTCGATGAGGGCAACATCAGCAATAACCCTAATCGTATCAGACATTTTTCCGCTGTGATGTTGGTGTTCGAATCCAGTTTAGTTATGGGACAAGTATCGGCAGCAGCTGTGAAATTATTTCTTACGGGCTTAAGGCGCAATTCAAAAATCGGCGTGCTTGTCCGTTAGCTGTCTTTCTTCACTCACATGGAGTTGTGATCTCCATTGGCGGTAATTTATTGAATATTTACGGATCGCGGAATCCACAATGCTTAATGAGCTCTAAAAAAATGTTTTTTTTTTTACTCAGAGTTGGGAAAAAGTATTGTAGTACCAGGTGGCGCAAACTTAATCACCTTATCGGAAGATAATTTATAATTTTTGAAAATGGCGTCGTACGTCAATCATATTTGACATTTGTGAACTAGACAGCAAGAGCATGGAATAATTGTGTCGATTTTATTTTATCAACAATCGGTCGGTGTTATTAGCGCAGCATGAATTTCGACGTCGATTTCCTAATCGTGTCGCGTCGCGTGGGCAAACATTCCGGCCCTAGTTAGTTGGCTCGAACAGACTGGAACCAAAGGAGATCATGCAGGGCCTGGCCGCAATCGGACTGGTCGTTCGGCCAGGAATATCGCGGCTGTGGCTGCCGATGTTGCTGAGTACGAAGAAACATCAACCAGACGACGAACCAAGCAATTGGGCATCACCAGACGGCGAATTTTAGTGAAAGACTTACACATGTTCCCGTACAAAGTGCAAACAGTGCATCAGATAATGCCTTCTGACCGTCAGTCGCGTGTAAATTACTGCAAAATCTTCGTTTCTGGGGCTCTAAAAATCCGCGTGTGATGCACGAAGAGCCATTACATCCACTCAAAGCCACTGTATGGTGCGGCGTTCAGGCGGGAGGAGTGTTTGGGCCGTATTTTTTTGAGGACACCATCGGCAATACGTTCACTGTTACTGGCGAACGCAATGCTCCGGAAATGGGACTCGGGATCCAGCGATCTCTGCCGGAGCTGCGGCGATGAGGAAGAAACTGAGACGATCCAACATCTGCTTTACCACTGTCCAGCTCTCCAGAATCGACGCCTAGTGTCACTAGGCCAAAGATTCTTTACAGAGATTGCGGACGTGGCTAATGCAGATACATATATCGGATCTTCTAAGATTCATCAAGAGCACGGGGTGGTTTCAGCCACCACGTGATAGGACAGATTAATTTTATGTGTACCCACACAAACGAAGGGAATCACAATGGGCCTCTTGGCCTCCGAGTGGAAGTGATGTCTAACCATCACACTCCCCTTCTCTAACCTAACCTAAACTAACCTAACCTACTGGCGAACGCTACAGGGATTTCTTACTGCGGGAATTGGGTGAGCGGGGCTTGGTGAACATGCGGTTTCAACAAGACGGTGCAACCGCACGCATAGCACGAGCCACATTGGATATTGTGAGAGAAGCGTTTTCTGGTCGTGTAATCTCCCGTTTTGACGATTCGGTAGCACCCGATTTAACTATCCCAGACTTCTTTCTTTGGGGCTACTTGAAGTCGCGGGTTTATGCCTCAGACAATCGCAGCCTTTAAGGAGAATATTCGACAGGAACGCGAACAATTATCACCCTAAATCTTGCGAAGAGTCATGGAAAAGGCGATCAACATATCTTTTCCACTTAACAGAAAAAATTGTAAAGGTCCGAATAAAGATTGCTATCACTTAAAATCATTCTTTTTTATAAAAAAAGTAATTCAAAAGCAAAATTGGCCAAATTTCCCACAAAAAACGAAAAACAATCGCAGGAGCAACTAAAAATGGTTGTAAAACAGGAATTTTTATGGTACTGCACATGAAAAAAAATATTTCCGAGCGCAGTGACATCGAGTGGAAAAGTCCTGCTGAAATAAACGATTTGGGATTTAACAGCATATCTCTGCTATTGTAGGCGCAACACTATCAGCAATGATTTCATTATATTTCGCTGCATTTACAAACCCGTCCAAAAGTAAAATACGCCCACGAACCCGAGTTGCTATATAGGCCATAACATATGGTGAATACTTAACGGTGAGAAACAAACATTGGTCTGAATATCGCACCTTCGCACTGTCAGAAAATATAACCTTTTTCCAATTATTGGCGGGTCATTCCTGGTGCTGTTTGAACTTTATTTCTTCATTACCGCCGAGGGAGGCGACATTTTGCAGCTCAACGTACTTGAAAACCCACTTATTTAGCCGGCGTTGAACAGTTCATGTGCTGATCTGACTATGTAATAAAACATCTCCCAATCAATTCTTTTCTGCATTCCGTGATATCGTCGTGATATCGTCTTCCGCTCCCAAGTTTCCTCTGTATCTCATCTCCCAACTACTTCATAACTGTTCACTATTAAGGACAAGAATACGTTTCTATCTGATTCGCACGAAGTCAATGTAAAATTCTTTAACATTTTACAAAACATTTTGTAGCGGTCTACAGCACTAGTGCGATATCGACTTGAGTCTTTTATTCTTTTATACGAGTACACAAAAAAGACTAGGTCTAACAGCCCTCATTCCTACATATATTTGGAAAATATCAGAGAAACCCACCCGAAAGTCGTAAAATCATAGTGCGGCGTTTTTTCTGACACGTGACTAAGGGTACCACGGTTAACCGAGTATATGCCTCACTGAAGCGACCCTCTCTATAAGTGGCGTCTGATAGTCAACATGAGAGTATGAACTGGTGGCGAAAGCGCCGTGGCGCAGTGGGTAGTTTGTCGGCTAAAAGCGAGTTCGGATTCCGATAACACCAACGCGATCGATTGTTTCATGGCTCCTCCCTGCGAATGCCCAGCTACGGTAAGTCGCAGAACCTGCACCTTTAGCAAAATACTTTCTCGATAACCTCTTAGAGGTAGCCAACCTCACCTTGGCCAACATAACCAGTTTTCTTAACTCAACAGGCTGAATTTAAATGAACATCCCACTTCACTTCCCTTAGGTTTCACGAGCTTTGTGGTATAAAAAAGACGCCTAAGCGCTATTGTACCCTGATGTGTATAGTCGGGTAGCCACCTCAACCTACCTACCTATTATGATCTGTTGGCCAGTAAGATATTTTAAATTAGCTAACTTATTAAAAAAAAATTTTAAATGTTTGACAGAGTAAGGTAGTTCTAAGTAGAATTTTATAAAAACGAATTCAAAACTAAAACTAAAAAATACATTGAGGTGTTGCTGTAAATTGGTGGCGTCGAACTGAACTGAGGTAGGAAACTCATTCGTTTGATATCGAAGTCGAATACTTTGGATTAAAATTGCATTAACAGAATTGGTATGTCAGGGACTATTTTAACACCTTAAAACGATCAAACCGCTGCTATTAACAACAGCATTCTATCCATAATTGAAGAAAATTAAGTACGTCAATCAGCACCTTAGTCGATCAAAATGATGCTATCCGATCCGGTTTCTGAATGCCCTTATTTAAAACAGTCATCAAAAGCTCCTTAAAGTCTGTGTTCTGATTATGCTTCTTCAAAATATGCTTAACCCTTCTAAAATTATGGATTGGAACTAAACTTAAAGTGATGAAATTGCAAAAAAAATCTGATTGAGGTAGGAATTCTAGGAATTCTATATTTCGATTAAAGAATACAATTTTCTGTTTTTTTATAGGGTTCGCGCAGGTTCAAGAGTTACGCTTTTATGGTGTTTGTCACACAATCTGTACGGGGTGCAGATGGTTTGTGTCGAAAATGTTCGTTCACTGCTCTCCGCGGGTGATTGTCCTAGGTAGGGTTCGAGAGATTCGACTGAATTTGTCGCGTTGGTTGTAGTTCGCAGTTTTTTGTTTCCATTTCAAGGTGTTATAAATATTTGAAATGCACAGGCAGAGCATGCATTTTGAAGTGATCTTATACTGCGAGTGTTACGCCTTCGTCAAAATTTTTTTTTAATCATGTCTCATTCACAACTTATTTCTGCACAGTTTTTCCGTATAGGAATTGTACTACAGACCTTCAACAGATCTTTGGCAATCAATAAATAGCAATAAAAGCCGCTGGTCTAGACCTAAGGACTAGTTACTTCATACACGATTAATGATAGGTCGTTTCCTTCCGCGTCAGCAGTCCTGATAGTCTACCATATGTAAGTCCATGTGTCATTATGTTGGTATACATGTCCTCTAACAGATGTTGATATTGTCAGGCATTTTGGATATTTAATTTGATTTTTATATATCTAAAGGTTAAACTAGTTTTGATATGCTCGGCGATTTTTTGCAAATTGAAAATAAAATTAACTACTCCAACGTACTCGAAATGTCGATTGTGGCATTTGGTAAGTCTTCTTTAAGCAAAAAGTGCTTATAAATTGTACAAGCTCTTCACGAAATTCCAATAAGATGTTAAAATTAATTTTTATCATCAAATCACTATAAGAGAAATTGCTAAGGATATTGGTATATCATTTCATGCCATGAAATTTTTCAGATATTTTTGACGAAGTTTGTTTCGAAATTGGCAAATTTAGAAAAAGAAACGTCGCATAAGCATCACTCAGGAATTGTCGAATGACGTATCTGACTATCCAGATTTACTGAAAAGGATCATCACTGTTGACGAAACATGGTTATGATGTAGAATCCTAAGTCCAATCATCGCAATAGAACAGATCAAAAGAACCAAGATCGAAAAAGGAAAAAAGTTAAACATTTGCTCACTATTTTCTAGATTACAATAGCGTAGTTCATCATGTGTTCTTGCCGGAACGATCAATACGGATTATTACCTTTAAACTATGTCCCGCATGACTGAAGAATTACAAAGAAAACGTCCGGATTTGTGGGAATAAAAATTCATGGCAGTTGCATCACGATAATGCACTTGCTTAGTCGTCGTTTTGGGCCAAAAACAATGCCGTAATCATGTCTCAGCCACAGTGTTCATTGGACGTTTTCTCTTCCCAAGGCTGGAAAAAATCAGTAAAGGACGGTTATTTGCCACAGTTGAGAAGATAAAGATAAACACTGGAAGAGCTTAAAGATATACCAAAAAGCGCATATCAGAAGTGCTACAAAGATTGGAAAAACTGCTGCCGCAAAGGTATAATATCTGAGGGGGGTTACTTCGTAGGGCACAAAATAGATATTAATAAATAAATAAATATTTTCTAAGAAAAATAAAAAGTCACCAAATTTTTTAACACGCCTCGTATTTTAACTACTGTAGAAAAAACACAAAAAACATTGTTTACAAATTATTGTTGTAAGAGGATTTTTTACTTTCAAGTTTTTCCTTCTGTAAAAAAAATATATTGTATATACAGTAAAGTTAGCGGGCAAAGTCGAGGGCATCAGCCAGCTTTTAAATAAGAATAGGAAAAAAAAATTGTTTTATTCTTTAAAAAAAGAAACTAAATTTAAAAACCCTACGTCTGTCGTGGGACACTGTTTCCATGCTAAAAACAAAAAATACAAAATCAATTCTCGGAAATGAACAAGCTAACAAGCTAATTGAATCATAATTTATTTATTTATTTACAGCAATAAATTCATACATTTATCAACATACATTAATTAATTAATTAATATTGTATTTATTTATCCATTATATATTGCATTCATGTTAATTATTTTTATTTTTATTTTTATTTCTTGTTTCCCTATCACCTAGATTGTATTTAAGTTTGTCTACATGATCGATGTACGTTAGGTTTGTTCACTTATCTCCTATTCATTGGTAAGTTGTGATATTAATTTATTTCTTGGTATATTTTAAGAAGTCGTTAACTAGAACTTATTAAACAAACGTAAAATATTTTTTTTACTGAAATAAATATTTAACTTATGATTAGTTGTAATTTTGTTATAAATAATTCTTACTTTCTTTTAGTTACATTTAATTGATTTTCGGGTCATGGTAGTTTTAGTGTCTACCCCATTGCAGCCGCTCATCTATAATTTATACAATTTATTTCCCTTATCCCGTCTATAATTTATATTTAAAAAAAAAATAATGACTTAACGTTAAAAACTTGTTGGAATTTTATAGGTTTACGTTGCTATAAGCTATGTTTTACGTATTATTCAATATTACAAGAAATGTTAGTAAAAATACTATTTGCATTGTAGGATTAAGCAAAAGGGTGACTTCGTCCTTTGACTCGTGGCCACATATAGTTCAACCATCAATTTTCCGTCTGGAAGCATGTAATAAATCCGCATGTAAGCATCTACTTTTAACAACATATTCACTACTTAGACAAGTTTAGCTTTTGTACTATCATAACATTTACTCTTCGGTAATCCTTTTTTGTTTATGATCTACTCTTGACTTAGAAACTTACAAGCTATCGTTAGACATTAATAATATTTAGTATTACTACCGGCGCCTTATGTCCATCAGAAACTACATAAGTAAATTGCACATAGTTCGTCCGCAAGGCCTATTTTAGGTCTGGGAGAGTAGAATATTTAATTTTATATAAATTAATTGCTTCGCCCCTGATCAATACCGGACCGAGGAGGAGCGGCAGGCATTTCAATTACACGGCTAGCACATAGCATCGGTCCACTCCTCGTATATTGCTTTCATGTATTCGTATTTTTATCTAATTATCGGCTAGGCAAGGAAAATAATGTCATTGGCGCCCCGCAAATTACCACCCGTCCGGATTTTTATATCGTATTCGTTTCATCTCGTCACCTCGTGCTTCGGAACAGTCGGAATAGCGACGCGCCCGCCGGCTAGTCCGGCAACACATGGTACCAATAAAGTGCACAGCTGAGTACATCCTGTGCTAGTGCTAGTCAACACGACACAGTGTTTGAATGGAATAGCATCGATAGATGAAGTGTAACATAATCTTCGTGCTATGCGTAAACACCAGCGAGAGGTTGATTACTAACATAATCAGTATTTTCTTAAGAGGGGTTCGTGGTACAAGTGCTTGTTGGGGTGGGGGTTGAAAGGACCATGGGAAGAGGGATGCAGAAATGATAGATGGAGTGACGGAAAACTGGTCACTTGGTCTGAGTAGAAACAAGACACGGTAATGCAATTGTGGCGTGGGTACAAAGTCTGGGAATGATTGGGTGGAAAGCGTGGAGAAAGCTTTAGAGGGTAATCGAGATAGGGGTTAATTAGCTTTTGCTCCTCTGAGAACTAACTTCTTCTAAACTCGGATTTGGAAAAGTTTGAACTTGTGAGTAATAAAATTTATGTTTTAAAGCCAAAGTCAAGGAATACTCCGTGGAATAGGAAACCTTGCATTCTGAATGGGTGAACTGCGTATAAAGCAAGAAAAATAATGTCAAAGATGTTACGAAACCAAGGTAAACGCTTAAGTTACTGTATGAGATTTTACTTTTAATTTTGCAAGCAATGTGGCTGAGCTTATTAGGAATAGGTGTCCTCACCAGCCAAACGGGTGGGGGCTAAGTTAAACATTCGATGCAATTAAACGTTATTTTTATACTTTTTAGTCTTCTACATTGCAAAACAGGGGTAGGGAATGGAATTGTAGCTTGGCTCCCGGCGAGCTGATCCCATCTTGTTTTCACTCACAAAAATTTAACGAGCAGTTTAATCCGAGCTTAAAGCTCCTGCTTATATCAGGCAGTTCCTTTGAGAACTCCAAGGTTTTCTTCTTCCAAGTTGTGTTAGTTCAATTGCCCGATTATTCATTGTTGTATTGATGAAGGTGTCTGAAAAGTTTGTGTACTGAGTGGACTTAAACATATCACACCATTGGAAGATGTTATAACTTTTGTACATGGCAGCAACTGTCAGTTTGATACTCTTCAAGACCGCTCGTGACTGTTTTTTTACGGAATTTCCTGCCAGTGATTTTGGCGCAGTATGAATATCGGCGCAACCGACCCAGCAATTGGTCAAACACTAAGGTATCTGACCGTACGTCTCATGTGAGTTGTCTCATCGTTTGAGTGACTCGTCATAGTGGATCAGATACCTACCCCCAGTATTATCTGTAGGCCATCAATCGGGGGTCTAAACTATCGATCGGGTCTAAACCATCAATCAGTTTGTTACATACCATTAATATGGCACAATTTTCGAATGTCTGTTTAACATTAATTGACATTGAATTTGGTCTTTCATTGGACAACACTTCTACCACCTCTAAGGCGACTTTTTAATGTTTGGCTTTGACGATAAAAAAACACCCTAAGATTCTCTTGGACATCGTCCTGAGATCTAAAATTTTTTTCATGAAGTAAGTTTTGCACGCTTTAGAACATGTGGTAATCTGAAGATGCTAAATCTGGAGAATAAGGCAGATGCAGCATTTTTCCCCAACCTGTAGACCTGTGTAGCTGGTTCTAATTGTATGAAGGCGAGCGTTATCCTTTTCGATTAACCAGACTTGATCGTTTCTGCTTTAGTTCCGAGTTCAATCTGCATAGCTGTTTACAGACGGTCAGGTTACAGCTCAAAATGGATTATTCTCTTAGCATTCCATCATACCCTTAGGTCGGCATTTTAGAGTAACCCAATGGGTTTAATATTATTGTAAAGAACCCTTTTCTCGTCTCCGGTAGACATCTGGTTTAAAAACGATTCTTGAATGTGACGATTCGATTTTTTGCTGAAGATAATTTTGCGATAAGCAGTGGAGGACACATTTTCCTGGCTCTATTGCTTTATATGGCTAACGTTGAGTTAGCTTGCGAGTTCCCTTACCATAGCAGTGGGATTTCTTTTGACGACGGACATCAGAAACTCATCGTCTAGCTTTTTTGGCTTACACGAACTAGGTTTATCCTTTAGGTCGAAATTGTCATTTCTAAACTTTGCAGGTCAACGCCGGCACTTGGACTCCTTGAGAATACGCTCTTTATACACATTTTAGATTTCTTTAATGGCTTCACTTTCATTCTGGCTCTTCCAGAACAAATGTCGAACCTGCTCTTCCGAAACATCCATTTCAAAGTTCAGGTTAAAATGCTCAGAATGATGTTAACGAAATGAAACTTGCAGACTGAATGAGCAACAAATCCCAATTACTAGTTTCTATAACGGTTTCAGTACTGAATTTTTTTTTTACATTTTATGACAATTGGAAAATAGCACCCGATGAAAACGCGCAATACGAGTACTTATGAGGCAATCTGATATGCTCCCGCTTTCCTAAACACCAACGACAACGAACTTCATTCTGAGTGACGAGTCCTGTTTCCATCTGAATGGGTACGTTAACAAACAAAATCGACGTATAATTCACGAAGAACCAACGTCACTGCATCGTGCGCCCCTTATACCAGAGGTGTCATCGGCCCTCATTTTTTGGGGATGCTATGATTAACGAGGTTACTTTGACTGATGAGTGATGCAAAACCATATCCAACGAGTTCCTATTGTCGCAAATTTTTTTTTTTATAATTCGTGCAGGTTCAAGAGTATACGTGTTTTTATATGGTGTTTGTCACACAACCTGGACGGGATGCAGATGGTTTGTGTCGAAGATGTTCGTTCACTACTCTTCGGGGGTGGTTATCCTAGATAGGATTTGACAGATTCGATTGAATTTGCGTTGGTTATAGTTCACAGTAACTATTGTTTCCATGTCATTAAGGTGTTATATTAGAAATGCACACACGAGTGTTATGCCTTCATTTTTGATCATCTCTCATTCACAACTGATGTTGTTGCACATGGACGAGGTGGGACTGAAGGATAGAATGGTACACATAGCTTGCGCGACAATAGACATTTTGAAGGAGGCGGTTTTGGGCCGATTAACATCTCGTTTTGACGATGGCCGGCAAGACTGTCTAATTTGACTTCTCCTTCTTTGGAATTTTTTGAGGACGCATGTCTATTAGAACAAGTTACGGACTCTGAAAGTTCTTAAATAAAATATGTAACAAGAAGTTGCAGAATTTATCGTCCGAAATTTTCACCGAAATGATTAAAAATACGATGAAAAGATCCTAAATGATCATCAATAATTGCGCTGCCCACTTGACCGATATTATCTTCAAAAAGAACATTAAGAAAAAAAATTAGGAAATCGTGTTGTTTCATTTCAAAAATTTAGCATTTAGTTCCTTCGTCTATTATCAACTGTTTAGCAGCGACGATTATGTTGACTTCTGTCAAGAAATAATCTATTTTAAATATGAAACGGGTGCCTGAAAAATTAGTTCCAAAACTGTTAAATTTCGAACTAAAATTTCATTGCTTCTTCACAAATATTTAGCTAAATCGTAATGCTGCTCTGGCTTAAACTCCGTCCAACTTTTTCTATTCCCAGCTATAAATAGGGCTATCGTTTCGCAAGCATAAGCAGGACTAATAAAGCGCCGCTGAAAGTGCCAAATGGTTCAATGTTAAAGACGTCGGCTTTTAAGGCCAGAAACAGATGGTCGTGAACTGTAACGCTGACATTATCCGGTGGAACCGTGGCTGAATAAATTTTACCCCGAATAGCTACAACTACGAAGGGCTTTCAACTGTGGCCAGTTAAGGTTCCCTCTACCTATCTCGAGAAGTGCACCCCAAGTATGCGAACCATTGTGCATACTGCAATTTTACTATCCAACGTGGTGACATTATTGAACCCCAAGCATTGTCCCAGTAGTAAGATGACGAAGGCTAAAATGGGCCGGTAATAATAATAACGTGATACATGTACAACTTATGTGAAAAAATCCAAATAAGTTAATGTAAAAAAATTTGCAAGTCTCCATTTCATCTTGAGGCAGTTCACTAGATGGCGTTTAAATGCTACTATACTTCATTCAAGTTAATTATCACTCTTACTTGCTACTTGGAAAGACAAAAAAGTGGTCAAGGGACCCTTTTTTCACGTCTTTATCCTGTTTGTAAGGACTTTAATATTCAAAGCATCATTGTTCTAAGATCACATTTATATCGAATAGGTAGGCAAAACATTCAGGCTAGGGCGAGGTAATTTCACTGCCGAATCGGATTTTTGTTCTGATCTGATCCTAGCATGTTATCGAAAGGGAATTTTATTATTCCGAACGGAAAGAGATATTTCGGGAGACGATTAGGCCATTAGATAGATCAACCCGTCAACCAGAAAGACTTTTGAATGCATCCTTTCTAGCCGGGTCTAAAGGTGGACCTGAGTCTAATTTCAATCAGACGGAGTCTTATACGAGTACAACCAAAAACATATCGTAGGTTTATAAATCCCTACAGAAGGGGTTTTAAAAAACACCACCTAAAGCACTACACTTTTAGCCTATTTTTAACAAGGACAACCAACCTGTTGCGTACGAAAATAGTCACTGAAATATGAAAAAAGAACTCGCCGCTGTTTAGTGTCCATAAGGAGCCGTCTAAGTATACCATTAAATCACGATATTATTTGTGTTTCATTTTTTTTGCTCTGCCATTCATACTTAACTACTTATTGTTTAGCCTATGAAGCCATCTCGTCTGTCTTTTTTTTTTGCTATTTTTAATCAACCACTAGTGGTTCCTCACTCGTTGCCAATTGAAAAATTCCCTTTCTGCTTACCATTGAAAATGAAACTCGAAACAATAGAAATGACTTGATTTGAACCGAAACTTACTTAATAACAACAGACAGGACGCCGAATGGTCAACGTCGTCCTCGAGCTTATATGAACTCCCGGAACGGTTGACCGAAGTTGGCGCTCGTGTCATTGAACACAGCCGATGCACTATCGCTTGTGATATTAATGTTGTTGATGACATTCACTGGCTGTTGCGGTTGTTGTGGCTGCTGCTGTTGTTGGTTTTGCATGATGCTAACGTTGTCGGCAAAGATGCTGCAGTCAAAGTGCTCGGCTGTCAGATCGCCGTTTTCACTGCATGTCGGAATGTCCTCGCCGCGCATTAGAAGAATCACATCAGTCAGTGCTGTGATGTAGTTTTTGGCCAACGTAAGCGTCTCGATCTTTGACAGGCGGCGCTCCTTCTTCACATGTGGGATAACCTCACGCAGCGACTATGAGGCGTATGATGAACAAACATTAGACGGAAAGGAAGTGAAGTGTCTTACCTGAAATGCATCGTTCAAGCTATGCATTCGCATGCGTTCCCTTTCGTTCGATTCGAGACGTCTTAGATTCCGTTCCTTGGCGTTTAGGGCGCCCTTCCTGCGGCGATTTTGGGCCGAGTTCGAGTTTCGACCACGACTCGATGGTCGAACACTGCCACCGTTACTGCTGCCGCCACCACCGCTTGTGTCGTCACTCTGAGAACTGGAATCAGTCATTTCGGGATCATAGCTATTCGTGTTCGGCGTATTGTTGTTGTTGTTGTTGATTTGTGATGTTCGGCGACTGGCGCGGCGCACGGGACGGGAGATCCGCTCCTGCTCGGACTGTGTTGTGCCTTCGGAAAAATCCAAATAATTATTTGCTGCTGTTTGAATAGTGAAATCCTGCACTGCGAGAAGTTCACTAATTCGTTTCGTGTCCATCGTGGTTGAGAGGCGAGTTGAACAGACGATGGCGACGACGACGAGGATGATGTGCAACTAATAAATTTGGATTCTGTCGACTGATTGAGTCCTTTTGTCGCCCGTAAAAGAGTTTATTTGCACATCATAAGCCTGGAAGAGAAACAAGGGTGATTGCAGAATAAATTTAATTTATAAATAGTGACGGTAGCTGAAAACCACAATAAGTAAGGATAAAAACGATATTTAAAGATGAAACTGAAACTTTTCCGTGGCACTTTCGGAGTGTTCATTAAATTGAATGAAATTAATTTTTAAACTCATGGACAGTAACATCCCTTCTTTCACGGTTTTTAGTTAATTCATATTTCAGAATTATGGACGCCCTGTCGGGAAGTTTCATCAACAAACCTCCCTCCATCGCAAAAGGCTGTCTGCCCCATTCCCAACCGTACTGATAAGCACTTTCCAACAAACAAAAAAAAAAACGTTAATAGCAAAACAAAAATTGATCCGCTTAATAGTGTTTAGTCAATCAATATGGCGCTGGCACACATACTCGCGTCATTCGAGCTATCCGAGCTGTTCTCTACAGTGCTCATGTGTCAGCCAAATATACCATTGTAAGTCAAACAGGCCTTAGTGGGTCTCCTTCCTCTTTTTGAAGTTGTTAATTAAGGGATAAAGATAACAGGGGAACCCTTACGTCGCACTCATACATGCATACTTATTCAGTAAACACTGTGACACGTTGTATGTAACACAAGACTCCGCTTACGAGCTTGTCATCGATTCCGGGAGTGAATTAAATGGCAAGAAGGGGATAAGACTTAACATGGAAATCACTTTATTACCACCTACCCGGGCATCACGACGAGTCTTATACGACCATACGAAAGCGCAACAGTTTGTTGTCGTTTCCCGATCAAGCGTCGAACACACCGGATGAGGGGTGGAAATCAAGTGGAAAAGTCAGTAATTAAAGTTGTCCTTTTTACATTTGTTCGCGTTGACATTTTATTTATTTCGTACGCCCCGTTGTCGACGCACCGGGATGAAAATTATATAAAAGCAACTTGAAAGGCGGAAGGAGGAGAATCGGATGGGCATTCGAGTTCTTGCTCGATGGCAAGACCTTATTATGGCATAATTAATTGGGGTTTTAAGGTTGATGTGCGGCATTCAATAATTATACCGATCTTCGTTCCTTTCATCCTTCAGACGTCCTGTGATACTATTCTTGACGTTGACTGTGCTCAACTGACGTCGTAGGTGGCGAAATTAACGATAACCATTTTGCTTACATATCAGATAAACGTGAATGAAGGGCGAAGAAAAAATTTATATATTTTCGATAGCATATCAATCTCAAAGGAGTAATCTGAGGTTGACGTACGGTTGGGCAAAGTCCAATTGTTATTGCGAGTATTTCGTTATGTTTCTGAAGAGCTGGGGAGGGAGTTTCGTGCTAGAATACTTGATGGAAGATCCTAATGAATGAGAAGGATCAACACTGTCTTCCTCTTAGAAATAATCAGCGAAAGTCAGGAACATGTTGTCATATTTAGAGTTTAGGTTGTGCTATCGGGATTTAACATTTCTCCGACTTGCTTCGTCCAGTGTAATCCGCAATCAGGTGGCTTGTCTAATGCTTTGGAAGTACACTAAAAATTGTAGTAGCATCGGCATCTTCTATGACAGCCAGGTAACGGCCACATTTTGTATAGTTAAAGAGTGCTAAACCATGGCGCCGGACTGAAGACAGCACTTAAACAACAAAAAGGTGAATTCTCCTGCCTTGACTCGATTCACTGTGGTGTCTAACCCTTGTAGTCAGAGCCCACCTACCTTATGTTAAAGATTTGATCTCTAGTTACATAAAAATGGGATAAAACTTCTACTTAGTTCTTCTAGCATTCATGCAGCATGAATATCGAAGTTAAACGAAACACCCTTTCACATGTTTTGCGATGCTAATTTTTAAAGAGACGACCTAGCTATCATCGAACCAGACTTCGACCTTGCCCGAGCTTCGATGACAAAATAATTTCGAAGGAAATAGACAGGGCTTGAATCGAAAATGATGGAAATCTGGAGTAAAAATATGTAGAGAGGACAACCTATTCACGTTCCGATTATGCCTAAATACTTATAATTATGTAAAGTGCTTACAAACCGGGACCAATGAATGGGCTACCTGCGGGCTAGTTGCGGACAACATTTACATGAGGTTATTTTCAAGTTTTAATTGCAATATAACGGTCTAACAGGTTTATTGCAATTTTCGATTTTTTAATTGAGTTTTATGCATTTAGTTTGGAGATAACTTTAGGAAACTTAAATTGGATCACCTTTTATAAGAATGGAATAAAATGTAATAAAATTCTATAAATGCTTTTGTTGAGTCTGCAATGAGGAAAACTAGGGTTTACAATTGATATAAATGATCAGCTATCCCATCCCATCAGCTATCACTGTTTACGCTGAAATGAAAAACAAAGGGCATTATTATCAAGGACCAGTGACACACTATTAGACGGTGTGAAACAGCAGCAAAAAACGTTTGTGCTTCGAATGGACAGGGGCAAGTGAAAATCAGAAAGCTACTGAAACGTTTTAATACAAAAATGATGTGTTAGCTTTCCTATTTAGACAACTGAATATGTTTTCCCAATATTTTTTGAACATAGCTTGTGACAGTTTCAATATTCATTGTTCTCCACGTGAATTCCTATGATTTATAAAAGTGTCCTCTTATATCTATCACGTCATGAACGACAATAAACTCAATTTGTCGTTAATCTAACATCAATAATATATTTTGTAGTATCCAAGCCCGGTCCCTACCTATAGCCCCATCTCTATTCTATTCAGACAAATGGGACAAAATTTATTTTGACATTTTTCCCATTTCAATTCGATATTATCTTATCGCTCCATCAAATCCTTTCGAGATAATTTCATATCAGCGATAAATGTTTCATTTTCACCGATAAGACGACAGGACTATTCCCATCAGCTCTCCCAACCAGCGATTGGTTCCCCTAAAAACCGAACGCAAAGCTGATTACGAATATGAAATAAACTAATCAGTGTCCGGATACCGAGAATGGTAATTTGAAAAAGCGATAACTGTTCGCGTTGGCGTTGGTTTTATCATTATGACGGTTGGTGCGTTGCTTGTTTGCTTTTGTTTTCGAAATAAAATCGCAAATATTTGCCACACAACACCTATTGGTTTAGGAGATCTAACGCAGCTTTGGTGTTGAATATGATTTGTATTTAGGGTTTGATGCTCTGTATAGTGGTTTTTAATTAGCCTTTGATTCGAGGTTTATGGGAAGAAATTGGTTATGTAGTTTGAATGCATGCGGGGTTTTGGAAAATCATTTTCATTTGGCTTAGATACTAAAAATAATAACTTATTCTCCCGTTTTTAATAATCACATAGAGGAGCTATGGCGAGTCTGATCTTTATCTGATGTCCAATCTCACTAGGCTTGTATCACATTATCTGCTTAAATATCTTCCAGACGTCCCCTAATGTTAGAACGTATTATTGCCTTGAATGATGACGCCGACTGACAACCTGTCATTTAGTAAAAATTATTTCCTAAGGTTGGAGCTGTTTGTATAGCTATTCATCTGATGGAACAGCATGCAGCCATCATTCTCATTTCAAACATGTCAGTCACGATTGACAGTCATTTCAATCACTCTACTACTGGCATACATGCGATCTTAAAGTCGGTAATATTTTGACCCAAAATGTTCGAGTCTTCTTGAGTTTGTTTTAGTCTTTTAGGTTTTTAATTGCGCTTATCGGCAAGCTAAGAATTTTTTTTCGCTGCTCGAACATACCAGATTATTCTTGATTTTTTGTTATTTTTGTTATGAGAAATGGATTACCCTATGAAACTATTATAAGAAAAATCTAAATTACGATATGATCCTTACTTTTTCAGTTTCACAATGACTCAATATAGATTTTTTGTTCATAATTATGTTTTAATAAACGCTTTAACTGAGACAAATTAAAAAAACAGTCTATTTGCAAAAATGCGCCAGATGAATAATGGGACAAAATCATTTTTTTCACAAAATTTGTAGCTTTATATCCAAAAAGATAGCTACATACCCAATTTTTGAAGTATTGTCCGTCGCTGGCTACAATCCCGTCTTTACTTTGGAAAAATTGCTAGTAGTTTTAGGAGATCTACAAATCGATTTCATTTTTCTTCTTCCCTAGAAGAAGATCAGATAAGCCTTTCTGAGCATTATCGTGTAGCAAAATCACTTTGTCTTGTCTTGTAGTGTGTTCAGTAGCGAGTGATGATTACACTCATTTGTATGAACTCAAATATTGTGAACAACGCCGAGGTGGTCTCATCCGAATACCGGCATGAGCTTGGTCCATGGATTGTCCGGTAACAATATGATACTGACCTTCCTTTCTTGCCACTGGAGCAGCCGTTCACTCGTGAAAAAAAGTTGGATGTTTCTCGGCTTCAACTCGTATGGCAGCCCTTCATGCACCTTCTTTCCCAAGGCTTTAATAAAATGAAAAATTACTTTTTGATTCACGGCCAATAAATCTGTAAGTTCTTGATTCGCTTGACATCGATCTTGACTCAGTAATACATATCTCCAATTCTGCTCCACCTCCTTTTCACCGAAACTTTTGTAGGATTGAAACCATTCGTAATGCACACTGTCGTGAAAAACAAGACTTTCTCTAAATGACGCTGATTCAGCTCCAAAAGTGGCATTTTTCACTCGAACAGCTAGCGCCATTTATTGGAAACCGCGGAATTTACACTTATGCAACCGATATATAATTCATTTGTGGAACTTTTTAAATAGGCTCGAATTCGGAAAAGTCAGTAAAAATCAGTAATGCCAAACTAATAAATTTCTGCGAATAGCAATCTTCCAAATTAGGCGAGGGCCCGAAAATATATTGCAACTTTGGATTAATGAAAAGTGAAAGAGCCTGCGTAACTTATTATGGTCTCCAATGTCCATTATCTGGATCCGAGAATAGGGTCATTTTGAAGATAATAAGAGAGTGGACAAGGTACCTCCTCCACTTGGGTATACCCGTTTTTGGGGAATCAGAACAGCAAACAGTGTTAATAGGCACGTTTACGCACCTAACTACTTTGCTGAAGGAAAACACCGCGGAACATTTGTCATTCATCAGTTATCCACTGTAGCTATCCACAATAAGCTCAAAACATGAAAAAGCGGAAAACAACCTTTACTTGCTTTATATTTGAGAGATAGAAAGGAAATAGTTACCAAGGAAACAACGGAAAACAAATTAGGCTATTGCAAAGCCCCCAAAGAAGAAGGCGAGGAAAAAGTAAAAGCTTGTCTTAGACTTAAGCCTCGGAAAATAGGAAAGAGATAACACAAAATTCAAGAAAAATGTGCGGCTAACAACTCGAGATCCATGCATGCAGGACCAAATGCTGTACGACAACGAAAGAACTGCAGCCGAATGGAGAGGTTATTTCGATAAACTGTTAATATACTTATATGAAGAGCCAGCAACAATGAAAAAACAATGTTATCCAAACAGAAGAGGTTCAGGTAAAACTACAAATCAGTAAAAGGATAATTCCCTCAGCTTATAAATAACAAAGCCACAGGAATCGAACTAATACCATCGGAATTAATAAAATATGCTGGAGAAAAACTAACAGAGAAGTTACATGGGCCAATCACAATTATATGGAACAATGAGACCATCCCCGAAGAATGGAAAAACTTGGTCATCATTCCCGCATTTAAAAAAGATGACCGAACAAAATGGAGCAATTAATGAGGAATATCGTTGCCATGTAACCAACGTGCTTTCAGACATTCTCTTAAAAAGACTGACATCAGGTAAGGAAATAATCGGAAACTACAATTGTGGCTTTAGGAGGAATCGCTCGACGAGTGACCAGATTTTCACCACTATACGACATCCACTATTCATAGAGTTTAAAAAGGCATATGACTTTATGAATCGATTGAACATTTATTACTTCCTTGTAGACTGTGATTCCCGAAAAAGTTGGTGGAACTGATACAAGTATGCCGAAAGAGAAACAAAGGACAAGTTATGGTAATGTAGAAAACATCTAATCTGAAACATTCGAGATACGTAAATGACTAAAACAATTAGGTGCCTTGTGAAAACTTCCTTTTGATTGAGTGCTGGAATTCGTTAGAGATCCCTTCAAGAAAATGAGAAGAAGGGAAGTAGGCTTAGAAGTAAATGAAGAGAAAACCAAATCAATCCACTTGGATTGATCCAAAGTTAGCACCTAACTGCATAAACGTTTTGAAGAAGTTAACGAGTGACTGTCAAAAATGTCATAAAGATCGAAATAAATAAAAGACTGTATATGGGCAGCGCATGCATCTTCGCGATGAAGGAATTATTCAAAAATACTCTTTTTACTTGCAATGTTAAAATCTGCATTTGTGAAGCCTGGTATAAAATAGATTTCGGGTGAAAAAAAGTTTAAGGAAACAGGAAAACAGGACGAAGCAAGGCAAATAGAGAAAGCTACACAATCTAGAACTCGAGGTATTCTACTCAGCCCCAACCATTGTCCGAGTATTTAGATCGTGATGACTAAGATGGGTAGGATACGTAGAACGAATGGCCAGTGGACGAACAGTAAATCGAACGTGGGTAAAAGACCGCAAGGAAGCCCGTAGATGAAACGTCAATACAACGATGGATCTAGGAAATCTACAGAATAACGAATCATGGAAGGAATACTTCCATGACAGGAAGGGTGGTCAACGGGGTTCAGAACTTCCCAGATATAATAATAATATTTGACTGAAATGTGAATCATAATAATTTTAATCATGACCCTTGATCTAGGTAGTTCTAGGGATCTGAAGAAAAATATAATTTCGTCCAATACCGTAGCAATAATTTTTTTTAAATGTTGAAGAATCAAATATAAAATATGTGGGAAACACCTAAAAATCTGAACATTGTAGACAAAATACAGGGAACCCTTTTAAAAACAAGTGGACTCATTGCTCTCACAGAAAAAAAGTTAAAATTAATTAGTAACGCAATATGTAACTCCAAAAAGCTAATATGGTCCTAAAAAGACCGAAATAACTATTTAGAGTTTTCGGGAAAAAAAATAGAAGATTTTTGGCAGGGGTATAACCAGAATACGGCTCAGGAGGCAAGGTTAGGATGTCTGGGGGGCAACGAAAATATTTTTTTTTTCATTACTTTAATCAAGCTAGACGATAAATTCCCTTAATAATAGTAGCCAAATCCGTTGACGGTATTCCAGCGGATTTTCACAAATTCCTTGGTTTGAAAGCATTTGCCATTAAAGGGCTTTCTGAAAGTAGGCCACAATGGATCCCATTTTGGTTGGAAACAAATCTGAAGAAAAATGTTAAGAGCCTTGTTTAGCCCATTGGATCAAAAACCTTTAACAAAGGCTTTAAAAAAAATAAAAATAAAACATCGCCTGTATTGGCATATGAACTGAAAATGATCATGGGGTCTGAGAAAAATGAGACTAGTTCTATTTTCTGTATGAATGTGAAAGTCGTATGATTTTAGTCGCATAAAATATTTTAGAATTATTGATACTCGTATGGAGCGCAGCACAGAAACGGTTCCAGGAAGTCGGTACAATTTTGAACACTATTTTTAGAAATCTATATATTGATTCTTGAACAAGTATTCGGTACTCATATTTCATGAGATCCTAGGGAGATACTTTAAGCTACTTAACTAAACTAAAAGTACTAAAACTTTGTCACATACACACTTATGGCTTGGTTAATTCTTTGTTTTTATCCAAAATGTGTCTTATTTTTTAAGACAATTGCATAGACAGATGCTTAATTTATAAGATGGAAAAACTTGGAAACATCATATTTGGTCTATTTAACTTAAATTTATTACGATAGTCTGCATTATGGGCTTTTCAATAGCTATGTCTAAACTTTGACAGTTTATTGCTTTGATGTATCATGTGGCAATGTTATCATTCTTTCATGTTTGTGCTTGGTCACAGTCACCATTTTGGCGCGGAGTGCTACACCGTTAAACAAATATTCTAAAAATTCGAGGGAAGCGGTCCGGTTTCAGATCGAGCACCTGTTTGACGTTGAAACTGGGGGTCATGTAATAATGTTACTGGTGTTACTGAAATTGTGGCTAAATATTGTACCTAAATCTCTCTATTCTTCGTCGTGCACAAGGAGTTGAATTTCCTGTGACCTTAAATTATGGAATTATGGGCATGAATCCGTATAAGATCCAATTGACATAAGAAATTGAGCCCCAAGATCACTAAGCTCGTTGTTGCTGCTTGGCTCTAGAGCAGTTGTAAATAAGTTATCTTCTGTGACGAAGCACATTTTTGGTTGAACGACTTCTGGAACAAGCAAAATATGCACATTTGGGGAGAGAGTAATCTATAGGAAGAAAAAGAGGCTCCGTTTAACCGGGGATAGTTACTAATTGACGTAGATTTTAGGCAAGCCATGGTAATCGATTTTTAGTGGCCTCACTTGGATGACATCGTCCTGGACGATAGGTGTTTCTCATAAGACAGCCCAACGGGCCATATATTGAACGTTATATTGGACTTGTTGCATGAAAAGTTCTCAGAACTCGTTATTTCCAGACGACGCCGCTAAAATCGTGTGATTTAACAACCTTAGACTTTTTCTCTGGTGCAACGTTAAGTCGCTGGTTTTTGGCCAACAACAATTGACCAACTGGAGAACAAAAATGTTCAAACTATTGACATCCAGTCTGACTTATACCACAGTTTGGTACAGAATTTGATATCTTAGATCGAGTTTTGTTAACGAAGAAAAATCCACAATTAAGGCTGCTGTCATATCTGACACACAATTCCATTTATTCAAATTAGAAGTTAGGGCAGGCTTAATGAAAAACTCTCTTAGCAAATATTAGTAGGCTTCATAAAAACCCATTACCTAGCCAAGTTGCCTCTATTAAAGAACAGGATTCCAAAATCAATTTGTTCGGAAAGAATTTACCGGAGTTGGATTTTGGCCCAGAAGAGCTTTATTCTTTGTTTGATAAATGCGGATGGTTGGTGAACTTTTTATGAATATTTATTGAAATTTTTAAATCAAAGTAATTTAAATTTTTTTTGCAATTTTCCTACAAAGAAGAAAATAATCCCCTGCAAGCGTGTAAGAAGGTGAATTCGAGCTTCATCAGGGAGATGACTCGTTCGCTTTCTTTCTAAAATTGTATATGTCCGGTGGACCTCCCTAGCGGAAAAGTAGATGAAACTTCAAAACTATGACAGACACGCTTTTCACTATAACAGGTAAAAAAGTTGCGTAAAACTGGTTGGGAAAAAAGGTCAATGTTTGGCGTCCACGAAATACGAGTGAAATGAATTGAACGAATGAAATATGGTAAATGGATCACTTATATCAATCTGGATCAGGGTGTTGAAGCATGGTGAAGATGCTTTAGCCTTAGGAAACCAAGAAGGACTTCAAAGTTATGGAAGGTTAAAGAAAACGGTGGGAATTCAGTAAAAAGGTCCTCATCTTCAGCTACGACGTCAGTTCAAATACGTCTTTGATGGGAAGTTTTTAACATCATAGCCTATACTTTGCACCTTCCGATTACCATTGCAGTACCTTTTCGGTACCTCAGTAAGAGATTTTGAAAACGGTTGAGCTAATATATTAAACCAAAAATAACAATGATGTAATCACGGTTTTTCCCGAAAAGTGACATGAAGTCATCGATAATAAAAGAGGAAATTTGGATTAATATTTCGGTTACTACTCTTAAGTCTTAAATCGATGCTTCCTATCAAGAACTGAGATATTTAACGTAACGACTGGTTTCACATATCAGAAACAGTACTAATTGACTGATGATGATTGCAAGTCCCTGGCCTTCGGAAACTGGTCCTGGTTTCGGACAGACTGATATTGAAACCATAAAACTAATATCTGCATTCGAGAAGAATCAAAAGAGCGACGACCGCAAGATCGTTCACTTTATTGACAACCTCAAACAACAATTAATATCTTTCGATATAAAATCTGTCCTGAGTGCAAACATGTTTGCACACTGGTCTGAGAGGTCCTTTCTCCATCTCGACAAACGTCGGTCACAACTCGAAAATGACTCGCCTGCCGCCGTTACTGCCATACACTACACTTTATTCGAAGAAAAAAGGACCATGTCCAAGGGCTCCTTCCCGACGCATTGCTGCTTCTTTTCCTTGATATTTATCCGCCCGAACTCGTGTTGTATTGTGTAACAATAATAGTTTACTACATGGCAGCGGAGCGGTTCATATTGTTTTACAATGGCCTCAAGTCATTTTTATATGACGCCCATCATAATGTCAAGCTGTACAAGATGCTTTACTCCGTTTTGTGTAATGTAACCTTATAACCTTCTGTAACAGTTCTATGCCACAAAAGCCACAATACGAGCACGAGTACAAGTACTCGAATACCGATGGCGATGGTGATGGTGACGGTGATGGTGTTGACGATGGCCATTGCATTGCGATATGACGACGGTATGAGCGAGAACAACGCGGCAACAACTTTCATCTGTTCAGACTTTTAAATGAGCCACAAAAGTAAAGACATGAGGGTTAAGTAACGGCGACCAACTTGACTTGAACCCGCCGTTTATCCCTTCGTCTAGTGAAACCTCGGGTATGAGTGCTTACCACCAGAATGCAAACAGTATTGGAACGATATTACAAAGCAACATGGGGGTGGTGATTGTTTCTTGTTGCGTCTCCCCCCTTCGCTATTCTTTTCTTTTCGATGGTCGCTTTTCTATTCGAGTTTTTTTTTTTTTTTTGTTTTGTTTTATTTGTGTTTTGATTAAAGACAGAAACAAGTAGTCGGGTGCAGTACTTCAACCGAAGCTGCTGGCAATGGTGGCCTTAATCCATAACTTCTCGTCGAGTGGGTGGACTCTAGATATCGTAACATGTACTCATACTTACTTGGGAATTGTTTAGAAACTCGAACTTCAGGGTACACTCAATTCGAATTGAAAGGATCACAACTGAAATTGTCACTAAATATTTCAAGGCAGAAAAACGTTAGCGATCACAAGACGATTTATTTTTTGTTTGCTTTACGAAACAGTCCTTTAAACGAGTTCCGGGAAAAAAACGGTTAAAAAACTTTAAAACAACAACCGAATTTCGAATTTAAACAAAACGCTTCCAACCGGAAGATCCTGTTCAGGAAATGCGACATTCACACCACACCACCAAGGTAAGTAAGACACAGAGTCACTTGTTGACTGTATGACCGATTTCCGCAACAGTTGTTTAATAACTGAACGGAAAGGAAAGGAGCTCGATAGCTTCCTCTATCTCGTCGTCGACGTTGTCGCGCTGCCACTTGTGGAATTGTTTTGGCATTGCACAATCAACAAGTCCACGCACCATCATCCAAGCTACGTCTACGTGCATGCATACAGTGTTATCAGCATCGTGGTAGTTGGTTCGATTTTTTTTCGGTTTTGTTGCTCGGAGGGCTGTACCCAAAAGCGAGCGCTGATAGATTCTTCCTTACCCGAAAGCGTCTACTGCGCAGGTTGAGTTATTTATTTATTGTTCAGTTGGCTTTTTTTCGCTTTTTGCTTGGTTTTTCCATTTTGCTTTTTGTGTTTTTTGCTTTTCTATTCCTTTTCTAACAGTGACAATCGGGAACGGTGGAACTTAACACTTTTGAGTGGATTTCTTCGGTTTGAGTGATGGTAACGTGAATGCAGCTCGAGTGGATGGGGATGCGTGTAAGGGTTGGGAGTCAAACGTATTGCGTAGGGGGAACTGTTGCTTCGACGGATGTATGCTGGGTAGTCGCGTGATAGTTAAGTAAATGTTTACAAATACGCTTTTAGTAGCTCTTAATACACGAGTGAGGATATGTGGGGAATAATTTCACAAAAGGGATTTCTGCGAGTTCCGAGGGCGGAAAGGCATCTATGTTATCGTAGCTTTAATATAAGTTGGTTTCCGTATTTGTATTTGAACTTATGGTTCACGGTGAAACTGAACTGGTTCAAGGTGAAATTATTTGAAGACTCCAACACGATTCTCAACCTTATATGCGAGATTGCCAAAGGTTAAGCACCTAGTATTATATCATACAAAATGGAGTTAGCTGGGAACCACCTTTTGCAAAATATTACAAAGGTGCCAATCGTTACCATTCGTTCAGATGACCTATTTCCCAGAGGTTTTATAGGTTAGAAAGTACAGAGTTTTTCAATAAGGACATAACAACTTTGTAGTTATGGTAAATGAAACACAAATTAACTGAGATATCGGGCTTAAATTTATTTCAAGCGGAGTATACATGTTTAGTTTAGTGGAAGTACAGTAAAGTAGGAAACAAAGGACGACTTAAAGATGGAAACCCCTTATCTGAAACATTCGAGATACGTGAAGGACTAAAACAAGGAGATGCCTTGTCATCCCTTCTCTTTAATTTGGTGCTCGACTTGGTACTGATAGCACTTCAAGTAAATGGGAGGGGAATAACCTTTAATGGAATCACATCCGCTCAGCTTATTTTGGCGTTCTGTCTAATAACTGCAGTAGAGGAAGTAGATTCAGAAGTAAATAAAGAGAAAACCAAATATATGGTCATTGACCGACTTGGTTCGAACCAAAGCTCGCACCTGATTGTACTTGTCAAACGCTTTGAGAAAATGGACGAGTTCAAATATCTGTAAACCGCATTGACTGCCAAAAGCAACATAAAGATGTGAAAAATAAATTTGGGGTCTTTCAAAGCAAGATTTTAAGGAGAATCCATTGGGGGAAAATGGGACGAGGAAGCAGGCGAACGAGAAAAATTAAACAATCCAAAACATGAGGGACTTTATTCAGGCCCAACCTTTATCCGTGTTATTAAATCGTGAAAGAGCGGGACACTAAAACATATGGACAAAGGAAGAATAGTCGAACAAAAAAAAATTAATGGAAACCCTGAGAAAAAAAAAATAGGCCGCGTCTTAGATGGGGGATTTTCGTCTAGTTATCATGAAATTACGACTCTTTCTCGAACAACAATTCTGATATTTTCTTTTCTGATATTAGACTTTATTTTTCGATCTC
Source organism: Merodon equestris (assembly GCA_958301585.1). Lineage (NCBI taxonomy): Eukaryota > Metazoa > Arthropoda > Insecta > Diptera > Syrphidae > Merodon > Merodon equestris. The sequence goes on along the minus strand of OY284416.1, from coordinate 16,292,419 downwards.
ATTCGTATGATCAGCGTGAGCCAGGTTGTAGCGATCGACTCTTTGAAGCCGATTTTCCACCGCTCTTTCACACGTACGCACTGGAGCATTGGCATTTATATAATTTCTGTGTTCTTATAACGTTCTTAGCTTGGTAGCCCAAACCAACTTATCGTAAATCCATAAAAATAAATGCAGCAGCGACACATCGCAAGAACCTGGTGACCATTCGACTGGATTATTTTCCGAGATTACCGAAGGGCATGAAATCACACGTCTCTGATGTTCAGCTCATCAAATTCTGGTAAAAATAGACTTCCAATATGCCACAACGTTCATCAGCAAAAAATACCAACATGAAATATACACCAAATGGTTAGTTTTTGTGGATGCAATAGAGGTTCTTGAAGCACATGTGGGCTTCCAATAACATATTATTCTTACTGACAAAGCCCAAAATAAGCTTCTTCGCAGAAGATGATGCTTTGATGAAATTCATAAATTTCCATGAACTTGTACGGAGCTCAATCGTATAGGTTTCGATGTTTCAAATGGCCAAAAGGCTTCAGTTCTTACATTAATTTGATCTTGTATCCTTGGGTAGGCCCAGATCTCTATCCAAAATTTGAAACAAGCTGGATGGAGGAATTCCCAATTCCGCCGCGTGGAATATTCATCTGCGATATTTTGGTACTTCGACTGGTGCGTTGTCTCACTGCCACAGAAATATTAGTAAATATATTGACTCGAATTTATCCGTTGTCACACAGCTCGTCTAATGGAACAATTATTACGACGTAAAATTCGAGTAAGCACTCTCTAACCACCAACTCGAAATGTTGATACTTTTCAAGGTTGCTTCATGAGCTTAAATAAAAACAAAAATTTTGACTGATGTTTTAACATTATTAGATCATAAGAGGTCTTAAAGCGGCGTTTGTATTAAGCTACGAAATTGTTATGTCCCTATTCAAAAAAGTTTTATAATATTTTACAAACCCATACTTTCTTCTTCGCAATATTCTGTATGATCTGGAGAAAAACAAAGACTAAGTCTCTTCAACGATCTCACCAACAAGAGATCTTACCGTATCCCAGGCTTGCATACATCTTTATATGAAGTGTGAATCCTTGCCAGTTTATCAGTGTCAGTAGCCTTTCTGAAGTGACCTGACGAAATATAATGCTCCTTTTAAACCACATCTACAATATACTGTTTCCGTTTTTTGAAGGCTTTAGGCCATCAGATGTCGTTGCAAAGGATTGATTCCTATATATATGTAACAACATCAATGTACCGAAGCTTTGTGGAGTTTATTGATCTCGGACGGCGCGGCGGTGACATGGTCAACTGCGAATTCACCATAAATATAGCGTTTCTCATCAGTGATATATAAACGGAGATGAAAACATAACTGAGGCAAGATCACTTCTTCTTCTTCTTTTCCTTTTTATCCCGGCGTCGTTATGGTCAGAAGTGTAGGACCATAACCTTCCCACTTAACTGCATTCCTACTGGTCCGCTTGTGGGGTCCGCCCAAGTGATACAGATCACTGTATTATAAAAATTATGCACAAGCAACGATAAATGTTCATTAATTTTTTTCCCATAAGTCCTTATGTTATCATCGTAGTACTTCACGCAAATGGCGTATAACTTCAAAGTATTATTCCTTATTAACCGTACAATATTCTGGCAAAAACTCATGACGAACAATGCCATTGTAAGCGAACTTGGGGTGCCTTTTTTGGTCTAGGGTCGTTTCCATTAGAATGATTTGGCTTTGATTTCGACGTCTTAACCATATACCCATGTTTCGTTATCAGTGATGACCATTTTCAGCATTTTCTGAAGCTTCAACAGCTCCTGAACTATGCTTATGCCCCGGTTCTTTTGGTCAACATTTAGCGATTTCGGAAAAAAACTTCACTGCCACAGGTTTCATGTCTAAAATATCTAAAAAAAAATTCATGACATGAGCCGACCGGTATGCCATGTCCTCAGCAACTGAATTCGCAAATTTCGAAACGTCACCCTATTTTTTACCAAGCTCGTACCAAATTTATCAGTTTTATAATAAATACATAGGTTGTTATTTATATTTTGAGCCTTGGCAACACTAAGTGTTTAATGGCGCCAACTGACGTATCCAATTGAAAGTTTGACCTTTTTAACAACAACTTTCTTCAGAAAATTTTATCATTTCACCACAATTTTTGTTGTTAACAGTGATTTGCAAAGTGTGGTCGCAGCTCGCTCAGGGATGAAAGTCGTGAAGCTCGTCCAAAATCAATTCTTGTGCCAGAAAACATGCTGTGCGCGAACTTAAATTGCAACATCTACATGTGACTTATCGTGAGAGTGAGGCATCCTTGGGCATTAGTATGACGAGCATCAATAAGATATTGCATGATCATTTAGCTGTGAAAAGGATCCCGCATAGTGTGACAAAAGCTCAAAAAGATGCTCGTGTTAATTGGTGAAAGAAATGCTCAAGAAATACAATCGCGGCGCATCAGAAGCTGTGTATAACACCTCCAAGGTGAGAAATCTTGGATATGCGTATGAGTCCGAAACTAAACAGCAATCCCCTTTATGGGTCTTCCAAGATGAGCCAAATCCGACAAAAGTGATTTGTGCGCGAAGCACTTCGAAACAAATGATCTCCTTTTTCTTCGGAATAACTGGACATGTGGCAACCGTGCCGTTAGTGCAACATAGAACGGTGAATTCTGAATGGTACACAACTATTTGTTTGCCACAAGTGCTTGATGAAATACGAAAAAAGAAGCGCCAACGAAGGACCATCCTTCATCATGACAATGCAAGCTTTCACACATCGACTGAAACAACTACGTATTTGACTGGCAAAACTTCGAATTGATGGGCCATCCTCCAGATAGCCATGATTTGGCACCAAATAACTTCTTTTCATTCCCGCATATCAAGAATAAATTGCCTTTTTTACTATCTTTTCATTATTAGGCTCAAAATTTAAATAGCAACCCTTACGTGCTTCGAAACACAATATTTTCCCGGTATACTCGTATGTAAACTGGTTAAAATAATTCCATATTATATACCTGGAAGATCACCTTGAATGCGCTATAGTCGTATTAGTCTCCTCAATAACTTAAATAAAATTGTGGGAAAAGTTATGAAAGACTTAAAGTTATTATCCCAATTGAACAAATTGACTTTTTGCGTGTCCACAGTACCACATACCAGGTCCTGAAATTATCGAACATATCAAAGAACAGCGCTCAAATGATAAACTTACAGCCATGGTACTTCTAGACTCCGTATAGCATAGCGGTCTCGTCTATTACTTCTAACTATAAGTAACTTCGCTTTAATAAACCGCCTCATTTACATAAAATAAACCGAAATTTATATTCTATTGCTCTAGACACGGTAAAGTCGATAAATTCAAGCCTCTCCGATATAAAGCGTTTTAGTTCAGGTGTCCCACAAAGTTCCACATAAAAGGCTTTTAAAAATGATGCTAAACCTTCTACAAAGAATTTATATAAAAATGCGAAAGTTGAATTGGTTTTAGATATAATAGATAAACTTAATTTAAAATTTATTTATTATTAAGAAATTTATTTCTATAAACATGATTCTTAAGCTTTTTCTCAAAGGACTACATTTGTGAAAAAATAAGCACCAAAATCTCTCGGTAAAACAGTTATTGAATATCAAATCTCTGTGTAAGTTAATCCATCTCCCTCAATTTTAGTGGTTCCAGCGAAGACATTCCGAATCATCAAATCCGAAAGAGTGCATCCTTGCAACAAGGCTTAAAGGTAATTAAGAAATACTATCTACTCGTGAAACGCCGATCGGGTGAAGCAATTTGAAAAATCGCATAACAACAACGTAAACAATTAAATGTTTTTTTTGTTTAGAAATAATGAAATTTCCTGTTATTTCTTGAACATGCCTCATACCTATCTATCTCATTGCTCTACTATCTATTAAGGTAAGATCTTTTATTTGTCTTATTTAAGTCCCGAAGGTACTTCCAAAAATCTAAAATGAATCTACTCCACATCCAAACAAATCGCTGCACTAAACTTTTCGATTAATCCAATTCCCTCCTCCAACACGACGAGGCATCTTCGAAAAAGGAAACAAAAAAAAAAAAGGCAACGTATATCGGGCCTAAGTCCTCGATAAATAGACACATTAACATGTTTTCTTTCATCCCCGTTACCCAAGTCGAAAGCAGAAAAATCATTCCACGAGTAATAAACAATGCACATCACGAAATCGCCGAGTCCTGGCCCGCAGCAGAAGCAACAGCAACAGCAGCATCCACCCATCACGGCATCCGTTCCAACTCACCTGCAATGATTGTTATTGATTGAATTACAGCGAACGGTTGGCGATAATGATGAGACTAAGAGCATGGCAATGGTGCTGGCATTGATAATCATTCCTTCCACCCCTGAACCATCCTTTCCCTCCTTTTTGTTATTGTTGTGTTGACACTACGGGGGTTTGTTACTTTGAAAATAGCACTGCATAGGCGTTTACGCGCCTGGGACGCGCGGCACTGACAGTGACGACAGCACAATGCGTGTGGAAGATATTCGCCAGAGCTGCGACAGTCGGTCGTCGAGCTATCGAGCTCTCGGAGGAAGGTCGAATCGAATTTAAAACCCTGTGCAAACGGGTATCGAGCGGAATGAATTATAATAAATGATTTTGCCAAGGGATGTCAGTTTGTCAAACGACCGAACATGCGAACGAGCGGCGTGACACATTAGTCTATGCCCCAACCGGCACGGTTCTGCTTTGAGTGGATTTGTCACTATCTTTATACGGAGAAAGGGATGTCTGATATCCTTGTTTCGATATTTTCATGCCAATATGCCGAGAGTTTGTTGCCAAATAAAGCTACACACTTCCTATTGATGACCTGAAAATCAGCCTCAAGCACTTAGGACCTTCAGACCTAGGTACATATGTATGGCAGACGGATTTAAAATTCATCAAGTGTGTAGACGATTTGTATATACTACGACCTTGCTTATCTGGCCCATAACCACCGAGATGAATATAAAGATGAATCGAAGACGAATGGAATGCTAAGTTGAAATTTCGAATTCAACGTCTCATATCCTCCTAAAAACAAAAATGTATACTACACAGATCTGACATTTGAGACTTCGAAACTTTCGAAAGGCAAGACCTTTTCGAGACCATATGCGGCCTCGGAATCTGTCAAACGGACGCAGGCATTGCATCTCTACTTGTTGCCTTAAGTATTTAAAATCGCTGAAAATAAATATTGTTTTATCTGCATCTCAAATCAATTGAATCTTTCCTCAAATAATAAGAATAAGTACAACTCACAATGAAAGAAAAACTTTACGTCAATGCCATTGAGCGTTGCAGGAATGGGTTAGGTAACAAGCTGGAAAAAAATACCGGATTCATCAACAGCACATAGGAATCGTTCCTGTTTTCCTTCGCTCCAATATTTTCCTCTTCATCATAAGCTGCCTTTTTTAGCCACTTGTCGAGAACAATGATTGGTTTAATATGTTAGAGCAGGCAGCTGCTTCGACGAGGGTGGTAGCTTGTCCCAATCTCAATGGAGATTCCTGAAGCAGCAGTATTCTTATGCATTCCATGAGTATGCGGTGGATGCGAGGATGAAAGACAGCAACAAGGGACGAGGATTGTAGTCAATATTTACATAATCAACTCCTACAAGCACTCTTAACCATCTACCACTTGCACCAGAAGATGCCGATGCTGATGTTGAAGCTACAGTAAGGGCAAACCTATCCACAACCACCCACTTAACATTTCGCTCAATTCAGCCGTGCAGTCCTTAAATCGTTTTATCTGTCATTACACGTTTATAAGGATTTATGTACATTTTATTTTGGTCTATCGACAAAAGGGAAAAAACAAAAAAAACTGAAAAACAAAGGATCTGAAGCAGTTGTCATGTAGATGCAAGGAGCAACTCTCTTCTCTTGTTCATTGCTTTTTCTTTATTTTTTTCTTTCTGTTACGAGAAAATAGAGAATTGATTTGTTAAAGAGCAGATGCGGTCGGTAATCGTAAGGACTCAAACTGCGACAACAAACGTCTAGTGCAGGCCACATACATGCTTGACAGATGAATGAATTACTAGAATTATGAAATAATTGTTATTGGTTCGGTAGGATAAATGCGGTTCACCCTCTTGCGTAAAATAACTCAATGGTTGATAGTTGAAAACCTGGCTTTTGTTGACTTTTAAAACAACTTGGTCATGCTAAAATGCGAATCTGTTCGTCGAGATGATCAATATTCACCCAGCTAAGATATTCTTTCTTTTTTTTTTCAAGAGTGTAACCTCTTATGGTGATAGTTACACAACCTGGCCGGGATGCAGATAGTCTGTGTCGAAGATGTTCGTTCACTACAATCCGGGGGTGGTTGTCCCAGATAGGAGTTTCGACTGAATTTGTAGCGTTAGTTATAGTTCACAGAAACTTTTTTTGTCTCCATGTCATTAAGGTGTTATATTAGAAATGAACACACAGTGCATTTTGATGTGATCTTATGCTGCGTGTGTTATGCCTTCGTCAGCAATTTTTGATCATCTCTCATTCAAAACTGATGTTGTTGCACAGTTTTTCCGTATAGGAATTGTTCTTGACTATGGACAGACTTGAACTACAGACCTTCGGTTCAACAGTCGATAATGATTACCATTGCACCACGACCACCCCCAACCAGCAAGTATGCTCATGATTCTATTAATAAAGAGTAACAGCTTTAATAAAAAAAACGAATACAAAAACCTTTTTGTCCTGTCAAAAATGGCATTTTTTAAGACTCGACACAAGAAATAACCTGGTTATCGGTAGATATTCGAACTATCTGTCGAATTACGACTTTCCTTCGAAAGGTATATGCGACTCGAGAGGCACCTTTTAAAGTCTTCGCTAGATTTCGGCAAGGAGTAGACGGGGTGACAAGTTGGCTTGTCAAGGGAGGCTATCCAACAGAAGGAGCCATGTTGTATGATTGCATCATTTTGGTAAGTTAAACCTAAGAGGTTATTAAATATAGGCCATGCAATGTGTTTAAATAGTATAAATTTAACAGAAAAACGGTGAAAATATCACGAAAGCTATCGTGAAGTTCGTACTGCTGTTGTGCTTTCGCGCCCATTTGTAATGATAAATGAAGTTGAATCTCTCGGACGGGTAAGGGGTATAGAGACTCCCACTCACGTTGCTTCAATAAGTTCAGCTGAAAATGTAGCCGCTGAGTGTGATTAAAAACCCATGTGTCTAATAGAAACTGATGACTGAAATCGGATCTCTCTGAAACCATTTTGAATCATGTTTTGCAAAAAAAAAAAATGAATTGACGCCATCACACCATGTAAAACGTTGCGCCAAAGCTGGTCTCCAACATTTATTGGAATAAGGCAAAAAACCAGTGTTGATAAAACCAATGAATGATAGTTGTTTAGTCTACACCGTATGGTTGGAAAGTCTGTTTAACGTGATTTCTAGCATCTGCACAAGCGATCTTAAAGGTTTTCCCAGCCACTCAATGGGGTATACAGATCAGGGCCAAAAATTGAGATCATCAGTACAATGCTGGAGTATAACTTGAATCATATTGTTTAGGACTCCCTTACATTTTTTTTTAATACGGTGGTAGTGCTAACAAATAGCACAGAGCACTGCGACCAGTTTAAGTCTATTGTGCCTGCCAGCCAATTAGACGAGCTTCTCTACCTTCTTAATAAAGTAGAGGATGTCTCTCGTAGGCGCTGAGCTGATCCCCGCAGGAGTCATGATTTCTCTGAGGAGGATACGTTTCCTAAGATGACAGAGGGCAACACACTCGCACAGTATGTGCTATGCAACTTCCTCGTCCTCTAAACAGAGTCGATACTCGATTGCAGACGATTTTTGTTAAAATTATATTTCAGACTACAGTATCGGAGTCCTTGAACGCTCTTCCAAAAGTGCAGATGTTGCGATTTTTCCCATTTGTCTAAGAGAAAATTAATCGCCAACTTCGGGATTCCGCAGTAAGGTTCGGCACATATTTACCTTTCGCTGGAACCTTTCCTAACAAGTTGGTTGGAGTTGGCCGGCGGGCCTGTTATGCCCTTGTGTTCTGGCACCCACCAGAGTTTGACCTTGTTTCTTTTGCTAGGTCTTGCAGAGCATTGTTCGTACAATACGAGCCCACCGCTTTGAGCGCTGCCTGACTGCCTGGAAATATATTGATGGTTTTACCTCTTATGCCAGTTTAGGTTGACGCATGTTAGGATGACGTGTAGTTCACTTGGAACTAGGACTAGGTCCTAGGAGCCGTCTGTGTACCACTTTAGGCCTCTGACATGCATATATTATGAATACCAGAAATAATAGTATTGGAAATTCGCGATCATTGAGCGGTTAGATATCTTAGTATCTGGCTTAACCAGTATTTATATCCCAATAGATAGTTGCCTTGCTGGAGCTAACAAAGCGTTCGGTACGATAAGGAATTTGTTAACTTAATCCCAGAGTAAAAATTATAAACTACGTGGCCCTCATAAAACCAACCGTCGCATATGATTGTCCGGTGTGGTTTAATGTATCGCCATCTATATGGGAAAGATTCTGAGAAAAAATGCTTTAGATTCTGTCTCAAAATGTACAGAGCGCCAGAGTCTCAGTTCGAAAGCACATTGCAAGATCAGTAATTTACCACCGCCACCGTGGCACCAGGGATAAACGGCTACGTATAGAGTGCGTCTGCGCTCAAACATTTTAGCATCATAACTGCGAACTGGAATCTCACCGATGTAAACAACAACGAGCCGAATTTTGTTGGTGGTTGAGTGAAATCGCTCCTTAGAATAGTAGTTTAGGATTAGGTAGGTATCTTTTGGAGGCCGGGCGTGTTATCATGCTTAGATGAACCTGAAAACTGACTGAGGCCTGTTAGCCTTGGTGAGGTTTGCAAAGAGAGCGAGATGGCGAAGCAATCAGAAGGATGTCGACTCGGAGCGAAATACACGAGTGCTACACAACTTGATTATATATAAGACTAGAACTAAGCAGCTTAGGTTAAGTTAAGCTAAGGTTGGTTTAAGTTTAAGAATAAGGAGAATAACGAATTTTTCTTAATAATTTTTTTTTCTAGAAAACCAAAGATTAAATTGTAATTATGCGAAAATAGAATAGATAGGCTTAAGTCGACAGGTATTAGTAATTAAGAAAAATAGTAAGACTTAGGGTGCCCATACAAGGCCAGTAAGACACATTAAGTAAATATTTGTTAGATTTTTAAAAAAAATTGTCAGGTAAATAAAAAATGGATTTAAAAAGAAAAACAAGTGAAACGCCGTACTTTCCCTAATGGGACGCCGGAAATGAATGAACGGGGTCCTAAAACCAAGAGAGATAGCGAAGCAACTTCTCCATTCGCAATGAGTATTAGTTTAATGCGATTTTTGGACTGACGGAATATGCTCATCCGACCGTTTCAAAAAAGGACTACGTGGTCATTAGGTCATTTTAAAGACATTTCATAGATCCCCAGGAAGTTGAAGATCTTTTTGGAAATTAAACGAAGAAGTAGAAGGATGAGTTATGCTGCGCCACACCGCAGTTATTTTTCTTTAGCTACCTCGGGACTCTGCCTTTTCTACAATACATATTTCATGGTATAGGCTATCATTGGTGCCTTACATCTTAGGAGCTTTATTTCGACGTCGGTTTTGCCTTCTTCTTTTAATTTTCTGATTAAAACACGATCTCCTTCACTGCAATTATTTCCCATTTCACTGCTTGCTTGTTGAACTGTCTGCTTGCTTTATGAATTTTGAAAAGACATTACGAATCGATGAATGGAAGCTTAATGTTCTATCGAATCGACCAAGCTTTTAGTAGAAAAAGTATTGGCCTTCATTACGATATTATTCTACTAGAAATATCTTTGCAGGCTTGTCGTATTGTTCTTCAAAACTGAAGGGTTTTTAATATTTTTGAACAGAGTTCCATCGACCTGTGAATAATGAAAAATTTCTATAACTTTACTTTCACTGACCACGAGCAAACGTCATTCAATGAAAATTAGCATCTTGCATAACTACACGCATTTTAAAATGTATTATGATAATTCAAATATCTATTGGAAATTACTTCACGATTATGAAGACGCTACGTGAGTTTCGTAAAAAATGTGCACTGGCAAAAAAAGCCATAAACCGATAGACTTGGTATACATAGTTCACACTATCAAACTCGACGAATAACCAAAATGATCACTTTGTACTTTAATAAAAAAAATAAATTACCTTTTACGAGGCTCAAATCTTTGGACCCACCTTGTGCATGATACCTATGAAGACAACTGAATTCATATTTTAAGTCAACTGTCAAGATAAAGTGAGACAAGCACCGACAGAGCAGCCGTCGTCTTGGACTGGACTTGAGCTGGATCGCACATATTTAATTTAGAAGTTTCTAAAAACATTGTCAGTAAGGCACTTGAACTGTTTATAAAAATGTACGGGGAGGTTTCTATTGGTAAATGAAAGAACGCTACAAAACTAATGATTTTCACGTCAAGGAGTGCATTACTGGATAAGATCTACCATAAATGTCTCAAGCGCAATAGTTTCACTGGGCGTAGCTCAAAAAGCTATTTTTTTCATTTGGAAATAGTTCAAAACCGGGGAATTGGAAGCCAGAAGAATTGGAGAAAATATTTGCTACAAGCGAAATACTGCATCAACGGCAGAAAAAGCAGGGTTTTTGCATCGTATTGTGAATGGTGAATAAAAGAAAATCCCATACGACAATCCTCATCTACGCATCAACATTTGTTGTATCCCGATTTGTTGTAAGGGTGGAAGCTCGCTACTGAAACAGCCTCAGAAAGGAAAAGCACGACAAAGTGATTGTGCAGCACGATAACGTTCGATCACATCCTACCCTTTGAACTGCTGCTTTAATGGCAGGAAAGAAAACCTCTTTTGCTTCATATGGTGATTGACGGCGAAAATAAGTTACTGTACGATAATTCTTAACGTAAAAGTTTAACATCAACATCTTCGGCAAAGACAAATATTCATAAGTTCGAAGCTTTTGCTCAACATTTTTTTTTTTATAGGGTTCGCACAGGTTCAAGAGCTACGCTCTTATGGTGTTTGTCACACAACTTGGACGTGGTGCAGATGGTTTGTGTCGAAGATGTTCGTTCACGATATTTAGTCGGATTGTCAGGGTGTAATTTATTATGAGCTACTCAAACGGATCGCAAGATCGTTATCGACTGCAATAAGTGCGCTTGAGCCCAGTATTGAAGGAAAAACAGCCGCTATACGAGTAGGGACACAAAAAGGCTCGGCCGAATGTTGAAAAATCAGTAAAAACCTACTTGGTAACGCTTAAACCCGCCGTATCCGCCCGACATTCCGTTCGGTGACATATGGCCTGGCTGGATAACACTTCTATTCCAAGAAGATTCCCAAAATATGATTATTGGATAGCTTCAAAAGACGTGCTATTTTACCGACGTAGAATTCATATGCTGCCAGAGTAGTGTCTAGCTATGGGCAACATTGCAACATTTTTGGTGACATGCTTTTTTACGACTTGTTTTAAATAAAACATTAATTTCCACAAAAAGAAAAACTTATTAAATGTCCTACCACAACAATACGATTAGAGTACTCATATACCACCTAATGCGAGAGTTAGGTCCTCCTCTTCGTACCTTTTCTCACTACTCCTTCTACTTTGTCGCCCCAGCACATATAGCGCTATTATACTGCAGTTCATCCATGTCCCAGAGATAGCCGTGTCTAAGCTTCACTAAAATTCTTAGATCTTTCTATTTGCTTGCTGGATGTTTGCTATAGGTAACCGTCATGCGTGGGTCGAGCGGATGCAGCTTCATTGTCGGAAAGTCATCACGCATTTTAAAGCTTGTTGTTACGTTTTCACCATATCAAAATCCTTTTAATAGCGAGCAATGAACTTGACTCTTGATCCGGGATCACGTTTCAGCACTTCTGTTCAATTGACTTAAATATCATTTTAATAAAACCACAGAGAAAAACGCATCCCTGAAATTGTTTGTTCACAAGCATCATTCCAATTCTATATTCCAGAAATGCGATCCTTCCGTCCCATCCCTTGCCTCGAGTAAACCTTTCGCATAAAATCCAGTTCGTAAGTCCTTCACCCTCATGACGTATTTACGCATCCGTCCAACTGCTCTGGCACAAATCTAACCTAAACAACTCCTCGTTCTCGTGGTTCATCATATGCCAACAACCGAAACGTGACAATACCTTAATATCGCTTTCATTCCTCTCATCATTTCATGAACTCTTTTAGTCTGTACACCTCTCCCGGATTGAGCGGCGTCCCGATGCATTTAAGCATGTAAGGTATCCACAGCGGCCAATTAGCATCCCTGTTGCCTGCAAATCGTGAAATACAATAATTGAATGCTCCATGCTCTCAGATACGTTCCACACATCAAACTCAATGGTTTACATTGCTAAGTACTATTTGTGTGGCAAGCTCACGACAATTGAATTTGCCGATTTTTCCCGCCCACGATAAGGGTGTACGGCAGTACTGCATCTGTTGCGCCGGTAGATACGAACGGGCGCAACTGTTGTCGATTTCGACAAATCCACTCAAGTTTTCACTCATATTTGCCGGCCGGTCGAGATCATCCCCCTTTTCCTATAAGATGTCCCCACACACATACATGCGTGAGTATATGCACGCCCAGGATCTGCGTCCGGAGGGCTGTACAAGTGTCCTGTATTTAAATTTTGATTTATCCTTTCCCGGGCATAGAATTACAATTAAAACGCAAATATGGCTTAGCAGAGGGCAGAGGGCAGAAGACGAGAACAGGACGAAAAAGGACATGAATATCAAATGACATCTGATATGGTCATTTAGGTCATGATGGTTGTTATGTGATGCTCAATTAAAATTTAACGACGACGCTTAGCCTCGGCAGTGTCTTCAGAGATTTATTTTAGCTACCAAGAGCCGTTGGGTCGTGGTTGACACCGATTGCCTGCTGTCTCGCAGGAGATGATTATTGCGTCTGGCGCGCTCGGCTCAAGGGTTACAGAATGGGATTATCACTTGTGAATAAAATTTAATTTCTTTCTTACGCGTTCTTGGTACGCTTGTCTCCCGTACTGTTTGGTTATTTTTGCGAGCGGCTTGTGCTGAAGTTATCCACAATACTATGGTGAATACCTTAAGGCTACGCTGTCGAATGTGGTGTCTAATTGACGAGATTGGGAAGAAAACAATCCGATGCGCTTGGGGGTCTGTAACTGATTGTGGAAGGGTAGCGATAGATACTGATGGGCTGATGGGACTTAAATCCTAGAATAGCTATGATTAGCGTTGCTATGCGCGGAGAAGGGCAAGATGTTGGTTTTTGTTTTTCTGTTTTTCCTTCTTCCTCTCTCGTTTTGGATTCCTGCTGTGATAGATTTTAGTGATGCTAAGAGGGTGCCAAGTCACTCGAAAACTCGTGCAAATATTGTACTGTGTACATATGTGGGTGTACGCGATTGTCGAAATGATGTCTTACTCGGGCTGGTAGGTATGTTCGAGACAATTCCATGAGTTTGTTTGACAACTTAATGATTTTTTGTGGTTTTTCTTTGCATCGGTCGATGGCGGCTGACATATTTAAATGAAGAGTTTGGTGGAAAGCAGTGACCCCTTTTCATTGTATGTAATCCCAAGTTAAGTGGGTTAGACATAATATTTTTTCTTTTACTTTTTGACAAACTGGAAAAAAGCGACGTAGACCTTGTCTAGCTCCAAGTGCGAAACTCTTACTCAAACCCTTTATAATTGTTAGGGGCAGGCAAAACGAGGGACAGACGCACTACGTTGTCTTTTCCGATTCAAATCCCCGATTCTCTGGAGTAGAGGCATATTCTGGGTAGCGAATAAATGATACTACAGTTCGGAGTGAACTTCGGCCTCAAGAAACAAACCTTTCTAATTTGTACCATCTTTAGTCAATTGCTTCCAGTGCGTCATGCCCAGATGGTTAAGGTCCTTTTCCACCTGTCCCAACCATTTTAAACGTTTGTCCGTAGACGCCTGACCAAGCTGATGTCGTTGTACAGTCCGCAAAGAATAAGTTGTGTCTCTGTTGACCAGAAGTTGCATGAGTTACGAACAGGAGTTGATCCTTTATATTTCCTTTTTTCTTATTTCTTTCGTTTTATTATATTATTATGTTTCAGATTTTTTTCAATAAAATACTTTATTTAACAATTTTTTATTTTACTTTAATTTTTCCTTTTCTTCCTTTTGATCTTAACCGGTGTAAGTCTCGATTGCAAGTGGCCGAGTTGTTTTCTTACTTTTCGAATTTTGATCTTATCGCACGCAGAGAGAAAGCACAAAAATCTACAGTATGAGGTCAGTTGATCTAGCAACAGTGCTCTTCACCAAACGCGGGAGAGAGTTTTGATAAGAAGTGTTTGGACACATTCTCATATGTTACTTATGTTACTTTTGGACACATTTTCATATGTTACTGTGTCAGGAGAGTGTAATGCGATAAGAGGGTACGAGGTGCAAGCCTTTCTGCCCACATCGCCGTCTCTCAACATGAATTCAATTGTAACATTTTAGAGTTGACATTGTATGTAACTCACGCAGAATCATCCCGACCCGTGTATAAGGTTTTATAGAGAGTTACCTTTTTTCGAGGCAGGATTCTACTTCTCAATCGCTTCTTGAGCAAAAAGAAGCGGTTGGCCAGACTTACAGGGTTTTAATAAAAAGTATCGATGGCAAAACGTCTGACCCTAAAAGCACGCCAAGTCTTCAGTCGCCTGCGAGACTAGATCTAGTTTTTAGTGCACTCCTCTCGAGTCAGTTGATGTAAGTGCAGTGGATGATTAAAGAGCGGTACGCTTTTAAATTTTGTGTTGGACTGGGGAGAACGTGTACGGATACGTTGGGCATGATTCACCAAGGATGAAAGCTTGTCACAAACTGGAGTTTCTAAATACTTTTAGTTTTAAGCTCCTATGTGTTAAGCTTTCCAAAGATGACCAATAAAATGTGGAGGACAACGGATCACGTTAAGAGTTGAATTCAGGCCATCAGTTAAGGGTTTTTACCTAGAATTGCTATGAGGCCAACACGCACCAGAAATTGGTTATTGTATCAAGACAATACACCCAGCCACACTTGATAAACGGTTACCGGATACGTGCCACAGAACGGTGCCGCAACGACTCAACTCCTTCATGTCCTAACTTGGCCGCGACAGATTTTTTTATGTTCCCAAACAAGAAATCCTCACTCAAAAGACAGCGTCATGGCGTTGTAAATGCCGAAGCTTGCATGCGCAAACTTAAAGACCTTCTGCAATGTGGCTACCAGACAATCTTCGAGTCGTGGAAAAGCCGATGGCAATGTGTTTCAACGCTCAAGAGATGTGCATGTATTTTGAATTTTGAAGAATATTAAGGTTTTGCGGCAATATCTAAAATAAATATTTTTTTCCGAACCTTTTCACGGCATTTAAGTCTCTGTTTACCAAGACTTACTTTCACCGCCATGGTGGTAACCCCTGGGTACTTGGTTCCCCAACCGGAGATCGGGCAGACTTCTTTTTAAGGTTGTTGACGGCAGCAGGTTTGACTGCTGGATGGCGGCGAGAAAATTCTCAAAATGGAGTCAAGGGTGGTGTGCACGATTTGAGTGAGGAGAACTACTTGGCTAACATCTCATACGGACTACTGCAGCATATTTGAAGCTTAAGCCGGTAAAATGCATTCCAGACCAACTCCTTGAACATAGGACAAGTTGGAGTGCCTATCGCAGAATATGGACGTCCAACAGCTTCGGATATACGAATAAGAGAATGTTCTTGAAGTTATTTGATATTATAAGGGTGTTGTTGCAAAAGTCGCAATGTAAACTGGGAGATCCTTCTGTGATAATCGACTGGTGGGATTCTCATTGGCCCAGGTACATTCAGAAATGCTAGCACTTTAACACGCGCAGCCAGTCTGGTGGGACGCTTACTCGTATAAAGACGGAAATTTGGTGTAGGCGTTCTTAAAGTCGCGAACACCAACTCAGCACCTTGGTAATAGTCTTCCATAATTTCTAAACGTTTCTCATTCGCGATTCATACTCTGGTAAAAGCGTGAGTCTGGCCTAATGTTTTAGCATTTACATATTATACAAGAGGGTTAAGGGTGCATCTATATTAATATTCGAAATTGTTATGCCCTTATTATAAATCCTGAACATTAACTGAAAATGACTTGAAAATAAATTGGCCGTCCACATACTTGAACCTTGGCAAATACATTCATGGCTTTTATAACGACATTCTGTTCACTGTTCACAGAATTCGATTAGGCTTTTAACATAGTAAAATAAAAGAGCAATGGCTTTAAAAGAAGATCATAGCAAAGATTTTTTGTGGCTGTTTTTTATGAATACGATTCGAAGCTGCACTTGACCTTTTAGACCATTTACCGAAATCTGTAAATTTTATCTTTTCACTCTATGGCGCTTGACCGCAATTTCTTAACGAATAATTTCAGATCTACCCTTCTCGGTAAAAGCGATTTAACGACTAGAAATAAAATCCCGAAACTCATAAACCCAATCTAAGGTGTTTAAAAGGAACATCAGAATCAATTGCTTGATGGATATTGAAATTTGCATCTAAATCCATTTCCAACAGCAAGCAAATCTCGGTCTAGTACCAGGATAAAAACTCAAATGCGTTAATGCAATCCAATTTTGTACCCCACTGGCGCCATGTAAGCTACCCTGCTCATCATTGGATTACCAACAAACACATTTCGCATTCATTAGTTCAAAGGAGCAAGCGTTAAGTGCGGTCAACACATACACGTAACATTCCGTCCGTGTAGAAAGCTTTGATGCCATGAGTGAATTATGACAAATTACTAACCACAGTGGGCAGCCCACTGTCTTGCCATTTCGTTCTTGGTAATTTACTTATTTCAATGCTGTGTTACATTTTCCTTATCCGACGACCGAGTTACGGAAGGCAATGTTGTTGCATCCACTCGAAGGGATTCATGTAACAAATTCTTAAGATTTACCGAATCTTTTGGTTCACAAACACAGTTCCGAAGTCGCACCAGATCCCATTTACGATCCGACTGACATTCAACTTCACTTGCTCCTCCATCATCGGCTTTAATCATATTACTCGAATAGCTTAACAATCCATTGTGTCACGGTATTATGTTGCGGTAAATCGAAAATCAATTTCAAAAAAAAAAAATAAGAAAAAATCTTAAACTTCTCCTCTCAACCGCACGAGACGAGAACGGCGACAGCAAGGACGAACGGACGCCGTCGCTGTTGCTGTTGCCGCCACGCCATCAACAATACGAAACTCCCCAACGTAATTTGTGAATTCATTGAACTGCGTAAGTGTGAAAAATATCAATTTAGATAAAAAAAGAAAAAGGACGGCTAACCGAATAAAATACAATCAAACACGGCGTGTTACGTTATGCGTGGGGCCATGTGTCTGTGCTTGTGTTTGATGGCTGCTTTAAATCTTTGGATTCCGGCGCAGCAGCAGAAACTCGACTCGAGCAACTCGTATTAATATAAATTAACGAGGCGGAAAATATAGTTTAGTAGTGGAGGGAAGTGATGTCGCACGTAGGCAGGACATCCGTCATCCCAAAGCCGGAACGGCATAGAGAGATCCAAAGGATTTAGACTTTCGCCGATGGACAAAACCCATACTATGGTACACTGAAGAAACAAAAACAAAATTAATAGGATGCCGGTTAATTCCTTTTTTTCTGGAGTAGGATCATATACATATGTACATATGTAGGTACACGTGTCCTGCTACAGAGATTATATGTATGTATCTGGGGCTAAAATTATTTCTAGGAATCACTCGTTATTGACGTACATACTCTCTGATGGAACATGAAGGTGCTTCTCCAACGATCGTTATCCTCTCTTCCTCTTTTCCTTTAAATAGACATGAACTCTGAAAATAATAGGTGTGCAGGTGAGATTCCAGCTTTTTTGATCCAATTCAACTCCGTTAAGAAAGTGCTTGCCACAAACAATCTAAATGTTTGGCATTACTATCTATGGTCCTTTGCATTTTATCAGATAGGTGATGAATGCTTTCGCACTAGGTGCTTGGTTATTTCCAAGCGAAATAATCTTCGAACCAATTTCACACATCTCCAACTTTCACGGACTAAATAAGCTGCCTGCTAGGCAACTTTCGAGCCTAAGGAGATGAGTTCCTTGTTGACTTTGCTCTTTGAGGACGGGCGTTGTCACGCAGCAGTATCAAATATTAAAACGTACAAACGTTTTCGAAACAAGCTTCATATTGTATAGACTTGGAGAAGCATGAACCGCATTTAGTCCCCGTTAGAATTAAGATAATAAACCTTAGCTAACTAAAGACCGACATCAACCTACTGGTAACTGAAAAGTGTTAAGAGGTAGACTTAAGAGAAATTATTGAGAAATTTGAGGGAAATATGGGTTTTAAAAAAATAAAAGTACCAGTAACTAGCTGACAGAATTTATCAACATTATAAATAAGAGTCTTGACAGAAGCCATCGTGCCCTATTAGTTCATATGGAATTCATTAAAGCACCACGGTGAACTATTTTATACTGAGATATTAGAAATACTTGGCATTAGAAATACTTGGACTTCGAAGGACTAATGATTGGAAGACTACAGCCACGACAAAACAGAAAAATTCGGTGTTCCACGAGGATTAAATCTTTGTCCTATTCTGTTCATCCTGTATAAGAATGATCTGATCCTGCCCTGTTGTTCTATGTTCTGATGCACTTCACTTATTTTTTCTGCGTCTGCTTTCTATTCTATATATTCTAGGCTGAAAGCTATCGGCCATTCGAGTTTGAAGAATTTGCTTCACTGTATCTTGTTACTCTTAGCTTTCTCAAACGCCGTCTACCTATCACGACCAAATAGGTACCCGAGGGGCTCCAACTGTTTCTATCACATCTTTATTTTTTGGTTTGAATTTTTTAATTAGTCTTACTTCCAAAATGCATCATTCAAAATGTAGCATTCAATGAAATCTAAAATTTGTTACATGCAGAGAATCACGGGTTTTCTTGTGTGTATGAGACGAGGCAAAGACAGAGGTTTTGCACAAGTTGATCGCCCTGTTTTTTTGTGTTCGACTTTATACGACTGCTTGTAATAATCTGTTGCTTATGCTTTGACAGTGATCCAATATATAGTAAATATATCGATATTTTAAAGACACCCGAGTAAGATAAACTCAACAAGGCTGCTGAGTGCAATTTATAACTCGGAAGTTCAGAGCCTCATGGATAACCTTTCGACAAACGTCTATGTCATAAGTGTGTTGCACTAAAACATGGTGTTCTGTTCCATCTCTTACCGCGGCCTTCCTTGCGGGTTTACGTTCTATAATACATGTCCGGCCCATCTAAGTCTTCATGATTTTATTACTCGGACATGCTTGGGGCTGAATAGAGTTTCTCGAGTTCTTGATTATAGTAGTTTTCTTCATACACATGTTTCTTTGATCTCTCCTCCACCATAGATTCTCCTTAAGATCTAGTCTTCAAAGACTGGAAATACATTTTCTTCCTCACTTGTTAAAGTTTTGAAGATTCGTAAAGCTTTTTATAGGTTTTAACATTTGTTATATTGAATAGTTTTGTTTAAGATTCTAATTCATTTTTATCATAAATTGCCAATTTATATTTTTTATACTTGTAAGCGAAATAGTTAACACTCACTGTCATGAATCATATATCCAAACCGAAGTGGCACGTCATTGATTGTGTGTTACATGCACAGCAAAGGCTAACATACCCCACTCTCAACAGTAGCCACGCCTGCGTACATCGGATGTTCGTTATTACCGATTTTGTTCGAAATCGTACCATGTATAGCTATCACGCCACTGCATTTTCGCGAGATTGGTGACTGGTAGATGGCTGCTGCTGAGAGTCCATCTCGACACTTGACTTTTGGACACGGTGCGAGTTGTAAGCAAGTTCAATAAATTGTATTATCGTATATCGTATTATACTTATGGCGTTTCATTTGAATACTTGAATACTTTTCCTTTTGGTTTCTCGCAGTCTCCGCCGGTTATTATAAACAAGTTCCTTCATCACAAAAAAGCAAGCCTTGCTCATATTTAGTTTATTATAAATTTCGATTTTTACGTCTTTCGACAGTCAATACGGCTCCCAGATATGTATATGAAGTCGTCCACTTTCTCAAAGCGCTTATCAGATACAGTAAGGTGCGAGGTTTGGAACGACTAAGACATTCAGTGAGAATATATTTAAATTAATGTCCTTTCCAGCTATGATTTTAGACTTTTTATGTTTCTCTTAATTGTTTTCTCACCATCCCCCGGAAGGTCCAAGATCGACAGCGTAAGTCAGAGCAGAATTGGTTCAACTAAGGGCTATGTTGAAAAATGGGAAATTTTTTTCTAAAGGGTTCTATATATTCTAGCACCAAATTAACGATAAGTGGTGACAAAATGTCCCCTTGTTCTAATCCTTCCCGTATATCGAATAATGCAGATAATAGGCTTTCCACTTAAATTTTTCCTTTGTTTCGCTTCAAAGGTACTTGTATCAGTTTCTCCAAATTCGACAACGACCAGTAGTAATTTGACAGAGAGTATATTCCTCGGCAATTATTGTATTGCCTCGTTCGGTTACCCTTTTAAATACGGGAATGATGACCGAGTTTTGCCGTTCCTCGGGGATGGTTTCCTTGTTCCATATCTTCTTCTTCTTTTTTCCGGCGTTGTTATGGTCAGAAGTGTAGGACCATAACCTTCCCATTTAACTGCATTCCTACTGGTCCGCTTGTGGGGTCCGCCGGTTTGACCTCAGAAAGTACCGGCAGGCTTCCCGGTTTGGGATTACTTCATCGCTGAGGCCAATCAAATGCTGGTGTTTTTGCATTTGTTTGCACCAATTGTTTTTTTTTTTTTTTTTTGTGACACGGGCATGCTCCAGATTTTTTTGTTTGATCTTACTCTTACAACACCGGTGATCTCCAGTCGTGTCAACCCACTGATTTGCATGTACACTTGTGGGGCAGTTTAATGGTGGTATATGTGTCCCTAGGCTCACCTTGGTGTTTTCTAAATTGCCTAGATGTGATTTTTGTTTACCTTTGTTTTAGTCGCCTTTTACGACAAGCGAGAGGTATCGCTGCAGGGATTTTCTTAACCCGTCCCTGCACGGATTCCTTGTTCCATATAGTTGTGATAAACCCATGTAGCTTCCTTGTCAATTCATCTCGAACATATTTAGTTAGTTCCGAGATGAACTTTAGAGGGGTAGAATTGTTTAGTCGATATTTTTTTTACTTCCTCGCTGGTTGGAACCTCTACCTGAAGTTCTGCTATACGGATAACATGCTTTCGTATCGTTGTTTTTCTTTATCCGGTAGGAGACCTTCCTTTCGTAAGGTCTGATATTTTATACGTGTGATCTCTTCAGAATTTGCTAGGACTCGAAATCTGAGAACATTTATACATTCCTACATTGCTTTCGTGATTTTGAATTCAGTTTTTAATTTTGGCGATCAAATTGCAATCGTTTCCTCTGTATACTTTAACATCTAGTGCATTGTTATGGTGTCTCTATCTATCAGAAAATGATCACTTTAGTTGCGCGTTACTCTATTCGGTGATATCCAAGTAGTTTTTTGAGCTGGCGAATTTTTTTAAATTTTTTAAGTCCGTCCGAAAAGGATATCCGTGGACCTAATCACAAAGACTCAAGCAAAGGACAAACCTGCAAAACTTAAGATGGACAACTGGAGATGGTCGAAAGCTTTCAATAGAACAGGCGAATTCCGAGCTGGCTTTGTTCTCATTTACCTAAACATAACGCAACCAGTTGAACCCATTTTCCTTCCTCTTTCTATTGATGAGGTTGATTTTTCTTCGATAAAACTTGAGGATCCTCATTTTGGTTTTTTTCTTACTGCCCCTAGACGTTGCTTCCGATCAAGACTAAAATATAAATCATGAAATATTGCAAAGCACTATTATATGAGCATAGTTAAATGACTCATGGAATTTTCACCCAAAATCGAATTAATTAACTTCATAGCCATGGCCATGATATGGCTTGTCGACATCCATCTCTTATAAAATTTATGGACAGGGAATGACATCTTGTAAATTACTGAAAGGTTTGTCTTAACATCTAAGGTGCATACATCTTATACATACATCAATTGGCAGGCAAATTCGATGTGTTCAAATGTGTTTTTAAGTAAAGCAATTTCAGCACAACTTCTACTTATGTTACATGTCTATTATTTCTATTACTCCTTATTTCAAAATAAAATTATTTATACCTACGAGGAGACCCGGTCTAAAATTTCCCGTTGCTTATCTACCAGTCATCAACAAAATTTGCGGCAGTCACAGGCATGCTTAGTTCCTTAGGATACCTTCTTTCTTGCAGATTTAACTCTTATCGGATAAGACCGCCTCCAGATGGCCTTCGATTGTTGGAGTCGATTCCAGAGTCAAATCAGATTTTTTCGATCAAATTAGCGAACACATCACTTAGGCTAGTTTGCCTATGATAAACAAATGAACGCACTTCGACAACGTGTTTGAGTCCTGTCATATGAGACATGACATGCGAACAACCAACGAATTAGCATCCAAAATTATTCCGCAAAATTATTTTTTTTTTCAGTTGTCAAATGACCACATTTAGAATCAATGGATTTGACTTCATAATTCTAGCATGAGTAATTAGCATACAATATTATATTTGAGCACCGGTATCTTCATTAAACGAGTGCTATGGAAACGCAAAATACGTGGCCGTTTGAAGACAGGTTTGCGTGTAGGAAGCTGTTCTCTCTGTTTCAATGTTGTTTTCTTTATTTGTCCCCAGAAGCATCATTGTTTTATTTACGTATTTACTATTTTCCTTCTTTTATTTAATTTTCCTAGTAAAAGTAAATTTGGAAGCATTGTCGGATGATCAATTGATTAAATTCATCGACTTAGCGGAAAGCGAACATTAATTACATAGTAGTGATGAAAGTGTATGTGATCCGGCTAAGCTTTCAGAAAATTATGAACAGATGATTGAAGAATGCATCTAGGAATGAATGAAGCTGAGACGAGAGCACCACTTGTACAGGCTATACATTTTCATAAATATCAGTGAGAACGAGCAATTGCATCTTAAACATTTGTTCACGAAATTGCTGAGCGAGAAATAGAACGTTTACATGTAAATGAAGTGGCAGTATTTCACTTCCATTCGCTGTGAGCCTGGAACGCAAATAGTACACCAGTGTTCGTAAACGAGCTTTTTCTAATCAGCTCTTACTCACTGCATAACACTTGCAGTATAAGATCACTTCAAATTCATAGTCTGTGTGTGCATTTTCAATATAACACCTTAATGACATTGAAACAAAAAAAAAAGTTACTGTGAACTACAACCATATCGACAAATTCAGTCGAATCTCTCGAATTATATCTAGGACAACCACCCCCGACGAGTAGTGAACGAACATCTTCGACACATCTGCACCCCGTCCAGGTTGTGTGACAAAAACACCATAAGAGCGTAACTCTTGAACCTGTGCAAACCCTATGGAAAAGGCTTTTCATTAATTTACCGTTGATTAAAGGTTCATTCTCTAATTTGAATTGATAGAAAAGGCAAAAACCGGTGCAAATATTTTATGGGCAAAAGACGATTGCGCATTTTTTCTAAATGTATCTTTCGTTTATGAGGTATAATCATTAAAAACGGTTTTCCTTCACTCTCTTTTTTTTCTCAATAGTATTTGTTTGATAGCTAATTTCTACCTGTGTTATTTTTCAAATGCCAACCAGCAAACCGTCTCGAAATGGTTTCGACTATTCCTGATCTGGCTAACTTCCGAGAAAAAATTTCTATCCAAAAATGTAAACTTAAGCTTCTCTGCTAATACCTACTGGTGAACAAAAAATTAGCTGGATCCGACCAGCTGTTAAGGGGTTAAAGCACCAATATGATCTATAGACCTTAAAACACATGCAATATACTGTGAGTCGAAAGGGTCGTACATATACACTGAAGACAGCGCTCCTTCCAGCACACTTTTGGAGCTCGATCTTTGCAAGAGTATTCAGCTCTCTTAGTTTTCGTTATGTTTGGGAACTAAAAAATGTCCCACTAGCTACGTAAGAAGTTCGAGACTTCTTTAAAATGTTATTTTTGGCTAAATATATACAAAGCGATGGAATATATGCAGGGGTGGTGCAAAAGAATCGATAAAGCACTTGTGGAACTTTCTCGTCTCGACTAATATAATTCCGAAATTACTTTTGGTATCATACTTACTTTACTTGCTTTTTGAACATACTTCGTACAAAGTAAACTCTAAGGTCAAGCCCAGAATTTTTCGACGCCGCCATGGAATCATTAACTTCTGGTAGGATCCATGATTCTCCATTATTCAAGTGCCTCTTCAGCCCGAAAAAAACAGCGCTTGACAAGACTGAAATGGATCATGCTCCTCGTGCTAATTAATGAATTTTGCACATTGACCCTAGGTCATGTGCGGCTTTGAAGTCAACTAATAAATGATGTGTGTCAATTTGCAGTTTCAAAATCTTCTCCAAAATCTGCCTTAGTGGTTTGGTCGATAGTGCATTTTTCTAGTCTAAAATCACACTGGATAAGGTTACTTCCAAAGGGTTTTCGGACTTGTTTCCCTATAACTGACTTATTCATATATCTAACATATTATATAACAGTCTGAAGGTAAACTGGTGCATGTTCGCAATCAGGTCCCCCCAATTGCTTTGAATAGCTCAATACACAAACCATATTCGGGAAAGCATTATTCGACTTTTTTATTTCGGCTAACTCGGCTACAACTTGCATAAGTTGCTTCCCGATGGTATTTGCGTTGACTGACACCGCTGTTATGCAGATTCCAGAATGATCTCCTCACAATCTCAGCATCAATTGCGACTCTAACACCAAATCTCTGTGTTGGTTCCTGCAGACTTTCATTCTGGAATTTCAGCCCCGACCTTTTAAAAAACTGTTGGTCTTTAGTCCTACAATATTATATTACATTGTCTTTGTCTTTAATCGTAACCTTCGCGTGATGTTTCTTTTGTTTTTTGAAGAGACTTATCATTTTCCTTCCACTTCTGTAGGAGTAAATTAATAAAGTAAATTAATAAAGCCCTCAACCTTTCTAATGAAACAAAGAATTGCGAAGAGGAAGACTAAGTTTCGCAGTCTCATATTCCTCAAAACAGAATCCGTACCGTCTCTGGGGAGAGATTAAAAGGTATCTTAGGCCGCGATTTCCCGAAAGGAAGTTGACGAGTCGTTTAATATCGTAGCTCAGGAGTTTTCGTCCTGCGATGTGAACTTGCCTGTAATTGTCGTCAAACCAGGGAATTCTTAGAAGTGTTGGCTTGTCATCTCAGTGGATGCAACAATGTTTGTAAATACGAATAATAACAAGAGAGGTGCTGTTAGAAAAAATGTACCTAGACTTTGATGAAAGCATTGCCGATAGATGGCACTTCTATGGATTCAGCTTCTTCCGTCAAACCAATGTCTCAAATGCTAACTCGACATAATAGCAGGTTGGGAAAGAGACTCACTAAGTCATTTAAATGATGTTACTCTAGAAAATGTTTTGCTCTTTCTTTCTAGCTTGGTTATGGACTGATAATTTCTTTTATAAAAATGTCAAGATCTATTCACACGGGTGACTTCCTCTCAGGGTTTATGACTAAAGCTCTGAGATGTGTCAATTTTCTGGGCAACCAATCCTCTTCTCTTCAACGGTCGCCACAACTTGGAGTGAGCCGGGCCTCAACCAACATGTCACTCCATATACCACAATCTTTCGCTGGTTCCCTTCAGTGCCGCACCCCCAATTAGTCGAGTTTCTCTTCCAGCTGTCTGTGCCATCTTAGGTTCGACGATCCTCTATGTCCCTCGGGTTTGGATTCGAAGACTCTCTGAACTGGCGCTGTCGTGTCCATTTGCTCTACATGGCCTAGCCATCTTAGGCGTTGGTTAATTCTTGGCTAGTTCATGGTCGAATCTTCTCCTCCATGCCCCGTCTGTGTTTATAGGACAAAAAAAACACACGCAGAAATTTTCTCTCGAAACGGCCAAGGGACTCTTCATCCATTTTTGATAGGGTCCATCCTTCTGAATGTCTTATATAAAGTCAACTTGGTCATACGAGAGAAAGCGCTCTTATCAGTGATCATAATGATACATGCGTTTGATTTCGGAAATGATGTCGCTTTTTCCAGGTAACTGCCGAGCTAAGCAGGGATGTCAAAAAAGGCATGGCGTTTGAAATCGACAAATTGGTGGTGGGTGTCGAGCTAAAGGAGACCCTCTGTAGTTGGCGCAGTCAAAAGGGTTTTCTTCTTTGTGGATTAGTCAAACGAAACAGAGATTCCTTCTTCGGGCATGCCATACCTTCCAGATGAGCTTCCACTCAGCAGTCTGCACCAGCAGGTTTGTTAGACTTCAGTTTAGATTACCATATCTAAACAGAATTCTTTTGCCATCTTCGTCATTAACAAATGAAGTTTACATATATTTATCTACAGCATCTTCCTACTGGGCTCGAAAAATCAAAAATAGTTAGAAAAGGTTCGAGAGGTTTCCTTTGGTGATCAACGTTTTAATTTAGTCTTTTTCTAATTGGTTTGGCTTCGTTTCATATAGTGTTTCTATCCAAGTGCCGAAGGTCTGATGCCCTAACTTGGTCCTCTTTAATAGTCTCTTCAAGTATATACCATTTTTAAGGTTTCATTCAACGCTTCCTAATGAATCCTTACTAATTTCCTATTATCCCTTATTAACCCTGTTGATGAAACAAGTCGGACACCATCAACGGACATGTCATACAAAATAAGGGAAACCCACATCCGAGACATAGGCAATTCAGAGCTGTAATTGCTTTCAAATAGAACTGACATACCACAGATGTGGCTTGCTGCACCACCCTCCACCGGAATTGTTACAACTTCCTCTGCTCTCCCGAAATGTCATTTCCATTTTTGCATCTTAATTCTCTTTTTTTTTAATAGACATCGGAGCTAAATTAACACTTTCCACCTTAAAAAAATAAAATAAAAATAAATTTAAATTCGAAGGACATTGAGCATTTTATTTTATGTTTTTTTTTTTTGCAATTCCAGTCTCTGTCCATATAGCCATGTATGTAGGTTGTACTGATACGTTCTCAGTTTAAGCACACAACACCAACACACACGCGCCCCACTGCTAGCGCGTTAATTTCATGGCTCTTCTGGTGTTATCGACATAAAATCCTGTTTGTGTAAATAACCATGTGGGTGGGTGTAAATAGAATTTGATTAAAGGGTAACTTGTCACTGTGGCGCCACGAATTTCCATAAGCCCTGAGAGCGGGTTGGAGACGAAAAGTAGTCTTCGGGACACAGTGAATAAATTTCCTTTTCTCGACTTAGACCCAGATAAAGGGCATGGACTCGCATTTATACAAATAAAAAAAACACGAAAATGAAAGGATCTGGAAAAAAAGCGAAACCTGAAGTAGATGCAAGCAACATTTATTTTTCTTCTTCTTAAATTTTGTATCAAGTTCTTCATCACCAAGGACGAAACATATTTCTACATGATGGTATCCCCACATTGGTATCATGGGGGGAACGACTGATTAGGGAATAATAATTTTATTACATGGAAAGACAGATATAATTATTGTTTACAAAGCATTAGGATTGAGGCGATCCTTTCTTTGCTCTCTTCTGTGTCTTCGTCTGTCTTCTAATGCTAATTGTTAACTTGGAGCGACGGCTGGTCGTTGTTTCAACAACTTCTGCTGATGTTCAGATTTAATTGTCTGGAATGCGAGACAGAAGCACTCAAATGATGGTGTGTATTTATGGATTTGGTGTTGAGAATTTATACGGCCTTGCGTGTTTCGAGTTAATGTCGTTTTCTTGGGAATATCGATTTTGAAAGGTAATAATATCTTAAAACGTCAGCTTATGTCACTTAGTAATGAATACTTAGCCTTTCTTGATTACAATGCTCTGTGTAATGACTTATGGCAGTCGGTGTTCAATCGAGTAAGCCTTTGACCTTATGATCCTACAGAAAATAACTATTAATGGATAGACGTAAGATAAATTTTCTATGATGTAACATAGTTATGAGTCTACTTCCCTGTTCTTATGGCTTGTTATCCCGAAAAAAAGTATAATAAGTGCCGTAGTTTGGTAATTCCACTCTAAGGTCGCGTACAATCGTGGCAAATCTTCATCCTTTCGATTTGGGAAAAAAAAAAACGGGCAAAATCTGGTAAATATCGTCACTGGGACATGATAACGGCATTATTTTCGGCCAATAATATAGGCACAAGCAGCATGAGTGAGCAGTCCACACCCATGCAAATTTCCACAAATCCGGACATTTTATTCATATTGCTTTACGCGAATGGCTCATAACTTCAATGTAATATTCCTTATTGAAAAGTCACCTTATTTTTTGAACATTTTCTGTTAACCCAATTGACTACAATCCTCCTCAATAGGGATTCTTTTATGACTCAGGCATCATCGCGAAGATGATCGATTTAATACTTTCGTCGTTATAACAAATATGGTATCATTGGCTTAGATCAAATCGTGACAGGATGGTCTGAAAAACGAGCTTAGATGGGAAGCCATAATTTAATTCTTGATTTTTACAATTAATTTTTTGTTTTGGAAGATAATGAACCTTATGAAATTTTGGAAACAGTTTTCAACATTTAAAGAAATCTCTTTTTAAGTCAAAAATAAAAATACTGGTGTTCTTGTAGATCCGGATTTCTTGTAACGTAAGCCTGAGGCTAATACAGTTTTCGTCGTGAAAGGCTGTGTTAAACTTCTGAAATTACGGTTATATGTATCTTGCTGGTTCATAACCAAAAAATTAGTTTAGAACTTCTAATTGAATATACAGGTGGCCATATAAGCAGCGTCACAGGCCCAGGACGCCAATCTATCCAATTGAAGCTTTCACTAGATATTCTTCTGAACATTTTCCGAGGATTTCTGAGAAATCCTCGTGTAGTAGTTTGATATTAAGAGGAGAAAGATAAGGATGAACATAAGTTAGATATGAATCTACAACTTCCGCTTTGCGATAATTGCGTTCAGTGGACTGTAAGAATGAATGAAAATGTAAAAATGCCCTAAAGAACTCATTTGGCAACTGCTCTTTTCATATGGTTTACAGAATCAACACTGTCGTAGTCCCAATCCTTAATATAAAATTATATTAAACTAAACTAGAAAGCTTCACTTATTTTAATAAATTCAATCCAAAAATAAAAATAAACCCGAGCATTTCACCCATTGCAATCCATATGCGTAATATGGATATGTCAACCAATTTTTTAGTCAGTTTGCCGTTCAAAAAGTTAAACTTTAACTACTATTACCGGTCATTTAGAGCTCGGAAGTCCAGGGCCTCGTTGGCAACGCTTCGCCAAGTCTGAAAGCTGTCATGACTTTGTTTCTTCCAAGTTCAGCTGTTCTGTCCCATCTCTTCTAGATCCATCCTTATATTGTCGTCTCATGTACGGTGCTGGCTTCCTGGCAGTCTTTTTCTCTCTGTTATTTTCCATTCATTATTCTTTTGACTGTTCGTCCACTGTCCATTCGTTTTACGTGTTCCGCGCTTTTTAGTCTTCGCGATTTTATTTCTCGGACAATGCTTGGGGCTGCGTAAAGTTCATCAAGTGCTTTGTTGTGTAGTTTTCTCCACTCGCCTGCTTCTTCGTCCACCATAGATTCTCTTTATAATCTTTTTCTCAAATACCCGACCTTCCCCCTTTATTAATGAGAAGCGTTATTATAGTTTTATAAATATGGCTTTTGACATTACGGGACAAAAGAGTATGCAGCCTTATATTTGTTTCGATCTTTTAACGTATGAACTCGTTCGCTTTTTCAAAGCATTTTTCAAGTTCAATCAGGTTGAAGGTTTTGATCGATCCAAGTGAGTAGGTGCCCATATATAATATTTGTTTTCCTCTTCATTGACTTTTAAACATACTTGTTTTCCTGCCAACATATGAATTTCTGTGTTTCTCTTAAAAGTTTCCTAACTACCTTCCAGAAAGTCCAGACCGTCAGGATAAGCTTTTATTTTCCCTAAAGTACCTCATTACGTATTCGTATTCTAGCACCGAATTAAAAAGATGTGGTGATAAAGCGTCTCCCTCTTTTCCTTATTCACGTAACTCTAATTAACTTAAAAATACCTTACATATACGGACATATACGAGGGTGGTCCGATAAGTACTTAGCCTACAAAAGAAAAACAAAAATTTTGGAGAAATGGCGATTTATTTTTCAATATAGTCTCCTTTTAGCTCGATACACTTGACCCAGCGATGCTCCAACTTCTTTAACCCGTCTGAAAAATACGTTTTCTCGAGGTCTGCAAAGTAGGCCTCCGTGGCGGCGATGACCTCCTCCTCATTCGACTGAAATTTCTGCCCGGCGAGTAACTTTTTCAAGTTTGAAAACAAAAAGAAGTCGCACGGGGCCAAATCTGGAGAATACGGTGGATGGGGCAGAAGTTCGTAGCCCAATTCGACCAATTTTTGCCGTGGCGAGGGCGGAGGTGTGAGCCGGTGCGTTATCATGGTGGAAGAGCACTTTTTTCTTTGCCAAGTGGGGCCGTTTTTTCTTCAATTCGGCGTCGAATCGGCATAATAATTTGGCATAGTACAGCCCAGTGACCGTTTTGCCCTTCTCCAGGTAGTCGGTGTGAATCACACCTTGTGAATCCCAGAAAATGGTGGCCATCACCTTTCCGGCCGATGGGGCAGTCTTCGCCTTCTTCGGAGCACGTTCGCCGAGTGAAGTCCACTGCTTCGACTGTTACTTGGTCTCATGTTTCGTCGACTGTCACGAAACGACGCAGAAACTCCTTCGGATTGCGCTTAAACAGCGTCAAACACTGCTCTGAAGTGGTCCCAGTGGGAGTGAGCAAACACGACACCCATCGCGCCGATAGTTTTCTCATGCCCAAAATTTCATGCAGGATATGACCCACGCGATCTTCAATCGGCGGTCTGCCAATACGACGTGGCTCATCAAAAACCGATGTGCGACCACGTTGGAAGTCGTTAAACCAATTTTTGATGGTCGCCATCGAAGGAGAAGAGTAAGCGTACTCAGCATCCAAACTCTTTGATTTCGCTGCGCGATTTCCCTTCCAAAAACAAGAATCGAATCACCGACCGATATTGTTCTTTTTCCATTTTTCTAAAATCCGCGGACACTCCCGCTTCCACACGCGGTCAAAACAAAACTACGAGTCCGATCCGGCTGAAATTTCGACAGCCTACTTGAATGTACTACACGATAGTAAGTTGCTCTTACGATACTGGTGCCATCTGACGGTGAGGCTAAGTACTTATCGGACCACCCTCCTTTTTTAAAAACAAAAAACAAATTTTATTTGTAAATCTCTAGTTACAAGCTATGAACATCTTTATTCGAAATGACCACAAATTACCTTAAAGCATGATCTGTGCCGCATCTGAACAGAATCTTGTTGAAATATCCGCTGCTTGTTTGCGAACATTATATAACTTCGAGGTTTGACGACATCCTCTAAAACATTGGTTTGATAAACTTTTGCCGAACCATTGACTCCTTTTACACAAGTCTGGAGTTTGGTTATGTCATCGTAACTCATTACCCACCATACCATTAGATTTCCAGGAAGACAGCCGCTTTCAATTCTTTGAATAAGTTCTAAAGATTTTCTGCTTTCTCAGTAGTTTACGTCTAATTTGAGCCTGCGTGGCTTTGAACGCTCCCGGAGTCCTCACAGCGCGAGGACGGCCGGCACTTTGACAGTTCCATACTCCACCAATATCCTTGAATAATTTAATAGTATGAAGCCGGCTGAACTGATATCACGTTCCTTTGGAATCCAGAACACAGCAACATAGAGAGGAATGACAAGCTCGGATTAGTTGTTCAAGCTCGTTGCCACCTCTAACTCCCCTACGAAACTGTGGGCCTGTCGCTGAACCTTCTCAAAGACAAAATCCTGCAGTACTTTTTCAACATAGCCAATCGTAGGTGAGCTATGTAAATCAACTAAACTCAGGATATCAAGAAAAACCTGACCTTCCTCTTCAAAAAAACAAAACAAACGACCTCCTCAATAGGCACCGCAACGACATAGCTAGAATCGTGGCGATCAGTAGGGGCCTTTGGCTTATAAGAACTCACGCTGCCAGAATAGGCATCTACTCTAACAGCCACTGCCGTAGTTGTCACAACACCCACGGAGAGGAAGCCCTGCAACATAATCTCTGTTTCTCTGCAAATGCCCAGCACTGGCAAGCCGCAGGTTTTGCGTCTTTGGCAAAAATTTTCTCGATGACCTCTTAGAGGTAATCAATCTCAGCTTTACCAATATAACCAATTTTCTTAACTCCACCGGCTGGATTTAAATGAACACCTTCCTTCACATCCCTTAGGTTTCATGAGTTTTATGGCATCAAAACGGCGCCTAAGCGCTACTTAAACGAAAAGCTGAACAGCCACCTCGACCTACCTACATATCTACTATGATAAACAATGCAGCGAGTAATTTCATACGGTCACATGGTCCGAAAAATGTCACCTTTTGCCATCTTTCTTCTATACGCCGTCCACAAAACGATTTTCAATATCGTCCCATTAAATGATTTTAAACTATAAGAAAAAAACTTTTTTCTTAACAAAGAAACATAAAAATAAGAGGTTACATGGGGAAAGTGCAACTAGTTCTGTGTTTAACATGGTAGCAGAAAAAATCGTAATATATCTCACTAAATTACGTTGCATAAAAAATTGTTGTCTTCTTCACACAGTAAGGGTCTTAGAATCACCGAAGCTGATCGGTTTTGACGAGACCAACTTCATCACGATATTCAAGACAGACTATTCTTTCGGTTTTATGTGTCTTAGATTCCTTACACAACTCATCTTCCTTTCATTTCCTAGTAAATGTTGCTAGGCTAGTTAAATGCATCCGATTACAAGTCATCAGTCTTTTCAGTTTAATTAGGCTGTACGATTTCGCGGATGAGGCTTAAGCTATAAAAATTATACTTCTACAAGTCATTAAGTTTCGAAGCAAGACTTTGTCCTGTAAGACATCACCATTAAAGGTTGAATATATTCATTGCGGGGTAACATTTCCAATTCCTGCTATAACCACGGTTGGATCTCTGCTACTGGGTTTTTAATTATTAAATAATTTCCAAAGCAAAATAAGCAGGAAGCACTCTACACTGTGCCTCTGGGTTAGTGTTAAACAAGAAATGATGTGATGCTATTAGCTGAATTCTGCTTAAAAACTTGCTTTATTTAATCTATTGTTTTCCATGTTTTTTTTTATGACTGTTTTTAGAGAATCCCCCAGAATTCTATTTACGACCAGCATACAAACTCTTATCGGAAATCGGTTGATTATAGGCGGTGGGCTTGGAGGATGACTCAATCCAGCATTTGGATTGCAAATCGCAGCTTATCACGGCTTTATTTTTCACTTATATTGAAAATAAGAAAAGACAACAAACATGTGTGATTTCAAATTTATTGCAAAAGGTGATACAAGTTGCCCAAGGTTGGCTCTATGATTATTTAAATACCGGCGATAAGAGCCAGGATCCCTCTTACGGGTAGCTCTTTTTGTATCATATTTGTAATTCAATATTTTGTCAACAGCTTTATGCTTGTTTCCTATAAAAAGTTACAGACTCTTTCACATTATTTATAGATGCAGTCATTAAAAATGCACACAACAGGAAAACAGTAATTATAATTAGATGCCATTGTCTTTATTTCAGACACCAACGCCAATAGCGGGTGAGAACATTACCAGCCATTCATCCTTCTTCTCGTCATTGTGATCATCCATCCTATCCCATCATCCTGCGGGAGCTCATGCTCATATCCTTCTTAGGGAAAAACACCGACTTTGATACGGTGGAAGGAAAAAGTAATTTGGTTGCACGTCAAGTAGCTGCATAATAATCTCTTTTCCGATACTTATTATCGTTTGTAGATTATTCCAGGTATTCTGAGATTTTATCATGTTGTCTTCGAAAAAAAAAAGTTTTGAAGCCACCGGAAAAGACAACACGTTTTCTAATCAGCCGAATAGCTGACCAAAAGATGTCCTTTGAATTTGAATTTATAATGTAATAAAAAAGTTGCGGCACCAATTTAGTTCCACTTCAATGATGAGTGGAGTTGATCTTCAGGTTCATTTCACCTTCCTCCAAAAATGCAAAACACATTCAAGGGAAAATAAATATTCCACGGGAGTAGCGCTTCTCTTAGAAGCCAATTTCCTTTCAAGCCTTCAAAGGGTTGTAAAAGCTTCATTAACTGGGAAGAAGTAAAATGGAACACAAATCTTATATTACGATGGACGATGAACGATGAATTTGGGTAAATCCCAAAAATAAAACAAATTCATGCCAATATTACAGATAATAAGCCATTATATTTGAACTTTTCGAAATGATTTTAAATTATTGAATAACCTAATAAAGTAATACGATTCCTTGCTTTACTTCGATGGCGCCACAGTTCGAACCTAATCCTCAATATGCTTGTGAATTCAGCCCCACCGCTGATGGGGCCGCTTGCTGTCACTGCCGCTTGCTAGTACTGAGCCAAGGTAGACGAAATCCTTAAAGATCATATAGGACTAAGGTTATGTTTTGGCCAAGATGTTGGTGTGACGGATGTTTTTCTGATGACAACATGTATTTGATTTTGTCCTCATTTACGTCTCGAACGATTTTTGCCGCTTCTGCCACATGCGTAAACAAACAAATGCGTAGGTTGGAAAAAGTCTTGCACGGTATTTGAAAGACAATACGTCGCCCTGTCTGAATCTTTTATAACATCGAATGTCGCAGGTGGTTCAGATCTAATGGGAGAAGCGAAGCCTTCTATTGTCAACCTGCACCAGAGATGCCAGAACATGACAAGGTTGTGTCATATACGGCTTTAAATTTCACAGAAAGGTGGGTTGTGTCGTTATATGTATACTTGGTCTACTTTGAATTTTCCTAGCTCCTAACCTCTTATATACATATATTGTTCACGAACGGTTTCAGGCGTTCAGACAGCAGGGCAGAGAAGCTTTCCTCCGATCATATCTTATAGATAAGTCGGTGCATGTTCCCAACAAACTGATCTCCAGATTTTTTAAATATTTTAGAAGCCAATCCGTCTGCACCTGTAGTTAAATTAGAATTCAGCTTTAATATCGCCATCTTGACTTTGTCTATGTGGGACGGAAGGAATTCTCTCTCGTCTTCGTCCAGTGTGAATGGTTCGTTCTACCTAACAGGGGCACTATCTTCGCCGCTATGCTCGCAAAACTATCGCCAACTATTTCAAACAATCTTTCGCCGATGACTCCTTTGTACCGGATACTATTTACCGAATTTCTCTCTTGGACTATTTTTCCCACGTACTATTGACCCCCATATCGTCGAAAATAAATTGAATCAACTTCATGATGAATTTACTCCTGGGCCCGATGGTCTCCCTGCCATATTACTAGAAAAAATGTTCGTCCATTATTTCTGTCCCGCTCTCAAAACTTATCCCTGTCCCTCAAAATGCAGGTCTATAACCACAAACCTTGTGGAATTTGTGTCCTTCACACTCTCAGCATTAGAGGATGGAAATGAGGCCTTCTACAAAATCTTCAGCAAACTAATACTCTTCAAACTGTCTTCCCTTGCTTTTGAACTGCGTTGAAGTATTCCCCAAGGCAGCCACCTAGGTCCAATTCTTTTTATTCTTACCATTAACGACATTGAGTTTGTCATCAAACATTCCCACCCCTCACTGTACGCTGACGACACCAAGTTCCCCAAGACCATTTCCTCATAACAAAATTCTTGCCTTATTCAATCACATTTCAACAGCTTTTCCGTCTGGTGCTCCGAAAATTGCTTGGGGCTTAACATTTCCAAATGCCAATCAATTACCTTTTCATGTAAAGGAATCAAATCTCCCCCTCGTCTCTACTTCCTTAATAATCAGCCCATCTTCACCGTTCAGGTTATCCGCGATCTTGGCATTCCGATAACGTGACGATATCGATGATATGATTCTTAAAGCCAACTCCGCACTCAGTTTCCTGAAGCGTTGGTCTAAAGAATTTTCCAATCCCTACGTGGCTCGATCCCTCTATATTACCTTTGGCCCCATCTCAAATGTGGTCCTCTTATCAACAAACCCACATATGTATCTAGAATCGAAAGCATCCAACGTCGGTTCCTACATTTAACTCTTAGAGGTCTGCCCTGAAACAACCCTTTGTTTTTCAGGCCTTCAAGACCGTCTTAAAATAATCAACTTGAATACGTTGGAAGAAAAAAGAAGAGCATCTGCCATCCTCTTCATTCATAGACTTCTAACAGGTACCATTGACTAAGCCACCCTTTATAACAACATAACACGCAATCCTCGTCTCTTCTATCTATCTACCTCTCGCACCTCATACGGCTCCAATGAACCCATTTACCGCACGTTGGCAAGTGCTAATTCGAATATTAACTTCGATTTCAACCTCAGCACTCCATGCCTAAAACTCCGTCTTCCCAATAGCCTTTCTCCCAATCTTCTAAGGATCGCGCCCCCTCGCCCCTTCTTCTTAGTTATTAAGTTGGATTAAGTTAGCTGGAATTAAGCTCAATAAATGGGGGTGTTTGCCCTCACGAAAATTAAATTAAAAGTTCCTCAGGGTTCCGTATTGTCTCCAACACTGTTTCTAATTTAATGATAATAATAATGTGATACCTGCTATTTCACTCTCTTGCTGATAACAATACTCCTAGCTTTATATATTCGTTGCCAGGTCTATGGCTCTGCCTTTCGGTAGTTGAACTGGAACACGGTTTGCCTAGCTCGTTCAATTTCGGTCTTGAAGGCATCATTAAATGGTACAAAAACAAAAGAGTAAGCCCTCAGCCGTAATCCATGTATGAATCAAAAAACTCTACTCTGCCTATGTTCGTGAGGACCACAAAACAATGTATAGCCCAGAATGGGTCTAAGATTCTTATATATGTCGCAGTATGTAACACATAGAAAATATAAGATAACCTAACTGTAATGAATCCTCCAAAAATAAAAACCAAATAAAGCGTGTCATACTAATACAGATATTTTCCGTTTTTCTTTGCTTGGTAATTCACATTACGTTTCTTCTTTGTTGTGGCGAGCAAGACTGAGTGGACACTGCTGCTCGTCTAGTGTGGCCGCAGCGCGACTAAGAGTGATGGCAATAGAAAAGCCATGAGCATGTGTGCGTACATGAAGATGATCGCCGTTTAGGGTGAGGAATTGTGAAATTCCAGGACGGCAGTTTTTGTGCAACATGGAAGAAGGAAGGACGTCAAGTCTGCGGACTCGCTCGGCTCGCCCAACAGCAAGGGACGATATGATGAAAAGTATTCGATCTGGGGATGAAACGGCCCCTCCGACATCAGAAGTGGGATCCACTCCGCCCCAAGCGGCTTCTGACGATCGCTTGTGTACGCTTTTGGAAGCGCAACATCGCAACTTTGTGGAGCTAATTAAAGCTGTGCAAAATAACCAATTATCATCAAGAGTGGCAAAGATAGTAACGCTTCCAAAATTCAAACCCGATTGTGCTGGTGCTGATGCTCTTTCCTGGTGTACGACCGTGGACTTAATTCTGTCTGAGAATGAACTAGAAGGCAGCGCTCTTCTCATAGCTCTCAGTAAATCTCTAGAGGGAACCGCTTCGCATTGGATGGCACAGATATGTTTCGCCGGTATGACCTGGGAACAATTCAAGGAATTGTTTATTCAACACTTCGAAGGCAATGAAACCCCTGCAGCTACAGTGATGAACATCCTTAAGAGTCACCCAAAGGAAGGAGAATGTCTTTCGTTGTATGGTAGTCGCCTAGTTACGTCACTCACATCTAGATGGAAATCAATGACCGCAGAACAAATAGCCATATCGGTTGTCTTGGCGCATATGGCTCAAATTGATAGCAGACTTCAACGGTTAGTATTTACCACAAATATAACAACGCGAAATGAGTTACAACAAGAAGTGAAAGCATTCGCTTTTGGGAAAAGAAAGGAACACTTTTCGTCGGAAAATCCTTCTTGTTCATCGATAAACAAAAAAACTAAAGTGTCCGCCACAATCAAGTGCCACTACTGTGGAAAAACGGGTCACAAGATTGCGGAGTGTCACTTGAAAAGGAATAAAGGAAACCACCAACTAAAAGGCAACCAGAACTCCGCTAGTCCATCAGTGGGAAAGGATCGTTCAACAATAATCTGCTACAAGTGTGGAGATCCCGGGCATATTGCATCAACATGCCCCGTGCGTAGTTCTTCATCCAACAAGAACAAACCAGATGTGAGACAAGTGAATCTTTGCATGGTAGCTGAACCGAAGGGTACTTTGTTCCAGTCCGGTGAGTCGTATTCATTTTGTTTTGATTCTGGAGCTGAATGTTCACTCGTTAAGGAATCGATTTCACATAGATTTTCCGGGAAAAGAATTAATAATGTTGTTGTTCTCAAGGGGATTGGGTATAGTACTGTATGTAGTACCTTACAAATTCTTTCCAACGTTACAATTAGTACATATTCTTCTGAGGTATTATTTCATGTTGTTTTAGATAATTTCTTAAAATTCGATGTAATGATTGGCCGTGAAATTCTGAGTCAGGGTTTCGGAGTTTCAATTTCCTCTGATAAATTTCAATTCTTTAAAGTAAAATCAGTATGTGCATTAAAAGCGTCTGAAAATTTTGCTGACTTTAAAAACATTTACACAGGACTGAATGATGAAAATAGAAAACGTTTGCTAGATATTTTAAAAGAATATTCCGATTCATTTATAGCGGGTATTCCAAAAAGTCGTGTAACCACTGGACAGTTAGAGATACGTCTAATTGATCCTAGTAAAACTGTTCAAAGACGACCCTACAGACTTAGTGCAGATGAAAAGGAGATAGTTAGACACAAAATTAAAGAGTTAATGGAATCAAATATTATTCGCCCAAGCTGTTCTCCGTTCGCTAGTCCTATACTTTTAGTTAAAAAGAAAGATGGCTCCGATCGTCTATGCGTGGATTATCGTGAGCTTAATGCCAACACACTTTCCGATAGATATCCACTTCCTCTCATAGCCGACCAAATTTCTAGACTACATGGAGCTAAATATTTTTCATGTTTGGATATGGCAAGCGGGTTTCACCAGATTCCAATACATCCTAATTCAATCGAGCGTACTGCATTCGTCACACCTGAAGGGCAGTATGAGTATTTAACTATGCCTTTCGGGCTGAAGAATGCCCCATCCGTGTTCCAACGAGCAGTAACGAGAGCATTGGGCGAACTTGCCAATTCGTACGTCATTGTCTACGTAGACGATATCTTAATTATTGCTCATACTATGGAAGAAGCATTTGAAAGGTTAAAGATTGTTTTGGAAACTTTATTCCAAGCAGGGTTCTCATTCAATATAACAAAATGCTCTTTTCTCAGGACGAGTGTGGAATTTCTGGGATTTAAAATTGAAGCTGGTGAAATTCATCCCAATGCACGTAAAATCCAGGCGTTGATTGATTTACCTCCTCCTCGGTCCGTTAGCCAAATTGGACAGTTTATCGGCTTGGCGTCATATTTCCGACAATTCGTACCCAGGTTCTCACAGCAAATGAAACCACTTTATAGTCTTACTTCCAAGAACACAACTTTCAATTGGAAACCTGATCACGAGCGAATACGTCAGAAAATAATAGACACGTTGACGAACAAACCGGTGTTAATTATTTTCGATCCTCAATACCCCATTGAGCTGCATACTGATGCTAGCTCAGATGGCTACGGAGCAGTACTGCTGCATAGAATTGATAATAAACCTCACGTAATTGAGTACTACAGTAAACAAACATCCTCAGCAGAATCTCGTTATCACTCGTACGAATTGGAGACTTTGGCTGTGTTCAATTCGATAAAGCATTTTCGACACTATTTACATGGTCGTCATTTTGTTGTTTTTACGGATTGTAACTCGTTAAAGTCTTCTCGTACCAAAACTGACCTTACTCCAAGAGTCCGTCGTTGGTGGGCATACATGCAGTCTTTTGATTTTGATGTACAATACAGGCCGGGGAATAGAATGGCTCATGCGGACTTCTTCTCTCGTAACCCTTTACCATCAGAGCCCCACACGATTAATAAAATTTCTGAAAAGCACATTCATCTGACCGAAATTACCGAGAATTGGCTCATTGCAGAACAGCAACGAGATCCTGAAACATTTTCAATTGTTTGTAAGTTGCGTGATGGTGATCTGGAAGTTGATGTGGCAAGGACTTACGAATTGCGACGTGGCATTCTGTACCGGAAAATTCAAAGAAACGGGAGAACATTATGTTTATCTGTTATTCCAAGACCCTTTAGATGGTCCGTAGTCAACCATGTACACGAGGCCATCATGCATCTTGGTTGGGAAAAAACATTGGATAAACTATATGGATTCTACTGGTTTGAGAATATGTCTAAGTACGTTCGTAGGTTCGTAGATAATTGTATTACTTGTAGATTATCTAAGCCAACGTCAGGTAAAGCACAAATAGAACTTCATCCTATACCTAAAGTGGATATACCTTGGCATACTATACACATTGACATCACCGGAAAATTGAGCGGTAAAAACGATATTAAAGAATATGTTATAGTTCAGATAGACGCATTTACCAAATTTATTTATTTGTACCACACGGTTAACATTGACACAGATAGTTGCATTAGAGCGATCAAGTCATCCATATCATTGTTTGGGGTACCTACGCGCATTATTGCTGATCAGGGCAGGTGCTTCTCTAGTGTAGGTTTTCGTGAATTTTGTTCGGCGCAAAAAATTGAGTTACATTTAATCGCAACGGGCGCTAGCCGTGCTAACGGACAAGTCGAGCGTGTTATGAGTACCCTAAAAGGTTTGTTAACCGCTGTGGAAATTAGTCAGCGCTCTTGGCAAGACGCTTTAAGCGAAGTCCAGCTGTCTTTGAATTGCACGACCAATCGAGTGACGAAGTTTAGTCCATTAGAGTTACTAATAGGAAAGGAAGCAAGACCTTTTAATTTACTACCAATATGTAATAACGAAAATAAGGTTGATGTCAGTTTTGTAAGAAAAATGGCTAAAATTCATATTGAAAAAAATGCTTGTTATGATAAAAATAGATTTAATAAAAATAAAGCAAGAATTGTACGACATGAGATTGGTGATTGTGTACTGCTCAAAAATGAAGAAAGACATCAGACTAAATTGGATCCGAAATTCAGAGGTCCATTTGTGGTGACAGAGATCCTAGACGGAGATCGATATGTTCTGAAGTCGTTAACTAGTAAAAGAACATATAAGTACCCGCATGAGTTTTTGCGACGCATGCCAGCGGAAGGGATCCCCAGAGAACTTGATATAGTGGTCGACAATGAAGGCGTTGAAACAGACGTCAGAGAAGGCGTTGAAACAGACGTCAGAGAAGGCGTTGAAACAGACGTCAGAGAAGACGTTGAAACAGACGTCAGGAAAGACGTTGAAATAGACGTCAATGAAGGCGTTGAAAGAGACGTCAGTGGGTAATATCGGACATTGTGGTTCGGAGTTTTTCCGCGATGCCACTACGCGGCACTAATCAAGGTGGCCATTTTTGTTGCGGGTGGTCGACATTGTGGTGAAACCTTGGTTCCAAATAGTCTATGCGTGCCTGGTAGCGAAGCAAGAGTTATTGAGAGTGTTTGAATTGGTAGATTGGGTTACTCTGGGAATTCATTATTTGCTGTCGGTCATTGGTTTTGGGTATCTGTCACTGGAATGGATTTTTGATATGGAACATTAATTTATAAAAAAAAAAAAAAAAAAAAAAAAAAAAAAAATGTTGAGCATGCCATGATGCCAGTTTTGTTTTCTTTAATTCTTTTAGAAACACTCGAGGACGTGTGCTAGTCAGGCTGGCCGTGTCGCAGTATGTAACACATAGAAAATATAAGCTAACCTAACTGTAATGAATCCTCCAAAAATAAAAACCAAATAAAGCGTGTCATACTAATACAGATATTTTCCGTTTTTCTTTGCTTGGTAATTCACATTACGTTTCTTCTTTGTTGTGGCGAGCAAGACTGAGTGGACACTGCTGCTCGTCTAGTGTGGCCGCAGCGCGACTAAGAGTGATGGCAATAGAAAAGCCATGAGCATGTGTGCGTACATGAAGATGATCGCCGTTTAGGGTGAGGAATTGTGAAATTCCAGGACGGCAGTTTTTGTGCAACATGGAAGAAGGAAGGACGTCAAGTCTGCGGACTCGCTCGGCTCGCCCAACAGCAAGGGACGAGATGATGAAAAGTATTCGATCTGGGGATGAAACGGCCCCTCCGACATATACATAGTTAACAAGGCGTATATCTGCCCCAAGTTAGAGTTTAATGCTCACATCTGAGCTGATGCTCATGCTACATACAATTCAAAAGATATGCCCGGCATTCAAAACCGTTTGATTCACTGGAACACCGGAAAAATATTTGTTTGCTCTCTTAGTGTTACCGTTATTATCAACCGAGCGACACGAATGTGGAACTCCCTGCCCCATAGGGACACTTTCTTATTTTATGCAAACCTCTAAAAAAAAATTAACTTAATTAACTTATTAACTAGGTGACAGATGGAAACGATTAAGGAGAGGGTGATGGGTTGTGGTATAGGGCAATTCTAAGGCTGGGCTTTTTGAGGTAAAGGTCGAAAAGATTGGTGTTAGCTTTGCGTAGCATTCTGGACATTGGTTCGTGGTAACCATCATTTGTGCGGTGAGTGTTTATACGGAACCGAAAGTTACGTGGGTTAATGTA
This sequence comes from Merodon equestris, assembly GCA_958301585.1. Classification (NCBI taxonomy): domain Eukaryota; kingdom Metazoa; phylum Arthropoda; class Insecta; order Diptera; family Syrphidae; genus Merodon; species Merodon equestris. The sequence goes on along the minus strand of OY284416.1, from coordinate 16,249,355 downwards.
CAATAACGAGGGGCTGTCAATGTTACCGCTGAGAAGGTCGTAAATAAATAAAATGTCTGCAACATCACGTCGTTCTTTAAGGGGTTGCAGGTTGATTAATTTTAGGCGATCCGTATAAGGTGGTAAATTAAGAAGGTCGTCCCAGGGAAGACCACTAAAGGCAAAACGGATAAACCTACGTTGAATGGCTTCAATACGCATAGTATGGGATTCGTGAGAGGAGGACCAGACTTGGCTAGCATATTCGAGAAGGGGCCTAATGAAAGTGATGTACGAGTATAATGATTTCGTAACGTAAGATTCGAGAATTCCTTGGACTAACGGTTCACGAAACCGAGGGCAGAGTTAGCACGTTTGATAATGTTGTCGATATGGAGGCGAAAATTTAGTTCACGGTCACAAATAACCCCTAGATCAACCAAGAAGTTGACAGGGAGAACGGTTTCATTACGAATAATGTAGGTTCTGGGTGGTGAGGAAGAGTGCTTGCGGAAGTGATGGCTTGGCATTTACTGACATTGAGCTCGAGATGGTTTTTTTGACACCAAGTAATGAACCTGTTAAGGTCCAATTGGAGAGAGTACGAGTCGACAGAGGAAGATGTGTTTAAATATTTTCATATGCTCGGCATATATAGAGAGCTGAGGGTTCAAAATAACGCTGTCAACATCATTAATGGTTAGAATAAATATCAATGGGCCGAGGTGACTACCTTGTGGGACAAAGCAGGTAACATTAATTGGATCAGAGATAGAAGATCTGAAGATAAGGTTATATTGACGATCTTCAAGATAAGATTTGATCCATGAGATAAAACCAAGAGAGTAACCGGGGGCAGTGTGCTTGAGGAGAATAATTTGGTGAGACATTTTTTCAAAGGCTTTGCTGAAGTCACACAAACATTGTGGAACAAACTCGACTAGATTAGTGGTTGTCGATCGACCTTTTAGGAACCCATGTTGGTTAGGAGAAAATATGGGTTTGCAGTGAAAGAATAGTGCATCATAAACGATGCTTTCGATAAGTTTGGGTATGAGAGCTTGGCAATGGGATGAGAGTTGGACACATCATTTTTCAATCCTTTTTTGTGGACTGGAATGATACATATAAGCATATTTCCAAAGCTTAGGAAAGTGTCCTTGAGAGATAGAGCTTTGAAATATAGCTGTAAGGGGTAAAATAAGATGGTTCGCGTACTTTTTTAAAACTATGGCAGGTAGACAGTCGGGACCGGGAGAATAGTCGTCCTTTAAGTTGCGTATTTTTTCGGCGAGTAGGTCGGGAGTGAAACAAGAGACGTCTGGGGGCAGTCTTTCAAATATCGAAAATAGTAGAAATGAGGAAAGAAGCTGGCGATTACTTCGGTTGGAAGAGTTATTGAGAAAATGAAATGCAGCGGGGTAGCTATCGGTTTTTCTTATTGTATTAATGAAGTGGAAGAAACACTTGCGGTCAGAGATAAGGGAGGATTGCATTCGGTTCAGGTACCGGAGGTAAAGTGATTCACATAGCTGTGCAAATTTAGTGTAGGACTGCATGTAATTAGAAAGGTCAGATGTAGAGGAGGATCTAAGATAGGCGTGCCAATTTTTGTTTCTTTTATTGCGCAAAGAGCGTGGTTCCTTGGTATACTAGGGCGGAGATGAAGTGTAATTCTTTTTTGGTGAGTATGGGACTGAAAGAATGAAGCAGCTTAGGATTTTGGAGTAAAATAGCGCAAGTTAGGGTTAAGGAGGAAGTTAAAATTTACATTGTTGAGCAGATTATTTAGTTTCACGAAGTCAGCTTTCCGGAAATTGAAACAGTATGTATTTTCGGAGGGAAGAATAGTGAATTGGGTCTCGACTGAAAGAGTTACCGATAGAGGTGGATGAAGTAGAGAGAAAATGGTTGGTCGGGGTAAGAACGCAGTTTACGGCATCAGATGAGAAAACCAGGTCGAGTTGTCTGTCCATGTTATTGGTGATGTTACTTAGTTGCAGAAGGCCGGAGTCAGAGAAATGATCAGTGAAAAGCATTTCTTTTCCTGAGGAGGGGTTAGCGGCGATATAATGGGTCACATCATCGGATTGAACCCATTTCAGGTGTCGGAGATTGAAATCGCCACAGATGATGATGATGTCATTGGGTTCGGCGATATCAAATATGGAGTCGACCAGATCAACGGCGAGTTGGTAGCAATGTGTGGGCTGTGAGGGTCTTAAGTACTCGTAACAGCAGGCAAGATAAAGTTTCCGTTTAGGGAGACTTATTGAGGCACTAGTGAAGTTAAAGTCAGCGGAATTCGACGATTCAAAGGGCAAGGTCTTTAGCGGTTGTGGATTGCTAAGAGAACTCCACCACCATCCGGATCGGCAGAGTTGTCGCGTCCATCGGCCCGAAACAGAATGAAATCGCTATCTCCAATGCTGAAGCATAAATTCGTTTCGGTTAAGGCAAATATATCGTAGGAGGTTTTGGTGCGTAATCCTGTCACTTTCTAATGGTACAGGGATATGTTTTTGTAAGAAATATTCGATGGGTGGGGAGATGTAGTGGTATTTAGGTTAGGATTTAAAATAGTTTTTGAAATTAGAGCGAGTACTTTGCAATGCGTGATGTGCGATGCTCTTTGAAATGACATGGACGGCGAATGTGGAGAGGTCATTATTAACATCAACGGGAGAGATATTAAGGCTTTCGTGAAACCGGAAAAAGGTATTTTTTAACGCGTGGGGGTCTGTGGGAAAGCCATCTTGATGGACTAGGACGTTGGTTTTAGTTTTGCCGTCGATACAAATGGAGTCAGGTTTGTCGTGGAGGTAGGCCAAATAGAGGCATACATTTTCGTAGATTCTTCTGTCTCTTAAACGTGACATAACAATTCGGTCTTCGGCGTTAAGCTCGGCGAGATGTTTGGTAAGTTTGGGGGTAGAAGGGAGGAGTGGATCTACGACAGAGGGGAAGGAGAGAGGGAAGGTGGTGTTGTGAGAAGCTGAGGACGTGGAAGGGCTGGAGGGGTGCTATAAGAAGCTGAGGAGGTGGAGAGCGTTGGGCTCAGAGTGTGAGAGTGTATAAAATGTGGGTACTGTGAATACGTGCTATTACGAGAAGCCTGGGTTTGGGTATTGAATTAACAATATTCGGTGAGGGGGATGCAAGGGTGCAAGGTTAAAGGATACGCGGTTATGGGTACGTTCTCTGTTTGGAGAATTATTAAGTGGAGGTTGAGGGTAGTTGTTGATTTAGGAGCTATTGAGAGTGGAATGAGTCTACAAACATTCAAACGTAATGTTCATCAACTTGACCTCTATCCATTCTTCTATAATAAGCTTTCCCAACTTTGAGCGCGCATCAACTCCACCTAGCAAGCATTTCTGATCCAGAGTGCCCTCGCTTACGTGATATCAGTTTCACTGATTCTTCATCATTTTGATGCGCCTACATTTACAGCAATTGGGATTCAGTAATAGTGCATAATGCTTGGCTAGACAGATACCTTACGAATATGCCTATCAACCCAACGGATAAAAATTGCGGCCTGTTACTTTTTGAACACATCACGTAATATAAATGAAAGGAAAGGAACACAAAGGCCATATGCAATACATTAAGGGTGTAGAAAAGGCCATACCTTGTAGTATCCCATCTGTATTTCTTTGATCCCATCTTTCCTATAGATAAGTTGCAGAGCCTATATACATTTTGCATTGACGATTGTAAACTTTCATGGGTTTCCTCCGAAAATTAACATAAACAGGCAGGTTGCTACTACAAACTTACTGACGCTGTGGTAGTTGAAAGAAGATGCCGTTTCGTTGTCTACACTTTAGCTATCGACAAATGAGCCCAAAATGTTTCGATGGACAATAACTCTAGAGCAAATACCTCCAGGAATTTTAAATGAAAAGATCAAATCCAAGATTAGTCGTTTTTTAAGTCTAATTAGGTAATACAATCTCCTTACGGAAGGCCAAAGTGACACTATTGCCACCTTTTTTTCCTTTTACAATCACTGAACCAGTGCCTAGCCGTGTAACGTCAATCCCAAAGGAATTGATGAAATTAATTCACATCAAACTAATTGCTCTATTCACAAACTTTTCGCACATATTTAACTTAAGAAACAAAAGTATCTCTGACACAAAGTAACTAACTAAAACCACCCTCTGTGAGTGTAGTTCAATGAGACCGTCAACGGCAAACTTACATCGAACCTTTTTCCCTTGAACAAGAATCATACTCGTGTGTTCATTGGCAGCTCATTGTCCTTAATCGCTTGAAAATTGCTTGATATGGTGATTATCGGATTATTGTCTAACGAATAATGGAAAATCAAGACATGTGAATGGGCTTGCAGGCTTTTCAAAAAAGATGTCCTTACATGCTGCATGCGAGGGATTGGGTGTTGCTAATCGATTGTTTTAAATTTCCATCAGCTTAATGTCTTAATCAAACACGAAGTATTAATCTCGAGTAACGGACAGTTGTTTTGCCATTTGTTGTTGAAGGGATTATGGTTTTCCCTTTGCTGCTTTTTAAGGGTTGAGACATAATTCATTTATTCGTGAGTTTTAGCTGAGAAAAGTGTGTACTTCGCATAGAGAGGAACTACAATTTAGTTTGAGAAAACAAAATAACTGAGTTGAAGATAGAAAATATTGGTTATACTATAACGTTACTCAGCAAAAAAGAAATTCGTCCTTAAGCTCCAAGTTATTTTTCTTTACCTTTCCCTGAAATAATATCAAGTTAAAAAAAAAACACAGATATATGAACTTTCGTGCTGTTTGTCTTAATAAAAGGCACGTTTCCGTTCCATTCGAATCAAATTTCAAAATTGTAACGAATCAGCACTTATCATCCGATATATCAAACAGGACATCCGGATATGTCAAAACTTAAAGCTCACTTCCGGCAATCATTCAACTACCTGCGTACGTTCAGTGAGTATTAAATTCATTCAAATTTAAGGTGGTATCGCAATAGTGCGTGTCAATTTGTTTGATCATAAACCTCAGATTAAATGTTTTTAAATATATTGTAATTTCTGTGTAAGCCACAAACCTGATTTATTTTTCAGGTTAAAACGAAATTTCCCTCCCTCTCTCAAGAATAATTCAGAGCTGCTACCTGGGAATTACAATCGCAATTATGGGAAAGCGGGACACATGGCTAAAACTGCACTCAATTTGTCTTCACTGAAATAAAATTCGAGATTTGCATTCTTCGCTGATCACGGGAACAAGCTCTTATCTGAGTAAAACCTTTTTGTTTCGGAAATGCAGGTTTTTGACGTGTACAGTCCGGGGCTTGGAGGCGTTTTATGGGAAAATGTGAAGTTCGAGCTTTTGCAAAAATAAGTGCGCATTTAGCATCTCCATTCTTCGCTGATCACGGGCACGAGTTCCTATCTGAGAAAATGGGGTTTGAAGTATGCAGTTCGGGGCTTAGAGACGTTTTATGGAAAAAAAAATAAAGTTCGAGCTTTTGCAAAAGTAAGATCAGTAAGATAAGAGCCTTTGACGCATGTAGATCAAGGTTCAGAGGCGTTTTAAGGGAAAATTTTAAGTTCGAGATTTTGCAAAAACAAGTGCGCATTTAGCATTTCCATTCCTATCTACCACGGGAACGAACTCTACAGAGAGAGATTTCTTCAAGGTAGCCCACCCGTACTCGCCGATACTCACCTTTCTAAACTCCAAAATAATCGGTATCCTAGAAAGCCAAGACCGAAATAAAACAAAAATCCGCTTATTTATTTCAACCCTTTTGTATATATGTATTGTATATCGATGTGTAAATATAAAACATAAATTTTCTCTCGCTCTAACCAATAAAGTCTCAAGCACAGGGTGCATTAAATGCTAATTAATCAAAAAGGGTTAATGTAATGTTTTTTGTTTTTTTTTTACAACTTTTCTCTAATTGGCCTGTGCTCTAAAAGAGGGTCTAACCCGCAACAAGTCAACTAAACCAGGCAGAAAGAAATATCCGAGTCCCGAAGGTACTCGTCATACACGCCACTGTTTAGTCGAATGCCGCGGAATCAAATCCGATGAGACATCACTGATTGAGCGCGTACAGTGTTGTCCAGGTATAAAAAAAGAAATTAGATAATAGAGAATTCGTTAAATACATAGAGAAAGTGGAAATTTGGCTAAAAACAAAGACGAACTTTGCAAATTGTTGAAAACAAATTTTGCTTACAATTAAATTAAAAAAGTTATACAAAAAAACATAAAAGAAAAAAAGAACATTTAAAAATGCACAACAAATGGAAACTAAAAGTATCTGCGGCAGAGATAGATATGTCCATGTGTACGATAATAAAAACTGTATTTAGACTTAGGCTTAAGGTTTGTTATTTAATTTTTATTTAAATTAATTTTTTTTTTTTTTGAATGAATGTAGATTTTAAGGAGGAGCGGCCCATTAGGCATCGGCTTGAAGTTGTTTACAGCTTCCTGTTCTGATGGAACTCCCGAATCAGCTTTTTCAGGTATTCAGCTTCGCGTTTGCGATCCGAGAGTACGTTAAGTAGCTCCTTGTGACGATTGGATAGCTGTTGTTCCTCGTTGAGGACTACTTCCATTTCTTGTTTCTTCTTCTGACGGTAACGGGTAGCTGCGTTCTTGTTTTGTTCTTTCTTGCGTATCTTACGATCCTCGACGCCACGACCGTACGGACGAGTGCGTTTCTTGGCAAGACTATTGCTTGTCTGGGATTTGCCACCGCCGATGGCGATTTCACTGCAAAATGAGTCGCCGGTTACCGATGAGGCAGACGATAGGGATGACGATGAATTCGATGGTGACGTACGACCCCAGTCTTCATCGGCCGAATGTGATTGCGGCGACGACACCGAGGTAGACCTAATGAATTCATTGTAGACTGTGTCATCGTTCCAATCGGATAGCTCTTTGGCCCGCGTCTCGACAATCTCATCAACAATTTGACAATTCTGAGCAATGACCGAAGATTGTGTGGCACTGTAAGCGTTTTGTGTGTAGACGAGTTGGGCAGCGGTAGCGGGGACCGACGGTAATGTTGTTTCAGCTGGCGCTGACCCCGCCGATGGTATTAGGTTGTCAAGACTCTGAAAGACATTCGATAGTACAGGCGCCTGTTGAATGGCATGGTTTTGGGTTGGCTGTTGATACTGCTGATGATCAACTACCTGCTGTGATGAATAGTAATCGAAAATCTGAATGTGCATTCAAGGTGTTAACGAGCAAAGGGAGAAAATAAAAAGAAAAGAAAAACGAAAGCAAATTAAAACCAAAGGAAAAACTACATTAAAGCATGCTTAGGCGGTAGGGACAGAGTGAAGAGAAGAGAGAACGTTGGCTTACCTCTTTGACCTCTTGACGTTCCTGCGGTGGCGATTGTGGCGGTGTAAGAACTTGCTGAGGTGGTGATTGTGGGGGTGTTAGCTGGGTCAGTAATATTGGGGGATTGTTGAAGTATGATTTGCTGCAGCTGTCTCCTTCATATGGGTTTTGTACTTTCGTTACCATAGATGGGTGTGAAAAATTTGAATAAAACGGTTCCAAGTCTATTATTGGTTGGTGTGAAGCTGGTTTAACTTCAGGCCATGGTTCTGAAAAGTAAGGAAGCAAAAATGACAAATTATTGTAGATCAGACGATCAATTCACTGATAAGACATACAGTCTGACCCTAACACAGCTCTAACAGACGCAGAGCAAAAAATAGAAAAGCGTCACTTGGTAATAAATTCAACATTTCGAAGCATTGCATCGGATCTGATTAAAAAACAATTCCACTACATCCCTTTGCCTCGTACAGCCATGCATAGAATGGGCTACATGCTAAGCAGGTAGCAACCGATCAAGCTATACTTGATAATATAATCTCCATAAATCAAATCGCACCTAGACTGTTAAGTTTTATTTTTATTTCCATAGCTAAGCGACAAGATAGGAGTGGAATCAATCGAACAAAAAACTTATTTAAATAATTGAGAGGAATTAAGCGACTGAGCTTTGATAGTGTCACTTTAGTTTGCTGATAAAAATATAGGAAAAGGGGTATACACGAGCTATTGGTGGTATGCTGACCTGACTTTCTTTTTTCGATTGAATGCCTTTGCACATTTTATGCTTATGATTGTCGGACAGTTTTGTTGTTTGATATTTCGCGGATAATTGAGTCCATCAGAAAGCGAGTAGGTAGATCTCATTCAAGTAAGACTTGTTTGATCGATTTAATAAGATACAGAATGGAAAAAGCCTTAATTTAATAGTTTCCGTCCAGGGCTAAATGCATAATACATATTTCATAAACAAACGCCCACGTGCAAGTTGCATGAGTTAACAACTTAAGATAGTGCTGAGCTCAAGGCGCAAAGTGGTAAACTTTTATTTATAAACGGGCTGACCTCTTGCGAGCGGAGATCTTAATTGACATTTGCCTACGGAACAGTTTTTAAGTGTCTTTAAACCTTTCAATCCATTCAATGAATTCCTATATTATATATAAGAGAGAAGAGGAAGGAAGGAATAGCGGCTTCCCTCACTTAACAACCTTTAAGAAAAACCTAAAAACGAAGTAAGCTGCGTGGGCAGGCCATGAGCCATCATTCGAAACAAGTGGCAATCAGAAGGAATTATGTCTGGAGAATACGGCAGACGGGTTGGGACTTCTCAGTTCAGCTTTTCTAAGTATTTTTTGGACGGTTTGGGGACGAGCCAGTGAGCATTGTCGAAGTGCAAAATCACTTTGACGCGTCTTTCGAAATATTTCGGCTCATATTCGGTTGGAACAGCTCATAGTAGACCACATCTTTGGCATTAATGTTGATTGTTGGTCGAGCTTAACCCATGACTTTTGATGGATGAGATTGTCGTAATTGATTTTCTTCTCATCGCCAATGACAATTCAATGCAAAAATCCCTTCCTATTCTGCCGTTAAAGTAGCTGTTCACAAGTTAAACAAAGCTTTTGGAAGTCCCTTGGTTTTAATGGGATCCCGTATCCTTTCATTCGGATTATTCCCATGGCTATAAGGCGATATAGATCTTGATCGGGCCTTCCCCCCAGGTCTTCATCTGCAAACTTTTCCATCTTACAAACCTAAATCACGACTTTTAAAACGAACAAATCACTTCCGACAAGTCTGCTCAGCTAAAGCGCATTCGCAACTTAAACGACAACGAAATTCAGCAGGCAGGCCCTCGGCGCTAAAAGCTTTCTTCAGTTTTGAAGTCGCTATCTTCATCTATCTAAGTCGGGTAAACGGAATTTTATCTCCAGTACGAGACTTGTTCAACAAATAAGGTGACCTTTTTATATTTCTCGAAAATATTTTTTATAGGGTTGGCGCAGGTTCAAGAGTTACGCTATTATGGTTTTTGTCACACAACCTAGACGTGGTGCAGATGGTTTGTGTCGAAGACGTTCGTTCACTACTCTCCGGGGGTGGTTGTCCTAGATAAGATTTTACAGATTCGACCAAATTTGCGTTGGTCGTAGTTCAGAGTTACTCTTTTGTTTCCATGTCATTAAGGTGTTATATTATTACACACAGAGTATGAATTTTTGAAGTGATCTTATGCTGCGAGTGTTATGCCTTCGTCAGCATTTTTGATCATTTCTCATTCACAATTGGTGTTGTTGCACAATTTTTCCGTATAGGAATTGATCTTGGTTATGGACAGACTTGAACTACAGACCTTCCTCTCAACAGTCATTGCACCACGACCACACCATCCCATTTAAAGTAATCCCCCTCAAATATAATACACTTGCGCCAGCACTTTTTCCATTGCTGGATATGTGCTTTGATATGTGCTTTTGATATAGTCTGGAGGTTTTCCAGCGATGCGGTCTTTTTCTCCTTAATCTCCGTCCTTGCATGAGTCATTTCAGTTTTCGGAAGAGATAAAAGTTGCAGGCGAATTTCGGTGGCAAAGGCATGATTACGGCATTGTTTTTGATTAACAAATTATGCACAAACAACAACAAAACTTTCATATTTGACCGGACTTGGCGTGTTTTTTTCGGTATTGGCTATTTATTTGCTTCTATTAGGATGACATGGCTTCAGTTTCGGTGTCGTTACTATATGCTCATGTTTCGCCTCCAGTGATGTACCTTTTCAGCAGATCTGAATTGTCATTCAATTCATTCAACAGGTCCTGAGCGATATCCATGCGGTGGTTCTCTTGATCAGAATTTAGCAATTTCGTTTCAAGTCCAAAATATTTGAAAAAAATTCATGGCATGAGCCCGCCGACATGGCGATCTCTGATAGTGACTCGACGATTCTCCAAAACAATTTTCTTCACTCCACTTCGAAAATCGAATGAATATACTCAGTTCGAGCAGTTCAAAAAGTCACTTTGTTTTTTTGACAAAGAAGTTGTATTTCCATATCTTGGCACCGAGTGTGACTTCATTATAAGTTACCCGAGTTCATCTACGCAGGGGACAACTCTTCTTTTGAATTTGTATTGCCCATCACCTTGATCTCGCGCTTTTCGGGGGTTTTCTTTTTGCTTCTTAGCAACGTATGCCTCCCCTTCTTTTTTTCTCGTAGAGCTTACGAGCGGGGTTCGTTTCTCTACATGGGCACTGTCTGCACTTAGGATCAAACCAGTTTTCCATGTAAGTGGCGGCTTGAAACAGGTCACATAAGAGGCAGCAACTACGATTGCAAGGGCTTCATTCTACGGTTCTGTATGCAGATTGCATCGGGTCTAGCGAGAGCTTGAGGGAGACATGACTAGCAATCTACGAGTATTAATACCTAATCAATACCACAGTTTTCCGATGTGATCTAACTCGACTCCGTTGCTTTTATGCAATAAGTTACTGATCCGAGTTGAGGCTCCTCGGAAAGTTCATACATCAAAGAAGCTGGGGGCGCCTCTGGTGTCGGTTGCATCATGTCGTATATGATCAATTTGGCGGTTGTTAAAACCATGTGCTGGTTACTAAGAGCTTATGAAGACTAAGACAACGTGTGTCATGTAAGCTATACTCTCTCGTGTTTCGTTCAAGCCTCACTTCAAAAGCTCCTAAAACGATTTTGGAGTCATAGCTGGGACATTGAGTGTTTGTTTTATCTAAGAGGGCAAAGAATTTATCCTTAAGTCTATCGTTTTTCTGTTCCGTGCGGGCAAGAAGTAATATTAAGCATATGTTTCCGACGGCATAAGACGTCCCCTCTCATGGAATTCGTTTAAGACTTTTTACCGTGAATAACAACCTACATCCAAATATATCTTTGTAGCTGTTTCCATAGTCGATATCACAGTTTTTGGTCCGCTTTTAACCCGGCCCATTCCATCGCACTTCTTGGAGAACAGACTTAGGGCTTTTTCGAATTGCTCAACAACCTCTCGTCTACTAAAGGACCTAACAGAACCGAAACTCATTTCCTGGTCGTCAACATATAAACATGTAAATGTCCGCATCCAAAGACGATGGTTGCGACGCGAAGTTGTATTCCGCAAAAGGGATTTTAACTCCAAGGGCAATCCCAATCAATTAATGCATTTGCACGCGCTTCTTAATAATTTTGTTGCTAAAAATATGAGAATAAAGGCGCATCACAGAAAGAGCAGTATGCTATCCAGAAGACTGTGTTACAACAGTGTCCTGGTGATCGGACGAAGTGCTAACATATGTAGGTGTAAACTTTGTTCGATTATTTTTTTAACCAACCTCAGACATTTATTTTAAACAGTTCTTGCTCTATACGCAGCGAATTGAAATCCAACTCAACATCAAACTATCAATGAATTCTAATAAAAATTCATAGCAGCCTACTCAATATTACCGATGAAAACAATCGCCTATATTCCCAGCAGGTACGAGTATGTGTTTATAAACATTTTCAGACATAATGTTGGTCGTAAATCTTATCTTCATCAAAACAATGTAATATGACCTGTTTGTTAGCTACGACTTTATTATCTTTATAAGTCCACATGAGATCATTATTTACCCCAGTCTAGTCAGAGTATTTATTACTTGACAAGCTATCCACGATTCCCAGAACTCAAAAGTCAGCTTTTGAGAAACACTCGAATCTCCGGTCACTTAGTCTTCCGACAATTAATTTCCAGAAAGGAAATGAATTGTTTTTGCAACTGCTTACAGACCAGATGCAAATGAATACATGAACATAAGAACTATCAACACATTAAGTCTTATCAGACCTCAGGCGGCAAGGTTTTTCGTTTCAACTAATGTTCTCAGAGATAACCTAATTCTCTAAATATAGAAAGCACTCACTAGTGATCGTAAATATAAAAAAATAAACACACAAATACCCTTCCCTCCTTCATTAAGCAATGTCCACTCATTATACTTGGCTCTGAATATCCAAGTACACTTTTCCATACTATGCAAGACTGATCTCGAAAAACAAGTTTGAATTAACCATAATCGTAAAATACTTTGTTGCAATCAAGCACACTCGTATGTAAGATTTGCTACACCTTTTAAAATCATTAATCAATCCTGCAACGTTACAATTGAATTAATCAATTTCGTTTCAAGACTAACTACCAAGGCACATGGTAACTACCTTAATACACTGCCTACAATGTAGACATGTACGTACTTCATGTCTGTTTAGCACCTGCACTCCCACTACAAATGTTTTACGTATTTGCATTGAGCTTAAGGAAAAAGCTTGCCACTCTACAGCGGTTAAGGAAGGTAAATAGATTAGAAATATCAAACATGAGGTTAATAGAATTAAACAGAATTTTCCACGATACAAATATTTCCAGTTTTTGTTTGTCATCAGTACATATTTTGAAAAAACAAAAGAAAAATGCATTCGAAAATGAATAAATCAAATGTTCAGGGAATCGACCTCTCACAAATAGATCAATCGATCTGCGACTAGTAAACAAATTCAATGACACGACAGCAGAAAAACCTAGAATCACTTACAACGCAATTGATAATGTGAATAATTAGTTGCGAACCAGTTAGTATTTGCATTGACAACTCTTTAGAAAACATCAAAGTAATATTCCACGTGGTCGCTTAAATGTCTTTCTAGGGTGAGGTGGTTATCTAAAATGTACAGACGGAAGTTGTTGGTGAATGCTATAAAATGGCATAATAAATATTCAATGCCGAGAAAAACACTAAAGTGAAATAGACCCCAACCAGCTTGTAGAGTCGGAATTCGCATATTATACGTAAAGTGTGGTTCACCAAAAAGTAAATCGGGCAGGAAGAGGCTAAAATCCCAGAGCGGAGGCCCTCAGAAATGAACAAATGCGCAACTTGTAGTGAAGTATGAAACATATCCATGCCGATGATAGTCAAGCACCGCTGTCAGGCAGAACGAACCATTTATATTGGGTTAAGACGAGAGAGATTTCCTCCACCTAACTTTGACGAAGTTAAGACAGAGGAGCTGAACTCGGATCAAGCAGATTTGGAACATTCATTCACCAGTTTTCCTATAAGATCTGGTAGAAAAACATGCACAATGAATGTGCTATGCGCTAATTATTGTGGCATATGTGTCCTAAGTATCACAAAAAGATTTTCTCTGCTGTCCTAAGTTATCGCCTGAAATCGTTGGTAAGCAGTCTAAGTAGCCCACGAAATATCAAGTATTCTAATTCCACACAGTAAACCTTTCCTGACTTTAAAGACGCATGTGATAATATGAATGGGCACGAGTTACATAACAGGACTAATAGAGACCTACAGCTCTCGTTGTAGATTCCCTGAGGGATCAGTTATTTTTGTTGTAATACGCATTCTACACGTCTGAATATATAGTTTGAATGTCCTTGAAAAACGACGTGGTGCGCGCAAAATATGCCCTTCAGCTTCTTCATTTTACATTATCAAAAATACTAAAATAATACACGGGATTGCCACTTCTTTCAAAACGAACTCCTCTGTCCCTGTTTGGCCGATCACGATGAAATTTTGCACATAGCTAGAGTCTAAGATGGTGATTGTTGGCTAATAAAATTTTGGAAAAGTCGTACCACGGAGCAATAATCACCGAAAAACGCTCTCATTGACTTAACATTTTTTTCACCCGAGTTAAATCGGGAGTCGAGCCGTTTGTCTTTTTAAAAAGAAACAAAAGTTGCTCTATTGAGTGCTGTTTATTGACTACTGATTTATTTTACATTTTTGGCTTTCGTTGCTTCGCCAGTGCAGCGGCGAATTGCTGACCCAGCACAGTGTCAGACAGGCAAGGGGTCATTCGCTGGTCGATTTCCAAGTATCAGCGGTGGCGATGTATCCGGCCTAATTCCCGGTTTTGGCTGCGACGAGACATCCGGTATGTTTCACGGAATTGTTGTGTGGAAATGTTGTTTTGGGTCAGCCGCTGGGTTCAACGTAACCCGCGCACTACTTGCACGTCACTTGAACAATGTCGATCAAATTTTCCACGGTGGGTCAACAATTTTTGATGTTGTTTGAGTGTTGTATTGTTATGGTGTTGTGATGTGATTGTGCTCGCTCAGCTCAATTATTTGCAAGCCGCGCATCACCTTGCATCCCTTCTTCTTCTTTTCCTTTTTATCCCGGCGTCGTTATGGTCAGAAGTATAGGACCATAACCTTCCCACTTAACTGCATTCCTACTGGTCCGCTTGTGGGGTCCGCATCACCTTGCATCCCTAGTGTATGAATATATGACAGAAAGCTATCTGAGGGCATTTAAATGGACAATGAACATCCAAGACGACCCCCAGCATTTGTACATTGTCATAAATCATTAATTTTCGAATATATTCAAATTACTCGTCGGCTTCAATCGTCGTTAAATTCAAATTAAAAAAAGAACATGC